>OX438703.1:19825325-22225325 GCA_949316375.1 Mythimna vitellina
AATGCAAAATGTTTTTATTTCACAGCGTACATGTTCACTAATAAAACGCTAGAATCTAATGCACGGTCCCAGTTGATTGTTTTTTTATGGAGAAGAACCGGCAAGAAACTTTTTGATTACTCTTTAGAATATATATATATATATATTACAATGTTTCTAAATTACAATATTAATGAGTATATGAGGACAGTGTAGACCAGTAAATATGGTACCAAATAATAATAATGGCTTCTCAATCAACACCTTAGCAGGCTCTCGTTAAGCAACTGAATCAAAGGCTTGAATTAGAAAGCTGTACTTTTAGACATAGCTCGAATCATTACGAAGTTCCTTTCTCTGGAGCTCTGACCACTAGTTGATTGGACCCTGTTCAAATAGAATGGAATAGTAACAAAAAATCGATCAAAATTGAAAGTAATCTATGAATCCACGGAAACGCTAAGTACAAGTTTCTCAAAGAGGCTTCTAAATAACACAAATGTTATAGAAACTATCCTCATATTGATTGCCACTAACGAGCTGAACTTGTGAACTACAAGGCAAGACAGTATCATTATACCGTAGTAGAACTTTTAACGAAGCTCTTGATCTAAGTGCCAACAATGTAATAAGTTTTTCAGCTGAGACAGCTCATATGAGAATGTGATATACGCTGGCAATGTTAGTTTTGATACTTGTAAATTTATTGCTTTTACATTACAATTGCTCTAGGATGGTGTGGGTGACATCTGTCAGATTCATACTATGTAGCTACCTGTTTTTTCTCAACTGAACGATTCATACTTTCGTCCTGCTATCATCCTACCCATGCTAAGTAAAAAAGACCTTAAAAGCATTTGTTTATTTTTTTGGATGTCAGTATTTTAAAAGGGTTTAAGTATTAGATATTGAGTGGTTAACAATGGTGTTGGTTGGTATTTCATTTCGAAAACATTTTCCATTACGCGATGTTATAAAAAAATATGTTTATAAATTCAGATTGGTAAGTAACTGTAGTGTATATGGCTTAATAATGAGTGGAGTTAAGATACTTTTCCTTTTTGTTTAGAAATCTACATAGGATCCCACATTAACGAAAATTAAATCGTTTACTGTCACATTTTTGTAATAGCTGGCTGAACTAATTTGAATTTAAGGAATATATTTCCTTTTTATAATTCTTTGCTTTCCCTCTGACATAAACTAATCAGAAAATATATGAAAGAAATTTACAAAATTGTTCAATTTTCATATTACTTTTTCGTACCCCCGAAAAAACAAACACTTGTATTTTTTGTTTACTGAGCCAATAAAGTTTGAAGTACCCACTTATTAGTAGACAACTCTACCTTTATAAATTTCTTAGCGGCTATTCATCACAATCACTGAAAGGGCTCAAGCACACTTCTGCAATAGGTCCTTGTACAATAACATTCAACATTTTTGGTTGTAATATAAGAGGAAGTTACCCAACCATGTCAAGCACTTGAGAGTCAAGAGCCGGAATACTTTCTAGTGAGGATGCTACTCAGCGAACTGGGTTTATGATACGACTTCAGAAAGGCCTAGTTTTTCTTACATATTCACTAAGAGAATATACATGTTTCTAAAAATGAGAATGTATAAAATATATTATTCTTGTTAGATGTCTCGAAATTCTGAGATTGTTTTGGTGGTAGTGCCGTAGCTAAACTTTTATATACGCGGTGCCAGTTTCAGAAAATGCGCCTCTAAGTACAGTATAATTTTGATATGTTTAATCTGCCTGATGCAGGTCCGCACCGGACATGAGTGTTTCGAGGTACTTGTTTTGGATCTGACGGGAGTCACCGTTGTGCGGATCGCCCGGAACTCGCGGTGAAGCAAATGGTATAAGTTTACTCTGCTTGGCCGAAGCTCCGCCGTGTCCTCGTGGAGGCGATAAGCGGTGCCCTGGTTCAGGCCATGAAACGGAGCGAGAGGCAATGGAGAAACAGTAACGTTCTTCTGATGAAATAAATTACATAAAACTTGGACTTGGTTTGATCATTTTTGCGGTCTATCTGGGTCTGCGCCCTATGCCTGGGTACCGCAGGCTGGCATCGTCCTAGTTACAGAACTGATATCGCTTGTTTCTTTTTTGGGGAGATATCTTGTTTTAGGCCTTAAAATCTAACCAGTAAGGTTCCACATTTGGCACCAAGCTAATAATAATATACCTTTTAGTACCGAAAGTGGAATAGTTTGGGTGCCGAAACAATTGGTGCCGAAAAAATTAGTGCCGAAACAGGAATACTTCAAATAAATAAAAGCTTGTAACACAACGAATACATATATTTTTATTGCCTAAGATGTTTTACCACAGTTTGTTCATATATTTATTTTATAGAGTAATTACACAGCACATTTTATTATGTTTCTTGTATTAAAGTCCAACTATACGACAAAACGTTTTAGAAATACATTCATTGTCTGTACACACAGCTTTTTTATGTCAGAAATCATCAAAAAGCTGGAGTGTGAGGAAGTGTCTGACTTTTACTGATTAAAACCTACAGTGTTCCTTCAGTTGCCCTTTTTTGCCTTTAGCTCTGGCAGGTGTCGGCCCTAACTGGCATCGCCAGACGGCTATGTAGACACCTGGGCTTGGTCCTTATCGGACGGGGAGTTACCCATGGCTCACCGACTGCAAACCCGCGCCTACGGAGGCCGGTAATCTTCCTGCGATTGCAGATGATAAATACGTGTATAAGGTTAAAAGTCAAAGAATCCGGTACACCAAGTTAGGGGCAGTAACTCATAGGACACAGTGGGACGGGAAGCTCCACCATTTTGGGTTTCGAAATTTCCATATAGACAGTTGACTATTTAACGTGCAATAGATTATGATTTGACAGTTTCTCTTCAATAGATTACAATCTACCGAAAAATAATGCATTAAATTTTGTACAGTTTACAATCTTGCGAGATAGATTATAAACTAACAGTAACATAATACATATAATAATAATAATAAACCTTTATTTCAGACCTTAAAGATCCACGGCCGTTTTGCTCGGACGTGGCGCATACATGTAATTTTTAATTATGTTTTGGTTATGCAAAATGTTTGCAATATGTTAGTTTTAAGTTTGCGGCTTTTCTGGCAAACAAAAAGTTCTTCTTTCCATATAAAAAACATTGAAAAAAATAACCTTATAGTTTAACCTTTTATTGCCCTCTTCCGCCATCATCTAAAACTCTACGAAAGCTCATCTTCGCCCCTACAAAAGAAACAAACCTTCATAATTACCTCCATTTCGTTGACAAAAAACTCGCTTCTCTCTAACAAATTGACACAATAAAGAGCTCACATGCGCGACGACTGGTGACGTATTTTTTCGACTATGACGTCACTTCCGTCGCCCGACAGCAGATTGATGACGTAGAAGTCATAGCGGAGGATTGATAAATGTTAACTGACGAGGGTGTTGGGGAGATAATGGTTTGTGATAGGGATTGTGAGTTTGTGAGTGTGCATAATAATTTTGAATTGGTTGCGGGTTTAAAGTAGGTATAGTTTTATTTATTCATTTATATTGCACGCAATGTAAGCACAGAAACAAATCAAATCTAAATCAAGCTTAATCTTAATCTTCAAATCTATTAGCACACAATACCGTACCGACGTTTTAATGTCGATACCGTTACCGGCCCACGCTAAAAGTCAGTGCCGTAGACTCGTCACATTTTGCGTGTGGTCACGGCATTATGTTGAGCGTTCGGACGTTTTGCGCGGATGTGGTGCATATTTTTCACAAAATATACTTATTAATTTATTTGTTCTAAATTTGCGAATTGTTGCCAAATAAAATTTTTTTCTTTCTTTCTTTTTACAGTTTTAAACAATGATTAACTTAATGAGTATATTGACCTGTTAGGGCACTGTAATCAACTTATTTAATACTCTCAAACATCCATCATCGGACCATCACACGTACGGCAGTGCGCTACCATACGCTCAAAACCTTTTGAGAACATATTCGAGCCTATCAAGAATAATAGATAATAAAAAAAAACATAAACAATAGGAACGTAGCTGATTTTCTTAGATATTATATTTTAAAGGATACGCAAGTAACCAAAAAATTAACTAAGAAATATGACGTTATTGCACAACGCCATCTCTTAATCTAATTAAGAACTAATTTAATACACACCATCTATGAGCAAAAGTTTGAACTAATTTTATATTAATATACGTAAAATATAGTGTTAGAACTTGAACAAGCCTATCAATCTCAGCTTCCAGTGTGAATGACCGAGACCAATCCCAATCGTGTTACAGAATTAATATCAATACGTACTTGCTTACTCTTTTGTAAACGAGATTAGCTCGTGTTTGGGAAGTTTTTGTACGAAGCGATTTATTTGTTTACTTTGTGAAGCGTCTTGTGCGAGGAGCTCAAGCGAAGGAGCTCATGAAATGGGGCTATTGTATGCTTCTATTTAGTTCTTTTTCAGTCAGTTTTTTGAAGCTGTGATTTAATTCATTACAACGGCCACATCCGTGTGTGTTTATCTTTTATACTCACTTGAAAGTTTAACTTATAAAAATGTTTTAAGAAGACTACAGGACCTAAAGCGCTGTGACTCTCAGACTGCATACAAAAGAAAGAGATGCGCAAAGACACAATGAAAAGTTTACCTTTAAGATATTTTGGTCGGGATTTTTCAAGTGAAATTCAGTTGCTGTTAAAATATTTGCCAATTGATTTTTAGTAGATCACACTTCACGCTAATATTATAAAGGCGGAAATATGTGAGTTTTTTTTTTTAGGTGAAAAATCGTCTAATGACATATCCCGCTCTTGGGTGGGGCAACAGGGCGTGTCACACTTTACTGACTAAAACCCATTTCGCCTTGTTCCTACTTTGCCTTCGTTCCAGGGCCCCGGGGTTCTCTTTCGCATCACCCATGGCCCCAGTAGGCTTCGACCCTGCTGGGCCTCTACGGTGTTGCTGACAAATTATAACTACGAAAACCAGTCCTTCAAACAAAACACTAATCTACAAAATCCTAAATAATTTCTAAATCCCCGTCCGTTCACACTGCCCACATATTTCCAAACTAAATCCTTCCTGAAATATAACTTAGTCGACAAAAAAAATATTTCCGTGCCCAACACCACTTTAATAATATGAGATTTGAGCGCGTTACGTGCCTGGTCCTTGCCTCTTTGGGTAATTACCCGGGTCAAAACCCCGGTATAATATGAAAGGCTTTTTGTAACAACCTTTTAGGGTAAAACACATGGACACGCGAGCCTTCGTAAAAAGTGGTCGGAATAAAGTTGGGAAGTGTTGAATGTGTTTGGCTGAAGTTAGTTTTGTTGGTCAGGCTGGTTACTCTTGGGGTCATAATTTGGTATTACTTGATGACTACATGTTTTTTATAGAATAGGGTATACTAGTAACCCGGCGCCGCGGAAGGTCACAAAAGACATTTTGCATCAACGTTTCGCCTTGTCTTTTATTACGCGTGCATCGAAGAACATTGGTTCTCAGATACGTGTTCCGAGACTGGGCGTCTTGTAGATGTCAGTTTACATGTTTCTGAACGGATCCATAATACAGGAGATGCCTAGTGTGCAGTAACCTTTTGAAAAGACATGCTACAAACAAAATGCCATCTAGCAGCTTTGGACTCAGTGAAAAGGCGTGTGAAGAGGTTAATTGGGGATCCACATTTGATAAGTCCATTTATTATTTTAATTTAAGATTTCACATTCTCTTCTTCAATTACTTCTACACACTATTGTCTACTTTTCTTTTTATTTCTCCTTTCGCACGTCTGCCGGAAGAAATTTCTTATTGGAAATAAGCAGTACCTTTGTACAATTTTTATCAGAATGTACCTTCTTTCTTTATTCGTGTGTACATAAATTATAAAATAAATAAATAAATAAAATAAATAAGTCCTATCTACAAAGCCTCGAGCGCAGGGTAAGCCTATCGGTATTTTACAGGTTGCATTTTGGAGAGTGTGCCCGGGCATTGCATGAGTTGATTCCGCCATCTCCTTTCTACCATCGGACTACCCGACATACGGCGAGTATCCACCCTTACGTTGTTGAAACTTCAACGGTCCGGACTAAGCGTTTCTCTTCGTCGTTTATACCACGTACATCGAAGGACACGAAAAATTTTCCTGCTGCGGTAAATTTAGGTGTCTTCGAGGCTAGAGTGAATAGGCGTTTAATTAACTAGTGCGCCTCACCATCAATTATTACATCTCTGCTTACCATCAGGTGGGATCGCAGTCAAGCACTGGTTTCAATAAATTAAAAAAAAAGACGGCTAAGGAGATTAAATCTTAAATCCATTCGCTAGCAGACAGCACAAAGCCTAAGCCTTGGTCTAACGTCATTATTGTACAGAAAATAATATAAAAAATCATTTCTAATATCCTTAGAACTCCAATTCATACAAAGTTGAGGTACCATCAATTCTCAATGTATCAAATAGGTCGTAAATATCGTTCGATATTTCATTGAAACGACGTGGTCGTTTACGTTTATTGCCATCTTGTTGTAATCTGGAACTGTCAATAAGAATGACGTGATTTTTTCTACAGTTGAAAGAATAATATAAAAAACTTTTTTCAGACCAGACAGCAATGTTGGGCAAAGGCCTCCCTCAAGTCTTTTAAGACGTTCATTTATATTCCTTAAAACTTTTACACACACACACACACACACACAGCCACACACACACACAGATCCAGTCGATGAGTCAAGTTTAACTTTACAGTATTTTTTGTTTTGACTGAGCAAAAACATTGAGCCAATCAAACAGTGCCAAGTTTAGAAATTATTTAATTCTTGATACAGCATAAAATCACATTATTTTTCATTAGAATGCGTACATAACACATTTTAATGCTTTTGCAGTATTTGACACCAAATGTCTATCTATACATTTGGTGTCAAATACTGCTGACTCTATAGTCAGCCTTCTCGGCAAGCTTTGCTGAGATAGTAGCAATCTATACATATAATAAATCTGTTGAAGTTTTTAGCTGTACGCGCATCACGTAAAATGTACGAAATTGACGTAGATAACTTTTATACATTAAAATTGTTTGTAAATTACTGTGCTTAATATATTACTTAGGCTTTTTTTCATTGGAATCGGTTGACTATTTCGAAAGATATACTACATTAATTGACTTGAAGGGCTATATTTCACCGGGACCCCATGGCGGTGCAACCAGTCGCGCCACTGTGGTAACCGTAAGCTACCAAACTAGATACCAGAGTCGCCACTCCACACTGAGACAGTATCAAAATGGGCCTAGTGGGGACGTCACTGGCGGCTAGACTGGTTTCCGAGTGAGTGAGAAACCATACAGCTCAATAGTAATTAGTGGAGTTGCGACCGCGTGGCGGTTATCAGTAACATTTTGTGCACGCGTTCGAGCTGGTCATGCCGACAAATTGGTTGTGCAACCAAACGGATACCAGGTGAGTAACTCTCTATAGAGCTGTATATATTTTGTTGGTAACGACGACTGGTTTCACAGCCTTGGTGTCGCGGTGAAATATAGCCCCTAAGCGGTACAAAGTTCGCCGTGTCAGCTAGTAATACGATAAAATTCTCAGCTTCATCTTACTGAGTTCGCGCTACTGAGTTTCAATGATTACATATATATTGTTCAGTTGTGTGGATAGTGGCGATACAAAACAAAAACAATATTCACTAGGATTTTATAGTTTTAATGCTAGTTAATGATTTATTTGTTTGGTTGTCAGTTCTGTGGTTGTAAATACTTTTCTTTTTATTCTTCTTGACTATGCATTGCCACATGGGGAGGCCTATCTCTGGACATTGCTCATCATCATCATCATTTTCAGCCAAAAGACGTCCACTGTTGGACATAGGCCTCCCCCAAATGCCGCCACAATGACCGGTCCTGTGTCCTGTGTGTGTGTGTGTGTGTGTGTGTGGGTGTGTGTGTGTGTGTGGTGTGCGTGTGTGTGTTGTGGGCCTCCCACAAGGTGGACCGATGACCTGGTGAGGGTCGCGGGAATTCGATGGATGCGAGACGCACAGGGACATTGCTGGCAGTAGATATTTTTTTATCTGTAATAATATTATGATAATTATTCAAACTAAACTTTTGCCTTTAATCTTACAATGTAGTCCATTAATTAATTAAATACCATTTTCAATCTAAACCCTAATTAATTCTTTCCCAGAAGCATTTCTTTCAATAATACCCTCATATAATTTCTGTTTATTATTACTTTTTATTATTACCACTGTATTGAATACCAATACATTGGTTCGTTTTCATCCCTAAGGCTTTTGTACGTCGATGTTTATTATTCCCTTCAGACTTTCGTTTCAAAGACACTGTTTGTTAGGAATTTTCCAGCATATTGTTTGTTGATATTAAAAATTGATTAGTTTTGTGCGTTAAATGTTTTTTTTTTAATTATCATTTGTATCTTTAAAAGCTATGGGATTCAATTAGTAGGTTTCGTTGGTTGGGCTTGGTTGACTGCTAGAAAATGTCTAAGAGCCTGTGCACACCACGTTTTTTAAACGCGCCGTTGTTGCGCGTTTTTAGCGATACAGACGCGTTACGCACGCGAGTCAGACGCAGCCTGTAGACCTTTAACAGGATAAAAGCGCGCCGTCGACGTACGTTTCTAAAACGCGCGTCAACGGCGCATTTAAAAAACGTGGAGGTATTAAGTCCGAACTTGTACCATTTATTTGATAAATAAATTAGTGTATATCTATACTTGTCAAAAACCGAGGTCCTCACATAGTTTAAGTCAATACCATAAACCCACCATAATTTTTGCTAGGTTGGCCACAGTCTAATATACCACTTTTAAGATTTTTCTTACTATGTAGCGAAACTATAGAACGTCTCCTTTTTATGTCCTACCAGTCTGTGGGAAGCCTGACATTCTCTTCCTAACTTTATCGTTTGCTTCACTAAAGTACTCAAATAAAATACTTTTGTCCAGCGTTTAGTCATTAATCACGTTTTACTATGGTCGAAAATTGGAATTCATTTAAAATCACGAAAAAAAAATAAGATGGGTTCAATTAGATATTATGTGTATAATTGTTTTCGTTGAGCGTGCAATTTCTAAACTAAAAAATGGTGCGTGACCTTGACTCGCTGTTGCCAGGATTTCCCAACCATACATAATTGTAAATGACAGGGCAGAGTGGAAGAAAAAAACGTGTTGCGCCGACCCCAAATAATACGGGATAAGGGCAGGAAGATGATGATGATGACATAATTGTAAATGACTGTACCAAAAAGTTTCTAAAAATATTACGTGATTAATAGACGACCTCTATAGTGATAGCGACGTAAACAGAGAGAAAAAATGACTGAAGATATGTACGACATCGTAGACACGCAGATGACTGTTTGGGTACTGTGTTTCACAAAGCAATAGAATACTTTTCGGTTCCCCAAACGTTTATTCATTACGGTCGAAAAAACTTCCAGAAACCCACAGCGTCCCTCAAAAATTTATCTCCATTCACAATTTACTGAAATGCGAAGAACCTAACGCACTTATTTAACAATTTTCTTTTAAACTTTTTTAGTGAATTACGGCGCCATGACAATAGTACGGTCAGGGCGATAATTACGCCTGTCTCGACGAGCACTTCGCCAAACTTTCCCACTTCTGACGAGGTTTTTTTTTCACTTAACGCGACCCACGGAAATGCTCAAGTTTCTTATAGCCGAGCCAAAAGATAACTTTAGTGAACTTGTATTGCGGATTTCAATAGTAAAGTCTTTATTTGGTGCATTTTATTTGATTGACATTTTTTTTTTATTTACTCAACATAATTTATACATTTATTATAAATATATATAAGATAAGAAAGAAAGCCTTTTTTTCATATCACTAACTCTCTAATTAGTACAATATAGACAAGAGCAGAAAGATGATGAAGTTGATACGAGTACTAAAGTTTGTGTATGTGCATGCATACTATTTGGTGTGTTTGTGAGATCTAGCTGCTTGATAATCTATATAATTAAATCCTATATTCAAACTATCACTAACTCCCTTTTCTTTCATATCACTCCTCACACAATTCATCTATTTTTTCATTGGCCTCCCTCTTCATCTGCACCTATCTTCATGTATACTCAAAACTCTTTTAGTAACATGCGTTTCATCCCTCTTCTCATGGCCATACCAAGAGAAACCATTCCCTTTCAGCTTTTCAATCACTGGCACCACTTTCAAACTTTCTCTAATATACTCATTTCTCACTTTATCCATTCTCGTCACACCACACATCCATCTCAACATCCTCATCTCTGCTACATGCAATCATTTTTCATCCTTCTTTATCACAGTCCAACATTCTGATCCATACAGTATAACAGGTCATATCACGGACTTGTAAATTTTTAATTAAATCAATTTTAAATCATATATGTATAACATTAATTTATTACGCTTTTCCCTCTATTATCATGCAAGATTCAATCTACCACGACACGACACGGCAATAAAACGTCGCCATGCCACGCGCTTAAAACACATTCACCCAGCAACGTGAGTTAACTACTTATGACTTGTAAATTAAGTCCATTACCCCACTTATATGCTGATGAACGACGTCCGACCAACGTGTTCTGTCAGTGTAAAACAAACTCCTTAAAACTTACGAGTACAGCCGCCATGTTGGTAAAGGCTGTTGTAGACAGGCGAAATACGACAACACTTTTTATTATGGTGTTTTGGTGAAAGAAATCCTTTTTTTGCGAGCAAGAGGGCGTCAAACTACGTATGTCCTTCAGTTGTCTTTTGTGCTCTAGGGCTATGGTCACTATTTCAAATATTCCCGGAGCCCTAGCAGGCATTAGCCTTACGCAAGCCTCAAAGAGATATCAATAAAACTGAAGGCCCTTCAGTTGCTGACATCTCTTTAAGGCCCATAGGGAACATTACGCACCGTCAACTCAGGCCTGGTCTTGACTAGACGGCCGGTTGACAAGCTCCTCATTGCTTTTCGTCCGCAAGTAAAAAAAAGGTCCAGGTGAAGGCAACTATGCGACGATTATCCTAAGAATCTTACACATGAATAGATATCCACATTTTGGCCGTACTCATAATGAGAGTACGAATTGGACCTTTTTAAAAACATCTATATATATAAAAGAAGAAACTTACTGCCTGACATATCAACGCACAGCCTAAACTACTAAGACTAGGAGCGTAAAATTTTGCACAAAGCTTCCTTCTATGACGTAGGCAAGCACTAAGAGAGGATTTTTCATAATTCTCACCCTAAGGGGATGAAACGGGGGTCCAAAGTTCCTTCTTACACGCGGGCGAAGCCGCTGGCAGAAGCTAGTCTGTCATATAATTTCTCTATCACCCATAACGATCAACCTACAAGCCAAGTTGAATGGCATCTTCTGGATGTTCTCACTTCATTATAAACTACAATCATCGCTTATTATCAGGTGAGATGGAAGGTAAGAGCTCATAACCAAACAAAAAGAAAGATCAATTTTTTGCATCGTTGATGTATTGTCACGTAGTGCCTTTCTTCTGGAGCCTTAATCTTCTTCTTGGTCTTTACACTCTTACCAGAGTGGTCGTGGTTGTCACAAGGATAGCTCTCTGGAAGCTGTCAGGGAACGCCACACAACTTCTCACCACTTTTGCCGCTTTAATCTGGTCTGTCCATCGCATCGCTGATCTGCCACACGGCCTCGCCCCGTCCACCTTCCCTTGTATAACAAGGTGTTCGATGGAGTTGGAGCCTTAATGCGAGTAAAATAATTCTGTTCTGGCGGCCGCCCGCCGTTGTCGCTTGCCAATGTGGTGTCGGCTTTAGATAAGCTTTTTATGGAGTGTAAGAAAGTTAAAACGGTATTGTTGGTAGACTGTGGTCGAAAGGACAATGGCTGGTTGATTTAGGAGCTAAGGAATTTGTATGCATACTGTTTATCTTGAAGTTTAGCAATGGTTTTGCATTTTTTTTTAACAAAGGAACTTTAATATTTATTCTCATTGCTTATTAAAACTTGATAACACAATGGCATAAGCAGATGAGTACTAATATTTTACATGGAACAGCTACCTAACTGACCTCCAGAAACCAATAATTGAGAAGGGGCATCGCCCTTAGCAAGACTCCCTGGCATCTTACTATAAGTACCGACTATCAAAGATCTACAATTGAGTGCTGGTACCAACAACCTACGTCTTTTTTGAGACACGGAGAAATTTCGATATATTAAGTTGGTCACCCATCTACAGAATGACCTTGTCAAGTGTTGCTTAACTTTGGATCATCATCATTGCCATTTAGTCAAAAGACGTCTTGCTAGACATCGACATCCCCAAAGTGTCGCTATAACGACCGGTCCTATGCGTATCGCATCAAAATTTAAACTCATAAATTGACTAAAACACCAAACTACAATTTAGCCAAACGCATCACAGCAATATTATTAGAAATTAATAGCAGTCAATACCTTTGATTACCATGCAGACTAATAAACATAAACAATACGAACCAGCCGATATCATCAAATAGCCCGAATTCACGCTTATTCAGCACATTTGTAATTTATTCAAAAGAACACAAATATGCATTCAAATCCGTATCAAATGATTGCGATGTAAAATACAGTTTCAACGAAATGTAATGTGGACTATTCAACCCAATAATATGGGACCTTTTGTACTTAAAAAAAATTACACGATATATTACAATTGATATTAAATATTATGTGGATATTCGCAGGAGAGTCAAGGTTACCTACATAGCCTGAAGAATCACCAATCTTAAGTGGCAGTTGTGCGCTACTCGAGGCGTTCGATGCAAACAAAACGATCGTAACTTGGCTAGGGGAGCTGAACTTCAATAAAAAAACATTTCTGCTAAAACCGGTTTTAATATTACATCCAGACGAAAATAAAAGTAAAATGCTAGTTGTCAAAATGATTTACATTTGAAACATTTAGTTTAAGAAATCTTACCTTTTTCCGGCAATTTCGAATCCGTAACATATCACAAAAATCTTGCATTCAAGGCCCTAACTCCCGAGCAGTGCCATAAAATAGTGACTGTCTGAAGCCTACTCCTCGGTAACGGCTTTACAACTTTAGAAATTCATGTACAACATTTTAAAAAATTAACAACATGATATCTTTTTGCTCGTTTTCCCTACTCCTTTCAAACAGCTTTATTCTTTAGGAATATGTTAACACAAAAAAAATGCTGGTTAAGTGTTCTTCTGAATAATATAATATAATAATATAATATTCCACAACTATCACACAACGCCGTCTAGTCCCAAGCTAAGCAGAGCTTGTGTTATGAGTACTAGAACAACTGATAAACATACTTATATATTTCTAAATATATACATATTATAGATAAATTACACCCAGACACAGAACCAATGATCGTGCTCATCACACAAACATTTGTCCTGGGTGGGAATCGAACCCACGACCTCCGGCATAGCAGTCAGGGCTACTAACCACTAGACCAACAGGCCAGTCATGTACATAATATCATATGTAAATCAATCAATATTTCGCAAAGAAAATGGATTTTAAAGGTTAGCGGGGCTCTATGCGGACGTAGCTGGCCAGAATTAAAGGCACAGGTACTCGTACCGCCGCTTAAGCGGCTGAGTATGTGTGTATGAGTATGTATTAATTCCGGCCAGATGTTCAAGGGACTATACGCCTCCGTGGGCTTGTGGACAGCGAGCAATGGGTAGCTCACTGACCGATACTCCAGTAAACGTCCGTAGCGAGCCCAAGTCGTCGACGGCGCGTATTGTTCCACGCGTGCCTCAGGGAGTCAGCAAATTGTTGGGGCCCAGCAGGGTCGAAGCCTACTGGAGCCACGGGTAGTATGAAAGTGAAACCTGGGGCCCTGGGACGAAGGCAAAGAAGGAACAGGAGTGGTTTTTTAGTCAGTAAAAGTCTGATACTATCTTCTGCTCCGCTCAAGAGCGGGATTTGTCATTAGATGATTTTCCCACATAAAAAAAAGGACTATACGCCTTAAATTACTAGATGAGAATGGAAATGGAAATTTTGTAGTTGTCCTTTTGTTTAAGACTAGCTGAAACAAAATGTTCCAAAAATAGGTTTCCGTGGCTCATTTCTGTAGTCTAACCCCTAAGAAATTGTGATTTTTTTTCAGGATAAAAAGCCGATATTCAGCAATTGACGACTATTTTATTTTGAAATACCTTAAATTCTCTCCGCACCTACTAAAAGGGAATAAAAACATACCGCCAGGACTTTTCTCTTTCATCAGGCAATTATAATTTTAATTTCACAGCAGGATCAAACGGTACCAAAATACCTAAGAGTCCTGCTGACCCACAAAATGGCCACCAAACAAATAACAGTACAGTTATTAATGTGGCCAACTGAGCGTGTCGCCGTGTCGCATTGCGGTCATGTAAATTTCCCACTTTTACCACATTTGGATTATATTTTTTTATCCCAACACCCGGATCCGAGTTCCGTATTCAAGGAATTTTGTAGCTGACTACACCTTTTTTAGTTTCCGTAATTCGTGAACTTCAATTAAAAAAGAACGAAATATTTTTCAGAAAAATTTCAAGCGAAAATGTACGGTTAAAGTAATTTTCACGTTGATGAAATTAATACCAAAAATAAGAACAATAATGGACAAAATATTTTTATTTATATAAATCATATTCCTGAAGACTTCATCGAAAATGAAAAAGCCACTCGTTTTCAATCCATGGAGAATAATTGGTATTCAAAAAACCAATTAAAATAAAAACAAAGAAACACTCAATGCACCACACACACAATACACAAACGCAAATTTTAGCATGCAAATGTAAGTACAGCGCTTCGTCGCTAGATAAGAAGGGATGAGCGCGGAACATCGTGGCAACCCCAAGGGGTACAGGCGAAGGAATCAGCGCTATTAGTTGTATGCAAAGCAGCGCTTGAAACGCTGCTCGGTGACACGACACTCATGAGACCAACAAGCTTTTTAAAGTGGTATTTTTTTAAATTCAGAAGAGTATTTTTAAATCGAAACGGTTAAGTTCGATGGCCGTTGCATAATTTTTGAATTTGTGCGAATTGAAGATATTATTATTGTGGAGAAAGAAGTGTTGGTTTGAGGTTATGGTAAAATATTGAAGAAAATGCTTAAGGAATCGGGATTTTTCCGAAGAAAAGACGAACATATTATTATAATATTTGTAAAAATAATACCAGACTGTACCAATATATTTATGTGTAAATGAAAGAGTTACTAAAATAAATTATTTTACATTCAGTCCACAAATAAATTTAGGCCACATAATTCTGAGTTACCTTTGTACATTTATTCGACTGAGTTTAATTTATCTTTTGAACTAGTTTAGGAATTAGTTTCGGTAAAATTACGGCGAACAATAACATTATCTTAAAATAAAGTGTGACAAAAGTAAAACTCGAATCGTTCTACATTCACACAATCGCTTCAGAAAGCTTTTCATAGTTTTTCATTTTATCTTTGTTACTCAATTTGGTACATAAATAACGTTCCAGTCGAAACTTTAATAGTCAATTTCTAAATTCCTAGTTGATTGACACTTTTTTATATGAAATATCGCTCTATTGATGTTCAATATTGAATTTCTTCTATAGAAATAAATATTAACAAAAAATGTGTAGGTTTATTTGAAAGAATCCAGTCTTGTTCACAGCTTTGAGGACAGGCCTATAAAGCAATGTCATACTATAAGTATATAATAGTGTAACTAAAAAAAGGGCCTAACTAATTTCATAGCGCGGACAGAATTATGAGAAATGTCAAAAATAAGCGATTTAAATTATAATATTTGAATTACCTAAACTGTTTATATTATTATTGGTATTTAGTAATATTATCTCGTCATTTCGTCTCAAGACGAAAGTCTATGATCACTGTGTGTTGCCAGTGATGACATATGGTACTGAAACACATGACACATGGTCGCTTACATTGGGCCTCATCAGAAGGCTTATAGTCACCCAAAGGGCAATGGAAAGAGCTATGCTCGGAGTTTCCTTGCGTGATCGCATAAAGAATGAAGATATCTGCAGGAGAACCAAGATCGCCGACATAGCCCGAAGAATCGCCAAACTAAAGTGGCAGTGGCAGGGCACATTGCTCGTAGCAGGGAGGGCCGAAAGGGTCTAGAGTGGCGACCGCGCATCGGAAAACGCAGCGTTGGGAGGGCTCCTACAAGGTGGACCGATGTCCTGGTGAGAGTCGCGGGAGAGCGGTGGATGCGAGGCGCACACGATCGGTCGTTGTGGCGTCGCTTGGGGCAGGCCTATGTCCAACAGTGGACGTCTTTTGGCTGAAATTTCGGGTAATGACGTTTCGTGCATCAAATTAAGTTAGATCTAGTAGTCCGGTCAATTTAGACATCCGAGGTTACAAAAATTCGCACCCTGCTGAAAATTGGTGAGATTTTTTAAAACACCAAAAAGCACAACACCGTAAATGAAATCTAAAAAATCCTCATCGATCCGTCACCTGAAAAAAATACTCGAGGTCAAAGATCACAAAAACGAGTTTTTTTTCGCGATTTTCAGCAAAACGGTAAGTTTTATCGTAAAATTAGCTCAGACAAAAATTGGAGATCAGATAATGAAAAGCGTGTCAGATGTTTTAGTTTACCGACTAAAACTCACATGTATTCTTCAGTTGTTTTTTTTTAATACGTAAGCTGTGCGAAGTTAAAAAAGTGTACCCTTTTAGCAAAATTGTAAGAAAGTTCTGAAAAGTGAAATAAAATAAAAATATAATAGTCATTACAGAGTACTTCCTTTGCGCAAAGTGAACCTTGGAGGCAAGCCAGAAAACGATATGGTGAAACTGTTTTTAAATACTCAACAGCTTAAGCAAAGAAGGATTACAGATAAGAAGGACTTGAAAAAACATAAGTTAAAAAGGAAGTGGTACAAAAAATGCGTCCAGCTGTCCACTAAGGGCACGCAAGTTAATAATCCATACATGTATGTATTTAGAAATAAAAACGTAAGTATACGGAAGACGCAGTGTTAGAAGGCCTCCTACAAGGTGGACCGACGACCTGGTGAAGGTTGCAGGAATCCGATGGATGCGAGACGCACAGGACCGTTCTTTGCGGCGACATTTGGGGGAGGCCTATGTCCAGCAGTGGACGTCTATCGGCTGAAATGATGATGATGATGATGACGAAAGTATGTTTATCAGTTGGTTAACACTCATAACACAAGCTCTGCTTAGCTTGGACTAGATGACGTTGTGTGATAGTTGTGGAATATTATTATTATTTCTTATATTCATTTTCATTACATATTTTCAACATTTTCAAATATCTTTAAAACACATATTAAAAAATCATAAATAAAAAATTGTAGTTCCCCGGTGTTGGGAGCTGGGTCCAAGCTACCGGTGGTTAGGGCTCTATAGAAAGGACCTCCTCACAATGTCCCCTCTCTTTTATTATTCATCATCATCATCATCATTTTAGCCGGAAGACGTTCACTGTTGGTCATAGGCCTCCCCCAAGCGACGCCACAACGACCGATCCTGTGCGTCTCGCATCCATCGCACTCCCGCGACTCTCACCAGGTCGTTCTGTCCGGTCCACCTTGTGGGAGGCCTTCCAACGCTGCGTTTTCCGGTGCGCGATCGCTACTCTAAAACCTTTCCCATCGACCATCCGTTCTACGAGCAATATTTAATGTCTTTATTATTAATATTCTATTATTATTATTAAAGGTCACGGCTCCGTTGCCGCAATAGTTGAATGATTGGTACTGCGTGTCGTGGGTTAGATTCCCACACGGAACAAATATTTGTATAGCCTACAAATGAATGTACTGGTTCTGTGTGTCTTGTATAAATGAATTTATATGTTTGTTAACACACCCACGTTACAGGAGTATTACCTAGTATGAGGCAACGTTCATTAAAAAAGAAAAAAGGTACAAAGTGATACTGTCACGGTGTATATCACTTTCGTTCATAAATATTTTATCTGTTTACATGTATCTGTGTGTGTGTGTATCTGTGATAGTGTGTGTGTTTTGTTACAGGAGTATTACCTAGTATGAGGCAACGTTCATTAAAAAAGAGAAAAAAGGCACAAAGCGATACTGTCACGGTGTATATCACTTTAGTTCATAAATTTTTTTTTCTCCTTTTACCTACCACAGTGGTATTTTTAACCCAAAGTTTGACTGGTAGAGAATGCCATCTTTCATTAAGTCCGCCTATGTACCTACTCTACATGAAGTATAAATAAATAATAATCATTGTAAATACCAAGAACAAAATGGCATCCCGAAGATGGTAACGTTACCTAGCATTTTTTTATTTATTCACAGGGACTCAGCACCCAACGCTTTCTCGAATGACCGCAACACCAAAAACCAACTTTATCGACAAACTATAAAACAAAAAACCTTTTCATTTTGCAATCGCCATAACGCTTCGAGACGTAAACTTTGCAAATCCAAGAGCTGAATTAAAGAGCTCTCCGGCAACCGAGATTTTATAGGTACTCGCAGCAAAATTTTCACAACAAAACCCACATCGAAAACCGAACCTTATTCTCATAAGTTCAAAATTCATTTTTCATTTATCGTCAATTTTAGGGATATATATGTGCAATGAGTCACAAAACATCGGTTCCGTATGTCTGTTTATTGTCGGGACCATTAAGTGGGTACTGCGAATGACGGCCGTCTCTGGTTTTTGTCGAGAAGTTGCTGGTGACAGGCAACAGTTTACGCTCATGGAACCTGATTGGTTGTAGGAGTGACGGGGAGTCTGCTATCGATTTTAATGATGGGATTGTCAATAGGGTATGTATGTTTAGGACAAGGACGAATGGGAATTTACTTGTTCAAGATATAGGTCACTGCTGTCTTGAATGTAACTCATGCTATCTTTAGCAGCACTGCAGGAATTTTCGAAGGAGTTACCGTGGCCCTGGAACGGAGAGGGTAACTAAAGGAAAACAGACGGGTTTTAGTTAGTGGGAGAAGCCAGAGTGGGAGAAGTTATTCGATGATATACACATAAAAAAATATCCACAAGGAATCAATTTGCGAATAATTAAAAAGCATCAAATACAGACACAGGTACGCTTTTTTTTATTTGTTGGTGGGAAAATCATCCAGTGACATCCCCTGTCGTGTCAGACTTTTACTGACTAAAAACCCACTTTTGTTCCTTCCTTGCCTTTCAGTTTGGCGCAGGCCTGTACTGTATTGAAGACGGTTATATTTTTTGCAAAAATAGTGTGCAGGTTTTATGGCGAGGTACCTATAGAATTCAAACATGACAAGTCGATTTCTTCAAGATCCCAGTGCAATGTAGCTTTACATTTCCAAATACGATGTTAAATAAAAAGAAACAAAATCAGAAACAGTTGTACCTACAGTTAATAATAATAATAATATAATAATATTCCACAACTATCACACAACGCCGTCTAGTCCCAAGCTAAGCAGTGCTTGTGTTATGGGTACTAGACAACTGATAAACATACTTATATATTTCTAAATACATACATATATAGATAAATTACACCCAGACACAGAACAAATGATCGTGCTCATCACACAAACATTTGTCCTGGGTGGGAATCGAACCCACGGCCTCCGGCATAGCAGTCAGGGCCACTAACTACTAGACCAACAGGCCAGTCAAGTTAAAGGTATTTTGCATTTTTTTTGTGTGTTTTTTTTGTCATCATCATTCATCATCATTTCAGCCGAAAGACGTCCCCTGCTGGACATAGGCCTCCTCCAAGTGCCGCCACAATGAACGGTCCTGTGCGTCTCGCATCCATCGTACTCCCGCAGCCGTTACCAGGTCATCGATCCACCTTGTAGGAGGCCTTCCAACGCTACGTCTTCCGTCATTCCAGAACCTTTCGGCCCCAACGGCCATCCGTTCTGCGACGAATGTGCCCTGCCTATTGCCACTTAAGTTTGGCGATTCTTCGTGCTATGTCGGCAACCTCGGTTCTCCTGCGGATATCCTCATTATATTATACGGTGTATATTTGTAAAAAGATTTTGATACTAAAAAAAAACAGTCACAGAACAGACTCCACTCAAATAAATCCCTTCAAAAAACTCAAAGGAACTAACTACTTACTTATGCACATTTTCGAATATAGGTGCTTTCGTTACTGACAGCTCTCGGATCGCACTTTACGCGTCATTTCTCTCCAAATCGTTTCATCTTTCATTCATGTGTCAAGGGACATTCCTAATCGATATGCTCCTGTCACACTCCTCACGAAATGTTTCAAAGTGATTGTCTTATCGCTTTTGAGTGATTGTCAAGTTGTCTTCTTGTGTCAGGATAGGAACTTCATAAATAAATAATGAAATATGTTGATATGCAGCGTGGCAACACTGTCAGTCTTTTGGGGAGATTACCAGTCGATAGTGTTTTGTATACTTTTTCTTGAGTTTAAAAATAGATTTATTATAAATTGAATCATCATCATCATCATTTCTGGACGGCGAGCAATGGGTGGCTCGCCGTCCAACCGTCCAGTGACCGTCCGGACCGAGCTCAAGTCGTCGACAAACTATGATTGAAATAAATAGAATAAACTATGATTTGAAATTTATTGATTTATTATTCATGAAATGTGACTTTAAATAAATGTTGTAAGCGCAATCCGCGCTTTTTTGTAAAAATGATCTTTTTTTCTCCCGGATTAAAAAAGTATAAAAGACTAGACCTTTCTAAAAAAAATATGATTTGTTATACATAAAACTACCGATTTATGAAGTCCTATTAACATATTATTATTTACACTTTTAAATTATGTTTTACGCGTACATAAAATGTAGCCTATTTTATGTACGCGGTTGAAGCCGCAAGCAAAAGCTAGTCATAAATACTTTTTGAATATAAATAGAAAAACTCCGCTCTGTAAAAAAGCCAACCTGTCGCTATCATCCTGATACGAAAAATCTTCCAATTTTAAAAATAACTAAAAATTTCTATAAACGATTTATATACACACAAAGGACTCTTCTTAATTTTAGTAAATAATAAAATAAACTTACCATTTTTAGCCGCCATAGCCAGCAGAGTGGCTCCGAGCGCAGCCGCCGTGACAAGCAAGCGACACAGCGCCGGCAGCATGGTGACACTGTCACATCAAATCATCACATCACATCATATCACCCACTGAGGTGAGCATCATACTAAACTGAATTAAATTAACAACTTTTTTTAAACAAATCACTAGTTGATTTTGATTGGTTGAACAACATCTGAAACAAAAGAGAAATTATTGTTAGTTATTTTTAATAAATATAAACGTGTTTTTAATTATGTATTTATATTATACTAGAGCAGTGGTAGCCGAGTGGCAACGGCTCCGACTTACGAATTGTAGGTCGTGGGTTCAAACCCAGCCATGCGCATTACTTTGTGTAATTTATTTCATCACCACTGCTCTTAAAACGGTGAAGGAAAACCTCGTGGTTTCCTCACGATATTTTGCTTCACCGTTTTGTGCTGCACTGGCACTGGGCCTGCGTGGTTGATTACAGCCCATTCCCTCTCCTAGAGAGGAGGTCTGAGTCCCAGCAGTGAGAACATTATAAGGCCCACTATGCTATGCTATATTATAGTCAAAACTGTTAATTGGTCAAAACCACCTTTACGCCCCAAGAACATTAGGGTACGGAGTTTTTGGCGAGATTTCTTCGAGTGAAGTTCTGTGGCTGTTATAATTATTCGCAAATTGATTCCTAGTGGATATTGTGATATAAAATTAGTGTAGTTTTGTATCTCAAATGTCTGCGTAACTGGACAATTTGTGCAATCATTGAAACTGGCGCGATCTCGTTATAATGGAGCTGAGAATTTTATTATAGTTTTGGTTACTTCAACAGTGACTGTTAATTTTGTCATAGACACGCTTAGTCGCCAAAAGAGCTATTACGATTAAACTTTTTTCAGTCGTAAGATATATCATCACTATTACTTCTACACACTATTGTCTGCATTTCTTCCTATCTCTCCTTTCGCAGCCGCCGCGCCGTCTACCCGCGGGTAGTGTACATATAGTGATACGGACAAGACGCGCCGCTGGACCAAGTGACTATCACCACTCCGACCTCAGTATAGCAGTGTCTCAAGTTTAAAAAAAAAAGAGTTTTTCAAAGAGTAATTATGGAATTTCTTGCCGGATCTTCTCCACAGGGAATCTTGTACTAATTAATAGTAATAATAATCTTTTACAAATAAAGATTTAACACACACAGTAACAGTATAATTATGATGACATAAACATATATAATAGTTGTACAAACACTGATCAATGGAAGTAAAATGAATATTTGACTTCTAAACTAAGTAAAATAAATACTTGTATCTCAGGAGCCAGTTCCTCCTTGGAGAGGATAAAAAATATGATGTTACGTACAATTAAAATGGCCTTTATATAGACATGTAACAGTATAGGGGAATAGTTATGCGATGATTGTTAGTAATGAGTCAGTATAATCATAACACAGATTGAGGCCTTGCGTTAGTCCTTTAAGAATGTCCATGTTTGAACAATTAGTGCAGTCATTAAAACCAAATTTTATCACAGAATACGTTAAAAAAGCTGTCACATACAGAACTAAACCTTACTTAAACTCGTTATGGTTCAAATTTCAATAATCACTTTAAGTACTACATTAAACCTCTACGCAATCAAGTTATGAAAATCAGTAGCCATAGATAAGCAAGCGATTAGAGTCCCTGCCCTTTTAAAGTAAACTTCTTTGTTCATAAGCTTAGTTTCTAAGAAATTTAACTTGATAAGTGAGTACTGACATGCGATATGCATAATAATATATTAATCGTAATCAGATACATCGTCGGTTTCCCAGCGACAATTGTAACTTAGGTAATCGTTGAATTATCGACTTTTTTGTAATATGATGTTGGACTGAAAATTGCCATTTTCCTACTTATAGATACTACGGAATAGAATCAACTTTATTGTACACCAAAAAAGTAACACAATTTAAAAATAAACTTAAAAGTATGGGAACAATGGCGGTCTTATCATACTGGCACTATACTTTACACACATACACACTTTACTTATTTGGTTTTTCTTACTGTATTTTAACAGTCTAACTGTATAAACAGACTTTAAAATCGCCACTGCCAGGACACACACATTTTTTGATATTTTTCTTCGTTGGGAGTAGTAATAATAACAATATAATAATATTCCACAACTATCACACAACGCCGTCTAGTCCCAAGCTAAGCAGAGCTTGTGTTATGAGTACTAGGCAACTGATAAACATACTTAAATATGTATTTCTAAATACATAAATATTATAGATAAATAATAAAATTACACCCAGACACAGAACAAATGATCGTGCTCATCACACAAACATTTTTCCTGGGTGGGAATCGAACCCACGGCCTCCGGCATACCAGTCAGGGCTACTAACCACTAGACCAGCAGGCCAGTCAGAGTCAGTAGCGGTGATAAGAAGTTTAAGCATCTGCATGGGTTCAATTAAACCCACGATCAACAACAAGTCAGAAGAGGTGTGACCACAGGGCCACCAGTGTAGGAATTGTCTTTAGCCTCCTTATTGACTTGTAATTAGCACATACACACATGTTTTAGCACATCATACTGTGCCGACGTCTTTTTGTCGACACCGTCACTGACCCACACCACACCACAGAAAACCAGCGCTAAGGACTCGTCGCATTGTGCATGTGGCCAGGGTCGTTTATCGTGGACGTGGCGCATATTTTCCCTTTAAAATGTTTATAATTTGTAAGCTTGTCCTAAGATTGCGTCATTTCCCGGAAATAATATGCTGATTTCTTTCTTTCTTTACATGTGGATATTTTAACTAAGACCCCCCTTCTGTGAGGTAGTTAGCATATTCGGCCTTATAATGTTCCCACTCTTGGGACTCAGGCCTCCTGTCTAGGAGAGGGACTGGGCGTAATCCACCACGCGGGCCCAGTGCGGGTTGGTGGATGTCACATGTCTTCGAATTTTTGGTTCTAGAACATGCCGGCTTCCTCACAATGTTTTCCTTCACCGTTTTGAGAGCAGTGGTGAGGAAATAAATTACTCAAAATAATGCGCCTGGCTGGGTTTGAATCCGCAACCTACAACTCGTAGGTCGGGGCTGTTACCACTCAGCCATCACTGCTCTCTAACTCTGTGAGGTGGTAACAGAAAAATATTCCAATCACCATGGGACCCGAGATGATATTCGTAAAAAAAGTAAATCGGAACTTACATACGCGTAAAAGTAGAGCACGTGCATACTACACACGTGTACATAAATTGTACGGAATACACGTGTCACGTCAAATCCACGCGTCCCCGGTATTTCAATTAAAAAGTCTACATCACATCACATGACCAATAAGGCTTTCGCAATACGAATTTCACAGTGAACTGGCTCGTTTTTCAGAAATGGCATTTTTGGCGTGTAAATAAAATAATACCCTATATATTTGAGGTGGAAAATCGTCTTGATAAAAATGAAACGCATTCTAATTTGAGTTAGTTTTTCTTGCTATCTAACCTAACTCAACCAACCCCATCTAACAACTCTTTCCATTCTGGGTGAAGCAAGAGGGAGGATAAGACTTTGACTGACTAAAACACACGCGTGTTCTTTTAGTTGCCTTTTGCACTCCAAGGTGATCTTTGGAACAGTTCTGCAGCCACTTGCTTTCAGCCGTTGGGTTTGAATTATAAGTTCTACAAATTTCAAAGTTTTTTTTTTATTGGGTGGGATAATCATCTTATGACAAATCTCGCTCTTGGGCGGGGCGGGAGAAAATGTCAGACTTTTACTGGCTAAAAACCCACTCCTGTTCCTTCTTTGCCTTCGTCCCAGGGCCTCGGGTTTCACTTTTACACTACTCGTGGCTCTAGTAGGCTTCGAACCTTGTTCCACGCGCGCCTCAAGGAGATGTCAGCAAATCGTAGGGAACCAAATTTCAAAGTTCATTTATTTATTGGTGATTCCAAGATTTTTATTACAAACTATTTAATAAAATAGTTCAGAGCCTTGAACAAAATAATACAGCAAATATTATTTAGTTCGCAAGCAAAGGCTTTTCATGAACGGCCAAAATATACAAAATTAATCACGTGACATTTCGGGCGCATATTTTGAACACGGCTATTGACATTATAGATCCACTTTTTTTGGTAAGAAATCATCAAATATATGATATATTCCCTCGCTCTGGGTGGCGAGAGGGTGTCACACTTTCTTTCTCTTCTATTCCTTTTTTTTTTCATTTTTATGTTATATAAGCATAAGCGCACACTGATGGCTTTCATGCCCTTATTGTGAACGTGTTTGAGGACAGGTGGGACTCTCCACTGCTGCACCACTGGATACGCTTGCATGCATCACGGTGAGCACTGGACAGTTTTATCTCACCGCACTAAATGTGTGTAGTCTTTTGTTTAATTGTGTATTGTAAACTCTTTTTTTTTGTGTTGTCTACATGCTGTAAGTGCTATCGGAAAAGTCCGGAATAAACTTTTATTATTATTATTCTTTTTTAACAACGTTGCTCCACACTAGGAATTACTTCCGTATCGTGGGTGCTTTTACAAACATATAAAACTCACATAGACATTTATAGGTCCACTTTTTTTAGGTAGACATTATCAACTAGATTCTCCATCTTGGTGTGGAGCGAGAAGGAGAGTCAGGCTTTGACAGACTAAAACATAATAACCCGACACACACATGATATTTAACTTGTATGTACTTTATAGATTTTTTTGTTCTATGTATGGAGACTGTAACTGCGTGGACTGTTTTTATTTATTAGACAAATTAGTAATTTAACACTCTATATAACATTGGCTTATTACTTTGTAAACCTTTTGTAAAATAAAACAACCCGGCTTGTAACCCGGGAATTAAAATACAACAAAAGAAAAATACAGACAAGTGTCACTAGTGACAGCGGCTAAACGCGATTATGCGAGCCAAACGTTAAAACGCGATTAGTTTTATTGGTGAATTCCGCCCTAGTCAAGAGTGAATAGCTTGCTTCTAGGTAAGCGCGCTCCATCGTCGACCGCATCGTCGCTTTCCATTAGGTGAGATAGCGGTCAAGCGCGAACCTATCAAGAATAATAAAATAATAATAATTAAAATTCACCTAAATACCGCCACGTAACCTTTGCATTCTAGGACTGCAAAACTCTTTTTAACAAACTCGCAGCCCTATCAATAGATCTCCTTGTCTTAATTACCAAAGTAAACCATCACTAAGTACCTCGTAATGTATACTTCAGCATAAATTACGTGGCCATGTTAATTTTAAAGGTAGGCCTTAATTGTAATTAACACCTACCTGATAATTAGCTTGAACAAACTGTGATTAATAAATCACTAACAGCTACTCATTCATCTGAACTTTTGACACCCGATACCGAATTTGTCAGCCATGTAATTTCAAATTAACCACGTTTTCAATTAGCATTGCTTTCCAATCTATTTTGTTATAGAAAAACGTGGAGTAAGAAAAAGTGGAGGGCTCATTTTAAAAAATAAACTTGCGTCAGTGGAATATTTTTTTTAGTCTTTGTTAAGTTGAAATTCTGTTGCAACCGGCAGGTAAGAAAAAAATAATTATAACTAAAACTCAACTATTCTTCTATCTTTGACTGATATTCTTTTTAAGAAATGAAAAAAAAAATAACAATAATACCAAGGACAAAAATGCAGTCGCACTGTACCAAAACTGAAATGTCAAAATGTATAAGGGATTCAATAAACAATTCAAATGATAAACTTGCGTCAGAGGAATATTTTTTAGTTTCGCAAAATTTAGGTCTCACTATAATCTTTTTTTGGCTTTCATCCAGCTTACTAATAATAATAATAAATTCTTTATTGAAATAAATTAACGTTTTACAAAAATAGTGAGGCCCGGACTCCAGCGCTAGACATAGCGCCTGTGTTACAGGAGCCAGGTGTCTTCTACCAATTACATGCGTCATATTACACATAAGCAATAATATCCAAGAGAAAAATACAAAATGAAGTACCTAAAAAAAGAAAAAAGTATGTATCGATGGCTTATAATGAATAACTCGTAATTGTGAAACACGTAACTTTTCAGGAGGCACAAAATACCAAACTAGACCTTTATTATCATGTAATTACAATGGGCTTCTACGTGTTTTATTCAAATATTTAAAACTATTGATTTATTTCAAACGCTTGTTTCTCCACAAGTTTTGACGCGCCATTGCGAAGTTATCACACCAAACGGACTCGATCAAAGTATGCTTTCAACATCGTAGATGGTGCTACGAGTATCAAATCAAAATTTTGCGCTATACAAGATTATACGTTACCAGCTTTTCTTTTCTGAAATATTATAAAACAAAAATTACCTAAAATTGCATACCCGAGGTTTTCACTCTAAGCCATCGATATGTTGATGTAGATGTTAATGTTGGTGTGTAGTGTAGTGTTTATGAATATAGTGCATACGTGGAATATATGTAGATTACTTCTTACTCTATGGACACAACACACAAAACGTCAGCATTTGCAAATAATTATATAATAAATTAGGGTTATCACTGGAAGCACTAACATAAAGGAATCATCGGTAACATCTGCTATCGAAAATAGGATTAAATAGATTGCCAGTATTAATTATTATGAAGGGTATTGCCATAAATACGATGCTAAACAGGATTTGTGGTCGTTTATGAGGTTATTAGAGTATCAGCTCTATGCTGTGGTTCGTATCAATTTAGATGATATTATTTGGGCTAGATATTATTTTTAGCGTGGTGGATTACGGCCCATACCCTCTCCTAGAGAGGAGGCCTGAGTCCCAACAGTGGGAACATTAAAAGGCCGACTATGTTATGTTGTTATGTATTATTTTTAGGTATTTTTTTTATTTAATGATATTCACTGATAATTAGAAGCACATTACTGGATAACGTCTAAACTCAGCCAAATCAGCCATTGCTTTAAAATAAGAGAAGATTAAAAAAAATAGGGCAAGTGCGAGTTGGACTCGCACACTGAGGGTTCCGTACAAACTACATTTCCCAAATGGAGTTTCGAAGATTTTTCCTAATTGCAAAAAAGTTTTTTTGTGACGTAGGTAACAAAAAATTTACTGTTTTCAGATTTATTCCTATGCCTGTGTTATAAGATCTTGCTTTATGCCAAATTTCAGGATTTTGGGTCAATCCCGTTGACCCAGAATCCTGAAAATTGGTAGGTACTGAAATTTAGTACCCTATGAATTTTGATTCCTTTGAGGGTATTGAAATATACGTTTTTTGCGATATAAACGACCGTATCTTTTATATTCGTTAACTTAGAAGTTCGATTTTTTTACAGCTTCAAGGGACCGCAGTCCTGAGTATACGGTTTAATTTCAACTCGATACCTCCACGCGAGATAAAGGGTCTTGACGGACAGACAGGCAGACAGACAGACGAACGGATGGACAACAAAGTGATCCTATAAGGGTTCCGTTTTTCCTTTTGAGGTACGGAACCCTCAAAATTGAAAATTTGGAAAAACTGAAAGCACATTTTTCTATTGGATTATTGTATAAACTCAAAAATTTAAACGTGGACCACGTCTGCTGTGGCGTAAGCTTGTTATAAAATAAAACTATTACATTTTATCACATTTTTTGACAGAGATTGTAGACATAAAATTGCTATTTGAGTTTGAACATTTTTAAGTGCGATAATTGGCTTTTACGCTTTATTAACCTAAACCGCATAACCTCTTCCTTTTTGAAGTTGGTTAAACCAATCCTTTCAACACAAACTAACCACAAACACAACATTTTCAAATGTCAAAAACTAACAAAGAGACATCAAAACATCACCACCAGCCTGGCCCATCCTCCACCATCCTAGCCCACCCCCCTTCTAATTAATGGTGAATACACAATACAAAATTTATTTGCCAACTTGACACGCAGCAAAAGCTAACACAATGAGGCTTGTCCGCGTCATGGCTGAAAATTCGGATTTCAATTTTCGAACGATCAGGGTTACCAGACGCAAATTTAAAAGGTTTTAATGTTTTTATTTTTATTCATGTGGTTTTTGGTTAACTAATTCACACAAGACCGCCAAAAAACGATAAAAAAAATATTTAATGTCATATGTATGAAAATATAGGTTTAGATTAGTACGATATTTTAATAGAGTAGGTCATAACTTGAGTCATCATCTTCTTCCTGCCCTTGTCCCATCTTATTTGGGGTCGGCGCAATACGTTTTTTTCTTCCATTCTATCCTGTCAACCGTCATACTATCACTAACTTCCTTTTCTTTCATACACTGTTCACACAATCCATCCATCTTTTCTTTGGCCTCCCTCTCCCTCTCCACCCATCCACATGTATACTCATAACTCCTTTAGTAACATGTGTTTCATCTCTCCTCTTTACGTGACCATACCAAGACAAACGATTCCCCTTCAACTTTTCAGTCACTGGCGCCACTTTCAAACTTCCTCTAATATATTCATTTCTCACTTTATCCATTCTCGTCACACCACACATCCATCTCAACATTCTCATCTCCGCTACATGCAATCTTTTTTCATCCGTCTTTTTCACAGCCCAACATTCTGATCCATACAGTATGACAGGTCTTATCACGGACTTGTAGATTTTACCCTTCAACTTGAGGGGCATCCGTGGGTCACAAATTGTTCCAGTGACCTGTCTCCATTTCATCCATCCTGTATTGATCCGATGTGATACGTCTCGGTCTACCTCGCCATCTCCTTGGATAAGCGACCCGAGGTACCGAAAGTCGGAGCAGATTGGTATGGGCGTTCCAGCGAGAGCTAAGGGCATAGGACCGGAGAGACCACCGAAATCGCAGAACAAGTATTCCGTTTTGGTTCTACTCAATTTCAGGCCAACACTCTCCAGTCTGTGCCACCACACCTCCAATCTGTTCTGTACCTCTAGGCCACTCTCGGCAACCAATACAATGTCATCAGCAAACAGCATACACCAGGGAGCCTCTTCCTGAATGTCCGACGTCAGAGCGTCCATTATCATCAGGAAGAGGTAAGGGCTGAGAGCCGACCCTTGATGTAAGCCGACAGCCACATTGAAACTGCCAGTGTTGCCCACTGTAGACCGGACTTGGGTACTGCATCGACTGTACATCGCTCGGATCAACTGCACATACTTCCCAGGCACACTTTTCTCCTTAAGGGCCCACCAGAGAACCTCACGAGGTACCCGGTCGTATGCCTTTTCGAGGTCAATGAATACCATGTGCAAGTTTTTATGCGCACTCCTGTATTTCTCGCACAGCTGGCGTATAGCAAAAATGGCATCCGTTGTACCCCGACCAGGCATAAAACCGCATTGGTTCTGTGAAATTTCACTCTCTTCTCTCAGCCTTCTTTCAACAACTTTTTCCCAGGCTTTCATAGTATGTGACATTAGCTTTATTCCTCTATAATTATTGCATTCAAGCACATCACCCTTGTTTTTAAAGATGGGCACCAGCGAACTGTTGCACCACTCATCAGGTATGGCTTCTTCCCGCAACAACTTATTGAAGAACAAAGCCAGCCACATCCATCCATCCACTCGCAGCAACTTCCACACTTCAACTGGTATTCCGTCTGGATCAATTAATTGCCTTACTATTCTTCATTCCATTTACAGCTATCCTGACTTCATCCATACTAATCATTCTCACTAAACCCACATTCACTGGTTTGCTCTCTAAAATCCCATTCCAGCTGTTTTCCTCATTCATCAGTCTTTCAAAATAGTCCTTCCACCTCTCTTTGATTTTTTTCATCTTCTGATAGAATCATTCCAGTTTCATCCCTTATACATCTTATCTGACAAACATCTCTCGCCTTTCTCTCTCTTGCTCTAGCAAGGTCATAACTTGAGTATTATTAAAAAAAAAGTGATATTTTTAACAAATATGTAAGATAATTGTAAATTCTAATAATAAAATAAAAGCTGTCTGGAAGATGATAAACAAGGAAACTGGAAAAACAAACCAATGAGATCGGAATGAATAGTCGGTAAAAATTGATAATAAAACATATCAGATAGGTTAAAAGTGGCTGAGTCGTTAGAAAACTTTTTCACCAACATCCCAAAAGAAGTTACGAAATCTCTGCCTTCTTCATCTTTGTTAGCTTTTTTAAAAAAACATTTCACTAAGGATATACTAACCTTTGAATTTAAACGTATCTCTGTTGATACAATTATAAAAAATTTCAAAAGTCTTAACATAAAAAAAAACACTGAAGACTTATATACCCCACAAGCCTTCAATGTTTTTTTCGTTAAGGTTCTTGGATTAGTATTGATACAATTGCTCTTGTCCTAACAGGCTTATTCAATCAATGTTTAGATAGCGGTACGTTCCCTGATATCATGAAACATAGTAAAGTAGTATCAATTTTCATTTCAGGTGGTAGGAGTGATCTTACTAATTATAGACCAATATCTGTACTTCCAGCATTGAGTAAAATCTATGAAAAAATCATGCTTGACCAGATGTTGTCTCATTTTAATTCTAATTGGATTTTACATATTTATCAGTTTGGTTTTACGAAAGGAAGGTCAACGACGGATGCAGGAGTGAAACTCATCAGTTACATTTCGAAATCCAGGGAGAAGTCCCAAGATGCTTTTGGCATATTCTGTGACCTCTCAAAAGCATTTGACTGTGTTGACATAATAATCTGATCTGTAAATTACATCATTACGAAATTCGTGGACAACTGCTGATCTAGGTTTTTCCTATTTATCTTACAGGCAGCAAAAAGTATCCATTAATGGGGCAACGTCCTCAGGGTCTTTAGTAAAGATGGGTGTGCCTCAGGGTTCAATTCTTGGCCCTTTCCTCTTTCTATATTTATATTAATGACCTTCCTTACATGATAATTAATTTATCCGATATAATTTATTGATGACACTTCTCTTATTTTTAAAGTAGATAGAAAAGATGTGGATGTCGTGCATATCAATGAAATTTTAGCTGATCTTTCGAAATGGTTTGCAGTTAATAATATCTTATTTAATGCGAATAATACTAAATTAATTAAGTTTTTATTACCGAAATCCCTCAAGTTGGCGTCAATTTAATTCTTGACGGCAGCAGCTAGGTTAGTTTACTATGCTTATTTTCACAGTATTATGTCTTATGGAATTTTACTGTAGAGATCTGCAGCTGATGTAGACACAATTTTTATATTGCAAAAGAGAGCAATCCGGGCTATTTATAAAATGACTCAGTCAGTCAACTCAAAAATAAATTTAAATAAATCAGCATACTGACTCTGCTTTCTCTTTATATCTTAGATAGCATTTTATATGTTCGTCAAAAGTTGGACTCTTTAAAAATTAGAAGCGATTTTCACAACAAAAATACGCGTACTAAACATGATATTGTATTACCCAAATGATTGAATTTGAATTGAAGATGAAAGATTACTTAAGACCAGCAAGTCATTCTTAGTAAACAGCATACGCTTTTATAACAAGCTGCCAGAGGCGGTAACTGAACTTAGCGAGGGAAAATTGAAAACTCATATTAAGCGTTTCCTAACCAAAAAAGCGTATTGTAAGGTTAAAGACTATGTCGAAGGCACGCTTGTTTAGCAATGACTACTTCTGCACATGTGACTCTCCAGTAACTCATTTATATTGTGTCTTTTAACTGCTTCATTTTTGTTTTAATTTAACTAAACAAACTTAAACTTTTTTTTCTAACACATTGCTATTGCAATATATATTTTTTTAATTATTTAGACTTAAGTAATGTATTTTGTTGACATCTCATTTATTGATGGTTGTAATTATTCATATTTTGCTTGCTTTAATTTTTTATATAGACTCTTTTTTATAATGTGAATGTGAGAATACTGTAGAATTCACGAATTTTTAGATTACTTCCTGTTACGACGTGAGTCGTAACAGGAAGAGAGGAGAGAGGAGGGGAGGAGGGAGGGAGGGAGAGGAGGAGGTTAATAATATTATTTTTATTGTACTTTTGGTTGTACCCAAAAGCACAATAAAAATTATAATATTGACTGGTCTACACTATTCTTACATATTATCTATGAATACTGTAATATGGAAATATTGTAACATCAACCACTTTTTTTTTAAAAGTAACCAAGAATATTTTTGCCGGTTCTTCTCCATATGAAACGACCGATTTGGAACCGTGCACTAACTTCTGGCGTTTTATAATTGCCTATGTAGACCTGTTTGAAATAAAAATATTTGTTTTTTTTTAAACCAATTTACAAAATTTAATTATAATTAATTATTATAATATTTCACACTTTCACACAACGTCGTCTAGTCCCAAGCTAAGCAGAGCTTGTGTTATGAGTACTAGACAACTGATAAACATACTTATATATTTCTAAATACATACATATTATAGATAAATTACACCCAGACACAGAACAAATGATCGTGCTCATCACACAAACATTTGTCCTGGGTGAGAATCGAACCCACGACCTCCGGCATAGCAGTCAGGGCCACTAACCACTAGACCAACAGGCCAGTCAGTCAAAATAAATACTTAATCATTATTTTTATCATAATCAAGAAACGATTTATGAAAAGATCTGTCTCTAAGAAGTTCATTATGATGTATATGTGTGTATGTATATTAATAAGTGTAGTTGGTTGATAAGTGAACTTAATTTGACATGCTTATTGTTAAATAAATTAATATTGTTCGTCAATTATTACCAACATCGAAATTAAAAATCAGTAAAGGGATTTTGGATAATGAGTTTTAATTAATTAATATTCCAAAAAACAATAATGATTCTGGACCATTAACTAACTAAAACTTATAAAACAAAATCTCTTTATTTATATTTTAACTTCGTCAACGTAGGTAGTAATCGAACTCATTTAGTTTGGATCAACTGTTACTGTCACAATTATATTCATTATTTATATATTTATGCTGTATCCTACTTAACTAAAAAGCGAAGGTTTTTTTTTGTGCTCTCACTATATTTTAATTTATTCTAATGTCTATACGTGAGGACTTGTAATTGACTTTCCAATGATTATAGTTTTCTATTTTTGTCTGGTTTTATTAGCTGTAAGTCCTCCATGTACTAAATAAATAAATAAATAATAGTTTTTCATATTCTCGCAGAAATGATAAAAAGGATTGTAAAAGAACGATTATCATTTACATTGTAAGCCAGTGTTCGGGGAGCTTGTCTGATTTCCCTAACGCTTCATGTGTCTTGTGTGAAAGAAAATATGATGATGAGTGATGGATGGCTAGTAAAAAAGAACCTATGGAGATGGCTACAAACATAGATGTACAAAAAACATGCTTCGCCATACACAATTATTAAAAATGAAATGAATAAAATAATTTGGCCTAAATCACAATTCCGCCCACCGTAGGCGCGGGCTTGCGGACAGCGAGCAATCGGTGACTCGCCGTCCGACCGTCCGGTAACCGTCTGGACCGAGCCCAAGTCGTCGATGGCGCGTATTGTTTCACGCGCGCCTCAGGGAAATGTCAGCAAATCGTAGGGGCCCAGCCGGATCGAAGCCTACTAGGACCACAAGTAGTGTGAAAGTGAAACTCGGGGCCCTGGGACGAAGGCAAAGAAGGAACAGAAGAGGGTTTTTAGTCACTAAAAGTCTGACACTATCTCTCGCTCCACCCAAGACGAAATTTGTCATTAGATGTTATCATACCTAAAAAAAACATTTTTTTGTGAAAAATCATCTAATTCCTTCCCTCGCACTTGGATGGATCGCGAGGGCATATCAGAGTTTTAGTGACTAAAAACCACTCTTTTTCCTTATTTGCCTTTGTTCCAGGGCCTCGGGGTTTACTTTCACTTAACTCATGGCTCCAGTTGGCTTCAACCCTGCTGGGCCCCTACGATTTAATGACATCTCCTTGAGGCGTGCGTGGAACACTATGCGCCGCTGTTGAAATCAAACCCATAACAACCCATACAGGAATCCCTCAGTCCTATAATAACACATTTAGGGACATATCGGTTCCCTTATAATTGGCCGGTGATCGAGTATTGGCGTAAAAATACAGAGAAATTGTTTTAGGTGGGAAATCGTCCAATGACTTCTCCCGCCCTAGGCTGGGGTGAGAGGGCGTATCAAACTTTTACTAACTAAACCACACTTATTTTCCTTCAGTTGTCTTTTACGTTCTAGGACCACAAGTATCGTTTTCATACTTTTCCTCATGGCCCTAGCAGGCATCGGCCCTGCTGCGCCCTACGCGTGGAACACTTCGCACCATAGATGATTCGGGCTCGGTTCTAATAGGACGAGCTGATGGCGAGCTATGCATTGCTCTTCGTCCGCAAGCCGCGCCTACGGTAGCCAGAGATTAAACTGCAATTCCCAAGGAATACAGAAGGGTAACTCTCGTTTTTTTAAGGAACGGTGGCTTTCGCATATCAGACGCAAACTGACCAAAAAACTTTTAATTTTAAAAAGAAGTTGTCATTGATTGTCGCTAAGATGATTATTATAATTATTGCGATAGATTAAAATTTGAGGTAGAAAGTTTTTGAGGTAAGTACTAAAATAAGATTATCTTAAAAATAAAATAACAATTTCGATATAATTGACCGATTTGGTGATCGAGTATTGGCATGGAAATCAGATGAATGAATAGATTGATATTCAGTATTACATTACCGAAACATTATATTACAGAAACGGTAAACGGGTGACCGTTAATTTTAACAAGTGACAACCCTACGTACGTGCAGTGCTAGCCGCGTCAAATGAAATGCGGTTCGTGCTAGAATTCCAATTTCGAAATTTGAACCTCGAATTGTAGATGCTCTGCTATTGGTGAGTGCTAATTTATTTTGCGTATGATACGTCACAGTCTATTCTTAGATTTTATAGACCTCTATATACGGTCAGGGGTCAAAAATGCAGTTGCACTCTACCAATGCTAAAGTGTCTATAATTTCTTTGTTGTAGAAGTTCAATAGTCCACAATCAGTTTTTTTTTTTAATTATTATTGATAGGCTGTCGTTTGACCACTATCTCACCTCATGGTAAGCGATGATTTGGCCGACGATGGAGCACGCTTGCATAGAAGTAACCTATTCACTCTTGACTTAAAGACCCCTAGGTTGTAGCTATCAGGAAACTCAGACTCCGGCAGGGAATTCCACTACTTAGCTGTACGCATTATGAATGTGTTCCCAAAACGCTATGTACGTATGAGTGGGATGTCCACCATGTACCGTTGGCGCAACGCAGTGGTCCAATGATGGAAAGGACTTGGTGGAGTTAATTTGTGCAATTCAATTATTCAATACTTTAGATTCTATGCTACCAATTAAATCAGTCATGAACCATTAACCCTCTTCTACAAAGAAATTTTAGACATTGTAGCATTGGTAAGGTGGTTCTGCACTTTTGACCCCTGACTGTACATACAAACATAAATTCACGTTTCTTATCCTTTGGGGGTAGGCAGAATATACAGAATACCATGTCCTATGGATATTTATCACACACCTATTACACGTCTTCGTATTTACATTGAATCATAGCCGCATACTATTCATGGCGTTTTGAATTCATAATTATATATTTGATGGCACAGTTGGCGCATCGGTTAAGTGATTCACTGCTAAGCTGCGTGTTGCGCGGTTTAATTCCCGGATGGAACAAATATTTGTATGGCCTCAGATAAGTGCCCCGTCTATTTGTTCCGGGTCTGAATGTCTTGTGTGTGTGTGATTTTATATGTTTAAGAACGCACTCACACTGTAGGCAATTTTAGGTATTTTTAAATGACTATACATATATTTTAAACGTGCTCTTAAAATGGGTTACATTGGAATTTGAACGTTTTCGTGTATGACGTAGAGTTCACTGTTTGAAATTTTGATGTCTGAATTCAAACATAGGTCATAATATTCTGTAGAAACCGGGCGCTGGATAGAATTGAGAGGACAAAATATCAGGATCGCATTCTGTAAATTGTTCTAAATTCATAAATTTTACCCCACCCAAAGGGATGATGTGAAAAGTCACCTCAACCATATCTATCAAACAAATGCTTTGGAGCCATTTTAATTATTGTTTTAATCTATTTTTTCCTAGTGGTAATATTATGGTGTATTTATTTTATGATAAAGATAGGAACTTAAATAAGTATTTGTGTCTTACATCTAACAGCATGACCAATTACAGGCAAACACCACAGGTTCTTACAGTACAATTCAAAAAGGAAACCAAAAAAAAGTTGGAAATAAAAACAAAAATCGTTGATAAAGAAATTTTTCTAAACTAATTTTATAAATAGTATAAAAAACAAGAGAAATTAAACCTTCATAAAAATCGCTTTTAAGATAAAGCAACTAGGAAACCCGATGAAAAAAAAAAACTGGGCAAGTGTGAGTCGGACTCGCGCATTGAAGGTTCCGTAGAAACTTACCTATAAAACAGTTCAATTCACGAATCTCAAAGATTTTTCCGAATCGCAAAAAAGTTTTTATTTTGTGACGTAACTTCAAATTTACAGATTTTTTCCTATACTTGTGTTATAAGACCTTGCTCCATGCCAAATTTTAGGATTCTAGGTCAACGGAAGATACCCTACGATTTTGATTCTCTTGAGAGTGTACAAAATACACGTTTTTTTGCGACATTTACGGCCGTATCTTTTTTTTTCCTGTTAACTCAGATGTTTGATATTTAACAGCTTCAAGAAACTGCAGACCGGAGTATATGGTTTGTGGTTTCAACTCGATACCTCCACGCGTTCCCGAGATAAAGGACAGATAGACATATAGACGTACGGACAACAAAGTGATCCTATAAGGGTTCCGTTTTTTCCTTTTAAGGTACGGAACCCTAAAAATCAGCTGCCTTTTGTAAATATGTGTGTGAATATTTGAAATAGTTCGCATTTTTCGATTCTATTTCTTTTGCTATTCACATGTGGATGCGGAAATGAAAGAAAAATAGAATGTTTGGTTTAGTCTGAGCCGCCCAATATAGGCCAGGTTACCTTTTTTTAACCCACTTTGAAAAGAAGGAGGTTCTATGTTCGGCTGTATGTTTTTTTTATGTATTTTCACCGAATTCTCAGTCAATTGTGAACGTTGGTCCCATAGAAATATTGGTATGATCTGATAATGAACTTCGAAGATATGGAACGGAACTCCTCAAAGGATCACAGCAGAACTGTCGTAACAAGTAAAAATGCTATGTTTATACGTATACACGATGACTTTAAGTTTGACTGAGGGGTACTTTTTAGTTGTGTGACCGCAACTAAAAAGTGTAAAAAAAAAACTTTTCACAAAAAAATACATCCGACTTCAATGTAAAAAAAAACCACTAAAAAGTGTAAAATAACTTTAATTTTCGAAGTCGCTGTTAATTAACAAAGAGACAAAACTATTATAGAAACACCGACTTCCGAAATCAAAGTTATTTTTCACTTTTAAATGTTTTTTTTTACAATGAAGCCGGTTGTATTTTTTTTATAAAAACTTTTTTTATTTGGGTGATCATCAAATTACTTCTTCCCCTCTGGATCGAGCGAAAGAGAGTGACAGATTTTTAATGGAATAAAGCCCAAAAAAATCTGGGGCGTTTGAGGCGCACGTGGAACACTACTTACCGCTGCCCAGACAGCGAGCTACCCATTGCTCGTCGTCCACAAGCCCACGCTTACGGAGGCCGGAAATCGCCCCGCGACTCCCGACAATTAATTACAACCCTATGACCAACGAATAAAAGTCAAATGTCACCCCAAATTTATTTCACACTATCAACCTTAAAACACAAATCGACTAACTTACTTCCTTACTTCACCCACGTGAAAACAGGTTTCTCCATAAAAACTTTAAACTCCCTTCATTCCCTTAGAAAATGTACCCCATTTTGGTAAAACCACTCTTAGTGCTTAACTACATCATAAAAGGAAACCTTGTGAAAACTTTTACGCTCCTGATCCCTATAGTTACGACTGTGCGTTGGCATGTCAGTCAGTCAGTTTCTCCTTTTATAATGGAACTAGCTTCTGCCAGCAAATTCGCTCGCGTGAAAGGCAGTTTTTCCATACAAACTTTAGACGTCCGTTTCATCCCCTTATAGGCTAAATTTTGGAAAATCCATTTTTCATGCTCGCCAACGTCATAAAAGGAAACCTTGTGCAAAATTTCACGCTCCTAATCCCTGTAGTTTTGGCTGTGCGTCGATATGTCAGTCAGTCAGTTTCTCGTTTTGTACTCGAATATAATATATATATAATAGAATATATGGATAAACCGAAAAGTATGAAAACTATAGTGCTAGACTTTACACGGTAGCTACATTTTTTTTTTCATTGATATAAACCAGTGCTTGACTGCGATCCCACCTGATGGTAAGCGGAGATGCAATCATTGATGGTCAGGCGCACTACTTTATTAAGAGCCTATTCACTCTAGCCTTGAAGACACCTAAATTATAGTTGGACGGGAAGACCGCAGCAGGCAAATTGTTCCAGTCCTTCGATGTACGCGGTATAAACGACGAACTACATGAAACAAAACGCTTCTATATCGTTGCAAATTAAATTAAAATATCTCTACTGTTACATGGTAAAGTTTCTTCGAAGTACTGCAGTGTAACGTTCAAGTTTAATCTACACTAATATCTGTAGAAACGATCTAATGTAGACGTTCTTTGTAAAAGAATGTTAGGATCTGTGTGGTTTTTTCTTCAAAAGACCATCTCAGACTCTAATCTGGATGGTTCTCATATGATTTGACCATTACATGTTTGCTGTATGGACTTTAAAAGAGACTTTGACTCCCGAGTTTGTTTCGGTATTTCTTCTCAGGGTAGTCAGCTAGGAAACACTGGCTTCATCTAGTTTAAATTGACAAAAAACATTGACGTTTAAAAATCTTTTTAAAAAACCTATTTGCAACATCATAATTATCATTTATAAATGTACTATGGTAATAATAATATAACTGGCTTAGCTTTTTTTGGGGAGTGAGAAATCATCATGAAAATCCGCAAATTACTTCTCTTGCTCTGGGTGAAATGAGAAGGAAAGTTAGACTTTGACTGACTAAAGCCCACTCGTGTTCCTTTGTGTTTGTCCACCCTTACGTTACTGACACATCTACGGTCTGAACTAAGCATTTCGCCTCATCGTTTATACCGCGTACATCGAACAACAAAAAATTTGCCTGCTGCGGTCTTCCCGTCCAATCGTAATTTAATTGTCTTCATGTCAATCCGTCAATCGATGATGATGATTCGCACCACTGCTACCATCAAGTAGGATGGCAGTCAAGCACTAGTTAATTTACATTTTCTAACGAAACTTCAATTTAATGGTAAGTACGACTTGATACTCGAGACTGCTTGGTAGCATAACGCATACCTACAAAGTACTGGTTAATATCAATTCAACATCATCTGATAAATTAAACGACAACCAGCCCTCCGAAATTGTGTCACTAGAAGTGAAATCAGCCAAAAGAGATACTCTTTAGGCTTCTGGATCAAGGGTTTGATCCAAGAGGTGGTACTTGTAGACACGGCTCGTATGTTCAAGAGGTTCCTCTTTTTTGAGCCCTGACTAGGACCTAGTACACGATACAGGCAAGCTACAATGTTTTAGAGAACTATGAATTTCTTGCCGATTCTAACAGAAACAACCAATTATAACCATGCTTCTGACGTTTTATAAATGCCTGTGTAGGAAGGTAAGGTATACATTAAAAAAAATGAATTTCAATTTATACCTAGTTTTTTTATGTGTTTCTAAGAAATATTTTAAAATGTTTAAAATATGTGAGTAGGACGTATTCCTTAGTAGGACTGTGTCTGACGTTTGAACATTCAACTACTGACTTTAACACTGCCAGAACAACGAGCACTTCAGTAAAAACCGTAAACAATCATAAAAAAATAATTTTCACATTAACCCCAATTTGTTTAACAAAAATCGGACACGCAAAGACCTATTCCCCACAGCCAATCCCAACCCATTACAACAAAATATAACCTCAAAACCATTGTATTTGTTTAACATCCCCACTTCCCTCTTCAAATGGGGTGTCATAACTACTGAACTGAGCTAATGAATCATGCCCAAAGGTCGGATTTTATGGGCTCTAAATTATGCCCGTCGTTAGGCCATAACTCATGGGCTACCGGCCGATAGGCTAGTTTAGAGTCTTAAAAGGTTAATTGCTGGGGACGTGGATATTTGCACCGCAGTGAAAAATTGGTGTTTGTAATGTCCAGCTTTTATGGGAGGCGATCGGTAATATCGATAGTTTATGTCATGAATGACAAAATACCTTTAAATTTATTTTTTGTGGGGTTGGTGTATTAAAAGTCTTCCCTTATTCTGGGTAGAGTGAGGGGGGGCTGTGTTTTTTTAGGTGGGAAAATCATCTTATGACAAATCTTGCTCTTGGGCGGAGCGAAAGGGGTGTGTTACAGAATTCAGAAAAGTGTAACCTCGAATAACACGTTCCTGTAAGTTCACTAATCCGAAACACTTAACAACGAATGCACATTAACACGAAAAACTTAACGCCGTAGCCATGCGATCTCGAATAACATGATTCAGAAAACTGTAATATCGAATAACACGACCCCGTATGTTTACTAATAGGAAACTCTTCACAACGAATGCACGCTGCTACGATAGACCTTACGCCACAGTCCCCAGTAGGGTTCGACCCTGCTGGGCCCCTACGATTTGATGACTCGCGTGGTTTTGGACACGTGTGTGGATCAGTACGCGCCATCGACGACTTGGGCTCTGTCCGGACGGTTACCGAACGGTTGGACCAGTCAACCATTGCTCGCCGTCCGCAAGCCTGCACCTACGGTGGCCGATCGGGATCGGAATCCCGGCGGCGGAAAGGGGGCGGTCAGATTTTTGCAGTTTTAATGGCTAAAATACACCTGGGTTCCTTTAGTTTCCTCTTGCGTTTCAATGGCTCTGGAACTCAGTAACTCGTTCGGACATTCCCGCAGTCCGCTAGAGGGATAGCTAATTGCCGTATTTTTAAGGAGGCATAATTATGTCTATATACACAGCGTTGGAAGGCCTCCCACGAGGTGTACCGACGATCTGGTGAGAGTCGCGGGAATGCGGTGGATGTGAGACGCACATGATCGGTCGTTGTGGAGACGCTTGGGGGAGGCCTATGTCCAGCAGTGGACGTCTTTCGACTGAAATGATGATAATTATGTCTTGCTGTGGACTGTGATAGATTCAGTTAATTGAGGGAGGGGGGAGGGGAAGAAACTAACCCTTAGTTTCTTCTTCTTTTCGTATTGTTGGTTTTTTTTGACTCCAAAGTATTTGGGCCAAGTAGGTGGCCACGTATAAAGCAGCGTCAGTGGCGTTCGCTCGATACCCAGCCATCGCCCACAAAACAGAGTCCCTGAACAGAGCTTCAATGATGATTGGCATCCTGACGCTGAATTTACAGTTACGTCACAAAAAAAATCTTTTTCTTACAATTCGGAAAAATCTTCGTAACTCCATTCGGGAATCAAACGGTTTCCGTTTGTGCAGAACCTTCAGTGCGCGAGTCCGACTCGCACTTGCCCTGTGTTTTAACCGATACGTATTTTTTTGTTTAATTATGAATTATTGATAAGGATCGTCAACATTCCAGAACAAGAACGATACATTATCTATTCTAAATATTCTACCTAGTGTCATGCTAGAGCTGCAAAACTTTCAGAATCACATTATTAAAATGTAAAACATTTATAATTAAATTCAAAAGTACCTATCAAGCCAACCAATACCAATCAGCAAACGCTGAATGATATTTTTTTACTATAGCAAAAAAGAACCTATTTAGTATCTGCTGTGTGCTAATTAATGAATGAGGATCCATTTCGAAAAAAATACCAGCGTCTTATTATCCTACTGCAAGTCAAATACCTCTTCTTGTACCGAATGATAATCTAAATAAAAATAAATCAATAAAATATACAGTACTTAATCATGGGTCACCAACTTTTTCTTATAATGACGTGTCATCAAAATCTTGAAACACTGCCTAATTAAAGATATTAAAAAAAAAACATTTTAAATAATCCTGTAAAAAACCGTCCAAAAATACTTGATTTTTACGAAACCATACTTTATTTTAGGCTTTCATATTATAAATCGTCGCCTAAAATCAACCAAAAACTCTCAACGCTAAAGTTGATTTGAGCAATTAATTAAAATTATCTCCAATCATTTTTACAACCATACCGAAACTGTTAAATTCTTAAAACTACCACGAGAATACAAGACAGTTTATAAAGAAAGAAATAAAAGATAACATGCTCACATAGCAGAAACAGAAAAACATAGCATTATTTAAACATCACCCCATTATTCAGCAATTCGCATCAATGTTCAGCGAATGTCAAAAAATGTTAATATTACATTCCCTACTGAAATATGTTTTATATGTATTAAAAACTTGTTCTGCGAACGCTCGGTTGAACGAATCGAAATGTAACGTTGAGGACAGAGAACCAGCGAGTATATACTCGTACTCATGGGAGGAAAAACTAGGTATTTATTTAAGGACAACCAACAAAGCATACAACATTTTTTTTGAAGTGAAAACTTCTTTAGCGGCGTTGAGCACTTTTTCTGTAATGGGTATAAAATCTTAAACTCGCGTCAGGACACGTGACCTGATCGAAAAAGCGTAAGACGGCCACCAGTCAAATTTTCTCATACGATTTTGAACTTAACCTTCAACATTTTATGGTTTAAAATCATTTAAAGAAATTTTTAAATGTTTCCAATCAACTTTGAACCTAATGCTTTAGGGATAAAGCTGACAAATCTATTAAATAAATTGCCACCCGCCGCGCGCCGGCGCAGCGCCGCGAAACCAAGTCCTCTGGCTATCTTCATCGTCCTTAAGATTGTGATAGAACCGTGGTCTTTGGGGGATTCGCACCGTGCTAACTACGAAGGCAATTTACGTGCTATTTACAAACGTTACGTACCTGTAGGTATGTTAGTGTAGCTAAAATTCCGTATTTCCTTGCAATTTTATTGATTGACGCATAATGACAAGAGATTCTAAAATCAATAAGACAGTGTTGTCTTTGAGTTTGCAGCTTTCTTAGTATCTAGTAGCTATTAAAAGTACTTGTGAAGGCTTTTAAGATGCAAGCACAATCATGATAATAAAATAAAAAAGGAAATCGTTCAATCGCAATAAGTACCTTCCGAGTATTAAATTGCTAAACATTTTCACTAAGGCGTTTGTTGTTTGGTAAAATAAAGTTCAGTTTATTTAAATCTGCTTTAAAAATAATTTGATTACAAGTATTTACAAGTAAGTTAAAAAGCACGAGTGTTATTGGTATAGGAAACCGATAAATTCTCAGCTAATTCTGTAGTAAGATCGAATGTGACGTTCCTGCTTACGTGCTTACTAAGCGCCTGTGAAAAGATGTATCGCACACATTTTTATGTGCGACAGATTACTTCCACACTTTTAATTACAAATTCTTTAGGCACGATTCAATGATAACATAACATCCTGTAATCCCCGAAGGCTCAGGCAGGGGTGCACCGAATAGTACACCCACATTTCGCAAGTTATGTTTTAAGTCTTTTTATTCATTTATTTACTTCATTTATATTTGTAATCACTGGGATTACAAAAATAAATTGACATTTTTACTTGAATCTGCAAGAAGTTAAGACTTTAGTTTTTAAATGAATGAATTAAACTTGCGGTATCACAACAATCCGCAGTCTAAACTTATGTGTGTAATATCGAAATTGTCATGTTTGTGTACGATAGCGCAATAAATGAATATTGTATTCTACCACATAAATGATAGTACTTTTATACTGATAAAGCAATTGATGCAAAATTATTCCCTAACCATTCCAAAATATCAAACATGCTCAACGTTAATAATCAAGTTTTCACTTCTGCCGGCACTCCCGGAGTGCAACCCGTCTTTTTTTTGTGGTAAAATCATCTTATGAAAAATCTCGCTCTTGGGCAGAGCGGGAGATAGTTTTAGACTTTTACTGACTAAAAACCAACTCCTGTTGGTTACGTCTGGTGGACGTCGCTTTCGCATGAATCCTGTGCAGTAACTTCCCGAACTTACCGTGTTCGGTGAGAACCTGCGTGCGGAAGGTGAGGACGCCATGAGGTCTTTCTAACCACGCCTCAGAGAGGTGACTTACCGCCATAATTGGGGCGTGCCCAAAGCATACACCATTATACATGCTTAAGATTTAATATTTTATACATTTTATAGTGTAGCTTTAATTAAAGGTTGCCACGGCATGCATTAGATACAGAAGAAGATAAGATCTAACGTATTTAATCTAATTAACAATAAGATATTCCATCTACGTGATGTGCGATTACCACAAAAAACCAAACTATTTTAAACTTAAGCAGTTTTGGTACACTGCTTAAGTTTATGAATTATTATATTATAGTTTCTGGGAAAAATCTCCATCCTATGTGGATTTCAAATCGAAATATTATATTATAGTTTCTGGGAAAAATCTCCATCCTATGTGGATTTCAAATCTCGTTCGTAAAATAACGGTGCAATTGAAATCAGTGTCAAAACATGTTACGAATGTGGGTTAAAGGTCGTTCACATTCCTCTTGGATTAAACCTGGAATGAAATAAGTAGATACAAATTGATATATCTACGTAGTATCTAAAACATACCAACGTAATCCAAATTCCAATACATTTAATCCAATTATTCCAAATATCAATTTAATAAACGTTTAAACATTAATAACAGACACATTATACATAGTGGAAATTTAACTTTACGTGGTAGTGTTAGTAAGCCTAAATATAAATCAACTGGGTACATAACCCTCGGTAAATAACATGACTACGTGCTTTCAGAATTATGATTTAATCTAATTTATGTTTACGCTACAGTCAACGTTATATAACAATACATATTTGTACTCGCTATTAGTACTTAATGGTTAGTGTCTGGCCAAATTCTATTTCTGAAGTCGAGGCCTATTAATCGACTATGCCACAAACTCCGGTCGAAGGTCTAATAACCCTCAGAAACTCGATTCAAGATCGGTTTAAAGTGGCACTTGCTAGAAACCTTCAACTTCAGCCAAAACTTTGGCTCATTTTGATGGAAGTAGGGGCTTTCATTGGAGATCGCAATTTTAGCTGTAAGTAGTATTTTTTGGCCAAAGGTGGTATTTTTTAGCCTGAGGAGGTATTTTTTGGCCTAAGTTGTTACTTTTTTTTCCCGAAGATGGTATTTTTTGGCCTGAGGTGGTATTTTTTTCCGAAGCGGTATTTTTTTGTCTAAGGTGGTATTTTTTGGCCGAAAGTGACATTTTTTGGCCAAAGGTGGTATTTTTGCTGAAAATGATATTTAAGGCTGACGGTGGCCAAAGCCGACACCAAAGCTTCAGTCGATTATTGCTAATAGCATTCGCAATGGGCACTAATGGCATATTTAGGCAGGATTATATTACGGACCACGATTATTTCTCTGAGATTATTTCGGTGTTAAGAAAATAAGTGGTTGTTAGTTCAATTATATAAGAAGCTAGAATTTCTAGAACAATGTTTGCTCTCAGTAAATGGATTCTTTATTACGTCGATTTCTTTTCTGTAATGAACATTTATTTATACCTATTGTTTGAGATAGATTAAGATGGAATAATAATCATTTTAATACCTTTAGCGAATAATGTGAATGTGAGAACACTGTAGACCCCGCGAATTCTTAGGTACATCTTAGGTAGAATACTTCCTATTACGACTCAAAAAGTACAATAAAAAGAATCATAATAAAAAATGATATTTTTATTGTACTTTTTAGTACTACATTGACCAGTCTACACTGTCTTTACATAATATCTACTTATACTGTAATATGGAAAAATTGTTAGAACAACATTTTTTTTAAAAGAGTAACCATGGAGTTTCTTGCCGGTTCTTCCCCATAGGAAACGACTAATTTGGAAGCATGCCCTAGCTTCTGACGTTTTTTAAGTGCCCATGTAGGCCTATGTGAAATAAAAAACTTTTGACTTTTGACTTTCTGACTTTAATATACTAAGAGAGACTATGCATCGCAACGTCAAACCATTTTTTTTTATGTAACTTAATAGGTATTATAGAAAATTAGAAATCTATGCGAAATTATTTCCAAGTTCATGTCCATATTTATAAATAATTATCATTTATACTTTCATACTAATATTTGATATCTACAGCTGGATGAATATAATTTAAAGAAAGTTGAAATATGGAGCTTCAATTTTGAAATAATAATAATATTCCACAAATGTCACACAACGCCGTCCAGTCTCAAGCAAAGCTGAGCTTGTGTTATGAGTACTAGACAACTGATACTTATATTACATACATATTAAAGATAAATTACACCCAGACACAGAACAAATGATCGTGCTCATCACACAAATATTAGTCCTGGATGGGAATCGAACCCACGACGTCCAGCATAGCAGTCAGGGCCACTAAGTATTAGACCAACAGGCCATTCTAATGAAGATGAGAAAAAGAATAAGTCACAATCCTATTCACACCTCTTCTCGCTTCTCGCTCGTTCTATGGCCCGTGGCTCATGTGACAAATGCATGCACTATTCCAATATATTTCACGTTTCTCCAAAGAAAGAGTTTTCGCGTTCGCCCACAATGTATTTATTCAATATTGAATTGGAAATTTAACTGTTTTTTCGACCGTTACCGACGTTTTTGACCGTTAATTTTTATGATATTGAATTTTCTTTTTTTGAATTAGTTTTCACATAAGTTATGAATTATAGCCGTTGTTAAAAATAATATTTACTCTTAATTTTAGTAATTTATGTAAAATATTTGTTCTCCGAAGGGGCTATGTAGAAGTCATTTCGACGTCTATTTTGAAGTTTCACGATACCTAGTTTTTTTTTTTTTTTTTTTTTAAGTAACCTTTAGCAAAACTGTATTATTAAGCTAGTAATTACTGAGTAGGTACATATCTTTTAATATAAACTGTCATGGCCTACAGCAACCCTTTTTTGCCTAAAATAATATTTATTTATTTATTTATTATTATTATTTATTTATTTATTCCATTTTATAGAAGGCTTACAGACTAACAAAATAAGTGATACAAAAAGTATGATATTTTCAAATCGCAAATAATAATAATTAACAATAATAATGCAACATTAATGAAACATTAATATTATAATGTGTGTAATTTGATCAGTATTTCCTACTCACAAATAATACCTATAATCACTATATCGTAAAAAATAAAGTCGCTTCTTGTCTGTCTGTCCCTATGTATGCTTAGATCTTTAAAACTACACAGCGGATTTTGATGCGGTGTATTTTAATAGATTCACCGGATGTGGTAACGGAGAAGGTGTATTGATTTTTCGAATACTTCTGATACCATCGGATTTACCGTTCCAATTTAAACGCCTACAATTTCCAGTAAAGATTTTTTTTACACTGGCCATTAATAACTCTCAGGGTCAAACTTTCAACGTTGAGTGATTTTCAAATGGCCAATTGTATGAAGCTCTTTCAAAAGTAACATCTAAAGAAAACATGATTATATTATATAATGACGAAAAAGCTGCTAACATTGTATATAAAGACATTCTGTAGTATATTTAGTATCAGTATTGCACTAAGCCGGGTTTTTTTTTTATTGGGTGGGTAAATCATCTTATGACAAATCCCGCTCTTGTGGGTCGCTAGTATCAAATAAACAAACATTCTTCTATTTGTTTGGATTTGGGTTATTGTTATTGGGTATTTAGTCCATGGACTAAAAAATCCTTTAAATGGATCATTTGTACGTACAATGTTACCACTTCATAAAGTTTATATTTTAATTTAATTTTTCATTAAAGTTTAGGTTTTATTTAAAGCTCTTAAATGTTTTGACGTTAGGTTTAGTTAAGACCGGTCATTATGGGGACCCTTTGTGGAGGCCTACTTACAACAGTGGCCATCCTTCAACTGATATTATGATGATAGTGATAATGATAGGTTCATTTATTTATTTTTTAAACTTCATTTACAGTAGTGGTACCTAGGCGGACTTAATGCAACAAGGCATTCTCTTCCAGTCAACCTTTGCAGTAAAAAAGACAATACCGTGGTAGGTTTGCACAAGAAACAAATAACAGATACTTTAAACAGAATAAAATGTAATAAAAAATAAGTTATTTAAAATAATAAAATACATATATATACTTTTTTTTTTTTTTTTTTAATTGATATAAACCAGTGCTTGACTGCGATCCCACCTGATGGTAAGCGGAGATGCAATCATTGATGGTCAGGCGCACTAGTTTATTAAGAGCCTATTCACTCTAGCTTTGAAGACACCTATATTATAGTTAGACGGAAAGACCGATACTAAAATTATAAACAAATAAATACTATGAAAAATATCAAATCGTTAAGAGAACTTAATAATAATTCTGACGAAAACCAAACTAAAGTTGAGAGGACTTAAAGTAGTAGTTCCGAATTTTAAGCTTGAAGGAAAATTTACTTTCAGCTTTTTTGATGTCAAGGGTAAGCACATTCCAGAGTTTTATGATGAAGTTTTAGTTTAGTTACCGTATAGCCTAAACTAAGTGATTTAGACTATTTTTCGTCTGGCGAAATACAATACTTAAACTTATATCCCCATAACGCCAAACTAAGCTGAACTTAGAATGCACACAACAGCACAAACAAAACCTACCAATTTTATGAAAACACCACTTTTCCCTCAATAAAAACATTATTATAAAAATCTATTTTCACAATACAAACGTAATAATTCGCTTTGCTGCTAAATGGCATGTTCATAATGCAATTACTTCTGTTAAAACATAAATATATGTGTTGGCAATGTCCAAATGTCAGCGGAATTGGCTTTGGGGTAACGTTAAATAAACGCATAGATAAAATTGTATTGTTTCGTTGACAACGAGGATTTAAATTGTCGCAGTGGTTACTATACATAGGCTGTGATTTATTGTGTTACTAGCTAGCTTCTGCTAGCGGCTTTGCCTGCGTGTAATAAAAACTATTCATAGGAAAATATTACTGGTATAATAAACTTATACTGTATTTTTTTAATTAGTAGTTTTTGACTTGCCTGTTGGTCTAGTGGTTAGTGGCTCTGACTGTTATGCCGCAGGTCGTGGGTTCGATACCCACCCAGGACAAATGTGTGTGTGATGAGCATGATCATTTAGAAATATATATATAAGTATGTTTACCAGAGAGAGCAGTGGTGGCCGAGTGGTAACGGCCCCGACTTTCGAGTTGTAGGTTACGGGTTCAAACCCAGCTAGACGCATTACTTTGTGTAATTTATTTTATCACCACTGCTCTCAAAACGGTGAAGGAAAACATCGTGAAGAAACCGGCATGTCCTAGAATCAAAAATTCGAAGACATGTGACATTCACCAACCCACACTGGGCCCGCGTGGTGGATTACAGCCCATACCCTATCCTAGAGAGGAGGCCTGAGTCCCGACAGTGGGAACATTATAAGGCTGACTATGCTATGCTATGTTATACTAAATTACATAAAGTAAGGCGCCTGGTTGTGTTTGAACCCGTGACCTACAACTCGTAAGCAAAGGCCGTCAACACAGAGCCACCACTGCCCTCCAAATCACCAACTACCCCCAAAATAGAATCCCAACCAATACAAAAATAAACACAGAAAATGATAGATCAGAACCAATACCAAGAACTACTAAAGTACCAAATAAGAACCTATAATATCCGCAGAAAAACACTCGGCAACTAGATAAGTTAAACTTATTCCTGCACGTAAGTTATCTGACGGATTTGGGTCGCCATGACGCTGAGGAGTGGGCCAAGGGCTGTCACTCTACCGCTGTGTCATTCACGGAGATAGTTTCCCGGGAACAATTTTACCAACTGTTACTGGTATAAATGGATAAGAGTAATTGGTTAGTAGGTATTTTTTGTAATGTACTTCTCTTGAAACATACGGTTTTATGTTTGGGATATTTTTTGGCATCAAATACTAATTATCAAATTCTGGATAAGTCTTTTACTGTCCAGGCCGTTTCAAGTCAAGTCAAGAGTTTTTTATTTCACATAAGCCTACATGGGCACTTATAAAACGTCAGAAGCTAGTGCACGGTTCCAAATTGGTCGTTTCCTATGGAGAAGAACCGTCAAAAAACTCCATGGTTACTCTTTTCAAAAAAATGTATGTTAAAATATTTCTATATTACAGAATAAGTAGATATTATGTAAGGACAGTGTAGACTGGTCAATGTTGTACTAAAAAGTACAATAAAAATAATCATAATAAAAAGCAACCTAAGAATTCGCGGAGTCTACAGTGTTCTCACATTCACATTATAAAAAAGAGGATATATAAAATAAAGTAAAATAAATAATTACAATAATTTATAAATGATACGTTAACAAAATAAATAATAAAAAAAAAAAATATAGCGAGAGAATAAAATATTGAGAGATATTATGAGTTTGTCTATAGAATGCATTGCCTGTAACAATAAAGTTAGAACTATACAGCGCACACGTGTGCAACACAAACCGTTCTGGGCGCGTCGGTCTCCATACATTTTATATGGAAACCAGACTTGTAGAGCTACACTTGATCCACGCCACGCAACGTCGTTCTACGTACAAATCAGGCGTGTTACAAGTGTGCGTCTGTCTAATCTAGTTCTAGCTTGAAACGTGCGCAAACATTGCCTGTATTTAAAAGGCTTCTTCTCTTGCCTATATATATTTTGTATGTATGTATATATGTATCTATTTTAGTATTAAGTACCTATAAATATATAAGCTTTTTGTTCACTTTTGTATTAGCTCCAAATGCAATCCCATTTTGTGTCCAACCAATTTCTGTCCATTCCAGGTTGCCTGGAAGAAATTGCGTAATGCGATAAGGCCACTGATTGTATGTTTTTTATTATAAGGTTTCCTTTTGTAGCTTTGTAATCTTAGTGTGCAAGAAAGAAAGAAAAGAAAGAAAAAATGTTTATTCTGCCTAAATAGACGCACAATTCATTACAAAAATATAAAAACCAAGTTCTCTGACAGGCCATATGTGTATCTGACATAACTGTGTTGCTCTATATGACCATAGACAACACAGTTGTCTAGATTATCTGTTGCATTTTGACGCCGGCCTCAACAGAGACAAACAAAAACAAAAATAAACCAAAATATAAAAGAAAATAACACAATTTTAACAATAAAAATGCAGGGAAGTATATGTAAATAAATAATTATGAATTTGCTTTTCTTGTGGTTTATTTCCGAGGCCTCTCCATGCCTTTTTTTTATTGGAAATCATCAACTGAGAAGGCACTTGATGGTGTATAGTCAGTAACACTATATCATATGTTACTTCTCCTTAATTTGCTCTTTCCGTTGTAGGGCCATGATTACTCTTTCAAACGTTTTGCAGCCCAAGGTTGTCAGAAATAAAAGGTGCTCATGGTACTCAGTGACAAAAGCCATACCTACCTACTTATATCGAGATAGGGCAACTTTCTTTCAGGGAAATAATTTTTATTATTAGATCAGTATTTAAAGAGACTAATGACCAAACAAAAGAAAAAAAATTGAAGTATTTCTAGGTTATATTATGTAAAAAATGTTGTTAGTCGTGCTTATAACACATTTGTTGAATTGTATAAATTACTGTAAAATTGTAATGACTGTTTATTTTCGATAATAAATAAATTCACAATTTAAAAGTATTTGTGACTTATGCTAAAATTTATATTGTATCACTATCAGACTTGCTTGAAGTAGGTTTTTGAAAAAAAAACCTGAGTCACCAGAGTACCGCAGTAAACAGAACGGCAAAAAATAATGAAACATTAATAGATGTCCTTGAGTGACATTAATATCATTCATATTAAAGATAAAAATAGACCACAATAAAAAAAAACGAATAGTAATGATATATATAAAATAGAAATACTAAGAAACGCTTCTTAAAAACCTTATTGTAATCTAGAATGGAACCAGCAACCTCTTGCGTTTGGACAGAGGTAGCCTGCGTTTGGTGGCTGGGACTATCACCGGACACTGCTCACTAAACAAACACTACTTTGCAATGAATATCACGGATAGTCCTCTAAGCAGAGGCTACATGGAGTCAGAGAAAACCGTCGCGCACGTGCTCCTCGAGTGCACAGCCGTCAACGAAATAAGAACACGAACTTCGGAGCACCGAATTCACTCACAGATGCTCTGAGAAAATTGAAAAGACTCATTTGTTACTGGAGTGAGATGGGCTGGTTGAAGTGAAGGCCGCGATGGCTCACGCACAATTGTCCGCCAAGGACTAAGTGCGGAAACCAGACCACAATAGATAGATAGATGGAGCCAGTAAGTCTATTCGCGTAGAAAATAGAAACAGCTCAATTTGTAAGCGGCCAAGTCGTAACTAAAGATTAATCAACACTATTAGATACAAAAGTAATAACTTATATAAATCAAGTTTTGACATTTTGTGACCTCTACGCTCGAACTCGGACCCAACCTCAGATACCCTAAGCAAAAATACGATTCATTTCCCACCAAGAAATTGTACGAAATAGAAAAAACCTATTCTTCTATACCGAAAATTAATAACAGAAGTGCGCTAACCCCTAAGCAATAAGGGTGAAATTGCCATGTAATCAGTTGAAAATCGTCACCATCTGGAAAATGGTTCGAAATGTTCAGAAATTGTACGTTTTCGGTTCGTTAGTCAAGAATATTGGTTCATTGCTGGTAAGGCGAGATTCATTACTGTGAGTTCGGATCGCTACGGGCATTAAGTGTTTACTTGTTACGAGACTATGGCTTGGAAGGGAGAAATGGTTACTGTGTTGTTGACACGTGTAATTTGTATAATTATTTGACTATTGTTTTTGTTGCTTAGATTTCTTGTTTTTGTCACTAAGCTTAGGTTGAATTTTTAATTTTTTATATTTACCGAAAATTATTTTATTTGATGGCAAAAAAGTAAAGGTCAACCAATACAACGTTGAGAAGATGATCTTAAAAGGGTTGCCGGTTCAGAAATGATCAGAACGCTATCAAACTGTCCAAAAAGTCCCGCGTCACGTGAATGCGTTGTAAAATATTGGGAAGGCAAGTTGCGGGACACTAGGCAACGTTGCAGAGTAACGTAGAACTTTTTTTCCCACAAATTACACACAACGTCATCTAGTTCCAAACTAAGCAGAGCTAGAAGAGCTTGTGTAATGAGTACTAGACAACTGATAACCATACTTATATATTTCTAAATACATACATATTATAGAGAAACTAGCTTCTGCCTGCGGTTTTACTCGCGTGAATGTAGATTTCTCCTTACAAACTTTGGAACCCCGCTTCATCCCCTTAGGGAGCGAATTTTTAAAAATCCTTTATTAGTGCTCAAATTTCACGTTCCTAATCCCAAAAGTTTCGGCCGTGCGTTGACATGTCAGTCAGTCAGTTTCCCCTTTTATATACATAGATTACACCCAGATACAGAACAAATAATCGTGATCATCACAAAACTATGTTGCCTTAGATGGGAATCAAACTCTGGCATAGCAGTCAAGGCCACTAAACACTATACCAAAAGGCCAATCAAAATCAGAATGAGCGTAGCTTGTCAAGTTGGGGGACATTTTGTCCCCTAATATAACCAAAGCTTAACTCTTAAAACAAATAGTACTTGACACACGTCCCGCAACATTCCGAAAATCGAATTAAAAATAACTAATCAGACAGTGGCGCTCCGTGTACTGCACAAAATTTAATTACAAAGTGTTGTACCCGACTTCGTATGACAAAACTAAAAACATCGCGAACTTTCGGGATACTGTTAAGCGGTTCACATGTTCTTTTGTTTATTTTTTCTACGTGTTTGAACACGGGTGCTATACAAAAACTAACTGGGATAATGTACACTCCAATAATTCAAGTACTGAAATATGCAGTTAATGTTTTTTAAAGTTTGTTATCTTAATTTTAGATAGATAGATAGATCCCCAGCCGCCGGGATTCGGGATCCCGGCAGCTGGGGATTTCTGGCCACGGTAGGCGTAGGCTTGCGGATGGCGAGCAATGTGTAACTCGCCGTCCGACCGGACGTAACCGTCCGGACATAACCAAAGTCGTCGACGGCGCCTAGTGTTCCGCGTGCCTGCCTGGAGATGTCAGTAACCGTAGAGGCCCAGCAGGGTCAAAGCCTACTGGGGCCAAGGGTCTGATTTTGAAAGGAAGACTCGGCCCTGATATGAAAGGTAACGAAGAACAGGAGTGGGTTTTTAGTCAGTAAAAGTCTGACACTATCTCTCGCTCAGCCTAAGAGCGAGCGATGTCATTGGATGATGTTCCCACCGAAATGAAGTTAGATAGATATATTCTTTATTTATACACCAAATCTAAACTATTAATTAGGAACTTAAAATTAATAGGGTGCCACAGTGGGCAGTCTTATTGCTATACGGGATTTTTTACAGACAATCTTTGGATGGATTTGACAGAGAAGGGAATTAAAGATACGCAGATAGTTCGTGGTGTACTATTTACATGTATACAATACATAAACTAATAAATTGCATATAATACAAACAATATAATATATATAATTATGAAAGCAGAGAAATAATGTCCATAATGACCAAGTTCAAGAGAAAAATTAAAAAAATTCTCTAAGCTCAAACACTAAGTTTGAGCGTGCCTTACTGACACGGGCAAAACATTCCACAGCTGCACTTTAGGTACATAATATGGCAATCGACGCCTTATATTGATAGCGCATCTAAAATGAATAGGTTTTTCCTAGGCTAGCGTCCCCCATCGTCGACCACATCGTCACTTTCTATCAGGTAAAATAGTGGTCAAGCGCGAACCTATCAATAAAAATTATATGTGCTTTAGATACCATTTTTAGGGTTCCATACCTCAAAAGGTGTCAATAGGATCACTTTGTAGTCCGTCTGTTTGTCTGTAAAAAAATCAAACTTCTAAGTCAACGAAAAAAAAGATATGGCTGTTTATGTCGTAAAAAATGTATACTTCGACACTCTCAAGGGAATCAAAATTCTTCCCGTTGACCTAGAAACCTGAAATTCGGTATGAAGCAAGGTTTTATAACACAAATATAGGAAAAAATCTGAAAACTGTAAATTTGTAGTTACGTCACAAATATTTTTTTTTGTGATTCGGAAAAATCTTTGTAACAATTTGGTAATCGAACTATTTACATAGGTAAGTTTGTACGGAACCCTCAGTGCACGAGTCCGAGTCGCACTTGCCCAGTTCTTTTTCTTATGTATCGTATTGTATGTAAAATGAAGTAAGTATATCATAAACAAATTTCACATAAGTTCAGTCACCGATGTGTTTTTTTTTTTTATAACATTCGTTTGACTACCGTCTCTTCTGATGGTATGCAATGATGTGATTAACGATGGAGCACGCTTGCCTAGAAGTAACCTATTCACTTTTGACCTAAAAAGCCCTATTAAGAAACACAGACACCGGCATAGAATCCTACTCCTTAACTGTAAATAAGACGAAAGTGATCCCAAAACAGTTTTGTGCGTTTTCATGTAGTCATAATAAAAAACTCCGTGTAACAGAAATAATCTTTTTAATTTTTCAGTCATAATTTCCTAATTCAAAGTCAAAGTTTTTTATTTCACATATGCCTACATGGGCACTTATAAAACGTCAGAAGCTAGTGCACGGTTCCAAATTGGTCGTTTCCTATGGAGAAGAACCGCCAAGAAACTCCATGGTTACTCTTTTAAAATAAAAATTATTGTTATTTTTTATTAATTAATATTTTTATTATTTTTTACAATTGTATAGTTTTGAAGGCGATCATTCAACAAGTCGCAGCAATTGAGGCTACCAATAGACTTAATCCAATTCAGACCAAGGCCTTTCAACCGCGGGATTAGCTCTTCAAACTTTAGAAACGGTTAAGATAGCTGTGTAAAGGCGATAAGGGTCAAAACTTTAAAATTACAAAAACACTCCAATTTATATACCACTGGAACTTATTAATTCATAATATTGCATTAGATGAGAGCAAAAAACCAGTTATCACTTTTCTGTTCACTTTTCTCAGTTTTCTGCAATTTTGACAGACTTTTGACAACCAGTTTGGTTAATTTTATTTTTGTTTTAGTTGACCAATGACTTTTTCTTAATTTTAACATAATTAAGTTAAGTTTTAGTAAGTATTAAGTACTTTATGCGGCTTTATGCGGAAAAAGTGTTTTTTAGAGTTCCGTACCTCAAAAGGAAAAAACGGAACCCTTATAGGATCACTTTGTTGTCAGTCCGTCTGTCTGTCTGTCAAGATTCTTTATCTCGGGATTGCGTTGAGGTGTCGAGTTGAATTTAAAACAATATACTAAAGTCTGCAGTACCTCGAAGCTATAAAAAAAATCAAAATTCTAAGTTATCGAATAAATAAGATACGGCTGTTTATATCGCAAAAAACGTATATTTCGACACTCTTAAAGGAATCAAAATTCATAGGGTACTTTCCGTTGACCCAGAAACTTGAAATTTGGCATAAAGAAAAGTTTTATAACATAAGTATAGAAATAAATCTGAAAATAGTAAAAACAACTTTTTTGCAATTCGGAAAAATATTCTAGTCTCTATTCGGGAGTTGAACTGTTTTCAAAGTTTCTAAGGAACCCTCAGTCCGACTCGCACTTGCCCAGTTTTTTTTTTAACTATTCACAAAATAAATATCATTTATGTCAGACTGTACTGACTAAAATCTATCCAAGTTCCTTCATTTTACTTTTTCTTTCTAGGGCCACGGGAACTCTTTCAAAGGTCCTCCGCATAAAGTTCAACTCATCCTACCATACCTTTCCATTAAGTCCAAAAATTCAATTACATCTGAATCGGCATCAAACATTCTCTCTATTCAATATAATATCATACGGATCACTTATGGCCCAATCTAGACCTTCGCTTAATCCTTCTGTCAATACGACGCCTAAGCTAGGCACGCGACGGATATTGAGGTCAGCTAAATAATATACAGACCTTTGAGAAATTCATTTACTTCTTGAATTATTCAGAGAAATCCAGATTAGTATTGGTATATAGCACTAAAGTTGGCGTTTTGATTGCTAATTTTATGTGGTGTTGAAATATTCAGTTTCAATTATATAGGGTCAAACTTAATTAATTAGTGAAGCTCCGCAACCGTGATTCGTATCGATATTTACTGGCGACCTTAACAAAACCTGTAATTTCAAGTAAAACCACCAGTGACGATCGATGCAATAGCTGCAGTTACTGAAAAGAATTTATATATTTGTTTTATTCCTTTTTATTGAACACAATTGGGTAGTCCAGTTGGGTCTAACTTCGAGTAAGAGGTCAATCGTCGAATCCAAATCGGCTGGAAGCTCCACGGTATCTTCTCGTCCATATCACAGTGTCTCTAGACGAAAGTGTATGGCCAGTGCGTGTTTCCAGTTAAGACATACGGCTACGAAACGTGGTCGCTTACAATGAGCCGCATAAGAAGATTTAAAGTCACCCAAAGGGCAACACATCAGAAATGAAGATATCCGCAGGACTACAGACATAGCTCGAAGAATCGCCAAACTAAAGTGGCAATGGGCAGGGCACATTGCTCGCAGAACAGATGGGCGTTGGGGACGAAAGGTTCTGGAGTGGCGACCGCGTACCAAAAGACGCAGCGTTGGAAGGCCTCCCACAAGGTGGACCGATGGCTTGGTCAGCGTCGCGGGAATTCGATGAATGCGAGACGCACAGGACCGGCCGTTGTGGCGACGCATGTGAACATAGGCCTCCCCGGCTTATGTCCAACAGTGGACGTCTTTCGGCTGAAATCATGATGATAATGATTGAACACAATATACTAGGTATAAATTTAACAGATCACGTTTGATACTGTGCATCAAAACAAGTCATTGACAAGTTTCAGAAGGCTGCCCAGCTTAAATAACACACACGTTTGCCGCATGCCAGGTGATTTCCACGACCTTCACCAGATCATCGTTCCAACTTGTGAGAGGCCTTCCAACGCTGCGTCTTCCTGTACACTCCGACCTTTCAGCTTCATCAATCGCAAAGAGTTATTTGTCCTGTCTACTGTCACTTGAGTTTCACGTTTCATGCCCGCATAACACAAAAAATATTTTATTATTTTTAGTCTACAGTAACATAAATGATAAATGATATTTATTTTGTAAGTAGGTTTAAAAAAACACTTTTACACGTCAATTTTTTTTTGTCATTTTAAACTAGATGAGGCCGGTGTTTTCTAGCTGACTACCCTGAGAAGAAACACCGAAACAAACTCAGGGGTCAAAGTCTGTTTTAAAGTCCATACAGTTAATATGTAATGGTCAAATCACATGAGAACAGTGCAGATTTGTCTGAGATGGTCTTTTGAAGAAAGAACCATACAAATTTGAGTGGACCTGTCCAGTCAGTGCAAGCATTTGTCAGTATTCGCAAAGCTCAACCCAGGACTACTAAGGAGCTCAACGACTTGACGAACAATACCAAGGAAAGGACATTTGGGTAGGCCGCAGAATATACTCAAATTGCCAGACATACGTTAAAATTACTGAAAAGGAAAAAAAAAAGGCAATCAACATTAAAAGTATCAACAATCAACAGTAAATATATAATTTACAAAATGTAATTTACTTAATAAAGTAAATATTGATGTCAAAAATAAAAATAAATAAAGTCAAATTGCAAAATAAAAATAATCTACAATATCAAATTGTAAAATAATAATAACAATAAAGAGCACAATTGAAAATAAAAATAAAAGAGAAAAATAAGACAACAGTTGTAGTGCGTACTGGAGCAGGTCAATCCCAAGCCTTTTCGTCCTCAACATAGTCCTTTATAGAGTAAAAAGCCTTTTGACAAAGTTTTCGCTTTACAAATGTTTTGAATTTATTAAGGCTTAGTTGTTGAATGTGAATAGGAAGTTTATTATAGAAGTGTATGCATTGGCATCTAAATGAGCCCCCTATTTTTTTTAGCCTGGTTGTAGGAACCACAAATTTGTGTTTGTTCCTAGTATTAAAATTATGGATATCACTGTATTTTTTAAACATTTTTATATTTTTATGTGCATACAATATATTCTCGTAAATATACTGTGAAGGTACAGTCATAATATTGATATCTTTAAATTTATCTCTGAGGGAGTATCTGGGACTTAATCTATAAATCGAACGAATAGCCCTTTTTTGCAATACAAAAATTGTCTACAACAAGTTGCCCTTAGCTACGATCACAGTAACACTCGCATCGAAACATCGTTACATAGTTTTAAATATCAGTTTGTATTTCAACCGCAGGCCGAACAGATAAATAAAAATTCTAAAAACCAATGTATCCATTTTTTATCAAAAATAAAAGTCGCTTTTGTGAATACATGTTTCGAACAATGCCTCCCCTCGCCTCGTCGCGAACCTCAATTTATTTCCAAAATCTGATACCCAAATTGGTTTACGAAATTTCACTAACAAATTCAATCAACTCGAACAATAGACAATTTTACGGCATAAGAGACCTAAAATGATTTATTTTGGTGAACCATAGACCTGGATACATTAACTAATCACAACAAACGAGGCTGCGGTCCACTCGGACTTAATTTGCATCGGTACCAAATAACGGTACCGGAAAATACCTAGTATTGGTACTGTTATACCGGAAATAGGGTTGCCGTTCCCACGGATGACAATGTTATCGTGTATGGCTGCGTTTGAAATTGTTTTTTGACGGTCCCCATTCATTGGAAATTATATTCCCAGTTTGCCTCTGGTAGATTGGGACGCCTACGGTTTTCCATTCTTTAGTATCTCTTTGTGTTCCAATATTTTTAGATTAGAAAGTAAATGGAATTTTCAAAGCTTCCGAAACAAAGATCGGCTTGTTAGCTTCTTAAGGCTATACGATTAAAGTAACCTAAATAAGTTACTGGATCCATTCACTTCACCTAATTTGGTAAAAACGAAACTCTTACAGGACTGGTTTGTTGTCCGTCTGCCCGTTTGTCTAGACTAATAACTTTTCCTGTTCTGGATGAGCGAGAGAAAGCGTTCGACCTTTTACTGACCCAAACGTTTCCATCAGTTTCTGTTTGCGTACCAGGGCCGCGATGACTCTCTCAAACAAACCTACAGCCATAGCAGGCATTAGTATAGTTACCCGAAATAGCATAGCATAGTCGGCCTTATAATGTTCCCACTGTTGGGACTCAGGCCTCCTCTCTAGGAGAGGGAATGGGCCGTAATCCACCACGCGAGCCCAGTGCGGTTTGAATGTCACATGTCTTCGAATTTTTGGTTCTAGAACATGCCGGTTTCCTCACGATGTTTTTCCTTCACCGTTTTGAGAGCAATGGTGATGAAATAAATTACACAAAGTAATGCGCCTGGCTGGGTTTGAACCCGCGACCTGACTTGACTACTTGTAAGTCGGGGCCGCTACCACTCGGCCACCACTGCTCCCGAAATAAATGTATTGAATTATCCTTTGCAACGCCATCGTTTATGCTGCCTCACACATGCACCCATACAAACCATTCATTGAAATATTTAAACAAATAGAAGCTTGAGTAGAGTTATAAACCAAAACACATCACTACGTAAACTATCTCTTATTATCAACTACAAACTTGAAAACTATCATAAAACAAAGAACCACCAACTACCCACTCCATCCCTCCCGATCAAAACAGCCATGAATTAAACCCCGTTCACTATAACCGTCACACGTGCTCAACGCAATTCCGTTTCGAATTGAATGCGCAACGAAGAATACGAATACAAAGTGTGTTTTACAACTCTCGTAGTACGCGAACACTACGCGATAAACTTGCAGTACGCCGTAAACTCTGAACTGGACATTGCGAAGCATGTGTAAGGTATCGACGACTTTACTACCTTCTGAAAACTTGTCATTTTCACGTGACGGATTTGTCAGTCAGTTACCTATATTATAGCTTGTGATTCTGACGATTTGAAAGTGGCAGCTGTGTGACCCGGTCGTAATGTTAGGAAGCTGTCGCTTGAATTTGATCGTCTGCAAATAGAATCGATTTTCTATTTTCAACTGTTGATATCGTAAAGTTGGTGTAGAATGGAAAGTCGATCGGGAATGTCGTACACTAAATCTGATGGGTGAAAATGTTTAACTGTTCTTATGAAACGACAAACCGTTAAATATCGCAAGTTTGTTTGTCAATCTTTGATGCTGTTAGCTTTGTAGTTCACTGAGAAGCGATTACATTTTGATTGCATTATGGACAAAGACTGTGGAAATGTCTTAGTACCATGCTTTTTCTGGTGATTTTACTATACTAGAATTGTATGAGTATATATATAATAAATACTACGATGTCGTATGAGACATTATAACTACTATATTCTGAAAAAAAACAGTTATTTTTATGATTATTATAAATTTTCTTCTAATGCGCGTACATCGAAGGACTGGAACAATCTGCCTGCTGCGGTCTTTCCGTCCAACTATAATATAGGTGTCTTCAAGGCTAGAGTGAATAGGCTCTTAATAAACTAGTGCGCCTGACCATCAATGATTGCATCTCCGCTTACCATCAGGTGGGATCGCAGTCAAGCACTGGTTTATATCAATTAAAAAAAAAAAAAAAAATGCGGAAATGTATTTCCTAAGTAAATTAATGTAATACAGAAAGCAAAACAGCTTCATGTTAGCGGCTCTCCTCGTATAATTTGACTTTGGGACATTGTGTGTGTGAAAATTATTGTTATTATGTCTTTAATTTTGTTTTTTTGTTGTGATTGTAATTTTGTATTTTAATTTATTTAATTTTTTATTTGAATTTAATTTTATGTGCGTTCTCAAGTTATTTGATTTGATTATTTTTATGTTTTACTTGATTTTAATTTTGTATCTAATTTATGGACTACCTATGTCTGAAATAAATGAATAATAATAATAAAACATATTATGTTACTTGACCAAGATTTATATTAGTGGCAACATTAAAAGTTCAGTTTAGCCAAAGGTCATGAAGTCAAGGAAGCAAAAACAAAAACTAGGCCATGATTACTTATTATCCTAAAAAATAGAATATAAAAACTAGTTTATTTTTTATGTTTGGGTACTTCCAATTATGACGATTTTTTTTGTCGATGCTTAGACTGGTCATTAATTTGATTTGATAAAACGTAGTAAATTATTTTGCTAGCTTATATCATGGTGATATACAGGGTTATTTGTAAAACACCGGCAACCTCTCAGCACTATGTTGAGAACATCATAAACAACAATTTTTGTTCTATAACTTTTCAAAATTTAACATATATTGGTTCCTCAGATTTTCATACAAAAATAAGAATATTTAAATTGAACGTTCTAAATGTTACGAAGTCTATGCGAAGCAAGTGATGAAGGTTTGTTTTTGTTAAATGTATTATGTTTTGTAAAAAGTCATAGAACAAAAGTTGTTGTTTATGATGTAAGTAATATAGTCCTGCAAGGTTGTTGGTGTTTTAAAAATAACCCTGTATATGTAGACACTTAACAATTTCACGAACAATCTCCTCGCCTTTATTCTTTGCTTCGTAACTCCTAAAACGCGTTGCCTTGACCGTCTAAACCTGGCTTCAAAGTCTCATCCCTAGCGTCCCATAAAAGTTGAGAAAAGCACCTCTTATTACGAAATCTACACCAAAACTGACAGCTACTGCGTAAAACCGGTTACCTGCAATGCAGAGGACATACAACCATTTTACTTTGCATTGAAAGCTGCCATATCATGAATAAAGAAACTATGAAGCTAATTAGCACATGACCTGTTTATTTAAACAAAGATGGCGGGTGAAACCAACCGCGATGTTTGCTACAAAGCACTCAAAAGCTAATAAAACTACGTAGATTATTATCACAATGTTACTCTTAAATTTATTTCGCTTTGGGCCTTAGTACAGGCTATGGTCCGGAGCGAGGAGGAGTGGCAAGCGGGGTCGCCTCCTTCTGCGTAGCAGTAATGCTGGCAAAGGCGTCGGCCACACGCGCGAGGGAACGGCCTTTACGCCCTTTACGAGGGCTTTCGGACGGCGAGCAATGAGTAGCTTACTGACTCCGACTATCCGGTAAACGTCCGGACCACGCGCGCCTCAAGGAGAGGTCAACTAAACTTTAGAGGCCATACTTTCGCTTCTGAAAGAAAAAATGGCCCTGGAATGCAAGGCAACGAAGACACGTAGGAATGGGTTTTAGTCAATAAAAGTCTGACACAAAAAGGCGGGTATTATCATTGGATGATTTCCCACCTAAAAAAAACACTTAAATTTGAAATGATGATGATGAATGAAGATAGAAGGTCTAGTGCCATTGGTTCAAAAAATTACCGTCGCCCTATATCAGGTAGCTCACCGTCTGGTAAAGGCCAAACCAGAGTCGACGGCGCGTTGTGTGCCACGTGCGCGTCTAAGAGATGTCATCAAGATGAATGGCCTCCTACGGCTGCGAGATGGTTCGAAAGAGTTACCGTGGACTTGCAACGCAAATGGCAACTGAAAGAACACAGGTAGGTTTGTGTACAAGTATTTTGTATATTACATAATGTAATGTAATAGATTAATTCATTATCTTCTTCAGTATCACATACACTTTCGTCATTCACTACACCATACACACTCACATACACACCCTCACAACTTCACCCTGATATTACTCTCTGTTTACTTACATACATGTTAACACACCTTATCTTTAAGCTCACCAATAAACCTACTCACTTTTTATAGTACCCTATTTGTATAGCAGTGACACAAATGTCCTAATATGAAGCAAAACGTAATAGCTGGATCCATATCCCCTGAGATACAGGTTCCCGCCTAGTTCAGGGGGTTGGGTCAATACTCTGTGCCTTAATATCCACCACAGAAAAATTGTAATGTATGTACTTTCTTAAATGTAATTTTCAATGGTGAGAAATATGTTATTTTTATTTATTTTATTTTTTATAATTCCAGATTCGAGTATTTTTGAATCGCAAAAAACGAATTATTTTATGACGATAGCAGATCTGAGTATGTGATATGAATTTCAACTTAGATCTTTGACTGTCGTTACAGGTAGACTGGAGCCCAAAAAGTCTTACCAATCTTTTATTCAAGTAGTATCGTGTTGCCCAGTAACTGGGTTGTGGAAGTCTTATAAACTCCATGTAAAACACAAGTATTCAGCCGCATCTGGTTAGGCTGGAAGCTGACCCTAGCTAGCTGGGAAAAAGGCTTGAGAAATGATGATAAAACAAAGGGTATTGAAAGACGGCCAATGGACAACAAAGTGATCCTAAAAAGGTATCGGTTTTTCCGACTTAGGTTAGGCCAATGCCCGCTAGCTAGGACCGCGGGGAATTTCCGAAAAGGAAACCCTTAGTTTTAGAACGCAAAGGGCAACTTAAGGACACAGGTGTGGTATTATTCCGTAAAAAACTGACACGCCGTCACGCTCCACTCAGAGCGGGAGAAGTCATTGTATGATTTCTATCATAAAAAAATTACTACATGCTCAGCAACATACGTTACTCGAATCAAATCAAACGAAAAAATCTTCCACTGAACTAATCCTTCTCCAAACAAAATAAAGGTACCAGAACTACATAACATGCAGGAGCTATAAGTAACTAGCGTGTAACATTAAGAGTGTCCTTTTCGAGTTGCATTTTGATACAACCGCTCTTACGTGATTATGATGTTATTACACATCTTTCTCTAGATATTTTGGATACACAGCTATCTTGTGGATATTGTCTAGGCTTCTATAGAAATCAAAACATAAATTTGAGTAAAACTAACCTAGTAAACCTCTGAAAATCTGCTATTTTACGTGAACTTTGACCCTCCATTTTATATTAAAAATATAAAACTACATCAATAGAAGCGCTGCACATTTAATCGAGATTCTGAATGACGATAATTTCTCTGAAAAACTATTAATGATTTTAAAAAAAAAAACTTATTTCCTGGAACAAGTTTTGTGAAATATTCAAGTAAATCACGGAATTACCGGATGCCAACAGAGTTTCCAGGCGTTATGTCTCTTTTTTTCATTGGCTCTCTATCAAACATCGCATTGGTTTGCGTTAGATGAAGCAACAAGCTTTTAAACCATCCTCGATGTCGACGATAGGAGAGTGGAAAAGGACCCTCTTAAGCAGTGCAGATGCTTCAAGTATTCATTCCGTTTAGTGCTCGGTTCAAGTACGTGATGATAGATAAGCATACGTAAGATATGCTGCGTTATATCTCTGTGTTTTATCACAAAAACGAGTTTTGCGTTTTTCTCAAAAACACGTTGAAAGGATTTTCTCTTGTTTATGCAGGGAAATTGGAAAATAGCTTGTTTTCAATACATAAGTTCAAGAGTGGCCCGAAATACATTTCCATACAACCGCTATTACGTGATTATGACGTTATTACACATCTTTCTCTTCTTATTTTGGAAAGTCAGATATTTTGTAGCTATTGTCTAGGTTTTTATAGAAATCAAAATATAAATTTGTTTAAAATTTCCTCGAAATTGTACCGACTGTTTATTGTTACCCCGACACCGATGTGAACCCCTCCTACTGTTATTTGGGATCCCGGTGCACGCCGTAAGTCCCCTCTTTGAGGAGTGACTTCAGAGACATCACGGCGTTCTCAACTTCCTCATCGCAGTCCTCACCGGATATGGTAAGATCGGGAGATTCCTGTACCTGATTTGGGCGGAAGAAACGTTCCGTCGTCACCATTGTGCGGACCGCCTGGAGGACACGATCGAGCATAAGGTACTTAGAGGTGTACCCCACTTAAGTGGAGCACCGCCGTGTCCTCGTGAGGGTGATCGGCGACGGCGACCTCTTGTGCCAGGCCTTGTTAGAAGCGAGAGGTCCAGGGCGGGAACAGAAGTCTGAAACGCCCTTTCAGTCCGTCTTAGAGCATGAGAAATCATTAAATGATTTTCCAACTAAAAAAAAACCGTTAAAATAGTATTGCACCTAATAAAGGCAAATTTCCAAGACATGATAATAACACTCAAGGTCCAAATAAGGAACAAACAAGTACCTATACAAAAGACAGTCCTTAATATGCAAGAATAAAAACATACGGCTTGTCAGTTGCACATGTGACTTGACGGGACACATACACAAAGCGACTAAATTGGAAACGTCGCAGCGACACGCAGACGTGTTATTTGTTACCTCAGTTGTGGTGCGAGGAATAAGCGGTAGCGGCTTTACGGTAGTGGTAATCGACTGAGATTTTTGTAACTAGTTTGAGTTCAAGTTCATGAATATTTAGTGAGTAATTCCAACGCTAAGTGGTCAATGGCGCGTACTGTTCCACGCGCGCTTTAGGGAGATGTGTGAGGGCGCAGCATGGTCGAAGCCTACTGGGGCCACGGGTAGTGTGAAAGCGAAACTCGGGGCCTAGGACAATAGCAAAAAAGGAACAGGAGAGGGTTTTTAGTCAGTAAAAGTCTGACACTATCTCCCGCTCCGCCCATAAGCGAAATTGGTCATTAGATGATTTTCCCATAAATAATAAAAATAAGAGCCAGTTTCTATATGATGAAATGATGGTTATATGTGACAGAAAAGGATATATAATATAAGGCAAGACTTAGTTCAATCCTAACTTACATATCTACTCAAAAACGTAGGGCAGGTTTCTAAATTGAATATTTTGAGTTAAGAACATGTCAAATCATATGATTTGACATGTTCTTAACTCAAAATATTAAGTATTTAGCAGTAGTTTATTAATAAGTATTAATTTTTTTATTAAGTATTTAGCAGTTATTTAGTATAAGTATTTAAAATGAGCATAATCAGTCTTATAATGTTCCCACTGGGAGTAGGACTCAGGCCTCCTCTCTAAATTGGTGGATGTCACATGTCTTTGAATTTTTGGTTTTAGGACATGCCGGTTTCCTCACGATGTTTTCCTTCACCGTTTTGAAAGCAATGTTGATGAAATAAATTACACAAAGTAATGCGCCTGGCTGCGTTCGAACTTGCAACCAACAAACTCGTAAGTCAAGGCCATACAAGTGCATAATATTGACAAGTATTCAGGCTAGAGTAAAAAAAACACTCAATTTCAAATATTTAAATCAGAAATCACGTTCGTACCATACCCGCTTCTGCTCCCATCTCAGCCCACGCTGCAAGAAGCATCGCCGCTGCTCTCAAACTACGAACTGGTACAAGTGAAAAATGTCCCCGACGCTGTGCTCCCCGACAATGGAAATAGAAGTGTTTGTTACACACATCGGTCTTACGTAAACAGCTGCTTAAATATTCATTTGCAAGGCAATGTATGATAACCATTTGTGAATAATATTGGAGGGGTTTGGTAGTTCGTGATTATTGTAAAAGTTATTTTAGAAAATAGGGTTCAGAATGCATTACATTTAGCTTATGCCTACGTCTTTTTTGGTGCAGTGGTGTAGCGGTTGACTACTGAGCTTCGTATCGTGGGTTCGATTCCCACACGGATGAAATATTTGTACAGCCTACAGATAAATGTTCTGGATCTAGGTGCTTTGTGTATGTCAGCTTGCATGTTCGAGTACGCATCCATATTATAGGAGTGATTAAAAAAATCTACTCCGAATCTATGCCTAACTAAACCTTAGCCTAAGTTTTGGCTACACCTAGCCTACACTAATAGACCTAACCAGCTCATACAGCATTCACCACAAACTAAATAATTCAATACAGAAACACCATTTCATTTTATTCATTAGTTTCAGATCTCAAAACCAATTTCGATTCATTGAATTAAACTACCGCAAATGAATTCAACCAAAATGATGTCATTTTGTTTCATTTCAATGTGAATTTGGTGCAATATCATTTCTATACAGGTGTATCGGAATACATTTTATTATAGGACATTTGAAATTAGGTGTGTTCGAGGGTTGTCAGATTACCGTCAAACGGGGTGAATAGGACCGTAGGGGTAAATAGAAACAAAATTTTAATTAGGATTTTTACTTTGTTGTATATTTGCATTATTGATTTCTATCAATTCATCGACATTTATTACATTTAATGAATAAGTTAGAGTAGTTAAATGCCGAGAAAACACTGTTAAACAACGCAAAAATTCCTTTAAAATGTTGTCTCTATTCACCCCTGCGTTCCCATTTACCCCGTTCAACTATAATTAAAAACAGGGGTAAAGGATCTGTGATTTTTATGCTTAAATACGAGCACTCATTAATTATTCACGTAGCCAATTAATAAAGGTGGGTACCATTCATAACATTAATGCGGTTGGACCAAGAGGTCCTAAATAGAGCAGAGGAATAAAGCATTGCGGAGTCTGGAGTAATTGTGTCCAATTGAAGGCTGTAGGGTTGCTTCAAGTTATATGGGACTAATTGATATGGAACTGGTAAAACGTAAGTACGTGTATTTAATTGTAGATATATCTATGTCTTACTATTCCAAGAAAGCGAATACAGGTGACATCGAGTGGTGCTATATTGTAAAATTAAAATAAATAGGCAATGTAAATAGATTGCATAATAATGCTACCAGATCCCCCACCACGAAAATTGAATTGTTAAAGGTTTGAAGCTATTTATTTATTAAAACTTCATGCAACACAAAAGTACAACGGCGGACTTAATGCCTTAGGCATTCTTTACCAGTCAACCTAGGGTGGTGAAGAAAAAAATGTGGCAGGTGCATAAAAATACAAAAGAATATTAAAAAAATAAGAGTCCAAGCTATTTATATAAGGTGTATAGCTCTATCCCTCTTTCTTGCTCCCACGCTTGTGATTTTAACACGTCATATCTAGGCCCCAAATCAGTGGCTCCCAACCTTTTAAGGGTTCTGTATCTCAAAAGGAAAAAACGGATCACTTATAGGATCACTTTGTTGTCCGTCTGTCCAATTTTTTTATTTTTTATTGACAGGCACCAGAAGTCCAAAAGCAACCTTAATTATGTTTATTAAATTAAAATAAATTATAATATAAATTCAAAACTCATAGCACAAACATTCTTTAAAATCAGAATAATTGGAAAGTTTGAAATTTAGACCTTTTGCGGAGCACTAGCACTTGCGTATCACCAGGGGTCCATGAAGCTCAGGGTGGAAACAACTGAGCTAGATAATGGTTTGATAATTGAAAAAAAAAACTGTAGAAAAGTTACACGATTTCATAGGCACTAAAGTTTAATTGATCACAAGACATTTTTCTTACACCAGTAAACTAACCGAGTATGATTTTGAAGGTGCACGATAGAAAGCTCAATAATTTTTAATCCCTTTAACCACCTACGTCGAATATATCCAAAACACTCTTGCGTTTATTCCACCAGAGTCGCACATCCACGATCAAATACACCATCTTGTCAGCTCTTCTGTCACCTATGGGAATTTAAGAGCTTAACGAGATTTTTTTTTCGGGTGGAAAAATCATCTTATGACATCCCCGCTCTTGGGCGGAGCGGGGGATAGTGTCAGACTTTTACTGACTAAAAACCCACTCCTGTTCCTTCTCTGCCGTTTTTTTCTAGGGCCCCGGGGATCTCTTTCGCATCACCCATGGCCCCAATAGGCTTCGACCCTGCTGGGCCTCTAAGATGGAGTACCTAGTAACAAATATGCGATCCTGGTGAATAGAACGCGAATACAGTTGTCGGACCTATCCGACGTTAAAGAGATATTGACTGATTTTGCCGTGTCAGCCCTAGTATCGTTACATGCTAGTTTTTCCAGCCAATCGGAAAGCAATTAGGGCGCACGTGCCGAAAATGTAGGAAATATGGCGGCATACCACAGCTCTAACGAGCTGGATCATATTCATAGTGCTAAATTATTAGTACCGGGACATTGATACCAGTTCCAAATACTCGATTTGGAACTGGTATTTAAAACGAACAACTATTGATAGGTTTCACTTTGTTTTTCTTGCTTTTTTATGTAGCCCCTTTTTTATGTGAATGTAAGAACACTGTAGACTTCCCGGATTCTTAAATTACTTTCTATTTCGACCATATTATGATTATTTTTATTATGCTTTTGCGTACAATATTGGCAGGTCTACACTTTCCTCACATATGTATTAATATTGTAAGAACAACCATTTTTTAAAGAGTAACATCTTGCCGGTACTTCTCCTTAGGAAATGAGCAACTGGAAACTTAAACTAACTTCTGACGTTTTATATGTGCTCATGTAGGCTTATCTATCATCATCATCATGATTTCAGCCAAAAAACGTCCACTGTTAGATAGGCCACCCCCAAGTGTCACCACAAGGAACGGTCCTCGCATTCATCGAGTTCCCGCAACCTTTATCAGGTAATTGGTCCACCTTGAAGGAGGACTTCCAACGCTGCGTCTTCTTTCCTTTACGCGGCCGCCACTCCAGAACCTTTCGACCCCAACGGCCATCGGTTCTACGGGCAATGTGCCCTCCCCGTTGCCAGCTAAGTTTGGCGATTTTTCGTGCTATGTCGGCAACCTTATAGGCCTATATGAAATAAAAACATTTTGAATTGAATTGAATTAACGAGTATTTGGAATGTTATTTAAAACAGGTATTTGAAATTGGTAATTAAACGGTTTTATTATTGTTTTGTCTAAATAACCGTAATGACGAATCCAGCACATACAAGTGTTGCGTAATCCGATTTACGTGAGTTTAGCCTTTGTAGTTCTGTCACAATGAAAGTGTAAATAATGATCATTTTTAACCATTAAATTAATTAGTCACTTCGGCATAGTTTCATAAATATAGGGTATTTTATGTTAACAATTTTATTATGTAATAAATATCAAATTAACACTACATAATAAAGCATAATAAAGTCATATAACAAAAGTTATAGAAGTATGAATGTGAGTTTATAAACTGAGCCGCAGGTAAAGTTAATATTTTAATATTCAATACATAAAGTTTCAACACTATTTTATCTAACATAGCATAGCATAATTAGCCTCTTAATGTTCAGGCCTCCACTCTAGGAGACCGTAATCCACCACTGACTGATGAAATAAGATTGCATGTAGCAGAGATGAGAATGTTGAGATGGATGTGTGCTGTGACGAGAATGGATAAAGTGAGAAATGACCATATTCATTCTCGTCACACCTTAGAGGTGGTTTCGAGGAAATTTGAAAGTGGCGCCAGTGACAGAAAAGTTGAAGGGGAATCGTTTGTCTTGGTATGGTCATGTAAAGAGGAGGATGAAACGCATATTACAAAAAAGTTATGAGCATACATGTGCATGGTATATGAGGGAGAGGGAGACCAAAGAAAAGATGGATAGATTGTGTGAAGAGTGATATGAAAGAAAAGGAATTTAATGATAGCTTGACAAGTGACAAAAACGTATTGCGCCGACCCTAAATAAAACCGGATAAGGGCAGGAAGATGATGAAGAATTATGGCATAATCTAACATTTTTCCACGGGATTTAGGATACGTGGATATAACCACATACCCCATAATGTGACAAAAGAATTGAACTCCTACTCATATTTATGTATGTTTTTTTTTTTAAATATATATATATACATTTGATCCCTTGTTTATCTATTAATCTTTTCTTTTTTTTATGCACCTACCATGTTTTCTCTTCACTACCCTTGGTTGACTGGTAGAGAATGCCTCACGGGTAGTGTGAAAGCGGAACCCTGGGACGAAGGCAACGAAGGAACAGGAGTGGGTTTTTAGTCAGTAAGAGTCTGACACTATCTCCCGCTCCGCCCAAGAGCGGGGATGTCATTAGGATGATTTTCCCACCCAATAAAAAAAAAAAAAAAAAAAAAAGGCATTAAGTCCGCCTTTGTACCTTTGTGTTGCATGAAGTTTTAATAAATAAATAAACTCCTGGATTTGATGATGAAAAAAATACTTACATTTTAAAGTGCAATTTGTGACCAGTTAAGTTATATATTTTAGTTTCAAGCGTGTTTTGACAAACATCATCAAATGATCAGCTGTTGATGCTATGCTATTTTAAATAAGGCGTGATCTTTACGATATTACAGTTAATAAAGTAAGTATATAGATAATATTCCCGTTCTTTTATTGCTGAAGAGGGAGAGGGAGAAAAGATGAATGGATTGTGTGAAAAGTGATATGAAAAAAAAGGTAGTTAGTGATAGCGTGACGGGTGACAGGACAGAATGGAAGGAAAAAACAACCGACCCCAATAAAACGAGACAAGGGCAGGAAGACAATGATGATCTTTTATTGCTGCGTTACTGATTTCAGACTCAAGTTCATATTTTCCAACACTGTTTTTTTTTTTCATCGTAATTTAAAATAAATATGGGAAGCTAAAATAAAAGCTAAAGAATGAAATCTGATCATCCTCAGGACAAAAGCTAGAAAGAAGATTCCCCTGTAGGGTAGTTTATTTAATACGCCGTCGTGAAGCTGTGTGTGATAACACGCTCGTTTCAAGATGGCGTTTAGTGCGGAGTAACTTTGCATAATAAGTCTAAATACGGGAAATATGGGCCTGTAAACAGGGCTAAATGAACCTGTTGTTATTCATAGTGTGTGAAAATAATCCGGTTTTTGGTATCTTTTGATGCACGTCGCCAACTGTCATTACAATTTTCGACTTCAAAATACTGAGGGTTTCCCTTCAAGCTCAAATTATATTCCACCTCAACTGCAGAAACAAACTTTACACACTAGCATCAAATTATACATAAAAAATAATATAAGATAATATAATAATATAAGATTGAAGTATATGTTATTTAATATATACTTCAATCATCAAACAACCTACTTTAATACGAACAATTCTCTTACTAACGCTTTCTTTCTTCATACATCTGGCATCAGTTTCTTTATACTTTACAATCATCATCATTTTAGCCAAAAGACTTGCACTGTTGGACATAGGACCTTCCCCAAGTGTCGTTATAACGACCCGTCTCTTGCGTCTCGCATTAATCGAATTCCCGCGATCCTCTTCAGGTCTTCGACTACCTTGTCGGAGGCCTTCTAACACTGCGTCTTCCCTTACATGGTGGCTACTGCAGAACCCTTCGGTCGGTCCTATCGAGCATATTTTTTTTGAGCAATGTGCCCTACTCACTGATACTGACAGTATATTTTATGGTTTTGATATATTTATATGTTTATTATATTTTATATGTGTTAATCGGGTGAAGAACTTTGTCGCCACGGTACAGGACCGGCCCAATCGGTCAGGTCCGGTCGGTTTAGATCCTGTTCACGATAGAATGTGAACTTGCCAATGCAGCAGGCCAGTGACCACAGTGAACCCGAAAATTAGTTATTTGTCACTAAAATTATTGAGTGTAACAGTTGTTTCACACAAATACATTAATAACTAATAGGTATATGTAAATAGATTAATATAAATACCATGTGAATGTGTAATAAAGTCTCTTTCTATGTTACGAGCAACGCTGATTCACTACGACGAGACCATCGACTCCTCTCACTGTTACTGCGTCTATAAATTGTTGCCGATAGCTCTGGCCTTACCCAGCCTTAGTTATCGGCCAGTCCGTGAGAATTTGGATCGGCAGTGAGAAAATCCCATCCGATACACCCTTCATCCTTCCCACCTTACGTCTGTTGCCTTAGGTCTCATCGTAACAGGCTTTTCGCACTATATATATACGTATATATTATAACTATGTGTTAGGTGCAGCTAGGGTTGTTGACAGGTTACAGTCAACCCCTTTATTGTATATTTAGGTGACTGAATGTACAGTTCCTATGTGGTTTAATATATGTCGCTACATTACTATCACTTTATTACACTACATTACACGCACAATGAATAAGTTCCTAAAACGTTTTGTACGTATTGGTGGGATGTCCACCATGTACCGGTGGCGCATTGCCGTACGCCTGGTGGTCCGATAATAGAACGGGCTAGACGGAATTAGGTAATGCAATTCCGACGAATCATCTACATGAATAAAGCAATTAACTTTAATTTGTTCGTCCAGTTTAGAACTTCTCCTAACATAGCAATACAGACACACAGTCATATTGTTATTCAGTACTCATTCGGCACTTAAGTTGGCATACAGTTTACGGGCTGTTAAAGACACATTGTGTCTTTACGACTGAGGTTGGGTTAGGGCACATTGTTGTTAGACCTGTTCCTGATCTAGAAGTGAAACGATGAGGCGTCGTAGTTAAGATACGAACACCATAAATGGGGGATTAAGTGTCTGTAGGATGTTAGTGGACGTTTACTGCTGCACTAGTTCAACAATTATTTATTGGATAAGTAATATAGCAGCTAAGGAGAATAATCAACTGCCTCGTTGGTTGGTCTCGCAGTTGTTAGCGTGCCTGCCGAGCGTTGGGTCATGGGTTCGAAACCCGGGCCGGGCAAAGTCCTATTGGACTATTACAGGTGCTCTTTCTGTGCCATTATTCTTATAGTCAGTGGTGGCAGTAGTGACCGAGTTTTAACGGCCTCGGCTTACAAGTTTTAAGTTGCGGGTTAAAACCAAGCCAAGCGCATTACTTTGTGTAATTTATTTCATCACCACTGCTCTTAAAACGGTGAAAGAAAACATCGTGAGGAAACCGGCATGTCCTCAAATTAAAAATTCGAAGACATGTGACATTCACTAACCCGCACTGGGCCCGCGTGGTGGATTATGGCAAATTCCCTCTGCTAGAGAAGAGGCCTGAGTCCCGGCAGTGGGAACATTAGAAGGCTGATTATGCTATTATTATATGCTATATAGGTAGTGAGCCTATTGCTATTCACCGCGTGCAGACTCAAGGCTGCAACTGATAGCTTCAGATTGGTTAAAAGAGATTTTGTGGCCCTCGCAAAATGTAACTGAAGTCACTTGATGATTTCCCACGGCAAAAAAGGACTGAGAATAGTACACATTGCTCAACCCGTGAACTAAATCTAGTTTAAATTCATAATTCAAATGTTGTTATTTCACATAGGCCTACATGAGCTCTTACAAAACGTCAGACGTCGACATGTAAAACACACACACAGACACATTTTTTCTTTATATAATATACAAAGAAAAACCTATATAGGCCAATGAAATATATATTTTTCACATTTCAAAGACTTTTAAAGGCACTTATATAACGTCAGAAGCTAGTGCACGATTTCAATTGGTCGTTCCGTAAGAGAAGAACCGATAAAAACCTCCAAAGTTATTCTTTAAAAAAAAAATGCTTTTTTCACTCAAGCACAAAAGCACTTATCTCACGTTTTTCCACAATCAATAATCTCAAAATTTTCCCTTCCAACAGTCCATTTTTCCCTCAAATGCTTCATATTATAGCCGAGGCGACATCGAACTAAAATGGTGTATGTTCCTAGCTGCCCTCACCAGGCTGACTCAGTTAATACAACTTCGATAATTTATCGTCTGTTCAACGAAACTGTTCGTGAAATATTTCTTTGCTCGTTTGTGATAGGGTTACCAACCGCTGTAATTGGAAGTTACCATATATGTATGTGTTTCTGTGTAAATACTATGTTTTTTGACATACTTTTACTCTGTTTTGGTAAGGCTTTTTCAATACACTTTCTCGAAAACCCGCTCTTATTCCACCGCTTTTAGTCACGTAATAAACTGTTTGGCCAATCATTTCATATTTTATCTGACACTAGCTTCTGCCAGCAGCTTCGCTTGCGTCTAGTTATGTTTCATACAAACTTTGGACCTCCATTTCATTCCCTTAAGGGGTAAATTTTGAAAATCTTCTCTTAGTCTTCATTTCAATACTCATTCACATGGTCAGAACAAAGGAATAGAAGGCGGGGCCAACTCGAGGCGATCGAAGAAAGAGAATGGAAACGAAACGGTTGTAACTTGGCTAGGGGGGCAGATAGGTTAGTTCTAGGTAAGCGCGCTCCATCGTCGACCGCATCGTCGCTTTCCATCAAGTGAGGTAGCGGTCTAGCGCGAACCTATCAAGAATTTAAAAAAAACCAGATCCTTTCCGTGTCTTGTGTATGCTACATGTTTGTGAACGCACACACTATACAGGAGAAATTCAAGCACTGGTTTACTTCGAATAAAAAAAAATTAAACATCCTAGTGCGGGGCAATCTTTTTTTTTTGTTGATTAAATAACAAGCGATATAATAAAATCAGACAGCAGTTTGATATCGTGCAGCAATTCTCTGCTGTTTTTATAACGTACACACAGCATATTTTTATATCTACAACGATTCTCGCCATGGGGGTTTGTGCACGTCCAAATTGTATTTGTTGTATTTGTTAACGTGTCCATGCAAAAAATATGAAAAGTTGAAATTCTCTATCTAAATAGAAATAGTACAGACATATTTTTGAGCCGTTTGGGGTTGAAACTCTTGGGCCGTGGGGTTCCGAGTGCTCATACCCTTTTTAAAGAACTATCCAAACGCTTAGTTGACACTTCGCGTGACCCAAGGGCTGGCTTTTACCTTGGTCAGAGATTAAGCATTGCCATACAACGTGGCAATGCCGCCAGCCTTTTGGGCACACTTCCAGTCGACAGCGATGCGGAGGAGTTTTATGACGCCATATTTTAGTTAGGAGTAGCCGTTAATGTATATATATAGTTTTAATTAGTTAAGTGTTTTTGTATATAATATTGTATATCTACATAATGTAGTAAATTCTCAATAAAAAATAAATTTTCAGTCTTTGATACAAGATTGATGTACAGACTACATCTATACTATGTATTTAATATTTTAAAGAGGCAAAGTTTGTTTTCTGTTTGCCTGAGGTAATCTTTGGAAGTACTGGTTCGATTGCTAAAATTTTTTCACTGATTGAAAGCTGTTTTATTCCTGAGTGACATAGTTTTATGTTCGCCGCCTTCGCTAGTTGTGATTATAATATCGATTTCTGGTGTAGTCTGTTATTCTGTCTTCTTTAAACTTTTTTTTTTGTTAGTTTAACCTTACACTAAGTTGTATAGTGTGTGCGTTTAAAAACACGTAAACTTACATACACATGATACTCTGATCCGGAACATTTATCTAGACAACCGTGTTGTCTATGGTCATATAGAGCAACACAGTTATGCCAGATACACTTCTGGCCTGTCAGGGAACTTTGTTTTTATATTTTTGTAATGAATTGTGCGTCTATTTAGGCAGAATAATTATGTTTTCTTTCTTTCTATCTTTCTTATCAATAGACCATACAAATATTTGTTTCGTGCGGGAATCAAATCCGCGACACGTAGCTCAGCAGCCAAACGTACATCTACCATGCTGTCAACTGACAGTTATAATTCTAGTTCTTATCACCCTCAACTCAAGAGTTTTAAGAATCGAGTGGACGAAGTTTCCTATAAAAAGACTTACTGAAACTTTAACAGGACAACCGATACCTTTGTAATGAAAAGTCGCTGGATCGGGAAATCATGTCGAAAAATAGGAAACTTGTCCATTAGTTTCGACTGACAAATAAAAGTGTAGGAAAAGCAAAGTGTTTCCAGCAGGCGTCAGGCGTCAGTAAATACAGCTTCGATAAATTATTGGTCGCTGTGTAGAATTGAGCGAGAAATATTTCTTCTCTCCTCGTCTGTTTCTAGGGCTACCAAATCCAGAAATCACGCTAATATTATAAAAGCTTCAGTTTGTGAAACATGGTCGCTTACAATGGACCTCATCAGAAGGCTTACAGTCACCCAAAGAGCAATGGAAAGGGCTATGCTCGGAGTTTCCTTGCGTGATCGCATAAAGAATGAAGATATCCGCAGGTAAACCAAGTTCGCCGACATAGCCCGATGAATCGCCAAGCTAAAGTGGCACTGGGCAGGATACATTGTTCGCAGAACAGATGGCCGTTGGGGCCGAAAGGTTCTGGAGTGGCGACCGCATACCGGAAGACGCAGCGTTGGAAGACCTCCCACAAGGTGGACCGAAGTCCTGGTGAGAGTCGCGGGAATGCGGTGAATGCAAGATGCACGGTCACGGTCACGATCAGTCGTTGTGGAGAAGCTTGGGGTGACCTATGTCCAACAGTGGACGTCTTTTGGCTGAAATGATGATGATGATGAAGTTTTTGAATGTTTGTGTGTACGTTTATTACTTCCTCACGTTCGAACGGCAGAATAGATTTCGACGGAATTCTGGAATCGAGTTCGAGTAAACTTTTTTACTTTCACGTCGGCGGTAGCTATGCAATAAATATGGGACAAAATATAATAATCTTTTATACCTATAGTACCTTTGTCTCCTCGTATACTTAATAATGCTCGTAATTACACTTGAAATTTTTAAAATTTGTTTTTTTATTCAATTTATTATGCAAGTACTTTAAATTGAGTCAAAATATTCTAATTTTTTATAATGTTGCCTCATAAAGTAGACGAAATACGGAACTTTTGTCATGCTTTTTTTGTACCGATAATTGTCGGTAAATAAAGAAAATCGTCCCGTATAAGCTTGGTCGTAAAATCATGTTTGGAGGTAAGCGGAACAAGGTGTAAAGTCCCGTAAACCTCCGTTGAAAAGGGAGGATCTTCCGACCAGACGCGTGTTATGTCTGGTGGGCAACTGCCCGATAAATGATTTCGACCAGTTCTTTATGTTCTAAACGCGCGGATAACTTTAATTGCACAATGCAGGATTAGTTCTTATGTGACGCCATAGATGTCACTATACATGGAAATATCAGGACAGAGCTTTAATAACGCATTCCTGACAAAAGTAACGTTGATAATTGATAAAAATAGCATTAAGAACTAAGATTATTATTGGATAATCTGCTGTGTTTGAAAAACTATAGACCAGTTAATTATTCTATTTTTTTTAAACTGATATAAACCAGTGCTTGACTGCGATCCCACCTGATGGTAAGCAGAGATGCAATCATTGATGGTGAGGCGCACTAGTTTATTAAGAGCCTATTCACTCTAGCCTTGAAGACATCTAAATTATAGTTGGACGGGAAGACCGCAGCAGGCAAATTGTTCCAGTCCTTCGATGTATGTATATATTTTTATTATTGATAGACCACTATCTCACCTGATGGTAAGTGATGATGTGGTCGATTGAGCACTCTTGCCTTGAAGTACTTTATTCACTCTTGACTTAAAGACCCATAGGTTGCAACTATCAACAAATACAGACTCCGACGGTATACCACTTACCCAAATAAAAATATCAAAACTTGAAAAACTTATCACATTCTTTACTTAGTTATAACAAACTAGGATAGGTTAAATCATCATTATCATCATTTTCCTGCCCTTGTCCCGTGTTATTTGGGGTCGGCGCAACACGTTTTTTTCTTCCACTCTGCCCTGTCACTCGTCATGCTATCACTAACTTCCTTTTCTTTCATATCACTCTTCACACAATCCATCCATCTTTTCTTTGGTCTCCCTCTCCCTCTCCATTCATCCACATGTAATGTCATAACTCTTAAGCTATTTTGTAAGATAGGATAGGTTAAAAGAAAAAAAAAACACCCTAACAAAATAATAAAAAAATCAGGAAAACAAACATCCAACGCTTGTTTTCCAAACGCGTTTCATATTACCTAAGAAACCATTGAACTTGATTCGATAATTCATTTTTAAAAAAATCTTTTTCTTCACTGGCAACCCTACACCGAACTCATTTTCTTTCTGGCGGAAGGAATTAATTTACTATAATGTTACAAGTTAAGTTCGGGCGCGCCGTGACTATTGGCAAATTCAAATGAGAGGCAAATCTAATGGCCACTGTCTTATCTGTGGCAGCTGTTATTGTGAAACTGTTAGCGAAAATGATTGCGCGAAAACTCTTATTGACGTGAGATATTTAAAAATATTTTAAGTCCAATAATATAATATTCTTCGACTTACGAGTTGTAGGTCGCGGGTTCAAACCCAGCCAGGCACATTACTTTGTGTAAATTATTTCATCAACAATGCTCTTAAAACGGTGAAGGAAAACGTGAGGAAACCGACATGTCCTAGAACCAAAAATTCGAAGAAATGTGACATCCACCAACCCGCACTGGACCCGCGAGGTGGATTACGGTCCATTCCCTCTCCTAGAGAGGAGCCGTGAGTCCCAACAGTGGGAACATTATAAGGCCGACTATGCTATGACTATAATATAATATTCACACAACCATCACACAACGCCATCTAGTCCCAAGCTAAACAGAGCTTGTGTTATGAGTACTAGACAACTGATAAACATACTTATATATTTCTAAATACACACATATTATAGATAAATTACACCCAGACACAGAACAAATCATCGTGCTCATCACACAAACATTTGTCCTGGGTGGGAATCGAACCCGCGACTTCCAGCATAGCAGTCAGGGCCACTAACCACTAGATCAACAGGCCAGTCAAGACACTTTTTACAAAGTGTCTTGGTCTTTATATAAATTGACATTATAAACGCGATAATGTTCGTCTGGCGGATGCCTGCTGCGGCGCCAGGGCTGAAATGTAACTGATAGAACACGGGTGGGTGGTAAAAAAAAGTATGAGTCTCTATCTCTCTCACTCTACCCAGAGCGGGAAGAATTATTTTGAAATTTTTAACCTCGAAAAATAAAGCTCTTATTCCAAAATGAATTGGATTGACATACCTTTAGCTACCAAAATGATACGTAGTCAAACATGGCGTTTCGATATCTTTACATTATTAATAAGCTCGAACTTGACCTTCGGTTTTTTATTAGGTGTAATAATACTACACCTAATAAAAAACCGAACAATAATATAAGCAACCATGTGGTCAACGATGAAACAAGTTTCATCATCATTTCAGCCGAAAGACGTCCACTGTTGGACATAGGCCTCCCCCAAATGTCGCCACAATGACCGGTCCTGTGCGTCTCGCATCCATTGGATTCCCGCGACCCTCACCAGGTCATCGGTCCATTTGTGGGAAGCCTTCCAACGCTGCGTAAAGAAACAAGTTTACTTAAAATTAACTTATCCAATGTTGCACAAAGCATCCAGTGGTTTAACTATCAGGAATCACAGAATTTGGCAAAGAATTCCAATCTTTAGTTATTTTCTTCAATTCGTGTAGTCTTGATAGCCCAGTAGCTAAGTGGCATTCACCTCTCAAAAAACCAGGCAAGTACCAATTTAATTTTTTTAATTCATTTATACTTAATTTGTAAACGTTTATTTAGGACATTGCTTAAATGCAACCTTTTGTGGGCTCTTATCCGTGATTATAAAAGGGTTTTCATACCCGATAAACTACCTAAAATTCTCAATATCTAAATATCCCATTCTCCAGCACTAGCACTCAGAACTAACATAGAAAATGTATCACGTTCCTCTCAACCAACCAACGGCGACGTAAAAATTATTCAGAAAAAAAAATATCGGAGCGAGCAGGAATATTATGTTTAATGTATGCCTCGTGCGACACCATACGTGCCTCAACACGCAAGGACGCGTGTAAAGTAAGCAGAATCAGCCTATTAATATACCACTACATTGCAGAAGGCTTTCTCGGAGTTATCAACGTCTGCGAATAGTTTATGCAGCTGGCGTAGTCTGTATTTAATCTAATCGTGCTAGACGAGTACATAGTAAAGGAATGAAGATTTAATGTTTATGCAACATGTACCTGAAATAGTGAGAGCATGGTGGCCTAGTGGATCAAACCCAGCCAGGCGCATTACTTTGTGTAATTTATGTCATTACCAATGCTCTCAAAACGGTGAAGGAAAACATAGTAAGGAAACCGGCATGTCCTAGAACCAAAAATTCGAAGACATGTGACATCCACCAACCCACATTGAGCCCGCGTGGTGGAATACGGCCCATTCCATTTCCCAGAGAGGAGGCCTGAGTCCCAGCAGTGGGAACATTATAAGGCTGATTATGCTATGCTGTGATATGTACCTGAAATAAAGCAAACCTCATAGAGAAGTCAATATTTTTTTTTAAGAAATTTGCTATTCTCATTTTAGGTGAGGTGGTGGATCTGGGTGTCTTGTGCATTTAGGTTAACATGTTTTTGAACGCACCCATGATATGGAAATAATTCCTATTGTATGACAATGTTACATATGAAAACAGATGATCGATGGGGACGAAAGGTTCTGAAGTGGCGACTACATACCGGAACGTCATCGTCTTCAGCGTTGGAAGGCCTTCTACAAGATAGACCGATGACTTAGTGAGGGTTGCAGGAATACGATGGATGCGAGACGCACAGCACTAGTCGTTATGGCAACACTTAGGGGAGGCCTATGTCCAACAGTGGGCGAATTTTGGCTGAAATCATGATTTAATTAAAAGCTTCTAAATGATCCGCGTGTGAGCTCCTTTTTTCTCGGATATAGGACATATTAACTGAGACCTTCAGGTCAGATTTTTTTTTATTAAATAATTTAGTTTTTTTTTTTCATTAGTGTGGTATTTATGTGGCTGTAACACATTCTAATGTTTTTGAAGTATTTAGCAGCAAATGTATCTAACTTGTATGTATGTAATGTACCTTTCGGTAAACTTTACTGAGGTACACAACAAAAAATTCTCAGCTCCATTTTATTGAGATCGCGCCTGTTTCAATAACTCCATATATTTTCCAGCTGTGTAGACACTTCGAAATACAATAGTACACTAATTTTTCATATCAATATCCACTAGGAATCCATTTGCGAACAATTAAAACCGGCACAGTTTTTGCCGGGATTTTTCCGAGGGCAGTTCTCCCACTGAACTTCCCTCGGAAAAATCCCGGCAAAAACTACATTGAGCTCATATTACTAAATCAATAAGGAAAACAAATGAATAGACACTTTGGCGATACTATTTATGTACTTATAAAAAAAATGTTATCATTTATCAATGCCACTCTCAGGGCCGAAGTATTTTGTCATTGATATTCTTCTATCGATTTATAAACTTCGTCTGTATCTATTTTATATTTCTTTTCTTTCATTTTATTTGGTGCTATGTAATCAAGTTGGTAAAATAGAAGTATTATTACTTTATGAATAGAACATATTTGAAAGAAACCTAAACTTAAATGGCTAGATGTAGGTACGACTTGTAGGTCGCGGGTTCAAGCCCAGCCAGGCGCATTACTTTGTGTAATTTATGTCATCACCACTGTTTTCAAAACGGTGAAGGAAAACATCGTAAGGAAACCGGCATGTCCTAGAACCAAAAATTCGAAGACATGTGACATCCACCAATCCGCACTGTGTCCGCGTGGTGGATTACGGCCCATTCCGTCTCCTAGAGAGAGGAAGCCTGAGTCCCAGCAGTGGGAACATTAAAAGGCTGATTATGCTATCATTTATTTCTCTCATAAAGGTTTATTGCAACACAAGTTTATTTTATAAATTTTGCCTGAAGACCTTTATGAGAGCTGAAGTCTGAACTAGGTTCGAGACCTGTATGACAGATCTCCTGGCTCAAACCCTTTTAAACATAATCGCATTTTGCAGCATATAAACATGAATTTTATGTAAATCAATGAAATTTGTTTTGTTTGTACTTTTCTTTTTTCCTCTTACTCTTACACAAGGTTTCTACATCTCCACAACTCTCCTCTTGCATGTATGCTAGAAGAGGTTTCTTTAGACATAAGCATCATCTTTTTCCTGTTTCCTTCTTCTTTTTCTTCTTGTCTTTTATTGTGTGTACAAGAATTGTTAAATAAATAAATAGTTTGGAAAGTGCTAGGCAGATCTTCTAGTGACAATGTAGACGAATACATTTAATGCAAGTAACAAAACAAAAGCCATTACTACCAGGAGCCGATCTGCCATAAAAAGAGACCGCGATTAGGATCTGGATTTTATGTAGGTACTCCACATCCAACGTACTCGTATGTATTAACGTAACTAGATTCTAGTTTCTTTGTCTAAGTACACTTTGCAAAACAGTAAAGTTAGTGGTTGTTTTAAGTATTCGTAAATTAATTCCCAGTCGATATATATTGGTGTAGTTTTGTATCTTAAGAAGTTGCAACTCGACATACATTTTCACTGTTTTTTATACAACCGCTCCTACGCGATTATGACCTTATTACACATTGTCGTTAGATATTTTGGAAACACAGTATCTTGTGGATATTATCTAGGCTTATCATCATCATCATCATCTTCATTTCAGCCGAAAGACGTCCACTGTTGGACATAGGCCTCCCCCAAATGTCGCCACAATGACCGGTCCTGTGCGTCTCGAATCCATCGGATTCCCGCAACTCTCACCAGGTCATCGGTCCACCTTGTGGGAGGCCTTCCAACTCTGCGTCTTCCGGTACGTGGTCACCATTCCAGAACCTTTCGTCCCCATCGACCATCTGTTCTGCGAGCAATGTGCCCTGCCCACTACCACTTAAGTTTGGCGATTCTTCGCTTCTATTGAAATCAATTTCTCTCATTCTTTACCTCAGAGAAATATTCCTGTTAACATCACGGACAGCACTCCTCTTCATTCTTTGGTTATGCTTCCTACGGATGAATCTGAAGTCCTTCAACTCATAGACGGATTAAGGGATAATTGCGCTGTTGGTATTGACCAGATTTCGAGCCGGTTGCTAAAAAGATATGCTCAAGTCCTCTGCCCCGCTATCACTCACATCTGTAACCTCGCATATCTACGGGGATATTCCCACAGGCGTTCAAATCTGCAGTTATAAAACCCATTCATAAAGGTGGTGGCAGGGACTGTGTCAACAACTTTAGACCCATATCTATCCTTCCAACGCTCTCAAAAGTACTAGAGCGCCTAATGAATAACCGGTTGGTCGGATTCCTCGAGGGGAACAACCTTCTTTCATCTTCCCAGTTTGGGTTCCGGCGAGGCAAATCTACCAATGATGCGGTACACGAATTGGTGAGCTCGGTCATATCAAATTTGGATAGGAAAAGAAAGTGTCTCACGGTGTTCCTGGACTTGGCAAAAGCATTTGACACGGTTTCTGTCCCACACTTATTGGATAAACTGGAAAAAATGGGTGTACGAGGTCTTCCCCTGAAATTATTCCAAGACTACCTGGCTAACAGGAGACAGCAAGTAAAAATTAGTGATAGGGTGAGTAACGAACTCCCAGTGACTTTCGGTGTACCTCAGGGTAGCATACTTGGCCCGACCCTTTTCCTGATCTACATCAACGACCTCTGCCAACTCGGCCTTAATAATGGTAAGATTTTTACTTTTGCCGATGATACGGCCCTCTTTTTTAGTGGTGATACCTGGTATGACGTCTTTGATGTGGCTCAACAAGGACTAAATGGGGTTACTGAGTGGTTAATCAGCAATGTACTGTCACTCAATGTCACAAAAACCAAATATATAGCATTCTCGCTTCGGTCAAACACTTTACCCCCACGATCCTTTTCTTTAACGGCCCACACGTGCTGGTCAACTAACCTACCATGCGCATGTACTTCTCTTCAAAGAACAGACCAAATAAAATATTTAGGAGTTATATTGGACCAATTTCTTAGCTTTAAACCACATATCAGCGCGTTGGTGGCGAGATTGCGCAAACTCATTTATATATTTAAGAGTCTCAAATATGTAGCTAGTCAGGGTACTATTAAGATAGTCTACTACTCCTTGTGCCAGTCGCTCATAGACTACTGCATCATCTCCTGGGGAGGTGCTGCTAAAACGCACTTGATAGAAGCGGAAAGAGCCCAACGTGCAATCCTTAAGGTTGCTGCGGGCCTTCCCTTCCGTTTTCCTACAGTCGACCTGTATCAAAGGTGGGATGTTCTGACTATACGACAAGCCTTCGTTCTGCACACAGTCCTCAAAAAACACTCACAGCTGGTCTACGATGCGGATTTATTAAGAGATAAAAGAAGAAAGGGTACTGTGTGCAGAACTGATTGTTTTCGTTCACGTCTGGCTCGAAATTTTTTCCCTTATCTAGGGAACCATCTTTATAATGTTATAAACAACAGCCTAAGTATATATCCAGTAGATAAATCGAGTTGTAAAAAAAAAGTTACTGCGTATTTGAAAACCCTAAATTATGAAGACACAGAGAAACTGCTCCACACAGTTAAATAAATCTTATTTGTTACTTACTCGTATTTTGATTCATAGTATGCTTTCATGATTCCAACCTCCAACGTTCACAAGACACATACATCACATTCACCACCATCCACCATAAACTTTCATATTTCCCACATATCACATTCACCACTATCCACATGCACATTTCCCACATATCATATTCACCACCATCCACATTCACTTTTCCCACACATCACATTCACTACCATCCACATTCAAATTTACCACATATCACATTACTTGCACATTATCCACAATTCACATAAACCACCATCCATATTCACATTTCCCACACATCACATTCACTACCATCCACATTCAAATTTACCACATATCACATTACTTGCACATTCACCACCATCCATATTCACATTTCCCACACATCACATTCACCACCATCCACATTCACATTTCTCACATATTACATTCACCACCATCCACACGCACATTTCGCCTCCATCACCAACACATTAATCCTGCTCCATCACACATACATTGACTGCTTCGTTTATGTTTCCACTGTTTTTTTTTTTTTTTTCTTTTGTTACTTTTTATCAGCTTTGTTGTTTCTTTATTATTGTTTAATTTTTATCTTTTTTTTTTAACTGCGTTTATATTTCTTTTTGTGGTTGTTTAGCGGATTCATACTACCTGCCATCAAACTTGTGTGAGGCCGTAAAGTGGGTTTTGGTGACCTGTAGCACAGGTTTCTTCGAAACCTACAACAGGCACCAGCTCTCACAATGCTAACTCATAAAATTATTTAGTCCTAAACTGTGAAGTCCAACAAAACCATTGTGAGAGAAAATAAATGATATTATTATTATTATTATTATTAATTTATACATTTTTGTAAAACTAATCTAGTAAAAACCTCAGAACATCTACTATTGTGCACGAACTTTGACACTTCATAATTCATTCAAAAATTTAAAAAATCAAAAAAGGATAGCAATAGAAGCCTTGCAAATTTAATCAAGATTATAAATGACGACAATTTTTTTCAAATTAATTTAAGGGTTTAAAAAAAACACGTAATTCCTGGAACAAGTTTTGTAAAATATTCGAGTAAAATATCACGTAATTACCGAAAGCTAACAGAGTTTTCAGGCTTTATCTCTCTTTTTTCGCGTTGCCTTTTCGTCAAACATCACTTTGGATTGCATTAGATGAAACAACAAACCTTTAAACCATGCTCGATGTTAGTGATAGGCGAAAAAGGACGGGTTCTTAAGTGTCTGTCACAACTCATCATCTTTCTGCCCTTATCCCTTGCTATTTGAGGTCGGCGCAATGTTTTTGTAAACTATCATACTGTCACTAAATCTCTTATCACTCCTCACAAAATTCATTCATTTTTTCTTCGGCCTCCCTCTCCCTCTCCATCCATCCACATGTATACTCATAACTCTTTTTAACCGACATCAAAAAAAAAAGGATGAGGTTATCAATTCGGTTGTATTTTTTTTGTGTGTTACCTCAGAATTCCGTTGTTTAGCGACCAATATGCATTTTTTTTTCTTCTTGAAGAATATGCTGCCAGATTGGTCTCATTTATTTCAATCCATGAGGAATCAAAGGAACTCCTTAAATATTACCTATAATAATCACTACATAGTTGCCTACAACTATGTAGTGATTTTAGTGTTTTCATCGAGAACTTAAGCATTTACATTTAACAGTCAAAAAGTAACATTCTATGAAGTGAAACTTATGAAGAAAACCAGAAATGGCCAATGGAACTTCATACTCACATAGATATCACAATGAAGATAGTTAAGCGACTATGACAATAGATACAAAGAAATAAATGCTTGTTTGTATTTAAAAAATTATAAACATGTTTATCAGTTGTTTAGTATTTGTAGCAGAAGCTCTGTTTAGTTTGGGACTTGATGGTGTTGTGTAAAAGTCGTGGAATATGCTATTATATAACCTCAAGTGACAAAAACTACCCCACCCTCCCTCCAAACCCTACAATAAAAACAAGCGGAGCTCTAACCCAAGTCGTTGACTTATACACCAGAACTGGTCAGCTGATATTTTTCAGTCCATTTAACTAAATCGATGGTCCCAAAACTCGTGGGATCTCATTTAGGGACCACTTTTTTAGGTTAAATATAGATTCCTTTTGTGATCCTATTTTTTACTCGCATAAACTTTTTTTGGTACGAATTTTTATCATCCAGAAGTTATTTTTTGTCATTTTTCATGCTTGAAATGTTTTAGAAAATATTTTACGTGATTTATAGGGACTCACGGTTAATTTGGTTGATGGGCTTTTCTCTTAGGTATTAGGTTAGTGCGAATGTTGGGTAATACTCATAAATGTCGCTGGGGAGATATAATTTACGGTCTTTCTCACACATGCCTATTATTTTAATGAGCCATAAACTTAGGAGTAGGTACGTCCTTCATTTGTACTATGGACTACAGTTGAACTTAAAAGACTACGTTGAAAATATATCTTCAACGTAGTCTTTTAAGTTCAACTGCAGTGCTTTTCCTGAATCATAAGACAGCATCCTCTCCTCTGTATTTAGCCTTTTGTAACCTACTAGTTCTATCTTTTAATTTTATATACTGAATGACTGTCACCAGTTGGATCTGGAATAGTCTCATATGCCACCACCGGAGCAGCTAAGGGCTATGGCGCGGCAGAAAGAGATGGTGGTATGTGCTTGACTAATTTTCAAAAGATTGGCACATCTTCGTTGAGCTCCATAGTAGTCCCGAATCAAGCTACACAAATACTAGCACTGCATTAAGGTTCACTCAAATCTGTGTGGTTCTTTCCTTAAAATATCATCTCAGACCTAATACCAATCCTCCTCACCACCTACCAGGGCCTCAACTAGTTTAAATTGTTCTGACGGATTGTTCGAAAGACTCACTATGGTCTTGGAACACAAAGGGCCTGAAGGGAGACAGGTCACACCATGACCAAAAAATCTCACATCATCCAGACCGGGAGAGGTTATTAGATGATTTTCTGCCAAGGCAAAGGACAGATATGCCTTGCAATAAGATGATACAGACTGATATTAAAATTTACATTTTATTGAACTGTTTTCATAGGTAAGTTTGTACGGAACCCTCAGAGCGAGAGTCCGACTCATACTTGCCCAGTTTTTTCTGTCAAACAACACTCATAAATTTTTCAATATTGACCACTTATTGTGAGTATGAATAATGTGACTATTAACATTTCCATGCAGTTTATCGGTAGGTACTTAGGCACAGTAGTTTATAGCAACTATAAATTGTTTTCATGAATCAAATTTTTCTGATTGATAGCTAACTAATTAACCTTTTTTTTTTTTTTTATTGGGTGGGAAAATCATCCTAATGACATCCCCGCTCTTGGGCGGAGCGGGAGATAGTGTCAGACTCTTACTGACTAAAAACCCACTCCCGTTCCTTCGTTGCCTTCGTCCCAGGGCCCCGGGTTCCGCTTTCACACTACCCGTGGCCCCAGTAGGCTTCGACCCTGCTGGGCCCCTACGATTTGCTGACATCTCCTTGAGGCGCACGTGGAACAATACGCGCCGTCGACGACTTGGGCTCGGTCCGGACGGTTACCGGACGGTCAGACGGCGAGCCACCCATTGCTCGCCGTCTACAAGCCCGCGCCTACGGTGGCCGGAAATCGGGATCGGAATCCCGGCGGCGGTTGGAGCGTAAGGATCGTTGCCTCACGCGATCGGCCACCTCCTTAGCTAGCATTACTGCTTCGCAGAAGGAGGCGACCGCCTGCCACTCCAACTAATTAACCTTTCGAATACCATAATTAGAGACACAATAGAAAGACAATGAGAGAGCAAACCGGCGTTTGCTTGGGGTTTAATGAATTAAACTGCAAAGCAAGTGTTCACACAGCATTATTGCTGCTATCATGGTCAGAACCTGGTTAACGTAGTTTCAAGCGGTGTGGATTATCACAAAAGATAGGACTATGATCAGCAGTGTGTGAAATGTAGGCCGAAAGATTCTAGGAAGGCGATGGGAGGATATCTAGCCCCGCAAGGTGGACTGATGACTATGGCGATGTTTGAGACTTACATTCAGTTGTGGATGTTTTTCTGTAAACGGTATATTTTTATATAGAGTACGCAACTACCTATACAAGGTAAACAATAACTGCAAAGAAGGTAAACAATTACTTGCTTGGTTTTTTATTTTGGTTAACAAATTTTTACTGACTAAAACCCGCCCATGTTCCTTCCATTGTGTTGTCTATATGTTCCAGGGCGGCGGCAGCTCTTTTGAAAAATCCTGTAGCCAAGGAAAATGTCGGTCTAAAAACCATAATTCACCAACTCAACAGCTAAACACGGGCTCGAGGACGGAGAGCAATGTATAGCTCGCCGTCCGACCGTCCGGTAACCGTAGTATTCCTCAAGGAGATGTCAGTAAACCCTGGGCCCAGCAGGATCGAAGCCTACTGGGGCCAAGGGTCTGATTCTAAAAGGAAGACTCGGACCTGCTATGAAAGGCAACGAAGGAACACGAAAAACACACGAGTGAGTTTTTAGTCAGTAAAAGTCTGACACTCTCCCGCTCCGCCTAAGAGCGAGGGATGTCAATGAATGATTTTCCCATCAAAAAAAACCTTACAGCTAAAAATACCCTGCTTCAAATCCGCGTCATAGCTAGAACTATCGAGATATCTTTATGAAAGCAATCGCATGATGCAGATCAAGCGTTTACCAGCTCAATCAAACTTGCTGCCGTACTACAGGGAAATCAGTCGGACTTGATTATGAATGGCATAATTTAAAGACGATTCTGCTTGCTAAACTTTGTCTTACAACCAGTATGGATGTACTGGGCTAGTGAAGTTAAGCTAAGTCACTAGTTTGAAGTTCAAACCGTAACAAGGTTTGGATTCGCGATACATGTTTTTCGGGTTCTAAAGGAACATCTAAAGGAAAAAACGGAGCTCTTCTAGGATCACTTTGTTGTCTGTCTGTCTGTCTGTCAAGACCCTTCTGTCTGTGAAACGCGTGGAGGTCTAGAGTTGAAATTGAAACTATATACTGAGGTCTACGGTCCCTTGAAACTGTAAAAAAAATCGAAGTTCTAACTAACGAATAAAAAAGATACGGCCGTTTATGTCACAAAAAATAATATTTCAAAGGAATTAAAATTCATAGGGCTATACTTCCTGTTGTTCCAGAATCCAGAAATTTGGCATAAAGTAAGGTGTTATAGCACACGTATAGAAATAAATTTGAAAACAGTAAATTTGTCGTTGCCTACGTGACAAAAAAGATTTTTTTGCAATTCGGAAAAATCTTCAAGACTCCATTCGGGAATTAAACTATTTACATAAATAAGTTTGTACGAAACCCCCAGTGCGCGAGTACGACTCGCGCTTGCCCAGTTTTTTATTTTATTATTTATAGGCTTGCATTTGACCACTATCTCACGATTGTAAGCGATAATGTGGTCGACGATGGATCACACTTGTCTTAAAGTAATATATTTACCCTTGATTTAAAGACCCTCAGGTTGCTGCTATAATAAAACAAAAATGCGACAGCAAATTCCACTTCTGTTCCCAAAACTTTTTGTGTATATAGGGTCCACTAAATACTGGTGGTTACCGGGTACCGTCTAGTTGTTCGATGATGGAACGGGTTACGTTGAATCGAGTTATGCATTTCCGACGCACACTTCCCGAAGTGTGACCGATAGAAACGCGACGGGCTAGCAACTCGGTGTCAATTCTTAATACTTTGGAGCTTCGAATCTTCTTGGCTCATTTCTCAATTGACTCAATGACATACAGTTGGTACCTATCAGATCCGTCCCGAATTGGTTCGTTGTTTATAAGATAAATTAAAAAAAAAACCTTATTAAATTGCAATTACAAGACTAATTCAATAACAAACATAATACGTTTTGATTCGAACATAGTAAAGAATTTTTTGAAGAATATACTATTTTAAATCAGTTAAGGAATAATAATGCAATTTTGTATTACTTAATTTGCGTGCTTTATTATTCAGATTCAGAGACCAAAAAATATTATATTACTTAATTTATTTTATGAGTCTTCAATATGTTCCCAATCTTCATTTATCAGTCTTTCATCTTCATTTAGTTACTTTGTTTATGTTTATTCATTATACCATCAAAGAGTTTTTTCTCTTCGTTTCAAATCTTTGCTTACCTACTTAATAAAAGAAATTTTCTGTCTTCGTGCATTTTTTTATTTTATAAATTTATAATGTTTTACGACTAGACTAAAATTTTGTCTGAGAGGAACATGGTACCTAAGTACCACCAGAGGCTAAAAAGAGAGGACACTTATTGATTAGAAAACCATTTAATTTTACCTCCTCTGATAGTAATTCCCATTCCTCCTTTTTCGTCGCAAATAACCATTTCAAATACCTTCACCAATCCGTTAATTAAGCAAGGATTATTAGTAACAGTCATTTTGAACAACTTTTGACAAAATTCAAATCAAACTACAACGCTATCAGCATTTCCTCCGAACCTATCACAACTATCACAATAGAAAATACCGAATGCAAACGCAAGCGTCAAATGCATTTTAAGATTTAACATTATTCTCAAACACTACGAACGAAACTCGTAACTATCGAAACACAAACGAAATATTCCGACATAAAACGAAATAGAAAAGAGACTAACCGAAACCACGATCCGTTTCCTATCCCTTATTTGCCGTAGATCCGACAAAAACTACCACTTTTTATCGCCGAAGATCGTCACGGACCACAGCGTATTAAACAAACGGAGTTTGTTTGCAAAAATCGAGACCCACCGTTGGTGTACGTGATCAGATTAATCGATACTACCTACAATATATCGATACAATCACTGCTCGCATCGCCACGACGGACGCGTGACGGGAAATTTTAGAGTCTAGCTTTTGACGGACTTCTAAAATCGATGTATCGGTTTCACCCGACTTTTTTCTGCTGACAAACAAAACTCGAGATCCGATTTCCACGATTTATTTCGAATGGTTTGTCTATTCGTTATTTGTTCTACTTTTTTGTTGCGGGATTTTTTCATTCGCCCTGTGTTGGATTAATTTTCCTTTGTTGTTGGGAGGAGATTAAATATTTGGTTCAAGTTTTTTTTTTGTAATATTTTGTGGCGTCGTGTTTTATTATTAGGTAGGTACCTTGGAAATAATTGGTGGATTGATAATGTGCTACAATGCGCAACAGATAAATACTTGTCACATCTCTGAAAAGTCGAATGACAAGAAAATACATAGTAGGTATTATGATTCATAAAATAATGAATGTTAAGATGGATGTGTGGTATGAAGAGAATGGATTGAGTGAGAAATCAGTATATTAGAGGAAGTTTGAAAGTGGTAACTGAAAAGTTGAAAGGGAATCGTTTGTTTTGGTATGGTCATGTGAAGTGGAAGAATGAAACGCATGTTGCTAAAAGAGTTTACGTGTGGATGGATGGAGAGGGAGAGGGAGACCAAAGAAAAGTTGGATGGATTGTGTGAGAAGTGGTATGAAAGAAAAGGGAGTTAGTGATACCGTGACGAATGACAGGACAGAATGGAAGAAAAAAACGTGTTGCGCCGACCTTGAATAAGACGGAATAAGGGCGGAAAAATGTTGTACTATGTATTATTTTCTTGTTGTTATTATGAGGCAAAAGATGAGAAAGGACTTTCTGAAATTTAGCCCCTAAAATATGAAACGAGGATCCAAAGTTTGGAGCAACGCTAGCAAAGCCGCTAGCAGAAGGTATTTTAGCAATAAAAATATATTTTTCTGATTAAAAGCCTTCTTGAAATATTAAAAACACATATCAACTTCAGTAAAAACATTATAACTGAACTTTTAAAGTAGCAATCACTTACGTTTGATGAATGCAGAGAACGCCTACCGCACCATATATCATTCGATTCCAAAGTAATTTATGTTTCTTTTTGAAGTATTTCTTTTATTTCATAATTATCATCCATGGTACCTCAAAGGAGTGTTTTGTCATATTTATGTATAAAACTCATATTATAAAGTCGCAAGGTGTGTGTTAGTATGTTTGTTTGTTACATCTTCACGCTCGAACGGCTGATTGGATTTCGATGAAAGATGGTACATGGGTAGATCACATCCTGGAATAACACGAGCTTGAAAGAGTAACATACACAAACAGATTCACACGTCATCATCATCATCATTTCAGCCGAAAGACGTCCACTGTTATCCACCGCACAGGACCGGTCATTTTGGCGACATGACCGGTCCTGTGCGTCTCGCAAGCATCGGATTCCCGCGACTCTTACCAGATCATCGGTCCACCTTGTGGGAGGCCTTCCAACGCTTCGTCTTCCGGTACGTGGTCGCCATTCCAGAACCTTTCATCCCCATCGACCATCTGTTCTGCGAGCAATGTGCCCTGCCCTCTGCCACTTAAGTTGGCGATACTTCGGGCTATGTCTGTAACTTGAACCATTGTAAGGGACCACGTTTCGGAGCTATTCATGTGTACTTTCATTATAATTTTAGTTTAATAATTGGCTAAAAAACGAAAGATATTTATCAGATAAATATGGATGAAAGATACATATTGACTGGCCTGTTGGTCTAGTTGTCAGTAGCCCTGACTGCTACGCTGGAAGTCGTTGGTTCGATTCCCACTCAGGACAAATGTTTGTGTGATGAGCATGATCATTTGTTCTGAGTCTAGCTGTAATTTATTTATATTATGTACCTATTTATTTAGAAATATATAAGTATGTTTATCAGCTGTCTAGTAACACACACAAGCTCTGCTTAGTTTGAAACTAGTTGACTTTGTGTGAAAGTCACTACTTTCACACAGCGGCGTATATAATATTAATATTTCACTAAATATTAATATTTCAAAATAAATTGAGAACGTGGCAGATGTTGATGAATACTTTCACTTTTCTACAAAACATAAATAAACTTCAAACTTATTTCATAAACAACCAAATAACACACAACACATCCAGTCTTCGTCGTCACTGAATCCAATTGGCATCGGCAGCATCCCATTTGCCTTTCAGAAACTTCTGTTCGTATACTACATCTCATATACAAAGTAAATTAAAAAAGTTTATGCAAACTTTTAATAAAAAAAGGGTTCACTAAAATTCAACGAGAATGCATTTTGTCGACGTCTGTACTGTGCTGCCCCTAATTACAATATGTTTGGCCAATGTTGGCTGGATTGCGCCGAAGTTTGACGTTTTAGAATTTATTTTTAGATCTTCGGAAGCCGATTCAAGTTTTGCTGGTTTTGCTTTCACATACAAATAAATATATACCTGTGTAAAAAGACGTTCACTCCTGGACCTATGTCCAGCAATGGACATCACAGCATTGGACCGATCATTGTGACCTATGCCACAATGTCCGGTTCTGTGCATCTCTCATCCATTGGATTCACGCGACCCTCACCAGGTCATCGGTCCACCTTGTGGGAGGCCTTCCAACGCTGCGTCTTCCGGTACGTGGTCGCCATTTCAGAACCTTTAGTCCCCATCGACCCTGCCCTCTGCTACTTAAGTTGGCGATACTTCGGGCTATGTCTGTAACCTTGATTCTTCTGCGGATATCCTCATTTCTGACGCGATCACGCAAGGAAACTTTGAGCATAGCCCTTTCCGTTGCCCTTTGAGTAACTTTAAGCCTTCTGATGAGGCCCATTGTAAGGGACCACGTTTCGGAGCTATTCATGTGTACTTTCATTATAATTTTAGTTTCATAATTGGCTAAAAAACGAAAGATATTTATCAGATAAATATGGATGAAAGATACATATTGACTGACCGGTTGGTCTAGTTTTCAGTAGCCCTGACTGCTACGCCGGAGGTCGTGGGTTCGATTCTCACTCAGGACAAATGTTTGTGTGATGAGTATGATCATTTGTTCTGAGTCTAGGTGTAATTTATCTGTATTATATACCTATGTATTCAAGCTCTGCTTAGTTTGAAACTAGTTGGAGTTGTGTGAAAGTAGTGAAATATTAATATTATATACGCCGCTTCAAAATCTTTATTTAATATTTAATTCTTTCTTTATTATAATATATTATTCTTTATTATAATACGCCGCTTCAAAATAAATTGAGAACGTGGCAGATGTTGATGAATACTTTCACTTTTCTACAAAACATAAATAAACTTCAAACTTATTTCATAAACAACCAAATAACACACAACACATCCAGTCTTCGTCGTCACTGAATCCAATTGGCATCGGCAGCATCCCATTTGCCTTTCAGAAACTTCTGTTCGTATACTACATCTCATATACAAAGTAAATTAAAAAAGTTTATGCAAACTTTTAATAAAAAAAGGGTTCACTAAAGTTCAACGAGAATGCATTTTGTCGACGTCTGTACTGTGCTGCCCCTAAATACAATATGTTTGGCCAACGTTGGCTGGATTGCGCCGAAGTTTGACGTTTTAGAATTTATTTTAGAACTTCGGAAGTGCCGATTCAAGTTTGAAAAAAAAAATATACCTGTGTATATAAATAAACCAATAGACTGGAAAACGTAATCTATATATATAAAATGAGAAACTGACTGACTCACTTATCAACGCACAGCCGAAACTACTGAGAATAGCAGTGTAAATTTTTGCACAAGCTTTCCTTTTATAATGTAAACGAGCACTAAGAGAGGATTTTCCAAATTCACTCCCTAAAGGGATGAAATGGGGGTCTAAAGTTTGTATGGAGAAACCTATTTTCGAGCGGGCCAGCCGCTGGCAGAAGCTAGTCATAGATATATTTACTAAAAGAATACCCGTTTTTGAGGTTCCATACTTCAATTAGTAACCCTTATAGGATCACTTTGTAGTCTCTCCGTCTGTAAATACCTTTTTTTCTGAGGAACGCGTGGTATTTTACTGAAATTACTACTAAATACTCAATGTTTTCACTCCTTGAAGCAGTAAAAAAATCAAACTTTTAAGTCAACGTAATCTTAGGGTGAGGCTGTTTAAGCTCAGTTTAGGCGTATATTTTGACACTTGCATGGAAATTAATACCTATAAGAGTACTTACCTACAAATGAAAGCATATGCCTAACACCGTATAGTTACGTCACAAAATAATTACTTGTTTGCGAAAAAATCTTCGATACTCGATTCGTGAATCAAACTATTTATGTAAGTAAGTTTATCCTAATTCCAATATAATCCATTCTCTATGCGTAATCGCATAGAGAATGAAGATATCCGCAGAAGAACCAAGGTCGCCGACGTAGCCCGAAGAATCGCCAAGCTAAAGTGGCAGTGGGCAGGACACGTTGTTCGTAGAACGGACGGTCGATGGGGCCGAAAGGGTCTCTTGTATAAACATACATCAGTCTTAATACACAGATTATTTCCTAAATAATTATTTTCATTAAAACAACATAGAATTGCAATAACATAGCAATAGCACAATAAATTATAATCTTTGTTAACCACAAGACAACCAAAGACCTAAGCACTAATGCTGTTTTCATTCGGCTTTGGAACCCTAATCATTTTTCAATAGATCCATAACTCCTCAGAACTGCTCAGTAAAATTACGAGCAATTACTACAAAGACCATCTTCTAACTTTCAAAGATACTAAGAACATAATACAAATCACAAGCGCAAACTTCTGGGCATGTTCAACATCTGTATCTAACTGCGTCCTATCATTGAACTTAACCATATCTATAATCGTTTAGAACTTCCAAGTCCAAACAGTTACTGCTTTTACACACCTATTAGACCTTATCTTTGCTAACATAAAGTTCAATTTCAATTGTGCCATCTACAATAGTAAGTTTGTAATGGCTGTCGAGGGCCTAATGTCAATTACATTGTCACTCGAGCGCTTGATGTTTAAGCGTTGTATAATCGAGTCACCGTATACCGATAATCGATTACAGGATATTGATTTTTAATCGATACATCAAAATATGTGAATCTCGATATGATCAGTGGTTTTTGAATCGAAGCTTTCAGTACTCAAGCTTCGTTGAGAGAATATTTACATTCAGCTCTATTTTTTAGTATAAAAGTGCTTTTATAAGTAATGTTGAGGTTTTAGAGTTTGAAAATGCTTTCAATCTAAATAAAATTATTCGTCGAAGTAAATTCAAAGCTTATTTTTTTATGGACATTAGAGGGCATTTTTCAGAGCAATTTTCATTAACTTATAAATGAAATCAAAACATCACAGACAAAATTAGTAAGTACTTAAGTTAAGTACGTAACCTACTTAGAGATAAAAAGACAGGTTTATTATGAGAAAATCAGGGTAAATTATCTGTCAGTTGTAGTAATTGTCTGACATTCGATATTTACCTACTAGCACATCAATATACCTAATATTATTTACCTTTACCGTACTCTGGATTAAGTGTGTTTGATTTCTGTTGGTAGCGTGGGACTAGCGACCAACTAAAGTACCGTGGGAAGCACATTATAGTTCTTAGTTTGAGCGCAATTTCTTTCACGGCTGATATTTCATTATTCATAATATTACTAGCCTTTTGCCAGCGGCGTCGCCTGTGTGAAATTTGATAATAATCCAAAGAATAGCTCGCCGTCCTTTCGATAAACGGTCCGGGTCGAGCCCAAGTCGTTTCTACGCGCGCCTCAAAGAGATCCGAGAGCAAAACCGTAGGCGCTGAAAGAAGAAAGAAAGAAAGAAAACATGTTTATTCTGCCCAAATAGACGCACAATAAAGTATAACAGTCTGGTACTGGGGTCATGGGTTGACTTCCGAAAAGGAAATCCGTGGTTCTAGAACGAAAAGAGCAAAGAAGGAACATAGGTGTCATCACACCATCAGGTGAGATGGTGGTCAAACGCGAACCTATCATTAATAAAAAGAAAAAAGGTGTGGTTTTAGTCAGTAAAAGTCTGTCACGCCCTCTCTCCGCCCTAAAGCGGAAGAAGTTGTAGGGTCATAGGCCACACTACATTGTAATATGTCGACTCAGACAATTGATACGTAAGTCGGTAGCGTCGCCAGTCGCTCCGAGGCTCGCTAGCCAGGCACACGCCGATATCCTATTGTTCTAAATTATCGTGTAACAGTGCATGTGTGATAATAAACTGTCAATACCAAAACCAGTATTTCTTTGAACATCCCTTCAAGACAGTAAGGACTTACGTGTACCATTCGCGGTACACACAAACGACAATATACCTACAAAGTCATTAGGTAATTCCCCACCTTAAAAAAGAAACACAAAAAACGGAGTGTATAACGTTGCTTTGAAACTCATATTTCTAGGTGCGTAACAACTATGTTACACGGATGTGTTATATACACTTCTGGACACATCTATTGGCCCACCTTAGAGTTTAGGTTTCGATGGCCCCTACCGAAATATGATTGCTAGATTGAACAAAAACTGTTGATGCAGTTTTAAACCTGATACATTTTACCATCTTTTTCGATCGTATTGTTTTAAATTTGAATTCAGAATACCATACGACATGGAGCTACGCCTAACAAGTCGGATATGCGCCTTGTTAAAGGCAATTGATTTTTGAATAAAAAACATGTTTTATCAAATAAAGGTTTAATTTAATAACGCGTGTTGCCTCCATGGGCATCTACCACAACTCTCATACGATTAGGCATAGAGTTTATCAACCGCTCTATGAAATTTTGAGGGATCATGTCTCATTCCTCTTCTATGGCAGTTTTCAACTCCTGCATCGTCTGGGCAACTGGCTGACGAGCCCTAACACGTCTTTTTAGCTCGTCCCAAATGTGTTCAATGGGGTTCATGTCTGGGCTTCTGGCTGGCCAGTCCATAACTGTGATGTTCACATCCCGAAGATATTCCCTGACGATGCCGGCCGCATGGGCTCTTGCATTATCAAGCATAAAAAGGAAATTTGGGCCCACACAGTCCGCGTATGGTGTCACGTGAGGTTCTAAGCACTCACGAATGTACCTTTCAGCATTTAATGTTGGCAGCCGTGGTCCTGTAACAACCTCAAGTTGAGTTTTGCCGCTCGCGGATATACCGCCCCAGACAGTCCATGAGCCACCGCCATAAGCAACCCTCTCTTCAAAGCAGCATTGTGCGAAATGCTCTCCCTTACGTCGGTAGACCTTCTTCCTTCCATTATTGCCTTGTAACACAATTTTAGACTCATCAGAAAAGAGTACACGGCTCCAATCTTGCTGTGTCCAATTTAAATAACTGCGTGCGAAATGAAGGCGCGCTGTTCGGTGGGCTCGCGTTAGTTTGGGCCCATTAGCTGGCTTGTGTGGTACCATATCGCGTTCTTTTAACCTTCTCCGAACAGTGCGAGCGCTCACAGATACTCCGTGGAAGTCGCAAGGTGACGATTTCTCAAGCTGGTCGTCACGATGAATCGATCCTGCCTTTCAGTTGTGACCCGAGATCGTGGCCTTCCTTGGCGACGAACAAAGCCACCAGTCTCTAGGTACCTCCGATAAACATTTCGGACCGCAGATCGACTTAAATTAAGTTGAGCACTCACGTTTCTTTGGCTGTGTCCGGCCTGAATAAGTGCCACAGTTTGGGCGGCGACTTCAGGTGAAGTATCCATAGATTATTGATAGAACCTCACCTTAATGTTAAGAATAAGTAATGTTTGTTGCAAAACCAAAGATATCAATCACTTTTTCAAGAATTAAATCCAAGTAAACCAATAAAACCAAGTTTTCTTAGTATTCGATTGTTTGATATCAACAAACAGGCTCCAAATTGTCTTTTTTTTCTTTAAATTCTGTGTTCGAAATTCAAAAAAAGACTATTGAATGAAATTGTGAAAAAAAAAACTTTTTGCTCGACCTAATATAAAATTTTAGCTAGGACCAAACGAAACTGAAAATACAAGGTGGGCCAATAGATGTGTCCAGAAGTGTATAATACAAAAGGTTCTGGAGTGGCGACCACGTACAGGAAGCCTCACACAAGGTGTACCGATGACCTTGTGAGGGTCGCAGAAATCCGATGGATGCGAGACGCACAGGACCGGTCACTATGGCGACACTTGGGGGAGGCCTATGTCCAACAGTGGTCGTCTTTCAGCTGAAATGATGTTAATGATGATTATGTTATAATACTGACAAAAACATAGTTTCTCTATTACAGGAAGAAATCATTTTACACTAATGGCCCATCATATAATACGAACCGTAATCAAAACCTCCCATCGATAACAAATCTATCGCATCAGCGCCCTCCGCGATCGATACGAAAAAGAAAGAAAATGAAATTATTTATCAACGTCTAAGAAAATGGCGGCAAAGATGGCCGTTATGATGACGTCGCCATATAAATTGGAGCAAATTATTCGGGTCTTGACCGATGATGGTTATAAGGGCGCCTTTTCTACACAGCGACGGATGTGTACGGTAGCGGAGTAGCGACGTAAAATATATATTTTAATTTTTTTTTTAAGGATCCGCACTCAAAGGGTTTTTTTTTTATTGGGTGGGAAAATCATCTTATGACATCCCCCGCTCTTGGGCGGAACGGGAGATAGTGTCAGATTTTAACTGACTAAAAACCCACTCCTGTTCCTTCGTTGCCTTCGTTCCAGGGCCCCAGGTTTCGCTTTCACACTAAAGGGTAAAAACGGGACCCTATTGCTAAGACTCCGCTGTCCGTCTGTCTGTCACCAGGCTGTATCCCATGAACAGTGATAGCTAGACAGTTGAAATTGTCACATATGATGTATTTTTGTTGCCATTATAACAACAAATATAATAAAAACTGAATTAAATAAATATTTAAGAATATAATAGATTTTTTGCCGGTTTTTGCTACAAACGATACGGAACCGTGCGCGAGTCCGACTTGCACTTGGCCATTTTTTTAGGGTTACCTCAGTCTGCAAAATCGGAACCCATATAGAATCATTTTGTTGTCTGTCCGTCTGTCAAGACCCCATTTCTCAGGAACGCTGAAATCAATACCAAATGCTCAAAAAAATAATCTTCTAAGTTATTCTAACTTCCAATCTAAAAATAAGGCCTTTTACGCTTCATTCATGACATATATTTTTGTTCTCGCAAGTGAGTCAAAAGCCTTAGAGGACTTTCAGTTAACCTAGAATAATGAACATTTGGCAAAAAGCACAAGTCAAATAAAAAACCCGAAAACCGTAAAGTAGTTACATCACAAAATAATTATTTTTTATTATAAGCTTAATTGTAGTTGTACGAAACCCCCGGTGCGCGGGCCCGACTCGCACTTGGCTGTTTTTTTTAAATTATTGATAGGGTAATCAGAACGTGGGTTAGTAGGGCATAAACCACTATAAAAGGTCAAACGAATCCATTAAATTGAATTAACTATTAAAGTTTTTTTCTTCCACGTGTATCTTTTTGTAGGTATTCTGTAGCTACAAGTATTGCCTCGTGCCGTTTTAACATTGAATTTTATTTTCATTCATATTATTTATAAAATGTTCGGCGGTAATTACGGGTATACTGAAAGGAGAAGGTGTGTTGACCAGTCCAAAAGCCGTCCTCCTCATCATCATCATCAGTTCAGCCGAAAGACGTCCACTGCTGGACATAGGCCTCCCCAAGTGCCGTCACAATGAACGGTCCTGTGCGTCTCGCATCCATCGTACTCCCGCAACCGTTACCAGGTCATTGGTCCACCTTGTAGGAGGCCTTCCAACGCTACGTCTTCGGGTACGTGGTCGCCATTCTAGAACCTTTCGGCCCCAACGGCCATCCGTTCTGCGAGCAATGTGCCCTGCCCATTGCCACTTAAGTTTGGCGATTCTTCGTGCTATGTCGGTAACCTTGGCTCTCCTGCGGATATCCTTATTCCTGATTCGATCACGCAAGGAAACTCCGAGCATAGCCCTTTCCATTGCCCTTTGAGTGACTTTAAGTCTTCTGATGAGGCCCATTGTAAGCGACCACGTTTCAGAGTTATATGTCATTACTTGCAACTGGCAACACGCACTGGTCATAGACTTTCGTCTTGAGACACTGTGATATATTGGACGAGAAGATACCGCGCAGCTTCCCGAACCCTGCCCAGCCAAGTCGGAAAAAAGAAAGCCGTCCTCTGTGTGATATACTAGGAATTCCTCAAGCGTCACTAGTATAGCCTGAGAGCAGACTTTCATTGAATCATAATATAAAAGCTGATTGTTTGTCATTGCATGCCGCCCGGAGGCCACGGTGAAGTATGCTCCACTGTGTTCTTGTGGTAGAGGTGCACACCTCTGCCACAAGAACCCCACAAGGTGTGCCCCACTTGGCCAGAGCACCACCGTGTACTCGTGGGGGCGATCGACGGCAACGGTCTCTCGCGTCGGGCCTTGACGCAGGCCATGGTCCGAAGCGAGGAGGAGTGGCAAGAGGTCGCCTCCTTCTGCGAAGCAGTAATGCTAGCAAAGGAGGATGCCGCACGTGCACGCGCGACTTATCTGCCCTCACACTCCAGCCGCCGGGATCCCGATCCCATTTTCCGGCCACCGTAGGCGTGGACTCGCGGACGGCGAGTAATGGGTAGCTCGCCGTCCGACCGTCCGGTGATCGTCTGGACCGAGCCCAAGTCATCGACGGCACGTAGTGTTCTACCACGCGCTTCAAGGAGACGACAGCAACCGTAGGGGCCCAGCAGGGTTGAAGCTTATTGGGGCCAAGGGTCTGTTTCTGAAAAGAAGACTCGGCCCTGGTATGAAAGGCAACGAAGGAACAGGAGTAGGTTTTTAGTCAGTAAAAGTCTGACTCTTTTTCCCACCCAACCCAAGAGCAGAGGATGTCATTGAATGATGTTCCAACCGAAAAAAAAAAACATCACGTCCTATGTACATGCGTGCCTGGACGTTCGGCCTAGCAGAGAGAGAGAGTTTCTGAAGTGAAAACCGTAGTCCTAAATTGCAAAAGACAATTGAAGGACACAGATGGGGGGGTTTAGTCAGTAAAAGTCTGATACGCCTTCTCGCTTCACCTTAGAGCGAGAGCAGATATTAAAAGATTTCCCACTTAAAAAAAAAATGTTATTCCTCTTCTACAAAGCCATTTATGTGTCTCTGCGATGCCAAAATTATTACTCAGCATCCTAGAACACCCACCAGTTAGATTACTCTCAACTTCAAACAATTTAATCACTGCAAAAGCCAATGTCTGCGCATTCAATGAAATGAATGATCAATCAATTAATTAATTGGATTAATAAGAGAGCTTGGTCATAGTGTAAAATTACACACGCAGCGTAAACCCATTTGTAAGCCAATATCCTATGGCATCGAATAGGGTTGTGACGGAATTTCGCCTCCGCTTTCGGATATGCGGAAATTCCGCAAGAAACCAAACGTCAGGATCTTTTTTGTAGGGATGTGGGAATGTTAAAAAAAGTTACCGTTGCCCTAGAACGCAAAGGGCAATTAAAGAAACACAGATAGGTTTTAGTCAGTAAAAGTGAGAAGCATTCTGGCTCCACGGAGGAGAGAGGGAGATAGCGAGAATCTTATATGTACTTATCGTATCAGGCTGGTCGCCAAGCAGCCCCTACTAGTTGCCGGGCAGCCCAGTTATTTATTTCCTCGTAACTATATTGAAAAACGTCGTTTGATACACACATACAAAATTTGTCGATGCAGCACTCGGCTCCTAACACATTCGCCTGCGGCTTGGGCGAATTCCGCCTCAATCCTCCAAAACTGAAAAAGTTTTTCCACTTGTATTTGATACAAGTGAAGAAACTTTTTTATGTACTATTTTTGTCTCCATTAACCTCTGACTCCACAGAGGTCAAGACCTGCACCTCAACCTCCGCTTCTATTAAGATAGCATCCCTAATATCGGGTTGAGTGCAACCCCCATACCACGAGAAGTAATTTCAGACATTGATTGAATTCAGTGAATTGATTTACAATTGTAATTTATTACAATGAACCCATTATATTTCGTGGTAGGGGGGGATGAATAAATGAGCACGGTATCTACTTATCCTTGTGAGTTATTTAAGCGAAGCGGGTTATGGAATTGTGTGTTTACTTATAATGACCCTATGGTTCGAAATCCTTTGAAGTATTTTCTTTTGGGGATACAAATAGAAACCAGCTTCTGAATATAATACTTTCTTTCAAAATCAGTACAGTGTATGATTGATAAATTATAATAATCAGGAAGTAAAGAGCAAGCAATTGTAATTATATTAAAATTTATTTAATAACTTTTGTCAGTAGTTTCAACACCGTGAAAGTAGAGATTTATCGCAAGGGAACATACTCCCGCGACACAAAGTATCCTATATCCTATTCCAGGATATTGTGTACCGGTATACCAAATTTCATCCAAATCTGTTCAGCCGCTTGAGCATGAAGGACTAACAAACATACCCACACGATCCAAATCACACTAATATCATGAAGGTGTAAATTTGTGAGGGTGCGTGTGTTTTTGTACGTATATATATTTGTTACTGCTTTACGCTCGAACGGCTGAATGAATTTCGATGAAATTTGGTACACGGGTTTTTTTTTTTGTCGGTTGAAAAATCATCCAGTGACATCTCCCGCTTTTGGGCGGAGCGGGAGATAGTGCCAGACTTTTTCGTACCAGGTCCGAGTCTTCCTTTCAGATTCAGACCCTTGGCCCCAGTAAGCCTCGATTCTGCTGGGCCCCTACAGTTGCTGACATCTCCTTAAGGCGCGCGTGGAACACTACGCGCCGTCGTCGACTTGGGCTCGATCCGGACGGTTACCGGACGGTGAGCTACCCATTGCTCGCCGTCCGGTAACATGGTCCGGAACCATGTCCTGAAATAGCACATAGAATACTTTTTAACTTGAAACTATGTTCTTTTGGGACTATTTTCTACCTTCACGCCAGTGAAGCCGCTAGCAACAGCTACTTAACTACAAATAAGCCCTAGCTTCATAGCCCCCTTCCTCTAAAACGCCCCTTAGCCCCGTCCTGTGACCTACATCGGCCACCCTGCGTAACCATTTTATTCCCAGCTGTACGCCCTTCTTGTATCGGTTTTATAGTCCGGCTTAGCAGATAAACCGCGGAATAAAAGGCCTATTTCATGAAATGGACAACAGACTCCATATATGAAAAGAAATAGATGGGTTTAATATGAAACCGTGTCAAAATAATTCGTAGTAAGACATAAGGAGTGAAAGAAAAAAGAAAACTAAGAAATCTGTTAAAGTACCATCTGTTGTTAGTCTTAAGTATAAAAAAATGTATTGTAGGTTGTGGGTTCAAACCCAGCCAATCGCATTCATCATCATCATTTCAGCCGACAGACGTCCACTGCTGGACATGGGCCTCCCCCAAATGTCGCCACAAAAAACGGTCCTGTGCGTCTCGCATCCATCGGATTCCCGCAACCTTCACCAGGTCATCGGTCTACCTTGTAGGAAGCCTTCCAAGACTGCGTCTTCCGGTACGCGGTCGCCACTCCAGAACCTTTCGGCCCCAACGGCCATCCGTTCTGCGAGCAATGTGCCCTGCCCATTGCCACTTAAGTTTGACGATTCTTCGCCAATCGCATTACTTTGTGTAATTTATTAATTCACTAGCTTTTGCCCGCGGCTTCGCCCGTTTACATAAATTATAGCCTATGTCACTCAGGATTAAAGCTGCTTAATACCGTTGAAAAATTTTAGCAAAAAAATAATTTTGCAATTAGAAATTTTAGCAATCGGACCAGTTCGTTCAGAGATTACCTCCTACAAACAAAGAAACAAAAAAAAATTAAAACAAACTTTACCTTTTTATAATATTAGTGTAGAAGCGTAGATCACCACTGCTTTAAAAACAGTGAATTAGAACATTGTGAGGAAACCGGCATCTACTAGAACCGAAAATTTGGAGACATTTATTTTGGCATCCACCAATCAGCATTCCGCCCGTGTGGTGGATTACGGACCATTCCGTCTCCTGGAGAGGAGACTTGAGTCCCAGCATTGGGAACATTATACAGCAGATTATGCTATGTGGGCTTAGTTTATAAGTTATTAACTACGTAAGTGAACAATAAATAAATAAAACAATAATCACAAAATGGCCTCCCAAAGCCATAGCCCTATCTATATCTTTGTATTCCATATGTCGCAATAGTTTCCTATCAACCGGGGGTGGTCCTTAGGTTCACAAGCAATTGAGATATCAGCAATCGTAAGGGCCCAGCAGGGCCGAAGCCTACTGGGGCCATAGGTGATGCGAAAGAGATCCTCGGGGCTCTGGAACGAGGGCAAAGAAGAACAGGGGTGGGTTTTAGTCAGTAAAAGTCTCACAGGCACTTCCGCCCCGCCCAAGGGCGGGAGATGTCATTGGATGACTTCCCACCTTAAAAAAAGGTGCATTAAATGCTATATGATTTACAAATAGATTTTAAAAAACACTTTTAAACGTCAATTTTTTGTCAGTTTAAACTAGATAAGGCCGTTGTTTTCTGGCTGACTACCCTGCAAAGAAACACCGAATTATTTGACTCAACTAGAGGTCTGACGACTTAGGAGGCACTTCAATAAATTAAAAGAAATAAGTAGATTATCTCACGGGAATAGACATACTAATATAAGTATATAATCAGCCTTTTAATGGTCCCACTGTTGGGACTCAAGCCTCCTCTCTAGGAGAGGGAGTGGGCCTTAATCCACCACGCGGGCCCAGTGCGGGTTGGTGAATGTCACATGTCTTTGAATTTTTGGTCCTAGGACATGCCAGTTTCCTCACGATGTTTTCCTTTACCGTTTTGAGAGCAGTGGTGATGAAAGAAATTTCACAAAGTAATGCGCCTGGCTGGGTTTGAACCCGCGACCTACAACTCGTAAGTACTACCTATTAATAATTCATATAAATTAAAGATAATTTCTGGTTGATCTGAAATCAATCAAGCTCTTATAATTGAACCATGAACCGTTCAGGTATTCATTCGAAAGTCGATTGTATTAAACTTGATTGATACGGTAATTAAACGGATAATGAGATGGTTTTCAAACTTTAAGCTGCTTAATAACGAGCCATAAAAGTCGAAATCGTTTAATAAATAATGTACTTCATTATAAGTTTTATGAACAGAGATATTTCATTGGAATTGTGATGGATTTCGATTAAATACAAGTCTTTGAACTTATTTACATCACGTAATTTGGGTCAGATATTAATCATAATAATATTGTTAACTTTGGCTCGTGGTTTGGTTGTTGGCGCAAGAATTGTTTTCATTTTTACACGTCTAGATTATTCATTTAATTTTAATGGTCCTTAAAGGAGACTTTGACCCCTGAGTTATTTGTTTAATTTATTTATTGTATCCCTTATTGTACACCAATACAAAAATAAAAGGAAACTAAAAACTAAAACACATACGTACATATAATGGGCGGCCTTATCGCATTCCGCGATCTCTTCCAGGCAACCTGGAATGGACAGTAATTGCCTGGACAAGAAATGGGGCTGTCATTGGTGTAACAAAATCAGCATTAAATAAATTATATTATAATAGATACATATATACATACATAATTATTGAAAACTATAGACAGAAATATAAATGACGACTATCGATACTCACAGCGACAGGTAATGTTACCTAACGAGTCTTTTAAAAACAGGCAACGATTGAGCGCGTTTAATTGTGTCTGGTAATTCATTCCACAGACGAGCAGCCTGAACAGTAAATGATTTATCATAGAAAGTCGTGGTATGGATTGGAAATTGGCGATTTGGTTTCGTTTCATCTCAGAGTAGTCAGCTAGGATACACCGGCCTCGTCTAGTTTAAATTGACGAAATAACGGAAGTGTATAAGTAGTGCATGACTGCAATCCCACCTGATGATAAGCAGTGACGCAATCATTGATGGTAAATCGCACTAGTTTATTAAGAGCCTATTCACTCTAGCCTTGAAAACACCCAAATTATAATCGGATAGGAAGACCGCAGCAGGCAAATTGTTCCAATCCTTCCGCTGGTTAGAATTATACGTAGAATAGAATAGAATTAGATTTTGCAAATATGGGTAATATACAACAGTTCTTATAACACATTAAAGATCACTCACATTTTACCATTCGGCATTTAAACACATTTAAAAAACAAAAAAAATATTTCCAGGTCAGTTTACAAAATTGGTTCTACTGTATGTGAAGTCATTAATACCAACGTAATAATACCAATATACTAATCTAGTATTCAACTTGAACAAACTGACCAAACTCTTGACCAACACAACGATATCTCGCAATATTGCCAACATAATGAAACAATGTCCATAACGTAAATCATTTGAATTATTATGTAATACTAACTTCAATGGTCGTGACTAGCCTTAGAATTCCGATAACATAAATTATTACTAGGAATATTGTACTTCATTATTAACTTGTTTTACTATTGTTGTAATGGTAATAGGTTTTATTGAACTGACAATTCCTTTGCGATGTTTGAAGTAATTTTTTTTAAGGTCGGAAATCATCCAAACGACTTCTCGCGCTCTGGGTCGAGTGGGAGGGCGTGTCAGACTTTTGCTGACTAAAACCCCACCTGTGCCCTTCAATTACCCTTTGCGTTATAGGATTACGGGTTTCCTTTTCAGAAATTCTCCGCGGTCCTAGCTAGCGGGCATCGACCCTGCTGCCTGCCTGAAGCGCGTGGATCAGGTGTTTGAAGTATGGATTTTTATATCTTACAGCATCATCATTTCAGCCAAAAGACGTCCACTATTGGACATAGGCCTCTCCCAAGTGTCACCTTAACGACCAGTTCTGCACGTGTCGTACCCATTGGACTCCCACGATCCTCATCAGGTCAAAGATAACCTCGTTGGAGGCCTTCCAACGCTGCGTCTTCCAGTACGTGAACGCCACTCCAAAAACTTTTGGCCTCATCGAACATCTGTTCTGCGAGCAATGTGGGCACATTGGCAAGTTTGGCGATTCTTCGGGCTATAAAAGCATATATTACTGGCTTATCGAGTAATTGGAGAGTCTCTCCAACTTTAAAATTTTTAAACAGACAGCAAAGATTATCTGAATTGGCGGCACAGTTGAGCAAAGGGCTACTGCGCTGGGTTTCGCCTTTTGTCATTAATACAATTTTTTTTAAATATTTTTGAGTGTTTCTTTTGTCAGTTTTTTTTTTAATATTTAAAAATGTGAAAAGTATGTAAATAAGACCAATAAACGGAATAATAATAATAATATGAGGAGGTTCCTGTCTCTGGAGCCTTAACCACCGGTAGATATTGGACCCTGTTCCCGACACCGGCCGACAACTATTTTTTTTATATTTTTAAATGTTTTATTTTGTATAAACAAATACCTTTTGTTGTATATTTAAAAATTTAATTTATTTGTATATGAAATGAATAAAGGGAATAATAATATAATGAACATTCGTTTGTAATGATTAAACTCAAAAACTACGGAACCGATCTTTTAAATTATTTCTCCAGTAGAATTATACTTTATCACTGAATTACACAAACATAACATTATATATTCTAATTTCACGCGGGCGAAACCACAGCTGACATAGCCCGAAGAATCGCCAAACTTAAGTGACAGTGGGCAGGGCACCTTGCTCTCAGAACAGATGGTCGTTGGGACCGAAAAGTTCTGGAGTTGCGACCGCGTACAGGAAGACGCAGCCTTGGTAGGCCCTCCTCAAGTGGGACCGATGACCTGATAAGGGTTGCGAGAATCCGATGGATGCAAGACCCACAGGACCGTTGATTGTGATGACACTTGTGGGAAGTCTATATTCAACAGCAGACGTTTTTTGGCTGAAATGATAATGAAGCCCTGCCCACTGCCACTTTAGTTTGGCGATTCTTTGGGCTATGTCGATGACCTTGGTTCTCCTGCGGATATTTTTATTCCTGATGCGATCACGCAAGGAGACTTCGAGCATAGCCCTTTTCATTGCCCTTTGGGTGACTGTAAGCCTTCCGATTGTAAGTGACCATGTTAAATGATAGATGACTCGTTTTTATAAGAAATTAGTTTAATTCGATTTTAGTTTCGAGTTTTGGGAAAATTTAAATATATCGCGCGGAATGTCTGTTGATGACCAAATCTATAGGCAAATGCAGTGGTGTGCGGCCGGTGACTCGATCAGCTGTTGACCCTTCCGCCCGCGCGTCCCCGCCACTTCTGGTACACGCGGTTGTTGTGTGAACACCCAATAAAATATAATCACTAACTAACAAAGGTTTTGCCAGTTTCAGTGAGATTTTACCTTCACATTTTTACCGAATATTAAATTACGCAGCCTTGTAACTTCATTTAGTACTATAATTACATATTGTAATTGAATTTACGGGAAGTTTTGATAGTGGGTGGCGTAAAATGCTTTTGTATATTGAATTAACGGCAGGTTTTGGCCTCTCAATAATATATATTGAACGAGAATTTATTACTGTGTGGGTAGTAAAAATTGGGATATTATTTGCAGGCATTTTTTTGTATGTGAAGTGATTATTTATGATTGCTTTTTTAGGTATAAATTGATTGCTCTGTCTAATGATTCATACAAACATTTGTCCTGGGTGAGAATCGAGCCCGAGACCTCCGGGATAGCAGTCGAGCCACTAACCACTAGACCAACAGGCCAGTCAAATAAATAAATAATTAGTTATTACAGTTGCTACTAAATAAGTACAATCAGCCTTTTCATGTTCCCACTGCTGGGACTCAGGCCTTCTCTCTAGGAGAGGGAATGGGCCATAATTCACCACGCGGGCCCAGTGCGGGTTGGTGGATGTCACATGTCTTTGAATATTTTGGTTCTAGGACATGTCGGTTTCCTCACGATGTTTTCCTTCACCGTTTTGAGAGCAGTGGTGATGAAATAAATTACACAAAGTAATGCGCCTGGCTGGGTTTGAACCCGCGATCTACAACTCATAAGTCGGAGCCGCTTTGATTGGGGCACCACTGCTCAAAAAAATTTTATAAAACCGTATTTTCAAGGCTATCATACAATGAGCAAGCAAGCATAGTTCATAAATGTAGTGTACATTTATATTGTATTCTTAATAAACAAATTAAGTTAACTATTCACCATCATAGGCGCGGGCTTGCGGACGGCGAGCAATGGATAGCTCGCCGTCCAACCGTCCAGTAACCGTGCGGACCGAGCCCGAGTCGTTGAAGGCGCATACTGTTCCACGCACCCGCACGCCTCAAGAATATGTCAGCAAACCGTAGGGGCCCGGCAAAGGCTAAGCCTACTGAGGCCAACACTCTGCCCAAGAGCGGAGGACATCATTGGATGATTATTTTTCCCTCCGAAAAAAAACAATACTCAAGAAATTAAACAATTTTTTTCAGGTTTTACAAATAATGTGTGAAATAAAATAAAAAAGAATAATGAACATTTTTTTTTTACTTATATCAACATTTAGAAGATAATGGCAGTTTGCCGTCAATGTATTTAACTAGATACGAGAGTGAACTAAGGTACATATTTCTGCCCGACCATTTGGGGAAAGAAGGCGTGATGTTCTGTTATAATATGTTACATTCATCGTTGTTTTGATTTATGTTATGTGGTTACTTTGTATTTTTGATAGATGTATCTATATTTTAAACTAGCTGTTGCCCGCGACTTCGTCTGCGTTAAGTTCGTAAAACTGTACAATCACTCTGTGCTTGCAATTCATTCCAAAAGCATCGCAATAATTTATTGTACTTTAACATAAAACGGTTAAAGGTAAAAATATCCGAATCGAGAACCTCCTCCTTTTTTAGAAGTCGGTTAAAAACACAAATTACCTTCAGGAAACATGTTATGTACTCGTCCAGATCCAGATGTATGAACGTCAATGAATAGAAAGAGTATGGGTCGTAGCAGTTGGCATTTCTGCCTACCCCAAGGGAAAAGTCATTAGTTTATGTATGTTTCTGGTTTATGTTCTGGTAAAACAACATTGTATGATTTTAACCCCTCGCCACAGTGAGCAAGCCACAATCAAATCGCAGCGGTAATGCCTGTCTTTGAGAAGTGTCTACAGAGGCGTCACGGCATCCTCTTTTTGTGCAGGACTCACCGGTTGTGGGTGTTTCGGAAGGTATCTGTGTCGAATTCAGCGGGAAGAAACACTCGGGTCTCACCATTGTGCGAATCACCCGGAGAATACGATGGAGCATACGGTGGAAGTCAGTCCCGCTTGGTCGGAGAGCCGGCGCCGCCTTGTCCTTATGGGGGCGATTGGTGGAGAAAATGACAACCAGTAGCCTCCTTCAGTGACGCACTACGATCAACGAAGGTGGCTGAAACTATGAGGAATAGGACATCCTGACTCCTCAGCGGTCGCTGCAAGGGACACTCCGGGTGTTGGAAGCCGCAAGGCAATTCCCAGCCATTGCAAACACGGGATTGCGGTGGTGCTGTCCGGCCGTCTGGTCAAAGCAGTCCTGAATCGACGGCGCGTAGTATTCTACGCGCGACTCAAAGAGATTTCAGCAAATAGATAGGGCCCTCTAGGGCCGATGTCTGCTAGGGCTGCAAGATTGATCGAAAGAGTTATTTCCCATAACAATTTTCGCCTCAATAACTTTTCACTGAAGAGTTTAAGCAGTTAGACAGCTTTGATAGAGGTAAACGAAGGAGCATAATCGGGACACCGACCTTCAGCTGGATAACGTGCACTGATAGTGAAAAGCCTTAAGTGAATCCCAAAACTACCATCATCATCCGGCAGGCATTAAGTCCGCCGCTGTACATTTGTGCATAAAGGATTAAATAAATAAATAAATAAATCATCAACTATCTTCTTCCACAACAGTACTTATGAAGAATTTGCGAGAGCATGCTTGCATTGATTATTGCAGTTTGATCATTTTAAGCGTTAGAATTACTTGTTCATTTACCTAGGATATTTTGGTGTGTATTTAATTGATATCCCCGTATATAAGACAAATGATTTTTCCATAGTGGGAACTACCTAAGAGTCTCCAACTTATGAATGAACTACGGCGAAAACTTGTGCGCGTGTATCCCCGTTCAATCGAACTCGCATATTGATGGCCAAACCGAGAAATTACTGACACCGATTGCCTCTATGAGGACACGGCAGTTCACTCAAGATGGATAGACCTCCACCGCATGCTACACCGAGTCCTCCAGGCGATTCACAAAATGGTAATATCAGGGTACTTTCAACCGAACCCAGAACAGAAACCGTTCGAAACACCCACAACAGTCCTGAGCTTATCCATAAAACAATGAAATTACGGTTAACAAATGTAGCAGCCGATAAGTGTTATCCCTGAGACTGGCCTCCCTTAGAGGGTTGTTCCAGTGTTGGTCACCACTCATTGCAAAGAGGTAACGTCCAGATATCGACGTAAGGCAGCAAGGAATCTGAGATACATTATACGTTGTCGAACTGTGATCAGAAAAGCACATTCGATCCCGTTTTATATGAAGCAGTGACTGTAAATAATAAAACACACCATTATTAATCCGCAAGGTGCCATCATGCCGGAGGACACAGTGGAGATGTGCCCTGCAAGGGCGGAGCACCGCCATGTCCTCGTGGAGGTAATCGGCGTCAGTGACCTCTCGCGCCGGGCTCTGATCCAGAGCGAGGAGTAATGGCAGGCGTTCGCCTCCTTCTGCAAAGCCTTAATGCTAGCGAAGGCGGAGGCCGCACGCGTTAGGGAACGAATGGCCTCACGCCGAGCCGAGATTCCGACCCCGACTACCAATCACGGTAGACGCGGGCTTCCGGACGTCGAGTAATAGGTAGCTAGCCGTCCTGTAGTTGACCGGATCGAGCCCAATCCTCAACAGCGCGTAGTGATAGACACAGGTGTAATTTTAGTCAGTAAAAGATTCTGACACTATCTCCGGCCCCGCCCAAGAGCGGGGGATGTCATAAGATGATTTTCCCACCGGAAAAAAAAAAGTCAGTAAAAGATTGACACGTGCTCCCGCTCCAACCAGAGCGGGAGAAGTCATTGGATGATTTCCACCCTTAAAAAAAGAAAAAAGGTGCCATCATCATCATTATTATTTCAGCCGAAAGACGTCCACTGCTGGACATAAACCTCCCCAAGTGTCGCTATAATGACCGGTCCTGTGAGCCTTTCATCCATCGGATTCCCGCGACCCTCACCAGGTCATCGGTCCACCTGGGGACCATCCAACGCAAGGTACCCTGTAACCCCTTCCGAAAATGTGGCCGTGTTATTTTAAAGTGAATAATTAAATACATATAGGTATTTACTTTTATCGTCTTTGGATGGTATCCCTTGAATAATCACGGTCAATTAGCTTGCTACAATAATGGGAAAAAAATAATAAAAATAAGCAGTAGGATTGTTAAAAATGCCTTCGTCTTACACCAGTTTAACCATAACTGTAAACGTGGGCGATGGCCATTCTTCTGCCACTCAGAAAATTACGTAAAATACGCAATGCCATCTATCAAATTTATTATGAAGTTCAACCGTCATTGTCATCATTATTTCTACTTTGAGTCTTTAGATGGCGTTGCGAGTATCTGAATTGCTTATGGTGTCATATTTTACTTCTCGAAAACTTTGATTTCATACCGTTTGTCTTTCATATGCTTTGTTTCATTGCGATGAAACAAAGCCTAAGTAAGACAATTATCAAGTTCCAATTCCAACAATTTAAATGTATAAAAGTTATCTACATCGATTTCTAAAATTAATAATACGCACTTCACTAAAAATTTCTACAGATATATTATATACGTAGATTTATAAAATAAAAATTGTAAGCATGCAAAAATATATAAAAAAATCTTATTCACGATGACAAAATAGAACAAAAATTTCTCCTAAGAGAGCCGTATGGGATTTGAACCACCTTCACATTACATGAAAGTCTAGTTACGAAACCACTGTGCTGCGGTCTTCGATGAATAAGCTATAAAATAGACGTTCTTATATAAACGTCATAATTAACTGGTTGGCTCCCTAACGATGATAGCGTGATGATTTTCGTTTTAGAAGTTAAATTTGCAGCTAAATGGAATAATGTAACATTATAGTACGTGATATTACTCGTCGCTTTGATTTTATTATGTGTTTTGATTAGTTTTTACAAAATATTTAGAAGATATCGAATAGAAATGTCAATTTTATTTTGAAAAAATGGTAAAAGTTATTTTAATACAAAAAAATAAGACAAAATAATGTCAAAATTTTTAACTGTAACTGGGAATTGAACTCGCGGCAAATGTCGTTCAATACCTACATTTTGGATTATTGCTCACCCCACATAGCAAATAGCGTGATAGTTTATAGCCTATCAGTTGCCCTGACCTATAAGGATTGTGTATGCAAAATTTGAACAGGATCGGTTCAGTAGTTTTTGCGCCAACTAATACCATCACAAAAGAATTTTACTGTTTTATTATATGTAATATAGATAGGTAGGTGTCACCATTTAAACACTAAGTACCACCACCACCTTCTAAGCATGCATCACCAGCTTGAAACAATGGGTTGTGCGAAAGTAAACCCCGAGGCCCTGGAACGAAGACAAAGAAGGAACAGGAGTGGCTTTTAGTCAGTAAAAGTCTGACATGCCCTCCTGCTCAGCCCAAGGGCTCGAGATATCATAAGATGATTTGCACCTTAAAAAAGATACACCATCTTTGTTTCCTTTTTTCTGTTTCCTTCTTCTTATCTATTATTTTATGTGTGTACATATGTAGTTAAATAAATAAGTAAAACCACGCTTACATATATATATTTATAAAATATACACACGAATTATTAAAAAGGCGAAAGTTTATATACATATAATGCCTTTGTATAAATCTGATCGTTCTTCATGCTCAAATGCTAAACGAATTAGGATGAAATTTAGCACACACGTAGACCATGTCTTGGAACAGCATATCCGATACCCTGAGAATACGATCATTTGAGATAATTTTCTATTTTCACGCGAGTGCAGCCGCTAACAGTTACTAGTATTAGAATAATAAAATTATGACACATAAATTGTATAACTTTATCGTCAGTTTCAAACAATAAAGCCTTCACAACAATGGTTTACACCAATAAGGTGTTGCCGAGCCATTGTAGCACCGTCTACTGCGTAACACTATCTGTGGCACTTGTCTGCTTCAATGTTATTTATTTTATTTTTAATGTGTCTTTTTAATATTCAGTTTTTGTGCTTGTTTGCTTTTTTTTTTATTTTATTGAGTTGCTTAGATTTATAATTGAGTTGTGCTCTTCTCTCTTCTTCTCTTTTTATTTACTGTTCTGTGCGTTGCATCGAATAAATGTTTTATTTATCTATAACTATTAGCACTGTTAACGGCTTTGCACTATCTACCACGTAGCACTGTCTATGGCGTAGCATTGACTGCAGAGTAACACAGTCTACGGCGTAGCACTTGCTACGACGTAGCACTGACCGCAGTACCTATCGACGGCGTAGTATTGACTGCGGTGTAGCAATCTTCTACTACGACGTAGCACAGACACCAGCCCCCCTAGCCAAGTTACGATCGTTTCGTTCGCGTCGAACGCTTCGAGTAGGCCACGTGGTCAAATGAGACGAGATGAAGATGACGTCAGAACAAAGGAATCGGAGGCGGTACCTACTCAAGCTGTTCGACGCAAACGAAACGATCGTAACTTGGAAAAGGGAGCAGTAGCGCTTTTTACGGCGTAGCACTGTCTGTGGCGTAGCGATGACTACAGATCAGCATTGTCTATGGCTAAGCATGACTGCCGACGACATAGACGACATTGTTCACAAGACTGCTCAGTATTCTAAAGCGATGGAGCCGCTTTCAGTATACAATTATTTAAGAACGTTAACTGAATAGTTAAATAATTTATTATTCAAATACCTACTCTTTCATGGGCCTAGCTTTGAAAATGATTACGTAGATAATGGAGGGAGGTCGTAAAAACTGGAAATTTGCTTTAATTATTTTAAAAGATAATTGGTAGTTACAAAAGAGTTTCAAGAGTGTTTATTTTGTCTATTCTACCGTTGTACTGTAAATTTGCCATTTTTGGCATTCTCAAGGCTGCAAAGTTGAAAGGGAATCGTTTGACTTGGTATGGTCATATGAAGAGGAGGGATGAAACGCATGTTACTAAAAGAGTTATGAGTTTACATGTGGATGGATGGAGAGGGAGAGGGAGACCAAAGAAAAGATGGATGGATTGTGTGAAGAGTGATATGAAAGAAAAGGAAGTTAGTGTTAGCATGATGAGTGACAGGACAGAGTGGATGAAAAAAACGTGTTGCGCCGACCCCAAATAACACGGGACAAGGGTAGGAAGATGATGATGGCTTTCTCAAGGCATCAAAGCCAGTGAAAGCTTTTTGTATCTAAATAAGAAAAATCAAATTTGAAAACGTAAGTTTTCTTTCTACACAATACATTTGATATAAATGTTATTTTTGTCCCACTGTCGTATCAACGAAGAAAGCTCAACTTTTGATTGAGCACTAGGCAATCAAAACTTCTGGTTCTATTTCAGTGATCAACTTTTTCAAAGATTGGACAAACATATCGGGCTCAAAAATAGACTTGACGAACATAGCGACTTAGTACCTAATAGTGTAGTGCATAAAAAAATGTATTTGATTTTTTATGATGGTTATCATTAAAATTCTCTATATATACATATATAGTTCACAACTATCACACAATGTCGTCTGAAAATTGTGTTATGAGGTACTAGAAAAGATTCTGGACTCCTCTCCAAATTACCTATGTCATATGTTCATATATTGAAATCTTTAGGAATACTAAAATAATAACACCTTTGTCACCAACTATTACAGCACTTACCGCGCTTAAGAACATATTCCTCTAAATATATATTGGAAAACGCTTTGCAGCATTTGATATTTCTTTAAAATCTGATTGTTCAATCTCACCAAATTCCGAAACACACTATGACGTCACGATAGTTGCTTACCTGCAACAAAAATGTATCGTTAAAAAAAAACCATTTTATTGATATCGGTGAATATAATATAATATAATATAATATTCACACAACTATCACAACGCCGTCTAGTCCCAAGCTAAGCAGAGCTTGTGTTATGAGTACTAGACAACTGATAAACATACTTATATATTTCTAAAGACACGCATATTATGTCTAAATTATGCCTAGGCACAGAACAAATGTTCGTGCTCATCACACAAACATTTGTCCTGGGTGGGAATCTTGAACATTTGTCCTGCGAGATAGCAGTCGAGCCAGTAACCACTAGACCAACAGGCCAGTCAAATAAATAAATAATTAGTTATTACAGTTCCTACTAAATAAGCATCATCAGCTTTTTAATGTTCCCACTGCTGGGACTCAAGCCTCCTCTGTTTAGGAGAGGGAATGAGCCGCAATCCACTACGCAAGCCTAGTGTGGATTGAGTGCGTGAATGTCACATGTCTTCGAATTTTTGGTTCTTGGACATGCCGGTTTTCTGACGATGTTTACCTTCACCATTTTTAGAGCAGTGGTGATGAAATAAATTACACAAAGTAATGCGCCTGGCTGAGTTTGAACCTGCGACCTACTACTTGTAAGTCGTGGCCGTTATTAATCGGCAACCACTGCTCTCAAAAACTCTGCTCTACTAAATACCAAAATATTAAATGCAGCGATGACCTATCAGATCTCCATAAAGCAGTTTCAGGGTAACATTTATCAAGGTCTTGGCTAAGTCTAGCCAAGAGTACCACACCAATCCACCAATCACCAATCTGACACCAGTCGGTGTCAGATTTTTACTTCACAGCAACAAATCGAGGGACACTGCCTGTAGCTTCTGACTTACGCAAAAACTGATAAGGCTTTTCTATTCAACAGCTCGTGTGGATAAATAGGATGTCAATATTCTGATATTCTCTTTCGGTCTATCCAGAACAAGGGCAGTTCATGTGATCTCATATACACAACACACTCAAATACGGAACAACAATCTGTACGCCATATTAATATTTGTTTTATGTGGGAATTGAATCCGCGACACGAAGCGAAGCAGCCTATCTCTCAAACACTCCGCCATCCGTGTCATCGAACGATTTGACACGACAAAAAAGTAAGTAGTTATAAAAGGTTTTATTATCACCTACCTACTCATGATCAAGGAATACAAGAAACTAGAAAATAATAACTGCGGTCTTCCCGTCCGTTAATAATTTAAGTGTCTTCAAGGCTAGAGTGAATAGGCTCTTATTAAAATAGTGCGCCTCACCATCAACGATTGCATCACTACTTACAATAAAAAACAATTTAAAAATAAAACCATTAAAGTATAAAGAAATTTAGTCCATATCCTATAATATCATAAAACCAATTTAAAATACTGTGTACACCACAAACATTTGAGCGTTCAATAAAATTGAAATGCACCAGACGAAATCGCTTATAAGATTCGAAAAATTCCCATTTCACCGCTTATCCAGGGGCGTACATTTGTACCCCTATAGATAGGCGGGCTTATTCTGAATATTGAGAAATTCTAGTCCTAAACGTGATGCCGTAGACGGGTTGCGAACTAAACGTTTTGATGTTACGTGAATCGAAATGCCGATCGGATCAAGTTTTATTGTAGTGTTAGTGCTGATTCTGTTGACCGATCTGAAGATTGTCGGCTTAGTTATCGAGAGTTTTGGAAAGGATTTTTAGTTTGATGTCTTTCAAACACACATCGTTTTCACATCGAAGAGAAATGGCAGGCCGTCGCTTCCTTCTGCGAAGCAGTAATGCTAGTGAAGGAAGCGACTTCACGCCACAGCCGCCTGGACTCTGATGCTGATTTCCAGCTGCCAGAGGCTTGGGCTTACGGATGTCGAGCAATAGGTAGCTCGCCGTCCTGCCGACTGGTAACCGTCCGCGCGAGCTCGAGTCGTAAACGGCACGTAGTGCTCCACCTTTGCTTCAAAAAGAGATGTCAAAGTTTAAAATGACGAAAAACTGGGCATTCAATTATCATTACATACAGAATAGAATGGTCCACTGTGTATATAAAGACTAGAAAACAGCCCCCAACTTTCGGCCATTCAAGGAATATTTTCTGAAGACCTTATTCAAAGCAGGAACATCTTGGAAACTCAAATCCTTCAGTCTTACGAGTACACCAAAACACAGAAACACTCGCGGTCAAAAACTTTGTACCATGACAAATGTCTGTAATTTACTAGCCATTATTAAAATTTCTTGGCCCAACATAATGTTCTCTCTCACAAGTAAAACTCAACAAGGTACTTAGGCATACTTTAAAGTTATGTACACCGACATTTAACTTTAAGTTAGTATTATAAATAGTGTGAGGCGGGTGTTCTACTGACCTCATTTCAGTCAGAAGGCGTGCAGAGTTAGCGTAAGATAAGGAGTTAGTTTTATAAAATATATATTACTGTTAGAAACTATGGCTTATCAGAGCGATATGAGTTCTCTTATTAAATCACTGAAAAGAGTTAAGAGATAAAACAGGGTACTATTTTTCTCGCTTTCTTGTGATCTTTCTAAATTTATATTGATTACGCTGATTATATCGCGATAAATTCATTTTTATGGTTCTATACCTTAGAACACACTACACTTTGTTGTCCGTCTGTCTGTCTGTCTGTCAAGACCCTTTATCTCGGGAACGCATAGAGATATCGAAACCGTACACTCAAGTCTGCGGTTCCTTGAAGCTCTGAAAAAAATCAAACTTCTAAGTTAACAAAAAAAATAGATACGGCCGTTTATGTCTCAAAATAAGAATATTTTGACACTCTCAAGGGAATCAAAATTTCAAACAGAAAAATCTTCGAGTCTCCATTTGGGAATTGAACTATATATTTACATAGGTAAGTTTGTACGGAACCCTCAGTGCGCGAGTCCGACTTGCACTTGCCCAGTTTTTTGGGCAGGACCTGATGGATGATGGTCGATGAGTCTAGCTGACTGTCAACTTTCAAAAGAAACAGGTAAAGAAGTTTGTCTCATGTTTTACACTACAAAGTTGAAATGTGCTACATATTCCTATTATTGACTGGCCTGTTGGTCTAGTGGTTAGTGGCCCTGACTGCTATACCGGAGGTCGTGGGTTTGATTCCCACCCAGGACAAATGTTTGTGTGATGAGCATGATCATTTGTTCTGCGTCTGGGTGTAATTTATCTATATATGTATGTATTTAGAAATTATCAGTTATCTAGTACCCATAACACAAGCTCTGCTTAGCTTGGGCCTAGACGGCGTTGTGTGATAGTTGTGGAATATTATATATTATTATTATATTATATTATTATTCCTGCCAACAAGCAATGTAGCTGTCCCACTTTAAAGGGAACGGATGCTGGTGAAATTAGAAGCATATGAGACCTTGTGTCTGAGTGACGGGCGCAATGCAACGACACGTAATTAGGGCACGTCCACGTCCTCGTGACACACGAGGTTCTGCAACACACGAAATAATGAACTCTTGTACCAGCCATGATTTTCTAAATTGAGTTACTAGTGGAGACAATATGGAGTATGAAGCAAAAACATTTTTAATATTTTTAATTTTCAATTACTCGAAAACTTGCTTTTATCTTTACCGCTTTTAGGCACGCTTTTTTCTGTTTTCAGCACTAGTGCGAAAAATTTATTGAATTTATAGTACCGAACTGAGCGCTACGGGACTCCTGCGAGTCGCACGTCAACCCCTTTTTATTTATTTCGTTGTAAGTGTATTGAAAAACGTCGTTTGATACACGTGGAAAGTCACTGCAGCACTCAACTCCATAACATCCCACCATAATGGATGGCGCTCTTAAATAAAAAAGTGGACTGTATAAAATCATCATCATCATCATCATTATTTTAGCTGAAAGACGTCCACTGCTGGACATAGGCCTCCCCCAAGTGTCGCTACAATGAACGCTCCTGTGCGTCTCGCATCCATTGGACTCCCGCAACCGTCGCAAGAGATCAATCGTCGAATCCGACTCGGCTGGGCAGTGTTCGGGAAGCTGCGCGGTATCTTCTCGTCCAATATACCACAGTGTCTTAAGACGAAAGACAACCAGTGCGTATTGCCAGTGATGACTTATGGCTCTGAAACGTGGTCGCTTACAATGAGCCTCATCAGAAGACTTAAAGTCACCCAAAGGGCTATGGAAAGGGGTATGCTCGGAGTTTCCTTGCGGGATCGAATCAGGAATGAGGATATGCACAGGAGAATCAAGGTCATCAACATAGCACGAAAAATCACCAAACTGTATAAAATATAAGATTATAATTATTAGATACTTTGTGCTTTACTACAATGTTTCGAAAGCTCAGAATAATTTGCCCAGTCGCTGGCGAGATCTAATTGACACATTATAATTATCTGAGCTTTTCAAACATTGAAATAAAATCCCCAACAGGAGCCATGCTCGGTTTTTACGAAATAAGCCACCAAGACGAAGCCATAATAAAAACTTACTTACAGTTTCCCCTTGAACCGAAGACAGCTCGATGAAATAAAGCAACACGACACCCAAAAAACATGACACATAATATAAAGTGACAAGTAAAAATCTCACATATTTATTTTGTGCGAGAAATAAATGTATTGTACCTAACCTGAAATATATTCGAGATAAGCCGAAACTGAAACGAATATCAGGCGATGATTGATGTTAATTTGCGTCAAAAAGAGGACACGCTGTATAAAAGTGGAATCCAATTAATTTATTTTTATTTATACTTGCATAAGGCGCCGTAGCTTCCAAAATGAATAAATTAAATGTAACGTGTATTTCATATTTTACTTCATCCTGTGAAGGCATCTGAATTTATTATTATTTTTGTGAAATAAAGTGGATTGCCTCAATAAAGTTAACGATATCGCAATAGGCATAATCCATACTAATATCTTCCAGGCTTTGGTGTATGCCTGTAGGTCATGATCCGGAACGAGAAGAAGTGGCAAGCGGTTGCCCTAGCCGCCGGGATCCTGATCTCGATTGCCAGCCACCGTAGACGCTGGCTTGGGGACGATGAGCAATGGTCCGGTAACCGTCCGGCCCGAGCCCAAGTCGTCGACGGCGCGTGTGAGTGTTCCACGTGCGCCTCAAGGAGATGTCAGCAAAACCGTTGAGGCCCAGTGGGGTCAAAGCCTACTGACGCCATTAGTGATGCGAAAGAGAACCCCGGGGTCCCGTATTTTTTCCCCACATTGTCCCCCATCTTACTTCCCATTTCACAACATTCTACTGAAACGTCCTATATAGACTGCAAGTTTGATTATAAACTTTCTGCGGATCTCTTTCAAAGTACAGGAAATGTTAAAAAAAACAATGTTTAAAAGTATAGCAACCTTCCCAAAAGTTGGATTTAAGTCAAAAAAAAGGAGAATCCGATCGCAGCGACACCTACCGATTTCAATTACATTTTGAAAACCTAAACCCACTTAAATATTCACACAAATTTCATTCAAGAGTTAAATGAGAAACACACATGTAGAAGAATTCTATATAAACAAAGATATTTTTTTTTTTATTGATTTCGTATTATAGTTTCAAATTGCAATCTAAATTAAATTCAGATCATTTTATAAGAATATTACAATTTAATTTAAATAATATAATTTGTAGCAAAATTTAAATTTGAAGCATAATATTTAAGTTTAATAATTATTATTATTTTTCAATCAACTTTCAATTTCATTATACAGCTTCGTACTTATAAGTTTTAAAGTAATTATATTTAATCAAATATATCTCAATGTATTGTTTTTAAATTATTTGTAATTTTAATTTTGTTATAGATAAGCTAACAATAATAAAATTACAGGTTTCTAATTTGGATTTGTGCATACTGTGATCTCCAGTAAGTGAAAGAATACACCAGAATGATAACTAAAAAACTCATTATTTTAGAAGAAACGTTGCCTCAAACTAGAAATTACTCGTGGGTGCATTTACAATTTCAATTTTGTAGAAGAGTAGTAGTGGCAGAGTGGTAACGGCCCCGACTTACGAGTTGTAAGTCTCGGGTTCAAACCCAGCCAGGTGTATTACTTTATGTAATTCATTACATCACCATTACTCTTAAAACGGTGAAGGAAAACATCGTGAAGAAACCGGCATGTCCTAGAACCAAAAATTCGAAGACATGTGACGTTCACCAACCCACACTGGGCCCGCATAGTGCATTACGGCCCATTCCCTCTCCTACAGAGGAGGCCTGAGTCTTAGCAGTGGGAACATTATAAGGCCGACTAGGGTATACTATAATCAGCGCTGAGGCTCCGTCTTACACGAGCCCCGGCATTTCGCTGAGCGCTGGCCGTTTTACAAGGATGTGCCGCATATCCTGCCACTTATATTTTTAGGGTATGCGCCATGATTGACGTGAATAAACTCTTTTTCTTTCTTTCTTTCATCTTTCTATGCTATGCATTTACAAATATGTAAACTCATAAACACAAGCCGCGCAGCCCCGAAACTCGCGACACGCAGCATACCAGTTAATCGCTCAACGATCGCACCAACCGTGCCTTCAATTCATTATAAGACATTTATCGAAGATCCTAAATAAATAAATAACCTTAAACCCTTTTCTAATCTACGTAAAAAATATCCAAATTAAAAATCAAACGATAATACCGTCTAATAACGCCTAACCCCCAACCTACCTGTACCCTTACACCAAACTTTTAACCCTCCCCAGCGGCCCAATTTTTCACATTTTTGTCCCAAAATTTCAGGTCCAGTATCTATCAAAAGAGAGTGGACACATTTGGTATTAATCATTTTTATTGGACAAGAGCTCCCTTTATTGATTGTCGTGATGATAAAAACACCATTAACTCAGTTGGTGTGTCGTTATTTCGCATCGTAATGTTGCGGGTTCGATGCGCTGAAATGTTATATTTTTAGCTGAAATTAATGATAGCCGTTTTAGGGTTGGCCGTTGATTAGTCAACGGGTTATTGCGTTGATTGGTTTGTATGTGAGAGGGATGCTGGAGCTCTTAATTGATATTGATTATTTTAATTACACTCTCCTTTTGAGGTATCTACGTATACTTGTATACATGGCTATTAATACCTAAATGGAGATTTTTATGCTCAAAGAAGGTCCACCATCATGTCAGCCGAAAGAAGTCCACTGTTGGACATAGGCCTTCCAAAGCTCTCCCACGCTAAAATCCAGCGCTGTGGAGTTTTCACAGTGTGTGTGTGGCCATTTTGTGCGGACGCGACGCATATTTTCCTTATAGAATGTTGATAATTTGTAAGTTAGTCGTAAAATTGCGTCATTTCCCACAAAAAAAAAATGTTTTTTTTTCTTTCTTTCAGAGTCTTGTGCGCATTCACTGGATTCCCGTGACTTTCACCAAGTCATTGGTCCAATTTGTAGGAGGCCTTCCAGTACGCGGTCCCGTGGTCAGCAGATGATCGATGCAGACGAAAGGTTCTGGAGTAGTGACAGTATGAGTAGAGAATTCTGTGTCCAACAGTGGACGTCTTGAAGCTGAAATGATGACTAAGTGCGACCGATTGACAAGATTAAATTCTTCTCCAGTCAATATCCGCATTATAGAAAACAATAACGGAATAGTTGCCAAATTATTTCTCAAATCTGTCCGAATTTATTACTTGTGGAGAATGTTGAAGCGATTCACGGTCGTTCAACAACGATTATTAGGAATCTCGAAAGGTGAGCGTTGTCTCAAAAAGGTGCTGGAGTAAACTATCGATGGTCAGCCCCTGGCGAGGTACGCCCTGCTGGTTTTATCGCGATATTATGACTAAGGAATGTTTATGAAATAGTTTAGATCAGCCCGTTATTTATAATATTGTTCTTACTTTGATATTTTCAGAAAGGCTAGTGTTTTTTGTGTGATTAGGGTTCTGTACCTCAAAAGAAAAAATGGATCCCTTATAGGATGACTTTGTCGATGTCGATTTGAAATCAAAACCATATACTAAGATCTGCAGTCCCTTGAAGCTGTGAAAAAATCAAACTTCTAAGCTAACGAAAGAAGGTGTTTATGTCGCAAAGAACGTGCATTTCGACACTCTCAAAGGAACCAAAATTCATAGGGTATCTACTTTCCGTTAACCTACAATGAAATTTGGCATAAAACAAGGTCATATAGTATAGGTATAGGAAAAAATCTGAAAAAAGAAAATTTGTTTTTTTGATGTTTTTTTGCGATTCGAAAATTCTTTGAGACTACATTCGGAAATTGAATTATTCACATACTCGTATGTAAGTAAAGTTGCACGGAACCCTCAGTGCGTGAGTCCAACCCGCACTTGCCCAGTTTTTTTTCTTATTGATAGGCTTAGTTCATTAAACCCCATTATTGTCTTTCTATTGTGTCTCTAATTACGCTACTCAAAAGGTTAAGCTAAACCACTAACGTCATCATGGCAATAGAGTAAGGAGCCCATGGCTTCCAGACTTTGGTCATTTTATAAAATCAGATTTTAGAACCATCAAAACTGTCTGGCCCCAGAGGAAATATCACCTTATAATTACAGAAGAAACTACTACCACTATAAATACTATAAACTAATACTAACTATTATAAAAGTAAAAAATAATATTTATTATTATTATTTCATTTATTTATTTTTTATATACATTGTTTAATTTTTTTAATATTTCGTTAAAAAAAAAACATTTAATAATATAAAAAAAAATTGTCCGCCGGTGTCTGGAACAGGGTCCAAGCTATCAGTGGTTAGCGCTCCAGAGACAGGAACCTCCTCACAATGCAAGCCGTATCGAGGAGTACTGCCGTCTGTATCAGGCCCTTGATCCAACTGCGTAACGACAGCTTTGACAGATGGTCGTCGAAGCTTTTGGCTATAAGGCCATTGGCTGTCACGACAATCGGCACAATGATAGCCGAGTCTACATTCCACATGTCGATAACCTCATGTGCTAAGTCGAGGTATTTGATTTGTTTCTCTTTCTCAGCTTGCACGAAATTTTCTTATTATTATTATTTTTTATACATTTATTTATTATTATTTCTGTAGAAACGGAGTATTCCCAACAGCATCTTGAAACCGTTATTATGCTATACTATACTTTTAAGCTCCAGGACAATCTGACCTCCTTTGGCACAAAGGCACAAGAAGTTATTGTAACAGCCTGTGGCTCCCATAACACCAAGCTATTTACATAACAATATCCCGCCAATTTCACCGACCATAACTAACCAAGTTTTTTTTTTCTAAATTACGGCACAGGAAATCTCGTTAATCCAAATCCTTATCGGCTCAAGGCTCGATAAATAATAACTTTGATCCCTTTCACAAATTGAGGCGCTGTCAAACGCGAACGTTCACTTTTATCTTCTTTTCTAACATTTTTGTAATAAGTTCACGTCGATGATAATCAGCAATTTTTGGAGATATTTCTGTGTCGTCTTGGTTATGGGTTTCTGGTTATATGGTGTTTTATTTCAAGATTAAGTAGGATGGTTTAGATCAATTTGAGGCTTCATTCTCAAGGATTTGAAGATCAGCTTAAGTCTCGGGGCCCGCTATGGCCGATTTTGCCAAGGCTGCGGCATTATTTGGAAGAGAACAATTTATTTATTATTTGTATAAACACTTTCAGGTGGAATACCTTTAGTTTATCACTTCAACGTAAAATTAATTATTGAATTAGAAAATGTTGTAATATAGTTTTTTATATATAGATACTTAAATACCGTTTTTTCTTTTTTGAAATCTAAGTTACTTTAATCTAGTATTTTGATTTGGAATACATTTAATGTGATTTAATTCAGGACACTTTATTTTTATTTTATTAATTCGTAATTTGTATTCTAAACCTATTATAATTTATTTTAACATGCGCATTCCTATCAAAATTTAATTTTGACATTACTTTTATTTTATTATTTGACCTTTAATATAGTTTAAATTTTTATTTCTATGTGTCATATTATGCTTAATAAAGTCAAAGTCAAATGTTTTTTATTTCACATAGGCCTACATGGGCACTTATAAAACGTCAGAAGCTAATGCAATACTTTTATCTAATATGTTCATTATTATTTGGAACCATGTTCACTCGTTTATGCATAAGCTGTGGTTGCCTATAATTGAGTGTGCATTATAGGACTAGGTTCCGTGTATATGTGTATACCAATATAATTTCTAAGTTTTTTTTTATTATTTTGTAACACTCGTTGGTGATCCTTAAATAAATAAATAAATATTGTCGTGGTCATAGAACAAAAAGGCCAACTGAAAATGAACACGTAGAATAAGTTTTTATTTGCCTTAAACATGGTTTAAAATGGTTACAGCCAGGTATTAATCTATAGTCCACATGTTTAGCTATTTGTATCAATTGCATGCAAAATTAAAATTATTATTGTTGATTGTTCAATGTCATAAATACAATATAATATAATAGTTTTATCATAGCACTATCCGTTATAACAAAGGTCCATAAATTTAAAGTTTGTGGTTAAAAAATCTCAAGTTCATAAAACACATGCTCTTTCAGCCATTTCAATAGTCTGTTTTTAAATGAGTTTATATTATACAATAATTTTATTTCTATTGGAATTTTTTTATAAATTCGAATACACATGACTAGGATACTTTTCGCATACTTGGCTGATTTAGAAGTATATGTGTTTTAGTGGGCATGTTACGTGTGAGTTTTAGTGTGTGTATTACTTGTGGGATTAAATGTGTGTGTTACTTGTCGGATTATGTGTGTTATTGGTGGGCTTGAATGGGTGTGTCACTTGTAGGTTTAAGTGTGTGTGTTATTTGTGGGTTCAAGTGTGTATGTTACGTGTGGGTATTAGTGTGTGTGTGTAACTTGTGGGATTAAGTGTGTGTATTACTTTTGGGCTTAAATGTGTGTGTTACTTGTGGGTTCAAGTGTGTGTGTTATTTGTGGGTCCAAGTGCGTGTGTTACGTGTGGGTTTTAGTATGTGTGTTACTTGTGGAATTTAGTATGTGTGTTACTTGTGGGCTTAAATGTGTTTGTTACTTGTGGGTTTAAGTGTGTGTGTTACTTGTGGGTTTTAGTGTGTATGTTACTTGTGGGTTCAAGTATGTGTGTTGTGTGTGGATTTTAGTCAGCAAAAGTGTGACACTCCCTGTTGGTCCACTCAGAGTGGGACAAGTTATTTGATGATTTTTTATCCTTAAAAAAATACCACTCTCCAAATTACCTATGTCGTGTATGTTCATATGTTGAAATCTCTTGAAATACTAAAATAATAACACCTTTGTCACCAACTAATACATCACTTACCACGCTTAGGAACATATTCCTATAATTACATATTTCAAAACGCTTTGCAGCATTTGATATTTCATTAAAATCTGATTGTTCAATCTCACCAAACTCCGAAACACACTCCGACTTCACGATAGATGCTTACCTGTAACAAAAATGTAACGTTAAAAAAAAACCTTTTTATTGATATCCTGCTCGTAAATGTCAAATTATTATATCATGCAAACCCAAGAATCTTTTATACTATCTTATTTTTCGTTTAAATTTTTCTTTTTATGCACCTACTATATTATTGTCGTCTCTTCACCACCCTAGGTTGACTGGTAGAGAATACCTATGGCATTAAGTCCGCCTTTGTACTGTATGTTGCATGAAATTTAAAATAAAATAAAATAAATAAATATCTGGATTGATTACGTCAACCACAAAAACGTACCGAAGAGTGAACTCGGTTAAAAAGTGTATGTTTTCTCTTTCTGCTAGTGTGACAATAGTTTATCCATAGGGTTTATAAGATCCTTGTGCAAACCTAAAGTAAAGCAAGTCATTAATGCCCTACTAGTCTCTAGCCGGGCAGTAATATTGTACTGCAATAATATTACTGTCCGCTGAGCAATAATTTGGTTTGAAACTGGAATCTTAATTAAAAAAAAAAAAACTGGGCAATTGTGAGTCTGACTCGCGCCCTGAGGGTTCCGTACAAACTTACATAAATAAATAGTTCAATTCCTGAATAGAGTCTTGAAAATTTTTCCGAATCGAATTTTTTTTTGTGACGTTACAACAAATTTACAGTTTTCATATTGATTCCCATATGCTATAAGACCTTGCTTTATACCAAATTTCAGGATTCTGCGTCAACGGAAAGTACCCTATGAATTTTGATGCCTTCGACAGTGTCGAAATATACGTTTTCTGTGACATAAACGGCCGTATCTTTTTTTCCAAATAACTTAGAAATTTGATTTTTTTACAGCCTCAAGAGACCGCAGATTTGAGTATATGGTTTTAATTTTAACTCAATGCCTCCACGTGTTCTCGAGATAAAGACTTTTGACAGATAGACAGACGGACGGACAAAAAAGTGATCCTAGTGTGTTTTATTATTGTACGTAATCTAAATTTGTATGTAATTTGTAACTTATATAGGAATAATTTCTTGAATTAAATGATTATTATTTTTATTTTAAGGATTCCATTTTTCCTTTTGAGGTACAGAACCCTAATTAGTGAGATATATTTTAACATAGAGGCATCGGAGATTTTTGGCAGGATTTCTTCGAGTGAAGTTTAGTGGCAGTTTTTAATTATTCGTAATTTGACTCTTATTAATAGTTACAAGATATTGTGAAGTGAAATTAGTTTAATTTTGTATCGCAACTAAACAATGTATAGAATCATTGAAATAGGCGCGACCTCGGTAAAATGGCGCTGAGAATTTTATAGAAGTGTCGACAACCTCAGCAAAGTTTACTGATAATGTTGACTTGATACATTTACTGCCTAACACTAAAAAAACCTTAGAATGTGTACTTATATTCTGATGGTAAACCAATTAACTATTCATACGACATGGCTTAAAGTATTTAGTATCCGAGGCAAAAATAAAAATAAAAACTTGTTCGAAAATCGAATTGACCTCTACGAGCAAAAACAATTTAAAAGAAGAATAGAAGACATTTGAAAAAAAGCTGATGACTGTGATTAAATAATGCACCCTTATAACGTGACCAGTAATAAAAGGGCTCCACAAGTGACAATACTTCACTACGTCCGGCCTCCCCCTTGCACTCGGTCCCACTATCAACTTCGCTTATCGACGAATCTTTTCGTCACGTCACGAGCTATTCTCGTATTATGTATCTCGTGTCGGAACTACTTTATAGAATGTTTTTCCTGTAAACTGTGGTTTATATCTATACTTACATATAATATATAACGTTTAAAAAAAAAAACTTTAAGAATTTCGAGGGGACATTGTACTCCTCATTATGAACAACTTTTACTATGGGAACAAACCTGAAATCGCGAAAAATAAATCAGCTGCTCCATACGTTTTGACGAGTTATACGAACATAAACGTAGGGAACAGCTGATTTTTTTTTCGCGATTTCAGGTTTGATCCCATAGTAAAAGTTGTTCATAATGAGGAGTACAATGTCCCCTCGAAATTCCTAAAGTTAATTTTTTAACACCTTATATAATTATCATTATTATCTTATTGTGTACCTGTGTGCCAAATAAACGTGTTTTCTTTCTTTCTTTCTATATTATAAGCTGTTTATTTGAACGCGCTAATTTCAGAAACTACCGGTTTGAATTGAAAAATTATTTTAGTATTGAATATCCAATTTATTGAAAAAACTGTAGGATAAATTACATTACATTATTACCAATAGGAGCGGAGCAGTAACCAATGACAAGAATCTTAACGCAGGAGACATATACTTAAAATACTTATATTTTTATAAATACAGCAGGTCGTCGGTCTAACTTGTAGGAGGCCTTCCAACACTGCATCTTCCGGTACGCGGTCACCACTCCAGAAGCTTTCGACTCGAACGGCCATCTGTTCTGCGAGCAATGTGCCCTGTCCATTTCCATTTTTTTGTCATGGAGTAAGGCCTTATAACACAAGTATAGAAAAAAATTATTAAAACTGTACATTTGTAGTTACGTCACAAAAACAAAACATTTTTTTGCAATTCTCAAAAAAATCTTGTAACTCAATTCGGGAATTGAACTGTTTTCATAGGTAAGTTTGTATGGAACCCTCAGTGCGGGAATCCGATTCGCACTTGCCCGTTTTTTTTATATGAAAATAGCCTTTCAAATATTCACTGAAAAATATCAATCCTTTCAGACAAAAAAAAACATTTTTCTTACGTTCCTCCGAACACCCAATAAAAGATAGACTTACACGTGTCCCATATATTCAATTTTGGACCCAACTTCCAATCCTTTTCTCCTACTAGCGAAGGGCATAAAATATACCTAAATAAGTAAGGAACAGAGAAACGGTATTTGTTGGCCATAAATAATGATATCATCTATACATTTTACATTTTATCTGTTATCTCTGGGCAGGATAGCCCGTTTCGAATTCGAATGTCAGTAGAAGGTCATTGAACTAGGGAATTAATGTTAGAATATATTAATGCTTCTAGGCTTTTTGTCAGTACTGGCTGTTACTAATAAGAAACAATGCTCAAACATTTAGCTAGGCCAGAAAGAAAAAAAAAATGACCAGGACTAAGGATATCTGAAAAAAAAATTGGTAAATATCATTGTTGTAGAATCGCCAAACTTAAGTGGCAGTGTGCAAAGCGCATTGCTGGCAGAACAGAAAATGGTCCATGGGGATGAAAGTTTCTGGAGTGGCAACCACGTACTGGAAGATGCAGCGTTGTAATATCTCCCATAAGGTGAACCGACAATTTAGGAAGGCCTATGTCCGGCAATGGACGTCTTTTGGCTGAAATGATGAAGTTTTAAAAGCTGTTCCTTCAGCTACTCTACACTACACACTAAATCATTTTCCAACAATACAATATTACCAAGTTTACTCACACTATTTACACCTCAGAATTTCCCGACATACTATAATAAAAAAAACCTCACAACCAAGTTAACTTGCCCCATTGTACCCTTACCATTGTTAACTGACAATGGGAGGTTGACAGGTCTTGTCATACTGGTTAACTTGGCTATCAATCATAGGTTAGTGTCAGCTTGTCAGAAAATAATGATGCATGATGTTCCTTTAATAAGTAGTGGACAGTTATTGTAGATAATTGAGTGGTGATCGTAAGTCGGTGATTGTTATCGTATAAAGTGACTAGCCGTTAGTTTGACGAATTCATCGTCAAAAATGACGACCTTCCAATCAAAATATTATCCTCTATTTAAAAGAATGCTATGATACTTAGAACAGAGGTGGCCCAATGAACATTTCGGCCCAGCCAAGCGAATTACTTTGTGTAATTTTTTACATCACCACTTTTTTTCGGTCGGAAAATCATCTTATGACATCCCCCGCTCTTGGGCGGAGCGGAAGATAGTGTCAGACTTTTACTGACTAAAAACCCACTCCTGTTCCTTCGTCGCCTTTCATACCGGTGCCGAGTCTTCCTTTCAGAATCAGACCCTTGGCCCCAGTAGGCCTCGACCCAGCTGGGCCCCTACAGTTGCTGACATCTCCTTGACAACTGGCTCTCAAAGCGGTGATGGGAAACATTGTGACGATTTCCGAGAACAAAAAATTCAAAGGCATATAACATCCACTAATCCGCACTGGACCCGCGTGGTAGATCACTGCTCATTCCCTCTCCTAGAGAGGAGGCTTGAATCCTAGCAGTGGAAATATTATAAGGCTGATTATGCTACGCTATAGTACTTTATCGTGTACTCAAATAGTTACATAGCACCTAAAAACGACACACCTAAAGACTTAAATCTACAGGTACAATAGCGGTGTTATCGTTGACAGCAATAGCTACCAGACAACCTATGGATAGACTGAAAGATCTTAGAATAATAAAGAGGGCCTGCAAAATACTGCCAATAAATTAACTGAACATAAAGTTTGGACATATATATTATACATACTAATAAGTAGGTTATCCAATTTCTTAGAGAAAAAGATGTGTTAATAATAGAAGAGATGAGCAAAAGTAACAGAAAGGCTTTGTCCTAAATGTCTCCTGTATCATGGATGCATTCAAAAACATGTAATCCACCCATACCCGGAACAACTAACAGGCCATACAAATATTTGTTCCGAGTAGGAATCCAAGCCGCAAAACGCAATACAGCAGCCGTCTTAACCATTGCGCTCTCCGTGCCGTCAAAACCATAAATGTATGTCACGTAAGGTGCAAGCCAAACAGAAGCGGCGCCACTTTCACGCTACCGGTGCGCGTGTGACATGCTCATGATTGGACGGTGTGTATCTGAAGCGCGGGCTAAACAAGAACAACTGATGTCAAGTATGAGCGAAGTGCCTTTTTTTTATCTTATGACTCATCATCTTATGACGGCGGAGCGGGAGATAGTGTCAGATTTATACTCACTAAAAACCCACTCCTGTTCCTTCTTTGCCTTCGTCCTAGGGCCCCGGGTTTCACTTTCACACTACCCGCGACCCCAGTAGGCTTCGACCCTGCTGGGCCCCTATGATTTGCTGACATCTCCCTGAGGCACGCGTCGAACAGTACGCGCCGTCAACGACTTGAGCTCGGTCCGGACGGTTACCGGACGGTCGGACGGAGAGCCACTCATTACTCGCCGTCCGCAAGCCCGCGCCTATGGTACCTTTAAATCGGGAACGGAATCCCGGCGGTGTTTGGGGCGTGAAGACCGTTGCCTCACGCGATCTGCCGCCTCCTATGCTAGCATTACTGCTTCGCAGAAGGAGGCGACCGCCTGTCACTCCTCCTCGCTCCGGATCATGGCCTGAACCAAGGCCCGGCGCGAGAGATCGCCGCGGCCGAACGCCCCCACGAGGACACGGCGTGGCTCTGCCCAAGCGGGGCACACCTCCACCGTGAACTTCACCGTGTCCTCCGGGCGGTCCACACAGTGGCGACAACCGGTAGAGCGAGGCACTTTCATTACTTGGTGTAAAACAGATAGAAGAGGCGCTAATGACGCGCCCGCAACCACGCCTCTTCTGTCTGGCTTGCGCCTAAGAAGTTGTGATTTGATGACCCAAATAACAACATTCAGCTTCTAAGACTCAATAAAAAAGGTTATATTTAAATAGATTTTCAGAACGTGGATCAGTAGGACACAGATAACTTCAAAAGATCAACCGGTTCCATTATATTGAATTGACAAGCGAGTTTTTTTTCCTCCACGTGTAACGTTTTATACGTATCATGTAGCTATAAGTTTCGCCTCGTGCCGTTTTGCAATTTAATTTTGTTTCTTATTATTTACTAGCTGACCCGACGAACGTCGTACCGCCTAACAGTCAATAAATTAATAAATAATATTCCACAAATACCACACAATGCTGTGATATGAAAAAAAGAAAGTTAGTGATAGCATGACGGTTGACAGGATAGCCTGTCTGTGTGTAAATGACTTACCCAGCTAGCTAATTTTTCCACTAAGGCTTAAGCAATCCTACTAAGAAGGTATATTTTTTTTTTCACACGACGCCGTGTAGTCCCAAGCTATGCAGAGCTTGTGTTATGAGTACTAGACAGATGATAAACATACTTATATATTCCTAAATATATACATATTATAGATAAATTACACCCAGACACAACAAATGATCGTGCTCATCACACAAACATTTGTCTTAAGTGGGAGTCAAACCCACGACCTGCGGCATAGCATTCAGGGACACTAACCACTAGACCCAGAGGCCAGTCTATGAATGTGTCGGGCTTGCGGACGGCGAGCAATGGGTGGTTCGCCGTCCGACCGTCCGGTAACCGTCCGGACCGAGCCCAAGTCATCGACGGCGCGTTCTGTTCCACGCGCGCCTGAAGGAGATGTCAGCAACTGTAGGGGCCCAGCAGGGTCGAAGCCTACTTGGGCCAAGAGTCTGATTCTGAAAGGAAGACTCGGCCCCGATACGAAAGGCAACGAGGGAACAGGAGTGGGTTTTTAGTCAGTAAAAGTCTGACACTATTTCCCGCCCCGCCTAAGAGCGGGGGATGTCATAAGATGATTTTCCCACCGGAAAAAAAAAGTCAATGAATGTATGTAGGTAGTATTTCTTTCGATATAGGCAACCGATTGCGATGAAACAAAGCCTAAGTAATATATCAAGTTACACAACTTCTATAGATTTATTAATGTATAGATAGGCTTGCGTTTAACAACTAATATTGTAGTTGGTTTCACAATCTCCGCATATATCAGGCTATTTTCGGCCATTATCTGGGCAGAAACTTCCACTAACGACTGCCAGCTGCTTCAGTGCATATCATCCATACCCATGAAAATATGTAAAGGGATTTTATAAAATATGTATTTAACCTTCTTGTGCTACTTTCATCATTCCCCTAACGTACTTTAAGTTTTTTGGAGGTATACGGAACAGAGAGTAAAGTCCCGCAAACCTCCGTTGAAAAGGGAGGATCCTCCGACCAGACGGGTGTTATGTCTGGTAGGCAACTGCCCGATAGATGATTTCGGGCTGTTCTATGTGTTCTAATCGCGCGGAGAAATGAAAAATGCAGGATTAGTTCTTATGTGACGACATAGATGTCGCTAGAGTTTTTTAGCATGATTGTGGGGTTCTGCTGTAGCTTTAAGTAGCCTTTTGTAAGTTTTTTATTTGTTTAGTTATCAACAACTGGAAAACTGTTTCAGTCCATGGCTAGTTGGATATTTTTTTTTTTGAGGGTTGGCGATCATCGAATAACTTCTCCCGCTCTGAGTAAAGCGAGAGGTAGTGTTAAATTTTTATTAAATAAAACCACCCATGTTCCTTTAGTTGCTCTTTGTATTCCAAGGCCGAGGACTCTTTCGAACACGAGTTTTGGATGGTAATTGTATTTATATATATTACCAGCTGACTCGGCAAACGTTCTGCCATTAAAATTTTCATATAAAATAGTGGGGGGGTGGAGGTAGAAGAGTATAAAATTGATTACATCCTTCTTGTTTCTTTTTTTTTATTCTTGATAGGTTCGCGCTTGACCGGTGTCTCACCTGATGGAAAGCGACGATGCGGTCGACGATGGAATGCGCTTACCTAGAAGTAGCCTGAAGAGCCTTCTCTCAGACATGTCAAATATACACAAAAATTTTCGTACAAAACGGTCAAGGTGTTTTGGAGGAGATCGATAATGAACACTATGACACGAGATTTTTATATATGTACAATATTTAAAAATCTATATATATATTTATATAATGCTTCGTAAAGTAGAACCCTCGTTTCATCCCTTTAAGGGGTTATATCGTTCAAAGAACATACCCTCCACGTTTCAGATCTTTACGATAAGCGGCGCGTTGATCCGTCAGTCAGTCATTCAGGACAAACCATTTTATAGATATAGATTTACAATTATCTGACAGACGATAATATATCTGGGAATCGTATACCCTTAAAGTCGATTGTACTGGTATGCCTGTACTCAACAATATTCAACACTAGAGAGCGTAGAATATCTTTTGTAAAACTCAACGTTGAATGTCCGATAGTATAGAGATTCTATCGGACATTCAACGTTGAGTTTATCCCCTGCACATAACAGAACCTGACATGCATCGTTACTCCAAGGCGTCCGAAGCCGAACACTAGAATAAAGGTGATCTGGTGTCAAAGCAAGCGAACGTGTTTGAAATGATATACTTTTTGCGACAATACCATTACCTTACGTAGACGATGAAAGGGCATCTAGAAACATGTTTCTAAATAAAATCAAATTATATTCAGAGTTCAGATTCAGACAAAAAATTCAGGAGGCAATTATTTTAGTGATTCTCGACTCAAATCTATACTTATAGTAAATCTGTATAAGTGACAACGTGTTTTTTTTTTTAAATCCTTATAAGTTTGTGAAAAAAAGTGTCGTCATTTAGAATCTTGATTAAATTTGCAAGGCTTCTATTGTTATTTTTTTTTTACTTTTTTAATTTTTATGTAGATTATGAAGTGTTAATGTTCATGCAAAATAGCAGATTTTCAGAGGTTTTTACGTTAATGTGTAATAACGTCATAATCGCGTAAGAGCGGTTGTATGAAAACCAGTGAAAATTTATGTCGAGTTGCATCCCCTTAATAGGAAACCCCAATAGCAGTTTTTGTCTAACCCGGGAATCGTACCCAGGACAAAACACTCAACAGTCGCGCTTGACTATAAGACCAACAATGTAGTTCTGTCCCATAAGAATGTTAGTTCCTTTATGGCGTCATTGATGTGGAATAGGCGACTACACGTGTAAAGCGTATGTTTTGTGACGACCATGTGTAAGCACACAAGTAAATGTAAGCCAAGTATAAAGTTACAATATCAATACCTTTTCCTTGTTTACTTCGCTAGGCCCTAGCTTGTCTCAGAAATAAATAACAAGGTCTAATCAATCAACTAACTCACTTAACTGGCGGTTAGCGATAGATACTGGCCTATTTGTGTCCAATCACCAAAGGAATAGGTAGAGTATATTTACCTAATGTTCGTGGAAGTAACATTGAGTTTTAAAATACCTTCTTTAAACGACGCGTTATGTTCCATGCACATCACAAAAAGATGTCAGCAAAATTGATGGGACTAGTTAGGGCCGACGCTTGCCAGGACTGCGGATTGTTCGAAGGAGTCATTCAGCCCTCGCAATAAGAGGCAACTGAAGAGATCGAGAGAGAGGGTTATAGTAAGTAAAAGTTGGCCACTCCCGCTCGCTTCTCCCAGAGCGAAAAAAGTAATTTGATAATTTCTCACATAAAAAAGCAGGAAAAGTCATTTAATAGTTTCCCATTCAAAAACTAACACCTACGTCTAATGGGCTTATTTTATCGCATGGCATTTGTATTGTTTATAGATAAAAAGGCTTGTACCACAGTCACTCAGTAAAGATTGTCACTCTGTCCAGTTTTAGGTCGTAAACCTTACTCACCGATTGGCGGTCTCCACGCAAGAATACCTCTAGACAAACAATTAACGCTCCTATTCAAATTGCATATTATCTAAACTATTTCATTATCTTAAGCTCTCAGCTGGATGATTACGTTCCGGACTGGATTTTATTACCACATATAATAATTTGCAAATAGGTTTTAAAGAACACTTTCTAAAGTCTATTTTTTCATCATCATCATCATCATTTTAGGCGAAAGACGTCAACTTTTGGACATAGGCCTCCCCCAAGCGACGCCACAACGACCGATCCTGTCCATCTCGCATCCACTGCACTCCCGCGACTCTCACCAGGTCGTCGGTCCACCTTGTGGGAGGCCTTCCAACGCTGCGTTTTCCGGTGCGCGGTCGCCACTCTAGAACCTTTCGGCCCCATCGACCATGTGTTCTAGGAGCAATGTGCCCTGCCCACTGCCACTTTAGTTTGGTGATTCTTCGGGCTATTTTTTCATCAATTTAAGTTAAATGAAACCGCTTTTTCCTACCCTGAGAAGAAACACCGAAACAAACTCAGAGATCAAAGTCTCTTTTAAAGTCAATACAGTAAACAAGTGATTTTGTCGAACCGTCGGAGAGCCTCTCTCCGGGACATGAGTTGCCATGGCCCACCCGGAAAACTCTAAACAGACTCCACACCCAAGTTGGACGCAGCAAAGACAATCTCCATAGATGGGGGTTCTCGGACGGTTCCGATCTTCAGTGTTTGTGTTGGACCATGTCCCACCTTCGATCCTGCATCACGTGCCCTGTTACTGTTTCGCGTAGGGACATAATGACAGCATCAGCGGACAGCATTTCCGTGGCCGAACACTGGGCAAGGCAAAGAATTGAACTAGTTTTGCCATCGATACGCTACGAAGAAGTAAACAAGTAATGGTCAAATTATATGTGAACCACGCAGATTAGTGTCTAAGATGATTATTTAAGAGAACCACACAGATCTGAGTGAACCTGTCCACTCAGTGTCAAGCATTTGTGACTATTCCTGTAGCTCTCAGAACACTAACAAGATAATCGATTCGCCGAAGAATACCAAAGGAAGGGCAAATCGGGTAGCATATTGCGTTAGGCTATTACATCCGCTCACCTTAATAGCTTTAACTTTTCAAAGCTTTTTTTATTTAATGATATAAACTAGTGCTTGGCTGCGGACCCTCTTGGTGGTAAGCAGTGATGCCTTCGTTAATAATGAAGCTCACTAGTTTATAAAGAACCTGAGGTGTCTCAAGACTAGAGTGAATACTCTAGCCTTGAAGACACCTAAATTACAATCGGGCGGGAAGACTGTACAAAATAATAATCCACCGATTATCTTTTAACCCCCAAATCCTACAAAGACTGCAGATTCGTGCCCCAAAGCGAAGTGGTCCGGTAATAAATAAATAAGGCACACATACATTATGACGGCATTGTGCCAACCGTGCCAAGTGTGAAAAAATATTAGTTCTACTGAAAATATGTGTGGGGATTATATAAAATATGTATTTAACCTTCCTGTGCTACTTCATGCTCATATTTTACTAAGTTTTTAGTATGATTAAGGGGTTCAGCTGTAGTTTTTTGTAAGTTACGAACAACTGGAGAGCAATGGTGGGCCAGTGATAATTGCCCCGACTTACGAGTTGTAGGTTGCGGTTTGAAACGCAGTCAAGTGCATTACTTTGTGTAATTTAATTTATCACTACTGTTCTCAAAACGGTGAAGAACAACATCGTGAAAAAAACGGACATGTTCAAGAACTAAAAATCCGAAGATATGTGACATCCACCAACGCATACTGAGCCCACGTAATTGGATTACGACCCATGCCCTCTCCATGACTCCTCTCTCCCCTGAGTCCCACCAGTAGGTACATCACAAGGCTGATTATGCTATACTATGCCACTATGGACAATCCCTGAATGGTTTCAGAGGTTGAAATGATAACTTATTTTAAATCTGCTGCCTTGCTCATTGTAACGCGAAATCTAGTTTTTCGAGCTTCACTGCTGCCTAAAGAGCCAGAAATCTTTTGATATTCCCTGTAACAAAGTGAGTTCATAGGTTTCTTGTGACTTATCTTTTGTATATAAAAGGAAAAACTGACTGACTGACATATCAATGTAGGCGAGCACTAAGAAAGGATTTTCCAATATTCACTGTCTAAGGGGATGAAACGGGAGTTCAAAGTTTGTATGGAGAAACCGACGAGGTTCATATTCACCGGCCCACGCTGAAAACCAGCGCCGTGAGCTCATCGCATTATGCGTGAGGCCGCAGCTTTATGCTGAGCGTTCGGCCGTTTTGCGCGGATGTGACGCACATCTTACCTATCAATTGATTTTGTTTGTTATTTAGTTTTAAGATTGCGTCATTTCGCGCGAATAAACTGTTTTTCTTTCTTTCTTTCTTCTTTCATATTGTATTTTTTATTCGTATTTAATTTACGCAGGAAGACCTCCCACAAGGAGAAATCATGACCTGGTTAGGGTTACGGGAATCCGATGAATCCCAGATGTACAGGACCGGTCGTTGTTGTGACACATGTCCAATAATGAACGTCTTTTGGCTAAAATGATGATGATGATGATGATCATAATATTTATTTTCTTCTTCTATAGCTTATTTAATAAAATTACAATCGCCATTTTTTTTCCAAATCCAAAACTGGATGTTAGTATTTTTTTCACCCTCATTATTACACTCACAAGTAAACCGAGGTGTATTTTTATTTAATTTTATTTTTTTGTGTCATATAACTATTACGTAACTATGTGTGTATGTGTGTGTGTTTTTTTTTGCTGTGTGTGTGTACTCGGCACTCAATAAACCAATCAATATTATTTATTGTTTCAATATTATTTACTCTTTTTTACCATTATTAGTTATCCTAAAAAGTAGGACATAGCAGGCTTATAGCTTCAAGAGGGCCCTGATGACTTTTAGTGCCTATCACAGGCACCAGTCTCTTACAAAATTAGTTCCATGTTCATGGTCCAACGTATAAAAAAAAAAGAAACAAATTCTACCAACCATGAAACCAAACTTTAACCTGGTCTAAAACCACGATTATAAATGATAACAAAACCCACCTTTTAGCATCAACACACACACACGCCATCACTGTTACACACACACCTCACACATGGGTTGCTACCATTATTTATCACGTGTGACATGTTCTTGTCGCGACAATCTCCCATCGATTAAGGGATGATACTAATTAAAGTCAGGCTGACACCTGCTCACTAATAACAACATGGAGGAACGTTTGTATGTAATACCTTCGGAGGTATGTTCTGGATTTGTTGATGCAGTAATTTGAATCGGCAGAATTTAAGCAATTCTAGGCTCCAGGTATTAATTTCGAGTATTCTGTTTATGTTGGTGTAAATGTTAGTAATGTATATATGTCACCGGAAAATTGTAGACTCCGTATGACTGTAATAAATCTTTATTGGATTATTATTTCTAGTAATAATAACTCCTTTGTTCTGACGTCATCTCAACGCTAAGTCACGTGGTCAGAACAAAGGAATCGGAGGCGTGGCCTACTCAAAACGATCGTAACCTGGCTAAAGGGTTCCGTTATAAGGGTTCCGTTTTTCTTTTTGAGGTTCGGAACCCTAAAAAAAGAAATAAATTCTACCAACCACGAAACCACACTTTAACCTGGTCTAAAACTACGATTATAAATGTTAACAAAACCCACCTTTTAGCATCAACACATACACATACACCATCACTGTTACACACACACCTCACACATGGGATCGTACCATTATTTATCACGTGTGACATGTTCTTGTCGCGACAATCTCCCATCGATTAAGGGATGATACTAATTAAAGTCAGGCTGACACCTGCTCACTAATAACAACATGGAGGAACGTTTGTATGTAATACCTTCGGAGGTATGTTCTGGATTTGTTGATGCAGTAATTTGAATCGGCAGAATTTAAGCAATTCTAGGCTCCAGGTATTAATTTCGTGTATTCTGTTTATGTTGGTGTAAATGTTAGTAATGTAGTATATATGTCACCGGAAAATTGTAGACTCCGTATGACTGTGATAAATCTTTATAAGATTATTATTTCTCGATATATTATTAATAGTAATAATAACTTACACCTCAACTCTCACATGTACACATCACATAAGTACACACTAATACAATACACTATCATTAGATACGCACATAAAACATAAAGATATAGACACTCTTGATATTTTGTTTGTTTATCTTCATTTTTACTCATCGTCACCATCGTCATCATCACCAACATTTCAGTTGAAAGACGTCCACTGTACGACATAGGTCTCCCACAAATGTCGCCATAATGAACGGTCCTGTGCGTCTCGAATACATCGAATCCCCGCGACCCTCACCAGGTCATCGGGCCACCTTGTGGGAGGCCTTCCAACGCTGCGTCTTCCGGTACGTGAAGTTTCATTTTTACTTCTGCCTCCAAAATTATAATTACTTATTTTTGTTCTAGATTCCGTACCTCAAAGGAATAAATCGGAACCCTTATAGGACCACTTTGTTGTCCGCCTGTCTATCTGTCAAGACCTTTTATGTCGAGAACGCGTAGAAGTATACAGTTTAAATTTAAGCCATATACTTACGTCTGCGGTCCCTTATAGCTGTGAAAAAATCAAACTTCTAAGTTAACGAACAAAAAAGATATGGGCGTTTAAGTTGCAAAAAACGTATATTTTGACACTCAAAATACTACAACGGTTACTTCCCGTTGGCCTAGAATACTGAAATTTGACGTGAAGCAAGGTCACATAACACAAATATAGGAAAATATCCGAAAACTGTAAATTAGTAGTTACGTCTTACGTCAAAAATCTTCGTAACTTAATTCGGGAATCGAATTGTTTTCACAGGTAAGTTTATACGGAACTCTTAGTGCACCAATCCGACTCCCATTTGCCCAGTTTTTATGAGGTAGAAAAAATTAAATACGTTGAGACATATTTAATATTTTCTTTTTAAAAATTATTACCTCTTTGAACAGAGACATAAGTTTTTCATCTAAAGATAGTATACACTCTTCGCTTTACCAAACTAGTAACAAGCCCATTTCAAGAATATTTCGTTAGTGCACACCACACCTAAATCAGCTCCAAGTGTTTAAGTTATTCAGACAGGAAACTACTAACCTATTAGATGAGCCGGAAAATTGTGTTACTTAACTTTACTAATGTTGTTTAAGTGATGTTTATTGACTTAATGTAAATGAACATGTGTGTGAGTCTTTTGTAAGTGTGTGAGTGAGCTGTGGCTATTCGTACATTTTGTTGGAAGCAAGAGAGCAGTTGTTGAGAGCAATGGTGATCCGGTAGTTACGGCCCCAACTTACGAATGTAGATAGTGGGTGGTGGGGAAACCCAGCCAGGCGCATCACTTTGTGTAATTTATTTCAACACCACTACTGTCAAAACGTTGAACGAAAACATCGTGAGGAATAAATGTCTTGAACCAAAAATTCGAAGACATGTGACATCTGCCTATCCACTCTAGGCCCGCGTGGTGGATTATGACCCATTCCATCTCCTGCCCCCCTAGCCAAGTTACGATCGTTTCGTTTGCGTCGAACGCCTCGAGTAGGCCACGCCTCCGATTCCTTTGTTCTGACGTCATCTCAACGCTTAGTCACGTGGTCAGAACAAAGGAATCGGAGGCGTGGCCTACACGAAACGATCGTAACCTGGCTAGGGGGGTTTGAGAGGAGGCCTAAGTCCCAGCAGTGGGAACATTATAAGGCTGATTACGCTATTATTCTATGTTGGAAGAAACAATGCGTGGGTTTTGTCGTCGTATTGTGGCAGACAAGTAAACGGCCTTTTTTCTTTATTTATTTAACATAGCTCACCAATGTCTTATTTACAAATAAATATTATCCTTAATGTTTAATACATCCTTGTGTTTGTAATATTTGCGAGAGAATCCTGTGTAAATAAGTCACTTTACTCTGTAAGTATTTTTTGAAATTATATAAACTAGTACTTGACTGCGATCACTCCTGATGGTAAGCAGTGATGCAATCGTTGGTGGTGATTCACACTAGTTTATTAAGAGCCTATTTACTCTAGTCTTGAAGATACCCAAGTTATAATCGGAGGGGAAAACCGCAGCAGCCAAATTGTTCCATTCCTTCGATTATAAACGACGAAGTGAAACACTTAGTCCTACGTACACTTAGTATGTTACCATAGAGGTGTCAACAACGTAACGGTGGTCACTCGTGTACAACATAAAAAATAAATATTTGAAAAAACCTTTTACAAAAAGAAAAAACCGACTTCACAAAAAAAAAAACACTAAAATGATATATTTTAATTTCGGAAGTCGGAAATTAAAGTTATTTTGATCCTTTTAGTGTTTTTTTTTCTTTTAGTGAAGTCGGTTATTTTTATTTTTTGAATTTTTTTTTTTATTTTCACTTTTTAGTTGCGATACACTTTTATCCAGAGTGCCTATTTCTCATGACAATTCGAATTAACTAACCCAAACATTGCTAGGTTACATTGTTTCATTATGAATTTCCTGTATCTACCTTCCACTTTGAAAAAAATTGCAAATCGGTCCATAAACGATGAAGTTCTGAGAAAACACACAAAAAAAAAACATAACCAAATCGATAACCTCCTCCTTTTTTTTGAAGTCGATTAGTAATAATAAGATAATAATTTAATTTAAGTCAAAAAATATAGATTAGATCGTCTTTGTATTTTTATGAAATATTTTTCAAATAAAAGATTAGGCAATCGTGCAATAAAAACGAGAGTTTCTCACAATAAAATAAAACAATAAAGCGACTTTTAAAATTACTTTACGGAAAAACTACCGGTAAAGGCAACACTCGTTTACAAAAACCAGATAGGAAGTAAAAATTATTGTTGTAGGGAAAAGGCAGGAAGCTAGTCCTAATAATGATATTCGAGCTAGCTTCCTGGCTTTTACATGCAACAGAGACCGTAATAGTTAAGAAATGAAATTAAAAACCTATGGGACTGATACGGTTGCATGCAATTTTGGATCTAGTTATCATAAGATGATAGTGGCGTCAGTAAATCTTTATATACTATAACTAGCTTCTGCCTGCGGATTCGCCCGTGTGAAAATATTTTTCTCGAGACACTTCCAAACTCCGATTTACAGTTTAAAATCCGTTCTTAGCGGATGTCTACACCCTTTAAGGAACCTACCTGCCAAATTTTACTTTTTTTACGCAACTCACAAATCATATTTAATTCAATTTATCCACAATGGAATATGCGCTCAAAACACTAACACACGAATATGAGACGAGTGATATTAGATCGGATTCCCGATTCACCAGGTCATCGGTCCACCTTGTAGGGGGCCTTCCAACACTGCGTCTTGCGGTACGCGGTCGCCACTCCAGAACCTTTCGGCCCCAACAGCCATCTGTTCTGCGAGCAATGTGCCCTGCCCATTGCCACTTAAGTTTGGCGATTCTTCGTGCTATGTCGGCAACCTTGGTTCTCCTGCGGATATCTTCATTTCTGATTCGATCACGCAAGGAAACTCCGAGCATAGCCTTTCCTTCGCCCTTTGGGTGACTTTGAGCCTTCCGATGAGGCCCATTGTGAGCGACCACATTTCGGAACCATATGACATCACTGGCAACACGCACTGGTCATAGACTTTTGTCTTGAGACACTGTGGTATATTGGATGAGAAGATACCGCGCAGCTTCCCGAACGCTGCCCAACCGGATTCGATGGTTGACCTCTATATTAGACAGAAGAAAGGAATAAATGAACTGCCAGTGTCGATTTGAAAAAAAAAAACCTTAAAAATAAACTGTTTATCGTTTCTATTTGTTGTGAGTCGATAATCTATTTTCTTAATGAGTAAAAACTTAATTATCTTATTTCTTAAATTCTAATTAGGAAATATTTTTTTTAATTAATGAGCTATCAGTGTTAACATAGATTTAAAAAACTATTTGAAAATAAACTATTCTATTTTTACTTAACACTTAATTTTATTTTTTGGATATCTCATCTGGGAAGTCTCAGTGCTTATTTATTCTTTTTTAATATTGCTGAATAAAAAATATAACGCATTTTGAAACCATAGAATACGAGTATATTTAGGACCTGAAATCCCCATCACCTTTTAAAATTCTTTCAAAATATAAAAGAGCTTAACCATTCTGTCCCATGCCAACTTACCCGAAAATTCTTATCTCTTCCATGGCCGTTAAAATATGTCCCGAATCAGTCCTAAATCTAAGATGGCGTCAAATAAATCCATGGAAAGAGTTAACAACTTCAGTCGTTTCTTCTCGGCTTGTTTTGGCCTGTTCCAAAGGTAATTTACGAGAAAACTTCAAGGGAAAAACGATGTTAATATTTTTTTTTTTTTGGATTCCGTACTTCAGAAGGAAAAAACGGAACCCTTATAGGATGAATTTGTGGTCTGTCTGTCTGTCTGTCTGTCTGTTAAGACCCTTTATCTATCTCGGGAACGCGTGGAGGTATCGAGTGGAAATTAAAACCATATACTAAAGTTTGCGGCCCCTTAAAGCTGAGAGAAAATCAAACTTCTGTGCGAAAAAAGATACGCCCGTTTATGTCGCAAAAAACGTATATTAAGACACTCTCAAGGGAATCAATATTCATAGTCTTCTACTTTCTGTCGACCTAAAATCCTGAAATTTGGCATGAAGCAAGGATATATTATTATAGCACGAATAGGAAAAAATCTGAAAACTGTAAATTTTTAATTACGTCCGATGAGGACCTGGTTCATGCGGAAGGACGCCGTTAGGTCTTTCCAGCCACTCCTAAAAGAGGGAACTTACCGCCATCATTATGGCGTACCCAAGACAGTAACAGTCTGGGTATTTCATTGCACCTTGAGCAAGAGGATTTATTTGCTGACTTATAAATCTATATATATAAAAGGAGAAACTGACTCTGAACTGACTGACTGAACTGACATATCAACGCACAGCCGAAACTACTAGGACTGGAGAGTGAAATTTTGCACAAAGCTTCCTTTTATAACGTAGGCGAGCACTAAGAGAGGATTTTCCAAAATTCACCCCCAAAGGGGATGAAACGGGGATCTAAAGTTTGTATTGAGAAACCTACTTATTTGCGAGCGATGCCGCTGGCAGAAGCTAGTTAAAAATAAAAACATAGGATGATTCCGATGAGACGACCTCTACTTGCGTCTCTCACCGGCTAAATTATAGGCTCTTAATAAACTAGTGCGCCTGATCATCAATGATTGCATCTTCGCTTACCATCAGGTGGTATCGCAGTCAAGCACTGGTTAATATCAATTTAAAAAAAAAACTAAGTTAATGATTTTCAGATAACTGGCTTCCAGAGGTCACCAACCATCGTTGATTCTTTAGATAATCAATTTTCGATTATTTTTACGAAATGTAATGTAATCTGCCTTATTGTAAACTAAATATCTTGTACCTTTGTTAGGTCGGAAACTTTTCAGACCACCTGTGTATGTTACCTTGTGTATGTTTACCTTGGAACGTTGAATTACGTTTAATCTTCTATTAACTAAATTGGGAGACTTATGAGCAAGAAGAATAATATGATCACTATTTAGTGTTTTGACCGTTCTTATACATTGGAACGGCCTCGAAGAACACTTAACCAGCCATTTTTTTTGTGTGAATATATTTCTAAAGATCAAAAGCGTTTGAAAGGAGTAGGGAAAACAAGCGAAAATAAATATCATGTTGTCAAATATTTTTTTTTAGAAAAAAAAATATCCATACGAACAGTTTATATGTTGATAATGTCGTACATTAGGAATCGAGGAATCATCATCATCGTCATCATTTCAGCCGATAGACGTCCACTACTAAAAATAGGCCTCCCCCAAATGTCGCCACAATAAACGGTCCCGTGCGCCTTGCATCCATCGGATTCCCGCAACCTTCACCAGGTCATCGGTCCACCTTGTAGGGGGCATTCCAACACTGCGTCTTCCAGTGCGCGGTCGCCACTCTAGAACCTTTCGGCCCCAACAGCCATCTGTTCTGCAAGCAATTTGCCCTGCCTATTGCCACTTAAGTTTGGCGAGGAACCGTCGTCGGGTTTACCGAGGAATAGTTTTCAGAAAGTTACTGTTTTATGGCAATGCTCGGGAGTTAGGGCCTTAAATCTTTTGACTGACTTCTAGTTTTTTTGAGTGCGAAAACCCATCAAACAACATCTCCTACCCTAGTAGGAGCGAGAAGAGGTATCAGACTTTTACTCACTAAGATCCACCTGTGTTCTTAAAGTTGCCTTATGCATTCTAGCGCCGCGGTAATGCTTCAGAAAAATCCTGCAGCTCTGGCAACTTCTATTCTCTTCTTTGTCCACTCCTGTTTCCATTATTTGGGGTCGGGTCTCCTCACTAATCGGCAACAGGATATTCTATAATGGGGTGTCGACTTTAGCTAATGGGATAACTTGAGTTCTCTCTTGGTTCTAGACCAGTTTGTCGGTCAGTTGTGGGCGAACTCTGCCTTTCTTTTGTTTCTCTCTCTCTAACAACTTCTAGTAAAAATAATAAAATAATTTGATTTAATTTAACTGTACAATCTGTTTGAATTTCAGTTACCCTTGTTTAACGTAGACGTTAATCCAATTTGTTCTAACAGATTTACTCTCACATAAAAAAAACGACTGATCAATTTAAATCATTCATCACCACGCTTGCTCGCAAAATCCTTAAATCCCTTTAATACCCGCGCCTTTCGTACGCCCAGATTAAAATATAAAGATACCCGGAGAATCGTTCCAACATCTGACACATTACTTACGTAGTATCTAAAAGTAACGATCCGGTTACACCTGGCGAAGAATTATTTAATAACCCGCAATGGATCGTCGCAGAGACACGCAGAATTACGAATGCGTAAGGCGACAGACAATTGATTAATGCGTGTGGTGGTTGATAAATTGTGTGAAGTGTGGGGAGGTTTTGGGATATGATAGTGTATGTGAAGTTTGTACATGTGAGCTGGAGTGTGGCATGGTCAGAAATAAAGATATTCGCTGGAGAATCAAAGGGACAGACGTAGTCCGAAGAATTGTCAAACTGCTTGCAGAACAGATAGTCGATATGGCCGAAAGGTTGTTAGAAGAGCTCCGGCAAGGTGGAAACGTGACCAGGTTTTTTTTTTAGGTGGGTGTATCATTTAATTATAAATCTCGCTCTTGGGCGAAGCAGGAGAGAGTGTCAGACTTTTACTGACTAAGAACCCACTCCTTGTCCTTCTTTGCTTTCGTCCCAGGAGCCCGGGTTTCACTTGTACACCACCCGTGGCCCCAGTAGGATTTGGCCCTGCTCGGCCCCTACGATTTGCTGACATCTCCCTGAGGCGCGCGTGGAACAATACGCGCCGTCGACGACTTGGGCTCGGCCCAGACGGCTACCGGACGGTCGGACGGATTTGAATCATTATATATATCAGCCTTACTCCTTTGCAGAAGGAGGCGACCGCCTGCCAGTCCTCCTCGCTCCGGACCATGACCATTACCAAGGCCCGGACCCATGACCTAGTGAGGATCGCAAGAATCCGATTAATACGAAACACACAGACATTATGGCGATAATTGAGGTAGGCCATGAAATGATGTATGGGATGACGAAAAGCGAAGTCAATGTCCACGCAATGCAGTACTGAATTTGAATTCACAGAATTCAGCTCTATCGAACAAAAAGCAGGATTACGTACTAGCAAATTCGACCTGCATTGTATTAATCCCATGACGTAAGTTCGTTAACCTACAGGAGTACTGACAAATGCATGTATTGATTAACCAACCCACTCAAATATGTGTGGTTGGCAACCTCAACAGACCATCCACCACGAAAATTAAAAGAAAGAAAGAAAAAACGTTTATTCGTTTCGTTTCGTTTATTAGTGATTCTTCTGAAAGCAGAGGGACTTACTTCGCGTTTATTTACTGTTTGTTATGTTTTGACATAATAAGTAAGCTTAAGCTTCTAATGAAGGTAACGTTTAAATTGCAATATACCTATGAGAAATGAGCAAAGTCTTCGAAATGTAGTGTTGATATTTCTATATAATATATAAAAGGAGAAACTGACTAACTAATATATCAACGCACACCCGAAACTACTGAGACATGGACAGTGAAATTTCGTTTAAAGTTTTCTTCTACGATATAGACTTATACGATACAGAAATTCATCTCCCTAAGGGCATCCCAACAAAACTTTGGGCCCCTGTTCCATCAAATAGGGGCCCAAAGTTTTTATGAAGAAACCTACTTACAGCGGACGAAGCTAATTCTGGCAGAAGCTAATGATTACATAAATATTTAGCTATCTCTACCGTTTTTCATTCTTACTCATCATTCAGTCTTTGCAGATTAAATTGTAGGCTTCAAAAGATCAATTTACAAGAAAATCAAAAGGTTAAGGAATTTTGAATTAAGTCATTTTGATTCTGAAAGTGCGGAAAATAGTATTTATTAAAAAACAATTTTTTAATAGAAAAACTGAAACAATTTGCCTGCTGCGGTCTTCCCGTCCGATTATAATTTAAATGTCTTCAAGGCAGAGTGAATCTAGTGGGTCTCACCATTAACAATTGCATCACTGCTTACCATCAGGCGAGATTGCATTCAAACACACGTTTATATTATTTAAAAACAAATGCAAATTCACTTAGCATAGCATAGTATAGTTGGCCTTATAATGTTCCCACTGTTGGGGCTCAGGCCTCCTCTCTAGGAGAGGGAATGGGCCGTAATCCACTACGCGGTCCCAGTGCGGGTTGGTGGATGTCTCATGACTTCGAATTTTTGGTGTTTTCAATGGCACAATGTTTTCGTTCACCATTTTGAGAGCGATGGTGATGAAATAAATTACACAAAGTAATGCGTCTGGCCGGGTTTGAACACATGACCTACAACTTTTAAGTTGAAGCCGTTACCACTCGGCCACCGCTGCTCTCAAATTCACTTCACGAAACGAAATATTTGATCCACAAAAATTCGAATCCAGAGAGAAATATCGATTCTATCTTGAATTTTGCTCTCATACAATAATCTAATATAACAATCGATGTTATAATAACTACAAACGCATAAGGCTCAAACCACATTAGCGGCACAAAGCCGTGAACCCACCTGGAAAACCCAATAATTCTAATTACATGTACAAACATCCACCTTGCATCTGATGAAGTTCCTTCATTACCTCCAGTGTGTTCCGGAAGATTTATTACATGTTACACGCACATACAACACTTAGGTGTGTGTGCGTTTGGGTTTAAAGCTCGGGCTATACCGGTGTTGTGTTAGGTAACTATTGGTTCGTTAAATGATGCAAAGGAATGAGATTAGTCTGGTTCTCTTTGGGTTTGGTTGTCTAAAAACTAACACCATTTTTCTGTCTTCCTAATTCATTTGGACTTTGTGCGGTATGTCTTTATTCATTTATTAAAGATGAAGATACAAGAGTTTTGTTATTGTTTAATGGAGTTACCTTAGCCCTAGAATGCAACGGGTAACTGAACGCAAAGGGCAATATCATTATACCTTGTATTTTTGTGTGTATATCCTTTATTAGGGGTCTTTTTTTTTGGATTAAGATATCGTCAAACAACTTTTGCGTTCCAAGGTCGCGATGATGACTATTTTATCATGTGTCGAACTTCAGGTCTGAGCTGAAATGGTTGCCAATTCGCCAAAGAAGAACTTTGCGCACTTTGACTACACTTTTCTCTCTACTCAACTCTCCCACGCCTCCATCCTTTCTCATCGCTCACTTTCAATACCTATGTTCTTCACACGCAAGGAATCTGCGTTCTTCTCACAATCTCCTACTACTCTGTCCTTCTCATACTTCTGATTTTGTCCATTCTTTCTTCTATAATATAGAAGGATGAATGGAAGTATATATATTCCACAGAAGGATGGACTGTATATAGAATCTATATACAGTCCATCCTTCTGTGGAATACGCTTCCTCTCGATATCAAGACGGCCGAAAGTCGATTTGCATTTAAGTGGAGGTTGCGGAATCATTTACTCCACCAATAGCAGAATCATCTCAAAACTTCTTCTCTTACTTTACATTAATGCATTTGTATATATATTATATTAAATATATATGTATGTGTATTTTAACTATATGTATACTTTTTTTTTACTCTTGTTTTTTGTATTCCATTTTCTTTTTATGCACCTACCATATTGTCTCTTCACCACCCTAGGTTGACTGGTAGAAAATGCCTAAGGCATTAGTCCAGCGGCTTATGTCCAACAGTGGACGTCTTTCGGCTAAGTGATGATGATAATGATGATCGGTATTTTACCTGGAACGACAGCCTATCTGTATTATCTATCCTCTACAACCTAATAAATGGATAACACTAACTGGTGTAATACGGTACCTCTTGGATAATTGGGTCTTCTGACTTTTAACCATACATAACGATGGTCAAAGATCTTCAAATGTCAGGTAGAAGCAACAATTTAACACGCCTTCCGAGGTATAGATTAGTCTGTGGGTAATAGATAGTCACCCATACTTTTACTGACCTCAGCAAAAGTTGCTTAACCTTGAAGATCAACCGTTAGGGTAATCACTCAGCCACACGTAACGCTTAAAAAATGCTTCAGGTAATTGAACTTCTCAAAGTCAGCCGCCCATCCTAAACCACGGTGCCCAGATCTAGTCATTCACCGAAATGTAAAAACTTCGCTTTACAGATTGCCAAAAGCTATGGAGCGTAGCATTTTGGGTGTAAAAAAGACCAAATACGGAATAACACGCTGCACTCCAAAACGAATGTGGGCAAAAATGCTGCTAATCTCAAATGGGATTGGGCTGGTCTCGTCAGCCGCTTGCACAGTGGCAGCTGGGCAAGTGGGTTTCTGGAGAGGACTTGCGCACTCGAGGCCGACACAGAGAGAGCTGACGTAATAATCTAGACGCGTACCGTGAGGAATGGTTCAAGACGGCTCAGGAGAAGAATGTCTGGAAGGACATTTGCCTCGCTGTGTGACAATAATGGCAAGTAAAAAAAAAAGGTAACAATGACCACCCACTAAAAGGTGGAACGAGCCGCCCTGTCATTAAAAGCTCCAATATAGAAGACGCATAGACCTAAAAGGCTGTTACAATCTAGAATAATTGATTGCGTTATAGGGGGTTAGTAATCACTGTTTGTGCCCGCTCGTGTGGACTCGGCCTTAGAGGCGTAGGCAGGACTAATTAATAGCCTTGTTGAGAGTCCCGGCTGATGGTTCGTCTTGATAATTATAGTACGTACATAATGTTATGTGTATGTGCGAGTGAAGTATAAGCATAGTGGGGATACATATGTTGAGTGAAAATGGGTGTTTAGCAAGAGGGAAATGTATTTTTCGACATGAAAACTAACTCGGGTTGGTTCGATTCCCACCCAGGGCAAATGTTTGAGTGATGAGCACGATCATTTGTTCTGTGTCTGGGTGCAATTTATCTATATATGTATGTATTTGGAAATATATAAGTATGTTTATCAGTTGTCTAGTACCCATAACACAAGCTCTGTTTAGCTTGGGACTAGACGGCGTTGTGTGATAGTTGTGAAAAAAAAAACAGTAGTGCAAGCTATTTTTAGAATTCTGCATCTTAGTTAAACACCTTGTTATGAATGAAAAGTGAACGGGACGAGGTCGCGACGCAGATCACCGATGCGATGGACTGACCAGAACAAAGCGACTATTGGCGGCCCATTGAACGAGTGCGCTCGGATGACTCTAGTTGGCAAAAGTGGTGGGAAGTCTTGCAGCATACTCTGCTAGCTTCCGGAGAGCTACTTTTGTGATAACCACGACTATTCCGGCATGAGAGAAACGACCAAGAAGAGACCTCAGTCTGCAAAAACAGAACATTTATAGGATCACATTCTTGTCCGTCTGTCAATAACCTTTTCTCAGGAACGCGTGGAGGTTTCAAGCTCAAAATTGATATTTAACACTCACGTCTGTACACCCCTTGAAGCAGTGAAAAAATCAAACTTCTAAGTATTAACTTAGAAGTTTGATTTTTTAGATTGCATTATCAATCTAAATATTTTATAAGGCTGTTTATGCTCGCATAGAATCAAATCCTATAGGGAACTTTCCGTTGACCTAGTATCATAAAATTTGATGAGAAGCATCGCCATGTAGTATAAATAAAAAGAAAAATCTAAAAACCGTGAAGATGAAAAAAGATTTTAACCGACTGGGCCAGAACGAAGGTTATTATTGAAAGATTGCTCCACTCTAGGAATTACTCCTGTATTGTAGGTGCGTTAAAGTTTAAACTGAGATTACAACACACCCAGATCCCGAACAACTAATGAAGGCCATTCAAATATTCTTCTTCAGAACCTGCGACACGCTGGAAAACAGACAATTGCTCAACCACTGCGCTAACGCCTTAGATGACTTTCTGGTGAATTGGCGTGAACAAGCTAAACACAGAGAAATGAATGATGCCTTTGATCAGGAGTAGCACCATTCAGGCCGACAAAACAAAACAACAAAAATATTTTTCTTATTTACATTTTAACCGATCGTTACAATTTCTTTTCGTTTTTCATTATACTTTATAAAATTCACTACAATTTTCTTTCGCTCCACCAATAACTATCGTCACAATTAGTACTATTCCAGGACATGATCTACTTATGTGCCAAATTTTATCTCAATGCCTTCAGTAGTTTCGTAAAGGAGTATAACCGACATACACACACACACACTCTCACAAACTTTTGCTTTTATATTATAAGAGTGATTAATAAATGTAAATACATATTGTATTTTTGTTGTCATAAAATGTGAGCCACCATTCACTCTTGGCTTATAGGCCCCTAGATTGTGAAACCAAGGGGCCTATAAGTCAAGAGTGAATGGGTTGCTTCTGGACAAGCTTGCTCCATCAAAGGCATTCATTATGCGTACAGCTAAGTACTGGAATTCCTTGCCGGAGTCTGTGTTTCCTGATAGCTACAACCTAGGGGCCTATAAGTTAAGAATGAATGAATAGGTTGCTTCTGGACTAGCGTGCTCCATCGAAAGCCATATATCATCGCTTACCAGGTGATATAATGGTACAACGCAAGCCTACCTATAAACTATAAAAACTATATCCTTCTACTGGAACCAAGGGTCTGCTTCTGAAAGAAAGACCCGGCCCTGGTATGAAAGGCAACGAAGGAACAGGAGTGGGTTTTTAGTCGGTAAAATTCTGACACACTCAAGGGCTCTGACCAAAAGTGGGAGATTTCACTGGATGGCTTTCCAACCTACAAAAAAAATGGAATGTAATGGTGCGTGCCTATTTGGCGCAGCCGTGAGACACACAATGTTGATGTATTTTTTTAAGTTTTAGTATATTAGTTTCTATATTGTAATTGTTATCTCATTGTGTGTACCTGTGTGCCAAATAAACGTGTTTTCTTTCTTCTTTCTTTCTTCTTTAGGTAGGTACATTCCCTACAATGCGCTGTATTTTCTACAGAACATTGTTTGCACCATTTTTACAAACGTAATTTCACAAAGAAGTACTACTTTCAGTACTACAAAGAAGGAACCACAGTGTGGCAGATAAAATTTATGACTCACCCATGTAGATGTCAAGTTTTTATGAAAAGAGGAGTTACAAGTTAAACTTGAGTGACAGTTTTCTTTCAAGACAACTTGCCTCCACCCTTCCGAGGAAAACATACGGAATTTGACTTACATTCGCTATTCCCTTTATCGCTTGCGACACGCTTCGTTCCGCTTTTGCTATTATGTTATCTCAAAGTGAGAATTCAGAAGGCTAAGGCCCACGACCACTTTTTGTAGCGATGGTGTCGCGCGTTTCGTAAGCGACAACATCGCTACTAACCCGCGTTAGTCGCATTTGCAAGCGATGCCAACGATGCGATGCGATGAAAAAATGCCAACGCTCTACTAACGCGCTACAGTATCGCGACTGTATCGTTGCGAACGCGCTACAACATCGCTACAAAAAGTCGCCGTAGGCGAGGGGCCTAAGGTCCAAACATGAAATTCAACACATTCTCTAGAAGTTGGTAGAATCATCACATAATTGTTTGGCTGGATTTGTTTTTTTTTACAATTACATTGCTTATGTATGTAACTAAATATGTATTTATTATTGTACTTATTTATTTTCTGTTCGTCTATTTATCATCATAAAAAATAACCGAGGAAGTGCGAGTCAGACACGCGCACTGAAGGTTCCGTACTAACATTCCTATGAAAACGGTTCAATTCTTGAATTGAGTTATGAAGATTTTTCCGAATCGCAATTTTTTTTTTTGTTATTACGTAACAATAAATTTTAGGATTCTGGGTCCAAAAGAAGTACCTTATGAATATTTAATCCCTTGAGAGTGTCGAAATACACGTTTTTTTGTGACATAAATGGCCATATCATTTTTTTCGTTAACTCCACGCGTTCCCGATATAAAGAGTCTTGACTGACAGACAACAAAGTGATCCTATAGGGTTTTTTGCTTTTGAGTTACGGAACCCCAAAATTTTTTTATAAATTGTTTAGTTTTTTTCAACAGATTTATGAAAAGGGGCTGATGTACCCAGACTAGTTAAAAACTGAGATACTCCCCATTGTGATCTCTCTGTATCACTTAAGGGTGAGCTGGAAAAAAACTCAACTTTGAGTTAAGCTCACCTATGTACATGAACTCTGTTATCCACTTATAAACTGTATATATATATATATAAGCTGTTATAGTGTACAATAAAGAATTAAAGAACTGAAATAAGAAAAGCCTTTTTAAGTTTTATGTAAGATGGTGATGCTTATATTTCAAGTCCATATTAAAAAACTCCACTCGACTCAATCAACATGACAACGGAAAACTCTCAATCAATGTTAACACATTATGGCGGTAAGTCCCCTCTTTGAGGCGTGGTTGGAAAGACCTCACGGCGTCCTCACATTCCGCATGACGCAGGTCCTCACCGGACACGGTAAGTTCGGGAGGTTCCTGCACCGGATTCGTGCGGAAACGACGCCCGGGTGTCGCCACTGTGTGGCCCACCCGGAGGACACGGTGGAGCACACGGTGGAGGTGTGCCCCGCTTGGGCAGAGCAACGCCGTGACCTCGTGAGGGCAATCGGCGGCGGTGATCTCTCGCGCCGGGCCTTGGTTCAGGCCATGCTCCGGAGCGAGGAGGAGTGGCAGGCGGTCGCCTCTTTCTGCGAAGCAGTAATGCTAGCTAAGGAGGCGGCCGATCGCGTGAGGCAACGGTCCTTACGCTCCAACCGCCGCCGGGATTCCGATCCCGATTTCCGGCCACCGTAGGCGCGGGCTTGCAGACGGCGAGCAATGGGTGGCTCGCCGTCTGACCGTCCGGTAACCGTCCGTACGAGCCCAAGTCGTCGACGGCGCGTTTTGTTCCACGCGCGCCTCAAGGAGATGTCAGCAAATCGTAGGGGCCCAGCAGGGTCGAAGCCTACTGGGGCCACGGGTAGTGTGAAAGCGGAACCCGGGGCCCTGGGATGAAGGCAACGAAGGAACAGGAGTGGGTTTTTAGTCAGTAAGAGTCTGACACTATCTCCCGCTCCGCCCAAGAGCGGGGATGTCATTAGGATGATTTTCCCACCCAATAAAAAAAAAAAATAAAAAAAAAAAAAAATCAATGTTAACACATCGATCAATTTGATGACTTGAAGAGGAGTCGTTATGGAAATAACTTGGAAATAAAGAGGGTGACTCGAAAAAATGGACAGGTATTTATATTTTTGAACCATCGCTGAAGCACGGAGTATTTGCTGACATTGCGGGATGTACCATCGGTGGCCACGTCATACTAGACGAAGTTCCGATTAACGAAATAAAACAGTTAACCTTATAATAGAATCCTGTTAGAAAGAGAGAGAATGCGTAATTCGTGCCTATCCTTAGCCGTGTTCACCGGTGACGTACCTCGTCCAGCAAGATCTACTTTATAGGGTGACTAGCTTGTGCCCGCGGCTTCGCTCGCGTAGTTGTAGGTTTCTTCATACAAACTTTGGACCCCCGCTTCATCCCCTCAGGGAGTGAATTTTGAAAAAATCCTTTCTTAATGCTCGCCTACGTCATAAAAGGAAACCTCGTGCAAAATTTCACGCTCCTAATCCCATTAGTTTCGGCTGGGCATTGATATGTCAGTCAGTTTCTCCTTTTATATATATAGATGATGTACCACTGTTTTCCTCATGAAGATTTTCCCGATAAGATACTAAATACATACTCATGAAGTTCCGATCTGAACGTGCTAACCAAAAAAATAAAAAATAAATTCACTGTGATGACTGAGCAGCATTGGCCCATAAAGTCTGGCCACTAGGCCAGTTTTTAAGGGCCAATGCTACGACAATGTTATCGACTGTTGACTGGCCTGTTGGTCTAGTAGTTAGCGGTCTTTACTGCTATGCTGAAGGTCGTCGGTCCATTTGCCACCCAAGACAAATGTTTGTGTGATGATCACGATCATTTTGTTCTGTATCTGGGTGTAATTTATCTATATTATATTAGTATTTAAAAATATATAAATATGTTTACGTTTCATATTTATAGCACAAACTCTGCTTAGTTTGGGACTGGATATCATTGTGTAAATATTGTGGAATATTATATATTTTTTACGTTTGTATTTTGGTATTCTTGATATTTTTTCGGTGAGCCTAACAAATATGAATAGGCAAAAGCAAGTGATGATTATTTTTCTTTCACGTTAAGTCATTTTGTAAAAGAATGCTAAATGTTGTTAGGAGTGGATTTTCTGAACTTTATTTTCTATATCTTATGACAATGACAAAGTTAGGTCACGACAAATACAGGTACCGAAAATAACGGATGTTGCGCCCGAATCAAACCATATATTTTCATACGGAGAGGGGAAATTTACACCCTCACATTAATAATTTTGCTCCAACGAATCGCCCTCCAGTTTGATTTTACGCGAGTTGTGTTAATAAAAGGTAAAAGGGATACGGTCTAGTGATGTTCAATTCTCGGATCCGAAAAAAAAATACGCAAATAAATCCGCATGAAATTGAAATTGATTAACGATTTCATTTGCATATTAACTGGATGTTCCTTTAAGCGTTATATTTGGGAATGCCGTGGGATGTCTATATTTTCAATTTCGTATCGGTCACGACATTACATTTTATTTTACAACGTCAAATAGAAATTGAACTTTGCAAAATAAAATAATTGTTTCAACATTATATAAAATTATTACTTTATTCAGCGCGCATGGTATAAACCTAAGATTTTTTTTATAGCCTTGCAATCAAAGAAAACACAGCTGCAATTAATCTTAATACAGAATGCTATAAAAAAAAGACAACAATGCTCCTTACTAGGAATTAATCCTATATCGTGGTTGGTTTTACAACGTAAGTACAGCCTCCGTAATGCTGGAGGCTGTGTTTATGTACTGCATTTTAATTATCTTATAAATAAGTTGATTTTCTTGTTTTTTAACATACAGCCTTTTTTTTGTAATATGAATGTGTGAATACTGTAGACTCCGCGAACTTTTAGATTACTTCCTATTACGAATCACTTTTTATTATGATTATTTTTATTGTACTTTTGAGTACAACACTAACTGGTCTACACTGTTCTTACATAATATCTACTAATACTGTATTAGGGAAATATTTTAAGAACAATTTTTTTTTTAAAGAGTAACCATGGAGTTTCTTGCTGGTTCTTCTCCATAGGAAACGATCAATTTGGAACAGTACACTAGCTTCAGGCGTTTTATAAGTGCCCAAACAGACCTATGTGAAATAAAAATAATTGTTTTTTTTTTTAATTTTAATCATACAATCAATTTGACTTATTCTTTACGGCTACTAGTCCAACCATACGCAGCCAGATACTAACATAAACAAATCTAGGCAAGCGTGCTCCATCATCAACCACATCGTCGCTTTGCATCATGTGAGATAGTGGTCAATCGCGAGCCTAACAATAATAATAAAAAACGCACCCTGAGGGTTCCGTACTAACTTACCGAATGAAGTCTCGAAGATTTTTCACAACAAATTTACAGTTTTCAGATTTATTCCTATACTTGTGCTATAAGACCATGCAAAACTTCAGGATTACCCTATAAATACCCTATAAATTTTGATTTCCTTGAGAGTGTCGAAATATACGTTTTTTGCGACATATACGGCCATATCTTTTTTTTTTCGTTAACTCAGAAGTTTGATTTTTCACAGCTTCAAGGGACCGCAGATCTAAGTATATGGTTTTAAATTTAACTCGATACCTCCATGCATTCCCGTGATAATGGGTCTTGATAGACAGACAGACGGACAGAAGGACGGACAACAAAGTGATTCTATAAGATTCCGTTTTTTCCTTGTAAGGTACAGTACCCTAAAAACAACAAATATATCCTCATCTCACCAAAGTTGAAACTCAAAGATCCGCAACCCATGTCCCATCACTAACCCCCTAAGAGGTAATTTTTCCTCCAAGTAACATGCTCCTTTAACGTCAGCTTTGATACATGTTGCTTATGTTATTATTAAGTATTATTCAAATACACGGTGAAATATGTGTTTTGCTCGACTCTACGTGACTACATAAGTAGGTATTTCGCTGTATCCACTTTGGTTTTTTATTTTTTTCTTATTTCGATCACTTTCGTCTAATATGGATTCATGGTGTGTCGGTTTAGTACTTGCGTGAATAAAGTAGGAATGGGTTTAAGTGTTTCTGACTTGGTTAGGCTTTTTAAGGGTGAGATGTTGGAAAAGTATGGAAAAAGAAGTTATCATACTGCAAACAACAAGGCTAAACAAGTCGTTTACCAAGCTTCTAAGTGAATATGTACCGTCGAAATTTCTTTTTTTTTTACGAAATTTACATATGACTTCTCCCGCTTTTGGATGGTGCGAGAGGGCATGTGAAACTTTTACTGGATAAAACCCACCTGTGTCTTTTGGTTGCCTTTTGCGTTCCATGGATGCGATGACTTTTTGGAACTTCCAGCAGCCCACGACCAATTCGCCTTGGTGAGCCAAAACAACTATACCTGTGTACTTTAGGCCCATGTATCTGTCGTGGCCAGATCTTAGAAATTGGTCACTTCATGATATGGCCAAGTAAAAACTGGCCAGATCGTTTTAAACGTTAAAGTTTGATGATACTTCAATTCTCGTTTAGCCTACTTTCTTTAGGCCTTTTATTATCATAGAAATCATCATTATCATCATAATCATTTCATCCGAAAGACGTCCACTGTTGGACATAGGCCTTCCCCAAATGTCGCTATAATAATCGGTCCTGTGCGTCTCGCATCCATCGGATTCCCGCGACCCTCACCAGGTCATTGGTCCACCTTGTGGGAGGGCTTCCAACGCTGCGTCTTTCGGTATGTGATCACCATTCGATCATATGTTCTGCGAGCAATGTGCTCAGCCCACTGCCACTTGAGTTTGGTATAGAAATCAGACATCAATGATATGGCCAAACGAGGATTAACGTATCATCAAATGTTAACGTTTAAACGATCTTGTCAGTTTCAGTTGACCATATCATGAAGTGATCAATTCTAAGATCTGGGCACGACAGATACATGGGCCCAAAGTACACAGGTATAGTTTTTCTGTATCACCAAGGCGAATTGGTCGTGGGCTGCTGGAAGTTCCAAAGAGTCATCGCATCCATGGAACGTAAAGGAAAACCAAGAGACCCAGGTGAGTTTTATCCAGTAATAGTTTTACATACCTTTTCGCCCAAACCTAGAGCGTGAGAAGTTATTTGTTGATTTCGTAAAAAAAAATGAAAAACGAAGGTAATTTTTTTTTTCGGTGAGAAAGTCATCTTATGACATCCCCTGTTCTTGGGCGGAGATGGAGATAGAATCAGACCCCTGGCCCCAGTAGGCTTTGACCCTACTGGGCCACTACAGTTGCTGACATCTCCTTGAGGCGCGCATGAAACAGTACGCGCCGTCGATGACTTGGGCTCGGTTCGGACGGTCGGACGGTGAGCTACCCATTGCTCACCGTCCGCAAGTCCACGCCTAAGGTGGCCGCGGTGGCCGGAAATCAGGATCGGAATCCCGGCGGCGGTTGAGGCGTGAGAACCGTTGCCTCACGCGATCGGCCGCCTCCTTTGCTAGCATTACTGCTTCGCAGAAGGAGGCGTCCGTCTGCCACTCCTCCTCACTCCAGACCATGGCCTGTACCAAAGTTGCGGTGACCTTCAAATACATCGAGATACAAAAGAATGATGATGAAATAAAGAATTCAGGGTTGAATTAAATTTTTTAAGATTTTGAATAACATAATCAACCTTATATTGTTTCCCCTGCTGAGACTCAGGCTTCTAGGAGAGGAAATAGGCCATTATCCACCTCGTTGGTCTAGTGCAAGTTGTCACATGTCCTCATATTTTTAGTTCTGGAACTTGCCAGTTTTCTTAAGATGTTTTCCTTCACCTTTTTAAAAAGCATGGCAATAAAATAAATTACACAAAGCAAAGCGCTTACCTGGGTTTGATCCTACGACCTACAACTCGTAAGACGCTTCGGATTTTGGTAAGGTCAATTCTCTGTTAAATGCTGATACTTATTATTTTAAACCAATAGTTATAATCTTCAAAAGATTTTAATCTAAACTGAACTGCTCTTACTTTATTATGACGTTATTACATTTTTTTCTGTAGATGTTTTGGAAACATATTTTATGGATATATAATCTACATTTCTATTAAAATCAACACTTAAATTTTTGTAAGAAAGAAAGAAAAACAGTATACTTACGCGAAATGACGCAATCTTAAAACTAGCTCACAAACAATCAATTGATACGGAAAAAAATAATAATTGTAAAATTAATCCTGTAAAATTCTCGGAAAATCTGCAATTTTACGTAAAATTTGGATCGAGATTTTTAATAATGATTTTTCCTAAAAATATCAACGTCTTTAAAAACATAAATTTCTTGGAACCAGTTTTACGAATTATTCGAGTTAGTGACGGCATTTCCAAATGCTAACTGAACCTTTAGGTGTTATATCTTTTTTCACGTTGCCTCTTTATCAAAAATTGCATTGGATTGCGTAGGATGAAAAAACAAGCTTTTAAAACATGATGACGATAGATAGCTCGGAAAGGGCCTTATGAAACCGTCAATATCGCATTCTAAAATTAAACAATAAGTTCACAAATTAAATGATACCTGTACATAAAGTAAATGCTTCACTAACTAAGGGTAAAATACATTATATTTAGCTTGACCCTTGTATCCAAATCACAGTGTAAATGAACCGTTACAATACCCGTACAATTTAACATAACCCTTCACGACCCGTCCTTTTTCCATAAGACAGGCGAATGATAAAATATTTCACATTTTAAACCAAATCTCATTACTCTGTTTCCCTTGGAACGTCAGCAGAGAAATCGACAGGAGATTAATGTGGGCCCAGGGGATGATCGTAATTGATTTTTTTGCTAACCCTCATATCCGAGCGGCATTAACCTTTTAGTTGATAACGCTACCCATGTTTCGATGTTCAAAATAAATTTTCATTTCAAATATTTTTATACTTCAATTTTGAAATTGGGATTTCATTTTTTACAGGTTTCGGGAGAGTTATTGCTGTTGGATATTTGTGTGGATTTTTGGTTACAGGTTTCAGGCTTTAACTAAAAGTACGAGCCTTGGTAAATAAAGGGAGATCTTTTTAATATTTCATTTGAAGCTTTTTTGCTTACTGTTTATAAAAAGGTAAAGTTTGTTTTTTTGTTTGTCGGAGGTAATCTCTGAAAGTACTGTTAGCCAAGGTCCTATCCAAGTTACAACCCTTTCGTGTCAAATTCCATACTCTGATTTCGGTAACGCCTCGGTGTCAGCAATTGTAGAAAATGATAAGTTGGTTAAACATAAATAACTAGTTTTTGCCCGCAGCTTCACCCGCGTACATTAAAATATAGCCTATGTCTTTTTTTCTATCGGTGAAAAAAATTTAGAATTGGACCAGTACTTTCTGAGATTACCTCCTACAAACAAAAAAATAAAAAAACAAAAACCAAACTTTATTTCTTTAAAATATTAGTGTAGATGTCATCAACGATTGCATCACTACTTACCATAAGGTGGGATCGCAGTCAAGCACTAGTTTATAAGAAATATCTACATTCACAGGCACGTTTGAAAGGTCAAGAAGCCAATTTATCAGAAAAAAATTATGCTAATTGCACATTCCAAAGCGTAGATCTCTATGGAGAAGAATGTACGAGAAACTTCATGACATTATTGCCATGTTGAACAGCAATACAATTATAACTGTTAGAACCAGGGTAGTGAGCGGACTACAATGTCCTTACATTTTAATATATTCTGTCAGTTAAGACTGGTCTGCCAATAGCTTATTTTAATTATTATTTTTTGTTTTACTTTATTCATATTGCTCTCATATAATACAGGCGGCATAAAATATGTAAACGAGATATTTGTAATAGATAACATGACTTAAAAGACTGACCATGGAGTTTCTTACATTCTTTTCCATAGAGATCTACGCTTTGGCATGTGGAATTAGCATCATATTTCTGACTGACTGACTGATTAAAAATACATTTCATTTGCAGTAATTGGATTTTGAATAATAACTAGTCAGCAAAGTATTATATTATTACCAGATAAAGATACACATACATTAGTAGAGTCAACTTCATATTATCGGTTAGTGACATCAATCGTCAGAATGCTGACCCCGCATAAGTCTAGGCGCGGGCTTGCCTACGGCGAGCAATGGGTGGCTCGCCGTCCGACCGTCCGGTGACCGTCCGGACAGAGCCCAAGTCGTCGACGTTTAGTCAGTAAAAGTCTGACACTATCTCCCGCTCCGCCCAAGAGCGATAAAAAAACCCCTTAAATCCGTCACGTCAAAACCAATGCATTTCGGACTTTTAAAAATAACAAAGGAAACACAAACTCCGGTAGAGAATTCCTCTCCTTAGCTGTACGCACAATTAGCGTGTTCCTAAAGCCGTTTTGTAGGTACCGATGGAACGAGCTTGGCGGAATTAAATTGTGTAATTCCGATGCACACTCTCCGAAATGTAAACAATAGAAAACCGACAGGTTAGCAACTCGGCATCGATGTTCGAAACGTGTGTCTTGGAAACTACGTAGATATTTGATACTTGCTACAGTAGGTAGTAGTAATCAAGGGTTTGACAAGTGGGAGTTGTTGTACCTCACGGCTTCTTCCCGAAAAGCACAGGGGCAGACACCCTATCCCAGGTTTCTGGGTAATGTGGCTCGGCCCCTATGCATTGATGTGAGGTAGAGTTGCAGTTCTTGCGCTCGACGGTTACTCATCTAACGTTGCGGGAGCAATCCTGCTAACATGAGTGCTAAGGGGGGGGGAGGTGAAGTCCACACAGGTGCTGAGCTACTGTGCCCTCCCCCATGTGGCGTTGGACTCTTAGTGGCTGCGTTTCGCAGGATGCCATAAGGACTGGGGTGCTTGTTTTTCCGTTTGTGTAGCATGCACCTTTAAGACGGGGGGGGGGGATCCTGGTCCCTCTATCCCGGCCGTCCGCCATCAGTCCGAAGCTGTGCAGTTAACGGGCACATTGCGTATCCATGTGCAGTGAGGGCCGGCGGGCGGTGCATGAGGCCTCTGCAAGATTGAGGCCCAATCGCGAGTCATTGGACTGTCGTCTGAGTCCCCTATTAGCAAGGTGTGCGATATACCAGACGTGTAGTTGGTCACAGGATGTCCGGCGGAGCGTTGTAACCGGTATTCGGTGGTTTGTGCACTAAGCATGGTGTGGTAGGATGATAGACGACTGCTTCCGACGCTCCGGGTGGGTACGTGGGGAGCCTGCGCGGCCCCCCACAGCCCCCGCGCGGCGGTCGTACCTCTGACTCTCTTAAAGTTTTACCAAGCAGATATCAATCAATTAATCTTTGGAGTATTAACTCAATGAGAGAATAACCTTAGAGGAATGCAGGAAATAAACGCGAGTTTTATAATGTGCTAAAATATATGGTCCACTGCATTAAACAGAGTCAGAAAAAAATACATAATTTTGCAGGATGATTCCAACATAATAGTTTGTACAAAACATAACGCAGGAGAACCAAGGTTACGGACATAGCCCGAAGAATCGCCAAACTTAAGTGGCCGTGGGCTGGGCACATTGCTCGCAGAAGATGGTCGATGGGGACGAAAAGTTCTGGAATGGCGACCACGCACCGGAAAACGCAGCGTTGGAAGGCCTCCCACAAGGTGGACCGATGACCCGGTGAGGGTCGCGGGAATCCGATGGATGAGAGACGCACAGATCCAGTCATTGTGGCGATATTTGGGGGAGGCCTATGTCCAACAGTGGACGTCTTTCGGCTGAAATGATGATGATGATGACAATACATAATACTGCTAATTACTCAGTACGATAGAAAAAAATGCCTTTAAAAATTACTTTTATTGAGTAGTTAACCGAACTAATACATGCAATCATTCTGATTGGTTGTTAGATTATTCTACAAAAAATGTTTAACAGTTATAGTGTTCTGATTTTATAATCAAATCTCTACAGATTTGATTACAAAATAAACACCTATACATATGAAACTCAGGCCAGAAAATATAACACCTGCAAACTTAAAATTTTGCAGGTAGGTTCCGTATAGGGTATAGACATTCACTAAGAACGGATTTTCCGAAATTCACCCCCTAAGGGGATAAAACGGGGGTCCAAAGTTTGTATGGAGACATTGACTTTCACGCGGGCAAAGTTGACTAAAAAACTCCTGTTTTAAAAATCGCCAAATTGCTAATATTTTGCAAGCGTTGTTTCTTTGCGCATTTTCTTCTTTTGTATGTAGTCCGAGAGTGGCCGTGCTTTAGGTCCTGCAGTCCTCTTAACAATATAAGTATATAAATATATTAAGTTGTCTAATTACATAAAACTAAAAACAGCAAAACACATTACTGCGCTTTGCCAGGGTTAACACATAAAAAAAGTATTAAAGTTACTATGAACAAACGTGTCTAAAAAAAAATATATTCCCAGATAATTAAAAAATGTTTCTCATACATGGAGCACTCGTTCTTAATTAAATTTCTGGGTCCGCGTTTGGGCGCGTTCACATTGATGCTGTTAGTAGACTAATAAGGACGGAAAACTGGAGAAAATATGGTTTCTAGCTTGAGAAAACGTACTGAGAGCGTTTGCTACTTGAACCTTGAAATAAAGACGAAAGAAATATGGATGTTTCCGTCAATAATAGCCCTAGAAGATAGCAAGTAACCTTCTAGGTTAACCTGATAATGTGACATTGTGTCACCAATGTCGATTACAAGGACAAAATAAAAAAATGAATGAGATTGACATGCCAAAATATCCATGGTTACATGGGATTTACCATGGATATTTTTTTTTATCCCGATTAATTTGGAATCGACTGTGGTTGTTGACAGCTGCAACCTACAGGTCTTTAAATCAACAGTGAATAGGTTACTTCTAGGAAAGTGTGTTTCATGGTCACCTGATGGTAAGCGATAATGTGATCGCTTACCATCAAGTAACAAAGTGCTCAAGCGCGAGCATAATTAATAACTATAATTAAAAAAAAATAGACAAACGTTTTCTCTCATTGAATGTCACTATAACTACAATAATAAAATATGATCGAAACTTCAAATTTTCTTTTGACAAGTATTGATTTATTTATTTTTATACACATAGGAAAACATTTTTACCAACAGGTAAAAATACACTATAAATATGAGTGCAAAGAAACTGTTTATTTCTAAAGAAATTTGGTCCAGCAGACCTGCAAACGGAGAAATTAATTTTAAAGAAATGTAGACAATAGTGTCGCTAGGGCAACCATAAGAAATACGGTCACGCAAGTAAGAGGGGATATAACGAGTTGTGATATAGAAAAAGAAGACAGAATCCAAGCGTTCCTGCAAAGATGGATTAGAAACCACTTAAGTTTCTGGCAAAGGTGAGAGAAAACAAAACCTGATGCTCACGTTTTGCAGGTGCTTAAGCTTTTTTAATAGCTCCACAGTAGCGTTCATTTAGCAGGCATAAGGTCCTCCTTACGCCTTAAGCGGTCCTCACGCCCCAACCGCTGGAATCCCGATACGGATTTCCAGTGCGACCGTCAGGTAACCGTCCGGACCGAGCCCAAATCGTCGATGGCGCGTACTGTTTCAAGCGTACCTCGAGGAGATGTCAGCTAACCGTAGGGCCCAGCAGGGTCGAAGCCTACTGGGGCTAAAGGTTTGTTTCTGAAAAAAAAACTCGGCCCTGGAACGAAAGCCAAGAAGGAACAGAAGTGGATTTTTAGTCAGTAAAAGTCTGACACTATCTCTTGCTCCGGCCTAGAGCGGGGGATGTCAATGGATGATTTTCCCACAGAAAAAAAAGGTAGCTGGCGTCGAGATTAGATTTTTGTTGACATAAAATCCTTGTCTATTCCTGCTACCGTGATTGGAGAGTGTTTCTAAACCATTACGCTAAATCCCTAGACCACAACAGCGTCGGATTCGCGTCGCATTAAAAATGCGTGAGCGGTCTCGCCACTGGCGTGTCGTGTAAACGCAGCACCACTCACCCAAATGTAAACGAACCATGAGGGTGAAAGTGTTTACGCTAATATATCTCTTTGGGTGGTAAGCAGAGTTTGAGGACGAGGAAGTGTTGTTACCGCGTAACTACGAGTGATAATGAGGGTCCAAGGATACGAAGTTCTATAGTTTGTTACTTTGTTTTAGTCGAAGTAGCGTCGGGTTATGTGGGAGACGTTTGGATGGTCTTTAATGTTTAGAGAAAAATATAAATTTATTTTTTAATGTTTATTAGTAGACTTTTAAAAATATTTAACTTTTTAATAGTCATAGTCACGAATACGTACGTATGTACGTACGTGTGTTTAGATTGCGTCATTTCACGTAAATATTATGTTTTTCTTTCTTTAACATGATAAAGTAAAATGTGTCCAGCACGCCACGGTCACAACCTTATGACAGATCAAAGGACGGAATCGTAGCTTAGCGCTGAGAGCACGCTTTTGCCTATTGCTGAGTGGGTTTTTAGTCAGTAAAAGTCTGACATTATCTCCCGCTCCGCCCAAGAGCGGGTTTTGTCATAAGATGATTTTCCCACACAATAAAAAAATAATAAATAAAAATAAAAAACCACTTTAGTCGGATATATCTAAAGAAAGAAAAGAATGAAAAACTTTTTATTTGCCGGAAAAGGCGCAGACTTAAAACTAACATTATTGCAAACATTTTTCATGACAAAAACATAATTAAAAAAAACATATATGCGCCACGTCCGAGCAAAAGGGCCGTACGCTCAGCGGAAACACTAACACACACACACACTAACAACACACACAAAACACTAACGTTTATTCCACCAGGGCCGCACATCTACGACTAATACTTCATCTCAAATACTAAAAATCTATGTTAATTAATGTAAGTGGGTGTACCGTTTTAATTAACTATAAATAAATAAAAATAAAATAAAATAAATAAATCTCGTCATCTCTTCTGTCACCTATGGAGATTGAAGACAGTCGCAAACATACGACCCTGGCGTATAGGACACGACAACAATCGTCGGACAAATCCGACGCGTGGTTAAAGGGATAAACATGTAAAGTTTTATACCTTTTCAATGTTTTAAAAAATGGGCAAGTGCAAGTCGGACTCACGTACTGAGGGTTCCGTAGAAACTTACCTATATAAATAGTACATGTCCCGAATGGAGTCTCGAAGATTTGTCCGAATCGCATTTTTTTTGTGATGTACCAACTTCGCTGTTTTCAGATTTATTCCTATACCTGTAGGTACTAAAAAACCTTGTTTTTAGGATTCGGTTAATGGGAATTTTGATTCCATTGAAATATAAGTTTTCGGCCATATCTTTTTATTTTAATTTAAAAATTTAAAAGTTAAAGTGATGCGCGTTACCGAGAAAAAGGGTCTTAACTAGTAGACAGACAGACAGACTAATAGACCACAAAGTTATTCTATAGCATTCCATATATATATATATATATATGGAATATATATATATATATATATATATATAGTTTTTGTTACTATTTTGGTGTACAATAAAGTTTATTCTATTCTATTCTATTCTATTCCATTTTTTCCTTTTGAGGTATAGAACACTAAAAACCAAGCAAGTTGCGAGTCGGAGTCGCGCACTGAGTGTTCCGTACAAACTTACCTATGAAAACAGTTCAATTCCCGAATTGAGTTACGAAGAATTTTCCGAATCGCAAAAAAAGTTTTTTTTTGTGACGTAACTACAAATTTACATTTTTCAGATTTTTTTCCTATATTTGTGCTATGAGACCTTGCTTCATACCGAATTTCAGTATTTTAAGTCAACGGGAAGTACCCATAGGATACTTGAATTTTAATTCCCTTTAGTGTCGAAATACACTTTTTCTGCGACATAAATAGCTGTATCTTTTTTTTTCGTTAACTCTGAAGTTTTAATTTTTCACAACTTCAAGGGACCGCAGACTTAAGTATATATTTTTTAATTTCAACACAATACCTCCACGCGTTCCCGAGATAAAGGGTCTGACAGACACACCGACAGAAAGACAGATAACAAAGTGATCCTATAAGATTGTTCCAATTTTTCCTTTTGAGGTATGGAACTCTAAAAATCAATAAAAACCTACCAAAGGCTCGTCTTGAATCCGAAAAACTATTCAGCTAGCAAAACCACAGCGTACGAACACCCTATTATCCTAGCCGTCATGCATGAATGAAATTAAATTAAATTTCAACAAGATACATCTCCGTTTCACTCATTTCCCTGCCAAGCTCCGGAGGTGAGCCCACGATTTATACAGCTAGGTCCCCCTGTATTTGGACCTTTTAAATTTATGTTGTGTTGTTAAAACAGCCGACTCTGGGGGAGGTGAAGCCGATTCTTTTTTATTGTTTTCATAAAGGTTTAATTTGTGATCTGGGGATTGGGAGTAGCTGGTCTTGTTTGTAGGAACCTATCATACTGATTTTACAGAGGCCAAAGTTTTTTAGTTTGTTTCTTTTTCACTCTCGATTTGCTGAATGGATATCGATGAAATTTTAAACTTAGTTCAAGCAGTGCGGTTGTGGAATTCTTTGCCCGTGACGGTAAGAAATGCCCAAACTTTAACAATTTTTAAAAATATGGTTATGGAACACTACCTCTCCTCTTAATCGTCATTATGTACATATTTCTCTGCTTTCATATATATATTTGTACTTACGACTTACGAGTTGCAGGTCGCGGGTTCAAACCCAGCCAGGCGCATTACTTTGTGTAACTTATTTCATCACCACTGCTCGAAACTGTGAAGGAAAACATCGTGAGAAAACTGGCATGTCCTAGGACCAACAATTCTAAGACATGTGACATTCACCAACCCGCATTGGGCTCGCGTGGTGGATTACGGCCTATTCCCTCTCCTAGAGAGGAGGCCTGAGTCCCAGCAGTGGGAACATTATAAGGCCGACTATGCTATGCTTACTATATCTGTTTTGATACACAGGTAGAACATGTTTTGAAAAAGCACAACATACTTTATCCCGGGAACCCCTAGGAAATATACTTTATAGGCATTGAAAACTGCTTGTTAAAAATAATCGAGCTAGGTTTTCTTGTCTAACTTTGTTTTACTGTAGAAAAGGATGAACTGGGGGCGATGAGATGCTATATTTTAGAGGTACATTAAAATTATGTTATAAGTATGTAATTTATTAAACACAATATAAATTATTCTTGATAAAAAAACTTTTTACAAAAAAAAGATAACCGACTTCACAAAAAACACTACAGGGATCAAAATAACTTTAATTTCGGAAGTCGATGTTTCTCGGTATTATTTGTATCTTATTTAACAACACCTCCTCCTTTTTTAGAAGTCGGTTAAAAAAAAACTAACGTGGCCTCTTACTCGTGTTTCCAATCAATACAATCGTTAATGCGTAAATAATTAACAAAACGAACGTATTTTTATCCATTGTAGTTTCAAAACATAATTGTGATTAGTTACTTTTTTTATTTCTTTTATTATTGATAGGTTCACGATTGACCTCTATTTAACCTGTTAGCAATCGATGGTCTGGTCGACAATTGAGCACGCTTGCCTAGAAGTCATCTAAATTGACTCTGAACTTAAAGACTCCCAGGTTGTAGCTGTCAGAAAATACAGATTCGGCAGAGAAATCTACTCCTTAGCCGAGCGCAATATAATATAATAATAATAATAATATTCCACAACTACAAACAACGCCGTATAGTTTCAAGCTAAGCTTGTGTTATGAGTACTAGACAACTGTTAAACATACATATATATTTCTAAATACATACATATTATAGATAAATTACATCCAGACACAGGACAGATGATCGTATACGAACATTTGTCCCGGGTGGGAATCGAACCCACGACCGCCGGCATAGCAGTCAGGGCCACTAACCACTAGACCTACAGGCCAGTCGCAAACAGAGTGAGAGAAATCATTCGATGATTTTCTACATCAAAAAGGTTAAATATTAATCGTTTAGATTTTTTATTGATATACTAGCTTCTGGTAGCGACTTCGCCCGCGTGAAAGCGAGAAATTGTTCCAATGGATAAAAAGTATCCTATGTACTATCAGTACATGGTCTACCTGGGTTTCAATACATATTATAGATAAATTACACCCAGACACAGAACCAATGATCGTGCTCATCACACATCAGGTCAGTAAATATAATGACACATAATAAAAATATTGTAGGAAAGCGTACCATACGTTACATCTGCCCTTTGTTAAAATGCCGAACGGTATCAGCTAGGAGCCAGCAAAAGTATTTGTCCATTTATTTGTATAATAGGACAAATAACGAACCTCAGATAAATCCTCACACAATCATAGAAGTCAAAAATAAGGTAAAATCATGGCCTCTTACCCTTGATTACACACGGACCGAACTTCTGCTTAAATAGCTTCAAAACAAATATAATCTACATATATTGTACGTATTCACTACATTCATAAACACTCATAACATCTATATCTACATCACACATACATTTTGTTTTTTACTTCATTTTGTTTTTTTTTTTTTTGGTTTTATTGTATAATGCGACAAATGTAATAGGTACAAGAGACTGGCGCCTGTTTTTTTTTCGTTGCGAAAATCATCTTATGACATCCTCCGCTCTTGGGTGGAGCGGGAGATAGTGTCAGACTTTTACAGAATCAGACCCTTGGCCCCAGTAGGCTTCGACCCTGCTGGGCCCCTACAGTTGCTGACATCTCCTTGAGGCGCGTGAAACAATATGTGCCGTCGACGACTTGGGCTCGGTCCGGACGGTTACCGGACGGTCGGACGGCGAATTACCCAATGCTCGCCATCCGCAAGCCCGTACCTACTATGGCCGGAAATCGGGATCGGAATTCCCTGGTTGGGGCGTGAGGACCATTGCCTCACGCGATCGGCCGCCTCCTTTGCTAACATTACTGCTTCGCAGAAAGAGGCGACCGCCTGCCACTCCTCCTCTCTCCGGACCATGGCCTGTACCAAGGCCCGGCGCGAGAGATCACCGCCGCCGATCTCCCCCACGAGGACACGGCGTTGCTCTTCCCAAGCAGGGCACACCCCTACCGTGTCCTCCGGGCGGTCCACGCAATGGTGACACCCGCGTTTCTTCCACACGAATCCGGTGCAAGAACCTCCCGAACGTACCATGTCCGGTGAGGAACTGGACTCCTGTAACACAGGCACTATGCCTACCGCAGGAATCAGGTCCTCAGCATTTTTGTAAAAGTTAATTTATGTCCATAAATACTTTATTATTATTATTATTAATATTGAGCTTACATAATCATCTTCACATTATACTTGTGGCGTGTTCATGTGTGGTGACAGACTTTGCATCACAATAGATGCTCCCGATCGTATAGCAGGAATATGTGTATGTACCAAGCCAGTGTTGAATTGGCCGATAACCGAACACGATTGTCAACATTCAATCAAACGAGACATTGGATTGAATATCGACATTCTGCCGATGTACTTTAATTAAATACCTACGCATGAATAATACAGATTAATTTCATTTTAAGCGCAGTATCAGAAATGTATGGTGGAATGTGTGACCAACAGTGGCCAGGTAAGGGCCCTCACCCACGGTGACTTTTTGTAGCGATGCTGTAGCGCGTTAGTAGCGCGTTGGCATCTTTTCAAAATCATCGCTTTTGCAAATGCGACTAACGCGCGTTAGTAGCGATGCTGTCGCACGTTTCATAAGCGCGCGACTGCATCGCTCCAAAAAGGCACCGTGGACGAGGGCCCTAAGGTACACACCACACCGCCGCACGGACCTTAGATCCACAAAAACTGCTTTTAGATACCACTAGTGACTGTTTAAACGCGTTAGCAAACTTAGGTATAAATATGTGTTCAAAGTAGTGGTGGCCTAGTGTTATCGATTCCGAGTAACGAGTTATTTTTGAATTTCAACTCGACACCTCCACGCGTTCCTGAGGTAAAGAGTCTTGAAAGACAGACAAACGGACAAACAACAAAGTGATCCTATAAGGGTTTCGTTTTTTTCTTTTGAGGTACGGAACCCTAAATAAGTGTTCGTATGGAATTTCAATACAAGGAAGTGAAGAAAACAAGGAAGGAATAGAAAAAGAATTTGGTCATGGTTATGTAATTGGGTCGATCTTCAAGGTTAAGCAACGCAAACCGAGGTCAATCCATAGATGGGTGACCATTGATTACAAACTGAGACTTCTCCGTGCCTCAGAATCATCAGGCTATCATTTAAAGATCTTTGACTGCCGTTACGGATATTCAGAATCCAGAAAATCTGCCACCCAGTCTTGCTAAGGAGTATTGTGTTACTCAGTTACTGGGTTGTAGAGGACAGAACGGCACTTAGCTACATCCAGCAAGACTGGCAGCTGACTCCAATGTAAGTGGGAAAAGGCAAAGCAAGCTGAAGAACAAAATTTTTTTTTTCAACACGATCCATAAATTAAACATGATTAATTTTATTTAGCTGGGACGCTGAAAGCTGCAGACCACAAAGGCATCGATGCCATGTAGATGTGGTACTGAAGAAGGATGCTCCGTATACCTTGGACAGCATTTCGAACTAACGTATCCATATTGCGAGAACTCAAAATCTGCTCGCGGTTGTCGTCAGAGTGTCTACACAAGATTCTACAATACTTCACTCACATTGCCAGGGAATATGGTGGCAACCTCGAAAGACTCATAGTAACTGGTAAAGTGGATGGAAAAAGACTTCGTGAACGCAGCCCAATACGTTGGTCTGAACAGATCCGCACCGCCTCTTGACTCTACGCTATACAATGCCCTTCACACCGCCAGAGACAGAAACAGATGGAGGAATATCGTTCGAATAAAAGTGATGAAGCATGGAGGTTACGGCCCTCAGCATTGAGGAGTACGACGCTAGGAGGAAGTTTATTTAAATTATATTTTCGATACCTCCTTTGCGTAAGGTACAAATGTAATTTTTCAGGAGAGTCGTTTTTGTAATTGTTAATGATATCAGTAATTTATGTAACACTTTTAACTGATGTTTTTGCTTTATGTAATCAATTTATAATTAGTTTAAGATCACAGTACCAGACTCTGGATGTACTACGAAGTTACAATATTTATTTCATTCTTTATCACACAATTTAATTTTAACATAAAATACGTGTCAATTTTATGCGTAGGAGGTATCGACTTAACTATACTAATATTATCTCAGAAAAATTATAATACGAGAGTTTTAAAAAATAAATTAAAAACTTCGTCTGTGTGTGTCTAGCTCTTCAAAAAACAGGCCTTATGTTAACTTTCAATCAATCAGTATAGAAATTTCACGCATGACAAAGTCAATTTCCATTTAAAAAAGGCCTCAAAAAAATCTAGTCCAACAATTCAAAACTTTCTATCAGCATAGCCCAAAGCTTGAAATTAATTTCACGCTCAAAAACTCGAAAACTATTTCAGTGGATTATTCTATAGCTTCAACAAAATTTGCAAAGAATCGCTCGGCTCTATTGATAAACAACAGTTTAGTATTTTGTATTTTTTCAATCAAAAATTGTCAATGGGCGCTTTGGAAAAAAATCGTTTGGAAGTTCGCGTTCGTGATATAACCAATAGAAGTGTTGAAAAATGAACCCAATACATTGATCACGCGGTTTGCATGCGCAGCGGGTGTGTGCATACGTCATTGGCAGCGGTGAGCAGAGACGCAGCCGAGTGACACGACCATTCGCTTCCACGGACACTAGGCAACAGACACCTTTCGCATCTAATAAATTATTATTATTGTTCGTACAGGATGCTGAGCTTAAAATAATGCAGTCCACTTATTGTAACCTATTCTAAACAATCGCCAGCTTTGTTTTGCCCTCTTTGAGTTTTGACCTCTCTATTGAGTTTTATCTTAATTTTTTTTTCTCTTTTTCCCACACTAAGAATTACCCCTGTATCGTGGTGCGTTCATAAGTATGTAAACTCACGGACATACAGTTGAAGCCCGGTCTGGATTTGTTCCCTGTTTATAGCAAAAGGTTAAAGGCGCAACGCGACAATGTCAAAAACCCCTTTTTTTTTAAGTTTTTCACAATTATTTTTTTCCTATAAATTCGAGTTGTAGCTATTACTATAGCTAACTACAGTTGTAGTTATAGCTAACTACAACTGCCTCTTTTTTTTATTGAGGGTTTAAAACCATCAAAAAACTTCCAGTTCTCTGGGTAGAGCGAGAAGGAGGGTCAGACTTTTATTGACATACCCGTGTTCCTTCATTACTAACTAATATCCGGGTTACCCGGGTTCCTTTAGATGCCCTTTGTGTTTCGAAGCCGGAACCTGCCCCTCTAGCCAAGTTACAACCGTTTCGTATTCTAACCACGTGACTGAGCGTTGAGATGACGTCGAAACAAAGGAATCGGAGGCTTGGCCGACTCGAGGCGATCGACGAAAGAGAATCAAAACGAAACGGTTGTAACTTGGCTAGGGGGACTGAACTCTAATAACAATATGAGAAATATGGCTGTACCAAACCTCTGTACGTATCCTTTTGAAAGAATACAAAGCACGATGTATGTAAAACCGTCAACGTGTATGTTTCAGAATAAATAGTTTGAAAGTTAAATTCGATTTGGACTTGTACATCGAACAGTTTGGAACATATGGGACCGGGTATAAAACGGAAAGTTTCGTTTCTTCAGATACGCTCAATGGCTGTTTAGGGAACTGTTACGAGAAGACTGATTAGTTTTAATAGAAAGCGGGTTTATCGAGCGTGCGACGATTTAGATGATTGGACATCTATGTTAGTTTGTTTGTTGCTTTGAAGAGTTTTTCTTGTCAATATGTTGTGTAGAAGACAGTCTTATATCTTTCTTGGATACGGAATTGTTCAAAATAGCGCAGTCCTAGAACACAAAAAGCGACTGAAGGAACACATTTGCTTGGTGCGGTACCGTCCGATTACAATTTAGGTGTGAGTGAATAGGCTCTGTAGGGAGTAGATCTGACTTCGAGAAAGAGATCAATCGTCGAATCCGACGTCGACGTCGATCGTCCAATTTACCACAGTGTCTCAAGACGAAAGTCTATGACCAGTGCGTGTTGCCAGTAATGACATGTGGCTCTGAAACGTGGTCGCTTACAACGGGCCTCATCAGAAGACTCAAAGTCACCCAAAGGACAATGGAAAGGGTTATGCTCGGAGTTTCCTTGCGTGATCGAATCAGGAATGAGGATATCCGCAGGAGAACCAAGGTCACCGACATAGCACGAAAAATCGCCAGACTTAAGTGGCAATGGGCAGGGCACATTGCAAGCAGAACGGATGACCGTTGGGGCCGAAAGGTTCTGGAATGACGACCACGTACCGGAAAACGTAACGTTGGAAGGCCTCATACAAGGTGGACCGATGACCTAGTAAGGGTTGCGGGAATCCGATGGATGCGAGACGCACGGGACCGTTCATTGTGGCGACACTTGGGGGAGACCTATGTCCAACAGTGGACGTCTTTTGGTTAAAATCATGATGATGATGGTGAATAGACTCTTAATAAACTAGTGTGGTTCACCATCAATGACTGCATCACTGCTTGCCTTCAGGTGGGATCGCAGTCAAACACTAGTTTATAGGAATAAAAAAAATCTTTTAACTGACGCTATGCAATCTATTAGCACACAATACCATGCCGACGTCTTTATGACGATACAGTTACCGGCCCACGCTGAAAACCAGCTCCATACACTCATCGCATTTTGCGTGTGGTCACGGCATTATGCTGAGCGTTCGGCCGTTTTGCGCGGATGTGGCGCATATTTTTTCACATAATATACTTGTAAATTGTTAGTTCTAAATTTTCGCCTTGTCCCGCCACAAAAAATGTTTTTCTTACTTTCTTTTCTTCTTTCAATTGTAGAAATCGTTTTCTATTAAATCAAGAATGTTGTGATGAATGTGTGTGCGTAATATTTTTCTGATGTTGTACACTGACAGCCTTAAATCTGTCTCCTTTTTTTCAGTCCATCCAAAGGTTGTCTGTAAGAAATTAACCTGTGCGATAAGACTGCCCATTGCACGCTTATTTTTAATTATGTTTGTCCTGTATTTTTGTTTATGTGGTGTACAATAAAGAATATAATAAATAAATAAATAAATGTCCAGTTTGAGCTCCCGCGTCACACCAGTAAACTGTTATTTACCTGCAACAATAAAAGAGCTACCATTAATATTAACATCATAAATTAACGTTGCTTTAGTAATTTGATATGATTATAATCATACAGTCAGCCGTGTAGCGATATTGTAACAATATAGTCGGCCCTTTGTTTTTATTGACACTTGTATACATACTACCGGCGACTGTTGACCCTTTAAAATAATCAAAAATGTCGTTTTTTTTTGTGCAATTCACTTAATATTCATGCATTTAAAAGTACAAAGGCGGACTTAATGTCTGAGGCATTCTCTGCCAGTCAACCTATACTGAATATACGGCGGAAGACGTAGCGTTGGAAGGCCTCCTACAAGGTGGAACGATGACCTGGTAACGGTTGCGGGAGTACGATGGATGCGAGACGCACAGGACCGTTCATTGTGGCGGCACTTGGGGGAGGCCTATGTCCACAAGTGGCAGGCATATAAAAAATCGACCGACTTCGGGTTGGAGTCGCGCACGAAGGGTTCAAAAAATCACGTAAGTTTTATTAGAGCCTGACTTAAATATTTATTTTATTCTGTTTTTGTATTTATTGTCATAGCGGCAACAAAAATACATCATCTGTGAAGATTCCAACTGTCTAGCTATCACGGTTCATGAGAGACAGCCTGGTGACAGACTATAGGGTTATACTTTGGGTACGGAAGCTTAAATAAGTACATATTGTTTAAAAAAACAAACGTAATAAAAGTATATGTAATTAAAATAAATATACATAAATATTTAATATATGATAATTCATATATTAAATATTTATGTATATTTATTTTAAAGTGAAAGGGGTTTTTGAGACGGTTCTGCTATTGGTTTAGAAAATAATTCCGCAACACAACTGCATACTGACTCGAGAGGAAGCGAATTCCACAGAAGGATGGACTGTTTATTAATGGAAAGAAGAATGGACATACTCAGAAGTATGACAAAGACAAAGCATTAGCAGATTGTTAGGAGAACGCAGATTCCTAGCGTGTGAAGAGTTAAGATGTTGAAAGTGAGACATTAGATAAGAAAGAGGAGTGAGAAGAAGGTACTGCCCAAGACCAACCAGCTTTGGTGAGATAAAACAAATATACCTGTGTAGATAGCTCCTCTTTTATCATCATCATCATCTTCCTGCCCTTGTCCCGTCTTATTTGGGATCGGCGCAACACGTTTTTTCTTCCATTCTGTTCTGTCAACCGTCATGCTATCACTAACTTTCTTTTCTTTCATTTCTCTCATATCACAGCTCCGCTTTGAAGCATGGTAAATGACTTACCCAGCCATCTAATTTTTCCATTACGGTTTAAGCAATCCTACTAAGAAGGTATAAGTTGACGCTTTAACGGCTCAAGTTAATCTAGTTATAAGAGTCCATGACCTCGAATTGAATTATCGATTACCTATACAGTTCTTTTAATTTAATCCATTAAAGTAAACGTCAAGACCCATTTAAGTTTGCCTACTAAGCACACGTATCTATGGACTAAAGTGGCTTTTTTTTTTTCTACACCTCTACATACATATAAATAATTTTTAAATACCTTTGGTAGTATATTCGATACCTATAACAAAAACGCATTTTTTAAATTAAATTTTTATCTGTTTGAATTACTAATTTTTAAAACGGTTGACTCTCATTGGTATTCATCTGATTTCATAAAGAGTAAAGAGGCTACTCTTATTTCAGAAAAAAAATAAAGTTTCGCGCAAAAACAACTTTATGAAATTGCATCGTGCTTTTTTACGAGTCTAAGTTGCGGGCTAGTCTGAAGATTTATATAGATATCTATCTTCTACATAAATAAAAATGAATAGCTGTTCGTTTGTCTCGCTAAAACTCGAGAACGGCTGGACCGATTTGGCTAATTTTGGTCTTGAAATATTTGCGATAGTTCCCAGCTTTAAACGTTGAAAAAATATGAAAAAATCAAAAGTTCGAATACAACGCCATCTCTAATTGAAATGTCATTTTAAACTGAATTAAGCTGGTTCTGGTAATGCCAGAAGATGGCGTTATCCTTTGACAGTTTAGCTAAGGTATCACAACATTCATTACTATTAGGCGGTACGAAATTTGCCGGGTCAACTAGTTTTTTAAAGCATCTTTGCCCTGCACTAGGAATAACTCCTATATCATAGATGCGATCACAAACATGTAAGCTCACATATGCAAGACATCCAGACCGGGAAGAAATATCTATCTTAATCAATGCGTCAACCGTGCCGGTATAGATTCTGTAGTTAATAAGCAAGAATTTGCTATATTTTAACTCGCTTGCCTGCCTCCCTAGCCAAGTTACGATCGTTTCGTTTCGATTCTCTTACATCGAACACCTCCTGACTGAGCGTTGAGATGACTTCAGAACAAAGGAATCGGAGGCGTAGTCTACTTGAGGCGTTCGACGCAAGAGAATCGAAACGAAACGGTCGTAACTTGGCTAGGGGGGCTGGTGTGGCGACTACTTGACCCAAAATAGAAAGTAGAACCAAAAAATGGCTTAGTACCCGACAGCTTAAAGACATACGCTGCTGGAAGGCCTAATAAGGTGGACCAACGTCCTGGTGAAGGTCAACGAATTCCGATGGTTGTAGATAAACAGGACCGTTCGTTGTGACGACACATGGGGAAGGTTTATGGCCAGCCGTGGTAATAATGATGACTGTAACTGATTGGAATACCCGTTTGCCATCAAAATATGGCCAGTACATATTATTTATGCCACTAACCAAGCCCTAGTGACCATTCTTGTGGCTAACCGTCAAAGTCGCTCCTAAAGCTTGGTTGATTTCCAAAATCCTGATTCTGGGGGACCATAGCCGTTATCTAATAACCAGTATTAAGTAATCGATCACTCAGCAACGGTGCCGTTGCAATTACGGGTAATAAAACCACCCGATTTTACCCTCGATGGCTAGAAATTACCCTTAGTACAGTCAGGGACAACGCCAGACCAGTAGAATCGTTTTTTTTTTTTTTAGAAAATGTGTTTGATTTTTTTTTTGGTTTTCGGACTGTCTACAAAAAAAAATCTATTGTCATTGTAGACATTAAAATGATCTCGATCAATTAGCTGCTACCCACGGCTTCGCCCGAGTGAACGTAGAAATTGTCCCAAGGGAACATACTCTCGGGTACTTAAAGAGTATCTTTTGTGCTAGTCCAGGACATGATCTACCCGTTTTCCAAATTCATCCAAATCCATTCAGCCGTTCGAGCATGAAGAAGTAACAACATACACACAGCATCACAAACTTTATTCTTTATAATATTATTATTGTTAAATATGTTCATAAAATTTAAGATTCATACAAATAAATTTTATGTTCATAAAAATTGTTACTAAAAGTCGAGTGATATTTTATTCCTAATTCAAATTTTCTAATTTCAATTTTAGGTGTTAAAAAGGTCTAGCTCAAACACCTTAACTAAATAACCTTACATTTTCAACCTACATTACCTACATAGCAACTCTCTCTCTAAAATAATTCTCCAGAATTAATACGATAACGCTGCCGAGTGTACCCGACCGCGCCCGAACACGGCGGAAATTATAGTTAATGGATTCGAACCCCGGTCATATCAGTGCATAATTGCATCAAGCGTGACGCCAGCGCATCAAATTTTAATATCGTTTCCATGTAAAATCAGAAATTTGCGATCATACGACGCCGGGTTATATTTATTCGTCCAATTATGAGTGAGATGTGATTGCGGGGATGATACACATATTTTTTGACATGACTGTACTTAATTTTTTAATGGTTTTGTCATGTTTTTTGGGAAAGGCGTGTTTGGGTATATATAGATTGAAATATGGACTGTTTACTCGTGGTATGTTGGTAGATCTCTATTATAATATGATTAGACAGAATATTCTTAGCAGTGGATGAAAATGCGTATTCATAATCAAAAGAATATTAGGTAAACCGGCACAGCTTCTTTAGAAGCCACCATCCAATATAGAGCAGTGGTGGCCAAATGATAACGGCTTCGACTTACGAGTGTCGTGGGTTCAAACCCAACCAGGCGCATTACTTTGCGTAATTTATTTCATCACCACAGCTCTTAAAACGGTGAAGAACAACATCGTGAGGAAACCAGTATGTCCTAGTACCAAAAATTCGAAGACATGTATTGTGACATCCACCAACCTGCACTGGGCCCGTGTGGTGGATTACGGCCCATTCCCTCTCCTAGTGAGGAGGCCTGCGTCCCAGCAGTGGGAACATTATAAGGCCGACTATACTATGTATCCAAGATATCTTGGAAGTTCTGAACAAAGCCTATACTTTACTATAAGGGGCAGGTCACACCGAGACGCGACGCGACTCCAAATATAACTTTATTTACTATACGAAAAGATACATATTTCAGATCGAGATGCCTCGCGGCGCAGCAGTGCGTGGTTCAACGTATTCTGGATTCTCACAATGAAATGTGTATCTTTTTGTGTAGATAAAGCTATCGCTCTTCGTGTAGCGTCGCGTTTCGGTGTGAACTGAGCCTTGAAAGAAAGTACCTAGTAAATGAACTTAGTAAAATGTAAACAATATCTATTTTGTACGTTTACGCAAGCGAAATGATTCCTAAAGTCAATATTATGTATATCAAGTTATATGTAGAGTGAAACGTAGCGGGTGAACTTTAACGGGAACGTAGGTATCAAATGTTATGCGTATTTAGAACTAAACGGAGTTCAATCTATCTTTATTTATATAATTCATCTGTACGTGTGTTTGTCACCTCTCTACCACTAAACAGCTTGACAGCTTGACAGTTTAAAAATACTGTTGAACTCGGTAGGTGGCGCTGCAATCGGGTTCTCATTTTTTTTCTGACGAACAGCTAGCATTCAGGCAGGATAACGTCTGTCGGAAACTTATATATTTTTATTATACTAGCTGCCGCCATCGGCTTCACCCGCGTGATATTAGAAAATTATCCCAAGGGATCATACTCTCGAGATAAAAAGTATTCAATGTGATATTCTAAAACATGGTGGACCCGTGTACCAAGTTTCATCGAAATCTGTTACACGAGTAACTTGGTAACGGCAAAACAGTCGTTCGAACGTGAAGAATTAAATACAATTTTTCATTTTCTTAATATGAATTGCACGTCGAGACCTCACTACTTTTTTTTTCGGTAGATAAATTATCCTATGGCATCCCCCGCTCTTGGGCAGAGCGTGAGATCGTGTCAGACTTTAACTGACTAAAAATCCACTCCTGTTCCTTCTTTGCCTTTGTTCCAGGGCCCCGGGGTTCTCTTTCGCATCACCCATGGCCCCAGAAGGCTTCGACCCTGCTGGGTCCCTATGGTTTTGCTGTCATATCCTTGAGGCGCGCTTGGAACACTACGCGCCGTCGACCACTTGGGCTCGTTCCGGGCGGTTACCGAACGGTACCCCGGCCGGCGGCTGGGGCGTGAGGGCCGTTCTCTCGCGCGTGCGGCCGCCTCCTTTGTTAGCATTACTGCTTCGCCGAAGAGACCTCGCTACTTACCATCAGGTGGGATCGCAATCAAGCACTAATTTACAGTAATTAAAAAAAAAAAATATCCACTGAATGCCTGAAGAAGATACCGCCGAGATTAGCTCAAAAAGTCTAGAGATGACCAAGATACTTAATAATGCTTATAGCGAGGGTTAGTTTGAGAAGGTGCGGGAATAAAGGACTCATGGAAGGTCAGGGAGACCTTTACCCAGCATTGAGGAATGATGACAAATGAGTGTTTCTCTTCACAACATAGCAGCAACTTCATAAAAAATGTGGAAGCCAATAGGCCATCTTTACAGTACTTTATACTGACCTGAGCCTTGCGCACAAAATGGTTATTTTATAATTTCCCACTAAAATAAAATATCTATATATATAAAAGAAAGTCGTGTTAGTTACACTTTTTATAACTCAAAAATGGCTGAACCGATTTGGCTGAAAATTGGTGGGGAGGTAGCTTAGAACCAGGAGACGGACATAGGATACTTTTTATCCCGTAGAGTAGGGTAGAGTGGGGTAGGGTACAATAGCGTGGGATCGAGTGAGGTAGAGTAGGGTAGAGTGAGGTAGAGTGAGGTAGAGTAGGGTAGAGTAGGGTAGAGTTGGGTAGAGTTGGGTAGAGTAGGGTAGAGTTGGGTAGAGTAGGGTAGAGTAGGGTAGAGTTGGGTAGAGTAGGGTAGAGTAGGGTAGAGTAGGATAGAGTAGGGTAGAGTAGGTAGGGTAGGGTAGAGTAGGGTAGAGTAGGGTAGAGTAGGGTAGAGTTGGGTAGAGTTGGGTAGAGTAGTAGAATATAGACGGGAGCGAAGCCGCGGGCAAAAGCTAGTAAAATATAAAGGAATCGCATACGAAGGGTTCCATACTACATTATTAAAACCTAGCAAAAATATGCCGATGAAATAGTGTATTTTGCATGGGAACCCCCTTCAATTTTTAACTTTATTTTAATTTTATTAATGTGTGTAGTAAAATAAACGTTTTCGTGAAAAAATCATTTCTTTAACTCTTTCAGTTTATGAGATACAGCCAGCTAACAGACAGACGGAGGGACAGCGGGGGCATCGTTATACCGGTTCCGTTGGCATGTTTTCGGTACGGAACCCTAGAAAATCTAAAAACTATTTCAGATAATAGCAATCCAATACAGAAATCATAAAATAACAAACGATTGGGAATCAAATGAATTGATATTAGTGATAGATAGATCTTTTCTTTAGTGGCAATAAAAATGGGTTTATATCTGACTATTTCGGTATTTATGAGAAGTTATATGGGTAGTTAATCAGCTGTACTTTTTGATTTCATATATTTTTGAACGACTAATAATAATAATAATAGTTTATTTTTGCATCAAGTTTACATTTTACATCAAATACATTTAATATATACGGCTTAAAGTAAATATACAATGATGTGGTGACATCAGCACTTGTTCTTTACTAAGTTGCCAAGACAACTTGTGTTAAAGATGCTGGGCCCAACCCTTTAGTGGATAGTTCTATTTGCATTTAGGTAAGTACATTCATGAGATGCTATTTTGTATTTATACTACTGGTTCATTATACGGCATAGGTAAACGGACAAATAAACTATTTAAAAAGGAAATAAAATAAAAAGAAAATGTGATGAGTGGGGTAGTGTAGTGTGTGTAGGGGTGTGAGAAAGTGTTTGTGTGAGAGTGTGTGTGTATGTGTTTTTACTATATTTGTGAGTAATGGTAGCGATTGATCATAATATCAAACTAATATGGTTTTTTCTTGCTGAAAGTTTTAAGAGATCTACAGGAGCTAATAACCAGTTTTATAAAGTACAAAAGTATAGGATCCACCATTTGATTGTAAACAGAATCAAAGATATATATTTTCCTTCAGAATAAATGCTAGATAGATAAGTATATTCAAAACATGACAGCTTATTTACAACAATAAAAAAAAATACTTTTATCGATTAAAAACTAGACTAATATACATGCAATAATTCTGATTGTTTGTCAAATTATTATACAAGTAAGAAAATCTGGCACCATCTTATCTCACTTCGTACTTCGTACAACCAACAATGAATGACATTTAAGAAAGTTTTTCTAAAATAATGACATCAAGTTTAAATAATATTCCTACATACTCCAATTTGCTGTTGAGTCTCTGACTATAATGAACAAAATACATCTCACATTCAACCGTAAACAAAAGAGACAGTTCTTCATTAAACTTAAACTAATTATGACCCCCATAAAATTAAATACAATAATGGGCAAAGTAACAGAATTACGTACACAGAAAATGGCTGACTTAATACAATCATACAGACAAACTGACATCAAGAAACAGAGAAATAAATGTATTAAAACTTTTGCTCGCCTCCAAAGTAATTGTGGTCGTGTTTCTAGCGCAACGCCATTTTAATTTCACATCTTAGTAATGCCACAGAGTATATGTGTACAGAAGCCTCATGTAACGAGTGAAAACCGGCGCATGCGCACAAACGCTTGCACTACAAGATAATATGATTTTATTTTGACTACTTTTTTAAAACAAAGGATGAATAAAAGTACAAAATTTATAAAAATACTATTATATTAAACTACAGTATTTTATCAACAAAGTAACACAAGTTTTTGTATATCTAATTTCTTTATCGTTTGCATCGGTTATTTAGTAGGTTGTTTACAGTATCAATATCAAATAATATTTAAGCTATGGCGATTTCTACTACAGTACGCCCACATCGCCTACTATCAGATTTTAAAAGCAGTGGTGATGAAATAAATTTCACAAAATAAAGCGCGCATGCCAAGATTTGAACCCACGACTTACAACTAATAAGTCAGACATGTTGCTATACTATATCAACGTGCATTTTCGCTTGATGTATGGAGATAACTTTCTGCACCAATATATTCTGTGTTCTGTTCACGGACGGCCGCGACAAAAAGTCGGGCAAAAGTTTCAACGATGTTAATTACGTTTTATTGTGTCACGGCGTTGTTTTTAAGATTTTTAATTTTTATTAATGTTTTGAGTTTTTAATAAATGATGGTGGGTGTTAATGCGTTTTCAGGTTTAATAGTTTTAGTAAGTTATTTTGCAATGACAACCTTTTTATATTTTTTGTCTTTTAAACGAAAAAAATGATAGAATTTATTTGAACTTCCCATCCGATTATAATTTAGGTGTCTTCAAAGCTAGAGTGAATTACATCACTGCTTACCATCAAGTGGGATCGCAGAGATTTTTTTTATCAGTTTATATCGTTTAAAAAAAATAGTATAATTTAAATAATAAATAATTTAATCAAATAGTAAAAATATTTGTTATTTAGTCCTGAATTACTGAAAAACATTTCTACCCCTTTTTTGAGGCGGGATATCATCAAATGATTTCTTTCGTCCCAGAGTGACTAGAACCCATCTGGGTTCTTCTGTTGCCATTTGCGTTCCAGGGCAGCGAGTTACCTCTTTCAAACGTACCCATGAAAACACTACGTAAATAAGTAGTACCGCGGGCAGAGACTGGTTATTAATATTTTTAAAGTCGGTCATATATTTGCTTATAAAAATCTGCTTTGCCCAGCACAGCCATTGGAAGTTGATAGAGAAATGTATAAAATTTTATGTCTGATGATAAAATACGAAATAAAACTATAAAAATATTAGCTTCTGCCGGTGGCTTCGCCCACGTGAAGGTTTCTTCATACTAATTTAGACCCCCGTTTTATCCCCTCAGGGTTTGAATTTCGAAAAATCCTCTTTTAGTGTTTGCCTACGTCATAAAAGGAAACCTAGCAAAATTTCGTGCTCCTAGTCCCAGTAGTTTTGGCTGTGCGTTGATATGTGAGTCAGATAGTTTCTCCTTTTATATATATATATATATAGATTAATTAATAACTAAACCTGATAAACGAAACTATCTGCATACTTCAACAATAATTTTGGAAGTCACGACAGACTGAAATAGCTATTTACACGGTTTCATTCACATTTTTGGTTACTGCTCCGCTTCTATTCATCGTACGTTATGTTTGTTATATAGCCTATCTCCATAAATGGGTTATCTAGCATTAATATATATATTTTCGAAATACGAAGTACACAATAGTTCCTAAGATTAGAGTGTTCAAACAAACAAACGAACTCTTCAACTTTATATATTTGTATAAAAGAGATGTTGTCAATGATATTATAAGTCAGTTTTTGTTAATTTTACTTTTTCCTAGCAGTTTAGCTCGCGTGCAAGCCGACACCTATTCCGTGGGAACGTATTATCGGGACAAAAAGTTTCCATGTCCAAATCCAGACCATAGTCAACCTACATTTTAGTTTTTTTCAGATTTAGACGTCATCATCTGCCTGCTCTTGTCCCGTGTTATTTGGGGTTAGCGCAACACATTTTTTTCTCCCATTCTACCCTGTCACGTGATGGTATCAATAACTTCCTTTTCTTTAACTTTTCACATTTAGAACCAAATTTTGTGAAGAGTGATAACTCTTCACAAAATTCATCCATCTTTTCTTTGGCATCCCTCTTCCTCTCCTAATGTATGCTCATAACTCTTTTAGTAACTTGCGTTTCATCTCTCCTCTATACATAACCATACCAAGACAAACGATTCCCCTTTCACTTTCAAACTTACTCTAATACACTCATTTCTCACTTTATCTATTTTCGACACAGCACACATCCATCTTAACATTCTCGCCTGCACTACATGCAAATCTTTTTTCATCTGTTTTTCACAGTCTAACATTCTGATTCATACAGTATGATAGGCCTTATCATAAATTTGTACACTAAGAATTTCTCATGTATCATGGCACACGGGTGCGTTCAAAAACACGTAAACTCATACACAAGACACCCCAGACTCGGAACGACTAGATAATACAAATATTTGTTCCGCGTGGGAATCAAAACCTTGGCGCGCGTTACATCAGTCAATTGCTTAACCACTGCGCCAACCATGTTGTCGTGTCGTTATTGATTAACAAACACATGTGGATCTTCATCACCGATATCGATTGTTGAATACAAAATTAGTTTTAGTATATGCGAAACCCAAAACAGGTGTACACAGATAAGTGTGATATGTGTGAAAAAAAAATCACGAAGTTATAAGCTTGTTACATTACCTGATTGGCCGCACAAATACATGATCACCGGGCCACCCGGGCGACTGAGGGGTGGTTTTACTCCCGCATCCAGCTGTGCTCTATTGTCTAATGTTCGCTACAACCTGCCGTGACCTGTGTTGTACTTACTGTCGGTGGTGTCCAGCTTATGCCCTTTTTAAAATACTTTTGGAAAAAAATATAACATGGTACCATCACTGCTTACCATTAGGTGGAGTTGCAATCAGTCAACAAAAAAAAATTTAGATTCGATTTAGTTACTGATTCTAAACAAACTATATTCAGGTTTCGCATATACTAAAAATAATGTTGTATATACCTCGCCTAAGCGACGCCACATCAAATGACCCCAAGCGTTTCGCATCCAACGTGTTCTCACGGCCTTCTCAGGTCATCTGTCCACCTTGTGGGAATCCTTCCAACAATACTTAAAGTCTTTATTATAATGTTAGTATGAAGTAGTATATAAGCATAATCAGGCTTATGATAATAATAATAATGTAAATTAGAAAAATAAAGAGATAATAATCAAAGTTACCCATTACAATTTTTATATGCAAATTTAACATACAATTGACGCTAAAACACAATTCAAATAAACCAATAAAATAAAATTGCTTTAAAATAAAACTCAATCCAAATACGTTATTATCAAAACTCAATCCAAATACGTTAATATCAAAACTCAATAAATGTATATAATGTGTTAGAATGTTTCCACTGCCGGGACTTAGACCTGTCTAGGAGGACGAAAGAGTCATTGTGGGACCAGTGCAGGTTGGTCGATATCACATGTCCTTCGAATTTTTGGTTTTAGGACATGCCGGCTTCCTCATGAAGTTTTTCTTCACAGTTTTGAAAGCAATGCTGATCCACTTCTCTCATAACAGTGAAGGAAAACATCAGTATTAAATTACATAAAGTAAAGTGCTAGCCTGGGTTTGAACCCACGACGTGCAAATTGAAAGTCGGGAACGTTACCACTGGGCCACAATTGCTCTCCGAAGTAGTAATTCTTAATAATTTATTGTTCAGAAAAAACTGAATATACACACAGTATATTACAGTGATCTTATAATTCATAAACAAAGGCGAGCTTAACTTAACAATGAGTTTGCTGCTACCTTTGAGTGACAGAGACAGCTCGAGGGTACGATCCAACGTCCAACCTTCATAAATAAGTCTAATATACAACTTTATTTTTAGTATTTGCGAAACCTGCATATAGTTTGTTTAGAATCAGAAACTGAATCAACTCCAATAATTTTTACACCATGTTATATTTTTTCCAAAATGGCACAAGACGAAGCGCACGCGTCGCACTCTCGTCCCGGTCGCATTACGCCAGCGTGTATTCGCCATGACGCTGCGAATGTTTTTACTTTTGTTGGTTGATCTTGTAGGTAACCTATTAACGCATGTAAAAACTATCGTGTAATTAAGAAGGGAGTGATAAGTAAGACATTGTAAGTAGTGAGCGAGTTAATTATTGTTGTGTCAAGTTTAGGTAAATATATATACATACTTTATTTGTAAAAGCCGCGAAGTGATAAAATGTAGTGAAAATGTTATCACTAATTAATTGCAATACAAACAGAAAAAATATTAACAATGAACGCTAGACGGTGCGTGCGCGCCTCGTGGCGACCTTGTATTTCTATGGACAGTTCGGTAACGTAACAAGCTTATAACTTTGTGATTTTTCATGATACGGTTTTGAAACTTTGTATACAGATTCTTTACATAAAAATACTAGAAAGGTGTTTCAGGTTTCGTATATAAAAATATACATGTATTAGTATATAAATATAATAATATATTCGACATACTATGGCAGTTGTAAGAGGAAGTGCTTAAATTTCCTCTTGAAGACCTCCAGAGATAGGCTGTCGTGAAGGGAGTGTGAGAGAGAGTTCCAGAGACCCTCTGCAGTTAAAGAAAAAGAGCCAACACACACACATACACATAGTACCTACGTAGTTTTAATAAATAAATAAGATGAATAAATATCTTCAATTATTCCATTAAGTTACGCAAGTACACAGCAAACATATTTAACTGAAATACTCACATATGTACATATAAATGTAAATGCGATTCAAAAGGAAAGTTAGACGACTCAAAGTTTGCGATTCGGCAAAAACGCATTACCATAATAAATTATTCTTTATCAAAGAGATCGGACCGTGAATAGGTCGCTTTAAGCTTCCTTCGAAAGTTGTAGAGATGTGACCTCGGAGGCTGATATAACAAGTTATACGAATGCCGTATGAGACGTGTCTTTTTCTGGAGGTATTAAACAACTCTAGGTATATAATATGATGAGCTCAGCGCAGAATAAGGAATGGACGTGCTATTTTTTTGGGCTAAGTTAAATAATTTTCAGCTCTAGTAAAAAAACTATAAAAGAGTTTTTAAATATCTTCTTTGACAAAGAAGTTATAAAGCTTCAAATCTGCTGATAAGAAATATAAGTCAGACATGGACTTTGACGTCTAAGTCGAAAACAACGTCTTAGCAAGAGAAACATATATTCGTTTAAAATTGTCAAATCTCGTTTGCTTTTCTACCCATTTCGAAACTGTTTTCACTAATAACTAATTTTTTTTAGGGTTCCGTACCTAAAAAGGAAAAAACGGAACCCTTATAGAATCATTTTGTAGTCCGTCCGTCCAATCTGTCTGTCTGTCTGTCTGTCTGTCAAGGCCCTTTATTTCGGGAATGCGTGGAGGTATCGAGTTGAAATTAAAACCATATACTCAAATCTGTAGTCTCTTGATGCTGTGTAAAAAATCAGACTTCTAAGTAAACGAAAGAAAAAGATACGGTTTTGGAAATAACTGGTTTATATAGTATAGTATCTATAGTTTAATAATTGTTACAGTTTCTTTTATACTTATGTATTAGTTTATTATTTTGTAAGATTATTTGTGTATTTTATCTATGGGCCTTAGTTGCCTGATAATAAATGATTATTATTATTTTTATTATATAGCTTGTTACAGTTATTGAAACCAGTCTGATTTAATGAGGGAAGGCGCAGCATTGGAAGGCCTCTCCCAATGTATACCGATGACCTAGTGAGAGTAGAATTCGATAGATTCGAGGCGCATAGGACAGTTCCTTGTGGTGACACATGGGGGAGGGCTATGTCTAGCAGTGGAAATCTTTCTACTGAAATGACGATGACAGATTTCATTATTTAACGTTGAATTTTTGTGGCAACACATATTTACTTTGTTAACGTTTATATCTGCCAATATTGGACGTATTTTGAACTAGATGACAAATATTCGATGGACTTATGAAAATGGTTTCATCATAGCTGCAGATTCACTTAAAATTTAGTAAGGCTATAAAAACACCCAATAAAAAAGGAATTATTTATTTATTTAAACTTCATGTACAGTAGTGTTACATAGGCGAATTTAATGTAACAAGGCATTCTCTACCAGTCAACCTTTGGGATAAAAGAGACAACACTGTGGTATGTGTACAAAATAAATAAATAATAGTTAAGTATCAAGTGGAATGTAGTATCATTAAATTAAGTTACAATAATAAAATAATTATATAAACTAATAAATACATTATAAATTGGGAGAACCTAAAAATAACAATTATGATGAAGACCAAACTAAGGTTGAGAGGACTTCAAGTAGTAGTTCTGAATTGGACTTAGTAGAGGACTGTCTATTCTTAGCCCCCAACTAAGAAGACTTGACGAGAGATTGTTTTATTTATACCAGTTAATTCAGTTGACTTTAATTTATTTATACGATATTCTAACTAGACTTAGTGTACCTTAAGAATTTGAAACTTGTTTTCAAAGTGAGACTTTAAATATTAAAACTAAGCCAACGTACTTTGCAAGTAAATGAACTAGAAACTGAGGAATAAAAGGCATTAGTCTTATTAAAACTTTGTATCAGTCGTTACATTCTTTTTCTTAGCGTATCGATGGCAAAACTACTTAAATTCCTTGCTTGGCCCAGTATTCGGCCATGGCAGTGCCGTCCGCTGATGCTGTCATTAGGTTACATTCAAAACCGGTCCAGTGCGTGATGGGCCACGCGCAGTGTAGGGTTCCGTCGTGGCCCGTTACAACATGAAAACTTAGGAGTGCACTTTATGATTCTTCATCTTCTTCCTGCCATAATACGTGGAGGAAGGCAAAAAAGGAACAAGAGTAGGTTTTTATTCAGTAAGAGTCTATCACGCCCTCGCGCACCGCCCAAGAGCAGGGGGTTGTCATTGGATGATTTTCAAACCTACAAAAAAAAACCGTTTGTAAGGTAAAGGTTAACGATGTGGACTCAAAAAAAAAATAGCCTCGCAAGGTTCCCACCAATCAGGGAACCGCCCTCCAGCTAATAGAAACTTTATCCCTTCAATATTTTCTTTTGATTAAATTCGTGTGCTGCCGGCGGATGAGAAATATTTTTATTTCCATTTTTTTTTATAAAAAATATACTAAAATTAAGATTGCGATCTTTTAAGGATATTGGGGAAATATGTTGGATTGGGATGACGAATTGATTATGTTCTATATATAATAAGAGCGTGGTAGCCAAGTGGTAACGGCCCCGACTTACGAGTTGTAGGTCCCGGGTTCAAACCTATCCAGACAACCACAAACACCGCCACGAGAAGCTAGAAGCGGCCACAAAGAAAGCTGAAGCCTGCAACAGCCAGTTGTGGCCGGTGGCTGCTACTTTTTTTTCACCCATACGCGCAGTATCATAATGGACTCTGACGAAGAAGATTTAAATGCGCGAGTAGCTTGGCGTTTAGCGACGAGTAGGAGCCACATTCTTGTGGCTCCTGCTGGTGACTTGTAGCATGTGGCGGCCACCGGCGTCACCCGAGTGTGCCGAATCCACATGAAATGTATGGAACCTACAGGAAATTTGCCCGTGTGTAGCGATCCTTAGATCTTTAGATTTCCGTTAAACAATCACGCCACAATAGCTCAGCGGATATGAATGAAAATGGCAAGCATGTTGACCAAATCCTGCAATAAGACAATTGATATTTTTTCTATGAAGCCAGTACTACACAATATTGTAAAAGTTTCTAGCGTAGCAGGGCTACGGCGTAGGGCTGACGTCACGGCTACGACGCTACGTGATCGTAGCATATTGGCTGTGGCTACGCGGAAATAGTTGTTGGAACCCTTCCCTTTGACCCGGCTTTGTATACATTTTATATTAGTTGAAACTTTGTAAGGAAACGATATTTGAAAATTGCCTTTAAAGTACTTTGTACAAGGCTATAATTTCCGTTGTTATTCAATTTTCGATGTCGACGTATCAACCTGTAATTTAGTAATTCAATTCTGAACAGTCATTATTTTTTGTAGTGTTCAAAAACCAAAATCCGAATAGATTTTGACATTCTCATATTGGTGAAATCCAATGTCACTGTAGAACTTTTTTTTAATAGATTAAGACTCAAATTGCATGTCCTTTTTTTGTTTGTTTAAGGGGAAAAACCTTCAAAAAGCGCCTGGAGTTTTGATGAAAAAACCAGGAAATGTGGGATCCTTACCTCACTATAACCACCCCAGTGATCACCATCAGCACATGGGAGGGGACAAAAAAATTGGTCATCTATTTATTTATTTATACTTCATGCACATAAAGGCACAGAGGCGGACTTAATGCCTTAGGCATTTTCTACCAGTCAACTTTGGGTGATGCAGAGAAGAATAGTGGTAGGTGCAATAAAAAATTGAGCAGAAAAAAAAAACAATATAAGAAAGATACACAAATGAATCACAGATACAATACAACAAATATATAAATATATTCGTGCAACTCATCGAAAAATCAAAATATTCAGCTCTGCAATACAAACCGCACAGCTCTACCGCGAAGACGCAACGACACACCACTCAGCACACTAAGCCCCTACAATAAATATAGAAGTTTGTTAAATTGTTACCAAGAAACAATAAGTTGTGTTTAACAGGGGCAACCACAAGTTGCTGGCCGAGTGGAGAGGGTAAAACTGGTTACATACCGAGAGGTAAGCTATACTTAGTCACAGCATCCTGAAAACAGTCCCCCCGGGGGTCGATTGTTCCTGAACCATTGTTTAATGCTGCATTTCCCACCGCTGGGACTGAGACCTCCTCTCTAGGAGAGGGTATGGACCGTAATCCACCACGCGGGCCCAGTGCGAGTTGGTGGATGTCACATGTCTTCGAATTTTTGGTTCTAAGACATGCGGCGGTTCCTCAAAATGTTTTCCTTCACCGTTTTGAGCAGTGGTGATGAATTAAATTACACAAAGTAATGCGCCTGGCTGGGTTTGAACCCGCGACGTACAAACTCGTAAGTCGGGGCCGTTACCACTCGGCCACCACTGCTTCTCTATGGTTCAATTACTGAAAAATAGGAATCTGTAAATATTACGTGTTTGATTTATTTGTGTATGTGGCCTTTGTAATTGTTCAAATCTTCTTCATCTTTGATTAATATCTTTCAGCATAATTTGACAAAAGTTTTTCACTATTTTAACCTAATATATAGTTGTCAGCCTAGCCGTTGATCCTGGATGTCATTCGTAGATCTTTGTCATCCCTCAATGTACAACACGGTAACGTCGGTAAACGGTAGAATAGAAAAAAGGATAACCCTTCCCTTCCCCCTTAGAAAAAAGAATACCACTTCAGCTACAGCCGCATCTTGTTAGACTAGAAACCGATCCCAAGCTAGTTAAAAAAGGCTAGGGAGACGACAACCTTGAAGCGTTTTTCTAACATTTTTGAACTCACTCGCTCTTTTATTCTGATTGTTAAATTGATTTTGTAATTAGTAGATCTCGCAGAGTCTAGTTGCGAGGAGGAGTGGCAGCCGCCGAGATCTCGGTACCGCGTTCTGGCCACTGTAGGGGCGGGCTGGCGCATGGTAAGCAATTGATAGCTCGCCATGCGACTGTCCGGTAACCATCCGGACCGAGCCTAAGTCATCAACGGCACATATTGTTCTACGCGTGCCTCAAGGAGATGTCAGCTAACAGAACCCCCCAGCAGAGTCGAAGCCTACTGGGGCCATGAGTTCTCTGAAAGTAAAACCCGGCCCTGGTATGAAAGGCAATGAAGGAACTAGGAGTGGCTTCAGTCAGTAAAAGTCTGACACGGAAGGGCGATAAATGTTATTGGGTGATATCCCACATAAAAAAAGACAGAGTCTAGTTAATAAATACTAGATCGTGGGTCGAATTATGTTGGCCACCCCCGCTTTAGAGTGTAATACAATAACTATGAGGTCTTCAAAGGTTAATTTCTAGTAATGGAGATGTTCTAGCGATAAGATCGACTTTTGTTACATCATATTTATTTTCACTAACTTCTGCTAGCGGCTTCACTACACCTACATGAAAATAATAATAGTTTATTAATAATCCAGTACATTATATATGTCTTTTAGAACAGTGATCGCCAAACTAGACGTTAGTCTGTATCTTGGGGATCACAGTTGTACATATTCTTTATATCCAAAAGGTCGTACATGGCGATTATTAACAAAATCAAACTAAGAGTGAAGTTAAAAAATGAAATTACGATAAAATAATGATAGTAATAATCATAACTCAGCATATTAAAAAAATAATAAAATCATCATCATCTTCCTGCCCTTGTTCCATCTTATTTGGGGTCGGCGCAACACGTTTTTTTCTTCCATTCTATCCTCTATCTATCAACCGTCATACTATCACTAACTTCCTTTTCTTTCATATCACTGTTCACACAATTCACCCATCTTTTCTTTGGCCTCCCTCTCACTCTCCACCCATCCACATGTATACTCATAACTCTTTTAGTAACATAAAAAAATAAGATAAAAATTTAAAAAAGTGATACCTATTTAATAAATACTTATACTGCAATATTCAAGTTAATATGTGTGTGTGTACATAAGCGTTATAATGAGGGTGTGTGTGTGTGTGTGGGTAAGAACGTGCGTGGGAGTGAGATGAAAGTGATATTAGGAGTGTTGTCGATTTATATAGTCTTACTTCATATGTAACTATTTGAAGATGATACTTTCTGTTTCGTAGTAGGAGAGGTAAAATAGGTTTCTTCTTGCAAACTTTGGATCCCTGTTTCTATTCCTTAGGGGCTGAATTTTGGTATTTTTTTATTATTCTTTGTGTACATCTTAATAGGAACCCCTGTGCAAAATTTCAGCGTTCTAGGTCTAAGGGTGCAGTGACGGCCATGTGGTAACGGCCCCGACTTACGTGTTGTAGTTTGCGGGTTCAAACCCAGCCAGGCGCACTACTTTGTGTAATTTATTTCATCACCACTGCTCAAAACGGTGAAAGAAAACATCTTGAGGAAACCGGCATATCCTTGAACCAAAAATACGAAGGCATGTGACATTCACCAACCCGCACTGGTCCCGCGGAGTGGATTACGGCCCATTCCCTCTCCTAGAGAGGAGGCCTGAGTCCCAACAGTGGGAACATTAAAAGGCTGATTATGCTTATGTTATGCTAGGTTCCGAGCTTGGCGTTGATTAGTCAGTCAGTGAGTCAACACTTTGCCTTTTATATATGTCACCGTAAAATACCGTTGGATTACGCTAGATTATAATCTACCAAAAAATAATGCGTTAAATTGTACGCTGTATGTTACGTTCCGGAAGACGCAGTGTGGGAAGGCCCCCTTCAAGATGGACCGATGACCTGGTGAAGGTTGCGGGAATCCGATAGTTACGAGACGCACAGGACCGTTCTTTGTGGCGACATTTGGGGGAGGCCTATGTCGAGCAGTGGACGTCTATCGACTGAAATGATGATGTTACGTTCACAATCTCGCGATAGATTATAATCTAACGCTATTTATAATTTTACGGTGACATTATATACAAAAGTTCAATAAGCTAATCTACCTTATCTTAGCGGCTCTGCAACCAGCTTGAACATTCCCGACAAGATTTATTTGCTAACTTCTACCACGGAACTCAAATGAAGTTCCTGACATCTGTAGAAGTTTTTTTTTTTTAAATTAGGACGTGCTTGTGTACTGGTAAAGGCTTGGGGGTATTTACGAAATTTGGCCTGGATGTTGTTGCAAATGTTGGGTGGAAAAGTTGAGAATTTTGATTGTTTGTTTTTTAAAAGCTTCTCTTCTTAATTCAATACAGGGTTTTTATATTAAACGTAGAAAAACTGTGGCTATCTACACTAATATTATAAATAGGTAAAGTTTGTTCTTTTTGTTTGTAGGAGGTAATCTCTGAAAGTACTGGTCTGATTGCTAAAATTTTTTCACCGGTAGAAATCTACTTTATTCCTGAGTGACATAGGCTATATTTTATTTACGTGGACGAAGCCGCGGGCAAAAGTTAGTGGCATATAAATTACAGCCGTGCAGCCAATGAAGCAGTACTATATTATATACTATATCACACTAATATTAAAAAGGCGAAAGTTTATGAGTATATGTGTGTGTTTGTCACTGCTTCACGCTCGAACGGCTGAACGGATTTAGTTGAAATTTGGCACACGGATAATCCATGTTGTAAAATAACACATAAATAGATGGATAGATAGATATTATATATATTCTTTATTGTACTCCATTAAAAATGAACACACACACACAGGACACACAATGGATATTTTTTATCCCGAGAGCATATCCTTTGGGACAATATTCTCCTTTCACGCGGGCAAAACCGCTGACTATAATTATTATAAAAGCAAAAGGTTGTATAAGTTCGTGTATGTTTATTTGTTTCTTCTTCACGCTTAAACGGCTTAACAGATTTGAATCAAATTCGGCATTCGGTAGACTATGTCTTGGAATATTATTAGGTTATTTTTTATAGCGAGAGTATGTTCCTTTGGAACATTTACAGAAAGCAGAAGCGATTAGAATGGTAAATGGTATTTGAAAGTGTTTATCAATGTCCCACATGGAAAAAGGAAACTATGATGTAGCATACTCATTTCATATCAATAAGCATAATCACCCTTTTAATGTTCCCACCACTGGGACACAGGCCTCCTCTCTAGGACAAGGAATGGGCCGTAACCCAGCATGCAGGCCCGGAAGTGTGAAAGTGAAACCCAGGGCCCTGGGACGAAGGCAAAGAAAAGAAACAAAACATGTTCATTTTGCCTAAATAAGAAGGAACAGAAGTGGGTTTTTAGTGAGTAAAAGTATGACATTATCTCCGCTCCGCCCAAGAGTGGGATTTGTCATAAGACGATTTTCCCAACCAAAAAAAAAAGGTGGGTTGGTAGATGTAACATATTTGACTGCTCTCAAAACGGCGAAAAAAAACATCGTTAGAAACCATATCTATTTCTTATTAATATTGTGTAAAAATCCGCCTGTAAAAACTCTTTGATATTTATAAAATTCGTGAACAATCTAATTTTACCGACAAACATTCATAAAAATTTCTTAACATTGTTACCCAAGCAAGGTCTTTAATGCTGACCTTTACAATAACATTGCTTAATAAAAAGTCCAGCCGAACAAATATGAAAACATATTCAGCATAATGCTGGCAACATAAAAACAACACAAATAAGTTGAATTACACTAACACATAAGTTTGGAATCAAGTCAGAAACTCATAACGTATTATTTTAAGGCTGTGCGCAGACTTGCGGAGAGACTTTCTTTAGTACCTTTCGCTTCACGAAAAAAAACGATTTATTTTTGGGGTTCCGTACCTTAAAACGAAAAAACGGAACCCTTATAGGATCACTTTGTTGTCCGTCCATCTATCTGTCTGTCGGTCTGTCTGTCTGTCTGTCTGTCAAGACCGTTTATCTCGGGAACGCGTGTAGGTATCGCGTTGAAATTAAAACCGTATACTTAAGTTTGCGGTTCCTTGAAACTGTCAAAAAACCAGAGTTGTAAGTTAATGAAATAAAAATATACGGCCGTTAATGTTGCAAAAAAACGTATATTTCGACACTCTCAAGGGAATCAAAATTCATAGAATCCTGAAATTTGAAAAAATTGAAAATCCTGAATAGGAAACAATCTGAAAATTGTAAATTTGTAGTTAGGTCACAAAAAAAAACTTTTTTGCGATTCGTAAAAATCTTTGAGACTCGATACGGAAATTGTAACAGTTTTTATAGGTAAGTTTGTACGGAACCCTCAGTACGTGAGTCCAACCCGCACTTACCTGTTTTTTTATACATGGGACAACATTAAATGGCTCATCCTGCTCTGAGTGGAGCGAGAGGAAGTGTCAGGCTTTTACTGCCTAAAATCTACTTATGTTTCTTCAGCCGCCCTTTGCATTCCAGGGCCAAACTAACTACTTTAAACAATCCCGCGTTTGTATGTTTGTTACTTATTCACGCTCGAATGGCTGAACGGGTGTTGACCAAACTTAGTACATGGGTACACCATATCCTGAAACAGCACACAGGATATTTTTTATTATGGGTATATGTTCACTTGGGATAATTTTCTAGAAAGAAGAAAGAAAGAAAAACATTTTATTTGCCGGAAAAAGCGCAAATTTAAAACTAACGTATTGCAAACATTTTGCATGACATTCTACTACTACTACCACACGGGCAAAACCGCTTGCAGCAGCTAATATTTATTTAAACTTCATGTACAGTAGTGGTACATAGGACTTAATGCAACAAGGCATTCTCTACCAGTCAACTTTTGGGTTAAAAAAGACAAACCTATAGTAGGCTTGCACAATAAACAAATAACAGATACTTCAAGCAGAAAAAAGAAGTTATTTATAATAATAAAATACATACATGCTAAAATTATAAAGTAATAAATACTATGAAAAATATAAAATCATTAAGAGAAATTAATAATATTACTGATAAATACTACATGATCTACTTATGAAGCGGTTCATAATTCTTCTGGTTATTCTGTCAAAGACGAAAAAATCTGTTTTTATTCTCTAATGTGCGCGCTGCCTTACATCATAACATATCAAAAAGTAATTTCAACTTTATTATGACGTGTGTCTTATGTTTACGTCTTGTTTCTAGCTTCAAATATGAAGTTATAAGCCTTCATTCCAAGCAAAATAACGAGATCTTTATCGGAGACAAACCAATTACTGCCATGTGATAGGTAATTCCATGTGGGCTGTGGAATATTTCGAGAGTTTCCCCCGGCTTTGGATCGAAATGGGCTACTGAAAGAACACGGGTGGGCTTTAGTCAGTTATACTGTGACACTCTCACTTCATCCATGCGAAAAAAGTTATTTGGTGATTTCCTATCTTCAAAATCATCATCATCATTTCAGCCGAAAGACGTCCACTGTTGGACATAGGCCTTCCCCAAATGTCACCACAATGACCGGTCCTGTGCGTCTCGCATGCATCGGATTCCCACGCCCCTTACCAGGTCATCCGTCCACCTTGGGAGGCCTTCCAACGCTGCGTCTTTCGGTACGTGGTCGCCATTCCAGAACCAGACATATCTTCCACATAAAATATTGATAATCCTAAGTTATCGTCATAACACTTTGTTAAGAACACGCCGAATTATACCTATTATGGGATTGTTAGAAAGAGTTACTGCGGCCCTAGAAAGCAGTGGTCAACTAGAAAAATGCAATGGGTTTTAGTCAGTGAAAGTCTGACACTCCCTCACGCTCCACCGAAAGCGGGAAAAGTCATTTGATGATTGCCCACATAAAAACAAAGAACAGTGGATTAACACCAGGGACTTTCAATTAATGTTCCTATGGTCCATTTTTAAGGTGCTATGTCATGTTTTTTAACAGTGTTAATTAACTTTTTTACGCAATAATGCCGGCCTGTAGGTAATTACCAGGGGTTGGAATTACAGTTATTCATGTCTACTTGCATCGACATGTTGATATTAATATGGATTTCTAAGGAAAAATCCCGTGTGGCCAACAATATTACAAATAATTAATAACAAAAATCTCAAAAATAGATAATTCAAATCAAACAAAGATAATTAACATGCAATTTTTTTAGCATTTTTTATTGAAAAATATATCTCTACGTCAACTGAGGCAAGGTTAACAAAATATATACACTTCCTCCTCGTCGTCATTAATGCAGGAAGATTTTTTTTCTTCTATATTTCTGATAGTTTTATAAAAAAATTAATCTCGGGATTTGAGGCATAACCACTTTATTCTTTCGCTGTATGAAATCGGTGTAAGTACATGTTTAACTCTACCTAATTCCGACCTCTGGTAATTTTTAACTTAATAAGCACTAGTTAATAAGGCCTTAACACATCCTAAAGAGTTATACAAGAGCCAGCAATTTTTCGGCCGGCTCAAGGAGATGTCATCAAATTTTAGGGGCCCAGCAGGGTCGAAGCCTATTGGGGCCATGGGTTGTGTAAAAGTGAAACCCTGGGACGAAGGCAAAGAAGGAACAGGAGTAGATTTTTAGTCAGTAAAAGTCTGACACTATCTCTCGCTCCGCCCAAGAGCGGGGTATGTCATAAGATAATTTTCCCACCGAAAAAAAAAAAATCTCAAAAACAAAAGAACAATGCTTGTATTTTTAAAACACGTTCGCATTCATATCTCAGTCTCTAACTGTCAAGGACGTCTTAATTTACCATAAATTTTGATAAGTTTTTGACATTGATGAAAAATGAAAAATCGTGATATCGTTGGAGGGAATTAAGGCCGTGGAAAAATACGAGCTAGTGATAATTTGACATGGATTGTGACCAAGATAAAATTGCGACTTGAGTGCGAATATTTTTTGATTTAGTATAATGCAGTGTGTAAAAATAGTGGATACGCCATAATTATGGCAGCAAATCCCGTAAAGGCAGTAAGGTGGTAAATTAAGTTGAATTGCAACTTTATGCAATTCCTAACTCGCTTATTAATACTATAATATAATGCAATTTAATTTAATTATTTAAATTTTGTGGAATTTATTTATTTAACAATTCATGTATATTATAATAAAGGAAAAGAAGAAGGAAACAGAAAAAATAGATACAAACATAAGGTGTTAAATATAAGGTACGGTAAGATATATAGATATTGGTAGGTATATAATTTATATATGATGTTTATCTAACATAATTTTGCTTTAATTGAAATAAAATGTTTAAGCTCTCAATGGGCCTCATTAGAAGGCTTAAAAGTCACCCAAAGGGCAATGGAAAGGGCTATGCTCGCAAGGAAACTCTCCTTGCGTGATCGAATTAAAAAGATATCCACAGGAGAACCAAGGTTGCTGACGTAGACAAACAAAGAATCGCCAAACTTAAGTGGCAATGGGTAGGGCACATTGCTCGCAGAACAGATGGCCGTTGGAGCCGAAAAATTCTGGAGAGGTGACCGCGTAATGGAAGACGCAGTGTTGGAAGGCCTCCTACAACTTGGACCGACGACCTGGTAAAGGTAGCGGGAATTCGATGGATGCGAGAGGCACGCCTATGTCCAACAGTGGACGTCTTTCATCTGAAATGATTATGATGATAAGAATATGTATGTGCCTAAAATGAGTCTATTGTAACTTGAAAATAAATTAATAATAATATATAATAACAATTGACCTTCTGGTCCTTAAGGAACTGTTCCACTTTTACTTTTACTGTTACCTCTTTGCCTTTCCTCAAAAGACCAGACCGAAATATAAAAAGCCCTCAGATTTATGTTTATTTTCATCTCACACCGACCTCATAAAAACAGGTAAAGGTATTTTGTATGTAAAATTATGAATCACAGTCCGAACTTCAAACTTCATGAATAATTCCCTTAAATAACATCATTTAAAATTTTTGTAGGAAATGCAAAAATCTCGTCGCATGAATGTAATAAGATGCAAAATGAGTCAAAGTTTGTGTTTTTACAACAAGTTTTATGCTGCTTGGAATCTCTTTGCTGGGAACAGAAAGAAAGGTGCATCTGCTGCCCTTTTATATTATGCATCTAGGTTTAATAGATTTACATTACATTAATTAAATTGCTGATTTGAAAATTCTAGTATTTTTATTTAGTCTTTGGTGTATCTTATTTCTAAGGGTTCCGTACTTCAAAAGGAAAAAAATGTGTGAAGTGAACCTATATGGGTTCCGATAGGATCACTTTGTGAAAAAAAAGATACGGCCGTTTATGTCGCAAAAAACGTATATTTTGACACTCTCAAGGAGCTCAAAATTCATAGGGGACTTTCCGTTGACCTAGAATCCTGAAATTTGTCATACAGCAAGGTCTCATAGCACAAATATATTTTTAGCGATTCGAAAAAATTTTCGTAACTTTTTTTTTTAAATTGATATAAACCAGTGCTTGACTGCGATCCAACCTGATGAACTCAATTCGGGAATTGAACTGTTTTCATAGATAAGATTGTAGAAATTTTAAATTAAATAAACGTCACCTTTGTACTCTTCTATCTTAATGATAAACGATATTTATTTTGCAAATAGGTTTAAAAAAACACTTTTACACATAATTTTTTTTTTTCGTCTTTTTAAACTAGATGAGGCCGGTGTTTCCTAGCTGACTACCCTGAGAAGAAACACCGAAACAAACTCAGGGGTCAAAATCTCTTTTAAAGTCCATATAGTAAATATATAACGGTCAAATCAAATGAGAACCAAGCAGATTTGTCTAAGATGGTCTTTTGAAGAAAGAACCACACAGATTTGAGTGAACCTGTCCGGTCAGTGCAAGCATTTGTCAGTATATCGCAAAGCTCAACTCAGGACTACTAAGAAGCTCAACGAATTGACAATAAATACCAAGGAAAGGACATTTGGGTAGTCCGCAGAAAATACTCAAATTGCCAGAATTACGTTAAAATTACAGAAAAGGAAAAAAAAAAGCAACCAACATAGTCCTCCCATTCATAATAATAAAAAGAAATATATAGTTTAATCTGTATTTGTTCTTTTCGATTTTAAGTATTTGTGAATACATAAATAAATAAAAAAGGAAAGGGCTTTATCCAATTTAAAGCCCAGTTGTGAAAAACGGCTCGTTTACAATTTCATCGAAAATAGTTTCTAAAACAGGATATCAGATTTTCCAAGTAAAATGCCTTTTCGTTAGCAACATCAAACTACCGGGAAGTTTCAATTATGCACCGAACGGAGGAAACGAAGTTATCCGAAAAGTACCGAGCAAACTTGCAAGATGTTTATTGGTTTTCACTTGGACAAGTTTATATAAATATCCGAATTTTTCCAAAACGTATTTACGAGGTACCGCTAAAATGACGGTAAATTTCTCGTAGTATTTTAGTTTGCTGGTTTATAAATAGATAGATATATATTTATTTATTTAATACTTCATGCATATAAAGGTACAGAGGCGGACTTAATGCCTTAGGCATTTTCTACCAGTCAACCTTTGGGTGATGCAGAGAAAAATAGTGGTAGGTGCAATAAAAGAGAGAAGAAAAAAAAAGGTTAACACACACACGGGGGGGGGGGGGGGGTCACAGGTTGGTTAGGTTAGGTTATATTCTTATTGTACACCAAAAATAAAAATTAAATTAGGAACTTAAAATTAATTGGATGTCACAATGTTTAGTCTTATCGCTAAAAGAGACTTTTTACAAAAAAAACCTTTGGATGGATTTGACAGAGTAGGAGAAAAAAGATATGCAGGTAGTTCGTGGTGTACTATTTACATATATAAATAAAATACATAAACTAATAAATAAATATATAATTATGAAAGCAGAAAAATAATATAACTTAATGACGACGTTCAAGAGGAGAGATACATGTATATGTTTTGTAAATGTAGGTTTATGTACAGAAAATTATATCAACACCTTCCCGTGTAATTTAGGTGTACGTGACATATTATTTATTATACTATATCATATAATATCACGCTATTACTTACGGCAGCAGAGCAGCAGTAACCAAAAACGCGGGTGAAACTATAGGGGACAGCTAATAATTTATTATTTAAAAAAAAAACGCGGGTGAAACTATTGAGGACAGGTAATAATAGTTTATTATTTAAAAAATATATATAATTTTATTTTTTATATTTTATTGATAATAGATTTATTATAGTTGTAGTTGATGCATCACCAAAATTGTCATAGAGCTCTAAAAAGGGCAGTTATTTATTTAAACCACGAACCATGAAATACTGTTTCATAGAAGAAACATAAAAGCGAAAAAAATGTTTATTTTAATTATTTAAAAAAAAGTCGTATTGGGGTCACGTGATCCGTTTTATCTCTGACTACAAAGTCGAAGATACAACGGATCACGATACCAATTCCGAGTTACGCGGAACTAAGGATGTACATATGTTAAATTCATTAATGAACCCTTTCCGATCCGTTTTGACCGGTTCTGAGAAATTTAAGCTTTGTGAGAAAACTTGTAAGCAGCAACAGGCATTAATAGGGCCCTTTCTGGTCCGTCTATCATCAACGTGAACATGGATTAAGCTTGTTGTTTCTATTAAAAACGTGAAAAATGATAGATAACACTTAAACGCTCTGTTGGCAATCGGTTATTCCGTCACTCACTCAAAGATTTCACAAAATTTGTTCCAGGAAGACCTTTTATAAAAACCTTAAAGGCTAAAAAAAATCTCATTCAAAATTTCGATTAAATATGCAAGATTTCCATAGATGTATTAATTAAATTTATGAGTACGTCATGACGCTAAGAACCGTCACAGATTGCGAAATACAATGGTATTTAATGAACAAGAAGCTAATTCACGACCCTCAGTAATGAGGAATACGACTTGAGGAGGAGGAGGACATCATAAAGGGCCAAAGTTCAACTTAGGTGACAGTGCAATGGGCAGAACACACTGCCCGCAGAACAATGGCCGATAGGGTAGAAAGATTCTGGAGTGGCGACCGCGTACCAGAAGACGCAGCGTTAGAAGTTCTCCCACAAAATGGACCGATGACCTAGTGAGCGTCTCAGAAATCCGATGGATGCGAGACACACAGGACTGTTCGTTGTGGTGGAATTTGGGGAGGCCTATGTCCAACAGTGAACGTCTTTCGGCTGAAATGATGATGATGATGATTAATAAGGTTTAGGAGGCGTTAGTATAGTGCTGTATAATATGTAAAAATAACATTTATTTCAATTTGTTTTTGAAATTAAGTATTTGTATGGTTTAGCAGACAATAATTCTTTTTCGCCTTTGATACGTTTGCTTTTTTTTTAAGTTTGGCCTCGTAGTTTATTTATTTATTTATTTATATAGGCATACCAACGACTTATTTACAACACATTAACTACAACACATTTACTAGGGTATCCTGTGTAAAAAAGTCACTTAAAGGTATGCACAGCATTTACATTAAGTCTTATTAATTAATCATTATAATTGGTTACAACTGGAAATGGTCATTACAATATAAGAACTAAAATTAAAAACCAATATACTAGGAATAAATTAAAAATAAATTACATTAAATTAAAAATTAAAATAACATTATTAATATCTTCAATTATAGATTATATTACATTATTAAACATTATTATTATTCAATTGTATTATGAAATTTAAATATTATTACAATACATTCTCATAATATAAAATAAAAATTGAAAATTAAAAAACAAGAAGACATAGAACCAGGCGGCTGATCACAGGTTATTTAATTCAGTAATTTTAGCTTTAAATTTTGGCAGGCTATCAAAGAAAACATCGACGCTGCTGTCGATAGCACAGGCTCTGTTGTAAGAAGACAACATTCTATTTAGGGGAGCATGATGACCCAGGTTTGTGCGGCAAGGTTTAGTAGCAAACGTATTGATAGTACGCTTTGACCGGACGTGTGAATGACGAGGTACGTCTATGTTGATTTTATTAAGTAGATCTGGTGTTGAACATGTCCCGTTAACAGTTTTATGAAGCATCAACAAATCGCTCAAATCCCTTCGCCGCTTCAATGTATCCAATTTGAAGTAGCGCAGTCGCTCTTCGTAATTTGCTCTGTATGGGCATTTTTGGTCTTTAAAACGCAAGCACCTAGTAAATTTCTTTTGAACGCGTTCAATTCGGTCTGTGTAAATATTATAGGTGGGGTTCCAGACAGGAGACGCATATTCTAAAAGACTGCGTACATAGGTGTTATATAACATTTTTAAAGTCGAGACTCTATCAAACTCTTTGCCAACTCTGTTAATAAACCCAACCATTTTCATGGCTTTTTTAATTATGTTATCGATGTGTGTGGCAAAAGAAACATCGCTACTTAAGGTAAAGGTAAAGGTATTATTAGTATCAATAGAAAATAAATACAGGGAAATCCTTTCGAGTATTGAATAAAATAGTATTTGTTGTATACACTTTTCTTTTTTTCTTTGGGAAAATTACACATCCCCCGCTTGGGCGGAGCGAGAGGGTGTGTCAAACTTTTACTGACTAAAAACCCATCGTGTTCCTTCGATGCCTTTCATACAAGGGGCGAGTCTTTCTTTCAGAAGCAGACCCTTGACCCCAGTAGGCTTGAGGCGCGATCAGACGGCGAGCTACCTATTGCTTGCCGTCCGCAAGCCCGCACCTACGGTGATCAAAAATCGGGATCAGGATCCCGGTGGCTGGGGCAGAAGGGCCACCCTCGTGCGTGCACGTGCGGCCTCCTCCTTTGCTAGCATTACTGCTTCGCAGAAGAAGGCGACCGCCTGTCACTCCTACTCGCTTCGGATCATGGCATGGCCTGTATCAAGGCCCTGATGAATGAGAGATCATTGCCGCCGAACCTCGTGGGGAGGCCACGAGGACACGGTTGGTGGTTTGGTGTAGACACTGGCTAATCCTTGTTGTGTAGACCTATTTCTTAGTTTATTTCTTTTACTATTTTTTAATATATCGACTTAATATTTTGACTGGCCTGTTAGTCTAGTAATTAGTGGCCCTGACTGATATGCCGGAGGTCGTGGGTTCGATTCCCACCCAGGACAAATGTTTGTGTGAAGAACACAATCATTTGTTCTGTGTCTGGGTATAATTTATCTATGTATATTATGTACGTATTTAGAAATATATAAGTATGTTTATCAGTTGTCTAGTACCCATAACACAAGCTCTACTTGGTTTGGGACTAGACGGCGTTGTGAGACAGATATGTGTAAAAAAAAATTGTAATGCTACTTGATTATAAACACTCATGACAGTAACATTTTTTATCTCATTTATTTCAATCCTTTATATTTACGTACCTTCATCCTATTAATCTTACGGTATTCCTTTATTTGACAAGAACGTTAAGGAATATGAAAACTATTTAGAAGGACCTTGGCATCATCACCAGAGGTCGGAATTAGGTAGAACTGTTTATGTACTTAGATTGACTGAAACAATAAAGTGAATATGTCTCAAATCCCGAAATTAATTAGAGCAGAATTTTATTTATATTTTTTAATTAACCGAAATATAGCAGAAACAATTTTTTCCCGAATTAATGACGAGGAGAAGGAAGTGTATAAATTTGTTATCCTCACCTCAGTTGACGTAGAGAGATCATTTTCAATGAAAAACACTAATAAAAATTGTATGTTAATTATCTTTGTTTTGTATGTCTTATCTATCTCTAAGATTTTTAATATTATTTATTTGTAATATTGTTGGCCACACGGGATTTTTCATTAGAAATCCTGGTAGATCCATATTTATATAAAATTTTGATGTAAGTATATGAATAACTCTACCTTATTCCGACCTCTGATCAACACACAAAATAACTTATTTTCCGTATGTGAGAAACTGAAAAACACAAGTGCCTAACAAAATAATGGGCACGCTTGTATCGCTGCAAGCCGCGACGACGTGTCATGCCGTGACGAGCCGTGACGCGCCCCAACGCGTCTTGACGCGCCCCGACGCACTGTGACGCGTCATGACGCAAACACGTTGCGAGCGTGACAGCAGGTACTTGAAACACTGCCTAATGTTGGAACATGGTCCAAGGTGCGAACAAAAAGAGGTTATTTTTAACAATAAGAAAGTTATTTTGAGTTGAAGAGATAGCGTGACGCGGACAATTTGCAAACGTGACACCAGAATAAGCTCTAATAAGAGTACAAGAAATTAGAAACTGTTTATCATTGAGAGTCTTTTGTCATGATATAACAAATGTCATGATGAGAAGCAACTTTCGCGCGGTTGGCACAAACTGTCATAATAGCTGTACCTATTAGTGAAATGAAAATGTACTTATTGGAATAAGTAATAGAATTTAAGTGTAAACTGCGGGTAAATTCGAAAGAATTACTGCGGCCCTGAAACGCAAAGGCCAATTGAAGGGACACAGAAGTGGGTTATTATCCAATTAAAGCCTGATACTCTTTCGCACTTCACTCAGAGTAAAAGGAATTGTTTAATGACTTCTGGCGAAAAAAAAAATGTTAAATAAAAAACTGGGCAAGTGCGAGTCGGACTCGTGTACTGAGGGTTCCGTACAAACTTGAAAGGTAAATTGCCGTTTACGATTTATGACTTATTAAAAAAAAACTACTTGCTAGAACTCATTTAAACTAATTTTCGGTAGAAGTTTGCATGGTAAAGTACATCATATATTTTTTTTAGTTTTATCATTCTTTTAATTTAGAAGTTATAGGGGGGGGGGGACACATCCTATCATCCTATCATCGTAAGGGCGAACCCTAAAAATTTATTGGTTTTTTTTTTCTAATTTTATGTGAAAGTCTTAATGAACCGCACACAGAATACATCTACTTACCAAGTTTCAACAGTATAGTTCTTATAGTTTCGGAATTAAGTGGCAGTGACGAATCTATAAGGGTTCCGTTTTTTGCCATTTGGCCACGGAACCCTAATAAAAATTAGTACAGCAAAACCACTTAGCAAAAACATAATTAATTGCGGGAGCTGAACATATAGATAGGCCTGTGGGTTTGATGTGCGCGCACCGCCATATTGTCAGAAATGTCATGTCTTTGATTTATTGAAGAAACTATCATTCACAAGCAACGGTGGTTTTATTTCGGTAGCCGACATATCAGGGTTGCACTGTGAGGTGTTTTAGATTTTATAGTTCTAAGACACGCAAATCTGCTCACGTTTTTTTGGTCTAGGAAGATAATGCATATTAGGTATATGAACAAAAAGTCCTCTGGAGCAATACTTATAACACCAATACAGAAACTATAAAAGCCACTCGCTAAGATATTTTTTTTTTTGGTTGGAAAGCTTAAAATAATTTCTCCCACTCTGGTTGAAGCGCGAGAGTGTCATACTTATACTGACTATCTCTCCAGAGGGCAACTGAAGGTGCATACCTTCAGTTGCCCTTTGGGCTTTTAGCTTTGGTATGCCTTATACGATCTTTACTTTTTTTTGAGGTGGGAAATCACCTAATGACGGACGTGGCAAACTGTTACTGACTAAAACCACACCTATATTTCTTCAGTTGCTCTTTGCATTCTAGGACCACGGATTTCTCTTTCAGAAGTCAACCAACGGCCCTAATAGACTTTGGCCCTGCGGGGCCGGATCTTTACTTAAACACAACTTTTTGATTTCAGTATCGCCCGCGCTCGAAACTCACACCACTCCCCCCCCTCCTCATCCATGTAACAGAATACAATAAACTCTAAGAAGCATATAGCTCTAATAAACACATAATTTGAACGTACACTCGACGCCACGAGTGATGGGGAATTGGGCAGATGACAGAGTTTAATTGATGACGACTGTACGTGCGTGTACTGTGGAATATCTACGCATGTGAGTGAAGACAAGCTAAGGGCCGGAGGTACTTCAAAAGAAATGAAGTAGGTACCGGGCTAGGAAAAGTTCGTACTGCCTTTTCGTCTTAGAGAATTTCACTCAGATTTTTAGCTTTTGTGAGGACAGACATTGTTCATATGACTGTCGTACATTACACTACATTTACGGCCATTAAGAGGGCTACGGTACCTTAAGCGCGGTCGCTCTCAGACTGCATACAAAGGAAAGAGATGCACAAAGGCACAATGCTTGCAAATATGATTAGAATAGCATAGTCGGCCTTATAATGTTCCCACTGCTGGGACTCAGGCCTCCTCTCTAGGAGAGGGAATGGACCGTGATCCACCATGCGGGCCCAGTGCGTATTTTTGGTTCTAGGACATGAATAAAATTAAATACGAGTAGAATAAATAAAGCATTTTAGCAAGTTTCTAAAAATCTACGAATTTGAGCAACTTTTTACGCTTGTAGAATAATCACACAAACAATTTAAATGATCGCATATATATTATTGTATACTAGCTTCTGCCAGCGGCTTTGCCCGCGTGAAAATAGGTTTTCCATTCAAACTTCCAATCCCCGTTTTACGGGGGGTAATGCTTTCAATTCCCTGCCTTGGAGTAGCATTAGGAGGGCACTCCGGTATCACCGCACGCCTATTTCATAAGAAGGATCTTACATAGGTATGTAGGCCTATGTGAAATAAAAACCCTTGAATTTTGTATTTTTAACATTTTTTTTGGCTGCTAAATATCTCCTCAAACCAACCCATCTTAACAATTTTATTTACAAACAAAATGCAATAAAACACCGTTTGTAACTTAATCCACATTTCCCTAATGTAAAGCGATATGACCCATCAAATAATTCTCACCAGCACTTCTCAATACACTCCATTTTACCCACCGCCTCCCGCTTACAAATTAGAGTGGTGACAAGGAATTTAATTGGTGCTGAACGTACGCGCACCTCTAGTTTTCGATTGCTTGAGATATGTTTATTGCTCGAGTGTTTAGTGCAGCTCTAAAACTGTTTAATAAAGATGGGAATACGCAGCGGTGCTGAGCAGAGCATTATGTGGAGCCATTTGCATTTGTGTTTGAGGTTAAGCAGTAAATGTATTCCTGGAATTGCTTATATCCTAGTTATATGTATGCATACTTTACGTTTCTATCATATGCATTTTATTAGTTACCACAATTTCACCCGCATTAGGTAAGTTTTTTTTTCTTTGGTCACTGCTCCGCTTCCGTGGGTCTAAAGGTGCCATTCGAACCTCGGCTGGAGGGTGCGGATGCAGGCAGCACATTACTTTCCTATCATATTATGCATTTTATTATTGACTAGCTGTCTCCCACAGTTTCACCCGCGTTAGGTTAGTTTTTTTTTTCTTTGGTCACTGCTCCGCTTCTGTGGGTCTAAAGGTGCTATTCGAACCTCGGCTGCAGGCTGCGGATGCAGGCAACACATGCGGCGGCTATGCAAAGCCGGCTGCAGTTGCATTAATGGTTTTCTATGTAGTAGTATGGATTTTTGTGAAAACCATTCCGAAAGCGGCTGCGGGTGCTGCCGCGACCTGCAGCTGCAGGATTGCAGTCCAGTAGTGCTGCGGCCGCAAGTCGATGCACACGTTTACATCACTCCAACCTGTTTAGACAATTCCGAAATAATCGCTTCTCAGAGCCGATAGCGTTCATATTGGATTGAATCGTACATTCGCGATGGGCAGCACGTGCAGCTAACCTCAGAATCACTTCCGGCTGCTGATGCAAGTAACGGCTGCGTGTCATACGTGTGCTACCTGCATCCGCAGCCTGCAGCCGAGGTTCGAATGGCACCTTTAGCGTGATTTTGCGCCTACTAGCGGATCCGACAGACGTTGCTCTGCCCGAAAGCAGCTATTAGTCAGAAAAAGAATAGAAAACCTGATTACAGCACCACATACGTCCAATAGTAATTTTCTAACCTTTCAGGGACCCACTTAAATATACACACAAAATTTCATCTAAATTGGTCAAACCGTTTAGGAAGCATTAGGTGTAAAACACACGTACAGATGAATATTATATATATAGAGCTAATATTTGTTATAAACAATGTTATAACAATCTCATACAGAAAGATTTTTTCTAATCAGAATGGTATTTTCAGAAATTTGCGTGTTCAAACTAAACCTATTCCGCTTTACAATATTATATACATCAATATATAATATTATAGTATAAATATATTGAATATAATTATGTAAATATTACATCACGTTCTATCTGCGCATCTTTTCTCCTTCTCTGTCAAATCCATCCACAGGTTGTCTGTAACAGATGCGATAAGACCGCCCATTGTTACACCCTATTAATTTTAAGCTCCTACTATATTTTGCTATGGTGTACAATATATACCTATATATAATCCTGTATCGTGTTCAATTCTGTACTATTTGTATTCATGACTAAATTTAGTTTTTCTTATTTAGATTTTTATCACCATCATCATAGCATGGGCCTCATCAGAAGGTTTAAAATCACCCAAAGGTCAATAAAGAGGGTTTTGTTTGGAGTGCGTGATCGAATCAGGAATGATGATATCCGCAGGTGAATCAAGGTTATTAATGGGCTACGTCGAAGAATCGCCAAACTTAAGTGATAGAAGACAGAGTACATTGCTCGCAAAATAGATGGTCGGAGACGAAAGGTTTTGGAATACTACGGCGTACCGGAAGACCAGCGTTGTTGGCCTCTCAGAAGGTGTACCGACGGCTAGGTACGAATCGTGGGAATCCGATAGATGTGAGGCGCGCAGGGCCGGTCGTTGTGGTGACACTTGGGGGCACATACTTATGTCCAACTACTGTGGACGTATTTTGGCTGAAATTGTGAAGTTGATCACTAGCACCATTATTTTCTGTTTAGTTTGTTCTAGCTGCTGCCAGTGGCTTCACTCGTGTGAAAGCAAAGTAAGGAAAGTGATAGAAGTATAGTCACAAATGAAATCAGGATCCCCGTTCTACCCCTAACACAAATCTTCAAAAATAAATCACAGACGTAGAATTAATAAAGAGAATGTAAGCATCACACCAATATTATACAGGCAAAACTGAACTCTACACGTGTGCCAAATTTCAATCAAATAATGAAATGTACACGTGTAGTTCATATCCTGAATGGCACATAAAAAACTTTTTATTCCAGGAGAATGTTCTTCAGGGACAATTTTTTGAAAGTCGCTAGCATCGGCTCTACTAAATTAATAGTTTTCATAAAAGAATCAAGTCAACACATGTTACTAAAAGAGTTATGAGTATACATGTGGATGGGCGGAGAGGGAGAGGGAGACCAAAACAAAGATGGATGGATTGTGTGAACAGTAATATGAAAGAAACGGAAGTTAGTGATAGCATGACGGTTGACAGGATAGAATGGAAGAAAAAAACGTGTTGCGCCGACCCCAAATAAGATGGTACAAGGGCAGGAAGATGATAATGATGATGATAAAGGAATCAAGCCTAAAAGGCCTTAACGGATCAGAATCCTACACATTTCTAGAATACCCATAAAGAAAAAACATTTTCACAAGACCAACTTTTCAAATACCTACCAACATCTTTTCAAACGACTTGAAATCGCCGTACAAAGAAAATTGCATGCAATACAATCGATGAATGTGCACAGAACCGTTCGAGTAGCAAGCAGTATGTAAAGTTACAAAGTTACCAACTTGCGCGGTCCATGTTATGTTGCGTCGGTTAAAAAGTTTCAACTACAAACTCGAGTGTTTGGTCTGCTGTTTAGGTTCTATTCCAACAATTTTTGTGTTAGAAAGTTTTATATTTTTGTTATGTGTGGGGAAATTCTGTTGGGATTGGCCAGGTAAGGCAGTGTTTTTTTATAAAAAATAAATACCTCTGTAGTTGCAGATAGACCAGCGAGCTTATTTTGAAAGCAGTAAGTACAAGCTGTAGGTATCAAAAAGGCGAGGAGTCAACTGTTGGAGTAGTCTTGGCGATAGTTATAGTTGTTCATTGTGGTTGTCTTTCGTTTACATTTCGGGGAGTGTGCACTGGAATTGCACAATTTAATTCCGCCATGTCCGTTCCATCATTGGACCACAAAACGTACAGCGTTAAGCCACCGGTACATGGTGGACATCCCAGGAACCCATACGTACAAAGCATTTTGGGAATACATTCATTATGCGTACAGCTAAGGAGTGGAATTCCCTGCCGGAGTCTGTGTTTCCTGATAGCTATAACCGAGGGTGTTTAAGTCAAGAGTAAATAGATTGCTTCTAGGCAAGCGTGCGCCATCGTCGGCCACATCATCGCTTACCATCAGGTTAGAAAGTGGTCAAACGCGAACCTGTCCATATAATAAAAAAATAAAACACTTTAGATACACCCCTTATTTATTTATTATATTCTTTATTGATGTTTTTTTCTTTTTTTTTCTTTGTACCCTTACAATCGATTTAAAATCTATCATGAAACTCGGTAATTTCCATCCTCAGACACTTCCACACGATTCTAATTAGTATAAATGCTATCAGTTTACAAAAACCAGACTATGAGGTCCCATTGAAACCATAATATGATATGCAGCGCTGGCCTGATGCTGCATAATCGAACTCGCCGTACGCGCACCACGTAGATAATGTTAGAAAATAGCAGATTCGAAACTGAATACGTTTTATTGGTGTAAATAGTGCAAGGCGTTCCAATGTGAGGATAAAAAAATAATAATTATTTATTGCTATTCTTCAGAGGACAAAAAAATCAGGAAAGGTTTGATTCCTTCATCGTATTTTTTGCAAAAAAACAATGTTCGACTCCATTGGCTTTCAGTAGAGAAACCATATTTTTGTTCCTTACTGTTTATACATAATGATTTGAAGTATATAACACCTTGTTCTGTGTACCACTAAAGTTAATAACAACTAAGACTAAGGTGAGGTATTGGGCCGAATTATCCGGCGAGGCGTAAGTTCTACGCCTCCTTTGGGACGTCCGTGTAAACACTAGACTTGACTAGACCATACAACGTCACACATAGGTACATTTAGGTGATAGAGGCTTACATCCATTCATTGCTTGCACTCCTAACAGTGGGTATAGGCGCATACATCAGGATTGAATTCCCGGTAAAGACGTTGGTTCGTGTATTAGGAATCCTATACGCCAGGTAGGTACGATTCAGTTCTAAGGAATAAGGCGAATTGGGGAGCTTATTGTTATTTATCAAGTTAGAACTTTAATTTTTTTTATCTTTATAGTACTAGTAGAGTAATCGAATTAAAATAAGCTACTGAAACTCCGCTGACGTTATGGATATACAGGGTGTTGCATCGTGTGCCAAATTGAAATGGTTGACGGGAGGGGTCATCTGCTATCCTTTTAGACCTAAACCCTTCTCATGCCCCATAGATTTTTTTTCATCGACTTCTCATTGTTTTATGAAAATAAGACCCAAGTTTGTTTGTGTATAAGGCGTAGACTTTGAATTTAAATTTTATTTAGATGTGTATTGTATTAGAATACTTTTAAATTTAAAATTAGTGACATTAGCTATCGATTTTTTTTTTAATTTACTCGCAAAGTTTTGGTCTTAAATTGAAGCTTTCCATGTTATAGCTATTTACATGTCTATAAAAAAAAAACAAAAGCACACGACGCACCAAACGCCCTGTATATAGAAAAATATTGAAAAAACAAACAAGGAAAAGACTATGTTAGTTACTCAAGCTACAGATGTTATCTGGTTGTACTCGTATAACTTTAATTTTATTATGAAAAAGAAAAGTTGTAAAAAGTCTCTAATTTTAAAATAACAGGGTAAATAATATGATTTGTTCTGAATCTTTCGCACTCTTTACCGTTTCTTGTTCCTATTTATCATCATTACTAAATAACGGATCATATGCAACATAGAAAGCCTTTAATATGCATTAAGTTTGTCAAAATATGCAAGATCAAATAATAAAAAAACAGAAGATTTTTTTTACAAATTCTATTTAATCCTATTTTATTTACTATAGGCATTCTAAGCTAATAAATAAATCTATTATAATTATCGTTTATTGCAAAATTATATACAACTAGCGACCCGCCCCGGCTTCGCACGGGTGCAATGCTGTTTACTTCATAGTATAAAACAAAGTCGCTTTCCACTGTTTGTCCCTGTGTACGCTTAGATCTTTAAAACTACGCAACGGATTTTATGCAGTTTTGAACAGCACAATTCTAGTAAGCCCAAACACGGCTAGGTTACATTGATTAATTACGGAGTTCCAGTGTCTACCTTTCGGCTCCATCATCATCATCAGTTCACTTCGATGATACCATTTTCAACATAACTATTCAGAACCATTTATTTATTTGTATTTTCATAGTCGCTTAACTATCTTCATTGTGATATCTATGTGAGTATGAAGTTCTGTTGGCTATTTTTGGTATTCTTCATTAGTTCCACTCCATCAAATGTTACTTTTTGACTGTAAATGCTTAAGTTCTCGCGTTGCGTTAAGGTTGCCTATAACATTTGAGGAGTTCCCTCGATTCCTCATGGGTCACGTCATCAGAACTGGATTTTAAAAAATGGGACCAATCGGAAAGCATATCCTCTAAGATAAAAAAAAGTTTTGCAAATCGGTCCGTAAACGACGGAGTTCTGAGGTAACACACATAAAAAAATAAAATAAAATAAACATACAATCGAATTGATGACCTCCTCCTTTTTTTTGAAGTCTTTTAAAAATGATGCTAATTGCACATTCCAAAGCGTAGATCTCTATGTAGAAGTGTTCCTTGGACACACATCTTCTCCGGTACCACATCCAGTGAGTATTGTGCACTCTATTATGACAGTTTTTAGTGATTTTACCAGCAAACGCGTGCCATTGCAAAGTTTAGATAGATTCAGGTTTTTTAATAAAATAACAGGACAACCTACTTTCAACACCATTTGATGAGGAGGGAGTCCAGACGGGTTCAAAGAATTAAGAAATTCTGTAGGAAAAATAATTTTACAAAAAAAAAACTGACACCACTACAAAAAGTGGGCAAGTGCGAGCCAGACTCGCGCATTGAGGATTCCGTACAAACTTAGGTGCCTATGAAAACAGTTCAATTCCAAAATTGAGTTACGAAGATTTTTCTGATTCGCAAAAAAAAAATTCTGTGACGTAACTACAAATTTACAGTTTTAATTTTTTTTCCTATACTTGTGCTAAACCTTATACCTTACCTTATGGCATACCTTGCTTCATGCCAAATTTCAGAATTCTAGGTCAACGGGAAGTACTCTATGAATTTTTATTCCCTTGAAAGCGTCGAAATATACGTTTTTTGCGAGGTAAATGTCTGTATCTTTTTTTTCGTTAACTCAGAAGTTTGATTTTTTCACAGCTTCAAGGGACCCCAGACCTGAGCAGTTTTAATTTCAACTCGATACCTTCATGTGTTTCCGAGACAGAAAGAAAAACTAACAACAAAGTGATCCTATAAGGGTTGCGTTTTTTCCTTTTTAGGTACTTAACCCTAAAAACAAAACACTAAAACGATCAAAATAATTTTAATTTTGGAAGTCAGTGTTTCTGTTATTGTTTACTTGTTATTTAACACCGACTTCCGAAATAAAAGTTATTTTGATCGTTTTAGTGTTTTGTTTGTAGTGAAGTTGGTTATTTTTTTTTAAATTTTTATTTCTTACTTTATAGTTGTGACACATTTATAGCCAGAGTACCTATTTCTCATGACAATTCGAATTAACCCAAACACTGCTAGGATACATTATTTTATTATGAAGTCCCCATCCACCTCCCGGCTCCATCATCAGGTCAGTTCGATAGTACCTTATAGACAAAGTGCATCTGATGATTATCCTAATAAGCCCAAACACGGCTAGGTTACATTGATTAATTACGGAGTTCCAGTGCCTATCTTCAAGCTTCATCATCATCAGTTCACTTCGATGATACCATTTTTAACATAACTATTCAGAACCATTTATTTATTTGTATCGTCATAGTCGCTTATCTATCTTCATTATGATATATATGTGAGTATGAAGTTCCGTTGGCTATTTTTGGTATTTTCATCAGTTCCACTCAATCAAATCTTACTTTTTGACTGTAAATGCTTAAGTTCTCCATGAAAATACCAAAATCACTATATGGTTGCCTATAATATTTGAGGAGTTCCCTCGATTCCTCATGGATTCCATCGTCAGTTTTTTTTTTTTGAAGTCAGTTAATAATGAACAGCTTCCAAATCGAGAACAGTATCAACTGAGTAGGATATTTGGGTCGGCGCATCAATCTTTCAAAGAATCAAGTTATTTACCGAAACCGCTATGTCCCTGCATTTTAAATCTGTAATATCTTCGAAAATATTTATTTAAATTAGACGCTGTAACGCGCTATATTGATCTATATTAAATGCAAAATTTATTTAAGGTATTTAATCGGATAAAGATTAATGCTGTATTGCTTAAAATCGTTTTGTAAATAAACCATTATTTCTCGTAAAAAGTAAAAGGATAAAAAATGGTTATTGTGGGTTACAACTAAAAGATAGACATATACCATCGCGGACTTTTTTGTAGACCTTTTTAAGATGTACAATACTGTAGTACATTATTTTGATCTATCTCTTAGGGTTCAGCCAGCGTTTGCAATGTAAGCGCAAAAAAATGTGTTTATTTAGGCCATCACATTAGAAACCTCTAAAATCATCAGTGTTCCTCTACTATTTTATGTACGTATTATACACATAAACCTTCCTCTTGAATCACTCTATCTATTAAAGACCGCATCAAAATCCGTTGCGTAATTTTAAAGATTTAAGCATACATAGGGACAGACAGACACGAAAAGCGACTTTATTTTATACTATGTAGTGATTAGTAAATTATCTACAGTAACTAGATAATTGTTTTTTATCTTTCAGTACTAAGATTGTGCCTTAGATCACACAAAACTATTTTTCTAGTCAGTAAAAGTCTAACACAAAAGGGCGGGAGACACGCACCTAAAAAAAAAACATACTGCTAGGTTTGTTAACATATATTTTTTTCTGACTAAACTACACATTATCCATTACTAAAACTATTCATTTCATTCATAAGTTCATGCGAGTAAACGTTTTGGCCGACTATAACGTAAGCTTTCTTTCGTTCACTCACCCACCCGTGAAATATAGCAAAATATATAATAAGAATATGCTACATCACCAGATTTTGGATAAAATATGAAATGGTCTATGAAAGTGGGCCAATTATACATATGCATATATATGCAAATGAATATTATTCATACATGCTATTGCATATAATTCAGTCTTTACTGATCACGTATTACTCACCTCACCTACGGCGTTTTACTGGCAAATTTAATTAGTCCCTATTTACACAGCATAATCTGTAAGTAATTATGCATGTACATACATTTATTATTAATAAGATATTCTAACAAAAATATTATCGTGAACCAAAAGTTCAAGCTCATGTGAATAAGGTTTCAAGTTCATGGAACTGTTATTTATTACACTACTAAATTTATATAATGTCTGATTCAGTTCAAAGGTTGTTTGAAGTGACTGATATGACTTCAAACAACCTTTGAACTAGCCATAGATCAACATAAAAGAGGTGTTCATATTTTGATATTCAACTTCACGTGCATCATAAGTTCGGCCTGTTTCAGAAAATAAAATCACAATAAATAAAATATTTTTTATTTTATTTATTTATAGGTCAATATACAGCTTAAATATACACGACAAATAAATTCCTAAAGTGAAAAAAAAATGGCCCACGCGCATGGAGTTTCTTGCCGGGTCTTCTCCATTGGAAACTACCAATCGGAACTGTCCACTAGCTTCTGACGTTTCTAAAATGCCTATGTAGCATAATAAGCATAATCAGCCTTATAATGTTCCCACTGCTTTTTTTTTTTTTTTTTTAATTGATTTAAACCAGTGCTTGACTGCGATCCCACCTGATGATAAGCGGAGATGCAATCATTGATGGTCAGGCGCACTAGTTTATTAAGAGCCTATTCACTCTAGCCTTGAAGACACCTATATTATAGTTGGACGGAAAGACCGCAGCAGGCAGATTGTTCCAGTCCTTCGATGTACGCGGTATAAACGACGAAGCGAAACGCTTAGTCCGGACCGTTGAAGTTTCAACAACGTAAGGGTGGATACTCGCCGTTCGGCGGCTTGTCCGATGGTAGAAAGGAGATGGCGGAATCAAGTCATGCAGTTCCCGCGCACACTCTCCAAAATGTAACCTGTAAAATACCGATAGGCTGGCTGGCTGGCTACTCTGCGCCTGTGCTCGAGGCTTTGTAGATTGGACTTAACCAAATCTGGATCCCCAATTAGCCTCTTCGCACGCCTTTCCACTGAGTCCAAAGCTGCTAGATGGCATTTTGCAGCACCAGCCCATATGTGACTGCAGTACTCCACACACGATCGGACCTGTGCTTTGTATAACATTAGAAGCTGTCCCGGTGTGAAGTACCGTCGGACCTTTGCAAGAACGCCTAGTTTTCTAGCAGCTACCTTGGCTTTGGACTCAATGAACCGCTTGAACTCAGGCCTCCTTTCTAGGAGAGGGGATAGACCGTAATCCACCACGCGGGCCCAGTGCGAGTGGCGGATGTCACATGTCTTTGAATTGCAGGTTGTAGGATATGCCGGTTTCCTCGCGTTATTTTCCTTCACCGTTGTGAAAATACTGACGTTTTATAATAAGTGCCCACGTAAGCCTATGTGAAAAAAAAAGATATGAATTTTAAATTTTGACCTTAAACGAAACCACGATCTGACTTGAAACCCTGAACAACAAACAATTAGCCCGACTATTTTTACCTGAAATAGGGAACAGAATAAAATTTCCAAGATAAGCTGTATTCTATATAACGAAGCTATTATTATCGCACAATAGTACCTGTCACATACAGACATAGAGATCTCCGGAGACCTCTTATTTACCGAGAAATAGAGGAGGAACAAAATAGGACAACAAGGTATTATTTAAGTTTGGGCTCCTTTGAGAACCGAATTAGGTGTATACCTGTGTTTGAAAACCTAATTGGCGGACTGAGTACGTAAGATTCTATGACACAAAGGATGTCTTGTTTTTGGATGATCACAGGGGATTGCTGACGACAATCTGGAGACTTGCTTTGATTTGATACAGACTAGTTTTCCTATCGCGTTACGTGCACAATGGCAAAACTAGTCAAATTTTCCAGAAGCAGTAGAAAAAAGTAAGTAAGACTGGCCTGTGGTCGTGTGCCGATGGTCGTGGGTTCGATTCCCACCCAGGAAAAATGTTTGTGCGATGAGCACGATCATTTATTCTGTGTCTGGGTGTAATTTATCTATAATATGTATGTATTTAGAAATATATAAGTATGTTTATCAGTTGTCTTGTACTCATAACACAAGCTCTGCTTAGCTAGAGACTAGACAGCGTTGTGTGATACTTGTCAATTATTAAAAGAAAAAAAAAGTCTTTTATAGTGTTAACACAAGCAGTTGAGAGTTGGTCATGCTCACTCAAATGTCTCACTGATGGTGGCGCGTGTGTTAGGTCATTCGGTTCCCTTCAAAATGGTTGAGCTGAGTGATGCTGATAAAAGCATCATGTCCGTGAACGGGCGCTGTCAATTTAGACTGGTCATCTCTTAGCTACCAGTGGCTTATTTTAAGATTTTTTTATATTTTTTTACTTTATTTACATTCCTTATATGAAGGTGTAACAGTAAGTTTATTCTCCTCATTTCACCAATTAAGTATGTTTATTTATTGATATGTATGTACATCTGAGCTGGTCATCCTGTATTTGTTATTTAAATGAAAACCATGTCTCAACAAGCTTCCTTTGAAGACGCTCGCTACACTATAGCAAAGTGAAAGCCTGTGAACGGCAGTATGTACCAGTACATGGCAATCTGTTAATGGACACCAAGGATTAAAACGTGGGGGATGCGGCAAAGACGCCCCAGGGAAACGAAAGATTTTTTAAGAAATAAGTACTTAGCTGTGTGTTTGTTTCGTTTTTAACTGACTTTAAAAAAGGAGGAGGTTATTAATTCGTCAGTTTTTTTATGTGTTCCGGGATTATTCGAAGACGCCTGAACTGATTTGGTATTTTTTTTTTTTGGTTGGAAGGGTATTTATTTATAATATATTTATTTATGTATACTTGCCAAGTGGTCCCACGGTCATAATTTGATAATGGAATCCTGGAGAGATCCAGAGAACTCTTAAAATTTTATGGGTACATGTAATGCATTTTTTTTTTATCTAGCTGCAACCGGTTATTGTGGAAGACGACAATTGTAGAAGAAGAATATATAAGAAGGACTTATTATTTTAATTTTAAATTTGGAATACTTTCTTGTATTATTTATATCTCTACTAATGAAAATTAAAAAAAAAACATTCAAAATGTTTTTATTTCACATAGGCCTACATAGGCACTTAGAAAAAGTCAAAAGCTAGTGCACGGTTCCAATAGGTCGGTTTTTATGGAGAAAAACGGGCAAGAAACTCCACGGTTACTCTTTAAAAATCGACTGGAAGTAACCTAATCATTAAGGTTACTTTGATTCAAGATATTTCACTCGTGTGGCTTTTAGGGAAGAGTCATAGTACAGATTTGAGTGGACCCGACCCACAGTGGGTAGGCATGAATTACTCATAGCGTGGCTCAACCCTATCTTAGGGAGTTCATTGACACAACACGATCTTGTATCACGATTTTATGTGGACAAACAAGGAATGAAATTGTTGAGCAAGTTAAGTTTAATTTTTACAAGTATCTTGAAATTTTTCCGATTACGTATAAGAGAGCATTTTTTTATGTAATGTCTTTGGCTTATACTAAATCTTCTAAGCCATGTCTTCGTATGAATAGTTATTTAGTTTATTTTGTTTACATTTGAATGTACACACTCTAATGTTTTTGTAGTCATCATCATCATCATCATTTCAGCCGAACGACGTCCACTGTTGGACATAGGCCTCCCCAAATGTCGCCACAATGACCGGTCCTTTGCGTCTCGCATCCATCGGATTCCCGCGAACCTCACCAGGTCATCGGTTCACCTCGTGGGAGGCCTTCCAACGCTGCGTCTTCCAATACGTGGTCGTCATTCCAGAACCTTTCGTCCCCATCGACCATCTGTTCTGCAAATAATGTGCCCTGCCCACTGCCACTTAAGCTTGGCGATTCTTCGGGCTATGTCCGTAACCTTGGTTGTCCTGCGGATATTCTCATTTCTGTTTTTGTAGTATTTGGTAGCAAATGTTAACACCACAATCAAATTCTCAGCTCCATTTTACTGAGATCGCACCTGTTTCAACGATTCCACATATTGTCCAGTTGCGCAGACTTCTCAATTTTTTACCGACTTCAAAAAGGAAGAGGTTCTATGTACGGCTGAATGTATTTCTTTTTTTTATGTATGTTCACCGATTTCTCGGTCAATTGCGGAGCGAATTTGAAAATTATTGTTTTTTGAATTGAATGTTTTAATAATTAAATTCTATACCTTACTATAAAACTTATTTCAGTTTGGCTGAGGGAGGAGTACTTTTTAGTTGTTGGTACCACAACTAAAAAGTGTAAATAAAAAACATTTTACAAAAAAAAAAATACAACAGACTTCAATGTAAAAAACCTGGGCAAGTGCGAGTCGGACTCGCGCACTGAGGGTTCCATACAATCTTATCTATGTAAACAGTTCAATTCCCGAATGGAGTCTTGAAGATTTTTCGGAATTTCAAATTAAGTTTTTTTTTTTTGTGAAGTAATAACAAATTTACTGTTTTTAGATTTATTCCTATATTTGTGATATAAGACTTTGCTACTACCCTATGAATTTTAAATCCCTTGAGAGTGTTGAAATGTACGTTTTTTGCGACATAAACGGCCGTATCTTTTTTTTTTCGGATTTTAACGTCGAAGTTTGATTTTTTTTCACAACTTCAAGGGACCGCTGACTTCGCTAAGTACATGGTTTTAATTTCAACTCGATACCCCCCGCGTTCCCAAGATAAAGGATCTTGACAGACAAACAGACAGATATATCGACAGACAGGCGGACGGACAACAAAGTGATCTTACTTAGTGGACTAACGAAGTCAGTGTTAAATAACGAAAAGTAAACTATTATAGAAACATCCATCGAATTCCCATGACCCTCAAATTTACAGGTCATCGGTCCTCCTTGACCTTCCAACGCTGCGTCTTCCAGTACGCGGAAACTTAACACTAATCTTTGAACAAAAATAAAAATATTTAAAAATATGTTCTCGAATAACCATTTGTGTTTAACTTGGTACTTTATCACTACAAGTAGAGTACCAACCGGTCTCCGACTAGTGTCTCAAGTATTTATAGCACCGATTTAGAAGATCGTTACACTGACAACATGCCGCTGAATTACGGCACTACACTATGCTATTTTATAAGGAAACCGTGTCTTTTGTTAACTTCATGGCTCGATACATAACTGACAAGTACATTAACCGTTAGATCTACAACAACTGCTTTTAGATAACTTCATTGACTGTTTTAGACATAAATAGCACACCAGGAGGACACGGTGGAGCATAATGTTGAGGTGTGCCCCGCTTGTGCAGAGCATCGCCGTGTCCTCGTGGAGGCGATCGGCGGTAGCGGAATGCTAGCAAAGGAGGATGCCGCACGAGTGAGGCAATGGTCCTCACGCTACAGCCACCGCCGGGATTCCGGCCACCGTAGGTGGGGGCTTGCGGACGGCGAGCTACCCATTGGTCGCCGACCGTCCGTTAACTGTCCAGACCGAGCCCAAGACGTCGACGGCGCGTACTGTTCCACACGCGCCTCAAGAAGTTGTCAGCAAACCATAGGAGCCCGGCAGGGTCGATGCCAACTGGGGCCAAGGATCTGTTTCTGAAAGGAAGGTTCGACCCTGGTATGAAAGGTAACAAAGGAACAGGAGTGGGTTTTTAATCAGTAAAAGTCTGACACTATCTTCCGCTACGCCCAAGAGCGCGGGATGTGATTGAATGATTAAACCCACCGAAAAAAAAAAAGACATAAATAACACTCGAAGCTAGACGTGGTAGTAACTACAGTTTTCAGTTTTAAAAAGATAAGACACTGTAGGTCAATCCTCGAATCCGACTCGACTGGGCAGCGTTCGGAAAACTGCGTGGTATTTTCTAGTTCAACATACCACAGTCTCTCAATATGAAAGTCTAGAATCAGAACGTGTTGCGAGTAAAGGCATATGGCACTGAAATGTGGTCCTCATCAGCAGGCTTTAAGTTACCCAAAAGTTATTAGAAAGGGCTATGCTTTTTTCGTTGCATGGTCGCATCAGGAATTGAGATATCTGCACAAGAACCAAGGTTACCGACATAGCCCGAAAAATAGCCAAACTTTCACAGAAAGCATCTCACAAGGTGGGTCGATGACTTGGTGAAGATTGCAGGAATCCGATGAATGCGAGCCTTAGACGACCGGTCACTGTAATACACTTGGAGGAGGCTCATGTCCAACGGTGGACGTCTGACGGCTGAAATGATGATAGATAAATAGATATTCTTTATTGTACACCAAAAATACAATTTACATTAGGAAATTAACATTAATAGGGTGTCACAATGGGCGGTCTTATCGCTAAAAGCGATTTTTTATTTTTTATTTGATGATGATGAAGTAAGCGCCACCATTCATTATTACATATTAAAAAAACTGCTGGTAATACCAGACCCTCAACTACTGTTACAGATGGTCACTTATACCTCTATAGGGAAGGTATCTAAACCCAGATAGATTTTATTAGCTACTGTGCTAATAAAGGCCGAGTCAAAGATGCGTAGGTACATACCACAATGTCTGAACCTTGCTCAGTCAAAGTTCACACGTAATGGAAGTCACGTCATAGTCAGGGTTCGTATCCAAAAGCATGATGAGCTCAGAAAGAGTATATGGGATAGGCGATTGAACTTGAGCAACAGTGCGTCTCGCGTGTATAGCTTCCTAATCCGGCTATATTTAACTAAGCACAAAGTTGTGACAACTCAGAAGCATCACTTTTTCCATGAAAGATTTACACATGGTTAGTATACGGTAATATATGCTATCAAGAAGAAATGCACGCGTCCACAGTTTATATTTGAACCTCCATTATTTTTTGAGTATGCAACATTTACAAGGCAGGTTGTGCCACAACTCACAAGCATCAATTCATTGCCAATATCTTCAATAGTTTATGTATAGAAGTTATTGGCAATGAATTTTATTTCGACAGTTGAATATTTGTGATGTTTTCCTTCCCTCTTTGAGAGTAATGGTTATGAAATAAATTGCACAAACCCATGCCCTAAAACTCGTAAGTCAGAACCGTCACCATTGGGCCGCCTAGCTTTCTACAGAATAAAAACGTTACAGCTGCTCTTCTAAGTATTTCTGCCAAGCAGTATTCTCACAATAGTCTTGCCACAAACACAAACGAGGACTGTCGCAAACTAGACCGAAGTAAAGTCCAGAAATAGTTGCAAGCTTTCGGGGCAGCCTCCATCCACGGTGCAAACACTCGAGCCACGAGCCAGCGAATACTAACTCAGTATAAACACATTACTTCAACTTTGACACATACAAATTAGGTACAGCAGTTGCTAATGCTCTCTATTTGTCTTGCCGACGTGGTATATACCTAAGAATTTGGGCAGAGGTGTGGCTGTAACTAACGGTACGGGTAATTAAGCTGATGTCCTGTTGTAAAGTATTCTTTATCGATCTAAATATCATAAACATCTTCCTGATTTATCTTGTTGTTATTTGGGGTCGGGGTAACACGTTTTTTTCTTCTATTCTGTCCTGTCATATGTCATGCTATCACTAACTCCCGTTTCTTTCTTATCACTTCTCACTTTCAATTAATCCATTTATTCTTTGGCCACTCTCTCTCTCTCTCTATCCATCCACATGTATACTCTTACCTCATTTAGAAACATGCATGTTGATTTACACAAAAATATTTAGAATCGAATATCCAAATTGTTTAAACCAAAACCAAAAAAAAAAATTGTGTGTCCTACTGATATTTAAAATTGAAAATTTAATCATAAAACACATTCTTTCGTGATCCAATATTCGAATATATTATAACCGTCGTTCACGGTAAATAAAATAATATAAATGTAACTTAAAACAAAAAACTGTCGACTCCCAGAAATCTGTCAAAACAAAATCAAGCCGAATAAACTCGAACACAGTCGTACAACTTCGGGCCCTCCCCGGGTAGCTCTAAGACATGTCATAAAACGCTGCATTCATAATCCCAGCATTCCTAAGAGAGAAAAACGAAGTTGTTTACGAGTTAGAAAAGAAAAAGGAACCAACGCACTTAGAATTATCTGAATTATGAATGAGTTAGCCCTTGATCCCGTATTCTGCAACTTCTTTAGGGACTGATATTGAATAATGCTTAGCCGTTTTGCCTATTGAGCATGAACAAAGGCTATGGGTGACTTGTCAAGAATAGGTGCTCTTAGAAATTGGAGAAATCTCAAAGACCGATCTCTATTTTCGAATCGAAGGCATTAAAGGTGCGATGTGTGGGATAGCTAGGCGGTGCGAGGATGTGTCGCAGCGTTGTGGAAATGTATGATTATTTCTACCCAAGTTTTGCGAAGAGCTTGCATGGTGAATGGAAATGTAGCGAAACCTTGAAAAGGTGCGAAACTGATAAACACATAATAATAATATAATAATAATAAGTACAAATATAAGTACTTGTCGTATAGCTAGAAATTTTTTACAACTAGACTTAGATAATAATTTAAATTCAGTAAGAAGTCTTTTACCATCTTAAAACAATAATTAGGATCTCACCTTGGTTCACACCCGTGAGATTCTAAAAGAACACCAGGTACTAGCCTGAGAAAAATTGCCTAAAAAACCATCATAAAAATAATATTCCACAACTATCACACAACTCACACAACGCCATCTAGTCCCAAGCTAAGCAGAGCTTGTGTTATGGGTACTAGACAACTGATATACATACTTATATATTTCTAAATACATACATATTATAAATAAATTACACCCAGACACAGAACAAATGATCATGCTCATCACACAAACATTTGTCCTGGGTGGGAATCGAACCCACGACCTCCGGCATAGCAGTCAGGGCCACTAACCACTAGACCAACAGCCCAGTCACAACAGTTCAACACATACCTCGCTTACAAATTTTTTGTACATATTTCTAACTTTTTTGTATGTATAAACTAGCTAGCGGTCTCGCAACTCCAGAGCGAATTTTTTTCATTCTCCATACAAACTTGGGTCCTCCGTTACACCTTCTTAAAACGTCACCCCGTTTGAAAAACTCCTCTTAGTACTTGCCGATGTCATATAAGAAAGCTTTGTGCAAAGTTTCATGCTGCTAGTCCCAATAGTTTCAGCTAGGCGTTGATATATCATCAGTCAATCAGTTTCTCCTTTTATGTATATAAACTAACTTCTGTCAGTAGCTTGCATGAAAGTAGAAAATTATCCGAAGGAAACACACTCTCGGGATAAAAGGTATCTTATGTGATATTCTAGGACATGGTCTACCAGTTTGTCAATGTCCACGTAAGTGTAAAGAAGACATAAAAACAAATTTTTGCCTTCACAATATATGTAATACTTAACCAAGATGAGAATGAAGTAATACCACTTGTTTTTCTTTTTTTTTTTTTATTGGGTGAAATCCACTCCTGTTCCTTCGTTGCCTTCGTCCCAGGGCCCCGGGTTCCGCTTTCACACTACCCGTGGCCCCAGTAGGCTTCGACCCTGCTGGGCCCCTACGATTTGCTGACATCTCCTTGAGGCGCGCGTGGAGCACTACGCGCCGTCGACGACTTGGGCTCGGTCTGGACGGTTACCGGACGGTCGGACGGCGAGCCACCCAAGTAATACCACTGGTGAGTTTTATCCCCACGCAACGCTTCGCTAGCTCGCACATTTCTGGTAGAAAAGCACCCTAAACGTATCAGTGAAGAAATCGTTTTGTAAGCTCTAGTTTTGATTTATGTTTGACTGTGCAATGAAGTGCTTTTTGGTCCTACAAAACTAGAAAGCCAAAAGATATAAAAAAATAAAGCTACCAATGAGCCATATAGAATACTGTATATTAAGAGAATAAACATAACACAAGGTTTTAATAAAAATAACTTGTTCTTGGAATAGGACAGACAGTAGATGTCTTCCATATCAAAACAACACAAAAGTGTGCCAAGTGTAGATGTGGGAAGTACCGTTGACAGACCGAAACACGATTTGCAGCCGAAACTGTTACTAAATTTTCGGCTCCTTTTCTAGTTTCGGCCCTAACTGAAACTGACACGGTACCTAACAGAAAATCTGACCGTACAAAGTGACTGATCTATACCCAACAGTGTCAGAGTCTTTCGACTGAAATGATGATGATAATGATATTTATATATATTTGACTGGCCTGTTGGTCTAGTGGTTAGTGGCCTTGACCGCTATGGTTGGTTCGATTCTCACCCAGGACAAATGTTTGTGTGATGAGCAGGAACATTTGTTGTGTGTTTGGCTGTAATTTATCCGTAATATGTATATACCTATTTAGAAATATATAAGTATGTTTATCAGTTGTCTAGTACTCATAAAATAAGCTCTGCTTAGCTTGGGGCTAGACGGCGTTGTGTGATAGTTGTGGAATATTATATAAAATTATTTCGATAACCTCATTATTAATTTCTGACGTCGTTATACTTCTAACTTTTATAAATATTAAATAAATCGACGATTACATAAAATTAAAATACACATATACGAACGAGTTAGTCAGTTTTTAGGTATGTATCACAACCGTCAGTTCAAAGACGCTAGTTTTGGTCGATCTAGCCGAAAATTCGGCTGAAACCGAATCTCAAGCCGATACCAGTTTTTTGGGTCGAGGTTTAAACCGAATCTTTGGTCGGTCTCTAGTGAGATTTTTTTGTATTTTATTCCTTATCATATAAACATTCATTTGAGTTAATTTAAGAAGATTCTTACTAGGATAGAAACACTACTGTTTAAACATCTTCTAACAGATTTCTTCGCTACAAGTTTGTTTCTTTTTTTTTTAAGTTGAGAAATCATTCAATGACTTTCTCTGCTTTAAGGTGGAGCAAGAGGGCGTTTCAGACATTTACTGTGTAAAACCATGCCCTTTTTTCAGGTGGGAAATCACCGAATGACATCTCCTGCCCTTGGACGAAGCGAAAGGGCGTGTCAGACTTTTACTGTTTTGTTTTTGTCTGCCTTCATTCCAGTGACCCGGGGTTCTCCAGATGGCTTGGAACCTGCTGGGCCCCTACGATTTGCTGACCATTGCTCGCCGTCCGTAAGCCTGCGCATTCAGTGACGGGAAATCGGGACGGCTGGAATGTGAGGGATGCTCCCTTGCGCGTGTAAGTGCGGCCTCCTCTTTTGCTAGTATTATTGCTTCGCAAAAGGAGGCATCCGCCTGCTATTCCTCCACGCTGGCCTGGCAATGGCCTGTACCAGGCCCGGCGCGAGAGGTCGTTGTCGCCTATTGCCACAGCGGATGGCACGAAGCCGTATGCTCCACCGTGTCCTCCGGGCGGTCCACACAATGGTGACACCTGGGCATTTCTTTCGCATGAATCCGGTGCAGAAACGAACTTACCATGAAGACGCCGTGTTGTCTATCCAGCCACTCCTCAAAGGCCCCCCTTTTGTTGAGCATTCCATTATTACGGCAGTAAGTCCCCACTTACTGCCGTAATTATGGCGTGCCCAACACCTGAGTCCGTTGTTTGCAATTTGCGTTCCAGGACCATGAGTTTCCTTTACACAAAATCTCTGTGGTCCTAGCGGGTATAACCCTTCTGGGCCCCTACGGTTTACTGACATCTCTTGAGAAGCACGCTCTCGACGACTTGGCGGCCGGACGGCGAGCTACCGATTACTCGTCGTCCGTAAAGTTTGTTTCTACCTATGGATAATAAATTTACAAGCGTACGTTGACATATGATACATCCGCATTGTACATAATTACGAGACCTACAACTATTATACGAGTATGATGTTGGAAAAATTTTCGATGACATTAATGATAATGCTGATGACATGTTGAAACTCAATAACCATCGGTCATTTAAGTTGTAAATTACAAACAGGTAATATTCTAGTATTTTTATTAATATTGTTTATTCATTTAGTTGTCTATGGTATAGATGTATTTTCTGTTTCACGCCTCTTACACGGCCACTCTCGTAAAAAATAAAAATATATGGTATACTAGCGGCCCGGTACGTGCTTCGCTACGTATAATAAAGTTCCACATTAACAAAATCATCCGCCATTTATTGAATTCAATTTTTACAAAAAATGTGATAAATGATGAACCGCTCGATCGATTTTGTGCAAACTTCACATAAACCATCTACTAAATAGTAAAAACAAAGCCTAAACATTTGCTTTGAATAGAAGAGCCCGGTCTTGAGTTATAAAATTACAACGAAAAGTGGCATTGATTTTTATATATAAATAGATTGTTGATAAATTATAATATTTTTAGTAAAGTAGGTACTGAATTAATTATCAAAAAATCGCAAAATTAAAGAAAACTTTTTTCTATTTGCATAAACATATTATTCAATACATAAAAAGAACTCATAGGGCATCAAAAAATTCGTCCACATCGATGTCAATGGGAAAAGTGCCCAGGACGCTGGCAGCATTGCCATGCTGGATGGCAAAAAAAAAATACATAAATAATTAAAGTGAATCGAAGTCTGTAGAATCAACCTGGTGACAGAGGGGCGTACAAAAATATCAACTAAATACAACGATATGCTTAGTCGGCCGTATAATGTTCCCACTATTGGGACTCAGGCCTTCTTTCTAGGAGAGGGAATGGGCCTTAATCCACCACGCGGGCCCATCGCGGGTTGGTTTGGAACGATATGCTTACTACAATATAATTTTCTCGACTCGTCTCGATCTTATGTGCAAATAAAAAGCAAAGATCTTCAGGACTTTGCTTTTTATATTCATCAATCACTGACACATCAACAGCCCAAGTTCTTGTTCCCAGAACGCCGAAATTTTGCACAGAGGTAGCTTTTACAATGCAAAGATACAAATAATAATAATGGATTTTCTAAAATTCACCCTCACCCTCTAAAGGGTTGAAATTTATTTATTTATTGTTTATTTATTTCGTAACTATAATTACAATAAAATAAAATAATAATAAAAACCCTACACTAATTACAAAAAACTAAAATCAAACTAAAATATGGCGTCAAAAAACTCTTCCACATCGCTGTCGACTTGTAATGTGCCCAAAAGTAGTATTATAGTTAGTATTTTTTAATTTAAATACCTATGTCAGTAAATATTTTATTAACACATACATTTGTTTTGCAGATGTACCCAAGATAACAAATGTAGTCGCAAAATAGCCGCACTCAGAGACGTCACCCACAGTCTGATCAAATAACCATTAGTGTAGGCGACATACATGCATGATAGGCGATAGTCAGTCTCAAGCAGCGCCTTGGAGAACCGAAATGGAAATGGAATGGAAATGGGGTTAAAATTAGGTTTCTCAATACAAACTGAAAGATTGATAAAAAAAATTATTCGTTGCAACAGAAAACGCACACAAAAGCACAACTAAATTATACAGAAGCAAACACTTACACCAAAACAAACAATAAAATAAAAAAAAACTGGGCAAGTGCAAGTCGGACTCGCGCACTAAGGGTTCCGTACAAACTTACCTATGAAAAAAGATCAATTCCCGAATTGAGTTACGAAGATTTTACCGAATAGAAAATATTTTTTTTTGTTGTGACATAACTACAAATTTTCAATTTTCAGATTTTTTCTATACTCGTGTTATGAGACCTTGGTCTATGCCAAATTTCAGGATTCTAGGTCCCAGGGGTCCCTATGAATTTTGATTCCCTTGTGAGTGTCGAAAAACACTTTTGTGCGACATAAACGGTTAATGTTTGATTTTTTCACAGCTTCAAGAGACCACAGACTTGAGTATATGGTTAGAATTTTAATTCGATACCTCCACGCTTCCCGAAATAAAGGGTCTTGACTGATAGACAGACAGACAGACAGACGGACGACAACAAAGCGATCCTATAAGAGTTCCGTTTTTTCCTTTTTAGGTACAATAAAGAATATATCTATCTATGGAACCTTAAAAATAACAAATAAAACTTTTACACAGTGGCGTCCAGCATAATTAATATTAAAAATATGAGATATACAAAGTGACACATATGGGGTGGTTACTTAGAAAAAGGAACACAGATAAAAGTCATAGTGCGGTGTGCATCCTAATATTGCACCAAATAGGAGCCCAGCTCAGCGTGTGTCAGGCAAATATACCTGACACTGATATTCTGTTGGTCCCTAGAAACAATAGAAACTCTTACAAAATCACCAAGAAAATCTTTAAGTAATTGTGAACAAAGAAATAGTGACTATTCCACGAAAACTCATGAACCCGATCATGTAACTAAGCCAAGTTAAAACATACAATCAAACAATTGTTGAACTAGATCATTGAAAAGATTCAATTAGTAGCCCGTGCCGAGTCTAGATTGGTCTAGACAAACAGGGTAACTGAAGCAGTCAGAACATTGGATTCGATACGGTAAGTAATCATGACACAATTTGTCTTTAAGATAACATTAGGGATTCTATCCTTTGATTCAGTTTTGTCTTTGTTATATCGTCTTGTAGCGACATCTATGACGTCTCATAAGTACTAATCCTGCATCGCACAATTAAAGTTCTCCGCGCGATTATAACCTAAAGAACAGCCCGAAATCAACCTTTTAATGCTCCTCACGACATTTTCCTTCACCGTTTTGAGAACAGAGGTGATGAAATAAATTACACAAAGCAATGTGCCTGACAGAGTTTGAACCCACGACCTAAAACTCGGGGCTGTTACTTCTGGGCCACCACTGCTCCACGTTTTCTTCGCCCAGCAGTGGGACATAATAGTTTAACTACTGTAATACTACTACTCAAGGTTGTCGATAGATTACTCCATAGACAACCATCCATTGACCCTGCCATTACCACCATTTTCATCCCGGTCATCAACCCTCCTTACATCTAAAACTAGAGAAAGATTCAGTGCCGACGTCCATCTGGAAACAATAAGCTCTTAATTACGTGACAAAGGAGACGTCACATCGCCCACGACTATTCGACCGGTGGCCGATACCACAGAATAGGTACAGAAAGTTAACTCCATACAACGAGTGAAAACATGATATGTAGACACGTGTGTACGTATCTTAGACATAGAGCATCACTAACATCATCAAGTGTTGCACAACGATCGGTCTTGAGCATTTGGGATCTACCAGGTCATCTGTCAACTTTTTGGGAATCCTTCCAACAATGCGTCTTCCGGTATGCGGTTGCTACTTCAGAATATTTCAGCCTCGGATCTCGCAAGTAAACTCTGAATCCGAGCTCTCTCCACTCTTTGAGTGTTTTCAAGCCTCTGATGAAGCTAATTATTAGCAACCACGTTTTACAACCATATGTAGAAACCAAGCAACTGGCAATACAAAAAGCGCAAAAGCGAAATATCAGGTCTTTTTAGTGGTATGAAAAGAGATGCGGGGGCGGGGAGTACAATCCTTGTACAGTGATTGGCTCGCCGATGTGTACGCTGCGCAAAGCGATCCCCGTTCTTTCACCGAGCGCTCAAGATTCGTGCCGCTATCTGTACAGTACGACATTTAAGCGTTTTTCAAGGTCATTCAAGTTGTACAGACGTATGTAAAATCGGCGCTTACCTATACATTTTACAGTCTACCAGTCGACCTTAGGGTGGTGCAAAAACATAACATGGCAGGTGCAACTTAATAATTAAACAAACAGAAAATAAATAATTACAATAATAAATACATACTTACCTACCTACATACATATAAATAAGCAATGTTGTTGTGACAAAACAAATCCAGCCAATCAATGCTGTGATTCTGCCAACTTCTTGCGAATGTGTTCGCTTCGCTCATTGTATGGAGTTAACCTTCTGTCCCTATTTATTTAGTGTCACGCGTCTCGCGACTAAAGGCTAACTATTAAGTTAAGTGCTTTCTTATGTCTCGCCAGTAAATCAGGAAAGAATTCACTATTTTTGGAACAATGTTTTATTAGAGATTTAAAGGACAAGGAAGTTTGTTTTATTTGGGAAATAAATTTAGGTGGTGAATAATACTTTTAATATAAATATTAATAATATTCCACAACTATCACACAACGCCGTCTAGTCTCAAGCTAAGCAGAGCTTGTGTTATGAGTACTAGAAAACTAATAAACATACTTCATCATCATCATCATCATTTAAGCCGAAAGAAGTCCACTGCTGGACATAGGCCTCCCCCAAGTGCCGCCACAATGAACGGTCCCGTGCGTCACGCATCCATCGTACTCCCGCAACCGTTACCAGGTCATCGGTCCACCTTGTAGGAGGCCTTCCAACGCTACGTCTTCCGGTACGTAAACATAAATATACTTATATATTTCTAAATACATACATATTATAGATAAATTACACCCAGACACAGAATAAATGATCGTGCTCATCGCACAAACATTTATCCTGGGTGGGAATCGAACCCACGACCTCCGGTATAGCAGACAGGGTCACTGACCACTAGACCAACAGGCCTGTCAATCTCTGAAAGTTTGTTATTGATTTGAAATAAGTAGTGGAAACTCATGTTTTATTGAGTTTTGGATCACAAGGTTAAGCCTTGAACAGTGGCACTACGCTATCCATTTGACGACCTAAACTGAACTGCTAAAATGATGGAGTTATATTGGGTGTAAAGCTCCATCCCTCGTTCTTGCTCGCCTGCCTGACATTTTATCATAGTCATAGAAAGGCCTCAATTATTTCTATTGATTCAAAAACTATTAATTAATTTTGCTTAACTTATTTATTTATTTTATTTCTATATACTTTATTGTACACCAAGATAATAAATTATTCATTTGTGCCTTATATTTTAAAACGTACAATTGGCAGCCTTATCGCATTCCGCGATCTCTTCCAGGCAACCTGGTATGGAAAGAGATTGTCTGGACATAAAATGGGGTTATACTTGGTGAATTACAAAAATTGAAAGAAAAGAAACAAAGTTCATACTTAACACTAAAATACTTAAAAACATACATAGTAAACAATTATATAGGCAAGAAAACAAGTGACAACTACAATTAATACATCTAAAAACGAGACACAATTACAAGGACAAGTAATATTTCTTCACAAGTTTTTTGAATACATGTACGGTCCGGACTAAGCGTTTCGCCTCGTCTTTTATACCGCGTACATCGAAGAACTGGAATAATTTGCCTGCTGAGGTTTTCCCATCCGATTATTATTTGGGTTTCTTCAAGGCTAGAGTGAATAGGCTCTTAATAAACTAGTGCGCCTCACCATCAACGATTGCATCACTGCTTACCATCTGGTGGGATCGCAGTCAAGCACCAGATTATATCAAATTAAAAAAAAAAAATAGTGATTGCGCCTGTTTTATTGACACTGGCAGTGCATTCCACAGACGAGTGGCCTGGACAGTAAATAACTTATCCAAAAACGTAGTGGAATGCATCGGCATTTTGAATCTCAAGTTATCTGATGACCTAAGAGATTTCGTATGCGAATCACAAAGAAATTCAAACCATTTCTTGAGGTAAAGAGAGGTGAAAGGGGAAAATTCATTTCAATTTGTTTCATTCATCAATTTCCAAGAAATAACACAAATAAACACCACACCTTTGTCCAAGAATATGTGGACACAGACGTATGGAGCAAAGCCTACATTTAACGAGTTGTGTATCAAACCAAATTCCATTTTCCAAGAAATCTACAGTTCTCTCGAACTATCTGAAACACGACAAAGGGCACAGACAAAATAGTTGTCTTCATCCAAACACACAATCCACAAATCTCATACAGGACACACGAACTAATATCAATTACTAGGTACTAGGATAGCAGGTCTCATAGAGATGTAACCACTAACAGAGCGTCAGACTCCAGACATGTATTGTCATGTTTGTAGTGTGGCCTACAATAACCGCAGGTGAGGAAGGGAATGGTAGAAGGTTTACTTCGTAACTATGCCACCAGTGTCTTAAAAAAAAATACTCATAAAATTTATGTTTTTTTTTTATTGAAAGCACCCAACCCAAGATACATTTTCATACAACCATTCTTACGTAATTATGACGTCATTACACATAATTCTCTAGATATTTTACTAATACAGATATCTTGTGGTCAATTCTAGGTTTCTATTGAAATCAAATGATGAATTTGTGTAAATCTAATAATCATTTATTTATTTATTTAAACTTCATGCAACACAAAGTACAAAGGCGGACTTAATGCCTTAGGCATTCTCTACCAGTCAACCTAGGGTGGTGAAGAGACAATATGGTAGGTGCATAAAAGTGTAATTTTACACGAAAAACAAGATTAAAAAAACAAAAAGTATACATATAATTAAAATGCACATACATATATATTTAATATAATATATATACATATATATTAATATAAAGTAAAGAAAGAAGTTTTGAGACGATTCTGCTATTGAAGGAGCAAATGATTCCGCACCTTCCGCTTAAATGCATATCGACTTTCGGCCGTCCTGATATCGAGAGGAAGCGCATTCCACAGAAGAATGGACTGTATATAGAAGGAAGAATGGACAAAATCAGAAGTATGAGAAGGACAGAGCAGAAGGAGATTGTTAGAAGAACGCAGATTCCTTGCGTGTGAAGAACATAGGTATTGAAAGTGACTAATGAGATAGGATGGAGGCGAGGGAGAGTTGAGTAGAGAGAAAAGTGTAGTCAAAGCGCGCAAAGTTCTTCTCTGGCGAATTGGCAACCATTTTAGCTCAGACCTGAAGTTCGACACATGGTCATATTTTCTCAGATTAAATATAAATCTGATGCAGTTATTAAGGAGTCTATCGAGCTTATCCAGTAAGACCGAGTTCAGGTCAAAGTAACACACGTCACCATAGTCTATAATAGGGAAAATCAAAGTCTGCACAAGCATTGTCTTCGTCTTTGCAGGTAAAAAGTTTCTCAGACGATACAGACACCGCAAATCATTATCTGTTGATTACAACTAATATTTATTTTACAAATAGATTTTAAAAAATTTTTTGACACGTCAATGTTTTTCGTCAATTTAAACTTAATGAGGCCGGTATTTCCTAGAGCTGAGTACCCTGAGAAGAAACACCGAAACAAACTCAAAGGTCAACGTCTATTTTAAATTCCACACAACAAACATTTAATGGTTAAATCATCGGAGAACCATTCAGATTAGTGTCTGAGATGGTCTTTTTATTCAAAATTAATATTATATTATAAAACACCAGAAGCCAGTGCACGGTTCCAAGTGGTCGTCTTTTCATTCATATATACTAGTGCTTGACTGCGATCCCACCTGATGGTAATCAGTGATGCAATCGTTGATGGTGAGGCTCACTAGCTTATTAAGAACCTATTCACTCTAGCCTTGAAGATACCTATATTATAATCGGACGGGAACACCGCAGTAGGCAAATTGTTCCAATCCTTCAATGTGTGCCGTATAAACGACAAAGCAAAACATTTTGTCCGGACCGTAGAGGTTTCAACAAAGTATGGGTGGATACTTTATTTTATAATAAATTGTGCAGCAAACCTTCTGTCATAATTCTGTCGGTTTGAAACCAGCGACCACTCTGACAGCTGTGTACCTAACGTGACGACTTTAAGATGAATTGAGCTGACAGTAGTCACGCATGAACCGAAGCCTTTGTTTGGACTCGATTGGGTACAGAGTCTCGATTGAGTACAGGTAACGATGATTGGGGATACGGTCAGTGAAAACACTGACAATTCTGAATTTGTAGCTGTCTTGCCAACTTGTGACACCCCTGTCTTAAGTTATTTTCTCTACTCGACTCAACGGTAAACGGAGACTGAAGAAAATTAATCAAATTAACAGTTATAGCTTGTTATTCGAGTGGAGTAAATGAAATTTTCTTCAATGCGGTCTTGAAGGACACATTATGGAGGTGAAAAAGCAATGTCAAAGTTGATTTTACAGACCAGAGAAGTTAATTTAACGTTTAACTAATATTGTGCAAAGATAATGCCACAGTTTTGGACAACATTTAGCACACGGGTGGATTTTTTAATTTTTTTTATGACAGGTACTCTCTGCACTAACAGTCAAAACCAATACGTACAGACAGTCATTAATTTCATCATCATCATTTCAACCGAAAGACGTCCACTGTTGGACATAGGCCACCCCCTCGTGTCACCACAATGAACGGTCCTGTGCGTCTCGCATTCATCGGATTCCCGCAACCCTTACCAGAACAAATGATCATGATCATCACACAAACATTAGTCTTGGGTGGGAATCAAACCCACGACCTCTGACACAGCAATCAGGACCACTAACCACTAGATCAACAGGACAGTCAAAGGCTCTCAAACTTTATAAACGGAAAACCCTTTCCTCCAAAAAAACAGAAAGAAAACCACTCACAATACGTAAACTATAAACAATGTAGTTCTATATCTTTCAGTATTCATAACCATCGGAAGTAAATTCACAGCCCATAGTTTCGCACAGTCCTCTCATAATAGATATGATTTATAATAGCAGGGGCCGTTTTTACGAGCCCCGGGTGGGCTAGGACAGGTAACTTTCAGTAACAGTGCGGGGTGTTCTATGTTTCTAGTTTAATTTTGAGATGGACTTTTTGTGTTACGTGATACGTTTTTTGTACGTGTAGATACCGTTTTTGCGTTGTTTGTGACTATGAATAACATATATTTATTTATTTCATTTATTTCCTTTGAAAAACTCATCGAAAGAGATTTAAAATTTAAAAAATGTCTTCGATATGGGATTTGGTACATGTGGAAGGAGGAACGCTAGCCTGATGCTGCGTAAGCGAGCGTACGTGACCCACCACCACAACGCACCGCTCTTTTGATGAGTACCACTCCACTGCGCACATGATTTTAGAAAATAGCAGATTCTGAACTAATCGACCTCTATTGGTGTAATTGCTGCAAGGCGTTCCGTTGTGAAAATAAACAAATAAATAAATAATAAATCATAGGAGAACCCACAGCTATAACAAAAGAATAACAATAGTATAAGAGACATTGAGCCAATTACAGGTTCTCACGGTTAGAAACAGGTGTATGAATGGTATATGAATTTTACTTATTTGAATTTCTGTATTAACGCAATTTATAACATTTTTGGTAAGCATCAAAAGAGCCACTTATTGGGTCCCACTAAGCGCAAGGCGACACCGCGGCAGACCAAGGCGAAGGTGGAGAGATGAACTGGATAAATACCAGAGGGACTGGCCCGCAATGGCCGAAGACAGACTTGTGTGGAAAAGGGAAAGGGAGGCCTTTGTTCAGCAGTGGGACATAAATGGGCTATAAATAATAATATAAATAATTAATGATTAAGTAAGCAGTGTTGTTATGCGAATGTGAGTACCAATACAAACCAATTCTGGTTTAATGGTACAAAAGAAAACAAACTGTAAAAAAGACTGTATTTATAGAACAATAAAAAAAAGGTAAAGTAATAGAAAACTTACGATCACTAATAAGCACGATAAAAAGGCACATAATTAAACATCCCTTAAGTAAAATTAGCACTATGCACTTTTGAAAAAGTCTGCATTCAGCTGAGTGCGTGCCGTAGGTTTTAATAGTAAACGGGTCAAAAGAGAACTCTTTACACAGAACATTAAAGTCCTTACACGCTATTAATAACACTATTCAAGCAGGGGCCTTAGTCTTAACATAGTTTTAGGTTACCAGTCCACTTCATCGTCATCATCTTCCTGCCTTTGTCCCGTGTTATTTGGGGTTGGCGCAACACGGGTTTTTCTTCCACTCTGCCCTGTCACTCGTCATGCTATCACTAATTTCCTTTTCTTTCATATCATTCCACTCCACTCCACGCCACTTAAGTCTCCAAAAACCATAGCCCTATTATCATCAATAGTTTTTCACCAACCGGGGGTTGTCCTTGGGTGCACTAGCATAGCATGTACAGGGATAATCGTCGGTTAAATGACGTTCCATTAAAATTATGTAAAGGACCTATGCGAGTTGGCTTCGGCCCTTCGAACGCCTTCCAAAGGTCAAGGACCTTAGGGTCCTGAGATATAAGTGCATAAAATAATAATAATATTCCACAACATTCAGTCCCAAACTAAGCAGAGCTTGTGGTATGAGCTTATATATTTCTAAATACATACATCTTTTAGATAATTTACACCCAGACGCATAACATATGATCGTGCTTATCAGACATACATTTGTTCTGGGTGGGAATCGAAACCACGGCCTTCGGCATAGCAGACAGGGCCACTTACCACTAGAGCAGACCAATCAATCAAGAATCTTAATCAGTCAATAATGCTAGACAGTTGTTTCTAGTCTGGGTGTCTTATGTATGTATGTTTATCTACATGTGTGTGAACGCACCAACAATGCAAGGGTGATGAATTTTCGATATGCCACTAGGTGTTCAATAAGTGTTATAGAAAGTGTAGTATCAATCCATACGTTTAAGATTACTTAATTAACTAGTGCACTTCAGCGATTGCATTACTGCTTACCATCAGCTGGGATCGTAGTCAAGTACTAGTTCATATCAATTAAAGAAAGGATTGGCTCGATTGCGCGAAAGCATAAACATAATATCAAAATCAACCGTATAATCCTCCCACTGCTGGGACTTAGGCCTCCTCTCTAGGAAAAGGAATAGGCGGACTCCATACGGATTGGTACAAGTCGCATATCTTTGAATTTTTGATTCTAAGATTGGCCGGTTTCCTCACAAGGTTTTCCTTCACCATTTTTGAGAGCAGTGGTGTTGAAATAAGTTAACAAAGTAATGCGTCTGACTAGGTTTGTACCCGCGACTTATAACTCATAAGCCGGGATCGTTAACACTGGGCCATCACTGCTCATTTTTAACCTAAAGATTGTATATTTTTTTTTAATTCAAACTCCTAATTACGTCAATCGTAAGTAATTCACCAGATGCAGCTGAATATGACTTCAGGTATCATGAATGCGTCTGCCTACCTCAATTTCAAAATCCAGAAGTAACGCAACGATTAAAAATCTCCCAACCACAGGAGATCGTATTGTAGAATGTATTGAAACGGACAGGTTTCATACTAATCTTACACCTTTTTTTATTTATTTGCCTGCTGCCGTCTTCCCGTCCGATTGTAACTTAGGTGTCTTCAAGGCTAGAGTGAATAGACTCTTAATAAATTAGCATGCTTCACTATCAACGATTGCATCACTGCTTATCATCAGGTGGGATCGCAGTGAAGCATGATGTAAAAATAGGCTCGCGTTTGACTATACTATACCCTATCTCACCTAATGGTTAGAGATGATGTGGTCGACGATGGAGCACGTTTGCCTAGAAATGTCTAAATGCTTACTCTTAACATAAAGAAAGAATTCTAGCTATCAAGCCATCAGGAAACATAGACTCCAGCAGATAAAATTCGAATCAGACTTTCCACCATATTATATTTCTCCCTCCCACACAACTAAAGCAATGCCATAGAAACTTAGGCCTGATAAAACTTATCCACGATAAGCTGAAGCCGACCTATTTATTCCAGAACCTCAGACAATGGGTTCAGGTATCAGTTCAATTACCTCTCCCTCCCCCACCCCAGAGACACAACTTTAGATGTAAACTTAATCATCAGCTATCAACGCGGCAAAATCTCTAAGGAATAAATGCTGGGAAATATAGCCTTTAATGTGGAAGACAATAACGGTTATAATTGGAATGATATGGTATGGTACATAGGCTTGTACATCTATTAAGACAAATCAACAAAGAGTTATGATATATTATTAGTAGAAAGAGGTTATTAGAAATTATTATTAAGTAAGAATGAGACACAAATACTTGCATAATCTAATGTATAAAAATCGAACTCCTCCAAAACAACCAGACCGATTTTTATGTTTTTTTTTGTCTACATTTGGTAGGTTGGTTGTTTTACCCTTCTGTCTTTACTGCCCATTTTCTTCCATGACATTATACATGGCGAAACATCGTTTGCAGTCAGCTGGTTATTTTATAAGTCATTTTAAAAATATAAAAAAATAATGTTTTAAAAAAAAGTCCTCTGGTGGCCAGAATACGGTTCAAAACTACCGCTTAGGGCTCTAGAGACAGAAACCCCCTTACAAAGAGAGCCGTGTCAAGAAATATTGCCTTTCGTATCAGACTCTTGATCCAAACATACAATGACAGCTTCGACGGACATTCATCGAGGCTTTTGGCCGACAATCGTCACAATGACAGCTGAGACCATATCTCACAGTTCAATTCCCGAATTGAGTTATGAAGATATTTCCGAATCGCAAAAAAGTTTTTTTTGTGACGTTACAACAAATTTATAGTTCTCAGAATTTTCCCTATACTTGTGCTATTAGACCTTGCTTAATACCAAATTTCAGGATTCAAGGACAACGGGAAGTACCCTATGAATTTTGATTCGATTGAGAGTATCGAAATATAAGTTTTTTGCGACGTATACGACGATTTTTGATTTTTTCACAGCTTTAAAGGATTGCATACCTAAGCATATGGTTTTAATTTCAACTTGACACCTTTACGCGTTTTCGAGATAAAGGGTCTTAACAGACAGACAGTCAGAGGGACAATAAAGTAATCCTATAGGAGTTCCCTTTCTTTTTTCTCCTTTTGAGGTACCGAACCATAAAAACAACACATTTATGCTGATTTTTGGAGTTGTAATTCTGCGAATATAGTCGTGTTTTACTAGTTGATTTTAAATAATATGAAAACACAATTATGAAGCTTAGATTATATAGGGACTACCCCATAAAAACAGAATTATAGAGCTTAGATTATATAGGCCACATCACACCTGATTTTTAGAACAGACTAGCTTCTGCTTGCGACTTTACCCCTAAGAAAGTAAAAAAATATCCCAAGGGAACATATTCCCGAAATAAAAAGCATAGTATGTGCTATTCCAGAACATACTCCTAGTTTACCCGTGTGCCAAATTTCATCCAAATCAGTTTAACTGTTTGAGCGTAAAAGAGGAATAAATATACACACATATACATACATACAAAATTTCGACTTTATAATATTAATGTCATTAAAAACCAATCATTCAATAAAAAAATAAATATGTTCACTGTGATAGCATAAGATAGAGAGAATACAGGCGTATGTATTCTTCAAAAGGTAAGAAAGATAGAAAATTAATGTATTAGACACAACACAAGGCACACCAACAATAGTTAGGAAAACATGAAATAAACCATTTATTTCAATTTCACCACTTACAGTTATTTTTCTAAGGCTTGAACCTAAATGTATTTATTCGATTTTTCATGATTGACAAGCATTTAGTCTCTATTTGGATTAATTTTCATATACAGTGTGAATTCTTTATTTTTATCATTTATAGGCTTGTGTTTGAACACTTACTTACAAAACTAAATAGTTAGCAATGATTTGGTCGACGATAGAGGACACTTGTTTAGAAGTAACCTATTAAGTCTTGACTTAAACTAGTTAAAAAATAAAAAACCTGTTTTGACATTTGAGAAATACCCTACAGTGTAACTTGGAACGAAACTGAAAGAAACAATAAAATAATTATTAATTACATAAAGTGTTTTTAAAGAATACATACATTTTTTGCCGCGTTAAATAATATGATATTAGTAGTAGTTAGTATTCTATCTCTAGAATATTCTTTTTGCGTGTTTAAGTATTCGTTTTGACAGATGTCAAAACTGGCCTTTTTATTTTTTAACGACTTTAATGACTCCTAGTTTCTAAAAACAGAGAATTAAATCTCACAATTCCAGGGCTGCGGCATTGTTTGAAAGTTACCGTGGCCCTAGAACGCAAAGAAATACAAGTTGGTTTTAGTCAGTAAAATTCGAACACTCCCTCTCGCTCCATCCAGACTGGAAGCAATTATTTAATAGCCTACCTCAAAAAAGATCTCATATATTTGGTATACAATATTTGTATGTTTCACGAAAATGATATTTATTTTTCAAATAGTTTTTAAAGTGTTTTTTACACGTCAATTTTTTCGTCAGTTTAAACTAGATGAGACAGGTATTTCCTAACTAACTACCCTGAGAAGAAACACCGAAAAAAACTCAGGGGTCAAAGTCTCTTTTAAAGTCCATTCAGTTAACATGTAATATTCAAATCATATGAGAACCTGCAGATTAGAAGAGATAGTCTTTGAGGAAAGAACCATATAGATTTGAATGGGCCTGTCCAGTCAGTATTCGTAAAGCTCAACTCACGACTACTAAGCTCAACGTAGCTATTGGTGTTCCTAATGTGTTTATATTTTAACTAACTTTTGCCCGCAGCTTCGCCTGCGTACAAAAAATATAGATATGTCACTCAAGAATAAAGCAGCTTTCTATCGGTGAAAAAAATTTTGCAATCGGACCAATACTTTCAGAGATTACTTCCTACAAACTCAAAAAAATAAAAACCGTCCTCCTAAACCTCTTTATAATGTTAGCATAGCCTTATGTTGTTCCCACTGTTGGGACTCAGGCCTCCTCTCTAGGAGAGAGAATAGGCCATAATCCACCACGCGGGCCCGGTGCGGGTTGGTGAATGTCACATGTCTTCGAATTTTTGGTTCTAGGCCATGCCGGTTTCCTCACGATGTTTTCCTTCACCGATTTGAGAGAAGTGGTGATAAAATAATTACACAAAGTAATGCGCCTGGCTGGGTTTGAACCCGATAATGTTAGTAAAGATATAATTACTGCCCACATACTACGGAGTTTTCCTTTGTTCTGATTGGATTACCTACTCAGAATTAAAGAGTTTATTAAGTCTCAATAAGCTTGACGTGTTTATTTTTGTAATGTCAATCCTTAGTGTTGTCACTGCTGCGATACAGTATTCCTCTCTGCGAGGAAAGGGGCCAGTGTGGGTTAGTGAATGATACATATCTTCGAAGTTTTTGTATTATTGATAGGCTGGTCACTATTTCAACTGATGGAAAACGACGATATGGTCAACGATGAAGCCCGCTTACCTAAAAGTTACCTGTTCACTTAAACTTAAAAACACCCGGGTTGTAGCCATTAAGAAACACAGATTCCGGCAGTGAATTCCACTCCTTAGCTGTATACATTATGAATGTATTCTCAAAATGTTTGAGAATGGTTGGTATGTCCACAATGTACCGCGTATCGCCGTACGTTCGAAATCTCGATTCTAGGACATGCCCATTTTCACGATGTTTTCTTTCGCAATTTTAAGACAGAAATTGCCTGCTTACCTTCGAGCCTACGATCTACAATTTATTGTTTGCTATTTTTTTATTTGTAGTAGAAAATCAAGGGCGGGAAAAGTTTGCCTAGCGTGAGGGTGTGTCAGACTTATACTGACTAAAACCCACTCCTGTTTCTTCTTTGCCTTCGTTCCAGGCCCCCGGGAATCTCTTTCGCACAAACCATGGGGTTTGTGCTTGATACCGGGGGCGTAGGGGGCGTCGAAGCCTACTAGGGCCATCCCTAGTAGGCTTCGACGCCCCCTATGGTTTTGCTGACATCTCTTTGAGGCGCACGTCGACGACTTTGGCTTGGTCCAGACAGCTACCGGACGGTCGGACGGCGATTTAGACATTGCTCACCATCCCCAAGCCCTCTACCGCTTTGGGTGGAGCGACAGGGCATGTCAGTTTTTACTAACAAAAACCTACTTGTGATCTTTCACTTTGTGTTCTAGGGCTATGGTAACGCTCTCAAATATTCCCGCAGCAACAATTAATTATAGGTTCTATTCCACAACTATCACACAAAGCCATCTAGTCCCAAACTAAGCAGAACTTGTGCTATGAGTACTAGACAACTGATAAATATTCTTATATTTCTAAAACAACAATAATTCATAAATTACACCCAGAGATAGAACAAATGATTGTGCTCATCACACAAACATTTGTACCTAACATTAGTCTTGGGTGGGAATCGAACCCACGACCTCCGGTATAGCAGCCAGAGCCACTAACCACTAGACTAACAGGCCAGTTACCCCAAAGCCCTAATTTTTCCTCTAAGAAGTTTTTTATTCGAGAGATTAGCATCCTTTTGAGTTATTTAATACCTGTCTGTCCTATGGAGATATCAAATTCTATTATCTAGAATTCATGAATGAAAACGCTTTGTCCTGAGCAAGTATGAGCTTCAGCCGTTCGGTTTTAATGGTAATAGGATTATTTCATAAAGCGTCGATGCATTTCACAAACAAACTCGCTATATTACAAAGAAACTTAGACGCAAACCTGCTAATATACTGCATTTGATCTAAATGTACAATAATATTGATAAAAAAACTGGGCAAGTGCGAGCCGGACTTGGTAACTCTTTCGAACGATTCTGCGACCCACATTGATATTAGGAATAGGTATTCACTGTATTGCCAAATTCTCACAGATGAAGAGTTTATTCTCTTTCAATCTTATTGTCTTATCTTACATAGTTCTACGTTAGACTGTGAATACGAGCAATGTGTAAATTCATTATAATATCTCATAGAACGATGGTAAACTGACTGATGGTTAAAAGAGAACAATGGAGTCAGAAGATATGACTCGCCGACCCTTAACCAATGGAGATACGAATAAAGTGAGCTTTGAAACCACTTGACCATCGTTCAACAGCAACTGTAGGGGCCCAGCAGGGTCGAAGCCTACTGGGGCCGACGGTCTGATTCTGAAAGGAAGACTCGGCCCTGGTACAAAAGGTAATGAAGGAACTGGAGTGAGTGTCAGTAGAAGTTTGACACTATTTCTCGCTCCGCCCAAGAGTGAGGGATGTCATAAGATGATTTTCCAAACGATAAAAAAACCATCGTTCGAAAAAAATTTAAAAAAAAAATTGACTTTACCCACGTGGATGTCGATAATCATCCCAAGGGAACATACTCTCCAGATAAAAACTATTCTTAGTGCTGTTCCAGGATATGGTCAACTCGTGTGCCGAATTTTAACCAAATCCGTTTAACCATTTAAGAGTAAAAGAGTATCAAACTCACGCACACAATCATATATTTTCACCCTACTTTCACCTTTATAACGTCAGATTTCTTAATATTTTCAACAATCTAATATAATTGATAATTTCAAATAAGAGCTTCAATTTAAAAAAAAAAGTAAATAAGAAGGTTCCGAAGAATCCTTTGCTATCAACCTACTATTAGTTTTATGTTCAGTTATCAATACTTAAAAGTATATAAAATAACAAGCGGTCCCGGGAGAGGTTGTCCTGCCTGAAAGCTGGCATTTAGTCAGAAAAAAATAATTAGAACCGGATTGCAGCGCCACCTACCGGCTCTGACAGTATTTTCAAACCCACGCAAATACAAACACAAAATTACTTTCAAATCGGTCAAGCCGTCAATACACTCAATAATTTTTGTTATTTTTTAGTATTGCTATTATTTTTAATTTTCATTTTCAAGCATGTTTTTTCTATTTTTCCTCACTTTTTGTTTGTAAACATAAATTTAAGGAAGAAACACTTCGACTTAGATAATTAAGCGATACTAATGGAAGAAGACACAGACTTCATAATACAGGTTTCTACCTAGCTCAGAATACAGGGCTTTAAATTTAACAGTGTAAAATAATTGTATCTGACAATAAACTATTAGAACTAATTGAATCATAAATCCTACATAAAACCCATTTTTTTTTAATTCTTGATAGGTTCACGCTTGACCGCTATCTCACCTAATGGAAAGCGACGATGTATGTATTGTATGTATTTATCCCATGTACAAAGACGAGCTTACTAACGTCAAACGGTCACAAATACAGACCCCTACAGTTTCTAAGGATTCTTCTTGAAAAATCCTATCCTATCTTTGTTCATTTCGATTTTAAGTGTTTGTCTGTACATAGAAAGAAAGAAAGAAAAATATTTTATTTGGTACGCATAGATAAATAATAACTAAACACTTTCTTTTAATTTTAATGGACTACCAACAATTGTGTACACTGGTAAAGGTTATATTTGTAATACACAATGTATAATATATTTGTTTTAATCTAACGTTAGATTACGCAAAAAACTTTTTGGAAACACATTCTTTATTTATTATTCTTTATTTCATGTTTTTCTTTATTTTTGTGTCTACTAAGAACTAAGGAGTGAAATTCCCTGCCGGAGTCAGTGTTTCCTAATAGCTACCACCTATGAGTCTTTAAGCCAAGAATGAATAGATTACTTCTAGGCTAGCGAACGTTGACCACATCATCACTTACCATCAGGTAATCATCAGGGATCATCATAGTGGTCAATAATAAATAAAGAAAGAAAAGTTTAATAATTTCTTGTAGGTTTTTTTTAATGTGGGAAATAATCTAATGACAACTCATTAGTTATTGTCCCAAGGGACATCACCGAATGTCCCTTAATTTAAGTGATTAGTAAAGTATGTCTTTATGACGGAAGTGTGCTTTACTCGACCTTGGAAATAAACCCAGCATTTCATGCTGAAATTAAATTAACTATAGACCCCTATAGAGATTTAAATTAAACCGTTCCCGCCCCTATTCCTTGGCTCATAACTTGAGAAAAGGGTGTAATACCATTGCCGACCCCTTGGGGAAATACTAGCGTGATGTTATGGTTTGACTTTGACAATAGAAAATGTCATAATCATGATGACATGATTACAATTTTATATTACTTACTTATATATTTTATATTATATTACTGTAATCTACACACACACCTAACTACTCAAGTATACTCATTCACGCACCCACTTATCATCTTGCAGTCACCCATGCATTACACTGCACAACACAGCAAGAGGTTCTTATAAACACACTTCTACATTACTCTTCCTAATAACCAAAAATTATTCATGTTTTGTATTAATTGAATTATAGTCTAAAATGCTGGCGCATAAGTGTTTGTAAAATTCTTATATCTCAGGGGGATTGGTTGCTGAAATCCGAAATACAGGTTCTCCCTAGTTCAGATTCAGACACTAAAACTTTTGTTTAAGTACATCATCTGTAACACCGCTCCCAAGTATTTCCATATAATTGTAATATGTTGTACTTGTTTTTGAGAAATAAAAATTATTATTACTATAATTTACTTTTGAGAGTATTCCCACTAAAATTCGTGATGAAGACTATATCAAAGAAACTATAACCATATTTACTTGTATCATATTCTCCCTAACCTTTTACCAGCTAGCTTTGAGTCAGCTTACAGTCTAACTAAATGTGACTCAATACCCATGTTTTATATGGAGAGACTGCCTATCAGGCCTCCACAACCCAGATACTGGGCAACACGATACTACTTGGTTAGACTGATAGTTAGATTTTCTGACCTATAACGACTGTCAAAGATCTACGAATGACATCCGGGGCCAAAGGCTTTACGTGCTCTCCGAGGCAAATAATATATATGTGATAAAATATAAAACCTCTCTGTCAGTTCAATAGTAGGTTGAAAACCGATCGTATTCGACTTTCCAATTCGATTTACTTATCTTGTTTCAATTTATAGTAAACTAGCCGTCAACCCTTGCTTGGCACGACTTTTACTTCTTGGAAAAACGTTTAGATTTTTTTATTTAGGTACTTTTTATATATAAACTAGTGCTTGACTGCGATCCCGCCTAATGGTAAGCAGTGATGCAATCGTTATTGGTGAGGCGCACTAGTTTATTAATAGCGAGTAATTTATAATTTCTTTGTAATATTAAAGTTTATGCCTATAAACCTTATTTAATAAATTATCTCAGTGATGGTGGAAACTCCAAACCCGTAACATAGTTTGGGAAAACAACACGGCCCTACGGATAGACACAAAAAGAATTTCAATTAAAAATACTGGTTTACAGATAGGTTCTGGGTTAGATTTTAATAGATTAGTATGTCTATTCTATGATCTATAAGTAAATCTATTCCTGTATTCGCCTTTTTCTCTCTCTTTTATTGCACCTACCACTACTTTTCTCTGCATCACCCAAAGGTTGACTGGTAGAAAATGCCTAAGGCATTAAGTCCGCTTCTGTACTTTTGTGTGCATAAAGCATTAAATAAATAAATTAGTTGTATAATTATGCAAAAGCATAGCATAATTCAGTTGTGAAATAATATTAAAAAAGGCTATTTATTTTTAATATTATTTCACAACTGAATTAACAAAAAATATCCTTATTTTTGCAAGTACATTATCTGAATTGGATCGTTTTATATTATCTCAATAAACGAAACAAAATACTATGATAATGACAGTTTATGAAGGGCCTAATACACTTGAATGTTTCTCTTTTATTTCCTTGTATTATCACAAGGAAAAAAGGGATCTGCAATATCATAAATCTGTAGAGGTTGTCTTTTACTATAGGTGTGTACACGTTTCCTTATTGAAGCAGAAAATCCGTACAGAAATCAGTCTCAAGAAATATTTTGGCGCGGAGATATTGTGGTCCCGATTTATATCGAAATGTATTGATTGGGGAAACTGAATGATTGGTAAATTAAATTAAAAATTGAAGTAATTTGAGCTATAAAGATTCCTTATTTAATTATCGATAATGCCTGTGAGTAGAGTGAATCGCTTTCACATTGAATCTTACTAAGAAATCGCCCCAAAATCACACTTTCCACACAAAAAGGCGGACAGAAAGAAATACCGCCAACGCTACAAAGACAAAATACACCACATTTTTAATAACAAATTTATACGTCTCGTCATAAAATCTCATCTCCAATACGTGGACTAGTACATAGAAAGAATTTTCCTTATATCGTCATAGTAAATATCTGTTATTTACCTCAAAAGATTTCATCCGCACTCACACAACACTGTTCACAATCACATCACTATCTGTGCGTTTATATTCACACATACACAGAACAGTATTGGGATAATACCGACACTTATTAGATGTAATAATGCGTAATTTTTATTCAAGAGAGAATTGTATTCCGGGCGGCGAGATGCGCGTAGCGTGTGCTACGAGCTACGCGCGGGGTACGACTGGCGTAGACCCCACCCCGCGCGCCGCTACGGCCCGTAGGCGCTGCGAGTCGCCGGGGAATATTTTGATATTATTTTTTTGTTTCGAACTGATAAAAATTTCGAATACATTTATTTGTTTTTCTGATTGTGATTTTGTATGTTAAATTGTTCTAAAACAGAATTTTGTTATATAAATACAGTTTTATCGTTGCTAAATTTTGTCTCTTGACTGTGACAGATATGAAATCAAACGGATTAAACGCCTCTAATTCATTGATTCCGATAATAATTTTGTCAAATGTTACACATGATTCCTTTGAGTTAATTATAGCTGCCATAGTATTGATAATCTCATATTGTTGATACATCTAAAACCTACACTACAAAGAGATCATTAATGCTGTATTATTAGATGACAAGATATTGACCGATTCTTTATGATTCATTAACTCTAGAGATCTAATCTAAGAAGGAAGTATGGAGTCTCTTAACAGATCATAACAAATTAATAGTTGGTTTAACAATACAATTATGAATAAGTATCTAGTTCTAGATAACTTGAGAATTATTGACTGCAAAATGGGAAAATCTATTCGTAGCCTTGTGGCTAGATTCATGATTGAAGAATACCATACATGAAGAATCTGGATAACTGTTGATAAATTATCATTCATTAGGCTTAAATATAAGATATGGAATTCCCTGTCGGTGTCTGTGTTTCCTGATAGGTACAACTTAAGGTATTTAAGTTAAGAGTGAATTGGTTATTTCTAGGCAAGCTTGCTTCATCGTCAACCACATCATCGCTTATCATCTGATACAATAGTGGTCAAGCGCGAAACTGTCAATAATAAAAATAGATTCATTTCTGTAATAAAGCTGACTTGGAAATTGAAGCAAATTCACTTAATGTTTTTTTTTTTAAGGTGATATATCATCGAATGACTACCCGCGACCCGCTCCAGGGTGGACAGGACGTGTCAGACTTTTACTGACTAAAACCACATTTAGGTTCCTTCTTTACCTTGCGTTCCAGGACCCCGGAGTTCCGTTCCGGAAGTCAACCCATGCCCCAATAGGTTTCTGTCCTGCTGGGCAACTGAAGGACACCGGTGTGGTTTTATTTAGTAAAAGTCTGACACGCCCTCCCGCTCCACCCAGAGCGCGAGAAGTTATTAGATGATTTCTAATAAATGAATAGACAAAAAGCCACTTTATGCTACGTAAGATACGTAGAATAAAGTGGCTTTTTAAAGGTGGTGTATCATAAAATAACGTCACCAGCTCTCATCATCATCGTCATTTCAGTAGATAGACGTCCATTGTTGGACATAGGCCTCCCCCAAGTGTCCCCACAATGAACGGTCCTGTACGTCTCGTAACCATCGGATTGCCACAACCTTTACCAAGTCATTGGTCCCCCTTGTAGGAGGCCTTCCAACGCTACGTCTTCTGGTACGCGGTCGCCACTCCAGAACATTTCAGCTCCAACGGCCATCTGTTCTGCGAGCAATGTGCCCTGCCCATTGCCACTTAAGTTTGCCGATGCTTCGTGCTACGTCAGCAACCTTGGTTCTCATACAGATATTTTCATTTTTGATTCGATCACGCAATGGAAAGGGCTATGCCCTTTAGGGCTATGAAATAAAAACATTTTTTTTTTTAACACTGAGGAAACCGGCATGATGGCAAAAATCGTAGACCATATCCACCAATTTGCACCGGGCCCGCGTGATGGATTACGGCCCATTCCCTCTCTTATAGAAGAGGCCTAAGTTCCAGCAGTGGGAACATTATAAAGCTGCTTATAAAATTCCTTCAGTTGCCTTTTGCGTTTCAGGGCCGCAGTGATTTTAGAACTATCCCGAAACCCTGATCAAGTAGCGTTCTATAATTTTTTGATTAACTACATAGAAAAAAGGAGTTATGTTTGTATATATATATAAGAAAGGATCCTGTAGTGTTGCGACTGTTTTGTAACCTCATGGCCTGGCACGCGACGACGGTAAGAGACTGGACGGTATGTCTTTATTTCCATGGAAGATGGGTAGGCCTTTATTGTGGGACGCTACCTGTGTCGACACTCTTGCGCCATCTCATCTTCCTAGTTCTTCGTACTATGCTGGTGCTGCCGCTGCGGTGGAAATATAAAATGTCGTTATATTTTTGAGCCGTTTGGGGTTGAAACTCTTGAGCCGTGGGGTCCGAGTGCTCATACGCTTTTATTACCCAAACGCTTAGTAGACACTTCGCGTGACCCAAGGGCTGGCTTTTACCTCGGTCAGAGATTAAGCATTGCTCTACAACGTGGCAATGCCACCAGTCTTTTGGGCACACTTCCAGTCGACGTCGATGCGAAGGAATTTTTCGACGCCATATTTTAGGTAGAAGTTATTGTGTTTATGTATATTTAATTAGTTAAGTGTTTTGATTTTCCTTGTTCTATCTATTTTTAACAAATAACAATCAGAATAAATAAAAAGAAAGGATCATGCTTTCATTTACTCTTTATAATTATGGGTTCAGACAAGGCTGTGAGTGCTTCACGATTTTCCTTCAAACTCTTTCAGTTTAAGTAAAAAAGTATTTAAGTCAAGAGTGAAAAAAAAAATGCAAATGCAATACATTCTATTTTTTTTTTCTAGTATTTGTCAGCAAACATATTGAGTCTGCTATCCCAGCTTGCTTCACTGTGATAGTTAACACTGTTAAACAACTGTTAAACTCCTTCTAATATACTAATTTCTCACTTTATCCATTATCGTCACACCACACATCCATCTCAACATTTTCGTCTCCGCTACATACAATCTTTTTTCATCTGCCTTTTTCACATCCCAACATTCTGATTTTTGCATAATGACTAGTTTTATTATGGACCTGTATATTTTACTTCAATTTGACGGACATCCGTGGGTCATAAGTTGTCCCAGTGACCTGTCGCCATTTCATCCATCCCGAATTGATGCGTTGTGTTACGTCTCGTCTTTTACAATTGTCTGAAAATTATGTCAGTCAATCGACAATCTTCAAATAAAAATGTAGCATAATTACCATAAACATGACACTGACATATCGTTATTGTCTTTGACAGCTGTCAACATGTTAACCTAACCTTCGTCATAAAAATGGAAGGAAGGAAAAAATGAATGTTACGTTGTACACTGGAGAAATTATATAAAATAATTGTTACTTGGCAACTGACTATGTCTACTTTCGTAGCATGATCAGTCTTGTAGGGGAGGAGGAGTGGTGGTAAAGTGGTAACTCCCCCGGCTTACTAGTTGTACGTCGCGGGTTTAAACCCAGACAGGCGCATAACTTTGTATTTGTAATTTATACGTATTTCATCACCACTGCTTTCAAAATGGTGAAAAAAAAAAATATTGTAAGGAAACCGGCATGTCCTAGAACCAAATATTTAAAGACATCCACCAATCCTCACTGGGCCCACGTGATGGATTACGACTCATTCTCTCTCCTAGTGAGGAGGCCTGAGTCCCAGCAGTAGGAACATCACAAGGCCGATTATGTTATGTTAGTCTTATCATTTTCCCCCTGCTGGAATTCAGGCTTTCTCTGTGTATGAGGGAATGAGTCGTAATCCACCGGGCTTGCATCTTCAAAATTTTGCTAATTCTATGTTAATTGATTGATTAAGTTTACTTTAGAGTTCTGTCTTAACATAAACTTTACAATTACTAACTAAATATAAACATTTCAGTATAGAAAATCTAAAATTGAAGTTTAATTATTGTTATTAGTTTAATTTGAACTTCGTCATAATTATTATATTTTTAAACCTCTTAATTATAACTTGTAATGTACTGTCACTGTATTTATTAGTTATATAAATGTATTGTATTATTACAAGTAACTAGACGAGGCTATAGTGAATAGGCTTTTTATAAACTAATGTGCTTTACCATCAACGATTGCATCACTGCTTACCATCAGGTGAGATCGCAGTCAAGCACCATAAACTAGTGCTTGACTGACATTTAAAAAAAATATATATTATTTGACTTTAACTGGACTAAAGATGGATGGATTGTGTGAACAGTGATATGAAAGAAAAGGAAGTTAGTGACAGCATGACGGTTGACAGGATAGGATGGAAGAAAAAAACGTGTTGCGCCGACCCCAAATAAGATGGGACAACGGTAGGAAGATGATGATTTGACTTTAACTTGAAACTTGGCACATATTCAGATTAAACTTGTTATGTGTACAGCTAAGGCGTGGAAATCCCTGCCGGAGTCTGTTTTTCCTGATAACTGAGTGAATAAGTTACTTCTAGGCAAGCTTGATCTATTCTCAGCCACATCATCGCATACTAGCAGGAGAGATAGTGGTCAAGCGCGCACCTGTCTTGAATAAATAAAAATTGAGTAATAAGTAAATACTATCATAATCAGTTTTATAAAACTACCTTTAAAATATATTTTAAGGTGTGTCGTAGTTTTTCGAAAACAAATAAATAAAAACTTATTTAGCTAACGGTCAACTCAATTCGGGGCTCAAAACGATGAAGAAAACATCGTGAGGAAACCAGCATGTCCTAGAACCAAAAATTCGAAGACGTGAAATCCACCAACACGCACTGGGCTCGCGTGGTTGATTACGGCCCATACCCTCTCCTAGAGAGGAGGCCTGAGTCCCAACAGTGAGAACATTATAAGGCCGACTATGCTATGCTAACGGTCAACTAATAACTCCCATTTTACAAACTATAGTTTCTTTAATCTCTAGTTTTCATTTGTAACAGTGTGTGTGTGTGTGTGTGTGTGTAACTGCGATGTGTGTATGTTTATTAGTAAAACAAAACTAATGTTAATTAGCTCTTTCATAATTATCAGAAAAGAGATAACATGATGACCTGACAGACTGTTTACTTAAGAAGCAACGTCATATTATATCTAAGCATATATGTAATATTTCTGTTTTTTAGGGTTCGTTCCGTAACTCGAAAGGAAAAAACAGAACCCTTATACGATCACTTTGTTGTCCATCCGACTGTCTGTCTGTCTGTCAACACCCTTTATCTCGATAACGCGTGGACTTTTGACCTAGAATCTTGAAATTTAGCATGAAGCAAGGTCACATAGCATCAGTATAGGAAAAAATCTGATAACTGTAAATTTGTAGTTACGTCACCAAAAAAAAAACCTTTTAGCTATTTGGAAAAATCTTCGTAACACAATTCTCGGGAACGTGTAAAAGTATCGAGTCGAAATTAAAACTATATACTCAGGTCTACGGTCCCTTGAAGCTGTGAAAAAATCAAACTTCTGATATAACGGAAAGAGAAGATACGGCCATAAATGTCGCAAAAAATGTATATTATCGAACTCACGACCTCCCGCATAGCAGTCAGGGCCACTAACCACAAGACTAACAGGCCATTAATGGGCGTCATGAAACAGTTTCTAAAGGTGATAGAAATAGCATTTATATTTAACATTAATAATCTAGCGTTTGACCAGTAACTCACTTTATTGTAAGCAAAAATATGGTCGACGATAGAGCATGCTCGCCTTGAAGTAACCTAATGGGTAAAATAGGTTCGCTCTTGACTTGAAGACACTAATGGTGATCATAGCCTATCCTTCCTATCGCCCAATCGGCATGTCGCTACTGATTGGATCAGTTAGAACTGACCGTGTGTGAGAGTAGATTGGCATGACAGTTATATTTGACGGCGTTATCGAATTTCGATTCTTTGGGCTTGATCATGGTGATTGGATCATGCCGATTGGACTGTGTATGGCGGTTGGCGATCGTCAGTTCACGTTCGAAGTTTCATGTAACTTTTTCATTTATTCGTGAATAATTACAATAATCTTTTGGCGTAATCTTCATTTCTTTTAATAAATTTGTATGAGTAAACGTAGTTTTCTTTTCATTGACAGCTGTTTGCACCACTCTGCTCGATCTTTTTACTTTATTTCATTTTCACGAATATAATGCCCTAAACGTAGCCGGTGACAGACATCAATGTTTAAGCAACATCGTTGTCTACCATCGAGGATGCCATGGCTTCAACTGAACGTCGCTTCTGATTGAACAATTTAAACTGATCATGTGTGGAGTATATTGACGAACTAAAGATTGTATCAAGCTGCAGCGTCATGTGGATTGGACGTTAGGAAGGATGATGTATGGCCACCATAAGGTTTGAGCTATGAGGAAACAGACTATGGGAGAGAAATCACTCTAAATGTTACATTTTTAGGGTTCCGTACGTACCCTAAAAACGCAAAGAAGTAAGATCATAATGATAACGCATGGCAAAACGCATTTCAATGATAGGTACTTCATTCTATTTTTAAATATGTAGTATTTATTTATTGTGCACACCTACCGCAGTGTCTTTTTTAACCCAAAGGTTGACTGGTAGAGAATGCCTGGTTGCATTAAGTCCGCCCATATACAACTACTGTACATGAAGTTTAAATAAATAAACCGGACAAGTGCCACTCGGTCTCGCTCACGGTAGGGTTCCATACCGTCCTTAGCAAAAATACCACGTTAGTTGTATGGGAGTTTTTAGTATTTGTTGTTATAGCGGCAACAGAAATACATCATCTGTGAAAATTCCAACTGTTCATGTGATTGACAGATGGACAGACAAACAGAGAGTCGGACAGACAGTCAAAAGAAAGAAAGAAAGAAAATATGTTTATTTTTCACACCATGATTCATTAATCAACAAATAATTGATTTACAAACTAAACTTAAACATTAAAAAAAAATAAAAAATAAGGAGAAATAAAATTAACAATAACAATAGGTCTCACGGCTACACCAAATAGGTTCAGTTCAGCATAATGCCAGACAACTACGCAGCAGTTGCCTGACGCTGGTTTTCAACTATACCTTAGAGTAGAGTAGAGTAGAGTACAGTACCAGATACGGATGAAAATCAGTCAGACAGACAGACAGCGGAGTCTTAGTAATAAGGTCCCGATTTATCATTTAGGTACGGAAGCCTAAAAAGGGAAAAAAAGAATAAACCCTATCATTACACATCTTCAATACACCCACTTCCACCAGTTTACTCGCCATACTTTACACTCGCTTTACGATCACAACATTTCCCGCTGTAAACAGTAAACTCGAACACTTTCCACCATGACAGTACATAAAGTATTATATTAGAAACAAACACGGCCATGTACTACCAACATAAACCCAATGTCTACTTGTTTTCCGATCAGACACTTTACACAACTAACAAACACGATGAACATTGAACTCTATCCTGTGAAAGACAAAGTTTGTTTTTGTGTGAACATGGCTAGTCTTCGAACCCTCAGTTTATATGCAATTATATTTAGTATAAGTATCGAAACTATAGAACTGAGATGGTTTGTAGAAGTGAAAATTATAGACAATAGATGAAAAGGACGTAAGGAGTGATAATTGTCGTTTGATTGATTGAATTACATTCTGTTTTCCATTAATATACTAATAATTGCATGACTATGACTATGGCGCCAACAATCATGTAACACCCACTCCTATCAAGATTGGAGACTCTATACTCGCAGTTGTGGACGACGTCTACCTTGGACAGACAGTCCAGTTGGGTAGATCTAATTTCAAGAAAGAGGTCAACCGTCGAATCCGACTCGGCTGGGCAGCGTTCGGGAAGCTGCGCGGTATCTTCTCATCCAATATACCACAATGTCTCAAGACGAAACTCTATGACCAGTGCGTGTTGCCAGTGATGACATATGGTTCCGAAACGTGGTCGCTCACAATGGGCCTCATCAGAAGGCTCAAAGTCACCCAAAGGGCAATCGAAAACGCTATGCTCGGAGTTTCCTTGCGTGATCGAATCAGAAATGAAGATATCCGCAGGAGAACCAAGGTTGCCGACATAGCACGAAGAATCGCCAAACTTAAGTGGCAATGGACCGCAGAACAGATGGCCGTTGGGGCCGAAAGGTTCTGGAGTGGCGACCGCATACCGGAAGATGCAGTGTTGGAAGGACCCCTACAAGGTGGACCGATGACCTGGTGAAGGTTACGGGAATCCGATGGATGCGAGACGTACAAGACCGTCCTTTATGGCGACATTTGGGGAGACCTATGTCCAGCAGTGAACGTGTATAGGCTGAAATGATGATGATGAATTGCAAGACTTGATTCCACCATCTCATTTCAACAAGCGTTTCGCCTCGTCGTTTATACCTCGTACATCAAAGGACTAGAACAACTTACCTGCTGCGGTCTTCCCATCCGATTATAATTTAGGTGTCTTCAAGGTTGAAGTGAATAGGCTCTCAATAAACTAGTGCGCCTCACCATCAACGATTGCATCACTACTTACCATCAGGTGGGATTGCAGTCAAGCACTAGTTTATAACAATAAAAATAATAATAAAAATGATATCGGCATAATGTCAATTTCTTTATATATTTTAATTATTCATAGAGAATAAACTTAACCTGCAGTTCAGTAATGGTGGACCAGTGGCAACGACCCCGACTTACGAGTTGTAGGTCGCGAGTTCAAACCCAACCAGGCACATTACTTTGTGTAATTTATTTCATTACCACTGCTCTCGAAAGACTGAAGGAAAACATCTTGTGGAAACCGGCATGTCCTAAAATAAAAAATTGGAAGACATGTGACATCCACTAATATGCACGGTGGATTACGGCCCATTCGCTTTCCTAGAGAGGAAGCCTGCGTCCTAGTGGAAATGTTATAACCTTTTCTTCTCACAATCTCAGACTCACTGCAAGGCTCTTTTTAGCGAAAGGTAAACGGTACCCTTATAGGATCACTTTGTTTGTCCGTCCGACTGTCTGTCTATCAAGATTCTTTATCTCGGAGACGTATGAAATTAAAACCATATACTTAGGTCTGCGGTCCCTTGAAGCTGTGAAAAAATCAAACTTCTAAGTTACACTCAATGGAATCCAAAATTCATAGTGTAACTTCCCGTTGATCCAGAATCCTGAAATTTGGATAAAGCAAGGGCACACATTAGGAATAAATTTGAAAACAGTACCTAAATTTATTTATACGTTACAAAAAAAAAAAAACTTTTTTTACGATTTGGCAAAATCTTCGAGATGCGATTAGAAAATAAAATCATTTACATAGGTAAATTTGTACGGAACCCTCAGTGCGCGAGTCCGACTCACACTTGCCCAGTTTTTTTTTTGAGATAGGAAATTATCAAAAAAATTTTTCTTCTATGAGTGGAGCGAGAGGAAAAATCTGATTTTTACTGAATAAATGACTTTCTTTGCACATCAACATAAAGCTATTTGTAAGTATCGTATTAAATAAAATAGACGCACACAAACCAACCAAGTCCGCTCGGACGAAGACGGGGGACGTCTAATCCAAAAATCTATACAACTTTATTCTCTATGGGATTCAAACAGGAATCTACTATCGGTCTGGGTGTCCCATGTGACCTTTTCAACTAAAGATGGTGATCCGCAGGTCCATTATTATTATTTATTTATTTATCTTTATTCCAAAAAAGTAAGTAAACTTATAAGTATAAGATAAGCCCCACAAAACCGTTGCAATGGTTTGACTGTGGAGTCGGTGAGTCTCTAGACATACTTAAATGTACTTAAAACATTTCTAAATAATATAATTTTAATTTGCGTCTAAACCTATTTGTGTGTTGTTTCACTCCTTATGTCTGACTGTTCAATAGGTATGGTATTCTCTTTTTTAGTGTTCTGTCACCAAAGTAATTGGTGACATTGAATCTACCAGCAGCCATAGATCGTGTATTATGATTGTTGTATACGTGAGTTAAGCTATGCTCTTGGGTACTGTGGTGTTTTAATGTGTTTTTTACTAACTGTTAATGTATTGACATTGACAGTTAGAGAATAGATTCATTAAATAACAATATTCCTTCGAGAGCCATCAGGTCGTGGAGACTCATACAACCGAAATTCCGAAACGATTTAATTTAAAACCAATAATTAAAACTAGTTCTTGACTACGATCACACCTGATGGCAAGCAGTGATACAATCGTTGATGATGAAGACTAGTTTAATGCCTCACTGTAGATGTAACTGCATAGCGCCATCTAGTAGCGCATCATAGAACTGTTATGATGGATATGGTCGACGTTTGTCACAAAATTTAAATATGTTATGTTTTTATAAAAGAAAATGCTCATCAATTAAGTGAGATAAGTCAGGCAATCTCCGCCCATTTCAAGTTGCCTAGAAGAAATCGCCGAGTGCGATAAGGCCGCCAAGTGTATGATTTTTTATTTTTAGGTTTTCTTCTGTAAATTTTAATCTTGGAATTCATAAATAACTGAGTTTATTTAAGTTTTTCTGGAAAATATTCCAGAATAAGTGTTAACGGGCTGCAGGATTGATCGTAAGAGATTCCACAGCCTTGCAAAGGGAAAGTGTAACTGAAGGAGCACTAGTAGGTTTTAGTCAGTTTGAGCCTGATATTCCCTTTCGATCCACCAAGAGCAGGAGAAATTATTTGATGATTTGTCACCCAAAAACAGGCACACCTCTGCCAAACCAATGACAATAGGAGTTTTTATCAACAAAAACTGGGCAAGTGTGAGTCGGACTCGAACACTGAAGGTTCCATAAAAACTTACCTTGGAAAACAGTTCAATTCCCGAATTAAAAGTTACCAATTTTTCCGAATCGCAAAAAGAAGTTTTTTTTTTGTGACATTACTTTAAATATAGTTTTCAGATTTTTTCTCATACTTTTACTATGTGACCTTGCTTCATGCTCAAGATTCTAGGTCAAACGTCCACGCGTTCTCGAGATAAAAGATCTTGACAGACAGATAGACAGACGGACGGACGACAAAGTGATCCGATAACGATTCCCTTTTTTTTCCTTTCGAGATACGAAACCCTATAAAATACGCAAATTTTTGCAAAATTATGGCTAAAATTTACCAAACCCAGGACAACTCGGTAGTCAAGCTAATAAATATCGATATTTTTACAAGCAATAAACTTGGTACCCTAAACTAAACGTTTTGGAACGTGAACGTTCGCGATAGCGTGCTAACGACTCGGCTAATGCAACGTGTTAGGTTTAAACATCGCAGTTTATAACTAGTACCTACGTACAAACTATGTGTACAGTCGAATCAGCGATATGGTATGCAGATAGCTAAGTTGTAACCTTTATACGATGCTATGAGTGTGAGTGAACTTTGTTTTTATTGGGAATTCATCAAATATATTTTTCGCTCTAGGTGGAGTGAGTGGCAGTGTCTGAGTTTTACTGACTAAAACCCATCCGCAAAGAAACGAAAGATCGCAAAGGGTAACTGAAGGACACAGGTGTGGTTTAGTCAATAAAAGTCTGACAAGCCTACGCGCTCTACTATAGAGTGGAAGAAATCATTGGATGACCCTTTTCACTTCAAATAAGGGGTATATAAGGTTTGTAAGGCTATTGCCTTAAAATGGGAGCAACATAAAAAATATTTATAGTGTAATATAACATAATCAAACTTATAATGTTCCCAAAGCTGGGACTTAGGCCTCTCTAAGAGCGGAGTTATAGTGCAGTTAAACATGAATATGTGGCACCATAGATGTCGCTACATCCCGCCCCACCACAAGGTGTTGTGTCTAGTCCGGGCAACAGCTTGATAGTTGATTTTAATGGTGTTATATATGTTTTAATCGCGCGGAGAACTTTGATACAGCGATACAGCATTTTGAATTTTAGTTCTTATGTGGCGCCATAGATGTCGGTACAAATATTTCTACCCGTATACCAAACTGTTCGTTCGACTACACCTACGCTACTGCGGGTAATATTGAGCCACTTGATGTAGTAGTAATTATAATATCGTGCTATATTGTAGCTCAATGGTGCATTATTAAACGAACTACGGATAATGCTTTGATTCTAGAAACTATTAGTTCAGTTTGTAAGGCTTTAACAAAAGAAAATATGTAATCAATCACTAGCTCAAAAAGGCTGGTAATAGACACGTTTTAATTACGTAAAATCAGACTAACCCATTAACTAAATAAGCATAAGCATAATTAACCCTTTAATGTTTCCATTGCTGGGACTCTGGCCTCCTCTCTCTAGGAAAGGGAATGGGCCGTAATCCACCATGCGGGCCCAGTGCGGCTTAGTGAATGTCACATGTCTTCGAATTTTTGGTTCTAGGTCACGCCGGTTTCCTCACGAAATTTTCCTTCACCGTTCTGAGAGCTGTAGTGATGAAATAAATTACACAAAGTAATACGCCTGGCTGGGTTTGAACCCGCGACCTACAACTCGTAAGTCGGGGCCTTTACCACTCGGCCACCACTGCTCTAACTAAATAATCTACTTTTATTCCAACTCCTCTTTTTGCAGTTGTTAAGACTATGACACTCGCTTTTAGCAAACTTCCGTGACGCTAAAAATATATATGTCTTGAAAAAGCTAGTCAAAGAACCTCTCTACCATACCGTACATTTATTTATTATAACTATGAAAACAGTTCAATTCTCGAATTGAGTTACGTAGATTTTTCCGAATTGCAAGAAAAATTGTTTTTTTTTTGTGACGTAACTACAAATTTACAGTTTTCAGTTTTTTTCCTATACTTGTGCTATGAGACCATGCTTTATGACAAATTTCAGGATTCTAGGTCAACAGGAAGTACCCTGTGAATTTTGATTTCCTTGAGAGTGTCGAAATATACGTTTTTTGGAACATAAATGGCCGCATCTTTTTTTTATTAACTCAGAAGTTTTATTTTTTCACAGCTCTAAGGGACCGCAGACTTGAGTATATGGTTTTAATGTCAACTCGATAACTGTATGTATTCCCGAGATAAAGAGACTTGATAGACAACAAAGTGTTTCTGTGAGGGTTCCGTTTATTCCTTTCGAGGTACGGAACCCTAAAAACCCATCCGTATTTCTTCAATTGCCCTTTGCGATTCATGGCTACGTTGACTCTTTCAAACAATCCCTCAGCCCTTACAGGCATTAGTTCTAGCAGGCTCCATCAAATAATAAATACCTGTACAACATTTTACAAAACTTCACGTACGTTTATATAATATAGAAACATCATAATTATTACCTAGTCCGTAATATTAATATGCGTCGATGTTATAGCTGTTATAATGTTAAGCAATAACTGCAAGTATTGCCATCTCGCTCCCGCTCAAAGTTCACACGGTCCTACCACCCTTGACGCGTGGTGCAAGACAAAGGATTCAGCGGTTTTGTCCATTAAATTTAACTTTGCCAAGCTAATAGTTTTTGTCTTTTGTCAGCCTGTTTTGTCTCACTTTTAGCCAAAGGTCTCCTTCCATTCTTTGCATATTTTGTGAGCCCACGCTTTCTCCTTCAAGTCCCCTAGCGAGGAGACCTGAGTCCCAACAGTGGGCACATCATAAGGCCAACTATGCTAGGCAATGCTATGGAAATATTATAATATCAACCATTTTTTTAAAAGAGTAACCATGGAGTTTCTTGCCGGTTCTTCTCTATACGAAACGACCAATTTGGTACCGTGCACTAGCTTCTGACGTTTTATCAGTGCCCATGTAGGCCTACTCGTATGTGAAAATAAAAATTATTTCATTTGAAATAACATACAAACAAATTAACCTTTCTATAATAGTAGTATAGATATGTTATTATAATAAAAACTGATTCGAACTAGTTTTTCCGTATGAATGAGGGGTTACAAACCTTCCCATAAATTAGCAAAATGGATCTATAATTATGCAATCGCAATGTAATAATTCATGGTTAGTATTCTTATCATGTTAGAAAACCATGTTCCTATGCTAACGGAGATGACGCCATAAAATCAAATTTACAGCAAAAATAAATATAGATAAATAGGGAAACACAAACAACTGTTGTTCAACGCATTGTAAATAATCATTGTTTAAAATCTCAGGAAGGCAAATGAATAAGTGCATTGTATGCTATTTTAAAAACTATATTGAGTAATGGCAAGAAATTAATAGCGGTACAGTGAGGTTGTCGACTGAGGGACGGAAGGCCTTCGTCATCGGATCAAGATCGATTTATATATTCTAATAAATGATTCTGATTTTGATTCGGAGAAGTTCCTGCACGTCTCACCCGTTTACCGCGCCCGCTGCTTCAGCTGCCGCCGGGGATGTCAATCGATATGCTTATGCATTTAATTCGTGAATAATCATAAAACATACTACCATTATAGCAATACTATAAAAATGTAAACAAAATTAGTTTTAAAAAGGCAACAGTATAAAAAGGCAAGTAAGAGTAACAAACCAAAGCAAAAAAAGATGCAAATGCGATTTAACTCAGGGTAGCCCATCTCAATAATCTACCTGTGTGCTCAAATAACCGAAAATCGGTCCTAGGACGCCATGCTCAATAGTTGCGCTTGCGAAAACATCATCGCATATCCAACATCATATCAACTGCAACGTGAAATCAATGACTATACAGAAACTGTTTTATACTTCAACGATCGATAAAACTTATATAACTAATTTTTATTTTTGAATTTTGCAATGTTAAATCCAAATGCCCCTACGCCTCCCATCACTTTTTTTTTTTTTTTTAATTGATATAAACCAGTGCTTTGAAATAAACAAACCAATTTTCATTTATTATACAGTTTTGTAACGAAACCCTTTCAATTGATATCCTATTCGGCCATATTTGCAAACATCTAGGTGTTCATTCCCACGTTTGCCCCATCCATAACTTGTAAATGGCTTAACAGATTTTAGAGAAATATTTTATTTAATTATTATTGATAGGCTCGTATTTGACCACCATCTCACCTGATAGTAAACGATGATGTGGCCGACGATAAATAAATGATTTTTGATTTTAATAGTATATAGGCAAGTACATCATCATCATCATTTCAGCCGAAAGACGTCCACTGTTGGACATGGGCATCCCCCAAGCGACGCTACAACGATCGATCCTGTGCGTCTCGCATCCACCGCACTCCCGCGACTACAACCAGGTCGTCGGTCCACCTTATGAGAGGCCTTCCAACGCTGAGTTTTCCGGTCTGCGGTCACCACTCTAGAAACTTTCGACCCCATCGACCATCCGTTCTACAAGCAATGTGCCCTGCCCACTGCCACTTTAGTTTAGCGATACAAGGCAAGTACAAAAACAAATAATTAATTTATAATCGCTGGTCTTCTAACGTTTGGACCACAGTCCCCCGGTGCTGCGTAACGCAGGCGCAATGCCGACGCCCCGGATAAAAACCCCTGACTTGCGTATTCAGCATTTTTTATAATAGTTAATTACTAACAAACTTCATATTATTTATACGTGCGATTCACTACTGTTATCATTATGAATTTCTGATAACTTTTATTATGCATTTATTTGTCTCAGGACCCTGAAAACCCTTTGGAAGGCGCACAAGGGACCGGAGTCAACTCGCAGAAGCCCTGTAGACCATTTTGATGGAACGTGATACCAACTGACGAATATCCCTCTTCGCGCTATCTTAGTTCACCCAAGGACAACCCTCAGTTAGTGGGAAACTATTGCAACATATAGAAAATAAAGATGGTCGGGGTGGTCGGTCAGGCTATGGTTTAGGGAGAGTTACCAAAACCCATGTAAGAAAAAAAAGAATACAGGTTAATTTGGCTACACAGGTACACACAATGAGATAACGATTACAATATAGAAACTTAAATACTAAAACTTAAAAAATACATCAACATTGTGTGTCTTACGGCTGCGCCAAATAGGTCCAGTTCCGCATAATGCCAGGCCACTATGTAGCAGTTGCCTGACGCTGGTTTTCAACTGAACCTTGATAATCAGTTTGTTTATTATTGAGTATCTAATTACTTTGTTTATTATTATAACTCATATTGTCCTACTACTGGGAAAAGGACCTTCCCATCAAACGGTCACGATTTTTCAGTTCTTTTTTCTAATTTTCTCAGTACTTCGTGGTCTGCCGCGGCCCCGTGTCGCTGTGTTTGGACACCAATCCTATGTTCCACGGGTCCACAGTTCGTCAGACGTGCGGCAGACATGTCTTACCTGATCACATTTCAGTTGGGCAGCTTTTTGAGCCACATCAACGATTTCGGTGACTTAGAATAAAAACCTGGGGGTACAAAACTTTACGATAATTTTATTTAATTATATTTCTGGAAAAAAATGAACTCGTAACGAACAATCTTGTGTCACGAAAAATTTCGATCTGATACTTGTAGCACCATCAAAGATGGTATGGATGGCACGCCATAATTATGGCGGCGAGATGTGCTTTTTTACAATGAAAAATCATTTCAATAATTTCCACATTTTCTTGTTAAATGTTGATTTAGCAAAAATACGAGATAATTAATTGTTTTTAAGACTGAATTTTCTAGACAAAATCCTGTTCTCTATAACATTCCTCACATTCACCATTTTGGGAGCAGTGGTGATGAAATAATTACACGAAGTAAGGCGCCTGTCTAGGTTCCAGTTCCGGTGAAGTCCAGTTAGTCCCGCCATCTTTTTCGTAATCTGATAAGACCCAGTTTCAGTGTCCCATGGTATCAATTCTGTGCTGCTTTGACCCACAGTTTGTCGAGTATATGGTAGACATGCCCTACCCAGTCCTATTTAAGATGGGCTGCCTTTTGAGTCACCTTATCTATCCTGATTTTGAACCGCAGCATGGTGTTTTGAAAACGATTCTTTAATTTAACACCTAGTATCCTGCACTACAATGCTTGCTGGTGTGTTTGATGATTTCATTCTTTAAAATAATATTTCATTCTCTGAAATTATGTGTGGCGGCCGATTGTTGAGCAGTGGTGGCTGAGTGGTAACGGCCCCGACTTACGAGTTGTAGGTCACGGGTTCAAACCCAGGCGCATTACTTTGTGTAATTTATTTCATCACCACTGCTCAAAACAGCGAAGGAAAACATCTTGAAGAAACCGGCATGTCATAGAACCAAAAATTCGAAGACATGTGACATCCACCAATTCGCACTGGGCCCGCATGGTGGATTACGGCCCAATCCCTCTCCTAGAGAGGAGGCCTGAGTCCCAGCAGTGGGAACATTATAAGGCTGACTATGCTATTCTGAAATTATCCTACAATTTACCTTCTACTATTACTTCGATTAAAAACACAAAAGATGACTCCAAAAATCAATAGCCAAAAGTTACTTCCGACCCATTCAAAGTCAAACCAACCGATTGAAAAACTTTCAGATTGGAATAATTCCGGAACAAACAGACCGTTGTTTCTAAACAACTGATTTACATTGTGCTTTAGATCGAAACTACTTTACTTGTGAAGCTACTTCCCTTTTATTACATTAAATGGACGGTGGCAAAGGGTTTTAAGGGTTCACTTAGAAGCTCTAATTCCCCTCTTTCATTGACTATATGAAATATTTTTTAAATTAATTTATTATCTTAGTACCCAACTTGTTTTTTGTGTCTCTTTTATCACAATCCGCAGGAGAATCAACCTTACTGACATATCAAAAATCAAAATCAAAAGCATTTTATTTCAAATAAACCATTTACAGGCACTTTTGAAATGTCAAGAAGTCAGTAAGTAAGAAAAAAAAAATGATGCTAATTGCACATTCCAAAGCGTAGATCTCTATGGAGAAGAATGTGCGAGAAACTCCATGGACACTCATTTTAATCATGTTTTGTAATTACAAATATCTCTGTTACATGTTTCTTGTCGCTGTCATGTGAGAACAATGCAAATAAAAATAAAAACTAAATATAGATATTAAAATAGCAACTGGCAGCTAAGAGATGACCAGTCTCAACTGACAGCGCCCGTTCACGGACATGACGCTAATATTAGCACCACTCAGCTCAACTATTTTGAAGGGAACCGAATGATCCAACACACGCGCCACCATCAGTGAGACATTTGAGTAAGTATGACAAACTCTCAACTGCCATGCTCATTTATGTTTACATAACCCGTACAATCGCAAAACTTAAGTAGCAGTTAGCTGGGATTTTTTTTAAATTGATATAAGCTGCAAATGTACTTGATTGCGATCCCACCTGACGGTAAACAGTGATGCAATTGTTGATGGTAAGGTGCACTCGTTTATTAAGACGCCTATTCAGTCTTGCCTTGAAGACACCTAAATTATAATTGGACGGGAAAACCGCAGCAGGCAAATTGTTCCAGTCCTTCAATGTACGCAGTAGAAACGACGAAGCAAAACGCTTAGTCCAAAAATGCTCGTAGAACAAATGGTCGATGGTGCCGAAATGTTCTGGAGTGGTGACCGCGTACCGCAGCGTTGGAAGGCCTCCCACAAGGTGGACCGATGACATCGTGAGGGACGTGGGAGTCCAATGAATACGAGACGCATTGAACCGGTTGTTGTAGCGACGCTTGGTGGAGGCCTGAGTCCAATAGTGATGTCTTTCGGCTGAAATGATGATGATGATGAATTCTACTTATACGAATATGTATATGTATTTATATATATGTAGTGTTAGTGGGTCGCGGCCTTGTAGAGAAACAAATAAAACTCTGGATGATGCTTGTTCGTTTATTAGTTCACTCCTTATTTTTATAAATAAACCTTCTAATAAAAATTATTACGTTCAAAATTCGCCCTCCGCCATTTTTCCTCTTGTCCGTCTCATACTCTTCTTTTCTCTCGCTCTCACATTTTTACGCTTTGTTTCACACGTCATTCATACGTTCCTTTTATCCATCCTACATATATACGTTAGTGTATGTTTGCCTAACTTGCTAAGAAACTGGATCCTACGCCATAGGAAATTAGTAAAACCTAGCACTTTAGCCTCCTATTAAACCTTAAAATTTGGTTATAGGCTTATTACAAATCACACTAAGATTTGGTTAAATAAAATAAATTTGCCCGTTATTATTGTAATATCGTAGAAAAAATCGCATTAAAAGTGAACGTGTGTCGTGGATTTGCTCACAAACGTATAAATTCACATACAGAACCAGACCTCAAAAAAGTATTTATTGGCCATAGGTACAAGTATTTATTCCATGCTAGAATAGAACCACTGCGCCCACCATGCTACATAGGCAGCCTGTTTGAATACCATTCAATAACATAAAAAATCCTCTAGATAGACAGGTCTTTGAGGGGACCCGAAATGGGAGAGCGGATGGTCTATGTCGTGTAAGAAATTGTCCCGTACATATGTGCAAAAAAAGTGTGTAAAAGTGGGATGTGGTCGTTCCAACCCTATCGTTCAGTCGTCGGTACCGATACAGGAAGTGTTTCCCTTTCAAACGCCGCCGGCTTATCGGCGATTATCCGACACAATGGCTGTTTGAAATGCTAGTGGGCTCGGTTTAGTCGTATTAAAGAAAAAAAATCTTATTAGGTGAAAACCTGTTTTTAGAATATGGTGACACTTATAATGTAATATTAATATAAGCATAATCAGCCTAACTGCTGGGACTTAGGCCTCTTCTCTAAGATGGGCCGTAATCCATCACGTGGGCCCAGTGAGGATTGGTGGATGTCACATGTCTTCGAATGTTTGGTTCTAGAACTTGCTGGTTTCCTCACGATCTTTTCCTTCACCGTTTTGAGTGCAATAGTGATGAAATAAATTACACGAAGTATTGCGTCTACCTGTCTGGGTTTTAAACCCGCAGCCTACAGGTATTACAGCCGTATTTCTCGAAATTATTAATAGTGGTTTTTTTTTTCGATGGGAAAATCACCTTATGTCATCCCCCGCTTTAGGGCGAGGCGGTAGATAGTGTCAGACTTTTACTGACTAAAAACCCACTCCTGTTCCTTCGTTGCCTTTCGTACCGGGGCCGAGTCTTCCTTTCAGAATCAGACCCTTGGCCCCAATAGGCTTCGACCCTTGTGGTGTTATTTTGAAATCAGTGTAATTAATGTAAGTCTGTTAAAAATATCCAAACCTAAACAAATGTAGACTCCTAATTGGCTATAGCCAGAGGGCATTCACTTATTTATTCTATTGAAGAGCACGATTTTATCTCCAGACATTAAAGAATAAACACAAATAAGAAAAAAATAAACAAAAAAGCAGACAGAACTGTAATCTTTTTTATAAATAATGATAATTAACAAATTGTTACTCGCAAAACACATTAACAAACTTATTAACCTGCAACAAAAAAAAAAACAACTCTACGAAGCAATTTGTCAAATTTAACTTAATTTCGTTGATAAACTTCAAAAGACACAATGAACGGGGGAAAGAGAAACATTTTTTTTTTTTTCAAAATAACAAAAATTGGGCAAAGGGAAAGGAAGCGAAAAATCTCGTCGGAATTTATGCTTGGTAGTTTCTTTTTCAATTTGCGTAGAGGGGATGTTCGTTAAAAATTCAGAGGACAGCTCGCCGGCTATAGATTGGTCGGCCCTCACGGCTACAGCCTTTTTCCTTTTGTGAAATCCGTTTGTCTGTGAAATGTTTTGATTTCCATTTGGATGCTAAGTTTAGCAACATTGTGCGCATGGATTATTTGTAGGCGTGCGGTTTCTATTTCAAAATTGGCTACATTTACTAGTGAAAAGGGTCTTAAGGGCAACCAAATGGTTTGTCGAAGTGATTTAGTCACATTCTTTCCTTATAGTTTTTATGTGATTTCAACTGAAAAGAAGGAAATAATTAATTTGGATTTAATTTTGAGTTACACTTATTCATTGTGCGTGCAGCTAAGGAGTGGAATCCCCCTTACCGGATTCTGTGTTTCCTGATGGCTACAACCCGGGAATCTTTAAGTCAAGAGTGAATAGGTTACTTCTAGGTAAGCGCGCTCCATCGTCGACCGCTTCGTCACTTTTAATCAGGGAGGTCAAGTGCGAACCTATCAAGAGTAAAAAAAAGGACATCATTAGTGGGATGAACTCACTATTAATCACGGTATCCCGGGTGCATATAAAGCCATCATCATCATTAAAGCATAATCAGCCTTTTAATGTTCCTACTGCTATGACTCAACCTCTCTCTAGGAGTGGAAATGGGCCGTAATCTACCACGTGGGCCCAGTGCGGGTTGGTGAATCTTACATGTCTTCGAATTTTTGGTTTTAGGACATGCCGGTTTCCTTATACTATTTTTTTTTTCACCGTTTTGAGAGCAGTGGTAATGACATAAATTACAAAAAGTAATGTGCCTGGCTGGGTTTAAGCCCGCGACCTACAACTCGTAAGTCGGGGCTGTTAACACTCGGCCATCACTGCTCTCTCATCATCATCATTTCAGCTGAAAGATGTCCACTGCTGGACATAGGCCTCCCTCGAGTGTCGCCACTACAACCGAGCCCGTGCGTCTTGTATCCTTCGGATTCCCGCAACCCTCAACAGGTCATCGGTCCACTTTATAAGAGGCGTACCAACGCTGCATCGTTCGGTATGGTTCGCCACTCCTAAATCTTTCGGCTCCATCACCATCTGTTCTGGGAGCAATATGCCCTGTCACTTAAGTTTGGCGATGTTAAGATGTAGTTTAGTTGGTAGTTCATCATCACCACAATTTTCAAGGTCGCCTTCTGGCTCGATTTTTATTTGCTTTTTGCGGATTATCTGCCTTTCCGTAGGCGCAGGCTTGCGGACGGCGAGCAATGGGTAGCACGCCGTCCGGTCGTCCGGTAACCATCGAGATGTCTGCAAATCTTAGTGGCCCAGCAGGGTCACAGCATACTGACACCATGGGTTAAGTGAAAATAAACCCCAGGGCCCTGGAACGTACGGCAAAGAAGGTACAAAAGAGTGGGTTTTGGTCAGTAAAAGTCTGTCACGCTCTCCCGTTCCGCTAAGGGTGGGAGATGTCATTAGATGATTTTCACCTAAAAAAACCGCCTATTGTTACACCCTGTTAATTTTATGTTCCTATTGTAATTTTATTATTGGGTTAAATAAAAAATACATCTATCTATCTATTATAAAAATAACACGAATTTCGACATAAAATTTTGTCTTTTCAAAAGTTAAGATACATATAATAAATCTATAAAAAAATCTTAACTATTAAATATTATAACTTAATAGGTATTTAAACACTGAAAATAATAATATGTACAAACGAGTAGAAAAAGAAACTCATAGGACATCAAAAAATTCGTCCACATCGATGTCAATGAGAAAAGTGCCCGAAACGCTGGCAGCATTTCCACGCTAGATGGCAATGCTGATTCGTTGACCGAAGAAAAGCCCAGCCCTCTGGTCACGCAAAGAGTTAAAGTAAAGATAATATTTTTCCTATAACCCCTTTCCTCTCGTATCCCCGCTCATCCTTATCTTATTCTACCTAAATCCAGTGCACGGTATCGTAACATTCAATCAGCACAATCCTGCTGTCCCCATCGATGTAACGGCGCGATAAATTTCGCCAAACTGACGCTTCTGAATTATTTATTGCTCTTTTTATTTGAACGCAACATTTGTTTTCATTTTTATGGACAATTGTTTCTAAAAATCGGAAAGTGTATTTGTGAAGACGTGTTTGAAAACTGTTTTATCTATATATATGTCGGCGCAAGGATGCCGATCATCGTTGAAGCTCTGTCAAGGAACTCTGTTTTGTGGGCGATGGCTGGGTATCGGGCAATAAACAAACTATTCCAGATCATACAACTGATTTATTATAATGCTAGCTTTAGGTATTCACTTCACACAACGAGCCGTGAAACAGTCCCCGAAAATAGACGTTGTGGTTCGCACGGCTGCCGACATAGGAAAGAGCCCCGCCACTCTGCGGTCGGCACTTTTATCTGCTCGGTTCGTGCAAACGTCAGTGCGGATTCTGTCAAAATGACATGTGTCACTTTTCACTTAGCTCGTTCATTCGATCTTAAGCTTCCGTACTATTGACTTCTCCGACATATATATAAAAAGGAGAAACTGACTGACTGACATACCAACGCACAGCCAAAACTACAGGGACTAGAACCGTAAAATTTTGCACAAGTTTTCCTATTATGATGTAGGCGAGCAGTAAGAGAAGATTTTCCAAAATTCACCCCCTCTTTCAAAACTGGAGTCCAAAGGTTATGGGGGGAATTTTGTTTTCACGCGGACGAAGTCGCTGGCAGAAATTAATCTATATATATATAAAAAAGGACTGACTAAAAAAACTGACTCAGTCAGTTTCTCCTTTTTGCACAGCCGAAATTACCAGGAGCGTAAAATTTTGCACAAGGTTTCCGATATTCCAGGCGAGTACTAAGAGCGGATTTTTTTAAAATTCTTCCTCTAAGATAATGAAATGGGGATCAAAAGTGGGTATAAAAAAATCTACCTTCACGCGAGCGAAGCCGTGGGCAGAAGCTAGTGTTACAGATAGTTATATTAACTCAGTGATTGTTACCACATTCAGCCTTCATAGCTTTATCCCAACAATGTTGGATTCGGTTTCCAGTTTCACCGGATTCAGTTGAATACTCAAAATCAGTATTTTACATGAAACGACTGCCTGTCGGATCTCCACAACACAGTAATTGTGAAGCACGATAGCTATAGATAAACTGGTGTCAAAATGTTTAGCTTCTAGCTATTCGTAAACACTGTCAATGATCTACAAATGACAGTTGGAACCAACGATCATCATCATCATCATCATTTCAGCCGATATACGTCCACAGCTGGACATAGGCCATCCCCAAATGTCGCCACAAAGTACGGTCCTGTGCATCTCGCATCCATCGGATTCCCGCAACCTTCACCAGGTCATCGGTCCACCTTGTAGGGGGCCTTCAACACTGCGTCTTCCGGTACGCGGTCGCCTCTCCAGAGCCTTTCGGCCCCAACGGCCATCCGTTCTGCGAGCAATGTGCCCTGCCCATAACCAACGATAAATAGGGTCAAATATTTTTAGTGTTTTGTTCATACGAGCAGAAACACTTTTATTTTAGGCAGATGAGGATAAGTAAAAAGGATCAGATAATATTCTAACGCCTGTTCCCATTTCTTGTTTTCAAGGTTATTCCACCACCAAATGTATACAAAAATCTGCTCAGAAATAAACATTTAAACGATGCTCGTTTTGATTGCCAGTTTTTTCTGCATTCTTAGTTTAATTTTTAGAGTTCCGTACCCAAACGGTAAAACCCTATTACTTAGACTCCGCTGTCCGTCCGTCCGTCTGTTCGTCGGTCTGTCCGTCTGTCGCCAGGCTATATCTCATGAACCGTGATAGCCAGACCGTTAAAATTTTCACAGATGATGTATTTCTGTTGCCGCTATAGCAATGAATGGGGCTTCTATACAACAAACGTGATTTTTTGCCGTTTTTTTACGGATGGTACGGAACCCTTCGTGCGCGAGTCCAAGACATCACAGTCGACAGTCGTCTTGAATAGGCATTTATCATAGATAATTCTCAACATTTTTAGGTACTCATTAAAAACGACTTGGGAGAGTCCTTTGTCCAAGTAGAATTGTATATAATAAGAAAATAAAAAAATATAAACGGTTTCTTGGTCGAGAGGAACGAAGGCCGGTCGTTTGGTAACCGTTCGGATCGAGCCCGAATCGTTGACGGCGCATAGCGTACCACGCGCGCCTCAAAGATATGTCATCAAAACCGTAGGGGCCCAGCAGGGCCTAAGCCTACTGGGGCCATGGTTTGACTTCTGAAAGGAAAACCAGTAGTCCTGAAACGCAAAGAGCAAAACAGAAACATAAGTGCGGTTTTAGTCAGTAAAAGTCTGTCACACCCTCACGCCCCCCTCTAGAGCGAAAAAAGAAACAAAGAAAAACGTTTATTCGTACCTCACACATACAGTACAATTATAATAGGATGAAAAAGCTAACATTAAAATCTGTGCGAGGCCAAAAAGGCGCCTAACTCAGCATATACTGCGAAATTTAAAACAATAAATATCGCAGCGCTGGTATAAGAAAAGAAGTCATTACATAATCTTGAAAAAATTCTATATCGAAAAAACTATTTATAAAAAAGAACTTTACATTCCTTACTATATAATTTCATGTACTCAGAGTTCTGAAAATTTAGTTTTTTTAGTGTAAGTTCGTAGTGTGGAAAGCGAAAATTTCTCGGATTTTTTTTAATAAATGGAATAAAGCTTCATCAGTACTTCTGCCACATGGCAAGATGACTTAATTCATGGTGAGACATGCAGCTCTCACTAGGGACGGTGTCTATCCTTGTTATGCTTATTCGCCATGACATAATGCCATCCATGTTACCCAGGAGACCGGGAATTATGTGCGTGTGTCGACTTAAATAGATTACGTCAACTTAGTGTGATTATGTTGCTCCACGCCCATTCTAAGAGGTTTGAAATAGTTACCGTGGAACGCAAAGATGGCCGCAACCGAGAGGAAATTGGAGCTCCTGATGCCACATTCGACGCCTCGAGCGTCGGGAATCACAGGGCGATTTTCGGCCATCGTAGGCCATCGTAGGGCACCGTAGGCATGTGGAAAACGAGCAATGAGTAGCTCACCTTCTGGTAACAACCGACATCGTGTCGACGACGGGTTCAGGTTAATTTATTATGGAATCTTTTGTATAATTCTTTTTCTTTATCCGATCTTTACTTACATCATTCTTCCGTACGTATGTTTGTCACCTGACTCCTCCGTAACGGCTTGACCGATTTGGGTGAAATGTGTGTATATTTGAGTGGGTTTCTGGACAGTTTTAAAATACAATTGAACCCAGTGGGTGACGCTCCAACCGGGTTCTCAATTTTTTATTCTGATAAAAATCTAGCTTACGAACAGGACAACATCTGTCAAGTAGTATTAAATATAAATTATTATTGTATTATTATTTATATAAATTATTGTATGTAATCAGCATCGCAACGCATCATGTGCATTTGTGTATGATGTTATCTACAAAATTAAGAAAAAAAAATGCCTGTAACAAAGATTTACGTGCGGCCAATTTAACATTTTTTTATTTCATTTCTATATGGTGACTCACTGAAGGACACGGTGCTAATATTACCGTCATGTCAGTGAACAGGTGCTGTCAGTTGAGACTGGTCATCTCTTAGCTGCCAGTTGCTATTTTACTGCTTTTGCTGACTACCGTCAGGTTTTGAGCATTACATTTTTGTGTAAGCCTCATTTTTACACACCAAAAAGATGAACATTTCATTTTTTTTCCGAAATTAAACAATAATTTACCTTGTTCTGCTGATTCACTTTCACATATTCCTGTCCATATTACCCAGGAGGCCAACGATGTGCGTGTGGATTGAAATTGATTTGGTCAATTTGATGTGATTATTTCAGATTTAGAGATAAGGTCAGCAAAATTGTAGTAATTTAAATTTTATATTTTCAACACAATAAAGTATACTAAACGTATTGAAAAACAAATTAAAGGTAAATATAATATATAAAAAAAGAAACTGACTGACTGACATATCAACGCACAGCTGAAACTGTTTAGGCTAAAAAACCTAGGATTGCCAAAATTCAACCCCTAAGGGGATGAATTAGGAGTTCAAAGTTTGTATATCATAGTCGGCCTTATAATGTTCCCACTCAGGCCTACTCTCTATGAGACGAAACGAGCCATAATCCACCACGCAGGTCCTGTGCGGGTTGGTGGATGTCACATGTCTTCGAATTTTTGTTTCTAGGACCTGCTGGTTTCCTCACGATGTTTTTCTTTACTGTTTTGAGAGCAGCGGTAATATAACTGACTGGCCTGTTGGTCTAGTGGTTAGTGGCCCTGACTGCTATGCCGGAGGTTGTGGGTTCGATTCCCACCCTGGACAAATGTTTGTGTGATGAGCATGATCATTTGTTCTGTGTCTGGGTGTAATTTATCTATAATATGTATGTATTTAGAAATATATAAGTATGTTTATCAGTTGTCTAGTACTCATTACACAAGCTCTGCTTAGCTTGAGACTAGACAGCGTTGTGTGATAGTTGTGGAATATTATTACTATTATTATAAATTACACAAAGTGAATAAGTGATGCGCCTGGCTGGTTTTGATCCCCCGTCCTACAACTCGTAAGTCGGGGCCTTTACCACTCCAGTTTGTATGGAGAGACTATTTTCACGCAAGCGAAGCCGCTGTCAGAAGCTAGTCAAACATAAAGTCCCTCATAGACAGGAGTTCTGACTTCTGTATGACAATAATCTGGACTCAGGCCTTCTCCCTCCTCCCAAAATCCTACTGATGTGAAGCAGTATATATACCTACATCACTAATAAATAATTTATGGTACTTCTCATCGAGACAAAACCCTACTAAAACAAGGTACCTTTCCAGAAACTCTTGATTGAATAGCTCAATCTGGCACAGGTACCAGAGGAATATGCTCACGCTGTTCCTGGTCTCATTGTTTCTTTTTAGACTGGCTTGTTGGTCTAGTGGTTGGCCCTGACCGCTAAACTGGAGCGCAGCGCTGCGTGCTGCGTTTCCTGGGTGGGAATCGAACCCGTCGTGGGTTCGATTCCCACCCAGGAAAAATGTTTGTGTGATGAGCATGAACATTTGTTCTGTGTCCGGGTCTTCTTCTTTTCCTGTCGATGTACTCTAACTTATTTTTTTCTGACCATTATTTAGCAACCTCTACGGCGCTGATAGTGGCCTCGTATAGATCCTGAAAACTGCAGATGGTTGTGCAGGATGGACAGCATAGCAAATGACGCATGTCCTGTGCAGTGGCTCCACACTGGCACTGTGTTAGAGATGGGTCGAAGAAGCCCCATTTGGCCAAATTGTTTTTACAGCGGCCAACCTGGGTCCGCAGTCTAAGAGATTTCCAGATTGGCCACTGCAATTCGCGTCCAGGGGGGAGATGTTCTGACAGGGTTGCTTCTCCTTCCATTGCGCGCATCTCTCGTCTTCTGCACTGTCTTTTGAAGAGGTCGTAAGTCGCATAAAGCTTTTACGACTCTTTAGGCGTGCAGGTATAAGTTGATGTTTATGCATGGGGTGACGGCCGTCCCGTTCCTGTTTACTCTTCTCGATACGGCTAGGTACCCTCGCGGCGAACTTCTGGAGGAGCTTGTGTCTGGGTGTAATTCATCTATAATATATATGTATTTAGAAATATATAAGTATGTTTATCAGTTGTTTAGAACTCATAACACAAGCTCTGCTTAGCTTTAGACTAGATGGCGTTGTGTGACAGTTGTGATATATATATATTATATTGCGGGAGCGACAGATAGCCTACCTCAGGGACTTAATCTGTTCCAACTGTATGTACCTAGTTCGAATATGTAGGTACAACAGTATCATGAATCCATTTTTCGTGGAATTTCAATCACATACGGGTTAGATACAAAAAAAAAAGTTGATTCTCAGAGGACTTGTTTATGGGCAGGTTAGTAATCTATCCCTTGAAAATGTGAGGTTTCACATTCTATGTATCTTTTTGTTTAGTATTTTGAAGAGGCATAGTGGTGACCTAGTCGTAATAGTCCTGACTTACGAGTTATCGACTTAAGGTCTATAGGTCGCGGGTTCGAACTCAGTCAAGCCCATTACTTGCTGTAATTTATACCATTACCACTACTTTCAAAACGGCGAAGGACAACATCGTGAGTCTTATAATTTTTAGGTCCTAAGACATGCCTAGTACCAAATATTAAGACATGTGACATCCACAAATCTACACTGGACCCGCGTGGTGGATTACGGCCCAGTCGCTCTCCTAAAAAGGAAGCTTAAGTACTAGCAGTGGGAACATTATAAGGCTGATTTTGCAATGCTATTATGCTACAATAAAAAGAGTGAAAACTGAAGCAAGAGCAACTGAAGGACACAGATGTGGTTTTAGTCATTAAAAGCCTGACACGCTCTCCCGTTGCACTCTAGAGTGGCAGATGTCATTGGATGATATCCGAAATTTAAAAAAAAAACCATCAACCACATCAACACTTACTATCGGGGATATAATGGTCAAACGCAAGCCTATCAATAATAAAAACTTTTTACAAAAAATGTATAACCGACTTCACTAAAAAAATACTAAAAGGATCAAAATAACTTTAATTTCGGAAGTCGGGGTTTTCGGTATTATTTGTATCTTATTTAACACCGACTTCCGAAATTAAAGTTATTTTGATCCTTTTAGATTTTTTTTAGTGAAGTCGGTTATACTTTTTTTGTAAAAAGTTTTTTATTTCACACTTTTTAGTTGCGATACATTTATAAACAGAGTGCCTATTTCTCACCATAATTTCAATTAACGCAAACACTGCTAGGTTACATTGTTTTATTATGAAGTTCCTGTGTATACCTTCCACCTTCCAGCTCCGTCATCCGATCAGTTTGATAGTACCTTATAGCCAAAGTGCATCTCATGACAATTCTGATAAGCCCAAACACGGCTAGGTTACATTGATTAATTACGGAGTTCCAGTGCCTACCTTCCGGCTCCATCATCATCATCAGATCACTTCGATGATACCATTTTCAACGTAACTATTCAGAACCATTCATTTATTTGTATTGTCATAGTCGCTTAACTATCTTCATTGTGATATCTATGCGAGTAAGAAGTTCCGTTGACTATTTCTGGTCTTCTTCATCAGTTCCATTTCATCAAATATTACTTTTTGACTGTAAATACTTAAGTTCTCGATGAAAATACCAAATTCACTATGTAGTTGCTATAATATTTGAGGAGTTCCCTCGATTTTGCCAAGATTCCATCATCAGATCCCAACTTGGTGACTATGGGACCATTTGGGAAGTATATCCTTTCCAACAAACAAAGAATTTTTCAAATTGGTTGGCAAGCAACGAAGTTATGCGCAAACAAACATAAAAAAAAAAATACAAACATCCGAATTGAGAACCTCCTCCTTTTTTAGAAGTCGGTTAAAAATATAGATATCCTAAGCCCCCCTCCGCGTTTGTCTGTTTGCATGAATGCGATAAACTTAAAACCACCGATCGGATTTCCATGCCCTTTTCACAAATGAACAGAGTGATTCATGAGGAAGATGAGAGTATATAATACATGAAAATTATAATAGAAATAAGCCGAAAATTTCAAAGATTTCAAACACCCGTGCAACGCTGGCGCGGATCGCTACATCGACTTATTTAAAAATATAGTAAGTAGCTTTTTATTTACAAAGCTCCTTGTTAATTTAATATAGGTAATCACCTAACTAACAGATATTAAACCAAGTTAACTCTCATTCCTCCCACGATATATCCTCACGGCAACTAATTGGTGGGGCGACAGACAGCCGGCCCGAGGGAGCATGTGTATCGTCGTGACTTGAGCCAAGACACATGTTTTGCGACTGCAACCCCGTGTACGACATATCGAGATAATGAATTAAGAATGTATGTAACTTGTTCTCTGGAGATAGAGACCCAAAGATGAATGGATTGTGTGAGGAATGGTATGAAAGAAAATGAAGTTAATGATAGCGTGACGGTTGATACTTAGAACAGAATGGAAGAAAAAGGTTTTCTGCTGACCCCAAATAATATGAGGCAAGGACAGGAAGATGAAGATGAAACGTGCTCTCTGATATTATATTAGACTATATCATTTACACACGACAATGACCAAAAATACTTTATTTTAAAAATGTTACCCTACACTAGGATTTTACTCGATCTAGTCACAAACATGAAAATTGACATATACAGAAATTCAGACCAAGAACTATTTGTAAACCATACAAATATTTGTCCCAACGGAAATCCAACCATCCCGATTTCCGGCCACCGTAGGCGCGGGCTTGCAGACGGCGAGCAATGGGTGGCTCGCCGTCTGACCGTCCGGTAAACGTCCGGACCGAGCCCAAGTCGTCGACGGCGCGTATTGTTCCACGCGCGCCTCAAGGAGATGTCAGCAAATCGTAGGGGCCCAGCAGGGTCGAAGCCTACTGGGGCCACGGGTAGTGTGAAAGTGGAACCCGGGGCCCTGGGACGAAGACAACGAAGGAACAGGAGTGGGTTTTTAGTCAGTAAGAGTCTGACACTATCTCCCGCTCCGCCCAAGAGCGGGGATGTCATTAGGATGATTTTCCCACCTAATAAAAAAAAAAAAAACCACAGATGGTATTGTACTTTATTTATTTATTTTAATTTGTTTACATTTTGTATTAGGTATTACCATTAATTTGTGATGAAAACACGGAAGTATGTAATAGCATCGCATTGGCGTGAGCAGGGAATGCATATCGACATACATTTTCACTGTTTTTCATACAACCGCTCTAACGCGATTATGACGTTATTACACCTTTTTCATTAGGTATTTTGAAAACATACTATAGGCTATAGGCTTCTGATGAAATTAATTTATAAATTTGTGATAAATTCATCCAGTAAAGACCTCTGAAAATCTGCTATTTTCTGGTATATCCGAATTACCGAAAGCTAACAGATTTTTCAGGCGTTATCTTTCTTTTTTCGCGTTGCCTTTTCGTCAAACAACGCGTTGATTTGCGTTAGATGAAGTAACAAGCTTTTAAACCATGCTCGATGTTGACGATAGGCGAGTGAAAAATTTCAGTAACTACACCTTAATAGGTTCCATTAAGGTGTAGTTACTGAAATTTTAAATTAATAAATCTCAGGACCTATTCAACGAACCACTCCGCCAATCGCTTCGTCAACCTCCTCATTTTTGTGTATATGAATTTATAAGTTTGTAAACGCACCCGCGATACAGAACTAATTCCTAGCGTGGGGCAGCGTTTTTTTTTTTTACACTATAAAGTAAAACTATGGTTATTGAAGAGCTAAACGAAATGGAGTACCCAGTCGCAAACACACGACCCTGGCGAAAAGAAAAGAAAGAAAGAAAGAAAGAAAGAAAACATGTTTATTCTGCCTAAATAGACGCACAATACTTACAAAAATATAAAAACAAAGTTCCCTGATATGTGTATCTGGCATAACTGTGTTGCTTTATATGACCATAGACAACACAGTTGTCTAGATTATCTGTGGCATTTTGATGCCGGCCATAACAGAGACAAACATAAACAAAAATAAATCAAAATATAAAAGAAAATAACATAATTTTAACAATAAAAACTAAAAATCAAAGTTGTGCGTCGTATCTTAGCAAGAATAGGCCGTTGCTCAGCATATACCGTGGCGCTAGGCAAATCCAGCCATCTACGGTGCTGGTTTTCAGCAACCGCCGCCGAATAGGACACAAAAACATTCGTCGGACCCATTCGACGCGGGCACTTAAAGGGTTCATCATCATCATCATCATTTCAGCCGATAGACGTCCACTGCTGGACATAGGCCTCCCCCAAATGTCGCCACAAAGAACGGTCCTGCGCGTCTCGCATCCATCGGATTCCCGCAACCTTCACCAGGTCATCGGTCCACCTTGTAGGGGGCCTTCCAACACTGCGTCTTCCGGTACGCGGTCGCCACTCCAGAACCTTTCGGCCCCAACGGCCATCCCATCTTAAAGGGTTAAATAATACTAATCCATAAACTATTCTTTTATTACAATTTTAATTAAAAAACAGTACATAATCCCAATAGCCAACAACGACACCACTGACCTACATTTCAAACATTGACATCCCAACTATTCCATAGACGAACAAAATTGATTTTTAAAGCTGGCAACGCGAAAAAATCTGGGTATAATGGACGCATGGGCGATCCAGCTAATCATGATGGATGACCATCACTGGTGGACGAGGCAGATTGATAGCAGCACATCGAAAACATCGTGACTATAGTTACGACCGTAAAATATGGGTTTGGGGACAAAGCTATGAATACGACTCGGGTCAGTTTATGATTTGAACATGCGTTAGAGATATTGAGTTGTAACGGTAACTAAAGGTGATGAGTTAAACAGTAGTAGTAGTATCTTTATTCATAATAACATAATTGTGTCGAACAGATTAATAATTATAAATACGTCCTTAAAACTAGATTAATTTAAATTCCAATATAAATAAAATCATTACATTGTCATAATTATCACAAATACCAAGTATATAATATAGTAATAATAATAAAAGAATCTCATAAGTTAACTAATAAAATTATGTCAAAATTATTATAATTGCAAATTCCTACTCAAAATACATACAAATTGACATTGAAACAGATGTATATATAGTAATTAAGATGTATAACAATAGCCTCATACAAGTGACTCGTCATTTATTTATTAGCTTATAAGCTTCGGTTACTACTAGCCAACTGTATTGCATCCGGCTCGAAGGACCAAAAAAGTAAGCAAGTCACACAAAATTAAGAAACTAAAAATTTATTCTAATTAAAAAAAAAAACAAATATAAGGAAAAAAAAAAACTAAACTAACTTTCCGTGGAGAGTGCAAAGTAGAGTAAAATAAACATAAACTCAAAGAATCTACGAAATTCAATTAATTCGCACTTCATTGAACATGGACACTACTTCACATCTACCTGTCTTTAAAATTGAAAAGGCATACTGATATAACTAAACTGTAACTGAAAAATAACTGTCCTAAGTACTGTAAAGCATAGGCTTATTCTTATCAAGAGAAGGCAACACCATCAATTACTAGGTTAGCTCAAGATTTTTTATTTTTAAGTGTGGCAATCATCCAATGACTTCTCTCGCTCTGGGTGGAGCGGGAGGGCGTGTCAGACTTTTACTGACTAAAACCACACCTGTGTCCTTAAGTTACCCTTTGCGTTCTAGGACTAGGGTTTCCTTTTCAAAAATTTCCCGCGGTCCTAGCTAGCGGGCACCGGCCCTGCTGGAACCTTATGGTTTGCTGACATCTCTTTGAGGAATCACTACGCGCTGTTGACGACTGGACTTCGGTGGTACGGCCAATCCGGACGGCCAGACAAAGTCAAAGTCAAAGTTTTTTATTTCACATAGGCCTACATGGGCACTTATAAAACGTCAGAAGCTAGTGCACGGTTCCAAATTGGTCGTTTCCTATGGAGAAGAACCGGCAAGAAACTCCATGGTTACTCTTTTAAAAAAGAATTTGTTTTTACAATATTTTCATATTACAGCTTATGTAGATATTATGTAAGGACAGTGTAGACTGGTCAATATTGTACTATAAAGTACAATAAAAATAATCATAATAAAAAGGAACCTAAGAATTCGCGGAGTCTACAGTGTTCTCACATTCACATTATAAAAAAGAGGCTATATAAACAAAAGCAGGTAAAATAAATAATTACAATTATTAATAAGTAATACGTTAACAATATAAATAATAAAAAAATCCCCACAATGAACGGTCCTGTGCGTCTCGCATCCATCGGACTTCCGCAACCGTTACCAAGTCATCGGTCCACCTTGTAGGAGACCTTCCACCGCTACGTCTTCAGATACGTGGCCGCTATTCCAGAACCTTTCGGCCCGAACGGCCATCCATTCTGCATTCCTTTCGTATCGATCTGATTCAAATCTTATCCTACCAATATTTAGTCACATGGATAACTCTGTCATTGGTCTCGTATTGGTCTTGTGGAAGGTGCATGTCTTGACCAAAAAAGGAAAGAGCCTCCCCGAGCGGCATCGTGATACAATTCTAAGCGCCTGGTACATCCTGAAAATCACAATAAAGTAGTTGAAAAATAAAAGGCCAATTTTGACATTTGAGAAAGACCCTAGAATGTAACTTTGAGCGAAACTGAATAAAAAACAATAAAATAATAACTAATTACATAAAGTGTTTTAATGTAATTACATAATGGTTATAAGATGTAACATGTGTACACGCTTACATAACTTAAATCATAAAAAGATCAAATGTCAAAACGGGCCTTCTATTTTTTGACAACTTTAATACCATAAATTGAATGGGAATGTTGTATGTATATTATGTGTGTCAAATGACTGAATGGATTTGGATAAAATTTGAAACCCAGGTAGACCATGTGCTGATAGTAAATAGGATACTTTTTTCCCGGGAGTGTGTTCCCTTGGAACAATTTCTCACTTTCACGCGGGCGAAGCCGCTACCAGAAGCTAGTGTATCAATAAAAATCTGAACGAATAATATTTAACTTTTTTGATGAGGGAGACCTATGCCGGTGGTCGTGGGTTCGATTCTCACCCAGGACAAATGATTGTGTACGATCATTTGTTCTCTATCTGGATGTAATTTATCTATAATATGTATTTAGAAATATTTAAGTATGTTTATCAGTTGTCTAGTACTCATAACACAAGCTCTACTTAGCTTGGGACTATACGACGTTGTGTGTTAGTTGTGGAATATTATTATATTATATTACTCTACGAAGGAGCTAGAGGGACGTACCAGACTTTTATTGACTAAAACCACAACTATGTTCCTTCAGTTGCCTCTACGTTCTAGGACCGAGTAACCTACAGAATATTAAACTAAGATTTCAATTACAAGAATTTCTTACAAACCGCATTAGCCATTTCAAGTAGCGTTAGATAAAAACGTCAAAGTATGGCTTGTCACGGTTCAAAACGAGGCTTATCTACCGGATCGTGCCGGACCGGGCCTGTCAGAACCGGCGGCGACCGGATCGAACCGGATCTAACGTTCTGCTTTGATTGATAGCTTTTAATTTGATGGCTATCGCCGTTTATCGACTGTGTGCGTTGAAAAATGGTACGTCAGACATTTTGTAGTTTATTTTGATTTCGGGTTAGTAGTTTTAGTACTAGTGAATAGAGTAAACGCTGGCTAAAAAAAAAGATTGAAAAACAAACAGTAATTCTTACCAACACTATAAAATGTTTGTGACGTTTTTGGTTACTCATTCATACAGACCAAAAGATGATGAGTAGGTACTCAAATTGATCATGTTCTAGATTTACTATCGAAATATGTGTCATTGAGTTTCTTAGTGGTACTGAGATGAACTACACGAATACTGACAAATGCTTTCACAAAGGGCTATATTTCACCGGGACACCATGGTGGCGCGACCAGTTGCCTCTGCCAAAAAATGTATATAGCTCTATAGAGAGTTACTCACCCGGTGTCCGTTTGGTTGCGCAACCAATTTGGACGTCAGTCCGGCCGCCAGTGACGCCCCCACCAAAAAGTATGTTAGGGCTATAATTTCAGCGGGACACCATGGTGGTGCGGTGAAATATAGCCCTAACTGGACAGGTTCACTCAAAACTGTGTGGGTCTTTCTTAAAAAGACCATCTCAGACACCAATCTGCATGGTTCTCATTATGTTTTGACCATTGCATGTTTGCTGTATGATCTTTAAAAAAGACTTTGACGCCTGAGTTTGTTTCGGTGTTTCTTCTCAGGGTAGTCGGTCAGCTAGGAAAAACCGGCATCATCTAGCCTAACTTGAAAAAAAAAATGACGTGTAAAAGTGTTTAAAAAACTATATTTGCTAATAAATATAATTTATCATTTGCGTAGTTTTTCAGGCTAAGTGCTATAATTGGGATTTTTCATCTGTCATCACTCAGTAGCAGTCTGGAGTTCTGCCCGGTTGGTGACTATTTCTAGTAACTTTGAAAATTGCTGAAATGTTAATGTATAGTAGCGCACCTCTACTTAACCTTTCCAAAAAAACATTCGTAAAATGTTTTAGTTTTATTAAGATAAATACAGTGAAGTGTTTATCTTTCAATAATAAAATACACTGGGTCGCAAAAATAACGACCTACATAAAAGAACTAAGTTTATCAATGTTTTTTTCATGAATTTAGGGCCACATTGTGCTTATTTGGGCAATGCTTAAATTTAAAACTGATATACAAAACGAATATGAGAGATGAGCTTGACTCTTTCCAGTAAGACTGGCCCGTAATGGCTGTAAACAGACGAGAGTGGAAACGAGAGAGGGAGATTTTTGCCTGTCATAAAGAGCTAATAAGATTAGAGTATGGTACAACACGCGTCATATATTTTAAGTGTTCAATCATTTAGTTAAATCAGTCATCAACAACATACTACAATTTCATGAAATCATTTTATTTATTTGAGAAACCGTCACACTTTTTACTAGTAACCCGTAATTTTTGCGGCTCAGTGTAGTATAGTATTTTATACCAAAGATTCTGCCCATCAATATCACCTTCATAAAAAGCCAAATCTATTTTCACCCCAAACATTCCTTCTATCTATTACCTGTCGCATAGATATTTAGTAGTCCCCTGTCCCTTAACGCACCATCAGAATTCCATTACTCGTCCCCATGGCTGACAGAGTGACGTCACAAGCTAACAGGATAGCCCTCGTCCCGGGGGCGGGATGTCTGTCAACCCCAATTAACAGTGCTAGGATAAAGCTCTAATAGTTTTTCGACAGATATTTCTATTTGTGTGAGATTATTTGAGTAAAATTATAAAAAAGCCAAATGCGAGTTGTACTTGTACATGAAGGATTTCATTCTTTAGTATTAAAAAAACTTTTTACACTTATATAAATAACTGACGTCACAAAAAAAAAATACTAAAGCGATCAAAATGACTTTAATTTCGGAAGTCGGTGTTTTTCGGTATTGTTTATCCAACTTCCGAAATTAAAGTTATTTCATACGCTTTAGTGCTTTTTTTTTGTAATGAAGTCGGTTTTTTTTTGGAAAAAGTTTTTTATTTTACACTTTTTAGTTGCAATTCACGTCTACAGTAAGAGTACCTATTTTTCATAACAATTCCGATTAACTCAGACCCCGCTAGGATGCATTGTTTTATTATGAAGTTCCTGTGTCCAGCTTCCACCTTCCGGCTCCATCATCAGATCAGTTCGATAGTACTTTATAGCCAAAGTGCAACTCATGACAATTCTAATAAGCCCAAACACGGCTAGGATACATTGATTAATTACGGAGTTCCGGTGTCTTTCTTCCGGTTCATCATCATCATCATCATCAAGATCACTTTGATGATACCATTTTTAACTTAACTATTCAGAACCATTTATTTATTTGTATTGTCATAATCGTTTAACTATTTTCATTGTGATATCTATAAGGTCCCATTAAAATAGTGGGACAAATTTTAACACAGCGTTCAGTACGTCTAACCAAAGATATCCAAGAAAAAAAAACAGTGATTAAAGTATTTTTATTTTGACCTATATAAAATAATAAATGGCACTCAAGAATAAACACATCCAATAAGGGTAGGTACTTAAACTCGCGCCTCGCGCCGCGCGTCGCGCGCTTAGTTCATTGAGCCCCGAGCGAACGTCGGCGTTCGCTCGGTTATTGTCTTTCTATCGTGTGTCTAATTACCTACGCTACTCAATCGTAATAGTTACTTTCAGTTGTCTACACACTGCATTTTTAGGATAGTGTTGCTAGTCTGGATAAGTAGAAGATAGTAAGTACGCGCAACTCAAGAACAGGCTACCATCGAGTGTATATAAACTTTCCTCGAACACATGAGTGTTCGAGGAAAGTTTATATACACTCGATGATAATCATGAGATTATGAACCGTCTAGGTGCCTAAGAAAAGATTCTAATTTCCCAACACACTTTACCAGGCTTTGGACTGTCTAATTGCGTGCTGAACTGTTATCAAGGTATCAAAGCTATTACAGTATGTAAGTTGTAAATAAACAAGCGCGCAGTGGAAACAGTGTACTGATATGAATCATTTTTGATTATTTTAAAGTTCGATAACAGTAAAACACTGATTCAGGCGTGTTTAAAAATTAGAATCAGCCCTATTTAAAGTAATTAATTGAAATACTACTTACTGTACGCCGGTAGGTTTAGATTAATTGTTGAACATGCCTACTGTTTTGTTCAATGCACTTGCGGGCGCGTTTAATTATGTGTCTTTTCACTTTTAAAAGAGTGTCTTCACTTTTAGTTTCTGCACACGAGTGTAATGATACGGGTGAAGGCCTTCATCACGAAGGAGTTTCCACACGTAAAAATCACTGACATTGAATACACTACCAGCATCGGCCGTGCTCGCCGTGGGGTGTCGTCTAAAGTCTAAAATGTCTTCTTCAAGATGCACTGCATAGCGCGGTCTTCCTGCGTCAACTGCTGGTGGCATGAAGGTGCCTTAATCACGATGGCGCTGTACTGCTCCCAGGATTGTCGCAAGGCTCGGCCGCCTTCCAAATCTTTCATGGTAAAGGATTTGGGCTTGTCGTATGTTATTTCCAAGTATTCTTGATCGGTGTACACGTATTAAGGCATTGTTGTCGATTGTGATAACTACCTAGGTACGTAATAACACTCACACACTTACATTCGACGTTCGCGAAACACGTTACCGCCTCGGTTGCACGACGAAAACTGAAATTGCGTCATCATTGTCATTTACGGCAAGCAAGCGACGCGGGCGCCTGCGAAAGGCTATGTTACGAATGAGAAGGCACGAATTGATCAATGAACGCGGCGGCCGGTGACGTCGCGTAGGTATTTTGTAGTATTATGAGATGTGTTTATGCATCGGGTAACCAACATTTTTAGTAAATTTTCGTTAGCTGTTTTTTTTTTCATTGTAAGTATGTACAGTTTATTTTTTTTACCATTGTCTTTATTTTGGTGGTCTGAATGATTTCTAAAAGTTTGTCCATCTATTTTAATGGGACCTTATATGTGAGTATTAAGTTCCGTTGGCCGTTTCTGGTCTTCCTCTTCAATTCCACTTCATCAAGTATTACTTTTTGACTGTAAATGTTTAAGTCCTCGATGAAAATACCAAAATCACTATATGGTTGCCTATAATATTTAAGGAGTTCCCTAGATTCCTCATGGATGATGTTCCCATCATCAGAACTGAATTTTGAAAAAAATGGAACCTATCTGGACGCATATTCCTTAAGGGGAAAAAAAATTGCAAATCATTCATCTATAAACGACGGAGTTCTGAGCTTTTGCCCACGGTTTCGCCCGCGTACTTACTGCCTATGTCACTCAGGAATAAAGCAGCTTTCTATATTTGAAAAACTTTTAGCAACCGGACCAGTACTTTCAGAGATTACGTCCTACAAACAAAAAAAAAAACAAACTTTACCTTTTTATTACTTTCTAACTAATAACTAATTTCTTGTTAATGTAGATTGTAGCGACAATAGAAATATATATTCTGTGTTCTTACGGTTTAGAAAATACAGCCCGCTGATAGATGGACGGACAGACAGGTAGACGGACGGACAGATAGCGGAGGTTTTATTATAGGGTCCCGTTAGCACCCTTTAATTCATCATTCATCATCATCATCATTTCAGCCCAAAGACGTCCACTGGTCTGGAACTGGAACGGTCCTGTGCGTCTCGCATCCATTGTACTCCCGCAACCGTTACCAGGTCATCGGTCCACCTTGCAGAAGGCCTTCCAACGCTACGTCTTCCGGTACGTGGTCGCCATTCCAGAACCTTTCGGCCCCAACCGCCATCCGTTCTGCGACCTCTTACCTCTTTATTACTTTCTAACTAATTTATTATTTTTGTAGATTGTAGCGGCAATAGAAATACATATTCTGTGTTCTTACGGTTTAGAAAATACATCCCGCTGACAGACAAACGGACAGATAGTGGAGGTTTAATTATAGGGTCCTGTTAGCACCCTTTGATTACGGGACTCTAAAATGAGAAAAGTCGAGAAACGATAAACTTAATAGAAATAAAAATAAAATGTATCAATTAAAATTTGCTATCTTGATTAGGAATAACCCTTAGCTATTATTATATATATATACCTATTATTATATATATTACCTAGACGCCTTTATGTTTTATTCAAATTACTATGTGCTAGTTTTTTAGGGTTCCGTACCTCAAAAGGAAAAAACTGAACCCTTATAGAATCACTTTGTTGTCCGTCCATCTGTTTGTCTGTCTGTCTGTCGGTTTGTCAAGACCGTTTATCTCGAGATTGGGTGGAGGTACCGAGTTGAAATTAAAACCATATACACAGGTCTGTGGTCTCGTGAAGCTGTGAAAAAATTAAAACTTCTGGGTCAAAAGTGCTAGAAGCCACCGCTGCAAGAAAAATGTCGTCCATGGCGAGCGTAGATTTTCAAATGAATTACCGTATAAAAGACTTGTCTAATTTCCTGGAGTTGCTCCCTATCGCTCAATACTGTAGTAAATTGATGCTTGTTACCAATGCCGTAAATTACTTGATATTTTGTTACATTGCAGTCGACTTCCATTGCTTATAATTGAGCAATTTTTGTTGCCCATGTATCTAATCATACCTTTATATCTAATCATGCTGAGCAGTGGTGGCTGAGTGGTAACGGCCCCGACTTACGAGTTGTAGGTCGCGAGTTCAAACCCAGCCAGGCGCATTACTTTGTGTAATTTATTTCATCGCCACTGCTCTCAAAACGGCTTCGACTTTTCAAATTGAAGGTCGTGAGTTCAAACCCAAGCATTCACGATACGTTGTGTAATTAATATCATCAACACTGCTCTCGAAAGAGTGAAGGAAAACATCGTGAGGAAACCGGTATGTCCTAGAACCAAAAAGTTCGAAGACATGTGACATCAACCAACCCGCACTGGGCCCGCGTGGTGGATTACGGCCCATTCTTCCTAGAGAGAAGGCCTGAATCCCAACAGTGGGAACATTATAAGGCCGACTATGCTATGCTATGCTATAGATATACCCAGTAATCTAAACAATCCCTTTACATTAATTAAGCATGCTGTTTTACAATAACTTAGTGCCCCCTATTTGTCAGGAAATGCTCGGCTACCACCTCAAAGGCTCGCTATTCCTTTGACTTTGGCTTGGACTAGCAAGAACATGTTTAATAACGTGTCGCTTTGAGTGCTAAAACCAATGCACTTACTGCCAAATACCCGCGGCGCCCTTGATTCCAGGAAGATTAAGACTGTTGATGGGCGGAATTCACCAGTAAAACTAATCCCGTTTTAACGTTTGGCTCGCATAATCGCGTTTAGCCGCTGCCACTAGTGCCACTTGTAAAAAAACAACAAAAGAAAAATACAGACAAGTGACACTAGTGACAGCGGCTAAGCGCGATTATGCGAGCCAAATGTTAAAACGCGATTAGTTTTATTGGTGAATTCCGTCCTTATACATATGTATGTACTTAAAGGAATATTGCTGTTAAATAAGTTAAGGAAGTAAAAGGAGTAGATATATATATAGATATAAGAATTTTATCAGTTGATTTTCTCTGCAGTCTTCATGGCTCCCTTCCCATATCAAACACGCGTTAATATATCTATATATATAAAAGGGGAAACTGACTGACTGACATATCAACGCACAGCCGAAACTACTGGGATTAGGAGCGTGAAATTCTGCACAGGGCTTCCTTTTATGACGTAGGTGAGCACTAAGAAAGGATTTTCCAAAATTCACTCCCTAAGCGGGGTGGAGTGAAGTTTGTATGGAGAAATCTATATTCACGCGAGTGAAGCTGCGGACAGAAGCTAGTGTATTATATAAGCTAAAAAAATCACACTACTATTTGTTTTTATTATTTATTTAATGTTCACGCAACACAAAGGTGTGTTTAAAATATGTACATGAGTACTTTTTCTACAAACTGAAATATTAAAAGTCATACATCCTTCACTCACATCACAGTGCGCCTCATCATCAACGATTGCATTACTGCTTACCATCAGGTGGCTCACGTTTGATCACTATCTCACTTGATGGCAAGCGATGATCTGACCGACGATGGAGCACGCTTGCCTAGAAGTAGCCTATTCATTCTTGAATTAACACACAGACCCGTAAAAATTAAAGACCCCTAGGTTGTAGCTATCAGGAAACACAGTTACCTATGTTTACACATGGCACTATTATTAGAGCCTATTTTCATAAATCAGGTAGACTCGATGCTGCCTGGGATTTTTTCTCATGTGAGAAATCAATGACTCCTCGCGCTCTAGGGTGGAGTGAGAGGCGTTCCAGACCTTTACTGACTAAAACCCACTCCTATGTGCCTTCTTTGCCTTGTGTTCTAAGACCCCAGGTATTCTTTTCAGAAGCGAACCCATGGCCCCAGTAGGCTTCGGCTCTACTGGGCCCCTACCGTTTTGTAACATTTTTTTGGGGTGCGCGTGGAATACTACACGTGCGCAGTCGACAACTTACGGTAGCCTGAGATCGACTCCCGACGAGCAACCAGCGCTGCGGGAATGATTGAAAGAGTTTAGGTGTTTTTAATATCGTGCCGTTTTTATCACGCATACGGGATTGTTCCGCACGCGTAACCCCCGCAAATGTCCCTTTCATACAAGTATTTATTGTAATGCGTGAAATACGCACGTGAGCCACGAGTAGTTTGAAAGCGAAGCTCGGGGCCCCGGGATGAAGGCAAAGAAGGAACAGGAGTGGGTTTTTAGTCAATAAAAGTCTGACACTATCTCTCGCTCCGCCCAAAAGCGTGATTTGTCATTAGATGATTTTCACACCAAAAAAAAAAACGCACGTGGGACACTTTTTTTGCATTTTATAATTTTCTGTATGCGGGGCAGTCTCACATGCAGAAAATTTCAAAACGCGATTAGTGCTTGGCTGCGATCCCACCTGATGGTAAGCAGTGATGCAATCGTTGATGTTGAGGCGCACTAGTTTATTAAGAATCACTGTAGCCTTAAAGACACCTAAATAATAATTAGACGAGAAGATCGCAGCAGGCAAATTGTTTCAGTCCTTTGATGTACGCGGTATAAACGACGAAGCGAAACGCTTAGTCCGGGGTCCGGACCGTAAAAGTTTCATCAACGTAAGGTTGGATACTCGCCGTACGTTGCGTTGTCCGATGGTAGAAAGGATATTATAAGGAATTGAATCAAGTCATAAAATTCCCACGCACGCTCTCCAAAATAACCATAACTCACTAGAGACTTAACTCTTGATAAATGCTAACTTGAATAATGTTCTGTCCTGCTCGCTTTGCCTCCTAATAATTTTCCTTGTCATCAACATCATTTCAACTGAAAGATGTCCACCGTTGGACATAGGCCTCCCCCAAGCGTCGCAACAACTACTGTTGTGACAACTGTGCGTCTCGCATCCACAGCATTCCGGCAACTCTCACGAGGTCGTCGATCCACCCTGTCTCCCACCTTCCAACGCTGCGTTTTCCAGTGCGCGTTAAACACATTTCCGGTGTGAATATTATTATTATAATATTTTATGTTCATAAAATTTCCCTATCAAAATGGAGTGTTTATTGAATGGAAATTTAGTGTAAAATATTTATTGGAAATGTCTTAGGCACACGATTGCACGGTGGCGACGCCGGTAGTTCTCTCCGATCGGCTAGTAATTTTTGCCTCTGTTAAGTTTGTTAAAAAGTGAAACGTGGTAACTGACATTTTTAATAGTTTAAAGACATTCCAATTGTGAACGTGAAGACAATGTTAATTGTTTTTTTTTTCTATTTCAGTAACTTTAACGTATGTCTGGCAATTTGAGTATATTCTGCGGCCTACCCAAATATCCTTTCCTTGGTATTGTTCGTCAAGTTGTTGAGCTCCTTAGTAGTCCTAAGTTCTGCTTTACGAATACTGACAAATGGTTGCACTGAATAGACAGGTCGACAAATCTGCATGGTTCTTAATTTGACCATTACATATTGACTGTATGGACTTTAAAAGAGACTTTGACCCCTGAGTTTGTTTCGGTGTTTCTTCTCAGGGTATTCAGCTAAGAAACACCGGCCTCATCTAGTTTAAAATGACGAAAAAAAAATTAACGTGTAAAATTGTTTTTTTCACACCTATTTACAAAATAAATATCATTTATCATCGTTATCACCATATTTTCAGTATAAAGAGATGCTGATGACTGCTGTGCATAGGCTTCCATCTCGCATTTACTGGATTCCTGCCATTCTCACCTGCAGGTTATAGGACCACCTTGTGAGAGTACTTCCAACGTTGCGCCTTCCTGTACGACGTCGCTACCGCAAAACTGTTCTTATGACATCCCCCACTCTTCGGCTGAACGAGGGCGTGTCAGACTTTTACTGACTAAAAACCCACTCCTGTTTTTTCTTTGCCTGCTGGGCTCCAGCAGGGTCGCAGCCTTACCCTTACAGTTGCTGACATGTCCTTGAGGCGCGCATGGAACAGCACGTGCCGTCGACGACTTGGGCCCGATCCGGACGATTACCGGACGGTCGGACGGCGAGCTACCTATAAGCCCGCGCCTACGTTGGCCGGAAATCGGGATCGGAATCCCGGCGGCGGTTGGGCGTGAGGACCGTTGCCTCACGCGATTGGCCGCCTCCTTTGCTAGAATTACTGCTTCGCAGAAGGAAGCGTCCGCCTGCTTCTAATGAAAAATATGTAATAACGTCATAATCGCGTAAGAGCGGTTGTATGAAAAACAGTGAAAATGTATGTCGAATTGCATGCCTTAAGTGAAATGATTAATTTTACACCATAATGTAATCAAATCCTTTATTACGTCAATTATAAACCCAGTACCTATAACGTAAAATTAGATTGTCAAAACCTACATATATTGTTCAAAGCCTCATCTTTCCCGGCTTATCCATTCCTATCATCTCCGAATATTAATAATGTAAATATCTACATGCTTACCTTCCCTTTTGTGGTAACCAGAAATATTAAATTGAGTGTTTAAATTGTACGTTCGCATGGAGGGTGAATGCTTCACATTCTAATGGGTACGCCAAACATGAAATTCAACATTAGTATCGATAATTTTAGGGTCGTCTTTGATGTAAATTATTTTTGTTTTAATAATGCCGTTTTTTTTTCGGTATGAAAATCATCCAATGACATCCCCCGCTCTTGGGCGGAGCGGGAGATAGTGTTAGACTTTTACTGACTAAAAACTCTCTTCTGTTCCTTTATTGCCTTCGTCCCAGGGTTCACTTTCACACTAGCCGTAGCCCCAGTAGGCTTCGACCCTGCTGGGCCCCTACGGTTTGCTGACATCTCCTTGAAGCGCGCGTGGAACAATATGCGCAGACGATGACTTGGGCTCGGTCCGGACGGTTAACAGACGGTCGGACAGTGAGCTACCCATTGCTCGCCTTCCGCAAGCCCGCGCCTACGGTGGCCGGAAATCGGGATCGGAATCCCGGTGACTGGAGCGTGAGGCTTTGGCTTTTTTAATAACTCTCAATTATATATATAGACTGAATATACTTATAAGAATCCATTACTAATAAAGTACATATGTAACTAAAATAATGGGCACTCTTACACACCCCAATTAGAAAATGAAGTTATAATCTAAATTAAAGCCCTGAACTTTTACTTTAGTGTATTTTCTAAGGAATTCATCATCATCGAATATGTTCTCTCTCTATAATTCAAAGGTTTGCTGGGAGAAAACTCATTGCTGAGTTAAGCTCGCCTTCGTACATGAACTGTCTGTATCTGTGAATAGGTTACTTCTAGGTAAGCGCGCTCCATGGTCGACCGCATCGTCGCTTTCCATCAGGTGAGATAGCGGTCTATCAAGAATAAAAAAAAAATATAAAAAAACTCCATATATTATGTTGTGTTTTTGTGTTCAATAAAGGACTAAAGAATCATCATTTCAGACGAAAGACGTCCACTGTTGGACATAGGCTTCCCTCAAGCGTCGCCACAACGACCGTTCCTGTTCGTCTCGCATCCATCGGATTCCCGCAACACTCACCAAGTCAACGTTCCACCTTGTAGGAAGCCTTCCAACGCTGCGTCTTCCGGTACGCGGTCGCCACTCCAGAACCTTTCGTCCCCATCGACCATCTATCTGTTCTGCGTGCAATGTGCCCTGTTCATTGCCAAACATTGACATTGTATCAGTTGCCGATTCTGAATATATTACTTCAGGATGTGCGTTTATTATGTTTATGCTGTTTTAATTACGTTAAAAAAATATGTCGTTTGAGGCAGAAAAAAATAACAAACGTCAAAGCACATTACCAAGACTTTTTGACTGAAATTAATTCTGTTTAAAAAAAACTGGGCAAGGGCGAGTTGGACGCGCGCACTGAGGGTTCCGTACAAACTTACCTATGTAAATACTCGTAGTTCAATTTCCGAATGGAATCTCGAAGACTTCCGAATCGCAAAAAGGGTTTTTTTTGTGACTTAACAACAAATTTACTGTTTTCAGATTTATTCCTATATCTGTGCTATAAGACCCTGCTTTGTGCCAAATTTCGGGATTCGGGGTCAACAGGAAGTACCTTATGAATTTTGATTCGTTTGAGAGTGTCGAAATATACGTTTTTTGCGACGTAAACGGCTGTATCTTTTTTATTCGTTAACTTAGCAGTTAGATTTTTTTACAGTTTCAAGGGACCGCAGATTTGAGTAGGTATATGGTTTTAGTTTCAAATCGATGATACCTCCACGCGTTCCCGGAATAAAGGGTCTTTATAGACAAACTGACAGACAATAAAGTGATCCTATCAGGGTTCCGTTTTGTTTACTTTTGATGTACGGAACCCTAAATCCTTGCCCACCATCATGGATTTTAATATTTTGATCTCTAAATCTAAAATATAAAATCTATAGCATAAAACACCAAACCGCTACACTATTTTTTACTAGAAAAAGAAAACAAAATACTTAAAATCCAGTCAGCTACCCAGTTCCAATCGACACGACTCACCTAGAATGTACCGGCGTGAACAAAGCAGTTTGTTAGTACAGTACTTTTGCCTTACACCGCGCCTCTCAAAACGTCGAGTGCTTTTTCATTTCCTGCCGCCAGGGGGCGACGTCGGTGTTTATTTTATTTTCGCTAATGCCCTCCAACCGGCGTTATACAATTAAATTGTTTTTGGAAGCCATTTTTTTTGTCTACTACCGTGTTTTGGGTTTGAGCAATGTTTTTGTGATTTGGATGAGGAAATCGGATTTTAGTGGAGATGGTTGTATACATGTTTTTTTTTTTAATTTATTTAAGCAATTCGAAGACTGGTTGAAGATAGGAAGGTAGCTTGTAAGCTTGATTTTGCTGTATTACTCTGTTGACATATATAGAGCAGTGGTGGCCGAGTGGTAATGGCCCCGACTTACGACTTGTAGGTCGCGGATTCAAACCCAGTCAGGCGCATTACTTTGTGTAATTTATTTCATCACCATTGCTCTCAAAACAGTGAAGGAAAACATCGTGAGGAAACCGGCAAGTCCTAGAACCAAAAATTCGAAGACATTTGACATTCATCAACCCGCACTGGGCCCGCGTGGTAGATTACAGCCCTCTCCTAGAGAGGAGACCTGAGTCCCAGCAGTGGGAACATTAAAAGGCTGATTATGCTATTGTGCTAGTCCAGCGCAAGTCGGACTCACACACTGAGGGTTCCGTACAAACTTACCTACGAAAACAGTTTGATTCCCGAATTGAGTTACGAAGATTTTTCCAAATCGCAAAAAGTTATTTTTGTGACGTAACTACAAATTTACAGTTTTTAGAATTTTTTCCTATTCTTGTGCTATGTAACTTTGCTTCATGCCAAATTTCAGTATTCTAGATCAACGGGAAGTATCGTATGAATTTTGATTCTCTCGACAGTGTTGATATATACGATTTTTGCGACATAAACGACCGAATCTTTTTTTGCATTAACTCAGAAATTTGATATACATAATTTCAAGGAACCGCAGATTTAACTAAATAGTTTTAATTTCAACTCGATACCTCCACGTGTTCCCGAGATAAAGATTCTTGACAGACAGACTGACAGATAGACGAACGGACAACAGAGTGATCCTATAAGGGTTCCGTTTTTTTCCTTTGAGGTACGGAACCCTAAAAAGATCACAAATTGGACACCACCAACACTAAGTACAGCACAGGTCACGGCAGGTCATATCGGTCATTAGTCGCTAGCACAGAACTGGGTATGGTAGCAAAACAACCCTTTAGTCACCCGGATGACCCGGTAACCATGTATTTGTGCGGACAACGAAGTAACACAACAAGCTTAACTCCAGCAACTTAGCAATTTTGTAATTTTTCATGATACAGTTATGAAATTTTGTACAAAGATTCTTAAAATAAAAATACTAGACAATGTTGTATAGCTCCATCCCTTTAACAGTTCAGTTTAGGTCGTAATAAAATAGATAGCATGAAAAGCTCGTGTTAGGACCACCACCCTGAGTTCCCGTGACCATCCAACATATACTACCTATTCGTACTAACCAGCTCCCTCCACTAACAAAGCCATAAACACACCTAAGACTAAAGCGATCAAATTAACGTCCTTCATAAATTAGCATTATCTCTATAATGATAATAAAATCGCGCATAAACTGAGGTCCGAAAACAAAGGAAGTTATTCCTTTGTGTAGGTCTTGTGCACATGTGCGCTATGTCGTGGTAATTTGATCGTGTGTACCGGGGTTAAAATTACTGGAAGCGACTATGTATATATAATTTATATATAATATATATTGACATCGATGTGGACAAATTTTTTGATGCCCTATGAGTTCTTTTTGTACCATTTTGTACATAATATTATTTTCAATTTGTTTAAATATTTATTAAGTTATAATATATATTAGTTAAGATGTATATAACATAAATAAATATATATTTATATGTAATATTTTGTATTATTGCTGTATTAGGTTGCCGACATAGCACGAAGAATCACCAAACTTAAGTGGCAATGGGCAGGGCACATAGCTCGCAGAGCCGATGACCGTTGGGGCCGAAAGGTTCTGAAGTGGCGACCGCGTACCGGAAGACGCAGTGTTGGAAGGCCCCCTACAAGGTGGACCGATGACCTGGTGAAGGTTGCGGGAATCCGATGGATGCAATAGGCACAGGACCGTTCTTTGTGGCGACATTTGGGGGAGGCCTATGTCCAGCAGTGGATGTCTATCGGCTGAAATGATGATGATGATTGCTGTATATTTGTGAGCTAAGCAACTATTTTCATTTTTTACAGGATAATAATATTCCACAATTATCACACAACGAGTCTCAAGCTTATCACCGGACACTGCACACTGAACCAGCACCTCCACACAATAGGCATCACAGACAGTCCTCTGTGCAGAATATGCTTGGAAGGGGAGGAGACAATTGCACATGTGCTCCTAGACTGCACAGGTGTCACTGAAATGCGTACATAAACCTTAGGTTCCCCGAATTCACTTAGTGATGCCCTGAAAAACCTGAGAAGCGCGGAATCCATACTCAGACATAACATAACATAACGAGTCTCAAGCCAAGCAGAGCTTGTGTTATGAGTATTAGACAACTGATAAACATAAGTACTAATGTACACCCTTATTTTTAACTAGTACAAAAAAATGGGGCTTTATCCGTACCCGTTACTGATCACCGATGATCGTCCGGTAACCGTCCAGACCGGGCCCAAGTCGTCGACGGCGCGTACTGTTCCACGCGCATCTCAAAGAGATGTCAGCAACCGTAGGGGCCCAGCAGGGTCGAAGCCTACTGGGGCCGGGGATCTCTTTCGCCAATGCGAAAGAGATCCCCGGGGCCCTGGAATAATGGCAAAGAAGATACAGGAGTGGGTTTTTTGTCAGTAAATGTCTGACACTTTCTCCCGCTCAGCCCAAGAGCGAGAGATGTCATTAGATGATTTTGCTGCTATTTTTTTTAACCAACACGCACAATACCATAATAGACTCACACAGTAAAATATATGAAACCTACAGGAAATATGTGGGTGGCGGCGTTTTGTGGTTTTCTGTTAGGCGAGCCAGAAGGATCATTTGGCAATGATGCACTCGTTGAGTCGAGGCTTCAAAATCTTGAGCATCGATGTCGAGTTGCTAGCCTGTCAGTTTTCTACCGGTTGCATTTCGGAGAGTGTGCGTCGGAATTACATAACCTAATTCCGCCTAGCCCGTTCCATCATCGGACCACCAGGCGTATAGCAATGCGCCACCGGTACATGGTGTATACGCACGAAACGTTTTGGGAACACATTCATTGTGCGTACAGCTAAGGAGTGGAATTCCTTGCCGGAATCTGTGTTCCCTGATGGCTACAACCCGGGAATCTTTAAGTCAAGAGTGAATAGGTTATTTCTACCTAGAAATAACCTATTCACTCTCGAAGCGCGTTCCATCATCGACCGCATCGTCGCTTTCCATCAGGTGAGATAGCGGTCAAGCGCAAACCTATCAAGAATAAAAAAAATCACGCAGGTAAAGCCGCTGGGAGTAGCTAGGTTAATAATATCATTTTCAAAACTATCAACACTTATCTAGTACCAAACTTAGATCCATGTACGACAATTCATTGCGACTATAATTTCTTGAGCGTTGATAGTGCCACCATCAATTTTCGATGAGCAGCTCTGCAAGGCCGGATACTGTTTGTAAATCATAATTAAATTGATTTCGCCCTGTTGTTTTAGGCCCGATATTACTATTGAAGTCGGGGATGTTGAGAGCAGCTCGTAGCTAAAATAATACCAGCCGCAGGGGTTGATATTCAAGGTTAAGCAACGCTTGGTGAGGACAATTTGTGGATGGGTGACTTGGTGTGTCTTAAGACATCAGTTATAATCTTCATATTTCTGAGTTTGGTAATCGTGAGGAGTTTTAATGAAGTCTTTACTTTGAACTGACTTGGAATTGTAAGTTCAAATCATCTTTACATAAAAGGTATGTTTTTCTTTTCACAAAACTAGTTATTATTCATTGGTTTAAAGATATATATTTTGTAATCTTGTGTTTCTTTTTTAATTTCGTAGTATTTATTACCTTGATAATTAATAAAAAACGTCTTTTCAGGGTTCCTCAAAAGGAAAAAACGGAACCCACCTAATAGGACGATTTTCCCAACCAATAAAAAAAAAAAAAAAACCCACCCACCCAGGAGCACTTTGTTGTCCGTCCGTCTGTCTGTCTATCTGTCAAGACCCTTTATTTCGAGAACACGCAAAAGTATCGAGTTGGAATTAAAACCATATACTTAGGTCTGCGGTTTCTTGATACTGTAAAAAAATCAAACTTTTAAGTTAACGAAAAAAAAAGATACGGACGTTTATGTCGCAAAAAACGTATATTTCGACACTCTCAAGGGAATCAAAATTCATAGGGTACTTCCCGTTGACCCAGAATCTTGATATTTGGCATAAAGCAAGATCTTCTAGCACAGATATAGGAATAATTCTGAGAACAGTAAATTTGTTGTTACGTCACAAAAAGATATATATTTTGGAAAAATCTTGTAGTTTCACTAACTCATCCTCATCCTCATCATTTTAGCCGAAATACGACCACTGTTGGACATAAGCCACTGACTATAATAACATAATGAAAACTTCCCACAATTAATAATAAATCATCTAAATAATACACGTTGAAAATGAAATGTCGTGCCTCCTTGAAAGTACGCAACGCATTATTTCTACACAATTATTTTGAATATCTAACTTTGTCTTCGGAAATCAATTAATACAATATTTTGAATACACTATTAGTTCTATTATAATAAGGTTCTGGAAGTTGGTTCAAGGTCACCGACATAGTACGAAGAATCGCCAAACTTAAGTGGCAATGGACAGGGCACATTGCTCGCAGAGCGGATGGCCGTTGGGGCCGAAAGGTTCTGGAATGGCGACCATGTACCGAAAGATGTAGTGTTGGAAGAGCTCCTATAAGGTGGACCGATGACTTGGTAACGGTTGCGGGAGTCCGATGGATGCGAGACGCACAGGACTTTTTATTGTGGTGACACTTGGGGGAGGCCTATATCCAGCAGTGGATGTCTTTCGATTGAAATGATGATGATGATGATGAAGGTTCTGGAGTGTCGACCGGAAGACTCAGCGTTAGTTGGTCTTCCACAAGGTGGACCGATGGCCTAGTAAGAGTCGCTGGAACCCGATGGAAGTGACACGAATAGGACCAGTCGTTATGGCGACTCTTGGAGAAGGCCCATGTCCAGCAGTGCACGTCTATCGGCTGAAATGATGACAATGACAATGTCAATAGCTTGATAAGTTATTTTTTATATCAGGAATATATTCTTATTTATTATTTTAATGGATTAATGTAGGGGTAACAAAATATAAGTAGATAAAGGACTTGCACATTAAGTAACTCCGAATATTTATAACCTAAATGGTAATGCAATGGGTAGTTCGCCATCTGGAAGTCCGGTAATCGATCGGACCAAGCCCCAGAATCGCCCTGCTATCCAGCTATTAGGCATCCTTCAAAGAGAAACAAACAAACCGTAGGGGCTCAGCAGGGCCGATGCTCGCTAGACTACACTGCGGGGATTTTATGAAACGGAAACCCGTAGTCCTAAACTGCAATGGGCAACTGAAGGACCACGTGTGGTATTAATCTGTAATCTCTCCCACCCCCTTCAGACCGGTAGAAAAATCAAAATCACTTTTATTTGTTAACACAGGTACAGAAATACAGGTCTTATATTTGATGAAGAGAACGCTATGTTATGCCAGGTGGCTTACAAATATGGTGAGCATCCAGCTCAAGATTACAAATTAAAGTTTAAAAATATGCATAGTATTAAAAGTCATTGGATGATTTCCTACCAAAAAGGAAGTTATATTAAAAGAACCTAAATTATCTACATCAGATTTAATATTCCATATAAATTCATGTCCTATTATATGAATATCTGGTTTCTTTGAAGTAGAATTATGTAATTTTACTTCAAAGGCACAAGATAATCCTAGCCGTCTGTATATCTAATTGAACCGTATTCTTGCAGGGATTTCTGTTACAGAGCAATGTTTGTGAACGTCACCTTGGAGGCTAGTACTAACCGCATTTGTTCTGCATGAGACTAGACCGGCCTGAGTCTGAGAGGCTGGAAAGATTGGAGGAGGTATGCAATGTGACTTTCGAGTCGTTGGCCATCCTCCAAGAGGTGAAAACGAAAGAGCTTAAGCAAAGCGATATAAGGTCTTCTAAATAAAATAAGGAGCAATATTTTTCTGCAATAAATGTAGCAGCAAAACAGAAGCCGGCGACATTGCAAGCAATCAAGGGTCAAAGCATTTATTTGAAATAAAAAGGCACTTTTGAATTGTCAAGAAGTCAGTCAGAAAAATAATGCTAATTGCAAATTCCAAGGCGTAGATCTCTCAGACTATGCCATATTGCAGTAATGCCCCAGTCATTACAGCCGCACTTTCTTTATATATGGCCGCGTGGTTTTTTTTTTTTTTGATGGGAAAATCATCTTATGACAAAGCTCGTCGCCGATATTTCTGCACAATTGCCCAGCTAGTTCATTTCTTGTTTTAGTCGCTATATATTGTTATGGCATAGAGCGAAAAAAAAAGAAAAGAAAGAAAAAGTATCTATATTATGCCAAGTGCTAACACAATGAACGGTCCTATGCATCTCGCATACATCGGACTCCCCCCACCGTTAGCAGGTCATCGGTCCACCTTGTAGGAGGCCTTCCAATGCTACAAATTCCAATCCCAACGGCCATCCGCTCTGCGAGCAATATGCCCTGCCCATTGCCACACAAAAGTTTGGCGATTCTGCGTGCTATATCGGTGACCTTGGTTCTCCTTGGTCTCCTGCTCTTGGTGAAAGAATAATAATATAATAATATTTACACAACTATCACACAACGCGGTGTAGTCCCAAACTAAGCATGGCTTGTGTTATTAGTACTAGACAACTGATAAACATACTGAAATATTTCTAAATACATACATATTATAGACTAGCTGTTGCCCGCGACTTCGTCCGCGTTAAATTCGTAAAACTGTACAATCACTCTGTGCTTGCAATTCATTCCGAAAGCATCGCAATAATTTATTGTACTTTAACATAAAACGGTTAAAGGTAAAAATATCCGAATTGAAAACCTCCTCCTTTTTTAGAAGTCGGTTAAAAACGCAAATTACCTTCAGGAAACATGTTATGTACTCGTCCAGATCCAGATGTATGACCGTCACTGAATAGAAAGAGCATGTATGGGTCGTAGCAGTTGTCATTTCTGCCTACCCCAAAGGAAAAGGCATATGTATGCATGGGCATATGTATGTTTCTGGTTTATGTTCTGGTAAAACAACATTGTATGATTTTAACCCCTCGCCACAGTGAGCACGCCACAATCAAATCGCAGCGGTAATGCCTGTCTTTGAGAAGTGTCTACAGAGGCGTCACGGCATCCTCTTTTTGTGCAGGACTCACTGGTTGTGGGTGTTTCGGAAGGTATCTGTGTCGAATTCAGCGGGAAGAAACACTCGGGTCTCACCATTGTGCGAATCGCCCGAAGAATACGATGGAGCATACGGTGGAAGTCAGTCCCGCTTGGTCGGAGAGCCGGCGCCGCCTTGTCCTTATGGGGGCGATTGGTGGAGAAAATGACAACCAGTAGCCTCCTTCAGTGAAGCACTACGATCAAAGAAGGTGACTGAAACTATGAGGGATAGGACATCCTGACTCCTCAGTGGTCGCTGCAAGGGACGCTCCGGGTGTTGAAAGCCGCAAGGCAATTCCCAGCCATTGCAAACACGAGATTGCGGTGGTGTTGTCCGGCCGTCTGGTCAAAGCAGTCCTGAATCGACGGCGCGTAGTATTCTACGCGTGACTCAATGAGATTTCAGCAAATGGATAGGGCCCTCTAATGCCGATGTCTGCTAGGGCTGCAAGATTGATCGAAAGAGTTATCTCCCATAACAATTTTCGCCTCAATAACTTTTCACTGAAGAGTTTAAGCAGTTAGACACCGACCTTCAGCTGGATAACGTGCACTGATAGTGAAAAGCCTTAAGTGAATCCCAAAACTACCATCATCATCCGGCAGGCATTAAGTCCGCCGCTGTACATTTGTGCATAAAGGATTAAATAAATAAATCATCAACTATCTTCTTCCACAACAGTACTTATGAAGAATTTGCGAGAGCACGCTTGCATTGATTGTTGCAGTTTGATCATTTTAAGCGTTAGAATTACTTGTTCATTTACCTAGGATATTTTGGTGTGTATTTAATTGATATCCCCGTATATAAGACAAATGTTTTTTCCATAGTAGGAACTACCTTATAAAGAGTCTCCAACTTATGAATGAACTACGGCGAAACCTTGTGCGCGTGTATCCCCGTTCAATCGAACTCGCATATTGATGGCCAAACCGAGAAATTACTGACACCGATTGCCTCTATGAGGACACGGCAGTTCACTCAAGATGGATAGACCTCCACCGCATGCTACACCGAACTGTACTGTGAATCGCCTGGAGGACTCCAGGCGATTCACAAAATGGTAATATCAGGGTATTTTCAACCGAACCCAGAACAGAAACCGTTCGAAACAACCACAACAGTCCTGAGCTTATCCATAAAACGATGAAATTACGGTTAACAAATGTAGCAGCCGATAAGTGTTATCCCTGAGACTGGCCTCCCTTAGAGGGTTGTTCCAGTGTTGGTCACCACTCATTGCAAAGAGGTAACGTCCAGATATCGACGTAAGGCTGCAAGGAATCTGAGATACATTATACGTTGTCGAACTGTGATCAGAAAAACACATTCGATCCCGTTTTATATGAAGCAGTGACTGTAAATAATAAACACACCATTATTAATCCGCAAGGTGCCATCATGCCGGAGGACACAGTGGAAATGTGCCCTGCAAGTGCCGTGTCCTCGTGGAGGTAATCGGCGTCAGTGACCTCTCGCGCCGGGCTCTGATCCAGAGCGAGGAGTAATGGCAGGCGTTCGCCTCCTTCTGCAAAGCCTTAATGCTAGCGAAGGCGGAGGCCGCACGCGTTAGGGAACGAACGGCCTCACGCCGAGCCGAGATTCCGACCCCGACTACCAATCACGGTAGAAACGGGCTTCCGGACGTCAAGCAATGGGTAGCTAGCCGTCCTGTAGTTGACCGGATCGAGCCCAATCCTCAACAGCGCGTAGTGATAGACACAGGTGTAGTTTTAGTCAGGAAAAGATTGACACGTCCTCCCGCTCCAACCAGAGCGGGAGAAGTCATTGGATGATTTCTTACCCTTAAAAAAAGAAAAAAGGTGCCATCATCATCATTATTATTTCAGCCGAAAGACGTCCACTGCTGGACATAAACCTCCCCAAGTGTCGCTATAATGACCGGTCCTGTGAGTCTCTCATCCATCGGATTCCCCCGACCCTCACCAGGTCATCGGTCCACCTGGGGACCATCCAACGCAAGGTACCCTGTAACCCCTTCCGAAAATGTGGCCGTGTTATTTTGAAGTGAATAATTAAATACATATAGGTATTTACTTTTATCGTCTTTGGATGGTATGCCTTGAATAATCACGGTCAATTAGCTTGCTACAATAATGGGAAAAAAATAATAAAAATAAGCAGTAGGATTGTTAAAAATGCCTCCGTCTTACACCAGTTTAACCATAACTGTAAACGTGGGCGATGACCATTCTTCTGCCACTCGGAAAATTACGTAAAATACGCAATGCCATCTATCAAATTTAATATGAAGTTCAACCGTCATTGTCATCATTATTTCTACTTTGAGTCTTTAGATGGCGTTGCGAGTATCTGAATTGCTTATGGTGTCATATTTTACTTCTCGAAAACTTTGATTTCATACCGTTTGTCTTTCATATGCTTTGTTTCATTGCGATGAAACAAAGCCTAAGTAAAATAATTATCAAGTTCCACACAATTTAAATGTATAAAAGTTATCTACATCGATTTCTAAAATTAATAATACGCACTTCACTAAAAATTTCTACAGATATATTACATACGTAGATTTATAAAAAAAAAAATTGTAAGCATGCAAAAATATATAAAAAAATCTTATTCACGATGACAAAATAGAACAAAAATTTCTCCTAAGAGAGCCGTATGGGATTTGAACCACCTTCACATTACATGAAAGTCTAGTTACGAAACCACTGTGCTGCGGTCTTCGATGAATAAACTATAAAATAGACGTTCTTATATAAACGTCATAATTGACTGGTTGGCTCCCTAACGATGATAGCGTGATGATTTTCGTTTTAGAAGTTAAATTTGCAGCTAAATGGAATAATGTAACATTATAGTACGTGATTTTACTCGTCGCTTTGATTTTATTATGTGTTTTGATTAGTTTTTACAAAATATTTAGAAGATATCGAATAGAAATGTCTATTTTATTTTGAAAAAATGGTAAAAGTTATTTTAATACAAAAAAATAGGACAATATAATGTCAAAATTTTTAACTGTAGCTGGGAATTGAACTCGCGGCAAATATCGTTCAATACCTATATTTTGGATTATTGCTCACCCCACATAGCAAATAGCGTGATAGTTTATAGCCTATCAGTTGCCCTGACCTATAAGGATTATGTATGCAAAATTTGAACAGGATCGGTTCAGTAGTTTTTGCGCCAATTAATACCATCACAAAAGAATTTTACTGTTTTATTATATGTATAGATAAATTACACCCAGACACAGAACAAATGATTGTACTGATCACACAAACATTTTTCTGGGTGGGGAGAATAAGAGAGATTTGAGAAAAGAAAACAACTTAAAAAAAAAAATCGCGGTAATTGAGATTAGCGCTTTCAAACGAACATACAAACTCTTCAGCTTTATAATATTACTAGCTCCCGAAATAAAAGTATATAATGTGCTATTCTAAGTCATAGTCTACTCGTTTACCAAGTTTCTACAAAATCTGTTCAGCCGTTCGAGCGTAATAAAGTAACAAACATACACACACCCAGCCACTTTCGCCGTTATAATGTTGGTGTGATTTTATTTGATGTTGGTTTTTTACGTTGACGTGGCGCACTTTTTTCCTATAGAATATTCATAATTTGTAAGCTAGTCCTAAGATTGTGACATTTTCTATTACCGCTATCTCACCTTCACGCATAGCCAAGTTGATAATCTGCAATCGTTAACGCTAGTCGAAAACTAATCAAATGTATGGGAATGACATCATCTCAACGTTAAGTGACGTGGTCAGAACAAACGAATAAAACAAATTCATAGCCAAGTTCACATCGTTCAAAATGATCTTAGAATGAATTGTTATCGATTCCACAATGTTCAACGATGCATTTTTTTTTTTAATTGATATAAACCAGTGCTTGACTGCGATCCCACCTGATGGTAAGCGGAGATGCAATCATTAGTTTATTAAGAGCCTATTCACACCAGCCTTGAAGACACCTAAATTATAGTTGGACGGGATAACCGCAGCAGGCAAATTGTTCCAGTCCTTCGATGTACGCAGTATAAACGACGAAGCGAAACGCTTAGTCCGGACCGTTGAAGTTTCAACAACGTAAGGGTAGATACTCGCCGTACGTCGGGTTGTCCGATGGTAGAAAGGAGATGACCGAATCAAGTCATGCAATTCCCGCGCCCACTCTCCAAAATGTAACCTGTAAAATACCGATAGGCTGGTTACCCTGCGCCTGTGCTCGAGGCTTTGTAGATTGGACTTAACCAAATCTGGATCCCGAATTAGCCCCTTCACACGCCTTTCTACTGAGTCTTAAGCTGCTAGATCACATTTTGCTGCACCAGCCCATCCTTTGTTATTGTAGAACGACATTGTAGAACGAGCGGCCGACTCAGGCGCGTCAACATGGCTACCAACTTATCGTTTTCTACAATTGCTGACACCTAGGCGTTACCAATTGGAGAACGGAATTTGACATGAAACGGTTGTAAATTGGCTAGGGAGGCTGATGGAAAGTGACGATGCGCTCGACCATGGAGCGCACTTACCCTTACCTAGAAGCAACCTATTCACTCTTGAATTAAAGACTCCCGGGTTGTAGCCATCAGGAAACTTAGATTCCGGCAAGGAATTCCACTCCCTAGCTGAACGCACAATGAATGTATTCCCAAAACGCAAATAAAATATTTTTCATTGTTTCTTTCTAGACAGATTCTGAAATCTTGAACATCTTCGTAGCTCTGCTCCGGTAATGTATAATGTATGTAGTACCGAACGAAGCAACCTTTGTTAAAAATAAAACATTCCTTCAGTCCGGGACTTATGTAATTCTATTATGAAGACGTACCTACTTATTAAACTTTCAGACACACGATTTTCTGTAACTTGGTACTAATTTCGTTTAGTACTTATTACTTTTTAATGATTTCGTTGTTCTAGAATAGACATGTGATGTCTCTTAGGTCCGTTCGTTGACAGGTGACCATTATTTTTACAATACATCTGTGCTTCGCATAATCGGGCGTCGGGGCACACATAAAATGTAGTATCGGTGGTCATTTTTTTGACTCTAGTAGGTAATCATAAGTCCAGCTTAGACGGAGCACCGCCGGTCTTTGTGAGGTCAATCGGTGTCGATGACCTCTCGCACCGGGCCCTGGTACAGGCCATGGTCCGGAGAGAAGAGGATTAGGCGGCAGTCGCCTGTTTCTGTGAAGTAGTAATGCTGGCGAAACAGACGTCCTCACGCCCCAGCCGCTGAGTTCCCGACCCCGACTACCGTAGGCGCGAGCTCGCGGACAACGAGCACTAGGTAAACCAATACAAAGTCGTGGGATTTTATCGAACAACTTCTTGCACTCTAGGGTGGAGAGGGAGAGGAAATATCAGACTTTACTGACTAAATCCTCATCTGTGCCCTTCAGTTGCTCTTGCGTTTTATTCAAAATCAGGTCCAACTGTTATTTAGCCACAAACAAAAGGAGCAAACGAAAAAGCACCCCAATTTTTTTATTATTATTGTGGATAGGCTTGCGTTTGAGGACTCTCACTTTATGGTAAGCGATGATGTGGCCGACGATAGAACACGCTTACATACATACACGGCCTTATAATGTTCCCACTGCTAGGACTCAGGCCTCTTCTCTAGGACAGTGAATGGGCCGTAATCCACCACGCGGGCCCGGTGCGGGATGGGGGGTGCCACATGTCTCCGAATTTTTGGTTCTAAGACATGCCGGTTTCCTCTCGATGTTTTCCTTCACCGTTTTGAGAGCAGTGGTGATGAAATAAATACTTTTCATTCAGATTGTACCTATTTTGAGTCACATCACGTTGAGATTCAAAAAAACGTCTCAAGTCCCCGTCTACAGCAATATGGTATTTTAATAAACTAATATTGGCAAAAACAACGTAATCGAATATCTAGAAGCACAAACAAATTGATTTTATCTGAAATTGACGAACAATATTTCGATTCGAGTTTAATTTTCGTCTGCTAACCTAATTTTGTTTCACAACATTACTTGATTAATTTTAAAATTAGATTTAATTAGACTCTTATAATGTAATCTACATAAGATAGGCATATATTTGGAAATTATCTGGTACAGTTTCTTGTTAGAATATAATAACAAAATGTTGAGCCTTTTTTATTTTAGGGGTAAATAATCCAATGACTTATCCCGTTCGAAGGTGGAGCGCTAAGGCGTGTCAGACTTTTACTGACTAAAACCACTATGTCCTTTAGTTAGCCTTGCGTTCGTGCCGTTGCCCTAGCAGGCATCAGCCCTGCTGAAACCCTATGATTTTGCTGACATCTCTTTAAGGTGGTCACTACGCGCCGTCGACGACTTGGGCTCGTACCAGACGGTTACCAGACTACCGCACGACGGACTACCCATTGCTCATAGTTTGCGAGCCCGCGCCTACGGTAGCCGGCAGTCATCCCGCCTGTCCTGATGCCCATGGCATCTCCTGTCGTGGCGGCTTGGGCGTGGCGTGAGGATATACGTTTTTTATGCGTGCGGTCACCTCCTTGGATAGCATTACTGCTCCGCATCCTATTTCCTCTCGCTCCGGACCGCGGTCAGAACCAGGACCCGGTGCGCACGTTTGGCGGCAACGCTAACAGAAAAGTTATTTATCTAAGCCTGCTGTTCTATTTACACGGGCCAATTAAAGTTTACGATTGTCAATTTATTAAGTGACGTCTCTGAGTGCGGCACTGAGTCAGATATGACGCCGAGAATATAATTTTACGCCTCGTTTTGCTGACTTTGCCGAAACATGGCAGCGTCGCCGAAAAACAGAGAGTATCGCGAACTTTGTCTGAATTAATTAATTTCGGTTGAAGACGGTGCAGCATTCTGATAGTGAAAGAGAAAGGACATAGATTAAGGATAAATAAATGTAGATGTGCCGATATTTTGGTCGGTTTTCGGCAATTTTTAAAGTTCCGTACCTCAAAAGGGAAAAACGAAACTCTTATAGTATCACTTTGTTGTCAGTCTGTTTTTCTGTCAAGAACCTTTATCTCGAGAGCGCATGAAGATATCGAGTTGAAATTAAAACCATATACACAGGTCTGCGGTCCCTTGAAGCTGTGAAAAAATCAAACTTCTGAGTTGACAAAAAAAATACAGCGGTTTATGTCGCAAAAAACGTATATTTCGACACTCTGAAAGGAAACAAAATTCTTAGGGTACTTCCTATTGACCTAGAATCCTGAAATTTGGCATGAAGCAAGGTCTCATAGCAAAAGTATAGGAATAAATCTGAAAAAAGAAAATTTGTTGTTACGTCACAAAAAAAAACTTTTTGAAAAATCCTCGAGAATTGAACTATTTAAATAAGTTTGTACAGAGCCCTCAGTGCGTAAATTTGACTCGCGCTTGCCCTGTTTTTTTTTAACAGGTTATTGGTTTGTTTGTTAATCACACTTATCACACTATTGTTAAAACGACGAAAGTTTGTGTGTGTAACGAACGGCTGAATGGATTTCGATGAAACTTAGTACACAGGTAGACCATGTCCTGGAATAGAACATATGACTCTTTTTATCCTGGGAGTATATTTCCTTGGGATAAATTTCTACCAGGTATTACCCGATCGAAGCTGCTAGCAACAGCTGGTTCTGACGTTAAAGCGCTATGATTATTTTAAGGAGAATATCAATAACAGTAGCTATAATTAAGTATAATTAGTTGAACAAATGAATACGCTTTTTAATACTTAGTTAGCTTCTACTAGCAGCTTTGTCCGCATGCGGGGCTGCTGCCCGATATTACGCCCCGCATCCCGCATGCGTATTCCACGCATTACAATAAATACTTTATGAAAAGGACGTTTGCGGGTGCTATGCATGCGTGGCAATCCCGCATGCGTGATGAAATACGCATGATATTTAGAAAATTATCTCAAGGGAACATATTACCGGGATAAAAAATATCCTGCGTCTTATTCTAGGAAATGGTCTACCCATGTGCCAAGTCTCATCCAAATCAGTCGAGAACTTTGTGCGTGAAGGAGTAACAAACATACATACTCTTCTTTATAGTATTACTGTGATTTTCTTATCAGAACTCACAATTTTGAGCAAACGATTCAAGTGGAAATCTGAGATGTTTACCAGTCCTGTTACAGCTAAATACAGATTTCTAGAGAAGTTAATAATCGTCAAACGTATGTAGTTACAATCAATCCTCTATTGAAGCTAGGAATTTCATAAGAATTTCCTATTCCAGCCGTTTGTTTGTCACCAGTTAGATGAAATTTTCACAGAATAGTTTTGATCGACATTTGTTTACATTTACAGTACGCTTTTTCTATTCGATCGACTTTTTTTATTCGACAGACATGCTTTTTTTATTCGATCGACTTTAAAAGTAGATTGACAATCACACACTTAGCTAAAACTCTCTCTCTACAAATAAATCAGTATCGAGGTAATAATAATAATAATATTCCAACACTTTCATTCAACGCCATCTAGTCCCAAACTGAGCAGAGCTTGTGCTATGAATACTAGACAACTGATAAACATACTTATATATTTTATAAATACCATACATATTATATATAAATTACACCCAGACAGAACAAATGATCCTGCTCATCACACAAGCATTTGTCTTGGGTTTTTTTTTTATTGGGTTTGAAAATCATCTTATGACAAATCCCGCTCTTGAGCGGAGCGGTAGATAGTGTCAGGCTTTTACTGACTAAATACCCACTCCTGTTCCCTCGTTGCCTTCATCTCAGGGCTCCGGGTTTCTTTTTCACACTACCCATGGCCCCAGTAGGCTTCGACCCTGCTGGGCCCATACGATTTGCTGACATCTCCTTGAGGCGCGCGTGGAACAGTACGCGCCGTCGACGACTTGGGCTCGGTCCGGACGGTTACCGGAAGATCGGACGGCGAGCCACCCATTGCTCGCCGTCCGCAAGCCCGCGCCTACGGTGGCCGGAAATCGGAATCGGAATCCCGGCGACCGTTGCCTTACGCGATCGGCCGCCTCCTTTCTAGCATTACTGCTTCGCAGAAGGAGGCGACCGCCTGCCACTCCTCCTCGCTCCGGACCATGGCCTGAACCAAGGCCCGGCCCGAGAGATCGCCGCCGCCGATTGTCCCCATGAGGACACGGCGTTGCTCTGCCCAAGCGGGGCACACTTCCACCGTGTGCTCTACCGTGTCCTCCGGGCGGTCCACACAGTGGCGACACCCGGGCGTCGTTTCCGCACGAATCCGGTGCAGGAACTTCCCGAACTTACCGTGTCCGGTGAGAACCTGCGTCATGCGGAAGGTGAGGACGCAGTGAGGTCTTTCCAACCACGCCTCAAAGAGGGGACTTACCGCCATAAAGCATTTGTCCTGGGTGGGAATTGAACCCACGATCGGACGCGGCATATCAGTCAAGCTTCTGACTACTAGACCAACGGGCCAATCAAAGCAGGCTAAAAAGCAAGGTACTTATTTATACGTTAAAATTAGTTTAGGTATTTAACAAAAGTTATTTTCAAAAAGAATTAGAACAGAATTTATAATTACAAAAAAAACAATTTAACTTAATGGCGGACCCTTACGAATAATTGAACAGTAAAATATAGTTCAGAATAAAAAACAAATTAACGGACCCGAATAATTTAAGTCTTAGAATAAAACACAGAAACACACGAATAATAAATAAAATTGTGAATGTCTAGATAGGCTAATGTTATTTAAAATCCATGCTAATTTTACTAAAGTCAAACCCAGGCAGGCACTTTATTAAATTTATTTCATCACCACTGCTCTCAAAACGGTGAAGAAAAACATTGTGAGGAAATCGGCATGTCGTAGAACCAAAAATTCGATAAGATGTGACATCCGTCAACCTATACTGGGTCCGCATGGTGGATTAGATCCTACCCATACTACCACAACTTTTTTTTAGGTGGGAAATCATACAATTACATCTCCCGCTCTAGAGCGGAGCGCGAGTACGTGTCAGAGTTTTACTACAAAAAACCTATTCAATGATTCCTCATATTACGTGGTAACGAGAATGAAAAAATATCCCTACTTTACGTGAACCCGAGGCACCTATACTAAAAAAATCTAGCTTTTAATACTTTATCGTATTGATTAATATACTAGTACTCAGAGCCTCTATGCCAGGAGCCGAACGGACAGACACAGCGAAACACATATATTAAGGTTAGAACTTTTTTATGAAACCTTTAAAAATCCAAGAATATCCTTAAGAATCTTTCGACCCCTAAAATGTATATATAATGTAATACATATATCTAGGGACTATAATGCAGCTATTCAGTACTAAATAACAAAATTAAAAACTCTTAAAATTATCTAAAAGACTCCAAGAATCAACCAAAAATTAGGTAAAATATTCTGCCACCGCGTTGACAAGTCTGTGGCAATGCCTAAGCCGCTGCAAAGTGTCCACATTACTCTTTAAGTGAACCCGTAAGGATAAGTGCTCAACATTCACTATTCAGCAAATAAAAGAGCCATTTTCCTTGGATCTGACCGGGTAATGGAAAAACAGAGGACGGTGATGCGACACGAAAACTGGCGACCTCGGATTTGTTTGTAGTCTTATTTATTTATTTATTTAAACTTCATGTACAGTGGTGGTACATAGGCGGACTTAATGCCACAAAGCATTCTCTACCAGTCAACCATTGGGTTAAAAAGACAACACTGTGGTAGGTGTGCAAAATAAATAAACAACAGATAGTTTTTGAAAGAGAATGTAGTTTTCAACTTTCGCTGACATTCGAGCGTTTGCTGATATTAACCCTTGATTCAAATTAAAAGTATATCAAGTGATTGGCTATAGAGAATCGTTCGGCCAATCACAGCAAAGAACGTACGTTTTACTAAATGCGACATTAATTATTTTCGTCCTGAGAACTGAGAATAAATACTTAATCATATCACTGCTTACTGGTGCAATCACAGTGAAGCACTAGTTTGTATCATTTTGAAAAAAAACCCTACAAGGTTTGGTAATGATCGTGTCTTTGGCGCCATTATCATCATTTTTCTGCCCTTGTGGGTTACCATGACGTTTAAAGTAAGATTGTTTCATTCTTATTTACAGTGTGGGTAAGAGATGGCGCTAGACAACCTGTATAACTCTGTCTCTTACCTACACTGGAATAAGAATGAAACAATCTTACTTTGAACGTCACAGTAACCCACCTTGTCTCAAGTTACTTGCGGTCAGCGCAATAGTTTTTTTCTTTCATTCTATCCTGTCAACCTTCACGACTTTGGTGACATCAACAAAGATTTTTTTATGACTTCTCCCACACTAGGGTGGAGTGGGAGGGTGTGTCAGAGTTTTTACAGACTTAAACCACACCAGTGTCTGTCAGTTGCCCTTTGCGTTCTAAGACTACGGATTTCCTTATCAACAAAGATTCATATAACATTTAAGTTTCCTTCCATCAAAGAGAGATTGCCAAAATAATTGTTCGTTCCACACTTGATAGGTTTCGACCTAGGATAGTACTTATACACTGAGCTGTTACAATAAAAAAGGAATTTCTGTCTAAAATAAATATCTATTTCTTCGAAATTGCGCCAAGTCCTTATACTACGTTGTCCCGGCTCCCTGCTTCGAGTGTTCGCTGGAGATAAATGTGGTTAGACGTATAATTTGTACTATTTATCCAGCAGTTAACAATTATTCGGTCAACCGGCTTAATTTATTCCAGTCCGAAACCACTATTTATATGTCCACCTTCTTTTTTGTACCACCCATCGCGTTTGAGGGTTAGCCTTTTTGTCATGGTCATTTGCTGGGAGCCAATCTGATAACAGTTTAATTTTGCATAACAAAAGAATAAAGTATTGTTGTTAATAATGGCTTTTAATTTTTGAACGCTTTTGTTTATGTTATTCGAAACATCTAGATAACAAAAATGTTCATCTGCAAAACCTTTCTTTTCTAGAATATAAAATAATATTTTCATTACGCTTGTATTTCATTATGGAGCTCATAGGGGGCCCATGAAAGAAAGAAAGAAAGAAAATAGTTTATTTATGACTCGTACAGGACAAACCAAAAATATAATAAATTACGAGTATTAACTAAACATGAAAAAGAGTGAGTGCGATGCCAAGAAGACACCTATCCCAACATACGTTGCTATATTGAAAAAAAATCACTCAGCGTATACCATATATGCGAGTTACGTGAATTACGCTACGCACTAATTCAGACCTCATATATGTAAAAAAAAAAAACGAAATCCGATGCGGGTATAGAGCTCTCATGGTACTGGGTTGCCGGACACTAATTCCAACTCCAAGCTACAACAGGAAAATATTATGCGGAAACCAAATAAAATTTTCCTTCAACCTGGTAATCAAACGCCACATTCTATTTTTATGTTCCTCGAAAAGGTCTCGTTCTAGGAGGCCCAAAAACAACAAAAGCGAGCATTACAATAGGTACATGAAGCACATTTCTTCAGATTTTTAATAACGTCCCATGCATATTTCCATGACCCAAACAAAATCTCAACGAGCTTGTTATCGGGCCTTTTCACAGATTTCCCGCCCACCTTCGAAACATGAAAGAGAAAAGTACAGAAGGACGACTCCTTACCACAAGTGAAAATATGCGCATACATGGACTTCGGCCGTCCGGTTAGGATCGAGCCTAGTCATCGAAGGCGCGTAGTGTCCACGAGCACCTCAAAGAGATGTCCGCAAAATCGTGGGGGCCCATTGAGGCTGACGCTCGCAACGGCCACGGGGAACACCTGAAAGGGAAACCGTGGTCCTAGTCAGTGAAAATCTAACACACCCTCTCAATCCACTGAGAGACGGAAACGAGACCCATGTTTTTTCAGTTGCTATTTATGGGCTAGGGTCGCGCTTGAGCGCATGAGCGCGCCGTTCTGGCAGGCGTCGGCAGCTAATCTTTTTTTTTTTTTAATGATATAAGCTAGTGCTTGACTGCGATTTATGTGGCCTTTAAATAAAGTCCTTACCAAATTTAATTATCAGCAAGCAATTTAGTTTTCCCATTAGCATTAACTTCTGACGTTTTTTTAGTAACCTATGTGAAATAAAACAATTTTGAATTTAACTCAAATTTTTTAGGCTTTGCCCTAAAATCCATCTTCCCAGAAACAGTGGGATGAACGGCTCTGCAGGTTGGTACGGAATAATCTCATGTCCACCAATACTGCTGAGCGCGCCCACCTACTGGCTGTGGGTAAATAGGAGTCAGGCCTCTGGCTACAGGCTCTACCGTTACCTAACTTAGGTGCTATGCTGAGTGACACCACCTTCCAATTCGCTACGTGCCTGTGTTTGGGTGCTCCTAGTGGAGTTTCACATCGATGTTAATGCGGCGAAGCAGTCGACTGCCTCGGACACCATGGCCTATCATGCAATAAAGGTGCTGGTCGGATAGCACGACATGCCAGTATTAATGACATCATCTACCGAGCTCTTGTCTAGGCCGGGGTGCCAGCTGTTTTAGAACCCAATCGCTTGGCACGTGACGATTGGAAGAGGCCCGACGGGATGACTATAATGCCCAAGTCGTCGACGGCGCGTATTGTTCCACGCGCGCCTCAGGGAGATGTCAGCAAATCGTAGGGGCCCAGCAGGGTCGAAGCCTACTGGGGCCATGGTTAGTGTGAAAACCCTGGGCCCTGAGACGAATGCAACGAAGGAACATCTGACACTATCTCCCGTTCTGCCCAAGACCGGGATTTGTCATTAGATTATTTTCCCACCTAAAAAAAAATAAGACAATGAGAAAGCGAACCGAGGCGTTCGCTTGGGGTTTAATTAATTAAGTTCTAATATTTAATAGTTAAGATTTATATATAATAATAAAGATTATAAGTCTCTTTTACATATTCCGTCAAAAAAAAATTAATTTTCTTTCTTTCTCTATTTCTTTCTTTATTTAATATTGCACTACAAGTTTTTCTCATAAAACCAACCTTCTGTACCAATCCATTCTGTGTTCGCACGGCCTTTAGAGAGAACAATGTTTGGCCCGTCGAAAAAATGCCGAAGTAAGCTCGGCCCCTTCTATTAAAAATAAAAACGTTGTGCCAATTTGGCTGCTAATCAAAGGGAGCTGAGCGAGCGATCTTGCGATAGCTACTGTCTGTGTAGCACTGAGGACGCTTCAGGCTTGTGACGTCATATTTTCAGGGGTTGTAATCAAGCGTGAAGGTATTTGAATAGTAAGTATACGTGGTACAGGTAATAACTATATGTTTTAGTTAATTAGATAACCTTAACCAGCTTATATCAACGTTATGCCAAGATCTTAGTGTTAAGATTATATCGTTAAAATCCTAGCAGTTCTTTTTTTTTAATGATTCCCAATTGAAAGAAAGAAAGAATCAGAATCAGAATGTGAGAACACTGTAGACTCCGAGAATTGTTAGGTTACTTCCTATTACGACTTACTTTTTATTATGATTATTTTTATTGTAGTCTTTAGTACAATATTGACCAGTCTACACTGTCCTTACATAATATCTACTTATACTACTTATACTGTAATATGGAAATATTGTAAGAACAACATTTTTTTTTAAATAGTAATCATGGAGTTTCTTTCCGGTTCTAAAGAAAGAAAAAACGTTTATTTGTACCTCACACATACAGTAGAATTTTAAGTATGGAAAAAAAAATAACTTTAAAATCTGTGCAAGGCCAATTCTAAGAATTACTCATGTATCATAGGTGCGATTAAACTCATATGCACAAGACAGAAGTGGTGGCCGAGTGGTAACGGCCCCGACTTACGAGTTGTAGGTCGCATGTTCAAACCCAGCCAAGCGCATTACTTTGTGTAATTTATTTCATCACCACTACTCTCAAAAAGGTGAAGGAAAACATCGTGAGGAAACCGGCATGTCCTAGAACCAAAAATTCGAAGACATGTGATATCCACCAACCCGCACTGGGCCCACGTGGTGAATTACGGCCCATTCTCTCTTCTAGAGAGGAGGCCTGAGTCCCAACAGTGGGAACATTATAAGGCTGACTATGATATGCTATGTCCAAGACACCTAGATTTGGAACAACTGGTCATACAAATATTTGTTCCGTGCGGTAATCGAACCGGCGCCACGCAGCGCAGCAGGCAATGACTCAACCACTACGATAACGGTACCGTCAAGATGATCAAACATCAACAAGTTATTTCTTGGAAGGGCTGGATAGTATAGTTATCTCCGGTTACATCAAAGAACCTTACTACAGAGATTTTACGTCAACGACGGTGTGAACATAACAATCAACATTCCTTTACAAAACTTGGCAATAATGGCAGAAATTGTTTTTGTTGTAGTCAAGTCAACTCAAAAGTTTTTTTATTTCACATAGGCCTACATGGGCGCTTATAAAACGTCAGAAGCTAGTGCACGGTTCCAAATCGGTCGTTTCCTATGGAGAAGAACCGGCAAGAAACTTCATGGTTACTCTTTTAAAAAAAATTAAAAAAAGTTCTTACAATATTTTCATATTACAGTATAAGTAGATATTATGTAAGAACAGTGTAGACTGGTCAATATTGTACTAAAAAGTACAATAAAAATAATCATAATAAAAAGTGAGTCGTTATAGGGAGTAACCTAACAATTCGCGGTGTCTACAGTGTTCTCACATTCACATTGTAAAAAAATTCATTGAATAGAAGTCTTCTTACCAAAACAAGTCATTTGGTAAGAAGCCTTCTATTGTAGGTATTTGATCATTTGAAACTTCACCAAACAGTTCAATCATTAATTCATCAAGACCATCTTGTGTTAATAGCACACTGCAGGCACGCCAACTTATAATAATAAGTTGGAGGCACTTGAAGGATTATAATATAATAATAATCATTTTATTTCAGGAAATTATTCCCATATTATAAATTACAAAAATAAAATTACATCACTCAATTATACATTTAAAAACATTACACAATAAAATCATTGTATTAAAATAAAATTATAGTTATTAGGTTAAATTAAAATTAATAAAAATTAAATCTCATGTTGAGTTAAACTCACCTTTATACATGGATTATCTGTATCCCTGTGCACTATGTATGTTTTTGTGTACAATAAAGAATGTTTGAATTTCTTGCACATTCTTCTCGGTTTATCTACACTATAATAATATTATAAAGAGGTAAAGTTTGTTTTTATATTTTTTTGTTTGTAGGAGGTTATCTCTGAAAGTGCTAGTCCGATTGCGAAAGTTTTTTTCATCGAAAGAAAGCTGTTTTATTCCTGAGTGACATAGGCTATATTTTATGTCTGCGGGCGAAGCCGCAGGCAAAAGATAGTTTAAAATAAAATTCTTTGAATCTTTCAATTTTTGAATCCTCATACTTTACATTCAAAATCAATACACGTTTCAATAAAGGTCTCCCCAAAAATCATTATCTACAAACCTCATTGGTGCTCAAAGTTTATAATATACAGGGCGAGTGAAATGGCTCGATACTGGAGAGTGCTCCATAGTCCTCCATGGTCCTCCAGAGTCCTCGGCCTCTGCTCGGCTGAAGGACCATCGATGTTGCGCCACGATTAGCGGTAAGTGAAGGCTGCTGTCGTCTTGTGTGCCTAAGATTTGAATGGGGGTGAATATGTATGGGCACTGTTTTGTGGGGGTTAAGTGGCCGTATTAGACGCTTGGGCCCATATTAGGTCAAATATCAGATTGTCGCAAACAGTAGGTAGTTGAAGTATTGTCTATGAAGGTTTTTTTTTATTTTTTATTTATGTAAACCAGTGCTTGACTGCGATCCCACTTGATGGTAAGTGGAAATGCAATCATTGATGGTCAGGCGCACTAGTTTATTAAGAGCCTATTCACTTTAGCCTTGAAGAACCTAAATTATAGTTGGACGGGAAGACTGCAGCAGGCAAATTGTTCCAGTCCTTCGATGTACGCGGTATAAACGACGAAGCGAAACGCTTAGTCCGGACCGTTGAAGATTCAACAACGTAAGGGTGGATACTCGCTGTTCGTCGGGTTGTCCGATGGTAGAAAGGAGATGGCGGAATCAAGTCATGCAATTCCCGCGCACACTCTCCAAAACGTAACCTGTAAAATACCGATAGGCTGGCTACCCTGCGCCTGTGCTCGAGGCTTTGTAGGGATTGGGATCAGTTTCAAATGCATCTTTTCAACTTTACATAATTCTGTAAATATTTACTATTTTTTGAAGTGGCCAAACATTATATAGCTACTCCCACTCTAAGTGGAGCGAGAGGGCATGTCAGAGCTTTACTGACTAAAACCCGTCTGTATTCTTTCAGTTAAATGTACAAGACAGTCAGCTGCATAATCATTTTTCTGGCCATGTCCAATATTGTGTTCAATTAGCTCTAAATTGGGCAGGCAACCATAGCTGCTCAATATAAAATTAGTGTCAATATCAATGAAAATATCTATTAGATATAATTTTAATCAATCATAGTCAGCGAAAATCTCTGATCTATCTAAAGTATCTGATCACTATTACCTGTTCTTAAATAATATCTTATATAGATATCTTTCCAATATTATAAAACAGTCGGGTAATAACATGACATTTTCCAACTTAATAGAAACCAAACAGACCTTATCAAAATCTATAGATCAATAAAACATAGATTATTATTCGTTATTATTCATCTAGAAACTTCATTTTGACCTATCAACTTTCGTATTTAATTTTCCTTTTGGTTTCTAACAAAAACCGATGGCTAATCAAAAGGTCAGAACGGAATCAAACGAGGCAATTCACTTACCGTGGTATAAAGCTTGACTACATACATGGCCATATTACAATATGGACACCACAGAGTACTGATGCGTTTCATCGGTCATATACTGAGACGGCATTGCCAAAACTTTCTATATAGTTTAAGCATATCAGACTTTTACTGACTAATTCCCACCCATATTCCTTCAGTTGCCCTTTACTTTTCAGGGCTGAGGTAACTCTTTCAAACAATCTCGCAGGTCACGTCACATTGTTTTGTATCTGATCCGGTTGATTCTGAATTTACGTATACCTCCCGACGTAATCCGCTTCGCCGCCTTCACTATTTGCGGTAGAGAGGGCTGTAGTGTGAAAACGCGTAAGGATAACACTTACTACAGCGCAAGGGGTCATGATGGATGCAAGACGCACAGGACCGTTCTTTGTGGCGACATTTCGGGGAGGCCTATGACCAGCAGTGGACGTCTATCGGCTGAAATGATGATGATGATGATGAAGGGGTCATGGGGAGCAGTCGCCTCCTTATGCAGAGCAGTCAAGCTAGCGAAGGAGTTGGCAGAAAGCGTGAGAGAGAGACAATCAAACCATTGCTCACAACGGTTTTGTTTTTTCGGTGGGAAATCATCCAATGATATCCCGCGCTCTTGGGCGGAGCGGGAGGTTGTGTTAGACTTTTACTGACTAAAAACCCACTCCTATTCCTTCGTTGCCTTTCATACCAGGGCCGAGTCTTCTTTTGAGAAGCAGACCGTTGGCCCCAGTAGGCTTCGACCCTGCTGGGCCTCTACGGTTTGTTGATATCTCCTTGAGGCGCGCGTGGAACAGTACACGCCTTCGACGACTCGGGCTCGGTCAGAACGTTTACCGGACGATCGGACGGCGAGCTACGCATTGCTCGCCTCCCGCAAGCCCACAACTACGGTGACCGGAAGTCAGGATCGGCATCAGGCCTCCTCCTAACCAGAATAGTTAGCTCGCCGTCCGATTAAAAACATGCCCAAGTTGATGGTGTCAGCGTTTTTGAATGATGGCTAATCCAAGATCGTTCGAAAGAGTTCCAGCGGCCCTGACACGCAAAGGCCACCTAAAGGGACACAGGCGAAGTCAGTAATAATCTGACACTCCCGCACCACCTTGAGTGGAAGAAGGTATTTGATAATTATCCATGCACAAACAAAGTCAAAACGACGTTATTTTTTGCTTCAAAACAGTTTCAAGTTTCTTCTTACGGCGACGGCGTTCCTTGGTCTGTGACAAAGACTAAACTGTGGGAATCCGATCTAATTGCACATTATTGTAAGAGCTACACGCCCTCCCACTTCTTGGGCTAAATAACATAGTGCCTGACGAATGGTTAGGTACAATACTCGTGTGACTTCTGAAGGTCGAATATTTTCTTTGCCGAGAACAGCTTTCTATAGCTTTCGTCTGCTTTACAAAGAAATGAAACGTCAAAAAGAATAAAATTATATAAAAGATACACACAATCACTACCATCATCATCAGCATCATTTCAGTCGAAAGACGTCCACTGCTGGACATAGGCCTCTCCCAAGTGCCGTCACAATGAACGGTCCTGTGCGTCTCGCATCCATCGGACTCCCGCAACCGTTACCAGGTCATCGGTGCACCTGATAGGAGGCCTACCAACGCTACGTCATCCGGTACGTGGTCGCCATTCCAGAACCTCTAACCTCTAATGATTTTATCATTACCATAATAAAGGTGAAAGTTTTTAAATGTGTGCGTATGTTTATTACTTCTTCACGCTCGAACGGATGCACGGATTTCGATGAAACTTGGTACACAGGTAGACCATGTCCTGGAAAAGAACAGAGGATACTTTTTATGTTCTCTTGTGATAATATTCTACATTCATATAAGCAAAGCCACTGACAGCAGCGAGTATAAAATAAATATTTAAAAGATAATGTTCTTAATTTGTTTGCACTTATGCAATAAGGCCCATTTACAGACTGTAATATGGCTCCACTTTATTTTTGATCAAATTTTAATATAACGCGCACTTCAATATTATCAATAACGATAGCAATAAAGATTTTTTACCTAACTGTTATTAAAGAAAGGCAGCGATTACACCCTCCTATTACAATTCCAATATGGCCGACTATGAACGGTGCGAACTGTAGGAATCCAATTTAATTACACTATGTGGCCACATTAGGCTTGCATTACTTTGAGAGCTACACGCCCAAACACTTTCTTTTCGTGAATAAAAATCTATTCTGTATTGAAGAGCGCATAGAGTTAATTAGTAAGTACAGGGATCCCCAAATAGTTTTAGATCGAGAAGACATTAATTAAATTACTAAGCCAAATTGCAGTCTGTCCAACGATGCCATATTGACTATCAGTATATGGAAGTGCTGAAGTGTTTTTTACGAAAACGTCACTATATCAGTCCGTCTTCAGGACCAGATCTCGAAACCTATCCTCTTACAGAGGGCCTCAAACAGGCAGGGAGACATTATTTCTCCGAAACTGTTCACGGTCGCCATGGAGGATGTCTTTAAGGTTCTGGACTGGAGTGAACTAGGCATTAATGTCAATGGCTAGTACATCACTTACCTTCAGTTTGCCGACAACATAGTAGTCATGGCTGAGACTAGGGAGGAGCTCAGCACAATGCTCAATAACCTCAGTAGAGCTTCCGAAAGAGCGGGACTTAAAATAAACATGGACAAAACCAAAGTCATATATGATAAACAACCATGTAGCACCAGTAGGTGATGCAAGACGTCCACTGTTGGACATAGGCCTCCCCAAGTGGCGTTTTTTTTTTTTTTTTTTTTTTTTTTTTTTTATTGGGTGGGAAAATCATCCTAATGACATCCCCGCTCTTGGGCGGAGCGGGAGATAGTGTCAGACTCTTACTGACTAAAAACCCACTCCTGTTCCTTCGTTGCCTTCGTCCCAGGGCCCCGGGTTCCGCTTTCACACTACCCGTGGCCCCAGTGGGCTTCGACCCTGCTGGGCCCCTACGATTTGCTGACATCTCCTTGAGGCGCGCGTGGAACAAAACGCGCCGTCGACGACTTGGGCTCGGTCCGGACGGTTACCGGACGATCAGACGGCGAGCCACCCATTGCTCGCCGTCTGCAAGCCCGCGCCTACGGTGGCCGGAAATCGGGATCGGAATCCCGGCGGCGGTTGGAGCGTAAGGACCGTTGCCTCACGCGATCGGCCGCCTCCTTAGCTAGCATTACTGCTTCGCAGAAGGAGGCGACCGCCTGCCACTCCTCCTCGCTCCGGAGCATGGCCTGAACCAAGGCCCGGCGCGAGAGATCACCGCCGCCGATTGCCCCCACGAGGTCACGGCGTTGCTCTGCCCAAGCGGGGCACACCTCCACCGTGTGCTCCACCGTGTCCTCCGGGTGGGCCACACAGTGGCGACACCCGGGCGTCGTTTCCGCACGAATCCGGTGCAGGAACCTCCCGAACTTACCGTGTCCGGTGAGGACCTGCGTCATGCGGAATGTGAGGACGCCGTGAGGTCTTTCCAACCACGCCTCAAAGAGGGGACTTACCGCCATAATTGTGGCGTGCCCAGCACGGGGTCGCGACAGTCGCTGTCGCCATTTCTCCATGAGAACTCGCCGGAACTCTGTCCGCCATGCCGCGACTTGTTGCGGCAGCGGAGTTTCGCCCCGGCGTTGCATCTCCATGCGCCGTTCGTGCATGAGTGCAAGGACTGTTGCCTCCAGTTCCCATGGTCGCTGGCAAGCAAGAAGGCACGCCGCTTCGCGGGAAATCGTCCGGTACCCTCGCACCATCCGTATGGCCATGACCCTCTGGCACGCGTTCAGTCGGGCCGCCGGCTGCTTCCGCAGCCCCGGCGCCCACACCGGCGCGCCATAAAGGGCCATGGACCGAACGATCCCCGCGTAGAGCCTCCGGCAGGAGGCGTCTGGACCCCCAAGGTTGGGCAGGAGCCGCGAGAGAGCAGCCCCAGTCCGATTTAGTTTGGGAGCCAGACGTCGGAAATGCTCGTCGAAATCCCATCGGCTGTCGAGAACGAGTCCCAGGTACTTCATCGTTGACCCGACGCCGATGTGGACTCCTCCCACCGTTAGCCGGGAACCCGGTGGTGGCGCGTTCCGAGGGCCGTGAAAGCACATGGCCTCGGACTTGTGCAATGCCACCTCGAGTCCCAGCTCCTGGATCCTGCCAACGACCGTCGCGACCCCGCGTGTCGCTAGTTCGACCGCCGCCTGGTACGACTCTCCCTGCGCCAGGACCAGCGTGTCGTCTGCGTAGCAGACCACGCTGACCCCGTCAGGGAGGTCGCCGCGCAGCACGTAATCGTATCCGATGTTCCACAAGGGCGGCCCTAGTACCGATCCCTGCGGAACACCGCACGACATCTCTCGACGTTCCCATACCCCCCGGTGACCGGGGTAGGTTATGTACCTGTCTGACAGGTACGCCTCGACCACACGACAGAGGTAGTCGGGCATCCGGTGATACCGGAGTGCCCTCCCAATGCTACTCCAAGGCAGGGAGTTGAAGGCGTTGGCGATGTCCAGAGACACCGCCACGACACACCTGCCCTGGGCCACTGCATCCCCTGTCGTGAGAGCTCGCACGCACATGATGGCGTCCACCGTGGAGCGCCTCCTGCGAAAGCCGAACTGGCCGTCCGCCAGATCCGGCCCCACCCGTGTTAGGTGTGCGACGAGGCGGTCTGCAATTACTCTTTCAAAGAGCTTGCCCACCTCGTCGAGCAGCACAATGGGCCGGTACGCGGACGGAGAGTCCGCGGGGCGCTCCGGCTTCGCGATGAGGACCAGTTTCCCCGTCTTCCAGCGAAGTGGGAACTGGCCCCTCTCCATGCATGCGCTGAAGAGCCCTCTTAGTCGAGGCCCGAGAGCCTCCATGGCCAGGACCCATGCCTTCCCAGGCAAGCCGTCGGGTCCTGGGGCGGTATTTTTGGCACTCAGCCTTCGTACCGCCACTCTCATCTCTACCTCGGTCACCTCTGGAGCGTTGTCGTCGTCGTCGCCATCGTGGTCCGCGTCGGACACCGCTGGTGGCGGAGCCATGGGCGGGGGAGAGTGTTCCCCTCGCGTGGGGAACAGAGTGCTCACCACACCCTCCACGAGCTGGGGCCGGAGACTCTGCGTCAGCGGGGGGGCCCAGGGGCGTAGTTTGTCCCGTACCAACTTGTACGGGCGTCCCCATGGGTCCCCATTCAGAGTCCCCAGCCACACGTTGCGGGCCTCAAGTTTGGCCCGCCTTATCTCCGCTCGGAGGGTGCGCTTTGCCGCTCTGTACCCCTCGTACAGCTCCGCCTCTCTGGCCTCCGCATCCGGTGGACGGATGCGGCGCCTGCGGTATCTGGCATACCGGCGTCGCGCGGCATTGCACGCGTTGCGCAGTGCCGCAATCTCCGGCGACCACCAGTATACCTGGCGCTGAGCACGTCCTGGAGGGACTCGGGGCATTGCCGCGTCGCAAATTTGCGACATGGCCTCCCGGAACCACTCTGCCTCGACGTCTATGTCGACAGGCCTGTCCGGTGCTTGCACCCAGGCCTGTACCGTCGCGGCTTCCAGGAGGAGCTCCCGGTCCATCTGCCTCAGCGCCCACCGCGGACCACAAGGGTTCTGTCGGACCGGCGCAATCGAGGTTTGGGCGGAGACGTCGAACCGGATGTACCGGTGGTCCGAAAACGTCTCCACCCCCTCCATAACGCGCCAGTCGACGACACGCGGCGACAGAGCGGGGCTGGCGAACGAGATGTCCACCACTGAGTCACCCCGCATCCGCACACACGTGGGGACAGAACCCCGGTTTAGGACGACCAGGCCTGTCTCCAGAGCCCAGTCCTCCACCATCCGACCCCGCTGGTTCGTGAGCCGGGAACCCCAAGCCAAGTTCTTGGCATTGAAGTCCCCGCAAACGACCACGGGGAGGGAACCAAACCCAGCGACGACGGCTTTCAGCTCCATTAGGGAGATGTGAAGATCGCCGAGAGATCTGCTCGGGGACAGGTAGACGCCTACCACTGCAATGTCCCCGAACCGTGCTGCCACGCAACCCCGTCCCCTCGTGACGGCCTCGAGGGTCGGGGTACCGGCGGCGGCCGACGAAATTAGGGTCACCGAGCCGTCCAGGTCCCGCACCCAGTCTCCCCTGGGCAGGACATTGTACGGCTCGGAGACCACGGCGATATTGATCGACCACTGCGCCATGCTCTGGAGCAACAGATCCTGAGCGGGGGCGCAGTGGTTGATGTTCGCCTGGAGGAGACGTAATGGGGTCGTTATTGACAGTCCATTACAGTCTCCTCCCGAGCCCCCCGTGAGGGCCCTGCCGCGGCGGGTGCGACGGCGACAGCGGCGGCAGCCAAGGAGGCGGCTGCGGCGGTGAGTACGTCCGGGTGGATAGGCCTCCGAACTTTGGCCTTGGCCTTGGCGGGGGGGTCGCAGGACCTGCCCCCAGCCCGGTGGTCGGCCGGCTTGCCTGCCGCCGCACATGCGTAGCAGTGCGGCGTTGCACGGCATTCGACGGCCCTGTGACCGGCCTGACCGCACTGGTAGCAGCGGTCACTGCGGTCCACCTCCGCGGCGCAGTGGGCCCCCACGTGGTGCCCCACGTGGCAGCGGTAACACCGCAGAGGTCTGGGCTCCAGCAGTTTTACCTGCGCGGAGACCCAGCCCACCAAGAGCCTTCGGCCTTCAGCCGTGATGGCTTTAGCCGCCGACACGGGGCAGCTGACCGTAACGGCCCGCATGCCCGTGCTGTCAGCACGGATGGTGCCCGCCCGCACTTGGTCGGCCTGGCATCCTCCCGCCCTGACGACGGCGGCCACTACCTCTTCCACCCTGACGGAGTCATCCAGGCCCATGATGCGCATGTCTATGCACTTTGTGGGCCTGGACACTCGGACCTCCTCGACGTCCAGGGACGCCCTGATCCTTGCGGCCAGGGCGTCCGCGGCAGAGCCGCTGTCCGCACCAGGGACCTCCAATATTCGGGCCCCGGTTGCGGTGCGCCTCATTCGGAAGCCTTCAGAGGCTCCGAACTCGTCGAGGTGATCCACCACCGCCTGCTTCGCCTTCGCCATGACCATGTCATAGCTCACGCCCTTCTTTTCCGCAGCTGGCTGTAGTGTGATCACTACAGCTGCGGAATTTGGGGCGCGAAGCCTGGCTGCCATGGCCCGCTTCTTGCGCTGCTGTCGCCGCTCGCGCTTCTTCGCCGCTCTGGCCACCTTGCCCGCCTTCCTGCTGGCGCCGGCGACCGTCCATTCGGCGCCAGCCGAGGGTTCTTCAGGCAAGGGAGGCGGCAGGCGCGGCCTAGTCGCCGCCGCCGCAGGAGGTCTTGCCAGTTCAGCGGCAGGCACCGTTCTGCCTTTCGGGGAAGGGGTAGGCTTCCCCTGCCGCTGCTTCGGCTTAGCCGCCGGGACCGTCCTCGTCGGTTCCGACACCACGGCTCCGCGCCCAGTCTGCCCAGACGGGCCGGCTTTGGGCGCAGCAGCCGCGGCGGCGGCGGCGTACGAAACCGCCCTTTTCAGGCCGGAGGCCGCAAGCGGGGGGCGCAGCACTATGCCCTCCAGGACAGCGAATTGCCGCTGGACCCGCTCCTGGAACTGCTGCTGCTGTTCCTGCTGCTGCTGCCGAAAGGCAGCCAGTTCCTGCCGCAGCAGTGTCAGCACCTCGCTCTCCACCTGGGGCGAGGGCTGGGGCCAACTTTGCCCCTGCTTGCGTCCTCCTTTTGGCGTCGCCTCAGGGCCAGCGCCCCGGAGACTGGCCAGGTCTGCCTCGAGCCGTCCAATCCGTCGGTTTAAGGTCTTTTTGAGGGGCTCCAGTACCAACCCCAGTGCCTCTAGAATTGAGGTCGTAGCCTGGGGGATGGAATTCCGTTTGGAGACCCTCTCCCTCTTCTTCGCAACGCTTTGGACGGCAGCCGTTACGACCTCTCTGAACCTGGCCAGTGCCTCCTCCATGCCTTCAGGCTCGCTGCCCGGAGGCTCAGACTCCGAGGGGCCGGCCCGACTACTGGGTGCCCCGGTGTGGCGCTCCTTCCTGGCGGTTTTCAGGGGTGGCCTACTCCCCTTTGCCAGCTTTCGGCCCGCACCCCGCACAGCGGTGGAGATTTTGCGGGCCGATGCCCCCAGTTCATCATCAGATGATGTCCTCCTCTGGCCATCCCCCAACAAGGGGCGTTTGAGGAACTGGGTCTTGGCCTTGGCGGCGGACTCCTCCACCTCCATCCTCTCCGAAGTGAGCGATGACGCGGCATCGGAGTCCGACGCCGCATCTCCACTCACCTCCCTGAGGCCGAAGCTCCTGCCGGCCTCTGCAGGACCCACCGGCGCAGCGGACGTGCTGGGAACAGGTCCCAGGGACTCCACGCTACCGGTGAGTGAGCCACCCTGGCTCTTTGCGTCCACGAAGGACGGTACAGGGTCCGAAGACCCGAGGCGGTAGTTGCCCCCCCCAGAATACGAGGGGCAGCCCGAGCTCTGCTCGGGGAGGGATTCTCCTGCAAGCAGGTACCCTCCTGGGGTAGTAATATTTTTACTATCCGCACTCATGGTTGTTGCTGAACACAGCTTTGCCTTTTTTTATATTGGGGTGGGGTCCCCAATAACACGTTCGCCATCGTGGTCACGTCTGATAAGCAGACGCGTACCCGAGGCGAACCCACTCTCTCAAAACCACTGTCCAAAAACACCAACAGCTGTTGGTGCCGATGCTTCTGGACAGTGCACCCTCCGTGGCGGTCCGTCTGGACTCCGCCTGTGTGTTCCTCTTGGTCTGGTCTCTCGCTTGAGGCCTTCCGGCATGAGTAGCTCTACCGGCATAGCCCTCAAGGTCATAAAGACACGCAAGCCCCACCACGACGACAACGTGGGAACACGGTCGGTGGGGTCCCCAAGTGGCGTCACAATAAACGATCCTGTGCGTCTCGCATCCGTCAGATTTATTCGTTTAATAACCTGAAAAAAAAACCCTTATCCAAATTCTTTAAAACCAGGATCGATTATCATGACAAGCTCAAGGTAGGCTGACGTATAAACACCGTATTTGCGTTCGGCCCCACTCTATAAGCTTCGGCGGTAATCGGCAGTAATCGGCTCTTTCCGTCGACGGTCGACCAATAACGTTTCACGAGCGGGCTAAGTAACTATCCTCGTTTTGTTGTGTTATGACCTAAGGTTAAGTTTATTGAGGAAGAATTTTTAGGGTTCAGTTGCTTGTTTTGTTATATTTTTGAAAGGTCAAGTTCTGGAAATATAATTTGGCAATAGTTTAAAAATATATTTCTATGTACAAATGATTTATTCCATTTAAATACCACTAATTATTTTCTATTCCGAATGAATATAATTGTTTAAACCAATACTAACATGAATTCAAGGATATAAAGTAGAGTCAGAAAAAATGTATTATAATTATGTAATTATAGAACCTCTAATATAAAATAATGAACACAATGAACTGACCGAGTGGTAACGGCTCCGACTTACGAGTTGAAGGTTGTGGGTTCAAACCCAGCCAGGCGCATTACTTTGAGTAATTTATTTCATCACCACTGCTCTTAAAACGGTGAAGGAAAGCATGGTGAGGAAACCGGCATGTCCTAGAACCAAAAATTCGAAGACATGTGACATCCACCTACCCGTACAGGGCCCGCGTGGTGGATTACAGCCCGCTCCCTCTCGTAGAGAGGAGGCCTGAATCCCAACAGTGGAAACATTATAAGGCCGACTATGATATGCTAATGAACACAATAATACTGATAATATATAAAAGGCGAAAGTTTGTATGCGACTATGTATACGGATTTGAACAAAAATAGGCACACAGCTGGATCATGGCCTAGAATTAGGATATAGGGTACTTTTTATTCGTGGAGTGTATTCCTTTGGAATTATTTTCGACAACCGCTGACACTATTTTAACAATAATTCTCTCCTGTATGTTGAAAAATGTATAAGCAAAACTATATTGTAACAAAGAATACTAAAATTGGAAACCACCATTTCAGCCGAAAGATGTCCACAGCTGGCCTTTCCATTTATCGTCACAACGACTGGTCCTGTGCATATCCCATCTTTCCAGGGACGTGACACTTCGGAGATAAAAATAGTATCTTATGTGCTCTTTCAGCATAATGGTCTACCCGTGTGAAAAATTTAATCCAAATCTGTTGAGCCGTTCGAGAGTGAAGGAGTAACTGAATGATATTTATTTTTTATTTTGTAAGTAGGTTTAAAAAAACACTTTTACACGTCAATTTTTTTTGTCATTTTAAACTAGATGAGGCAGGTGATTCCTAGCTGACTGCCCTGAGAAGAAACACCGAAACAAACTCAGGGATCAAAGTCTCTTTTAAAATCCATACAGTTAATATGTAAAGGACAAATCACATGAGAACAGTGCAGATTTGTCTGAGATGGTCTTTTGAAGAAAGAACCATACAGATTAGAGTAACATACATACACACTCAGAAACTTTTGCCTTTATAATATTTTCAGTATTACCAAGTAACGTAAAAAGTTTATAAAGATTTTAAATTCTCTTACACGTCATTTAACAATTTCTTAGTAATTTCTATATAATAAAACATACATTTATAGTTGGAATAACCATTTTCTTTCAAGCTAACATTTCGAGTAATTACTTCTTCGCCATAAAACCCATAAAGTCATAAAGAGACGATTCGTTGGTTCAACGTTTAATTAACTAAGTATGAATTAGAGGCAGTTCCGAAATATGTGGGTCATAGCTTGAAGAATGGGGGAAAACGTTGACAGGAAACACGTTCAGGCTTCCATGATACGGTGGATTTTCTTTGTAACTACAGAAATACTTTGTAAATAGATATAATAGGCTAGTTAATGCAGAGTCAGCGAAATGAATTACTTAACACCTTCAGGTTGAATGTCACTTGTGCGTGGTAAATGGTATCGGCTGTAAGATTATTCGAAAGACAGCGGCTCTAGAACGTAAAGGGTAACTAAGGATAAGTAATATATGATATAATTACAAAATTCCTAACATTTACAAGATATAACAACTGAATCTATAATTTTATTTGATACTAGCTTTTACCTGCGACTTCGTCCGCGTAGAAGTCGAAAATGGTTTTATTAGGTTTTTTGAGATACGAAAATATGAAATATTATTTATTATCTTCGTCGTGTGTGATAGTCCATCGAATTGTATGGCGAGCGATATTGTTTCTTAACATAAAATATTATAGTATCTTAGCCGTGTGCAGCGCCCCTCAGTGAACTCCACTACGGGTGACGTAACCTACGACAAACTTATTATTTCTGGTTGATACAGTAATCGGGTCTAGGGATCGAACCGAAAAATTAAGTTTATTTTTTATTGTATATACTTTTCCGGTATAAAAAGTACCCAGTGTGGAGCCCAAGATATTAAAGAATAATTATACCAAGTTTCATCGTAATCGAACCGGTACTTTAAGCGTGATGCCTGACAGACAGACAAAAAATTTTTTAATCCCATTTTTAGGTTCAGTGTCGGTCTATTAACACCCTTTGCTATTTATTTTTTTGATATTTTCAATGTACAGAATTTTCACTTCTACTGATTTATTATAAGTATAGATAACAATCAGTTAATATAATAAGCGATTGATATAATTTTCAAATAACTAATTTTTATAAACATAACACACATTGAATACAAAGTCTTTAGATATACCATTCAAAAGACATAAAATCTATGATAGAATAAAAATGTTTAGAGAATAGATTAGATAATCAGAAGGGAATTTAAAATTTATTTAGAGTTAGAATTTTTGCGAATTGGAATGGAAAAGAAACATGGTGGGTTTTAGCCAGTAAAAGTCTCGTTCTACCTAGAACGAGAGAAGCATTTGATGAATTCCTACCTCAAAAGTGTTGCGGTATTATTTGAATGAAATAAATAAAGAATAACATTTTATTTGAGAGCAATAACGCAATCACGGAAAGAAAAATATGCGTCTCGTCCGCGCCGACCATACACATATTGTGACGAATCCGCAGCGCTGGTCACCGCGGCCATGAAACGCGAAGGGCAATTGAAGGAACACAGGCTCAGGGTTTCGGTCAGTAAAAGTCTCACACTCACTCTCGTTTCTTCCAAAGCGGGAGGAGTTGTTCAATGATTCCCCACTTAAAAAAAGGAAAAGAAAAAAGGCATATTTATCTATGTGATAGTTACAAAGTTTACCTCTGAGTGAAATTTTTATTTACTGGTTCCATTTATTGTTGACAAAAGTGTTAGACAGTGTTTATTGAACACGTTATTCCATACTATAAGTTACTCCTGTATCGTGGTTGCATTCACAAATATGTAAACTCACATACTCACTATTCGCATTCGCATTCTCGAATATTCGCACATTTTTTGACATTCGCAAGAATACGAATGCAAATGTCAAAAAAAGTGCGAATGTTTGGCGAATATTTCTGACAAACAAAAAAGGAAATAATATATTGATCGAATGGATATAGAATGACAATACAACTGATATGATTTTACAATGTTATACTTACTTTAATATTTTTCTATTACACAACCAGCATTTCACATTTGTAGTGTCTCAAATCGTGAAACAACATGTTAAAATCAAATCATAACAAATCTTTTCGAATGAACTTAATGTGATAAGCTTCGTTCAATCAGTCTGTAACGGCTCTGTTATGTTCGGTATATAAAATGTAAAAAAATTAGAAATCAGCTGCTCCATACATTTTGGCGAGTTATGCAAACATAAACGTAGGGAACATCTGATTTTTTTTTTCGCGATTTTAGTGTTGGTCCCATAGAAAAAGTTGTTCATAATGAGGAGTACAATGTCCCCTCCAAATCCTTAAAGTTATTTTTTAACGCCTTATAAACTTGGCTAACACGAAATGTCAAATCTATATGTCATTTTGCGCGCACATTTTTTTGGAAGTCAACATTCTTAATCGCATTCGCGAATATTAATGTAATAATATATAATATAATATTCCACAACTATCACACAACGTCGTCTAGTCCCAAGCTAAGCAGAGCTTGTGTTATGAGTACTAGGACAACTGATAAACATACTTATATATTTCTAAATACATACATATTACAGATAAATTACACCCAGACACAGAACAACTGATCGTACTCATCACACAAACATTTGTCCTAGGTGGGAATCGAACCCACGACCTCCGGTATAGCAGTCAGGGCTACTAACCACTAGACCAACAGGCCAGTCAAATTATAAAATATATTGAATTCGAATATTCGCAATCACTAATACATACAACACCCAGATTCGAAGCAATCTGTAGGCTATGCTTGTTCCAATCGCACTACCACTGATTCACCTACTTTATGTGGAGTAGTCCTTCAAACTATGTGAAAATGATGATTAGTTCCCTTACCACGTAAGACAGATAATCCTATGAGTATTCAATCAATCAATTCACCCTGAGGAAGAGTCCTCAAGGGCTTACGTGGGACCCTTTCGCCGTAATGCTTCTTATGTTACCATCGGACGTGATAACTTCCTTACATAATATTCTGTAATTTCTTTAAACGACGCGGTCAGCACAGTAGTTGAGTAATAGACTGCTGCTCTACGTGTCACCGGTTCGATTCCCGCACGTAACAAATATTTGTATGACCTATACATAGTTCTTCAGGGTCTAGGTGTCTTGTGTATGTGAATTTACGTGTTTGTGGACGCACCCACACGATACAAGAGTAACTCCTAGTGTGGGGCAAAGGTTTTCAATTTTAATATAATCTACGTGGTACGTATACTATTGATAGGCTCGCGTTTGACCACTATCTCACCTGATGATAAGCGATGACGCAACAGCCGGCCATATTTATGGGCGACGATGGAGCATGCTGGCCTAGAAATAATTAGCAACGAATCCCTTTAAAACTACTCTTCGACAGTTAAGGTGCCATTCGAACCTCGGTTGCAGGCTGCGGATGCAGGCTGCGAATGCAGGTAGCATACGCATGACACGCAACCGTTGCCTGCACCCGCAGCAGGGAGTGATTCTGAGGCTGGCTGCACGTGCTGCCAGTCGCAAAACTTCGTTTCAATCCAATATGAGTATCGGCTCCGAGTAACGATTATTTCGGACATATCTAAACAGGTTGGAGTGTCGTAACTTCGTGCGCATCGACTTGCAGCCGCAGCACTACTGATCTGCGATCGTCTGCGGCTGCAGGTCGCGGCAGCACTCGCAGCCGAAGCTCGGCAACACGTGCGGCCACAGCCGCATTCGAAATGGTTTTCACAAAATATACTACTGCATAGAATAACCAGTCGTGCTGTCTGCATCTGCAGCCTGCAGCCGAGGTTCGAATGGCACCTTTAATTTCTTTCGAATATATTACTGTACCTACTTTCATGTTTCTCTTTCTAATAATATTAATTGTAATGCTAAAAGCAATAAATAGTAAAACTGAGCGAAACTGTGAGTTCAGAGCCTAAGTATCTAATAATAAAACCTAAATAAAACTTTTAATCATTCATAGATCTAAACCATACCAAATGAAATATTCAAAACATTTATTCTTTCGTAAACCTCCGTTCTTAAATTCGGTTAAGAACATCCATCCATCACCGTCGACCGCCTCAAAAACATAAAATATAAACGACAAACGACTTAACCATCAAATCAGGCATTAATCAACGACATAAAACGATAAGCAGTAACAAAACGTAGCACTTATTATGAGCTTCAAACGCAGTAGAGAAATGCCACATAAAGACGCGGCACCACAGCGGGCACTGCTAAGCTACACACTTGTGCTTCACTAGCTTTGCCTTATAAAACATACTCGTAAGATCTATTTTACCTCAAGTTTACACTTTTATAATTTTAAAATTTATTCTGACTTAATTTTTATTGACATCCTTAATAAATTTATTTTGACATTTAATTAGGTAAGTTAATAATTAAGTTAGGTAAATTAAAATGCAAGTCTAAATAATAAGGACCTACCGTCAAACGGGGTGAATAGGAACGCTGTGGTGAATAGGAACAAAACTTTAGTTAGATATTTCACATTGGTATATATTTATATAATTGATTTCTATCAAAGCATTCATTTTTATTACAATTAATGAATAAATAGGAGGACTTAAATGCTGGGAAGATTTGTTAATTAACGCGAAGATCCTCTTCAAATTTTGGTTCCTATTCACCCTTGCGTGCCTATTTACCGTTTGACTGTACCTTATTATTCAGATTTACATTTTAATTTCATTTGATTATTGTAACTAATGTATTTGACTTTTTTTAACTATAATCCATTTACTTTTAATTTTTTTTATATAAAGTCGTGGTGCCCAATAGGGACCCCCGTCGGGCGATCGCCTGATCGGTTTTATAAGAAAGGCAATTAAGCAATGCTTTATAAAAACTGCAAACCTTCTTCCTTTTTTTAAACATATAACAAACTATCTTTTATCTAACCTTTTTTAGCATAGCAGTACACGCCGAGTATCCAGTAGGTAGTATTAATATAAGAGTATAGATATAGACAGGCGATATCGTCAACTGTAAATAATAATAATGATTTGATATATAGTATATATTGTTTATCCAGTGGCATTTACTGCCGATAATCTTATACGTTGTGGATAATAATACAGTGGGCTGCAATATTGTTAACACTCGTTTGTACTTTTTTTTAGTGTATATAATAATAATAATATTTCACAACTTTCACACAACGCCATTTATTCCCAAATTAAGCAGAGCTTGTACTTCGAGTACTAGACAACTGATAAACATACTTATATATTTTTAAATACATATTATAGGTAAATTACACCCAGACACAAAACAAATGATCATGCTCATCACACAAACATTTTTCTTGGGTGGGAATCGAACCCACAAACTCCGGCATAGCAATCAGGGTCACTGACTACTAGACCAACAAGCCAATCAAATATGCTATATTATAGCTATTTATTGTCCAATAAATGAAAAAAATAAAACTGCGAAACATGGCCACGCTACGGCTGGCAAACGAACGAACCGCGCGGCTAACCAGCGAACTTCTTTCACACACCTCCCGTAGCAGTGGACGATCGACCTAAGCCACTGGGGGTTATTTTAAAAACGTTCTTCAAATACATTAGGGGGGGAAACAATAACTTTCGCTCAGTTGACTTCACCAGAGATGTACGGCCGAGAATCCTGGGTTAAATTGATTTTTAAAATATTGCTCGAACTTACCACAGTTTGCTGTTCACTGGGAAGTTGTTATGGGAAATTGAGCGCCTAACGCTTTAACATAGAGAAGGCTAAGCTAGCACTGTTTGATGCGAGAATAGTGATATTGGAGTGCATTTTCTGCTTGAAATATCCAGTTGGGCTTGTATTAGCTTAAAGTTAAGAAGAGCGGACACAATTAATGGGTGACATAAAAACGTATAGGGTGAGTTTGCCTCAATATTTAATGTTAAGATTGGTTTTATAGACTTCAATTACCTATATAAACGATAAAGTTAAGTTAATCAATGCGAGTAAAATGAATATAAACTGTAATTAATAATTATTATTATCTATTGATCAAAAAGGGTACAGATGATAAGAAAAAACAAAACTTAAGCTACTAACAAGCAAGATATACAAGGTTAATTAACCACATTATAAGGGAGAGTAATATATTGGTGGAAATATATTGTAGTTCACAAATTACGTTTAGGTTACGGTTAGTACTAGGGTATACCTGTAACCTAAGAGACAGTGACCGGCCATAAGGTCATGGTTTAATATTACCAATCTATTAAGTGAGGACCCTGTCGATCTATCCACAATTAAACAATATTCAGAATAAAAAAAATAATCAATATTAAATTAAAATTAAATCAAAATTAAATTACATCTAAATTAAAACTAAATTAAATGTTAAAATAATTTACTAGTTATTAAACAGTTATTCTTTTCTCTGTACCTAGTGTCAGTGAATTTAGTTTTGAACTAAACTTTATATGTGAGGACTTGGTATTGGCTGTCAGTCCAAATTAGTGTTATCTGTGTATCAGTTTGTTTTAGCTGTAAGTCTATAATTTAAATCAGTATATAAATATTTTATTTATATATATAAGCTTATTAGCTATGCTCATGTTATTAGCTTATATTATTTATATATATATAAAATTCCTTTTTCCTTGATCTTGCAGGTTAAACCAAAACCTTTTTTTTCCTTCAATGGAAAATCGCCAATTCACTCCTTCTACTATTGGTGGAGCGATAAGGAGTGCAATACAGGCTTTTACTGATTGAATCCCTCCTATTTCTTCAGTTTCCCTTTGCGTTCCTGAACCACAGGAGCCCGTTTGAATAATCCGGTAACCCTTGCCCGCATCAGCACTACTGGGCTTCAACTATAAAGTTGCTTGACCGTTCTTTCACATAGGAAACGACTAATTTGAACCATGCACATAGCTTCTATCGTCGTGGATAATTTGTTACCGTCGCTCATGGAGTTAAGATAGTTGAACTGTCGTATGTTATATATATATAGTTTTATTCCACAGTTATCACACAACGCCGTCCAGTCTCAAGCTAAGCAGAGCTTATGTTATGAGTACTAGACATACTTATATATTTCTAAATACATAAGTATGTAGCGACATCTATCGCGTCACATAAGAAAATCCTGAATCGCGCAATCAAAGTTCTCCGCGCGATTAGAACATATAGAACAGCCCGAAATCATCTATTGGGCAGCTGCCCACCAGACATAACATCCCGTCTGGCCGGAGGATCCTCCCTTTTCAACGGAGGTTTGCGGGACTTTACACTCTGTCCCGTCTACCTCCAAACTGGTGACCCTCGACAAAGAACGTCAGCGCAGCCTTCGTGCAGCCACTACTTCGTGACGTCATCATCACTTCCTCAAGCTTTCGAGCAGCGAGCCATACAGCCAGCACCCACGGCTTTAAAGGGTATCCTGACCACCAGCATGCCTACCTGGTCATACCTGGTCATCACCCTCAGCCTCATCAGCGACCTTGGCGAAGCACACTGCACCTTCGGCCAGTCACATGAAGAGCAACGAAGAACCTCTCCTGGTCGACGCAAGCAGTCTAGCCACTACGTCGCACAGCACCGCTCCGACTCACTGGAGCCTGCAGCATCATCCCGACTCACTGGGACAGCACCACCCCGACTCACTGGGGCATCACCGCAGACAGTTCCGACTCACCGAGAACTATGCGGCATTCGGTTCCGACTCACTGGAACCAACTTACCACTGGCCTGGCACGCATCAAGAAGCATCAAGAACCATCGATCTCCGATCTCCGGAGGGGAGTGATGTAGCGACATCTATCGCGTCACATAAGAAAATCCTGAATCGCGCAATCAAAGTTCTCCGCGCGATTAGAACATATAGAACAGCCCGAAATCATCTATCGGGCAGTTGCAGCCCACCAGACATAACATCCCGTCTGGTCGGAGGATCCTCCCTTTTCAACGGAGGTTTGCGGGACTTTACTCTCTGTTCCGCTTACCTCCAAAAGTATAATAGACCATGTTACTAAAAGAGTTATGAATATACATGTGGATGGGTGGAGAGGGAGAGGGAGGCCAAAGAAAAGATGGATGGATTGTGTGAACAGTGATATGAAAGAAAATGAAGTTAGTGATAGTATGACGGTTGACAGGATAGAATGGAAGAAAAAAACGTGTTGCGCCGACCCTAAATAAGATGGGACAAGGGCAGGAAGATGATGATGATGTACTTATTATAGATAAATTACACCCAGACACAGAACAAATGATCCACAAACATTTGTCCTGGGTGGGAATCGAACCCACGACCTCCGGCATAGCAGTCAGGGCCACTAACCACCAGACCAACAGGCCAGTCAAAGCCATAAAAAGAAAGAAATGCCAGAAATAGGTACTTAGAAGTCGCCTCTTGGTTCTAGATGCGTAAATGATTTTCTTTTTGATGGCCTACAAGATTAAAATGATCCTCACCAACTAAAGAAGACATTTGGCGTAGTAGGACAATCTTATTTTGTTGAGCTAGACCCTCCAGTATTTGGTGCAGCCGTAAGCCACACAAATTAATGTTATTTAATTTTTAATGTAATTCTACATTGTGTGTAGCTCTGTGCCAAATAACCATGTTTTTTTGTTTCTTTCTTTCTTTTTTATCCGTGCCCCTAGGCACATCAACCAAATAATATACATATAGTTGAATTAAAAAAAGGTATATTAATTTCATTATTTTATGAATACCGTGTAAGCGAATTGTTTTATGCCGAATGTCAGAATATATTTTGAACATGTTAACCACTCGAAGCTTCAACAATAAATTTTCTCGTACAATGTACAGTTTTACCTTTTTTACGTATTTTCGTATTTATAGTCACCAGTGTGGTATTGAAAGTGGTGGGTCCCGTGGGAGTGTGTAAAAACGCCTGCTGAAAAACTGTCAATGTTTACAAATTTTGTCAATGTTTATTATATTTAAGGAGTTTTTGGCCAACAAAATCTGAAGCGAGACGAAGAAGTTTAAGAATAACTTTCATTAGGTATCTATTTAAAAACCTTCGAGCCTGTCACTTTCTGTAATATACATAAAATCAGCTTTAATATTTCCCGATTGATGGCCCATTTAGATTGACGGCCCAGTTAGATTGACAGCCCAGTTAGGTTGACGGCCCAGTTAGATTGACGGCCCAGTTAGATAGACGACCCAGTTAGATAAACGGCCTATTTAGATTGACGTCCCAGTTAGATTGACGGGGCCAGTTAGATTGACGTCTCTGTTAGATTGATGGGGCCAGTTAGTTTGACGGTCCAGTTAGATTGACGGCCCAATTGGATTGACGTGGCTAGTTAGTCTGAAGCCCAGTTAGTTTGACAGTCGAGTTAGATTGACGTCCCTGTTAGATTGACGGGGCCAGTTAGATTGACGTCTCTGTTAGATTGACGGGGCCAGTTAGTTTGACGGCCCAGTTAGATAGACGACCCAGTTAGATAAACGGCCTATTTAGATTGACGTCCCAGTTAGATTGACGGGGCCAGTTAGATTGACGTCTCTGTTAGATTGATGGGGCCAGTTAGTTTGACGGTCCAGTTAGATTGACGGCCCAATTGGATTGACGTGGCTAGTTAGTCTGAAGCCCAGTTAGTTTGACAGTCGAGTTAGATTGACGTCCCTGTTAGATTGACGGGGCCAGTTAGATTGACGTCTCTGTTAGATTGACGGGGCCAGTTAGTTTGACGGCTCAGTTAGGTTGACGGCCCAGTTGGATCGACGTGGCTAGTTAGTCTGAGGCCCAGTTAGTTTGACGGTCGAATTAGATTGACGTCCCTGTTAGATTGACGGGGCCAGTTAGATTGACGGCCAAGTTACATTGAAGGAGCCAGTTAGTTTGACGGCTCAGTTAGATTGACGGGGCCAGTTAGATTAACGGGGCCAGTTAGATTGACGCGGCCAGTTAGATTGATAGCTCTGTTAGATCGACGTCCCAGATAGATTGACGGGCCAGTTAGTTTGACGGCCCAGTTACATTGACGGGCCAGTTAGAGCTGACGCCTGCTAGGGCTGCAGATTGTTCGAAGGATTTACCGAGGCAAGAACACTGTGGGTTATAGTCAGTAAAAGTCTGACATTCACTCCGACTCCACCCAGAGCGGAAGAAATAATTTTAAGCTTTCCCACCTAAAACAAAAAGATATAATGTTCTCACTACTAGGACTAAGGCCTCCTCTCTGGGAGAAGGAATGAGTCGTAATCCATCATGCAAGCCCAGTTAGTGAATGTCACATATTCTTCGATTATTTGTTCCAAATTATACCGGTTTCTTCAAGTTGTTTTCCTTCACCGAAATATATTAGGCAAAGTAATACACCTGGCTAGCTTTGAACCTACAAGTAATAACTCGTAAGTCGGGGCCATTACAACTGCTCTTCAACTGTTCTCGAGGTGCTCTCTAGCAATATACTAATATTGAATTTGCAGCCTTTTCTGTGTTTTAAAGGTTGCATTTTGGAGTGTGCGCGGGAATTGCATGGCTTGATTCCGCCATCTCATTCCTACCATCGGACAACCATACGTACGGCCATCCACCCTTACGTTGTTGAAACCTGTACGGTCCGGACTGAGCGTTTTACCTAGTCATTAATATCACGTACATCGAAGGACTGGAACAATTTGCCTGCTGATGTCTTCCCGTCCGATTATAATTTGGATGTCTTCAAGATTAGAGTGAATAGACACTTAATAAACTAGTGCGCCTCACTATCAACGATTGCATCGCTGCTAACCATCAGGTGGGATCGCAATCAGTTTATAACGAATTAAAAAACAAGAATGAATAGCATGGCTGAAAGCTGAGCCCAGCATTGTTACGTGACCTAAGCTTACTGTTTCATTGGTTGTGACACATCTGGATTAGGAAATGTAGTCCTTACGAGATTTATTCAATCATTAGTCATAAAACAGGAAAAGAAATAATTATATACTTATGAGAACACATTAGTCGGCCAATGAACAATGCTTCGCTGCTAAAAACGTTTTTATAGCTGCCACATACCTAAAAACATTGAAAAATGCGTTAGATTTATCTTCTCTCCTCGCCGAAGACGTCCCAGTTGACAGGAGTTCCACACCATTCCTAGTCAACGTAAGCGCGGGCTTGCGGAGGGCGAACAATAGGTGGCTCACCGTCCGTTAAAGAGCTTGTATTCCACGCACACCTCAAAGAAAAGAGAAAAATCTCAGCAAGATTGGCCAGTTAGACCAGATGCCTTATAGGGCTGCGGATTGCCCTCACAAAGAACAACTAAAGGAGCACCTGTTTTATCCAGTAAAAGTCTGATACTCCCTCTAAATGGAGCGAGAGAAATCATTTGATGATTTCCCAAGTCAAAAAAAAAGTTCTTCTATCACCAGAAATAAAACCTACAGAACCAAAAAAAATCCAGCACTGAAAAGTGCTTTATTGAAAGTGTATGCTTTTAGCGCTATTGGCATCCCTCGACATATTATTCCGCGCGGACGAACGTTTTTTGCTAACGGTACTCGTTCGTGCGGCCGCTGGACATTTTTTTGTATAATTATTATGGTTTCCAGGTGTTTTAAGCACTTAATAAAACTCATATCAAAAGCTTTAGTAATTATTCGGTGGTTTAATGAATGTATTGTTCGTGGCGTTAATTTTTGTTTTATTGGTTTGGGTCGGAGGTAAAAAATGTTCAAGTGTATTTTATTTTTATTAGTTACTTAATTTAATGATACTATATTATATTTGAAATATCTTTTATTTATTTATTGTGGAAACCAACCGAAGTGTTGTCTTTTTAGGGTTCTGTACCTCAAGAAGAAAAATATGAACCCTTATAGGATCACTTTGTTGTGCGTCTGACTGTCAATACCCTTTATCTCGGAAACGCGTGGAGGTATCGAGTTGAAATTAAAACCATACTCAGGTTTGCGGACCCTTGAAGTTGTGAAACAATCAAATTTCAGAGTTAACGAAAAAAAGATAAAGCTGTTTATATCGCAAAAAAACGTGTATTTCGACACTCTCAAGGGAATCAAAATTCATAGGGTACTTCCCGTTAACCTAAAATCCTGAAATTTGGCATGAAACAAGCTCTCATAGCAAAAATATAGAAAAAAATCTGAAAACCGTAAATTTGTAGTTACGTCACAAAAAAAAAACATTTTTGCATTTTGGAAAAATCTTCGTAACTCAATTCGGGAATCTAACTGTTTTCATAAGTAAGTTTGTACGGAACCCTCAGTGCGCGAGTCCGACTCGCACATGTTTTTTTTTTTTATCCAAAGGTTGACCGGTAGAGATTGTCTTGTTGCATTATGTCCGCCTATGTACCATTACTGTACATGACATCATCGTCTTCGTAATAACATAAAATCAAATAAAATAAAATTAAAAATTAAAAAAAATATGATTATAAGCCTTATAACGCTCCCACTGCTGGCTTCCACTTTTGGGCCGTAATCTACCACGCGAGCACAATGCTAATTGGTGGGTCACATTTCTTTAAAATTTTGTTTCTATAAAAATCATCATCATCATTTCAGCCAAAAGACGTCCACTGTTGGACATAGGTCTCCCCCAAGCGTCGCCATGACGACCGATCCTGTGCATCTGGCTTCCATCGTATTCCCGCGACCTTCACCAGGTCATCGGTCCACGTAGCGTTAGAAGGCCTCCCACAAGCCTTCCAACGGTCGGACGGTCTTCCGGTACGTGGTCGCCACTCCACAATCTTTCGTCCCCATCGACCTGTTCTGCGTGCAATATGCCCTTCCCAAAAATCATTTTATATATCTTTATTAACTAGAACTATTACTGTACAGTAATTAATAATTTATTTATTATTTTATTTTATTTCATTTTAAAATTTTTTAGCAGTGGTTACATAAACAATTAACTATCTCTAGAGATGAATCAAAGCATTTTTTACACCAATTCCTACTTTTAAACTAAATTATATCTTAACGTTTATTTTGTTTTTCATATTTTGTTAGGCTGTAATAAGCAAGAACCATAACAAACTAAGCGTCAAACTGAAAACAAAAAAAGAACTGAAAAAAAAATTGCATTTCGCAGGCTTTCCTATATTGATAACCCGTCTACAGACCGATATCATTAAGTGTCGCTTAACCTTGAAAATCGGCAACGACGATCACAAGCCTAGGGGGCTCTTCAATTTCCTTTAGCCCTAGCGAGGTTTTCTTCATATCTTTAAGGCGCGCATCTCCCGACTCCCGGGAGGTCTCCGGTCGCAGCGGTTGAGGCGTGAGGATGTCCATCCACTATTATTACTACTTCGGAGAAGGAGGCGACCGCATTGCACTCCCTCTCGCTCTAGACCATGACCTGAACCAGGGTGGGATCTACGAGGTTCCCGCCACCGATCACCTCCCGTTCCAACGTCTCGTCCACCGTGATCAAAGTCCATCGTCATAAAGTAGCTCAAAGTCAAAGCGTTTATTGCGAACTAAGTGTTTACAATGCTGTTATAATATGTCAATGTCAGTGAGGAGTCTGAACTCCTCCTCTTGTTATTCTCTTATCAGTACTTTTGCTCTGGCATTCTTATATCATAACAATTTCTATTGATAAATCACATTTCCGTGCACGTTTTCTACATTTCTATCCATATCATAAACATAATATTTTGTTCCTGCATATTTCTGTCCAGGATATTTTGGCTGAGTACAGTTTTTATAATCTTTTCCGTCTCCCTGACGAATCACGCTACCCGTCTCTTACATTATCTAGACTTAATTAAAAATATATTTCTACCTGTGTTAATTAGGGCCTAGACTTAATCTCTTAGCTAATGTACTTTTTCATGCCGGTCTAGCTTCGCTTCAAGGAAAAGTTTGGTCGTATCAGATTTACCGAGGCTTTGCCGAGAAATATTATTTTTAATATGCTACAGGAAAGGAATTAACGTCTTTAGCTAGCCAGATTCTTAATAGTGCTTTAATTTTGCATAAATAAACTACACCTAGGTGTTGTTGGGATCGGAAATAATGAAAAGGGTTTATTTATATATAATTTTAACGTACATATAACATTAAGGTTTTTTTTTCGGTGTGAAAATCATCCAATGACATGCTTTGCTCTTAGGTGGAGCGTGAGGGTGTGTCAGACTATTACTGACTAAAAACCCACTCCTGTTCGTTCGTTGCCTTTCATATGAGGGCCTCAGTAGGCTTCGCCCCTGCTGGGCAACCACGGTTTACTGACATCTCCTTAAGGCGCGCGTGGAGCAGTACGCACTGTCGACGACTGGGGCTCGATCCGGACGGATACCGGACGGTCGGACTTTGCTCGCTGTGCGCAAGTCCGCGCCTACGGTGGCCAGAAATCGTGATCGGGATCTCGGCGGCTGAGGCGTGAGTACCGCTCCCTCGCACGTTTTCATTCGGCCTACTCCTTTGCTAACATTACTGTTTCGCATACGGAGACGACTGCCTACCAATCCTTGCCGCTTCGGACCATGACCTGTAACATATAATATAAAGGTGGGTCTACGCTTGATGAGCCGAGCACGAGTGGAGCACGACCCGAGCTCAAGTCCGTGTATACTACACGGATTTGAGCTCGGCTCGTGTCTTGGATGGACCGACTCTAGAGGAACTGAGCCCGAGCGATACTACACGAAGCACCTTAATAAATCCACTTCCTAAAAGTAGTATGTTCAGAATTGGATACTGAATTGATTTCAGCTATTTTGGGAATAGGTATATTTTTATCCCAAAATCACCTACCTATCTATATCAATAAATTTTATTGTGTCACCAGCGTATTTTTGTGTGCGTGCGTAGATACTAATACCGATGCACTACCAATGTAGTGCGTCGATATCCATATTATTTGCCTACAATTAAGATAACTAATTTCTTAAAAAAAAAACACCACCTAAGTGCATTTAAGTTAAATTTCAGTACCAAATTATTATTGCTGCTCTCAAAACGGTGAAAGAAAACATCGTGAGGGCAAGAACTTGATGTCCAAAAACTAAAAATTCGAAGACATGTAACATCCATCAACAGGCACTGAGCACGTGTGGTGGATTACGGTCCGTTACCTTTTCTAAAGTCTTCTCTGACTCAGTCTATACAATCATATTTTTAAGTGAAGTTCAGTGGCTGTTTTAATATTTCACTGATTTCTACTGTAATATTGTGATGTGTAATTGGTGTACTTTTGTATCTTAAGTGACTACACAACTAGACAATTTGTAGAATCATTGAAACAAGCGCCATCTCTTCAAAATGGAGCTGAGAATTTTTTATTATTATATTATTAACCACCCCTCGCGCCAGTTCTTGGTACAGGCCATGGTCCGGAGCGAGGAGGATTGGCAGGCGGTCACCTCCTACTACGAAGCAGTAATGCTAGCAAAGTAGGCGGCCGATCGTGTGAGGCATAGGTCCTCACCCCTCAACCGCCGCCGGGATTCCGATCCCAATTTCCGGCCACCGTAGGCGCGGGCTTGCGGACAGCGAACAAAAGGGTAGCTCGTCCTCCAGCCGTCCGATAACCGTCTGGACCGAACCCAAGTCGTCAACGGTGCGTAGTGTTCCACGCGCGCCTCAAGATGATGTCAGCAACCGTAGGGGCCCAGCAGGGTCGAAGCCTCCTGGGGGCCATGGGTGATGCAAAAGAGATCCCGGGGCCCTGGAAAAATGGCAAAGAAGGAACAGGAGTGGGTTTTTAATTTTCCCACCCGAAAAAAAAATCGCCTCTAGGTTGACAGGTAAAATGCCTTCAGACATTAAGTCTACCTGTATACTTTTGTATACATGAAGAATTAAATAAATAAATGTAATTATGATGTTAAAATGTAATTTAAACAGCCATTTAAATTATGTTGTATAGGTATAACATATACCTATAAAACATAATTACCCCATTAGTCTTAAAACCTTCTAAAGAGGTACCGATTAAAGAGGATCTCTAAAGTATTCATAAACATGGTGCTGAAAGTTATACAAGGATCTTTCGACGCGTGGCCAAGAATTAATGTCCCCATCTTATTTTTTTCGCCTCCCTGACAATGTTATTATAGCACCAATTAGGACATACAATTTAAACATCCCGGTTAATTTTGGTCATTAAATAAATTTAATATACAACAAGTTGAAAATAAATTTAAAAAAGAACAAATATTGTAGTTATTAATTTTTTCCTAGCCCTGATTTTCCCAAGGCCCAACTCTTTTCAGATTTTTTTTCCCGCGTCGTTTCAAACCAGTTCTCCCGGAACGCGTCCAGATTATCGCGTCACCTCTTTCTCTGATTAGTTTCTTTCGAAAACAGGCAGGAAAAGGAAATCAATCAATAGTATGATAACATCCTCCGCTCTCTTTTGCCAAATGGCGCTTGTTTCAATGATTTCACATCTAAGAAAGAAAGAAAGAAATACTTTTATTCGGGACTATGATCTGGCTGGGATAGATCTAGCTGGGTCTACGACACATTCGCTCGAGCTAATGGATATTGTTCATTTCAATCATTATTCATACATTCGTTCGCGTGAAGCCATCTTGCCATTGTTCATTACACTAAAAAAATTATTGAATTTTTAAAAATGTCCAAGTAAAAACCTATTTCTCTATAAAAAAACCCTTTGTTTAATTTATCATAAACAAAATTGGCGACCGTGACAGTACCTACAATCATTGGATCAAAACTAAATAGCCACCCAGATTGTTCCCGCGTAAAGGGCACTCGAAGGACATCGTCGACGCCGGACGAATTCTACCAGCAGCAACGGAAGGCCGTGTTGAGAAACCAAGATCGCTGTGCCTGTGGACTGGTATCCTACTTTTACCTGGGTCGAGCCACTTTGCCATCGCCAAGCCATTCTGGGAATTCTGCTGGGACTACAAAACTCTGATCGAGCAAGGTCCAGCCTGAGAACGAGTCACAGGAATGACTTCATTTTCTATTCACGTGCTCTTACCAACACTTACTAACAAACTATAGACACTTGAGATACAAAACTACACTAATTTCATATACATCTACTGGGAATCAATTTGCGAACAATTAAAAAAGCCACTGAACTTCACTCGAAAAAATCTTACCAAAAATGTACTAATATTTGTAATGTATTGTATACTAGCTTTTGCCAGCAGCTTCGCCCGCGTACATAAAATATAGCCTATGTTACTCAGGTATAAACATAGATATAGCAGCTCTCTATCGGTGAAAAAATTTTGCGCAATCAGAGCAGTACTTTCAGAGATTACCTCCTACAAACAAAAAACTTTACCTCTTTATAAAATTAGTGTAGATTATTGTTCCTATGTGTGTAAATTATACATGTTCAAAATGGTAATGGCCCCGACTTACGATTTGAAGGTCGCGGGTTCAAACCCAGCCAGGCGCATTACTTTGTGTAATTTATTTCATCACCACTGCTCTCAAAACGGTGAAGGAAAACATCGTGAGGAAACCGGCATGTCCTAGAACCAAAAATTCGAAGACATGACGTGATATCCACCAACCCGCTCTGGGCCTGCGTTGTGGATTATGACCCATTCCCTCTACTAGAGAGGAGGCCTGAATCCCAGCAGTGGGAACATTATAAGGCCGACTATGCTATGCTATGCTACGTGTGTACATAAATAAATAATCGAATCTTATACCACACATAAACCCTTTAATACACACATTCATGTAACAAACCATTACGACATTCGTGCTCCAGAATCGCGAAGATAAATCGTATCCAATCAACTGTTCCAACAGAAATCGAGAGAAAACATAACTCAAGTTATTTCTCGAACATCGGACCGAAAAAAAAATCATTTCCTAAAATCATCAGGGCCCAGTGAAAATGTATCGTGCAAAGGAAATAAAAAACACATGCCCAATCGGGTTGGCTGGTGAAATTATAAATCATACTGCTGCGTGAACCTAAACATGTCCAGTTGACAAAAAGGGTGATTTCTCTAAATTTATGGACAGCCCTAGCTACATAGGGAGACAGGGTAGGGATGTAGGACTGGGGATATTGAGAGTTACTACGCTGTTGACGTTTGTTTACCCACGGGGTGTCAGCAGATATGGATGAAGGTGAGCCATGTACCTATTTGGTTTATATTTTAGAATATGCCGTGCAATATTGGAAGAGCTGTGGTGACCCAGTAGTAACGGCCCGGATTTACGACTTACGGTCGCGGGTTCAAACTCAGCCAGACGCACTACTTCGTGTAATTAATTGCATCACCACGGCTCTTTAAACTGTGAAGGATAACATCGTGGAGGAAACCGGCATGTCTTAGAACCGAAAATTCGCAGACCTGTGACATTTATCCCATTCCATCCCAGGCCATTATCCGCACTAGGTCTGCGTGGTGGATTACGGCCTTCCTTCTCCAGAGTCTGGTTTGTATCCCAGCACTGGGAACATTATAAGGCTGATTATGTGATTATGGCCTAATCCGTCTTGGAGTTAACAAATGCCACAAGCACCCTTTTCATTCTCATCATCATTTCAGTCGAAAGACGTCCACTGTTGGACATAGGCCTCCCCCAAACGTTGCCACAACGCCCGATCCTGTGTGTCTAGTATCCACCGCATTCCCGCGACTCTCACCAGGTCGTCGATCTACCTTGTGGGAGGCCTTCCAACGCTGCGTTTTCCGGTGCGCGATCGCCACTCTAGAACCTTTCGGCCCCATCGACCATAGGTTCTATGAGCAATTTTATTAATGGTGGCAATTTTTAAATATTATTATACATTCAGCCTCATATTTTGTGATTAACTATGACCTCGGTTTACTCTGAGCACTATTCCTGTGTTTTCGGCATGAAACAGTCCTGTCAAATCCGTTGAAGATGAAAATCCCACGTTTTGAGGCGTCTTTTTTTTGAGATGGAAAAATTATCCAAAGATTTCTCTCGCTCTAGAGGGGAGTGAAAGGGCGTGTTAGGCCTTTATTGACTAAAACCACACCTGTGTTCCTTCAGTTGCCCTTGCGTTTTAGGGCCGCGGTGACTGTTTAAAACAATCCCACTGCCTTTTTTTACCGAATAAAATAAATATTTCAGTGGGGCTCCCATACAACAGACATGATTTTTTTTGCCGTTTTTATTGATAATAGTACTTAACCCTTCGTACACGAGTCCGACTCGCACTTGGCTATTTTTTTTTTTTTTGTTCTAGGACATGCTGGAATCCTCATGATGTTTTCCTTCACCGTTTTGAGAGCAATGGTGATGAAATAAATTACATAAATGTATTGTAATGCGCCTGGCTAGATAGAACCCGCGACCTACAAATCGTAAGTCGGGGCTGTTACCACTAGACCACCACTGCTCTAACGCACAAAAGCCAAAGTCAAAGTCAAAAGAACCTTTCGTACTTCATATAAACCTACATGGGCACTTATGAAACGTCAGAAGCTAGTATGGAGAAGAACCGGCAAGAAACTCGATGGTTACTCTTTTAAAAAAATTCGCTCAGACTCTTTCGACAAATCCCGCGAAAACATGATCATTTTCTTTTCTGATTTGTAAGGAAATACAATATTAAATCTGATAGATCACAAGTTAAGCTTTCCATCGGCAGCAATCACTTAATGAATGCATGAATATCATGTGCTGTATGCAAAACGAGCCGCTTTGTATCCGCTGCGCTGGGAGATACACGCTTTGTCTGGACCGATCTCATCTTGTTTTCATATTGAATCTGTTTGTAAATATAGGAGACATGGACTGATTGTATATACGATTTGTTCACTGCCTTTGTCTTTTCATTTGGTATGTACTTGATGAACGTGATGTATTTCGTGTTGAAAAAAGATCATTTTTGAGGCTGCAGTGACACATGTTTCAAAGAACGTTTTTCAAAACACTCAAAAAACAAGTCGGACTCGTGCCTTGAGGGTTCCGTACAAACTTTTCTATGTAAATATTTCAATTCCCGAATGGAGCAGCGAAAGTTTTTAGTAACCGAAAAAAAAAATTGTGACGTGTCTAACACCAATTTTTTTTTTTCAGATTTACCGATGCTATAAGACCTTGCTTTATGCCAAATTTCAGGATCTGAGTCAAGGAAGGAAGTGCCTTATGAACTTTGATTCCCTTGAGAGTGTCGAAATATACGTTTTTTGCGACAAACGACCATATCTTTTGTTTTCGTTAACTAAAAAATTTGATTTTTCACAGCATCAAGAGACTGCAGACTTGAGTATATGGTTTTAATTTCGACTCGATACCTCCACGCGTTTCCGAGATAAAGGGTCTAGACAGCCAGACGTACAACAAAGTGATCCTATAAGGGTACTGATTTTTTCTTTTGAGGTACGTAACCCTAAAAATAAGTAACAAGTTACTAATAGTAACTTGTTATGTTATGTTTATACAGGCTAATTCTTTTTTCAAATGTAAAAGATATAGTGTCGTATATTATCATTTTACTGTTAAATAAATAATTAGCTAGATATTAATTGACTAGAAGCATGTTTTCCAAGTAAATAACTTTATATTGAAAATACCCAAAAACTGTAACTACGCTATTAATATCACAAATCACCCTGAAGGTAATGGAATAACATTACAAATACAGCATAATTATTAACACAGCAAGAAACCATATTTACACATATAATATACACCGTACATACATACACATACATACGGCTTCGCCTTAGCAACGAGCACCTAATTATATCGTAACCTAATTAATACGAACATCAAATATTCAGTTGCCTCACTGAGAGGCCGAGGAAAACTAGTAAATATATATTGTATGAATAGTTTTTACACATCAATTATCATTATTTCAGCTGAAAGACGTTCACTGTTGGACACCAGGCAAATCAATACGCAAACACCTGCAGGCCTGTTTATCTGCCGACACAACAGAGTTGTCAACTCAATCAGATTAGGAACGCATCAAGTCGGCAACTAAGTCCCGATTAATATCTAACGTACGCAACGTATATAGCATAGAAGGACACAGAATAGTATACAAATGGAAGGACAATGTGTGAGCGAGAGGATATCACGTGTAGCGATGCCATCACACCCAGATGGGTTGGTTTTGTATATGTGTGTAGGATTAAGAACCCCTTTTTTTCTGTGTACGTAAGCTCGGAGCGTTCGATCATAGAAAGAAAAAAACCGGACAAGTGTGAGTCGGACTCGCGCACTGAGGGTTCCGTACAAACTTAACTATGAAAACAATTCAATTCCGCAAATATTTTTTTTACACAATTTAACTACAAATTTACAGTTTTCTGATTTTTTCCTATACTTGTGCTATGAGACCTTTCTTCACGCCAAATTTCAGGATTCCAGGTCTACGGGAAGTACCCTATGAATTTTGATTCCTTGTGAGGATCAAAATATACGTTTTTTTGCGACATAAACGGCCGTATATTTTTTTTTCTGTAACTCAGAAGATTCATTTTTTCACAGCTTTAAGGGGCCGCAAACTTAAGTACCTATGTGGTTTTAATTTTAACTTGATACCTCCACGTGTTCCCGAGATAAAAGGTCTTGACAGACAGACAGACAGGGACAAGTCATCCTATAAGGGTTCCGTTTTTTCCTTTTGAGGTTTGAGAGAACCTAAAAAGAAAAAGTAAGAAAGAAAAAGCGATCAAGCGCGAACTTATCAAGAATAAAAAAACGTTTATTCGTAACTTACACATTCGTACAAATATTAGAAATACATGGGTATGGGAAAATAAAATTGAAATCTGTTCGGGGCCAAAAAGTATCTAACTTAGCATATAAATAATGTTTTTTTTTAAATAAATTTGGTTTATTTTTCCCCACAAAGTATATATATACAGTTTTTCGCATTTAATAAATTTAAGTTGAATATAGGCATAGACTGGAACCTAAATTAGGGCAATTTATAGGCGAGTATTGCTTTCGTACTTCTCCTCATGGCCCCGGCAGGCATCGGCCTTTCAGGGCCCTTTTTCTACGTAGTTTATTAAAGCAATAAAATTAAAGTTATGTTTTTAGATTAACAAATAAAACTTAAAAAAGTAGTTGGTGCCGACTTTCATTCGAATATATTTTTAAAAAATCGTCATAGGCCAGAAAATCTGAAACAAATCATTCCAAGAGGTATCGTTTTACTCAGTTACTGGGTTGTGGAAACCTTAAAGGCAGACACTCCATGTAAAATACTACCATGTATAATTCAGTTGCATCATCAGATTTAAAGCCACGCCAACATTTTTGGGAAAAGGCTAAGCAGGAAGTAAAGTCACGTTAACTATTTCCCTATCTACCACAAAAACACGAGTGAGAAATACGGCACTCCATTGTCTTATTACTCCATGACACAGTATGTATAACAAGCGAGCTCCGTCAATTAGTGACCAATGCACCGGTTCATCTGTATTTATGAGAGAAAACTAGGTTGTTTCAAACCACTATATAGCACTAATGTGTTTGCTTTTGGATGTGACATAACAATGAATATTCGACGTCCTAAACATTTCTATCTTTTTTTTTCCTGGGAACGAACCAAACGTGGTAAGCAGATTCAAATATTTTTATTTGTAGAACATAGGTTTTTTTTTAGGTGGGAAAGTCATCTAATGACAAATCCCGCTCTTGGGTGGAGCGGGAGTTTACTGACTAAAAACCCACTCCTGTTCCTTCGTTGCCTTCGTCCCAGGGTCCCGGGTTTAGGTTTCACACTAGCCATGGCCCCGGTAGGCTTCGACCCTGCTGGGCCCCTACGATTTGCTGACATCTCCCTGAGGCGCGCGTGGAACAATACGCGCCGTCGACGACTTGGGCTCAGAAAAAGTACAGATTTGACGTCAATATAAAATGAATACTATGTTTTGCCGTCAACGGCGTACAAATATTCACTTTACAATTATATTAAAGAATTGGAAAAAAAAAATATTAAAACAAATTCTAATTATTAATTCAACTAAATAATAAACATAAAAATAGTATAGCATAGTCGGCCTTATAATTTTGCCACTGCTGGAACTCGGCCACCTCTCTAGGAGAGACAATGAGCCGTAATCCACCACGTGGGCCCAGTGCGGGTTGATGGATGTCCTATGTCTTCGAATTTTTGGTTCTAGGAGATGCCAGTTTTTCTCCACCGTTTTGAAAGCAGTGGTAATGAAATAAATTACACAAAATAATGCGCCTGGCTGGGTTTGAACCCGCGACTTGTTGTTGACAATTCGTAAGTCGGGGCTGTTGCCACTCGGCCAGCGTTGCTCTCAACATTAAAATTAAATTAGATTAAGTACAAAATTATTTAATTTTCAGAATTTTCCTACACTAACGGTGAGTGAGTAAAGGTGAGTGTAAGGTGATGTGAAAGAGATCCCCGGGGCCCTGGAACAATGGCAAAGAAGGAACAGGAGTGGGTTTTTAGTCAGTAAAACTCTAACACGCCCTCTCGCTCCGCCCAAGCAATTTTTCCTGAGAAGATGAAAACCTACGTGAAAATAAAATAACCAAATTAAATTAAACAAAAAAAATGTGTCATATTTGTCCCAAGAGGGTTGAAAAGTAGTCCCATATATGACCCCAGGGTCGAAAACTTGTCCCATATTTGACCCAACAGGGTCAAAAAGTTCATTAACCAAAACACATCCAATTCAAATAACACAGAGACATGTATCCAAATAATTACTCTCATTGTACAAATGTGGAATTGCCTATTTCGTATCAGATCGCATGTCGCATCCGTTAGGGTTGTCACTGCACTGATAAATTATTGTTTGAGGTTTGTTTTTGATTCATAAAATAAATACCAATGTTTTTAGGTACGATTTCGTGGTGTGTTAATTCTGATTTGCTGGATATGTTTTATTTATTAGCAGTGCGTGTTAATTTTGAGAGATCAATTTATTAGCTGGTTAGTGTTCATTAGTTTTAATTAGGAAACTTTCAATCATATTGTGTATTCTGTTTCTGAATCATTGGACTGTAACATTTGAATGTTTTATACTTGATGAACTTTTGAATTGTCCGTATCAGTTCCTTTAAAAAAACAGAGCAAGTGCGAATCGAACTCACGCTCTGAGGGTTCCGCACAAACTTACATATAATATGTAATAATTAACTTTCCTATGAAAACAGTTCGATTCCCGAATTGAGTTACGAAAATTTTTCCGAATTGTAATTTTTTTTTTTGTAAAGTAACAATAATTTAACAATTTTCAAATTTATTCCTTTATCTATACTATAAGACCTTACTTAATGTTAAATTTCAGGATTCTGAGAAAGAAATACCCTATGAATTTTGATTCCTTTGAGAGCGTTGAAATGTACGTTTTTTGCGACATAAACGGCCGTATCTTTTTTTTCTCAGCTTTAAGGGGCTGCAGATTTGAGTACGTAATTTAATATAATTATTTATATTTTATTAACATAATAATTTCAACTTGATACTTTCACGTGTTCCCGAGATAAAAGGTCTTCACAGACAGACGGAAAGACTGACAGACAGACGGACAAACAACAAAGTGATGACATAAGGGTTCCGTTTTTTTCCTTTTGAGGTACGGAACCCTAAAAAGAAAAAGAAAAAAGAAGATAATGGCTATTGACCCAAATCCAGGGCCTCGTTATTTTCATTGAGTTATAAAGCGATCTATTTAGACTATTTCACGTTTCCATCGTGCCCAGATGTCAACGATTTAGAAGAGTAGGTATTTCGATGCCAAAGTACATTTATTTTGGTTTATTCATATACGTAGTTAGCTTATAAATACTCATACTTCGTTAATATAAATCGGATAAATGTTTGCAAATAAAAAATAATAATAATAAAAGACATTTTTTTTAGGGTTCCGTACTTCAAAAGGAAAAAATCGAAACCCTTATAGAATCACTTTGTTGTCCGTCCGTCTGTCTGTCTGTCTGTCTGTTTGTCCGTCAAGACCCTTTATCTCGGGAACGTGGGGAGATATCGAGTTGAAATTAAAACCATATACTCAAGTCCGCGGACTTTTGAAGCTGTAAAAAAATCAAACTTGTAAGTTAACGAGAAAAAAAGATACTTTGGTTTATGTGGCAAAAAACGTACATTTCGACGCGCTCGAAAATCAAAATTCATAGGGTGTTTCCCGTTGACCCAGAATAGAAATAAATGTGAAAACTGTAAATTTGTAGTTACGTTACCAAAAAAAACATTTGTGATTCGGAAAAATCTTCCGAGACTTCATTCTTCTTCATGAATTGAACTATTTATAAATGTAAGTTTGTACGGAACCCTCAGGGTGCGATTCCGACTCGCACTTGCCCAGTTTTTTTTAATATTGAGACTAAAAATTTGCAGTGCAGATTTACTCAAGATTTTTATTTTAAGTTGATTTATAAGACTCAAATCGATTCAATAATATTTTTCATCGTCAACCCTAGAAATATCATCGTAGTTCTTGAGAAAATTGCATTTCAATATTGTCCCAATAATATATTTGAGGTCAGACGAGAGTGACCTTAGGTACATATGTGTTTATTTATTTTATTCGAAACTTTGGCAATAAGCTCTAATTACCACTGCGGCCAGTATATATGGATTTGTTAGTTTTAACTCTGCCACTTTATCACCCAAATAATTTAGTAAAGTAAGTTGTAAATTATTTTATTTCTCATATGGGAACGATTACTCGGGGAAAAGTGTTCTTTCTGCTATATATATTGTTCCAGTCCTTCGACGTACGCGGTATAAACGACGCAGCGAAACGCTTAATCCGGACCGTTGAAGTTTCAACAACTTAAGGGTGTATATTCGCCGTACGTCGAGTTGTCCGATGGTAGAAAGGAGATGGCAGAATCAAGTCATACAATTACTGGTCACCAAAATGCAACCTGTAAAATACCGAAAGGCTGGCTACCCTTCGTCTATGCTCGAGGTCTTGTAGATTGGACTTAACCAAATCTGGATCCCCATTTAGTGACTGTTTTTATGTGACTGCAGTAGTCCATACACGATCGAATCTGTGCTTTGGTTAAGCACACAGGTTTAAGCATACAACAACCTAATAAGTTGGTAGGTCGCCGGCCGACCGTCCGGTAACCAACCGACGGCGCGTACAGTTCCACGCATGCCTCAAGGAGATGTCAGCAAACCGTAGGAGCCCAACAGGGTCGAAGCCTACTGGGGCCAAGATGAATAGATAGATAGATATTCTTTATTGTACACCAAAAATACAAATTACATTAGGAACTTAAAATTAATACGGTGTCACAATGGGCGGTCTTAATATCGAGGTTGGTCAAGAGTCTGCTTCTGAAAGGAAGACTCGGCCCTGGTATGTAAGGCAACGAAGGAACAGGAGTGGGTTTTAGTCAGTAAAAGTCTGACACACCCTCCTGCTCCGCCCAAGAGCGGGGGAAGTCATTGGATGATTTTCACACCGAAAAAAAACCTAATAGATGACTGGCGAGAGGCTAGTCACAAAAAAAGTCTATTTTGCAAGTAATATCTTCATTAAAATATGGGTTATTATAAAGGCCACATCATTTCCGTGGCACGACACAGTTAATTAAACATGAATTTCAAGGATACTTAGCTTCAATCAATCAATCAATTAACGAGCAATTTGACTTAATTAATATAATGCTCTGTATACAAAGAAAATCATTTTCTTGGTATTTATAACTAAATAACGGTAACTTAATCAATTTTGCCCACGATTTAGACTATCAAGAGCAAAAATATATTTACTGTGACCCTGGAAAACCAAGGGCAACTGAAAGAACACGGATGGGTTTTAGTCAGTAAAATCCTGACACGCTCTCTCGCTCTATCCACAGCGGAAGAAGTTATTAGATGATTTCTGACCTTAAGAAAAGGAAGAAAATCCGTTTCATAAAGGATAAAACAGAACTCCTTCAGAAACCCGAATAGAACTTCTAACCCTAGTAACTGTTGCAAACCAGAATATCGATTCTGTTGAATGGCGAGCGCCAGAATAGTGCCAAAGAAATAAAAAACGAAAAATACTGGAAAACGCTTCAACTGCCTTGTAAAATATTAAGGAAAAATCTCGTCATCATAATTTCAATCAAAATTCGTCCACTGTCGGACATAGGCCTTCCTCAAGAGTCGCCTCAACGACCAATCCTGTGCGTCTCGCATCCATCGGAATCTGGCAATCCTCACTAGTTCATCAATCCACCATGCGGAAGGTCTTCCAATACTGCGTCTTTCGCCACTCCAGAACATATCAGCCCCATCGACCATCTGTTCTGAGAGTAATGTGCCCTGCTCACTTAAGGTTTTCGGTCTATGTTGGTATCATCGTCATTTCAACACTGTTATAGGCGTCCCACAAGTATTGCCACAACGTCCGGTCCTGTGCGCCTCTCGGCCATCGAATTCTCGTGACCCTTCACCACGTCATCAGTCTACTTGTGGAAAAAACGGGAACCCTTATAGGATCACTTTGTTGTCCATCCGTCCGTCAGTCGGTCTGTCAAGACCTTTATCTCCGGAACGCGATGAGGTATCGTGTTGAAATTGAAACCATTTACTCAAGTCTGCAGTTCCTTGAAGCTGTTAAAAAATCAAATTTCTAAGTTAACGAAAAAAAAGATACGGCTGCTTATGTCTCAAAAAACTCATATTTATACACTCTCTAGGAAATCAAAATTCATGGGGTACTTCCCGTTGACCCAGAATCCTGTAATAGGAATAAATCTGAAAACTGTAAATTTGTTGTTACGTTACAACAACAAAAAATTTTTGCTATTCGGAAAAATTTTCGAGACCCCATTCGGGAATTAAACTGTTTACATAGATAAGTTTGTACGGAACCCTCAGGGCGCGAGTCCGACTCGCACTTGCCCAGTTTTTTGTCATACTATCACTCAAAGTTACCAGCCATTCCGACGCCTCCAAGTCACATACAAGTCAACATCTCTACCCGGGTCGCACACTTAACAGAGCGTAAAGGTAAGGAAGGAAAATGCAATATTTCATGTAAACATAGCGCCGTCTCCCTTGCTTGCAAAAACTTCACGGGATGTGCTTGGGGGGGTGAGCAGACAATGTTCATCATCACTTTTTACATGTTAATGGCGGAAGACCCTAATGTCCTTTTGTGGGTCGCTGATTTATTTATGAAATGTGTTTACTTAGGTACGTTGTAAGTTGGTAGACGTGCTGACTGGTTACCAACTTTGTCAGGGATAAGCTGTTGCCATAAACCAAGTGGGTACAGATTTTGACTTGAAGTTTCTACCTGGGACTTCTGTTTTACTGTGCCAGATAGAGTTCATGACGACCTCACTATATTTTAGTTAGGAACTACCTAACAAAGTCGATGCCCGCTAGGGCTATTTCAGATAGATATACCGTGGTCTTAGAATGCAAAGTGTGATTGAAAGACACAGGTGGGTTTTAGTCAAACATCTAACCTCTCGCCCCACGCTAGATAGAGCGCGAGAAGTCAGTGAATGATTTCCCAACAAAAAAAAACTCTTGCTTTTTCTGAAAATATATTTTAGTATTTAGGTTGTACATGTTACGCAGCATTTCTAAGTAACTATGGTACGGTTCTTAGGTAGGTATTATTTTCAATACATGATATATTTCGAAGAACTCAAACCAATTAAAGCGATAATTTAGTAATTTCTAGAAAATTAAGTAATATAGCTGAAATTAATTATTTCAGAAATAGAAACTTACTTGGAAATCCTTGCTTGTGTGAGGATTAACAAAATTACATGAGAATAGATTAAAACGTATAATATTATACAGGGTGTTTGGTGCATCGTGTGCCAAATTGAAATGGTCGACGGGAGGGGTCATCTGCTATTCTTTCAGACCCCTAAAAACTTCTCATACCCTGTGGATCGACTTTTTATTGTTTTATGAAAATAAGACCAAATTTTTTTATTCAAATAAAAATTTAGAAATATATATAAGACATAGACTCTGAATTTGAATTTTATTTATATGTGATATTAAAGTACTTTTAAATTTAAAATTAATGACATAACATAACACACATTATGACACATTATGACATAAGCTATCTAGTTTTTTTTTAATTTACTCACTAAGTTTTGGACTTAAATTAAAGCTGTCCATGTTACAGCTATTTCATCATCATCATCATCATTTCAGCCGAAAGACGTCCACTGCTGGACATAGGCCTCCCCCAAGTATCGCCACAATGAACGGTCCTGTGCGTCTCGCATCCATCGTACTCCCGCAACCGCAACAGCAACACCGCAACAGCTATTTACATGGCTATAAAAAAAAATTCAAAAGCGACCGGAATCTTCCAACTCCCTCGAAAATTCTCTAGTTTGTCCACTTGCTAGTGATGTGCCACATGCCATAAAAATCTTTTTATAACTTTGTGATTTCACTGGAATTATAAATCGAGTCACATGAGACTAATATTCAAAATTATGAATAAAAAAATATTTATGCTTAAATGATACCTGAAAAACCTATTAAAAAGATTATCTCACTCTTAGGTAAAATCTGTCTTGTATCTCTCTTTTCGTTGCCTCAAAAGTGAACCGACTGGAAGCCGTCCTGATGTTCAGAGGGAGCGCATTCCAAAGAGAGATCGCCTGGACAAAGAAGGAGGACCGGATAAACCCAGACTAATATGTGGGACATCGTAGTAGGCAATTATTGCTTTTTTTATTTTTATTTGTTGTTTATGTTATTGGTCAGCTAGTAATAATATAATAATACTTTAATCTACACTAATATTATAAAGAAGTAAAGTTTGTTCTTTTTGTTTGTAGGAGGTAATCTCTGAAAGTACTGGACCGATTGCTAAATTTTTTCACCGTTAGAAAGCTGCTTTATTCCTGAGTGACATAGGCTATATTTTATGTACGAGGGTGAAGCTGCGGGCAAAAGGTAGTTTATAAAATAGGGTACATTTACATTAAAATATCATAAATATTAGGACTTTAATTATGGAATTGCCGTTTTTTAAAATGGGTTACTTTGAAGTTTAAATAAACTTTATATTAAAGGTGCGTTATTCTTTTTTTCAAACTAGGTATTTATTGGTTTCTTTGTGGTTTGTATTTTCTATACTATTGCAGTACTTATAACCATGAAAGCTGATAAATAAAAGCATTTTTTCATATTAAGAGTTCCAACGTAGAAACTACGCATTTCAAAGGACAAACAATATCAATGATGAATATATAACACCTCAAACCCGTTTTAAAAAACGACAATTTCATACTTTAAATTAAACCCTGTTATTAAAAAAAAAAAGAGTTATTTTCCGGAACTTCGGTTGCACCTGTGCTTCAAGCTTGAAATAAAGTTGTTCCGGACCTAAGTGTCTTATGTATGTGAGTTTACATTTTTGTGGAAGTATCCACGGTATAGGAGTAATTCATAGTGCGGGACAATGTTTTTTTTTAAAAAAAATAGCCAAGTGCGCACGAAGGGTTCCGTACCGTCCTTAGCAAAAATGGACAAAAAAAACACGTTTGTTACATGAGAACCCCACTTAAATAATAATAATAATTTATTTTTAAGATAATACAATCAATTATTGCTAGTAAAAACATACACAACTTATAAACTAGTGTTAGTACATATATATCTCTGTCAATTAAATATTTATCTTATTCTGTTTTTAGTATGTGTTGTAATAGCGACAACAAAAATACATCATCTGTGACAATTTCAACTGTCTAGCTATCACGGTTCATGAGATAGCCTAGATAGCTTAGTTACAGACGGACAGACAGACAGACTGACAGCGGAGTCTTAGTAATAGGGTCTCGTACTTTTACCGTTCACGCAATATCGTCAAATAAGTTCACTGTCTGGGTTGAGCTAAAGCTAAAAATTCATAGGACAGGAGGCATGCATGCGGGTCATGCAAGCCATGAGGTAGTCGGTCTTCCGTCTGTATTTGTCTTTGACTAGTTCATTGGTCTCGTGGTCGTCCAACGCAACTACTGAGCGTGAGGTCCTCGATTCGATTCCTGGGTCGGACATTTTCATACACACTCATATACACTACGCATTTAATATACTAACACAACCTTTTTACTTAAAATATTGTCTTCATACTTTACTACATTGTCAGCGCGTTAGTATACAATCTAGGTTATGTAAAGGTTAAAGGGTGGGAACCTGGTGTCCTGAAACACAAGCCTAGAGCCTAGCTTAGGCACCAGTCTCCTACAATATATTGTCATCATCATCTTCCTGCCCTTATCCCGTATTATTTGGGGTCGGCGCAACAAGTTTTTTTCTTCCACTCTGCAATGTTACTCGTCACGCTATCACTAACAATACAATATATATACAATATATTTACAATATATTGTAATAATAATAAAATAAGTATAAAAGTATAATAATATTCAACAACCATCACACAACGCCGTCTAGTCCCAAGCTAAGCAGAGCTTGTGTTATGAGTACTAGACAACTGATAAACATACTTATATATTTCTAAATACATACATATTATAGATAAATTACACACAGACACAGAACAAATAATTGTGCTCATCACACAAACATTTGTCCTGGGTGGGAATCGAACCCACGACCTCCGGCTTAGCAGTCAGGGCCACTAACCACTAGACCAACAGGCCAGTCAAATAGTGGCGTGACACCCCGTGCCTCGAACAGCAAATGTATGGTGGTCCTCTCTCCCGTCGGAACTAAACAGAGAATGCGTTTGCGTTTGCGTACACACTCTTGTACTACTTACAATATATTCTTTTTGGCAAATATTTTCTTAGTACATGCCTACTTGAATTGAAAAACACATGTCTATTATGAAATAACTATCTGCCAGCGTGCCAAATTTCAGCGCAATCCTTTCTGTGTTTTGAGCTGTATGTTATTAGATCAGTCATAAATGCTCGCTTTCTACACTTATAAATACAGAGTCCCCAAAAGAAGCAGCTAACTGATTTAGCCTTCAAAAAGAAAGTTAAAGTTTCCTGGCAGATAAAGCTTATTATAACTTAAATGAGGTTTTAATGAGAAATGTTAATTTGTTTTTCTTTTATCAGGACATTTTTAATAATATAATTTAACTCAATATGATATTCTAGAATTATAATTTAATTTTGACTCCACATACAAGTCACACGGGTAGTGTGAAAACGAAACCCTGCTGGCCCTGGGACGAAGGCAACGAAGGAACAGGAGTGGGTTTTTAGTCAGTAAAAGTCTGACACTATCTCTCGCTCCGCCCAAGAGCGGGATTTGTCATAAGATGATTTTCCTACCCAATAAAAAAATAAAAACATACAGGTCAGGGTTCATTAATATTACTCGCAGAACAAATGGTCGATGGGGTCGAGAGGTTCTGGAGTGGCGACCACGTACCGGAAGCCGCAGCGTTAGATGGCCTCTCACAAGGCGAACTGACGACTTGGTTGAGAGTTGCGGGAATGTGATGGATGCGAGATATATAGGTACAGTCGTTGTGGCGACATTTGAGAGAAACTTATGTCCAACAGTGGACGTCTTCCGGCTGAAATAATGTTGATGATTCTTTTATTAATATTTGCATGACTTTTTGTGAATGTAATTTTTACCAATAATGTTTATCTGTCATTTCTTTGACCCACTAAAACCATCCGTGTTTCTTCAGTTACTCTTTGCGTTCCAAGGCCACAGTGACTCTTTCGAACAATGCCGCAGCCCAAATATGGCATAGCACCAAAAAAACCCTAAAACATTTTTTTTTCATTTGAACTATTTTATTTGCTGCGTGCCCATTTGTATGGCCAAAGCAAACATGACCTTTTTTATTTTTATTTTCTTTGTTATTATCTTATCTTGCCACAAAGAAATTATAAAACTATAGGTCAGGATTCTTCTTGGCAAACGACCAAGAGGCCGCAGCCCAAAAAGATGGGCAGATCAGGTCAGCTCCACACTGGACATCCAATTGCACGTCGCACTTCATGACGCTAAGAACCGTCACAGATGGCGAAATACCATCAGCAAAAAACTAATGAGGAATATGACTCGAAGAGGAGGAGGAGGTTTCTTAACTTAGTAAAAAGTTTTTTTTTCTTTACCATGGCTAAATTAAATCTATTCCACTCAGACCGGGAGAAACCATTTGATGATTGCAATATTTAAATACTTAGATACAGAACCACAGATACAGAATCATTTTTATCAAAATTTTCCACATTGTTTGCAACCATCTGGCGCCCGCACGTATTTCAGGTCAACGCACCCTTTTCATGAAAATCATTTTAATGTTCATATAATACAACACCGACTTCCGACTTTCGCGTATTACCGACACGATTAACGCATATTATTTCATTTAAATAATACATATTATTTTAAATCCGGATGAGGGAATATTAAAAAAGCGCAATGTGGATTTACCATAATTCCATAATAGTAAATTTTGATACAAGTGCAAAAAGTTTGTCATTGCGATCGAGGCGGAATTCACACGAGCCGTAGGCGAATGTGTTATGGAGCCGAGAACTGAAGTGACAAATTTGCACGTGTATGAAACGACTTTTTTCAATACAGTTACTAAGAAATGAATAAACGGGGGAAATTAATGACCGGCGACTCCTTATACGATAAATGTAATAAAATTGTGGTGGGGCAAAACACGTGCCCTGCACTAGTGCTGAAAACAGTCTATGGCGTGCCTAAAAGCGGTGGGATAAGAGCGGGTTTTCAAGTAAGTGTATTAAAAAGTTATTATAAAAGATATAATGTCAGAAAAACAAACACAATTTATTGATTACATTGTCGAATACGCCTAAAATTGTGATATATAAGTAGAAAACTCTCAATTTACCAATATTATGTAGTACTTAAAAAATGCATAACTACGCTAAAAAAACCTCATTAAATAAATAGCATCCAAAGATTCCCCCTTATCACCATCAACTGGTTACTTGACTTTGACTTAATATTCTATGTCCCCTAGATGGGGCAGAGGGCGTCCACAGTAATCCTCCATCGGGAATGGTCTTGAGCTTCGCGCTTCACACTATCACGTCATTCATAATGAGCATTGTACTAAAACAACACGCAGCCCTCCGCTTCAGCACTAAACTTAGTATGTTCTTATGAGTAAAGAAACGGAAAGATATAGTTTGTCCAACAAAAAGCACAAAACATGCTTTTACAGCCAAAATTTATATATTTCTGGGACCACTACTTCATAACAGACTAAATGCAAAAGCAAACATTTATTCCCTCATCATCATCATCATCATTTCAACCGAAAGACGTCCACTGCTGGGCATAGGTCTCCCCCAAGCGACACCACAACGACCGATCCTGTGCGTCTCGCATCCACCGCACTCCCGCGACTCTCACCAGGTCGTCGGTCCACCTTGTGGGAGGCCTTCTAACGCTGCGTTTTCCGGCGCGCGGTCGCCACTCTAGAACCTTGCCATCCGTCCCCATCCACCATCGACCATCCGTTCTACGAGCAATGTACCCTGCCCATTGCCACTTTAGTTTGGCGATTCTTCGCGCTATGTCGGTTCTCCTGTGGATATCTATATATATTTATTCCCTAAATTATGTAAATTGCAAGAAAACTCTCAAGGAAATTCTACAAAATTTACCTTATGACTCGGCCCTAGTACGAAATCAACGAAGGAACAGGAGTGGATTTTTAGTCGGTAAAAGTCTGACACGCCCTCTCGCTCCGCCCAAGAGTGGGGGATGTCATAAGATTATTTTCCCACCAAAAAAAACCTTAGTCCCAAAAATGAAACCCTTATAAGATCACCTTGTTTTTCCTCTGTCAAGATCCTTTTTCTTAGTAATTCGTGCCCTTAGAGCAATGAAAAAATCAAACTACGAAGTCACTGCTATCATCATGCGCCTCACCATGAAAGATTGGATCACTGCTTACCATCAGGTGGGATCGCAGTCAATGACTAGTTATATCAATTTAAAAAAAAACTAAAGATCACCTTTCATACTCTCTTTTTTTGGAAACACTTCGCTACCACTGCGATAACGCATGACAGATCCCTAAACGCATAATGCAACATTTTACAACAAAGTAGAAACTGGTTTGCTGCCACCATGTTTTATTTATATGAACAAACAGGCTGATCCACGTTAATTCGAACGAATACAACAACCGGTGCGCTCTAAACTGCGAGCACCCTGTATTTCAACTATTTAATCATTGCGTCGAAATTGTGTGTCTAAACGCCCATAACTGGTAAAAGTGGGGGCTCACTGACAACGGAGAGAATTGCAGTATGTAATTAATTGCATTTAAATGTTGTAAGGATTACCTAATTGTGGGCTAGCACAGCAGTGAAACTATAAACCTCAGGGAAATGCTTTGACAAGACTCATGGTACCTCAGGCCTCACAAACTCCATCACGACATTTTTTGTGTACGATGCATCTGTAGCGACATCTATGGCGTCACGTAAGAACTAATCCTGCATCGCGCAATCAAAGTTCTCCGCGCGATTAGAACATATAGAACAGCCGGAAATCATCTATCGGGCAGTTGCCCACCAGGCATAACACTTGTCTGGCCGGAGGATCCTCCCTTTTCAACGGAGGTTTGCGGGACTTTACTCTCTGTTCCGCATACCTCTAAACATCCTACAAAATAACGATATCATTGAATAAGTGACTTCACTGACTATCGACGAGCGGCCTAGCAGATTCTTGTCGACAGTTACTTTTTGAATTGAAGTGGAATATCCAGTTCAATTCAAGAGGCAAGCTAGGACAATCGATTGAGTATTTGGATCGCTGGTTCACTCGGATTACGATACAACGAAGTTTGTAATTACCTAATTAGGTTCATCTACTGTGATTGTGAAGTGAATTTGCCACTTAATTCTATGCCATGAACTTTCTACCAAAAAACCTTAACGATGACGGCTGCACTGCTGTGTTGAAGCTTTATAATGGACCGAGAGGGTCTGTCAGACTTTGACTGACTTAAACCACACCTAACATAGATGTGGTTTCCTTCACTTGCCTTTTGTGTTTCAAGACTATGAGTTTATCCTTTTCAGAACCGATCCCATAACCCTAGCAGGCATCGGCCCTGCTGGGCCTCTGGGCCTCTACGAACAGCTCAGCTTGCAAATCAAAAAACAGGTGTTTGGTAACTGAGTAGATTTTTCATACTCGCTGACACTGGGACCACACCCCAACCCCAGTCAAAGAGACCATCTCAAAGCAGCCGGATGCAACCAAAATTCATAATCACAAGATACTATGTGCAATGAAATTCTGCGCACTATTTAAATATAAACAGTCGAGTTTCGTAGGAATCTCAACGTTCCTGTTTAGTTGTTTTAGAAAGAAAAATTACCATACGTCATGAACATAGATGTAAATCTAATTTATTCATTTACTACCTTCTGTAGTCAGGTTCGTTTCCCTGGTCCAGAAACATCGATTATTTTGGTGTTTCCATCTAAGATTTTTCTATAATAACCCAGATACATTTAATAACGGTGGAGCATACGGCAGAGGTGGTGCCCCGCCTGGGCAGAGAACCGCCTAGTCCTCGTGGGGGCGATTGGCGGCAGTGATCTCTCGCTTCGGGCGTTGGTACAACCCATAGTCTGAAGCGAGGAGGAGTTGCAGACGGTCACCTCCTTCTGCGAAGCAGTAATTCTAACAAAGGAGGAGACTGCACGTGCACGCGCTAGTCAGCGACGTGACGTGATTCCGATCTCGACTTCCGGCCACCGTAAGCGCGGGCTTGTGGACGGCGAGCAATGGGTAGCTCGTTGTCCGACCGTCCGGTGACCGTCCGGACCGGGCTAAAGAAGTCGACGGCGCGCGCCTCAATGAGATGTCAGCAAATCGTAGGAGCCCAGCAGGGTCGAAGTCTATTGGAACCACAGGTCTGCTCCTGAAAGGACGACTCGGCCCTGGTATGAAAGGCAACGAAGGAACCCACTTATAAAAAAAAAATAGATTTAATAATACTCCTTATTAAACACCATATACAATTAAATAGGATCGAATAGGATATCTAAAACTTTTACTAACTAAAGGCCACCTGACCTGTGTTTCTTCAGCCCTTTGCAATCCAGGATCACGGTAACTCTTTTTAACTATTCCTAGCAGGCATCGACCCTGTGGGGCCCTGACAATACGATACCGTCGACCCTGATCCTAATCAGACGACGAGCTACCCAGCGCTTTCCGTCCGAAAACCCATGCTTACGATGACCGGGCGTTGCCCTTCTATTCCCGATGCCCTATATGTCCTCATGTTTTCCCCCCCTCCTCTGCACGTTGTTTTGCAAAGAGGTGGCTGCTTCCTAGTACCTCGCTCGCAGTTTTTTTTTTTATGACATACTTAACTATAATTTTTTTCCTATACTTATGCTATGAGACCTTGCTTCATGCCAAATTTCAGGATTTTAGCTCAACGGGAAGTGCCCTATGAATTTTGATTCCCTCGAAAGTGTCGAAATATACGATTTTTTGCGACATAACGGCCGTATCTATTTTTTTCGTTCACTCAGAAATTTTGTTTTTTTTCACAGTTTTAAGGGACTATAGACCTTAGTATATGGTTTTAATTTCAACTCGATACCTCCACGCGTTCTCGAGATAAAGGGTCTTGACAGACAAACAGACAGGAAGACAGACGGACAACAAAGTGATCCTATAAGGGTTCCGTTTTTTCCTTTTGAGGTACGAAACCCTAAAAACAGTTTGGAAATAAAGAAAGAAAAGAAAGAAAGGAAAAACGTTTACTCATGGCACACACAATCGTATTACCTAAAGATACATAATAAAAAAAAAGAAAGGTACAATCAGTGCGAGACCAAAAAGGCACCTAACTCAGCATATGCTGCGTTATTTAAAACGATAAATAACGCAGCGCTGGTATTGAAATGTTCTAGTAAGATCTCAACCGACGATTTAACAACAACACACCCACACATCAATTATCGTTCGCAGAGATCCGATCCCTTGTAATTACTGGCAGGTATCCTAGGCAACCAGTTGTGTTAGATCTTAATTAATAGCCCACTAATGCAACCGTAAGCAATTGCACGGATTTGACTAATTGTTACTGGATACGCGCATTTAATCGGATAACATGTAATGCGAATCGCCTAAAATGCATGTTTTGACGTATAAATATCCAAGGTAAGCATACTCGGCCTTATAAAGTTCCCACTGCTGGGATTCAGGCCTCCTCTCTAGGAGAGGGAATGGGTTGTAATCCACCACGCGGGCCCAGTGCGGGTTGGTGGCATTGCTGTGCCCAAGCGGGGCACACCTCCACCGTGTGCTCCATCGTAACCTCCGGGTGCCCTCAAGTAGTCAAAAAAATTCGATATCAAAAATGATAACACCAAAATAGTTTAAATAATAAAAAGTAAAAAAACTAAAAGCCGACTGCGACAAAAAAAAACGACGCTGAAAAAGTATGAAACAAAATTTTCAGGATGCTGACATAAACAAGGTTACTGGAAAAGCAAGAACAGAACCAAAAGAAAAGCCGCAGTCACACGTTATTAAAGTGTTACTGTTGGTACCTATATATCCTGAAAATCTGGTTTCATACTTTTTCAGCGTCGTTTTTTTTTTGTCGTAGTCGCGTTTTAGTTTTTTTTACTTTTTCTACGTTATTTTGGACACGTAAGTAGCAGGAGGTAGCGAGATGACTTTGACGCTTAACGCAAAATCTGTTTCGAAATGGCTCGAGAAAAGAATACTTAGAAGGAATTAGCAAAAATGTCCCGTCTTTGCCTAACAGTGACGCAGTTTGATTTTGAACTCTTAGTTAAAGAGAAAAACGAGTTACTATAGAAAGTTATTAGCCTCAATTTTTCAATGATTCTAGAGAAAAACGGATCGGAAAATTTCTATTTGGTTTTTATCAATGAAAGATTATTATATGAAAAAAAAAAACATGAACGTCTTGATAGATTCTTTAGCCTATAATAATTTGTTCTCTTACGTTTCTGAATAAACACACTTTACCTAACAAATTTAACCCTCTATACCTAGTTCAGAATCACATAGAATTACCAAAGTGATGCACAGCGCTTGCTAACCGCTGCACGACAGCACCAACCTGCGGTCTGCCACCAAATGTCAGCGAAATTAACGTCTCACTTGAGGAGATGCAGCGCTGCATCAAGCGTTTCATACCGTAATCATAACTCAGCTTACTGTTGTACGATGAAAAATAGAGCGCTCTAGCTGCTTGTTTTAATGTGAATGCGTTCGAAAAGAAAGTTGGCCGATGTTTGAATAATGTGTTTTCAATTTGAATAATGCGTTCGAAAACAAAACGATTTTATGGAACAGTTTTTTTTTTTTTCGTTTAAATTTTGTAAAAGGAATGTGTTTGTATTTATTTGCTTTGAGTTTTTTTTTTATTGCTTTTTGCTGTCTTGTTTGATTTTCGAATTGAATTCTTTTAATTTCTTTTTTAATTTTCGAATCGTTTCCATTGGTGTACATGGTTAGGTTAGGACATGCAGTTTTTTTTTCTTCTTTTAGGCTCCGTACGGTTTGTCATCATCATCATTTCAGCCGAAAGGCGAGCACTGTTGGACGTAGGCCTCCCCCAAGTGCGCCTTGCATCCATCGAATTCCCGCGACCGTCACCAGTTCATCGGTCTACCTTGTGGGAGCATGTGTTCTTCGAGCAATGTATCCTGCCCACTGCTTCTTAAGATTGGCGATTCTTCGGGCTATGTCGTTTACTTTGGTTCTCATGATTAGTTCTAGGTTTTAGGAGGTCCTACGACTTCCAATTTTCGAAAATACATAGAATGGCCATATAAAATAAAAGCACGCTGATATCCCCTGTAGAATTTAAGTGAGTTTGGCGATTCTTTGAGCTATGTCTGTAACCTTGGTTCTCCTGCGGATATCTTCATTTCTGATGTAATCATGCAAGGACACTTCGAGCATGGCCTTTTCCATTGCCCTTTGAGTGACTCTAAGCGACCAGGTTTCGGAGCCATAAGTCATCACGGATACGTACAGTACGGTGCATTTAGCCAATATTTTATTCCAAATGCCAATAACTGCATGTACTATATAATCTATTTTCCACATTATTTAGTACAAAACAAGTCGGTTAAAACCAGCAACCGATACATTTTCCCCCGCCCGCAGCCAGGAAACATCTTTAACAAACGGCCCAGCGAATTCCCGCTAATTCCCGTGGTCAACGCTTAACGCAAAACGCTAAAGTAATTTACGTTTACAAATGAAACTTTTAGCTTGGTCGTAAATTTAAAAAAGAGGGTCTCATAAAAAAACAAGTCGCTATCTCCTTAACTGCGGACGCGAACTTCTTAACGATATCTTGTTAAGATTAATATTGTGATGTTTTAGGAAAGTCATGAAAAGTCTCTTACATACATACAACTAAGTACACATAAAAGTAATTAGGACTGTACTTAGGAGGAAACATTTTCGGATACTCAATATTTTAGTAACGGATAAAGCAATCAATCTAACCGTAAATGCATGGAAATATAAAGTACTAGCTGTGGTAACACGATACGCCTTCGATAGACTGATGATCTGGCTTTCTGGCGTCTGACTACCTAGTCTAAGAAACACGTGGGGTATACAGAACGTCTCTGGATCTGGACACTTACAACAAAAGAATAAAAAAACAATTAAAGAATTCGAAAATGGAACTCTTTGCGAGCATGTTACTTTTTCATTTGCGAGACTGTCATTTTTTTTTTCATTGCGGCTTCCTTTCGAAGATTGTGTGTCTCTATTAAAATGAATTTAACTCGTAAACATTCACGTTCAATATTTTTTTATGAGTTTCGTTGTGGCTTAAGTCAACAAGAGAGTTGCCAGAGACTTCAATTGGCATTTGGTGGTGAAGGACCATGTCGCAGCTTTGTGTATTCGCGGTTTGGAGAATTTTGACGTAGACGTGATCATCTCTATGACAAGGTACGTGAAGGTCGGCCGGCGACTACGGTTTCAAAAACGAATATTGACACCATACGACACGCGACCCACTGCTGGGCACGCCACAATTATGGCTGTAAGTCTCCTCTTTGAGGCGTGGTTGGAAAGACCTCACGGCGTCCTCACCTTCCGCATTACGCAGGTTTTCACCGAACACGGTAAACGCGTGGGTGTCGCCACTGTGTGGACTGCCCGGAGGACAGGGCGGAGGTGTACCCCGGTTGGGCAGAGCAACGCCGTGTCCTCGTGGAGGCGATCGGCGGTGGCGATCTCTCGCGCCGGACCTTGGTACTTGGTCCGAAGCGAGGAGGAGTCAATCGCCTCCTTCTGCGAAGCAGTAATGCTAGCAAAGCAGCCGGCCAATCGCGTGAGGCAACGGGCCTCACGCCCCAACCGCCGCCGGGATTCCGATCCCGATTTCCGTTCACCGTAGGCGCGGGCTTGCGGACGGCGGGCCATGGGTAGCTCGCCGTCCGACCATCCGGTAACCATCCGGACCGAGCTCAAGTCGTCGACGGCGTGTACTGTTATAACTTGCCTGCAAATTTGTGCTTTGTTAGGCATTGGAATGATTCATTTGCAAAACATTTTACATGTGCATCTGAAGGTTCGGAAGCTTTGCACTCGATGGATACCACATGACTTAACGGAGAACCAGAAATGATTGCGTGTCCAGTGATGCCGTAAAATGATAAAAAGTTTAATGGAGGACAGTCATTAGCTGTCTATAATAAAGTAACAGGTGACGTAAAACCTGGGTATACTGCTTGGAACCCGAATGAAAAAGCCAGTCGGCAGAGTAGGCTTTTGAAAAGGTCCCTAAAGAAGACTGGTCCAACTGCTGTCTACGGTGGTTTCAGAGAAAAAATGCAATAATTGCGATAGAATATGTCTCTGTCTGTTTGTCTGTCCGGCTGTCCGGTAATCGAAGTGATCGACGCGCTCCTCATCACAGATGTCAGCAAGCCGTAAGGCCCAGCAGGGCTACTGCCCGCTAGGACCGAGGGGATTTTCTGAAAATGAAACCCGTAGACTTAGAACGCAAAGGACGTATATATATACATATAAAAAAATAAAGTGTCACTTTATAATAAATCTGTGGTATGTATGTAGGTTTAGATTAATTGTATGGTAGCCTGGTACCTATTCATTGGTGAAATCCAACTACCCGATACGACTGTACGAGAGCTGCCTACAATGTGAAACCTCCGAAATTCTTACTGTGCAAAACCTGATATTCGTATCTCTAGATTATTGACTACGAACTCATGCTCATATAGATTGTTGAGCTTAAACTTCCTACTAATATACTAAAATTACACCTCTACCGCCGTCTAGCATTTTGGTTCACGATATCATCACCAAAGGTCGGAATTAGGTAGAGTTATTTAAGTACTTATACTGATTTACAGCAAAAGAATAAAGCGGATATGCGTCCATCCAGAGATTAATTTTAAAGAGCAGTTTTTTTTTTTATAACACTATCTGAAATATAGCAGATTTTTTTTCCTTTATTAATGACGAGGAGAAGGGAGTAGGAATTGGTTAACCTCACCTCAGTTGACGTAGAGATCTTTTTCAATGAAAAATACTAATAAAAATTGTGGTTTTTTTTTTGTTTTATTTATCTCTGATGTTTTTATTATTATTGTTTATTTGTACTATTGTTGGCCATACGGGATTGTCAATTAGAAATCCGGGGAAGATCTATATTAAGATCATCATTTCGATGCAAGTTCATGAATAACTACCTAATTCCGACCTCTGATCATCATTCAAAAACAAATGGCCCTTCTCGTGCCTTAATGCCTACTTACCTAAAATGGTTTGAACATGGTGCTAACGACAAGCACAAAATCAACTTTCTTTACAATAAAACTCCTAATGATGACAAACACTAACATTATTTAGGCTACCAACGAGCTGTCAAACCCATCTTCCGGCGTTTAGCATCCTGGTACTCGCTGTCATCACTCTATAATAAATGGAAGAGCCAACAAAAGGGCAGCTCTCGCACTCTGTTGGTTTCTTACATATAAGAGGAATATGGTGTTAAAACCAGCTTAAAGTTTACTATTTTAACAATAAAACCTAACCTAGAACTTTAGGGATACAGAACAGGATTGTAAAGGCCCACAAACCTCCGTTGAAAAGGGAGAATCCTCCGACCAGACGGGTTTTGTGTCTGGTGCGGGCAACTACCCGGTGGTTGCTTTCGGCTGTTGTATATATCGTGGCCAGATCATAGAAATTGATCATTTCACGATATGGCCAACTAAAACTGTCCAGATCGTTTCAACGTTAACATTTGATGATATGTCGATCCTCGTTTGGATATGGCCATTGAGATAGGATTTCTATGATAATGAAAAGTCTAAATAAAGTAGGCCAAACGAGGATTGGTATATCATCAAGTGTGGCCGCAACAAACGGTCCTGCGCGTCTCGCATCCACCGCAATCCCGCAACTCTTACCAGATCATCGGTCCACCTTGTGAGAGGCCTTCCTTCGCCATTCTAGGCTCTAGATACTCACGTCTTTCATCACTATATAATTAATAGCAGGGACAAAGGGATACTTCTCGCTACTTAAAAAAATTTGAACATTGTGTTAGAACGAGCACAAAGTAGACTATTTTTATTAATATTAAAATTAATGTTGACAGACTCAAACATCGTATAAGCTTACCCAACGAGCTTGTAAACACCTCTACCGCCGCCTAGCATCCTGGTACCCGTTATCATCACTCTATAATGAATGGCAGGGCCTTAGAGAGGCCTTGCGCCCTGCTGCTCACACCGACAGAACAAAGGGCGTGCGTGTGGGACGAACAAAAGACGGCGCACAACATCTTAGCACGACAACGTACATGTTTGTGCTAGACACGCATCTTAAGTGAGTGCATGTACTTACATCTTTGTCTGGGGAAAACAGTCGAAGCGATTGTTGGATTTTTGTAGATTATGGTCACGTGAAAGTGTAGTTTCACGTGAATTATTGGTGAACTTTAGTTGGTTAGTCAATTAGTGGTCATCAGTAGTTAGTATTTGAATAGAATAAACCAGCTCAAGTTAGTCTAACTTAACCCTAGAGTGGCCGCGCTATGAGCATTTAGCCGTTCTCGGAAAACAGATTCTGTTTTCAAAATTATGGTCACTCATTCTTCACTAGTGACTGACCATAACACGATCTGCAGCCGAAACCGGAACCGTAACCTAATGTTCGGCTTGTTTTCCAGTTTCGGTCGTGACCGAAATCGAAACTGCCGTGGTTACAGAACTATCAAAAACAAAGAAACGATACAGTTATTTCTTGTAACTATATTTCCAGATTGTTATTTCTACAGTTATTTCTCACTATGTTTCGAGATAGTTATTTCTGAGTATATTTCGAGATAGTTATGCTTAATTGTATAGTTATAACTTTCATAAAAATCTAAATAATTAAGTTAATCGACAATTACATAAAAATTATAACGTACATACATAGACGAACGAATCAATCATATTTTAGGTATCTACTTACTAGTACTAGTTTTGGTCGACCCAAATATTCAGCCACGTTTTAGCCGAAACCGAAACTCCAGCACTAGCCATTTTTTTGGACGAAATTGACTGAAACCGAAACCAAATCTTTGGTCGGTCGCTATGCCTGTATTGCAAGTTTCAATACAATTAATTCACAGACGACCGCGATAGAATAGGATTTTTACCTCCAGGTCACAATGAGCCACGGCTAATCACTCACCGCGCGAGTACTCGAAGTAACTCTAATTAATCTATACATAATTTCGCAAAAAAAATGTTCATAATTGCGACGTCTACTGGCACAGATCTCGGTAGCAAAAATAAACACCCATTGATTCCATGAAAAAACTTTAAGACACTTTTGATTTATCAAGTAGTCAGTAAGAGTCTAGAAGCGTAAGATTTATGGGATTAAGTATCACCTTATTAATAAAAAACTTTTTACAAAAAAAGAATAACCGACTTCACTAAAACAAAACACTAAAAGGATCAAAATAACTTTAATTTTGGAAGTCGGTGTTTCTCGGTATTATTTGTATCTTATTTAACACCGACTTCCGTGAAGTCGGTTATTCTTTTTTTGTAAAAAGTTTTTTATTTCACACTTTTTAGTTGCGATACACTTATAAACAGAGTGGCTATTTCTCATGATAATTCCAATTAACCCAAACACTGCTAGGTTACATTGTGTTATTATGAACTTCCTGTGTCTACCTTCCACCTTCCGGCCCCATCATCAGACCAGTTTGATAGTATCTTATAGCCAAAGTGCATCTCATGACAATTCTAATAAGCCCAAACACGGCTAGGTTACATTGATTAATTACTGAGTTCCAGTGCCTACCTTCCAGCTCCATCATCATCATCAGATCACTTCGATGATACCATTTTCAACGTAACTATTGATTTATTTGTATTGTCATAGTCGCTTAACTATCTTCATTGTGATATCTATGCGAGTAAGAAATTCCGTTGACTATTTCTAAAGAAAGAAAAAAGAAAGAAAAAGAAAAATATTTTATTTGGCACACGTACACAGATACACACAATGTAGAAACAACATGTAAACACTTAAGAAAATAGGAAAATAAAATAACTAACATTGTGTGTCTCGCGCCTGCGCCAAATAGGTCCAGTTCAGCAAAAATGCCAGACAACTTCGTGGTAGTTGCCTGACGCTGGTTTTCAACTGAACCTTATTTAGAGTTTCTGATCTTCTTCATCAGTGCCACTTCATAAAATGTTACTTTTTGACTGTAAATACTTAAGTTCTCGATGGAAATACCAAAATCACTATATGGTTGCCTATAATATTTGAGAAGTTCCCTCGATTTCGCCAAGACTCCATCATCACATCCCACCTTGGTGACTATGGGACCATTTTGGAAGTATACCCTTTCCAACAAACAAAGAATTTTTCAAATCTGTTGGCAAGCAACGAAGTTATGCGCGAACAAACATAAAAAAAAATACAAACATCCGAAATGAGAACCTCCTCCTTTTTTAGAAGTCGGTTAAAAAAAACTAAGATTCAAGTTACAGCTAGTAGGGTTACTGCCCCCCCAGCTAAGTTACAATCGTTTCATTCGCGCCGAACGCTTCGAGTAGGCCACGCCTCCTATTCCTTTGTTCTGACCACGTGACTGAGCATTGAGATGACGTCAGAATCATTATTCATATATATCATTATCATCAAGCGTACAGCCAAGGAGTGGAATTCCTTGCCGGAGTCTGTGTTTCCTGATAGCTACAACTTGGGGGTCTTTAAGTCAAGAGTGAATAGGTTACTTCTAGGCAAGCGTGCTCCATCATCGACCACATCATCGCTTACCATCAGGTGAGATGGTGTTCAAATGCGAGCCTATCATAGATAAAAAAAAGATACGATTGTAACTTGGCTAGGGGAGCTGGGCTCACAATACCGAACAAGTTTTTAAACAACCTTTTTATTAAGTTTTTTGAATAGCCTAACAAAATCTAAGAAGACAAAGCCCATCTTCTCACATTCCTCTCGCCCTAGTACACTGGCACGGCGTCTAGATCTAGTTTTCAATAACAAACAACTCGTTCTCCACAAGATTTGTTGTCACAACGGATAGCGCCGTCCGCGTACCTACTGAACTCTGCTGCACATTATTATTAGTGTGCGCCGACATGCGAGCAAAGATTATGTAGATAAGCAGAAGAGACGGTCGTACGGGAAATTTTATAGATTAAAATAAACTTTATTGCACATCAAAAAAGTAACACAACTTATAAATAAACTCAACTCTACGGGTAAAATGGCGGTCTTATGGTTGACAGCGATGTCTACCAGGCAACCAGGATGCAGGCTGGCAGGATGGATCGTAAGAACTTATAATATCACAGGTGTAGTCTGCGGTGTAGCTGCTGTTAGCTTTATTATTATTCTTAACTTTTTTTATATCAAAATGTAAATTATAATTTTACTAACGTTAACTAAAAGTAAGTACTTAAGTAATACCTGTATAACAAAGTCATGACAATTTTTCTCCTATATGAATTGGTATTGCATAGTGGCATGGCATATTTTCTTTCATTACCTATATAAAAAAACCCTTTTACCAGCCAAAAGTATGTTCCTTATTATTTTTCAATTATAATAGTTATCCACTTTCCTACCCATGGCTTTTCACGACATACTCCCCAATTGTCTAGATACATCACGTACTATTAAGACCGCTCTTCTCAACGTCGCCGGGCGCTAATTTCTGTGTGCGAGGGTTGGGGACAGCGGGAAATCAGGCGGCCGACGTCAGCTACTGCACGCCAGTTGTTAAACCAACCGTTTTAATCTCATCTCTCTTCTTACTATATATGTTACATAGAGTCCACTATCGCTTTTATTTCGCTCCACCACTACCTATTGTCGCGAATACATACCATTACAGTTCTTTTCACCTTAATCGATTGAAATGTATCAGAGACTGACTTTGGATTAATTTTGCATAATATCTCTATGATTCATTTAACAAAATGAAAGTATGAATCAACCACGATCATTCCTGTTTTCCTCCAAGAGGCTCTCCCATATTAGGCACAAACTTATCTCATAAAATTTCCTCTTTACATTTTCTTCTGTGGTATTAAGTTATGAATTTTTCATGTTGCGGCCCAGCGCCCATGTGTTCACCGCGGTAATGCTCAGCCGTTGTTACATATACCGACTACGCCCCGACTACGGACCCGCTACGTTCGCCACTGCATTCGATGCCAGGCAGCCATTACCTGACAATTTTAAAGCATGTTTTTGGTTAAGAAAGCTGTCATAGATATTTTTTTACAAATATTTATTTATAAAGATATAATGTTATAAAACTGAAGAGTTTGTTTGGTTGAACCCGCTTAACTCAGGAACTACCGGTCCGATTGGAAATATTCTTTCAGTGTAGGATAGCTTATGTATCGAGAAAGGCTATAGTTTATATAATATCACGCTAGAACTAATAGAAGCGGAGTATGGACAAAAAATGTTACAAAAACGAGGAAAAATAATTCCTTTTGAGAGATTCTGTTGCGTGCACTGCGTAAACTGTTAAAGTTACACAAAAATTATGTACTACAAAATTGTTTCCCTTCAAAAGTTCTAAAAAAAAGTCCGCGACAGCATATGTCTATCTTTTAAGATTGGCTCACTATAACCTTTTTTATGGTAATCAAATTTGTCCTAAAGTAATGCATTATTTGCGAAGGTGTTTTTATAAACATAATATTAATCCTTATCCAAATAGGTACAATATTCATTTTTAACCGACTTCTAAAAAAGGAGGAGGTTCTCAATTCGGATGTTTGTATTTTTTTTTTATGTTTGTTCGGGCATAACTTCGTTGTTTGCCAACCGATTTGAAAAATTCTTTCTTTGTTGGAAAGGATATACTTCCCAAATGGTCCCATAGTCACCAAGTTGGGATCTGATGATGGAATCTCGGCGAAATCGAGGGAACTCCTCAAATATTATAGGCAACTATATAGTGATTTTGGTATTTTCATCGAGAACTTAAGTATTTACAGTCAAAAAGTAACATTTGATGAAGTGTAACTGATGAAGAAGACCAGAAATAGTCAACGGAACTTCTTACTCGCATAGATATCACAATGAAGATAGTTATGCGACTATGACAATACAAATAAATGAATGGTTCTGAATAGTTACGTTGAAAATGGTCTCATCGAAGTGATCTCATGATGATGATGGAGCCGGAAGGTAGGCACTGAAACTCCGTAATTAATCAATGTAACCTAGCCGTGTTTGGGCTTATTAGAATTGTAATGAGATGCACTTTGGCTATAAGGTACTATCAAACTGGTTTGATGATGGGGCCGGAAGGTGGAAGGTAGACACAGAAACTTCATAATAACACAATGTAACCTAGCAGTGTTTGGGTTAATTAGAATTATCATGAGAAATAGGCACTCTGTTTATAAGTGTATCCCAACTAAAAAGTGTGAAATAAAAAACTTTTTACAAAAAAAGAATAACCGACTTCACTAAAAAAAAAAAATACTAAAAGGATCAAAATAACTTTAATTTCGGAAGTCGGTGTTAAATAAGATACAAATAATACCGAGTAACACCGACTTCCGAAATTAAAGTTATTTTGATCCTTTTAGTATTTTTTTTTTTTTAGTGAAGTCGGTTATTCTTTTTTTGTAAAAAGTTTTTTATAAGTATTTTATTTTGAACATAATTGCCTTTTACATCATTTGATTTCGATGAATATCTTAGGAGATATCATAGTTTTAAAACTATGATATCTTCAATCCTCGAATAACGCTGTAGTAAAATAATGATCAAGTTATTATATGAACGCACGGCCGCAGTCGTCGCGTTGCGTTGTGCTCGATCCGTAAAAATGGCCCTTTGGGAAAAATTTGCAAGGTATCAGTTTAATCATATGGAATGAATGCATTCACAGACCTCATGTAGAGAAGACATAAGAAGCTGTAATAAAATCATGGGTGGAATAGAATCATTTTCAGTTTGCTGGTGATTTTACATTGCCAGTTCTATGGTCTATGCAAATCGCCACAGATTATAAAAACGAGTTGCTCTTGTTGTGCTACGGGCGCGTATTGGTGTTGCCACTTTATATAAATGTATTTATGACGTAATTTTTTTATTTTAATTTAATTTTCTTATCTTTTTAATTTATAATTCATATGTGTTTTTATTTCCTTTTTCTATCCAGATCTTGTTGTACACTGCACCGTTCGGGCGTCTTTATGTCGACACTGCCACCGGCCAACGCTGAAAACCAGCGCTGTGAGTACATTGCATTATGCGTGAGGCTGCAGCTTTATGCTGAGCGTTCGGCCGTTTTACGTGGATGTGACGCATATCTTACCTATCAATTAATTGTTTGTTATCTAGTTTTAAGATTGCGTCATTTCGCGGGAATAAACTGTTTTTCTTTCTTTCTTTCAGTTATAGTTAAGGGAACTAGAGCTGACATTGTTGAGTCTTGCGTTGAGAGCACATTTGTGTGTAGGTACTCCTTCAAAGATACTTTTAACAAACAATGGAGTACCTTATTGTGAAAATGAAAACAAAATCAAAATTGATCGTAATTTAGGTGAGAAAGTTACCAGCATTGAAGATCTAATTTCCAAAGTTTATTTTTATGTAGATGTAGTTCAAATAGAAAATAAAAACTAACCGTAGATGAGTCAAAGGGCAATATTTGCGGCTAGAAATAATAGCAAGGAGATAATATAATGCAATATAATATTCCACAACTATCACACAACGCTGTCTAGTTTCAAACTAAGCACAGCTTGTGTTATAAGTACTAGACAACTGATAAACATACTTATATATTTCTAAATACATACATATTATAGATAATTTACACCCAGACACAGAACAAATGATCGTGCTCATCACACAAACATTTGTCCTGGGTGGGAATCGAACCCACGACCTCCGGCATAGCAGTCAGGGCCACTAACTACTAGACCCACAGGCCACTCAAAGATCAACTACATTTCCATTAATAATCTAATGGATCAAAAAGATGCGGTACATTACCCTCAAGACTCCTGAATTCACCAACTCCGAGTGGTTTTCCCCCACATTCGCTCAAATTGAAATGGTTACACCAATTATATTTTAGTCCAAAAACTAGGGGAGCCAGGGTCAGAGTAAAATTTCTTCGCAATAACGTGATCAGTGCTACAGTTTTCACAGGTCCAGTAAGGCAAATGCTAATAGCGTGATGTATCTTAAATAGCCTCCTAATGTCTCGCACTTTACAAATATTTCCAATTTCTACGCCAATGAAGTCGCTGACAAGAGGTATTAATTATATTTCAGGATGGAATGGCAGGCAGTCGCCTCCTTTTGCGAAGCAGTAATGCTAACAAAGGAGGCGGCGGTAAATTTGAGCGAATGTGGGGGACATTCGCTCAAATTGAAATGGTTACACCAATTATATTTTACTCCAAAAACTAAGGGAGCCAGGGTCAGAGTAAAATTTCTTCGCAATAATGTGATCGGTGCTACAGTTTTCACAAGTCCAGTAAGGCAAATGCTAATAGCGTGATGTATCTTAAATAGCCTCCTAATGTCTCGCACTTTACAAATATTTCCATTTTTTACGCGAACAAGGTCGCGAATAAGAGGTATTCATTATATCTCAGGGTGGAATGGCAGGCAGTCGCCTCCTTCTGCGAAGCAGTAATGTTAGCAAAAGAGGCAGCCGCACGTGCAAGGGAACGGCCCTCACGCCTCAGCCGCCGAGATCCCGATCCCGATTTCTAGCCACCGTCATCGCAGGCTTGCGGACGGCGAGCAATGGGTAGCACGTCATCCGGACGTCCGGTAACCGTCCGGCCAAGCCCAAGTCTTCGACGGCGTGTAGTGTTCCACGCGCGCCCAAAGGAGATATCAGCAACTTGTAGGGGCCCAACAGGGTTTGACTGATACTGACTTTGCTGATAAGGCATAGCCTTCGCAAAGGGTGTCTAGTTGACACCATTGGTTCAGCTGATGATTGAAGTCCCACAGTTCATATCTTGCTAGATCCCTTATGGGTAAATGTCAATAATGACAATTAGGGTGCAGCACGAAGCCGACTGTGGCCATGGTTTAAGTGAAAATGAATCATGTCCCAGGGGACAAAAGCAACGAAGGAACAGGAGTGGGTTTTTAGTCAGTAAAAGTGTGACACTATCCCTTTCCGCCCAAGAGCGGGGGATGTCATAAGATAATTTTCCCACCCAATACAAAAAATAACCCCGAGGCCCTGGAACGCAAGGCAAAGAAGGAACAAGCGAGTGGGTTTTAATCAATAAAAGTCTGACAGGCCCTCACGCTTAGACTCCTGTAGAGAATTCTTCCCTTTAGTTGTACGAACCATCTTGAATCTAGAATTAAACCAATGTAAAAATTGGCAGAACCTTCCGAATGAGAACTGATATAATAAACACGGTTCTTCACTGCTCGGTACAATGTGGCACTTAGCAACTCATAATAACTATACAATATAATACCTGTCTACTAGTAACATAGGAGAACCGGGAGCGTAGAAGCAGAAGGATATGGCATTCATACAAATGGATGGGTGTGTAGGAAAATTGTGTATACAAAATACAAATATGTTTGTTGTTCCAAAAGGGTATTTACATCAAATTAAACAGATCTCTGGAATCCACACTAAGAATCCCTGTGTCGTGGAGACCAGTCTCTTCCTTCTTATCAAATCAAATAAAACTACAACAGAGAAAACTACATTAAAACAAAAACATAAAAAAAAGTAAAAATATAAAGAATTAGTTACACATGGCATGGTTTTGTGTAAATAAAAAAATATGTACCTATAATAATAATTAATTAATTAATTCCAAGAATTGTTACTTAGTCTTCGTCCTCTCTCCTAACTTTGCTGTGCCCGACAGGGTCCATATTGATCTTAACAATGTTTATACCACCTATATGTACTATGGAATGCAATAAAGTATTGAGTATTGAGTATTGAGTATGTGAGTGTTAGAGTGAGGAATGTGACTCTTTCTTGGAATAGTGTAAGGAAAATAAGTCAATAGTAGCCATTTAAGAGTAAAATATTACTAACGAAATATTGCAGCATGGACAGTAAAATCAAAGTGGAGGAATTTTAAAGTGCGGGTTTTTTTATAATAACTGCCTCGAAGATTATAAATTTAGAACCAAGCAAGAACTGGAACTGTGTTAAAAAAAAAGAATTGAGTTACGAATTTTTTTCCGAATCGGAAACAAATTTACAGATTTCAGATTTTTTTCCTATACTTGTGCTATGAGATCTTGCTTCATGCCTATTTTCAGGGTGCTAGGTTAACGGGAAGTACCTTATGAATTTTGATTCCCTTGAGAGTGTCGAAATATACGTTCTTTTGCGACATAAACGTCCGTATCTTTTTTTTTTGTTAGCTCATAAATTCATTTATTCACAGCTTCAAGGGACCACAGACCTGAGTATATGGTTTTAATTTCAACTCGACAAATTATTGATATTGTGTCTTTAATTTTGTGATTGTAATTTTATACTACGGAATACCTATGTCTTAAATAAATTAATAATAATAATAAAAATAATTTACGCTTTCCTGAAATAAATGGTTTTGACAGACAGACAGACGGACAACAAAGTGATCCTATAACGGTTCCGTTTTTTACTTTTGAGGTACGAAACCCTAAAAAGGACTCTACGCTCGGCAGTCGTACTTACGACCACGACAAAGCCGAGACAGAAATCAAACACAATCACCACACCAGAACAAATTCTGTGCATAATCAGGTGCCAATACATACAATTCTCTTTTACTACATCCTGTCCTCGCTCCAAAACCTAGACATAAGACCAAAATATAACTGAGAAAGGCTGGTGCCGTGACGTGGCGGCCATTTTCCCTACGATAATAAGCCGCACTTCGCTGCCACCTGTACAAGCACAGCATTAATCTTCTTCGCGATGTCGGGTAAAAAATGACAATTTAAAGTTGAAAGGAGTTTTCTTTCTGCATAATGATCAGACGGATATTGCTGATGGGTAGTTTAAAAAACTGTATAACAAAAGTATATTAGCTGCAAAACAATACTAAAATGATTTGAATTTAAAGGTAATGTTTGTTACAGCCGCGATCGCAATAATAATAATAATAAATAATAATATTCGACAACTATCACACAACGCCGTCTAGTCTCAAGCTAAGCAGAGCTTGTGTTATGAGTACTAGACAACTGATAAACATATTTATATATTTCTGAATACATACATATTATAGATAAATTACACCCAGAGACAGAATTAATAATTGTTCTCATTACACAAACATTTGTCCTGGGTGGGAATCGAGCCCACGACCTCCGGCTTAGCAGTCAGGGCCACTAACCACTAGACTAACAGACCAGTCATAATGGCAAACAGCCTCTCCCTAGTACTATAAAAGATCGTGTCGCTATTATTCCGGAGACTGTGGAATTAACATCGCATGATTTTGAATAAGTTAATAATAAATTGATATTTTATTTGGTAAAGATTTTTTTATTTTTAAGTATTTTGACTGGCCTGTTGGTCTAGTGGTTAATAGCTATCGGAGGTCGTGGGTTCGATTCCCACCCAGAACAAATGTTTGTGTGATGAGCGCGATCATTTGTTTTGTGTCTGAGTCTAATCTATAATGATTGTATGTATTTAGAAATATATAAGTATGTTTATCAGGTGTCCTAGTACTCATAACACAAGCTCTACTTAGCTTGGGACTAGACGGCGTTGTGTGATACTTGTGGAATATTATTATTATTATTTATTTAGGTGTTAAATATTGTACATAACATTTATGATAAATGATGACGATAATTATGAATTACATTAAATGTATTTATTTCCTTAAAATAATGAACTACGTATATTTAAAATAATTAAATAAAGTGTTTAAGGAAGTAATAATTTTTATTTAGTATTAATAGAAACAATAGTAAATTAAACCCAAAAATACGTACTTTATTAGCTAAAGCTGGCTAGGTTGTGTACTCCATATAAGTAAAATACATATAAACCTCACCTAGGCGCGGGCTTGCGGACGGCGAGCAATGGGTGGCTCGCGTCCGACCGTCCGGTAACCGTCCGGACCGAGCCCAAGTCGTCGACGGTGCATACTGTTCCACGCAGGGCTTTGAATAACGTTAAAAATTTGGTATCGTTACTTTCATCGGACGAAGGTAACGTTATTAGCAGAGGTAACGTTATGCTTGGTAACGATACTTGGTACAACTTTTACCGGTAAACTGACTTAACGTTATCGATGATTTTACCGAAAAATAGTAACGTTACCATGGCCCACGGCCTGATAACGTTACCAAATACATACGAAAAGTACCGTTAAATAACTTTATTTTCTTTTATCTCTTTTTTTCGTCTACATTAATGCAGTACTGGTTTGATCACGTAGGTATTCAAATCAAAAACACTTGTGCTGCGCAACGTTTTTCATTTTAAATAGGAATTACGTACATTTGTTATATTCAAATGAAAAAAGGCTACGTAATTTTGTACCTGAACTTAAAACGGATACTGAAGATTATTTTCGCCATCATTGTGACGATTTTCAGGGTTTATATAAAGATAATAATGGATCTGATTCAGTATCTAGAAATAAATAAATCCTATACCTACCTAAATCTTTCTCTAACCTTCGATTGCGTGACATACGTCATACATTTTTCGCTCATATGTTTAATATTTATGGCTTTGCGGTCTATTAGTTAAGGGGACACTAAATGCCAGCGACCTTGAGCGAACAAAAGAGGACCTAGCGTCACTCACCGCCCATCAAGATTATTCGAATAATAACATGTCCTTCATTTATTAATCACAATATGAACAAAAACAGTATATCAAAAGATTGGTAATTAAATTATCTTTTAGTTTGAGAAAGTTTCATAAAAATACACGTGACGGTTTTTGCCTGATCTTCGTTTTTTTGTGTGTGTTAGACATAACTTTGAAAATAAAGCACACGAAGTTTTACGAAAAAAAATTAAATATTCGTATATCAAATTATTAGGCAAGTAGTCTAGTTTAACATATATTTTTTTCAAAACATACGACTAGCCGTTTAGACGTGCTGTTGGATTTAAAATCATCAATAATCATGATCTCCCCCTTAATGAACGGCAGTAAGGAGGGTAATATATTTCGAGCGTTTGTGTGTGTTTATGGCTTGTGATACACATGAGCAACTGTTGTTTAGTAGTTAGTGTATAGTATCTTTTCAGTTAAGACTTTTAAGGCAGTCTCGTCAGTTTATAATTAATTTGTAATCATTTTATTTTTTGAACTAGCAGTTTAATTGTACGGACAGAAGAAAAAAGTGTACATAACACAAGCAAGCATATTATACATAAGAGGATTATATCCTTGATAAAAATGTTTGGCTAAATGCCGGAATATTTTTTTCTTTTATATTTTTATAAATATTGGAGGAGATACTACTGCCCTTTTTGTATTGTTGTTTTCGAAATGGTGCTTTTTATTTTATCTGTTTATTTTAAAGGAGCTTATGAAAATTTCTGTATGGTGTCCAGACGTAAAGAATAACACCATCCTTTCTCTTCCCGAGGGTGTCGTAAGAGGTGACTAAAGGACACACCAGATAATGGGCAGCAGCATTCTCTGTGCATTGCAACATCCACACTGCGATCGCCAATCGGTATGTTAAGCATGGCGATTATGGCAAAACCCCATAATGATAAGCACAACCAAAAGGAATAGGTCCTAGTGGTCACTACTGCCGGGCGGCAGCCTCACTACCCTTAACTCCGGTAGCGATCAACTTGCTTCGCTATAACCTTATGGCGAAGCAAGTCGTGCGAAGAATCTCCGGATGGGATCCGGCTACCCCTTTAGAAAACAACGACCGTACCTGACAACATATAGCACGCGTACACTCCGCTTCGACGAGAAGATCATCGAACTTTAAGAAAAATTGAGCAGGTTACGATAGAGTCTTGTGGGATTATCTGAAGTCTGAAGACAGGAGGAGGATCGATAATTCTCAAATTTGGAAACCTGCTTTATTTCCGGGGGAGATGACCAGCAGTCCCAGGATGGTTTTAGGTTTATCGTCCACAGGTCCCTTGTGGACAATGTGGTGAGGATCGAGAGTGTGTCAACCAGGGTGGCGTATCTTATACTCAGAATATCATCAAGATATTCTCAGAATATCATGAACCTCTCTGCTTATCATTCGTGGACTACGAGCTTTGATTCGATCGAGACTTGGGCTGTACTGCAATCTCCAACGGTTCCAGATTGACTATCGGTGCGTCGAAGTGCTGAAGTGTTCGTACGAGAAACATCACATTGTCAGTCCGACTTCAGGACCAGATGGATGGTGGAGGCACGGAGACGTCATTTCTCCGAAACTGTTTACAGCTGCAATGGAGGATGTCTTCAAGGTTCTGGACTGGAGTGGACTAGGCATTAATGTCAATGGCGAGTACATCCTTCGGTTTGCTGACGATATAGTAGTCATGGCTGAGACTACGGAGGAGCTCATTACAATGCTCGATTACTTTAGTAGAGCTTCCGAAAGAGTGGGCTTTAAAATAAACATGGACAAAACCAAAGTCATGGTCAATAACCATGTAGCACCTACTCCGACGAAAATCGGAGACTCTACACTCGAAGTTGTAGACGATTACGTTTACCTGGGACAGATAATCCAGTTGGGTAGATCTAACTTTAAGAAAGAGGTCAATGGTCGAATCCGACTCGGCTGGGCAGCGTTCGGGAGGCTGCGCGGTATCTTCTCTACCAACATACTAGTGTCTCAAGACGAAAGTCTGAGACCAGTGCGTGTTGCCAGTGATGAAATATGCCACTGAAACATGGTCGCTTACAATTGGCCTCTTCAGAAGGCTTACAGTCACCCAAAGGGCAATGGAAAAGGCTATTCTTGGAGTTTTCTTGAGTGATCGCATCAGGAATGAAGATATCCGCAGGAGAACCAAGGTCGCAGACATAGTTCGAAGAATCGCCAAACCTGAGTGGCAGTGGGCAGGGCACATTGCTCGTAGAACGGATGGTCGCTGGGGCCGAAAGGTTCTAGAGTGGCGACCGGGCATCGGAAACGCAGCGTTGGAAGGCCTCCCACAAGGTGGACCGCCGACCTGGTGAGAGTCGCGGGAATGCGGTGGATGACGACGCACAGGATCAGTCGTTGTGGCGACGTTTGGGCGAAGTCTATGTCCAATAGTGGACGTCTTTCGGCTAAAATGATGATGATGTGCTCATTTATTACTTTTTGTATTTAAAAACAATAGCATTGTATAAGAATGTGAAGTACCCTGGAGCATTTTTATGAGGTTACAACTTGTTTGACATTATGAGCATGGCAGTTGAGAGTTTGTCATGCTCACTCAAATGTCTCGCTGATGATGGTACGTTTTATTGGGTCATTTGGTGGACCTTCAAAAGGGTTGAGCTCAGTGGGGCTGATGCACGTGTCACGTGCGTGTACGGGCGCCGTCAGTTGAGACTGGTTTTTTTAATTTCTATTTTTTTATTAATTTTTTTTTTCATTACTTATCTACCTACATTGTGCTCACATAATAGAAGCGACTAATGTGACTTAACGGTGTCTATGGAGTTCCTTGCACGTTCTTCTCCATAAAGATCTACGCTTTGGAACGTGCAGTTTAGCTTCACTTTTTTATATGTATTTGTGTGTCTAACCCTGCTTATCTTGGCTACTTGCGTGATCGTTTTTCGTTCACTCAATTTATGTTTGTATCTATTTATTTACAGCTATTGTTAAATATGTATGTATTATATGATTTAATTCAGATAATATGGTCTATTTAATTCTTCTCTATATTTTTTATACACACTGCGTCTACATCTCTCATCCAACTCTCCTGTCGCAGGTCTGCTGGAAGAAATTTCGTTAGAAATAAGCAGGACCTTTGCACTCTTTTATCTGTATTTGATCTTTTCGCATGCCAAATGGTCGTTTTTGGCAGTCTATATATGCATCTTTGTATCTATTCTATCTATGTATTTATTTATGTATACGCGTACATACATACATACAAATACGGTTCAGTTGAAAACCAGCGTCAGGCAACTAGTTGTTGTAGTAGTTGTCTGGCATTTTTGCTGAACTTGACCTATTTGGCGTAGCCGTGAGAGATTAACATTGTTAGTTTTCTTTTTTTAATATATGTAAAGGCTTTTGAGCCCTTTCAGCAATGTTAATCGGATCTGTAACCTCGAAATGCGATTCGTAATAAGGCGTGGTTTATCAGGCGAAGGGTATAGATACTCATTACAAATCAAATCACTTAATGTTAGGAGTAAAATGAAAAGAAAATACTAAGTAAGCGGGGCCCGACTCTCACCACCCATAGTTGGAAGGTGAGTAGTGGGAATAAACCCTTAAGTTTTAGTTATTAATTAAGAACTTTTTCTATATTACTTCAAAAAAAAAAAAATACAAAGTAATTTTATTTTAATAAATTTGTGTAAAACTAATTTAGCAAAAGACCTCTGAAAATCTGCTATTTTACGTGAACTTTGGCCCCCCATAATGTACTCATTAAAAAAAGTACACAATACAAGCCTTGCACATTTAATATGAGATTCTGAATGACGCCAATTTTTCTGAAAAACTTTTAAGCGAATGTGTAATTAATCAAAATTACAATTACCGCACGCCTCGTTTGTGAAACCGTACCATATTTAGTTTAGATTTTAGTAGCAACTAGCAAGCATCGTTTGACTGGCGATGTTGCCGTTCCGTAGTGCGCCGCCGCCCGCGCTACGCCGCGCCGCTTAGGTTGCGCGGGTTGACAACAATGCATTAAGTAACGATAAAAGTATCGATACTTGTAACGTTAATTGGTAACGTTATTTTATAGATTCGATACCAAGGTATCGTTACTCGTGTTACCGTTAAAATGTTAACTTTATGAAAATAACGTTAATTAACGAAACTTATAGTGTGAATTTGGTAACGTTAACAAGCCCTGGTTCCCACGCGCACGTCAAGGAGATGTCAGCAAATCGTAGGGGCCCAGCAGGGTCGAAGCCTACTGGGGCCACGGGTAGTGTGAAAGTGAAACCCGGGGCCCTGGGACGAAAGAAAAGAAGGAACTGGAGTGGGTTTTCAGTAAAAGTCTGACACTATCTCCCGCCCCGCCCATTTGTCATAAGATGATTTTACCAACCAAAAAAAAAAAAAACTCAACACAAAATAAAGATGAGGTTAATTGATGTCTTGAAGAAATTATCTCCCTTGAATCCCAAAACACCCACAAAATAATTGAAAACAAATTAAAATATGACGAATTAACGAAATGTTCACTTTCATTCATGAAGCTCGATGCAGAGGAACAAGATATGTCTGCTTGCCTGCATTTCCGAAACAATTCTCAACGAAGCGACAATAACGAAGATAAGCATTTAAATAAAATAATTTTGGACGAATAAATGAGGTAAGAAAATATTACCTACAAAGAAATAAAAACTTTTTACAAAATAAAAATAACCGACTTCACTAAAAAAAACTGAGTCCGAGTCCCAGCAATGGGAACATTAAAAAGCTGATCATGCTATACTATTGTCATAGTCGCTTAACTATCTTCGTTGTGATATTTATGTGAGTATGAAGTTCCGTTGGCCTTTCCTGGTCTTCTTTATCAGTTCCACTTCATCAAATGTTACTTTTTGACTGTAAATAAATTGCAAAATCAATATATGGTTGCCTAAAATATTTCATGAGTTACCTCTATTCCTCTTGGATCCCATAATCAAAACTGGATTTTGGGACCAGTCTTGAAGCATATCCATTAAGAGGGGAAAAAAATAGCAAATCAGTCCACAAAAGACGGAGTTCTGAGAGTTCTAAAACACATAAAAAAAAATACAACTGGATTGATAACCTCCTACTTTTTTTTGAAGTCGGTTGAAAAGTAAAAAATACCTTTTATTTAATGGTTTAGCAATATCAAACTTAATATTATAAATGCGAAAGTGTTTGAGTATGTGTGCGTGCGTGTACATTTGTTGCCTTTTCACGAACTGCTGAACGGATTGCGATGAAACGTGGTACACAGATAGACCATATCCTGGAATAGCACATAGGCTATAAGAGTGTGTAATACATTTAAGTAATAAACAAGAAATGATGCCCTAAACCCAGTATCATAATTACCTAACACAATGAACCACCATTTCAATCACAACCTAATTATATCCCTAATGTATTATTTCGTCATCATTCATCATCATTTCAGCCGAAAGACGTCCACTGTTGGACATAGGCCACCCCAAGTGTCGCCACAATGAACGGTCCTGTGCGTCTCGCATCCATCGGATTCCCGCAACCTTTACTAGGTCATCGGTTCACCTTGTAGGGGGCCTTCCAACACTGCGTCTTCCGGTACGCGGTCGCCACACCAGAACCTTTCGACCCCAACGGCCATTTGTTCTACGAGTAATTTGCCCTGCATATTGCCACTTAAATTTGGCGCTTCTTCGGGCTATGTCAGCAACCTTGGTTCTCCTACGGATATCTTCATTTCTGATTCGATCATGCAAGGAAACTCCGAGCATAGCCCTTTCCATTGCCTTTTGGGTGACTTTAAGCCTTCTAATTAGGCCCATTGTGAGCGACCACGTTTCGGAGCCATATGTCATCACTGGCAACACTCACTGGTCATAGACTTTAGTCTTGAGACACTGTGATATGTTGGACGAGAAGATACCGCGCAGCTTCCCGAACGCTGCCCAGCCGAACCGGATTCGACGGTTGACCTCTTTCTCGAAATTAGATCTACGCAACTGGACTGTCTGTCCTAGGTAGACGTAATCGTCCACAACTTCAATGGATGATTTGTTTATGGTTCCAAATTCAAATTTTTGTTTTTTGTAGTTGTTAGATTGCCACAACTGTTTTCCATTTTGGCGCGGAGTTTGAGTTGCATCTGTTATTTATATTAAATACAGTGCTGGTTTTAGTAATATCATATATAGTGTGTATTGCGAATTTCATAATGGACAAAAATATCGAACAAAGAGTTTGTCTTAAATTTTGCATCGCCAATAGAATTTCGTGTTCGGAGTCACTGAAAATGTTACAGAAGGCTTACGGTGAATCGACTTTATCAAAAACTCGTGCTTATGAGTGGTTCAAAGCGTTCAAAAGCGGTCGAGATGTGATGGAAGATTTGCCTCGCTCTGGTAGGCCGTCAACGTCTGCAACTGAAGTTAACATCGCAAAAGTGAAGAAAATAGTGACTGAAAATCCCCATTCAACTCTGAGAGAGACAGCCGCCGAACTTTCTGTATCTCACGAGTCGATCCGTACCATTTTAACTAATCATTTGGGTATGAAACATGTTGCTGCTCGGCTAGTCCCAAAAGATCTGAATTTTCTCCAAAAACTCAATCGCATGAAAGTCGCTGAGGACATGCTAGAACGAGTCAGTTCGGACCCAACATTCATGAAACGCATTGTTACTGGTGACGAGACGTGGGTTTACGAGTTTGACATGCAAACTAGTCAACAAGCTTCGGAGTGGCGCCTTCCAACTGAACCGAAACCGAAAAAACCACGCCAAAGTCGATCAAAAGTCAAAGTCATGTTGACTGTTTTCTTTGACTATCGCGGTGTTGTGCACTCTGAATTCTTACCGGAAGGTCTAACGGTAAATAAAGAATATTATTTGAGCGTTATGCGGCGTTTAAGAGAGCGAATTCGACGAAAAAGGCCAGATTTGTGGAAAGAAAATTCTTGGATTTTGCACCACGACAATGCGCCTTCGCACAAGGCTATCATTGTGAACGAATTTTTGACCAAACACTCAACAAATACCATCCAGCAACCACCATATTCACCAGATATGGCTCCTGCTGACTTTTTTCTTTTTCCTAAACTCAAATTACCACTTCGTGGCACCCGTTTTCAATCGATAGAAGACATAAAGGAGAATTCGCGGCGAGAACTGAACTCAATTCCGGAAGCAGCGTTTAAAAAATGTTTTGATGAATGGATTATTCGTTGGCGCAAGTGTATCGTTTCTAAAGGAGCATACGTTGAAGGTGATAAAATGAATTTGGATGAATAACAGACATTTTGTGTATTATTGATCTTTTCCCGGTACTTTCTTGACAGAGTAGTATATAAAAGGAGAAACAGACTGACTGATATATCAACGCACAGCCGAAACTACAGAGACTAGGAACATTAAATTTTGCACAAGGCTTTCTTTTATGACGTAGGTGAGTACTACAACCCCTAAGATGATGAAATGGGGGTTCAAAGTTTGTATTAAGAAACCCACTTTCACGTGGATGAAGTCGCGGCCAAAAGCTAGGGTTGCATATGTTGATTTCCCAACTCAAAAACAAAATGTACTACTTGTCTCAGGAAATACGGCAGGTGGCTAGGGGTGGCTAAAACGGCCCCTTGCAGTGGCCACCCCGAGCTATAGCTCTTTTGTCTGAAGGTATTTTACTGAGTGGCCAGTGAGACGAGTGTGAAATACGTTTTCCTCAATTTCACTCTTTTCTCACCCACACAAAATTCGGGCAAAAACTGATTACTGGTTGAGGGGTGCAAACCGAGTGTTTTACTGTAGTATAGAAGTTTATGGTAGGTACCGTTGAATGTATGAAAATGAAAAGGGGGAAAATCACGTTGTAGACTTATTCCCTGCTGTAAGACATTAGAAAATCACCCATTGTATTAACATTAATAGTTAGGAAAATAAATTTGCATAACAATGAAATGTGAAAAATGTAATATTCTTTTTCATAACTTTATTTGCGTATCGTAATGTCATTAGAGATGTACATTATTACTTAAAGCTAATATTTAATTGTGGAATCTCTAGGGCATAGTAAATAAATATAATTAAACATAAAATTCAATTAAAAAAAGAAATATTTACAACCTAATTTAATTCAGTGTAATTTTTTTTTTACTATTTTGGTGTACAATAAAGTTTATTCCATTCTATTCTATTCTATTTTATTCTATTCTATTCTATTCTATTCTATTCTATTCTATTCTATTCTATTATATTCTGTTCTATTCTATTCTATTCTATTCTATTCTAATAGTCGTGGTTGTGGTAAGAATACAGCCATAGGAATTGGTAAACCAAATGAAATTGCAAAGCTGCTGTTAAACCGACCACTGAGTCCTACTTATCTTAGACTAGGTCCGAGGTACTGTCAGCAATCAACTCAGTGAGGCCATCAACTTTGAGAACTGTTTAATCCTTTCGTTGTGAACATAAGGTGTCCCAGTAAAACTCATGCCAACACGGCTGAACTTAACAGTCAACATTTGCAAAGAAAATTTCATTAACTCGGGTGTTCTGATTTATCACAGTCTTTCAGTAGGTTTAGCAACAAACTTGTACTAAAATTCATTGCCTTAATTGACTTTTTAATTAGGCAAAAAGTTAGGAAACGCCATCGCCCGCTCCAGTACGTTCTAGCCTGATTTATGAATATCAGATTTTTTCATAAACGCTTGGAGTAAAGTGTAGCTACTATAAGGAGAAAAGTATTTCAAAATAAACTAGATTATTAATCCGGAAATTGAAGTATTGCTTTTATAGGGTCGAATTAAATTAATAAGTGAAATTTAAACGCCGCAGGCCTGAAGAGTAGATCTAGATATCTAATTACGATAAAAAAAAACTAAACTACTAATTTTAATCAACTGCAGGCCTAGCCAAGTTACGACCGTTTCGTTTCGATTCTCTTGCGTCGAACGCCTCTAGTCGGCCACGCCTCAGATTCCTTTGTCCTGACTTCATTTCAAATATATATAGAAAGGAATTGGAAGCGTGGCCGACTTGAGGCTTCCGTCGCAAGAGAATCGAAACGAAACGGTCGTAACTTGGCAAGGAGGGCAGGAGCTGAGTACGGGTTCAACGGTCGCTAGAAGTATAGATAGAAAAAAAATTATAATATTATAATCAGTCATAAAATGTTCCCACCGTTGGGTCTCAGACCTCCTCTCTATGATAAGAAATAAACCGTAAACCATCACGCGGGTCCAGTGCAAGTTGGTGGATGTCACATGTTTTCAATTTTTGATTTCTAGGGCATGCCGGTTTCCTCACGATGTTTTCCTTCACCATTTTGAAAGCACTGGCGATGAAATAAATGTTTGCTGAGTTTGAACCCGCGACGTAAAACTCACAAATCGGGGAAGTTACCACTAAACAAGGAAAAATTACCAATGCTCTTAATGCAGGCTTATATAAACAGAATATATTAGGTAAAAATTATGATTTTAGTTTTTGCTACTCTATCTTTAGTTATTTAATTTGACCCTGTATAATAACTATATTATATCTATGTATAGTCTAGTATGTGTGGAAAGTAGTGGTGGCCAAGTGGTTATGACCCCGACTTACAAGTTGTAGGTCGCGAATTCACACCCTACCAGGCGCATAACTTTGTGTAATTTATTTCATCACCGCTGCTCTCAAAAACGGTGAAGAAAATCATCGTGAGGAAATCGGCATGTCTTAGAAACAAAAATTCGAAAACTTGTGATATTCACCAACCCGCACTGTTGGATTACGGCCCATTCGATCTCCTAGAGAGGAGGCCTGAGTCCCAACAGTGGGAACATTAAAAATGGCTGATTATACGATGCTTATGCTATAGTCTAGAAGGTATATAATTTTAAGACGGCAGACTACTTTTTCTATTTCAAGTCCTTACAGTCCATCCTAAGGTTGTCTGGTAGATATCGCTATCAGCGATAAGACCGCCTTTGTACCCATAGATTTAAGTTAGTGTAAAAGTTTTGTTACTATTTTGGTATACAATAAAGTTTATTCTATTCTATTATTGTATAGAAAATAAATGGATATTTACTTCTAACCAAACTAAATATCTCTATAGGAGTAAATCGGTATATATATCATCTATGCTCTTAATCATGCATAATTCAAGCGAACGTCAGCGAAATATTGACATGTAATGATGGATGGTTGCAATGACATGACATGATGTGATCTACAAGATAGATATATACTGCAGCTGCTTACCTGTAATCTGGGAGGTCATGACTGAGTATTTACATAGGTTTATACAAGTCTAGGAAAATAAACACAACCGACTTCAAAAACAAATTCAAAAATGCAAAGTAACTTTAATTTCGGAAGTAGATGTCAAAAAATTAAAAAACAAAATCAGAAACACCGACTCACTTTTTAGTTGTGGCATTCCACAGCTAAAACTAAATAGTGAGCAAGTTCTCTAGTAACAATAAGGTTCCTTTTGAACTGGAAAATCATCAATTGAGCTCTCTAGGGTAAAGCAAGTATCGGTCCTTCTGCACTCTTTTAGTTTTGCTGACCACTCTACGAGGCATGCCTAGTATGAGGCATGCATACACTAGATACGCGCCGTAGAGTTACTTGGCTTGGTCTTTACCCGATGACCCGACGGAGAGCTACCCATTGCTCGTTACTTACCAGCCCGCGCTTTTCGTGGCGGGAATCACCCTGCGACTCCGACTTATGAGTATGTTATGAAATGGTTTTAAAAATAAACCGACAAACCATTTCATCATTAATTGAAGTGTTTCATATTCTACCTCTGTTTTGTTTTTTAAGTAGGAAAGTTATCTTATGACAAATCCCGCTCTTAGGCGGAGCGAGAGATAGTGTCAGAATTTTACTGACTTAAAACCCACTCCTGTTCCTTCATTGCCTTCGTCCCAGGGCCCTGGGTTTCGTTTTCGCACTACCCATGGCCCGAGCCCCTACGATTTGCTGACAACTCCCTGAGGCGCGCGTGGAACAATACGCGCCGTCGACGACATAGTCTACTTCTGGAGTTCTTCATTAGATCTTCACCAAATTTAAATGGAATCTAGCAGATAAACTCTTCGAAACAAAAAAAAATTTCAAAATTGGTTCACATTTGGCGCAAAATCAAAATATCGCTGAAAGGGGTTTCTTAGTTCAGACGAATTGAAACCCCGTCCTTTTTTCTAAGTCGGTTAACAAAAAATAAACAGTCTGATTCATGAAAATCTTTTATCAAATGACATCTCCCACTTTGGATGGAGCTATTGGGATTGTCAGGCTTTTACTGACTATATAACCTATCCATGTTTCTTCAGTTGCTCCTTGCGTTCCAGGGCCGCGATGACCCAGGCTTATAAGTTCCCGGTATAAAAAAAGGTTATAATAAAAATTGCATAATGGTTTCCGAGAAAATTAATAATTTCTTGAACAATGTCCCCAATATTAAAACATGCTGCTTAATACCAACAAAATATTCTCCAAAGAATTTAAGGTTTAGCTTTATTACAATGAAGGGACATAAAAATTACCATTTTTATGCTTATAGGTAAATTTTAGAGACGTGATTACGGGAAATTAAATAGTGAGGGGAAAGTACCGAGTATCGATTAACGATTAGTCGACTTTTAAAACAACGTAATTATTTTGTGTTACTAGGTTGGAAGTCTTGTAACCGCTCTAGCTTTAAGTGGATTTCGATATTATTTATTCAAATGTAATGGATATCCTCTACCTTGAACCTGACGTTTGTTATACCTTCTATGAATTTGTTAATGAACTTCAAATGTCAAAGTTCAGTTAACACTAATAATTACTGATGTTGTTTTTTTTTTTATTGGGTGGAGAAATCATCTTATGACAAATCTCGCTCTTGGGCGGAGCGGGAGACAGTGTCAGACTTTTACTGACTAAAAACCCACTCCTGTTCTTTCGTTGCCTTTGTCCCAGGGCCCCGGATTTCGTTTTCACACTACCCATGGCCCCAGTAGGCTTCGACCCTGCTGGGCCCCTACGATTTGCTAACATCTCCCTGAGGCGCGCGTGGAACAATACGCGCCGTCGACGACTTGGGCTCGGTCCGGACGGTTACCGGACGGTCGGACGGCGGGCTACCCATTGCTGGCCGTCCGCAAGCCCGCGCCTACGGTGGCCGGAAATCGGGATCGGAATCCCGGCGGGCGGTTGGAGCGTAACGACCGTTGCTTAACGCGATCGGCCGCCTCCTTTGCTAGCATTACTGTTTCGCAGAAGGATGCGACCATCTGATACTCCTCCTCGCTCCGGACCGTGGCCTGTACCAAGACCCGGCGCGAGAGATCGCCGATTACTAATATGGTACACTATTTTCGATGTCGAAATGGGGTTTGCTCATTATTTCGGCCCTAATTAATGGTATCTAATGAACTCTGTCTATCTACATAGATAAGATTTCTGATGAACTTTTATCATCAAATTCTGTACAGTAAAGTAAGTCTAAGTCACTTTTAATTCATACCAACGATTCTGTTCACTTTAAAAACATAGTTGTTTTTCATTTGTAAATAATATAAAACGCTTTCGATTTACTCTCGATTGGTGGGCTGTAAAATCTCTGATACACTAGGGGACAAATTGTCCCCCAACGTGACGCGCAACGCTGTGAAATTGTTTAACAAAACGTGCCGTCACTAGTGAATGTCTTGTAAAATAATATAATATAATATTTCACGACTATCACACAACGCCGTCTAGTCCCAAGCTAAGCAGAGCTTGTGTTATGAGTACTAGACAACTGATAAACATATTTATATATTTCTAAATACATACATATTATAGATAAATTATCCCCCAGGCACAGAAAAAGTGTTCGTGCTCATCACACAAACATTTGTCCTTAGTGGGAATCGAACCCACGACCTCCGGGATAGCAGTTAGGGCCACTAACCACTAGACCAACAACCAAATGGTGGGGGCATGTAGTGGGACACTAGGCGATGTTGCAACGTCGCTTAGGTTTAGAATCATTTTGGTGGACATTAATGTTTCTAACTATATCCGGCTTTATTTTCTTTGAAAAATCCTAATCCACGTTTAGCTAAAACATTGAGCTAATGACTGCATTCATCACATCTTTTCATCGTTTAATAGTGTCGCAGATCGTGGAGATTTCTAGGTGGCACATTCTGCATTTTCCATATAAATAGCGAAGATGAAAGAAGTTGTGCGCTCAGTGCAGTTTCCTCCGCTTTGCGTCGTTCATTCTCAATGCCGTCTTCGTGACCTTGACGAATAACTTTATTGTGGACTATATTGATAAGTTTTTGATTTTTTTTAATGTCTTTTTTTTAATTGTAAATATTATTGTAGTTAGTATTGTATAATGTAGAAGCATTTTTTTCAAATTTTGTAAATGTGAGTACCATGGAGCTTTTTTTTTAGTTTTTAGTTTAATATTGAACCAGTTGAGAGTTGGTCATGCTCACTCAAATGTCTCACTGATGGTGGCGCGTGTGTTGGATCATTCGGTTCCCTTCAAAATGGTTGAACTAAGTGGTGCTAATGTTCGCGTCATGTCCGTGAACGGGCGCTATCAGTTGAGACTAGTCATCTCTCAGCTGCCAGTTGCTATTTTAATATCTGTATTTAGTTTTTATTTTTACTTTATTTACATTGTTCTCACTTGATAGCGACAAGAAACATGTAACAGATGCCAAGGAGTTTCTTGCACATTCTTCTCCATAGAGATCTACGCTTTGGAATGTGCAATTAGCATAATTTTTTCTGACTGACTGACTTCTTGACATTTCAAAAATGCCTATAAATGGTTTATTTGAAATAAAATGCTTTGACTTGGATTTTTTTTGGCCATGTTGTCACCATCTTCGGCGATGAGAATTGCATCTCAGACTCTATGGTCTCCAGTGTAGCAAGGACGTCTGACCAACGTATCGGACTCCTGTTTCTCAACGCACTTTAGCTAGCACGAATTTTGCTGCCATCACTAGCGCGGCAAGACATATCCGTACCTTGTGAATAGTACACCGAAAAAAAAAACCCTAATCGCCTAAACACAAAATAGTCCAAAGCAGGTCCATCACTACTAAAAACCGTCTGATTTAGGTGATTTATGTACAATAAGGGGCAACTTTTAATTTCGTAAGGCTGCGATGTCTAAGCTATTTGTTTGAGGCTGGTTATAAAACTGTCTACTCGCCGTGTTTTATTGTTTTGAACGTGACTCCGAAGCTGTTTGCATGTTGCCTAATTTGCACGACGATTTACAATTTTTGGAACATTAACGGTAATGTGAGAAAAATGTTTTTAGTGTGAAAGTTATCGCATTCCTAATGGTCATTATAAAAATAATAATAATGAAATTTATTTCAGAACTGCTTCCATATACTCGTAGTGTTAGTAACAATGTTCTTAGCCTAATAGCCACTTTATATAAATGTAATTGTTACCTTATTTACTTATTTAATTGTCTTTTTTTATTTTCCAATTTATATTATTTTTATTTCCTTTTTCTGCCCAAATCTTTTTTTTTTTACACTGCACCGTTCTTTCGTCTTTATGTCGACATCGCCACCGGCCCACGCTGAAAACCAGCGCTGTGAGCTCATTGCATTATGCGTGAGGCCGCAGCTTTATGCTGAGCGTTCGGCCATTTTGCGCGGATGTGACGCATATCTTCCCTATCAATTGATTATGTTTGTTTAGCTAATTTTAAGATTGCATCATTTCACGTGAATAAACTGTTTTTCTTTCTTTCTTTCCCAGTGTTAGTAAAGCATAATAAATTCATAATAATAATAATGACAGTAGGCCTCGCGTGTAGGCCTATCAAATGTGTCATCAGTACAGAGTCCCATCGGCCGGCACACGCGGTCAGGATGGCGCTGGGGCCGCCTCGTACCCGCGCCAGTAAAGACGCACTTCGCTTTCGTATGACAGCGTGAAAGCCGTTCACGCGCGCCTCCGCGAACATGCCACTCGCGCTACAGTACCGCGGCAGCCCCATCAGCACCCTGAACGCGTTAATATATTACTACTCAACTATTTTAATCAGAATTTCTAATTTTGAAACTACTTCGAACAATTTATTTAGTGATGGAGCAGCCGTGAAGCACACATAATGTTATTTTTGAGTTCTTTAACGCACAGGACCGTTCATTGTGGCGACACTTTGGGGAGGCCTATGTCCAATAGTAGACGTCTTTTTGCTGAAATGATAATGAGAATTTTTTTCAATGATAGCTATTTTTTATTTTATTTTTATTATTCTTTCTAATGTTACCATGCCTATTTCTTATATGTATTTTTTTTACCCTACTTGGGTAGTGGGTGAGTTCTCTAGAATGTTTACGAAGAAACAATTTTTCACAGAAAATGTTCTATGAAGCGTGAAGTCGCAACCCACCTGTCTGGAGATCCTTTAGTGCTTGTGTTTTAGGTACAGAGGACCTATTGAATTTGTCTATAAAGTCTGCATCGGTTTTTATTTCCCACAACTTTCACATAACGCCATTTAGCCCCAAACTAAGCAGAGCTTGTGGTATGAGTACTAGACAATAGGTAAACATGCTTATATAAGGTGTTAAAAAATTAACTTTAAGAATTTTGAGGGTACATTGTACTCCATATTATGAACAACTTTTACTATGGGACCAAACCTAAAATCGCGAAAAAAAAATCAGTTGTTCCCTATGTTTATGTTCGCATAACTCGTCAAAATGTATGGAGCAGCTGATTTTTATTTTCGCGATATCAGGTTTGGTCGCATAGTAAAAGTTGTTCATAATGAGGAGTACAATGTCCTCTCAAAATTCATAAAGTTAATTTTTTAACACCTTATATATTTCGAAATACATATATAGTACACCCCTATTTTTTAATTGGTACAAAAAAAATGGGCTCTATTTGTGCCCGTTACTAATCATATTTACGTATAAAAATGTAAAAAAAAAAAAGAAACCCAAAATTCTCCACGAAAATATGTCATAATTGGTAAATTCATAATTGAATCAATTATTCATAACAATTGCTACTAGAAAATGCCACGCGCAGTGTTTTCCCATTATTTTTCATTCCTAATCAATAGCCTGTACAATATTTCCATAAATTGAGTGACATTTTGGGATATAAACAAACGCTAATAACTTTACTGTTTATAAATATTATTTATTGAGACTTTTCTTAAATATTAACAAGACCTTTTCTAATAAGCTCTTTAAGTATTTGTACTAATTAAAAACTAGTGGTGTATATTAAAGATTATACCCAGACACAGAACAAATGATGGTGCTCATCACACAAACATTTGTCCTGGGTCGAACCCATGACCTCCATGCATAGCAGTCATGGCTATTAACCACTAGACCAGCAGGCCACGCAATAGACAATCTTCTTATTATTGTTAATATGAAAATAGCTAAAAAGATCGCTGCAAAGCTAGTTCGCTTTAAGAACACTGGTGGGTTTTAGTCTGTAAAATTATGACACTCCCTCTCGCCTTACCTAGGGCGGGAAGAGTCATTTGATTATTTCTCACAAGAAAGGTTCACTTAGTGCCTAGAGCATTGCGTTATCTGGCGTAATTTAGAATCATTTCAAAATCAGAGAGGTACTCTAGCGCGCCTATAAGCTAAGTTCTCTCTTTTTAATAGAAAATCATCAAATATCTTCTCTCACTCCGAGTGGAGCTAGAGTGTCAAGCTTTTGGTGACCAAAACCCACATGTGTTCCTCAAGATACCCTTTGCATTCAAGGTTCTCTAGATGGTGACTTTCTTTAAAATTTTAGAGGTATGTGGAACAGAGCGTAAAGTCCTGCAAACCTCCGTTGAAAAGAGGGACGGGTGTTGTGTCTGGTCCGAAAACTGTCCGATGGTTGATAACGGGCTGTTGTATATGTTCTAATCAGACGAAGGATTCTTATAGGATTTTTTTTTAGGTGAGAAATTCATTCAAAGACATCTCCCGCTCTTGGACGGAGCAGAAGGGTGTGTCAGACTTGTACTGACTAAAAAAACACTCCTGTTCCTTCTTTGCCTTTCATATCAGGGCTGGGCCCCTACTATTTGCTGACATCACCTTGAGGCGCGCGTGGAACACTACGCGCCATCGACGACTTGGGCTTGGTCCGGACGGTCGGATGGCGAGCTACCCATTGCTCGTCGGAAATCAGGATGGGGATCCTGGTGGCTGGGGCATGAGGGCCGCTTTCTCGCGCGTGCACGTGCATCTTAGCATTACTGCTTTGCAGAAGGGGGCGAAATTCGATACAGGATAATTTCTTTGTGATGACATAGATGTCGCTACAAAAAGATCCCGCAGCTCTATCACAACTAAGCTCCCTAACAGGTGGACTGTCCACAAACCCATTTGAACAACAAATTGCGACGACCAGTCCATTTGCTAGGCTTTGTAATTATGACAATGTCCCCTTTATTGACCGTTCACAACGGTCACTAGTAGAATCATGTGTTTGAGCCACCTGTGAAACACCAATGACTAACTGAACCCACCTGTAGGGTTATTGTCCACTGCTAGTACTGATAAACCTGAACCACACTCAGTCACACTATAAAGCTATTTGAAGATGGCTTAATTTTGACGCGCATTTATAATAACATTCCACAACTATCTCACGACGCCAATTAGCCCCTAACTAAGCAGAGCATGTGGTATGAGTACTAGACAACTGGTATGCTTATATATTTCTAAATAGATATATATTATAGATAAATTATACGAAGACAAAGAACAAATGATCGTGTTCACCACACAAACATTTGTCTTGGGTGGAAATCGAACCCATGACCTCCGGCACAGCAATCAGGGCCACTAACCACTAGACCTGTTGGTCTAGTCAATTAAATATTTGCTTACAACCGATCACAAGAGTTCGCGTTAACTCGAGAAATTCTTAACTCGAGTTTGAGTTAAGATTTTCTCAAATCCTACTTTTGACTGTTGATACTGGAGTTTAAGAAATACTTAATTTCAAATGCTTGTAGTGGCCCAGCAGGGTCGAAACTTACTGGGGCCATGGGTAGTGTAAAAACGAAACCCGGAGCCCTGGGACGAAGGCAACGAAGGAACAGGAATGGGTTTTAAGTCAGTAAAAGTCTGACACTATCTCCCGCTCCGCCCAACAGCAGAATTAGTCATTAGATGATTTTCCCACCTAAAAAAAAAAGAGACTTCAAATGCTTAAATCAAAATTGGGGGTTATGTTGTCTCCAAAATAACTCATAGCGAATAAATTCGCGCAAACGGGCGCGGGAACATCTGAAAGAGCTACCGTAGCCCTGAAACGCAAAAGGTAATTAAAGGAAACAGTCAAGTTTAAGTTAGTAATGTCTGGCACGTCCTCTTACTCCATCTAAGAGCGAAAAAAATCATTTGATGGTTTCCCACCTCAAAAAATATAAGCAACAGCCGCTAGTCCAACAAAAATCTACACCAAAAAACTATCTGCCAAAAAAATAAACCACAGCATCAAATATTTAGACCGCATATACCTCCTTAAACGTCGTATACCTGCCGGTTGAATGAACGTAGATTTTTCCGGGAATTTCTCCAGGTATATCCATCAGGCATGTATTATTAAGAAGGCTCCCTCTCATATGTCGTATTCCATAAGGAAGCAATGCTCATATGAAATACCTTTTGAATTATTTGGCGAGCTCTTTGTTACAATGGCGTTACATTCCCTCTTTGTTGTCGGTTAAGAGTTCAATCTTTTGACGCGTGTTTTAATTTGAATGTTTTGTACTATATTTCTTATATAAGTAGGGGTTGTGGAATGGGAAGTTTGGAGTTAATTTATGGGCTCCAGCGCCAGCAGAACAAGGTTCTCAGGACAATCGCGAAAGTACCATGGTACATAACCAACAATGAAGTTCACGAGCAGCTTGAAATGAGAACAATCAAAAAGGAAATTCGAAGCTTGGCAGCTAAATTCAAAGAGCGGCTAATCAGTCACTCTAACGAACTCGCTCGGCAGCTCACCATGAATCAGTATGTGAGGCGACTAAAACATCATCCAATCCTAGAGCTAGAAGACAGAGATAGTAGCTCTGGACAGCAGATGAGTAAATGCTTCCAATGGGAAGCCACTCCGCATAACAACATCACAGAACAGATTTGCTCATAGCCTAAGGACTGATTGCAAATAAATAAAAAGGAAAAAAAAATATGGGCTGTTGGGTTGAGTTCTATGGGTGAGAATTCATCTAATAACTCTTACTGATCTCTATCCAGAGCAAGAGGAGTTATTTGTGATTTCTTCTTGCGGGAGGGAATGTCAGACTATTACTAGCTAAAACTTACTTATGTTCTTTCAGCCGCCTTTGCGTTCCAGGACTACAGTGCACTTTCTTCTCCATAGAGAAAAAAAGATTGCATGTAGCGGAGATTAGAATGTTGAGATGGATGTGTAGTGTGACGAGAATAGATAAAGTGAGAAATGAGTATATTAGAGGAAGTTTGAAAGTGGCGCCAGTGACTGAAAAGATGAAGGGGAATCGTTTATCTTAGTATGGTCATTTAAAGAGGAGGGATGAAACGCATGTTACTAAAAGAGTTATGAGCATAAATGTGGATGGATAGAGAGGGAGACCAAAGGAAAGATGGCTGGATTGTGTGAAAAGTGATATGAAAGAAAAGGAAGTTCGTGATAGCATGACGAGTGACAGGGTAGAATGGAAGAAAAAACGTGTTGTGCCGACCACAAATAAAACGGGACAAGGGCAGGCAGATGATGAGAGAGCTAGGCGTTTGAATGTGCAAGTACCATCATTTTCTGACTGACCGACTGACTTCTTGACAATTCAAAAGAGCTCGTAAATGTATAATCTGTGGCACCACTATAAGAGTCGCTTCCTTGATGAGCTGGAATAAAAGACTGAACAAGAGTTTCTTGGCGGACTTAAATAATCATCAAATAAATATTAATAACAAACATTTAAATGTGCGAAGCTACAATTAACGACAAATGATTTATTTGCAATAAATGCTTTGATCAATACATTTGATTGATAAATGCTTTGATTGATTGTGATATTAGGTTCTCCATCCATTCATTATTAGGTTTCCCATTTCTCAGTAGTAGCTCAAAGTCGGGATTTGCGCCTGGTAAATCCGAAGGACTTGTTTCCTCTGCCCTGAGCGAAACCTGGTTTGACTATTAGAGCCTCTCTGCCGAGCCCTTTGGGGAATGCAGGTATTAAGTTATGTCATATTATATCAAGACTTATTGTTAACTGCTCTCTGAATGTTTAGCAGCCACTTTTTGAGGTGACCAGTCATTTAATAACTACTCCCCGTCGGGATGTTGCGAGAAGGTATACCAGATTTTTAATGACAAAAACCAACCGTGTCCCTTCAGTTGCTCTTTCGTTTCAGGGCTCCGGTAATTCTGAAACAATTCCGCAGCCCTACATGTTTCGAAACCTGAGACAAAGGCAACGAAGGAACAGGAGTGGGTTTTTAGTCAGTAAAAGTCTGACACTATCTACCGCTCCGCCCAAGAGCGGGATTTGTCAAAAGATGATTTTCCCACCCAATAAAAAAAAACCCTACATGTTTAACGCTTTCCCTTTAAAATCAATATCTAGAGACAGGAAATTTCCAAAAATAAACATCCAAGAAATACTCCATAACTATCGAAAATGTCACGTTCATTCAATTCTCATCATCGGTTCTGGTACAGCACTTTCTTTTTCCAATTCCTAAGGAAGACATTCAAGTCATAGAAACGGAATTCCCCAAAATATGTACGAATGTGTTTACGAATCGTTTATTCACTATGGAAAATGAAATCGAATATCACGTTCAAACCATAACAAAATCACTTTATAAATCACCAATGAAAACATACAAAGACGCGTATAACGAAGTCAACACAATTCAATTAAGTGAGGCACTATGTAAATTAGTTGTGTTGGTATCCCGGCGTTTCCCGTCAAGATACAATAAAGGCGTTATCTGCGAAGCACACCCTCGTTGCTCCGAACAATAGGAGGACAGTACGTATAGAGCGCTATAGTTTGCTGCTTGGATTAGAGAGGACAGGATATGAAATGCCAAATACTACTAAACTACACATACACACACACACACATATACACATACTGAACACTAGTTGCCTGGCATTTATGCTGAACTGGACCTATTTTAGTGCAGCCGTGAGGCACACAACAATTTTTTTTTTGCTACTGTTTGTTTTTTATAGATTTTTTTTGTGTTTCGTGTTATTTAATATTATTTTTGTGCCTTGTGCTGTACCAAATAAATTCTTTTTTCTTTCTTTTCTGAAGGAGTGCTAGACTGAGTGTACAGATAGCTGCATCAATTGGGTACCCATGCCACATTAAAATACTTTAGATAAGAGGGTAACCACAGTAAATCAAAGATGTAGGAAGTAAAGAAAGAAAGAAAAACGTTTTATTTGCCGGAAAGGGCGCAAAATTAAGACTACCATACTCGTATTGCAAACATTTTCCATTACAAAAAAATTAATAAAAATAAAATATATGCGCCACGACCGAGCAAAATGGCCGTACGCTCAGCATAATGCCATGTCCGCACGCAAAATGTGACGAGTCCACAGCGCTGAAGAGGGTTAATTTGGCCCAAGCTTCTTGACCTATAGGAACACATAACACTGTGTTTCTATTATATAACGAGCCAAAGTCATACTTTTTTTTTCTTATTATTGATAGGCACTACACTTGACAACTATCTCACCGAATGGTAAGCGATGATATAGTCGATGATGGAGCACGATTATCACGCTTATCTATTCACTCTTGACTAAAATACCCCTAGTTTGTAGCTATCAGAAAACACAGACTCCGGTAGGGAATTTCACTTCTTTTCCTTCCCGCTACTTTAGAGCCATAGTTTACGGTATTAGGAATACGTAAGATAACAATCTCTTTGACAATTTTGGTTTGGCATATTGGTTACGCTCAAAATAACTGTTTTCTATTTTATTATAACTTGCCTATGTATTTGCAGCCATTTTTTTTTTCTATTCACATTAAAGATGTATCAAGTAATCACTCGAGACAGACAATACTATATTTTAAGATCATGAAAATAATGTTTTTTGTCTCGAATATTTAAAATTAGAATATTCTCCCTTTTCTTTTGTACCAGTGTGTACATTTCTTTCTTATCCAGTGTTCATTCGTCCAAAGTCGCCCATGGAACGCAACAACAACGGGGTGAGCGATAAGTGTAGATGCCAAGGGTTACGTTTCATACAACATGGCGTTATGGTGCCCCGTCACGGCTTTATAGCCGCCAAGTTATGGGGCAAACTGGTCGCCTTTTTGCCCATGAACGGGTGCCAAGCCTGAGATCTTCAGATAAGGCATTTTTATTACGGTTGCCCATGATATTCGTTTAAACAGGTGAACTTTGACTCTTGTATAATAAGCAAATAATAACGTTATTAAAGAATTGCTTTTTTTATTAAGATCATTGTTTTACTGTAGTTATACATTGTTTTAAGGTCTCTGTGAGTGTGTCTGTGCGTGTGTGAGTGTCTGTGTTTCCTGATGGCTACAACACGAGAATTAAGATACTTACTTCTAGATAAGCGCGTTCCATCGTCGACCGCATCGTTGCTTTCCATCAGGTCAAGCGCGAACCTATCAAGTATTAAAAAAAAGTAGGGGCCCAGTGATAATGGCCCCGACTTACGAGTCGTATGTCGCGGGTTCAAACCTAGGCGGGCACTTAAGTTTGCCTGCTTTGCTATTCTCGTCCGATTGTAACTTAGGTGTCTACAAGGCTAGAGTGAATAGACTCTTAATAAACTAGTGCCTTTCACCTTCAACGATTGTATCATTGCTTACCACTAGTTGGGATCGCAGTCAAGCCTTACGTTATATCAATAAAAAAAATCTGTAATTTATTTGATCATCATTACTCTAGAAGCGGTGAAGAAAAAAATTCGTGAGGAAACCAGCATATCCTAGAACCATAAATTCGAAGAATCCGCAACTGGGCCCATGTGGTGGATTACCCCACATTCCCTGTCCTAGAGTGCAGGTTTAAGTCTTAGCAATGAGAACTAGACCGCTGACCCCTGCTAGAGTCCTGTGATTGATGATGATGAAGGTTGATTTTGCTATGCTATGCATTGTTAGACTTACGTCAAAGAACTCGTGTTCAAATAATATCAGCTGCGCGGGTCGATCTCAAAAGTTAAGCAACACTTGGAGAGGCCGGTAAGAAGATGGGTGACCATCTTGCCATTGGTCCCGGTTAACATTTGTAGGTGTAAGGCTCTGGAGTGGCGACCGTGCACCGGAAAACGCAGTGTCGAAAGGCCTTCCACAAGGTGGACCGAAAACCTGTTGAGAGTCGCGAGAATGCAATGTATGCGAGACGCACAGGGCCGTTCGTTGTGGCGACACTTGTGGGAAGCCTATGTCCGACAGCGGCCGTGTTTCAGCTGAAATGATGATGATGATGATCATTTGAAGATCTTTAAAAGTCGTTACTGATGGTCTGAAACCTGGACGTCTTTTTTTACGTGGAAATTCATTAAATTTTAATGACTTCCCACTTTTTAACCGACTTCAAAAAGGAGGAGGTTCTATGTTAGGCTGAATTTTTTTTTTCACCCATTTCTCGGTCAATTGTGGACCGATTTTTTTTTTTTTTTATTTAGTGGTTATGCTTCCAAGTTGGTTCCATAGAAATATTGTTATGATCTGATCATGAACTTCGAAGATATGGAACAGAACTCTTCATGGGATCACAGAGGAACTGTAGAAGACTGTTTTTACATTGAAGTCGGTCGTATTTTTTTTTTTTGTAAAATGTTTTTTTATGATTTATAGAGAAGAACATATAAGTATCGAAACCTTTATTTAAGCGTATTTATAGCATATTGAATAAAACATACCTAATAAATAAATAAATATTTTTTTATAGAAACTGACTATTGAGTGAACCAAAATCTGCGTTGCGTTTTATTTTACGTTGCTTGCCAGTGAATTGTAGTTTTCGGGAATCTAGTAACATTGTAGCTTGAAGCTCGTTACGCCATGAATTTCAGCTGACTAGCTCTGTAAGCTAAGCGTTCCACTCCACTGGTTTGGCAATTTCACAAATAATAGCTTAGCTTGTATTTTATACCGTCGACTGATAAAATTATTCTATTATAATAATTTTCCAAGGATTTAATTAGTTTTTAATTTTTTACGCACGCAAAAGTATGTCTATCATCTACATGGGCATGGTTTAAAAGCTTGTCGTTTCAACCAGTGCAATGTTTGATATCTTTATCAAACATTGCGTTGAAACAACATTGCGCCTGAACGCTCTCTTGGCATTCGATAATTTCGGCCAAAAGTTCATGCAAAATAGCAGATTTTCAGAGATCTTTAGATTTGATTTCAATAGATAATATCTACAAGATATCTCGGTTTCTAAAATATCTAAAGAAAGATTCGTAATAACGTCATAATCACGTAAGTATGAAAACGTGTCTCGGATTGGCCGCTCTTAAGACCTTTGGGTGATGCAAACACAAATTGGCACGTCCGCCGATTTATTAATTTATTCAACCAGAACAAAATAAATTATGTAAAGCACATTAAAGATAAAATAAAACAAATATTCAGCTAAGGTGCTCATTCCGTCTTCTCATAAATCACGAGACATTCAAAAAGTATCTCCTTCCATTCATCAGCGAATAGATCATCCTATCTCATAAGTCCCTTTTAATACCTAAATTCTTGACACGCAAGGAATCTGCGTTCTTCTAACAATTTCCTACTGCTCCGTCCTTCTCATACTACTGATTTTATCAATTCTTTCGTCTATATTTAGTCCATCCTTCTGAGGAATGCGCTTCCTCTAGAAGTCAGGACAGCCGGAAGTCTATACCGACTTTTGGCGTCATTGGAGCGAAAGTTGCGGAATCATTTTCTCCACCAATAGCAGAATCTTCTCAAAACGTCTTTACTTACTTTATATTTTTAACTATATATATACTTTTTACTCTTGTTTTTTTTTTATCCACCTACCATACTGTCTCTTCACCACCCTTGGTTGACTGGTAGAGAATGCTTAAGGCATTAAGTCCGCCTTTGTACTTTATGTTGCATGAAGATTAAATATATGAATAGATTACTTCATTTGAAATCCGAAAACCAAATAAAGAGAAACGTATTCATAGTGGTATGCTCGTTTTCAATCTAGTCACTATCTTTCTACCCTTAATCGTTAACCTGTATTTTTCAAGTTATACCAAAAATTTTCCCAACTAATTATCTTCTATTCTTAATTGCCAAGAGCCTCGACCAACATCTGAGGAGGCTCTTGTTGGGCAGTTGGATCAAGGGCTTGGTCCAGAAGGCAGTACTCCTGGAAACGGCGCGTATTGTTCGGAGATTCGTCTCTCAAGAGCCCTAACCACCGGTAGCTTGGACCCTGTTCCCGATACCGGTGGTCTACTATTTATTATATTTTTAATTGTTTTTTTTATATGATGTTAGATACATATAAGTATATTTAAAAAATAACTTATATATAAATAAAATGAGTAAAGAAAAAAATAAGAAATGTTGTTAAACCATTGTTACAAATATTTCCTTAAATAAAAATGTAACTATTTACGGGTTTCAACTATAGGTACGGTGGTCCCCAAACTAGGCGGTGCCTGTATCTGGGGGACCGAACTATTCCGGAATCCGCTTGCAGCAGCGTGAAACCTGAATTGACTTAATATGAACATTTCACACGTAGCGTGAACGCCGCGTGACCTGCACAACCCAATTTCTGCCTGACACCAATATTCAAACGTTAAGCCTCCTATACATGGGGAGGCCAAATCCTATAAAACGGGCTGCCTGAACGATTCCACATGCACCGTCTCGTCAGCATCGTTACTTGATAGACTAGCACTTTGCCTGCGACTTTGTTCGCGAGAATGTTTTTATAAAAACTTTAACACAACACCCCTTAAACCATTTTTGAGGATAGTTTTGAAAAAGAGACAAAAAATGAATCTATCAATAATAATAAAAATATATTTATAATAATAATTAGCGGTCTTGCAACAGTGATTCGCCCTATTTAATATCTATTTAATATCTGTAATGTATTTTAGGTAAATATGTATTAGTTAATAAAGGTATGTGTGTGTAGTAATTGTTATAAGGTCTGATGGGGCTGACATATCCTTTTTGGACAAAAGCCCCTAAATAAAATCTTGATTAAAAAAAACTAAAAAAATAATAATAATAACTCCATCGTCGTATCTCTACGTTGACGTCGTGGTGGTTCTTGCGTGCTCCAATATACCCTAGGTCTGTATCTGTACAGTTTGCTTTGCCGTAATATGCCTAGAGTGAGGGGCCAGACTAAGAAAGATACAATCCGCAGTGCAGTTTTGTGGCGAACTGTTGGGCTTTAGCGACCCCGAGGACTCGATCTCCTGGGAGAATTCTTGTTCTTCATCTTTGGCTTGCCTTTATTGACCGGCCGTAGTGAACACTGACATGAAACACACCTTCCACCTCTCTCTTGCCTTTATTGGCTGGCTTGAGTGGAGATTCGCTAGAGCAAACGTGCTCGAGAGAAGGATGTATGATGCAGAAAGGTTCTGGTAGAGATCTTGACCGTATTTAGGGGATTGTCCTGATAGCCATGGTATACCTCTCCACTCCTCAAGCACCTCAGGATATGTTGCCCTATTGTTGCTACGTCACTTCGTGCTAGCGGCCGTTTTTGGGGGCCCATTTATTAAGTGTGCAAGTCACCCCCTGCCTTTTTTCGATGGATATTAATAACGTTGTTCAGGCAGGGGCCATAGTCTTAACATAGTTCCATGTTACCAGTCCACTTAAGACTCCAAAAACTATAGCCCTATTATCTTTGTTCTCCACATATCGAAAGCATTTTTTTTTTAACAACCAGGGGTTGTCTGCACTAGTATAACGCGTACAGGAATAATCGTCGGTTGGTATCATGTTCCATTATAATTATCTAAACGGCCTCTGCGAGTTGGCTTCGGCTTCTCGTATGAGGCCCCTGAGGTCTAGGACCTCAGGGTCCTGAGATAAATAAATAAACAAATAATAATCATTTACTTCAGGAAATTATTCCCATATCATAAAATTACAAATTACATACAGAAATAAATTACCTACAAAAATAAGATTAAAATTAGAATTACATCACTTAATTATACATTAAAAACATGACACATTAAAACCATTGCATCAAAACCAAGTCAATAAATAAAAATCAAATAAAATAAAACAATTTAAAAATAAAATCCAAATAAATTAAAAACAAATAAATTAAATAAACTAAACTTAAATAAATTAAAATCAACTTTCATAAATCAAAATCAAAGTAAACAAATTTAAAACCCGATTAAATAAATTAAAACCATATTGTCAATGCCATTTTGTTAATGACATTGTTCAGGCAGAGGCCATGGTCTGACCAGGAAATCTGAAAAATTCCTGCTAACCAGTCCACTTAAATCTCCCAAAACCGTAGCCCTCTGTTTTCCATATGTCGCAATAGTTTCCACCAACCGCGGTTTGTCCTTGGGTGCACTAGTATAGCGCAAAGGAATAATCGTCGGTTGGTACAGTGTTCCACGAAAATTGCCTAAGGGGCCTCTGCGAGTAGGCTTCGACTCCTCGTACGCCTTCCAAAAGTTCAAGACCATGAAGTCCTGCGATAAATAAATACATATAAATATTTTTTTAAGTTATGTTTTGTACTTATTTTTCATTTGTTTTTTTCATTTATCCACAAACAATAAACATTGTGTTGAACAATGGGTACATAACAATATAAGGCTGCGAAAATGTTCAATACAGGTACCGTACCCTTGGAACGCAAAGGGTAACTACAGACGGAAACAACAGGAAGAACACAGGTAGGTTTTAGACAGTAAAAATCTGACATCTCACTCCACCCGGAGCGCAAAAGTTATTTTATTAACGATATAATATAGTGCAGTAAAGCGATCACACCCGATGGTAAGCAGTGACGCAATTGTTGATAGTGAAGCGGTCAAGTTTGTTAAGAGTCTATTCACTCTAGCCTTGAAGACACCGAAATTATAATCACACAGGAAGACCGCAGCAGGCAAATTGTTCCAAACCTTCGATGTACGACGAGGCGAAATTCTTAGTCCGGACCGTAGTCGTGTCAACAATATAAGGGAACACTCGCTGTACGTCGGATTGTCTGACAGTGGAAAGGTAATGGCGGAATCCTGTCATGGAATTCTTTGATTTTTCTTTATTCTTTATTGTACACACAAAAAAAAACAAAACTTAACTACTCATTGTTGAATTAAGCTCGCCTTTGTACATAAATTATCAAATTCATGTATTCTTTGATTTTTGTGAATTATTTGATAATTAAACAGATAATTGAGCGGTGGTGGCCGAGTGGTAACAGCCCCGACTTACGAGATGTAGGTCACGGGTTCAAACCCAGCCAGGCGCATTACTTTGTGTAATTTATTTCATTACCACTGTTCTCAAAACGGTGAAGGAAAACATCGTGAGGAAACTGGCATGTACTAGAACCGAAAATTCGAAGACAAGTGACATTCACCAACCCGCACTGGGTCCGTGTAGTGGATTATGGCCCATTCCCTCTCCTAGAGAGGAGGCCTGAGTCCCAACAGTGGGAACATTATAAGGCCGAATATGCTATTTGATAATTTCCCCCTCAAAAAAATCATACGTCAGATGGTCATACGTTACCCCTTTGACTACGTAAATCTACAACTCAAGTCACCTACTCCAAAACTAAAGTAATATAAACATTGAATAAGCTAACCCGTTCTTTATCTGGTCTTAACCGTTGTGGAATTTACTTAACGCAGTAATTCCCAAGTAAGCCCTTTATAGTGGTCTCTAACCCGTACGTAGTGTTGTGCACTGTCTTGATAATCCCGGGATGCGGGTATCTCCGCTTCCCGATGTTCTGCATTCTACGACTGATCCCGGATTTTGTGTGGCTATTTCTGTGCTGTACGTTTGCCTGTGTTATTTTGAATTGTGTCGTCTTTGTTGTAAGTAAGTATTGTAAATTAGAATGTCTTCAACAGCAATATTTATCTATTTATATATCTGTTATTTATTTATTGTGCACACCTACCACAGTGTTGTCTTTATAACCCAATGGTTGTCTGGTAGAGAATGCTTTGTGGCATTAAGTCCGCCTATGTACCACCACTGTACATGAAGTTTAAATAAATAAATAAATAAAAAATAAATAAATAAATATTTTTTGTTTAGTGTAAAAGGCTAATTTGGAACTTTAGGTGACGCATAATATTGATATTCTATATCATCACATTAGCTGGTTCGAATGTTGTACCTATTATATGAAAGAATATATGTTTTTCATAATGGGTAGGTAAATCAATGTGAATGAACTAAACAGGTCACTATACTAGTAAAATGTAGTTTTTAAGTATGAAAATGTTTTATTTATTTATTTTCTTATAATAAATAATAAAATTGTTTATTCGGTCTCAAACGGTTACATTTCAAATGTGAATGAAACAGCCCCGGTAAGTTATTAATACTACCCTTCCCTTAATTGTTACTTAACAATATTGAGACTTAGTAAACGAATAAACTAAAAACCAAACTTTAGAATAAACAGAAACAACGACTTATAAAATAATAACCAACTTTGTGTAGTGTGTAACTGTATGTAGTTGTGAGTATGTGTATGTTTATGTATGGGTTTACGTGTTTGGTGAAGTTATGGTGCTTGTTTGACTTATATTTAAAGATTTAACCATCGAAGCTTAGGCTGCGGAAACATTTAAAAGAGTAACCGTGGCCTAGAACGCTAAAGGCAAATGAAGGATCGTGGGTGGGTTTCAGTCAGTAAAATTCTAACACGCCTTCTCGCTCCATCCTAGACCGGGAGAGGTCTTCCGGGAGAAAAAAGAAGCTCAAAATATGTTTTACTATACTTAAATCAATTTTGTAAAGCGATTAGACAGCTTGTAACAATCCTTTTCTTATACATAAATACCATGTACATCAATAAATGCGACGAACGGGTAATTTTCTATTAAAATGTATAAATCCCGGATATAAGGATTTTCCTTCGAACACTTTATATCCCGGGCTCGTGTCCCGTTTAATAACAACACTAATCTCGTATGTGGGGATCAGAGAGGTGTTGCCTTATTATAATATCGTAAATCTTGATAGTTAGTGGTTACTGTTACTGTCGAGTATGCGGGTTCGATGCTCCGAGGTATTATTTTTTTAATGGTATCATACGTGATTGTACGGATAAGACACGATACACAGAATAAACTGAAAATTAATAAATTAGTACATATTAATAATATACGAGGTGACGGCAGGCGACGTGTTTCACTGCGAGTTTGGTAACCTAACACAAAATCGACGATATACTATGACACCCTTCGTTCAAAACTCACTTTGAGGAAGGTCTCCAAGTGAAGAGTTGACACGCTCACAAATGACTTAAAATTAGTGTTATGATGCGACTCCAACTGAATGACTTTCAAAGTCTAGTATATCTTCACGCGTAGATACTGCACGATCTCCTCAACCATAGTGGTGTACCACCACCATTATGGGCACGCCATAATTATGGCGGTAAGTCTTCTCTTTGAGGAGTGGCTGCACAGACCTCACGGCGTCCTCACCTTCCGCATGATGCAGGTTCTCACCGAACATGGTCAGTTCGGGACGTTCCTGCACCGGATTCGTATGGAAGTGACGCCCGGGTGTCACTACTGTCTGGACCGCCCAGAGGACACGGTGGAGGTATGCCCCGCTTGAGCAGAGCACCACCGTGTCCTCGATCTCTCGTGCCGGTCATTGGTACAGGCCATGGTCCATAGTAAGGAGTAATGGCAGGCGATCGCCTCCTTCGCGCGTGCTCTGCCTAGGCGGGGCACACCTCTATCGTATTCTCCACCGTGTCCTCCGGGCGGTCCACACAAAGGTGGCACCCGGGCAGGGCCAAATGTCTGCTTCCGAAAGGATGACTCAGCTCTGGTATGAAAGGCAACGAAGGAACAGGAGTGGGTATTTTTGTCAATAAAAGTCTGACACAGCCACCCGCTCCGCCCAAGAGCAGGGGATATCATTGGTATATTTTCATACCGAAAAAAAAATACAAAAAATACTACCATCATTAAATAAAGAAAAACAGATAAAAGGGCGCATTTCCGAGTCCTCACATAAAGCATAAGACACAATACATTTGGTAACACACATAAATCGAGAGCCATGTTTAATATTCGTTAAGTCGGCCCTCGGTTTCGAAGCGCCATCCGTTATAATATCGGATACGTTTGCCGTTTGTTCAAATACTTGGTTTGGTGTTACATAGAGGCGAGCATTTGGAAGTTCGCAGTTAAGATATACGTATGTAAAAAAGAAAAGAAGAAAAAAAATAAAAATAAAAAATATATTTAGCACACATAGGTAGACAGACTGTGCGGACGGCGAGCATTGAGTAGCTCGCCGTCCGACCGTCCGGTAACCGTCCGGACCGAGTCCAAGTCGTCGATGGCGCGTACTGTCTCAAGCGCGCCTCAAGGAAATGTCAGCAACTGCAGGGGCCCAGAAGGGTCGAAGCCTACAGGGGTCAAGGGTCTGATTCTTAAAGGAAGACTCGGCCCCGGTACGGAGGGCAACGAAGGAGCAGGAGTGGGTTTTTAGTCAGTAAAAGTCTGACATTATCTCTCGCTCCGCCCAAGGGCGGGAGATGTCATAAGATGATTTTCCACCGAAAAAAAAAAGGTAGACACTGTAGAAACAACATTTACAAACGATCAAATGTCTTAACGCATATATAAAGAACGTAGAAGACAAAAAAGAACTTTACAAGACAAAAGTGCGCACTGTGGAAACAGAAACATCCAACTTCTCCACACTTCATCACCCTATCATAACATCACCCCCTCAAACGCGAGCTGCAGTGGACAAATCTCTTAACTGACTGCGGACTCGAATCTATCTGGTCAATCTCAACCCATCTCAAATACAATGCCAGTGTGGGGCCTCTACACAGGATATTATTCATTATTATTATTCATTTATTTCAGCCATAGTCCATAAATTACATACAAAATTAAAATCAAATAAGACATTAAAATAATCAAATCAAATAACATCAGATATCATCATACACATAAAATGAAATAAAAATAAAATACAAATAAAATAACACATTAAACATTTACATAAAATAATTATTGTGTCTCTAATTTTATGATTTATTACGTACCTAACGTAATAAATCATAAAATTAGAGACACAATAATTACAATAATTTTGACACACACAAAGTCAAATTATACAAGGAGAGCCGCTAACATGAAGCTGCATCTATGGATATGCGTCACCTGCTATGCTACCCATTCTGCACAACCATCGATTTATAAGAAGCATATAAGAGAGATGTTACCAAATACTCGTTAGAAAAAAAAAATAACTTTACCCAAAAATCGCAAATCGAATGAAATTTTCAAATTCGTTCAATATTAACCAAGTTAGAAACTTTTCAAATCTTGTTGATGGGGAAACTGTCAAATAACAGCATTAGAATGAATATACTGAAATGTGACGTCACCGCCATTAGGTTAAATGTGCTCAAAAGAAATAGCGAGATATATCCATCTCGCCCCCACTCATCCTCAAACCAATATTTGGAATGCTAATTGCTGCTTTATTTAATAAAGTTTAGTATAAAATAAGAACAGGCAAATACCCAATTATATTACATTCCACAACTATCACTCAACTATCACAAAACGCCGTCTAGCCCCAAGCTAAGCAGAGCTTGTGTTATGAGTGCTAGACAACTGATAAACGTAACCAATATATTTCTAAATACATACATATTATAGATAAATTACATCCAGACACAGAACAAATAACCGTGCTCATCACACAAACATTTGTCCTGAGTGGGAATCGAACCCACGACTTCCGGCATAGTAGTCAAGGCCACTAAACACTAGACCAACAGGCCAGTCTAAAAAATTGAAAAGCCTTGAAAGTTTCAATACAAGTGGAAGACACCAGCTCTGCTGTAGTAAATAAATAGCAAGTAAACCCCGGAGCAGCTGTATTGCAAATAGCTCCTCAAAATGTTCGGGGACCGATAAAACCGTGATGCGATCGATCACTCGTGTCGTTCTCTTAAATCTCCTTTAAAAATATTCGTACGTCACTAACTAGCATGCATTAGTACGGCTTGCTATAGTTAAGCAGCATGTGATTTGCATGCTGCTGGGTAAAGGACCATGGATTCTATTCCACTGGATTGCAAGGCAGAAAGCTGAGTCCATAACCAGCGTTGAACATATACAAGCCATTTATCTCAGCCGAGTATGTGATACCTGTCTGCCAAACAATGTTCCCACTGCTGGGACGCAAGCCTCCTTTCTAGGAGAGGGAATGGGTCGTAATTCACCACGCAGGTTGGTGAATATCACATGTCTTCGAATTTTTTGCTTCTAGGACATGCCGGTTTCCTCATGATGTTTTCCTTCACCGTTTTGAACTGCTCTCAAAACGGTGAAAATATGGTGATGAAATAAATTATACAAATTATTGCGCCTGGCTAGGTTTGAACCCGTGACCTACAACTCGTAAGACGGGGCCGTTACACTCGGCCACCACTGCTCTCAACATTAAAATAAAATTAGATTAAATATAAAATTAATTCCTTAAAAAATCTCAATGAAAACGATATTTACCCAAACTTCAAAAATACTTCTTCATTTGTTAACTAAGAAAATATATACCAGTAATAACTAGTAAATGATGTACTTCGCGAACAAGTGTAGGGAATTGTATATTTTAGGCGTATTTTACGGCAAGAATAATAAAAAGAAGGTTAAGTAAGCATTTCTATTCCTTTCGAAATTTGCAAGCTCTAAAACCAACTTATTGCTTCTCTTCTGGAACAGGTAACGCATAAAATAATACTGCTTACATAATATTTTTATCTGCATAGTATTGATAGTGTAGTATCATTCCGAAGGGGCCCATATTTAATATTGGATATTTTTGGTAAGACGATAAAATATGGAACTTTCATTCAAGTTTAGTGGTATATATTTATAAGTACCTAACGTTTTTGATAACTTATTTTTTTTAGATTTTTAGTAATTAAATCCGCTTTTGTCCAGCTCTGGGCGGAGCGAGAGGGAGTGTCAGACATTTTCCGACTAAAATCCACCGTTGTACCTCCTGTACAGATATCTATGATGCCACATGGGAACTAAAATTCAAAATCCTGCCGTATTAGAGTTTTCCGCGGGACTAGAACATTTACAACAGCCTGAAATCATCTATCGGGCGGTTGCCCGGACCAGACATAGCATCCGTCAGGTGAGAGGATCCTCCCTTTTCAAAGAAGGTTTACGGGACTTTACACACTGTCCTCCATACCACCACTGGTAACTGTCGGGTATAAACGTAAGCGCAGCCTTTATGTAGCTACTCCATGGTGACGTCATCATCTGTCAGTCTCTTTGCGTTCCAGGCCACAGTAACTCTTTCGAACAATACTTGAGCTCAGGCAAGTTGATAACGTATGATCATGCTAAATTAGCTAATAAGGCATTTTGGTAGTCTCTTACTTACGAAAACATATTTTACAACAATCTTCATTATTTTAAAATGAATATCGTAGCAAAATTACGTTCTTGTTTCTTTTTATCTCTCCACAAACTTACATGATTCGCTGTCTCACCTAGAGACAGACAGTAGCGGAAAGTTGCTATGAATGGACCACTTAACTTCAAAACTTCACATCTCAAAAAATATAAGTGATCAAATTATTTCGTAAGACCGATATTTATAATAATCAAACACGCAAACAATTCGGTTTACACATTTTGATATAAACGAGGAAAACTGAATCGTGGACTTCTTTTTTGGACCATGGGTATCATTGAACCCGCAGATTGCCAACAATGGACTTCGAGTTGTTCTAGAGATCCAATCAAGATAATTAATTTAAATTATCAATATCACTACAATATGATATGGCATACGAAGAGAATTAAAATATTATGGGCTACTTAATGAAATAAAATTAGTTAATAAACAATTTAACATTTGACACATTTAATGTGACCAAAATTGCGATATTTTCATTTTAGTAGATAGTACTTTATTCGTAACATTATAATTGTATCGAACATTGATTGATAATTAATAATTTTATTCTTCTTAAAACTATATTAATCAAATTTCAATAATAAATGAAATCATTATCATCATTTCAGCCGATAGACGTCCACTGCTGGACATAGGCCTCCCCCAAATGTCGCCACAAAGAACGGTCCTGCGCGTCTCGCATCCATCGGATTCCCGCAACCTTCACCAGGTCATCGGTCCACCTTGTAGGGGGCCTTCCAACACTGCGTCTTCCGGTACGCGGTCGCCACTCCAGAACCTTTTGGCCCCAACGGCCATCCGTTCTGCGAGCAATGTGCCCTGCCCATTGCCACTTAAGTTTGGCGATTCTTCGTGCTATGTCGGCAACCTTGGTTCTCCTGCGGATATCTTCATTTCTGACTCGATCACGCAAGGAAACTCCGAGCGTAGCCCTTTCCATTGCCCTTTGAGTGACTTTGAGCCTTCTGATGAGGCCCACTGTGAGCGACCACGTTTCGGAACCATATGTCATCACTGGCAACACGCACTGGTCATAGACTTTCGTCTTGAGACACTGTGGTATATTGGATGAGAAGATACCGCGCAGCTTCCCGAACGCTGCCCAGCCGAGTTGGATTCGACGGTTGACCTCTTTCTCGAAATTAGATCTACCCAACTGGATTGTCTGTCCCAGGTAAACGTAATCGTCTACAACTTCGAGTGCAGAGTCTCCGATCTTGATCGGAGTGGGTGCTACATGGATGTTTATCATGACTTTAGTTTTGTCCATGTTCATTTTGAGACCTACTCTTTCGGAAGCTCTACTGAGGTCATTTAGCATTGTGCTGAGCTCTTCCGCAGTCTCAGCCATGACTACTATGTCGTCGGCAAACCGAAGATGAGTGATGTACTCGCCATTGACATTAATGCCTAATCCACTCCAGTCCAGAACCTTGAAGACATCCTCCATTGCGGCCGTGAACAGTTTCGGAGAAATGTCGTCTCCCTGCCTCACACCCCGCTGCAGGAGGACAGGTTTCGAGGTCTGGTCCTGTAGTCTGACTGACATAGTGGCGTTTTTGTACAAACACTTCAGCACCTCGATGTACCGATAGTCAATCTGGCACCGCTGGAGAGACTGCAGCACAGCCCAAGTCTCGATCGAATCAAAGGCTTTCTCATAGTCCACAAACGCTAGGCACAGAGGCAGATTATACTCCTCGGTCTTCTGTATAACCTGCCGTAGCGTATGTATGTGGTCTATGGTGCTGAAGCCTTTTCGGAATCCGGCTTGTTCGGGAGGCTGGAAGTCGTCGAACCTGCGCGCGAGACGGTTCGTGATGACTCTGGAAAACAGCTTGTAGACGTGGCTCAGAAGTGAGATGGGCCTATAATTCTTGAGCAGGGCCTTGTCGCCCTTCTTAAAGAAGAGTACCACCACACCTCTGCTCCACGCCTGTGGCGTTTTTCCCTCGAATATGACGGAATCAAACAGCTTCTGAAGGGCCTTAAGGATCGGTTTCCCACCCGCCTTCAAGAGTTCGGCCGTAATTCCGTCATCACCTGGAAATCATTATAATGTTTTAATTATCAACGTAGACAATAAATAATAATTAAGAATTCTTGTAAATTAATTTTTCGGCGACAATCTGGAATTTTGCATGAATCGGACCGATAACTTGGTGAAAGTTGCGAGAATCCGATGAATGCGAGACGTCTTTTGGGTAAAATGTTTTATTTTTCCAAATTACAACTATCTTTACAGGGCAACCTAATGCGATAGAGTATTTTTTGTTTTTTTCTGCTTATTTATATAACATACATACATATATACATAAATTATTCACACTAGTTTATAACTTATTACAAATAAGGCATTTATTGTAAATTCACTCAGAGGACAACAGAATGATGATGATAATTCCTAATCATAGCTGTTCTTATCCAGCCTTTTGACAGATCACAACAATTGTCATACCAAGCCCATAAAGATCAAGTCATCAAGAAATTCTACCATAAAAGTGATACAAAATGTCTTCCTCCCCGAACATTCGCTCGCTCGCTTCTATCAAAACTCACACTCCATATTAAGTGGTCATAAATCGCTGGTGTCGCGCCGTTTCACTTTTAGACTTTTTTACGTATTATTTTTACATTTCAGCGTCTTCTAAACGCGTGTTACGATACGGCCGGGTATCAAATGTAGCCTTGTAAATGTCTTCGTGAAAAAGAGATCGTCGTACTTTTTGGAGAAAAAAAAGATGGATTTGTGAGAAAATAGAACTCTTTTTAGGATCACAATTTTCAAGTACCTTTAGGTAAGTTGTCTTGCAGGCAAATTACATCATACTAAAGTAAGTTTAAAGATGAGTTCACCTGGTCGCATTAACTTCGCTAACAAGGGTCACTAGTATTTTCATACATACAGGCACACCAAAATAAACTGTGGTGTTTATATATCTATTATCATTTTCCTGCCCTTGTCGCATGTTACTTGGGGTCGATGCAACACATTTTCTTCTGGCATTCCGTCTGGTCAGTCGTGAAGCTGTCATTGGAAAAGAAAAGAAAGGATCTTTGTCATAATATCATTCCTCACACTATCCTTTAACCTTTTTGGCCATAATTTATTGCAATTTGTAATGAAAGGGCCACAGTCTTAAGATAGTCCTTGATAACTAATCTACCTAACGGCCTGTTCACGAGCGAGCGGCGCGGCGAGCGGGGCGGCATTGGTACGCAGGCACGCGGCGCTATGAACGGCTTCTCGTGGCGTACTATAAACATTTTCATATTTTTTATCTTACCGCTCGCCGCCCCATATTTAGCTTCCGCTCACAGCGGCAAGGTCGTGAACGGGTCGTAAGAGTCCAAAAATCATATCCATATCTATGTTTATCATATTAATGTTGCAGTAGTATCCTACGAACTAGGGTTTGCCCTTAGGTGCACTAGCATGGGGCGTACATTTATAATAGTCGGCTGGTACTTCGTTCCATGAAAAATATCTATGAGGCCTCAGCGAGTTAGATCGTACGCCTTCCAAAAAATTCAGGGCCCTAAGATCCTGAGATAAATGAAAACATGAAAATATTTAAAAATGAAACGGTGAAAAAAAACATTGTGAGGAAACCGGCTGTTTCTGTTCTACCGGGATGTTCTAGAACCAAAACTTCAAATAATAATAATAATAAATATATTGACTTGGCTCGCGAGGTTGTCGACATGTGGGATGTGGACTCAGCGATCATTGTACCGATAGTCGTGTCGGGCAATGGCTTAATAGCCAAGAGCCTCGATCAACACCTTAGGAGGCTCGCGTTAGGCGGCTGGATCAAGGGCTTGATTCAGAAAGCGGTACTCTTGGACACGGCTCGTATTGTTAGGAGGTTCCTTTCTCTGGAGCCCTGACCGCCGGTAGCTTGGACCCTGTTCCCGATACCGGTGGGGTACTATTTTTTATATTTTTAAATGTTTTTTTTTTTTGTATCATTTTGTTTTAGAAAAATATTTAAAAATGTAATGAATATGTGTTTATAGTGAATAAAGGATAATAATAATAATATTCCACAACTATCACACAACGCCGGCTAGCCCCAAGCTTAGCAGAGCTTGTGTTATGAGTACTAGACAACTGGTAAACATACTTATATATTTCTAAATAAATACATATTATAGATAAATTACACCCAGACAGAACAAATGATCGTGCTCATCACACAAACATTTGTCCTGGGTGGGAATCGAACCCACGACCTCAGAACGAAGTCAGGGCCACTGACAACTAGACCTACAGGCCAGTCAAATACATGTAACATCCACGTGCTGGTTTATGGCCTATTCCCTCTCGTAGAAAGAAGGCGTTAGTCCCAGCAGAGGGAACATAATAAGTCTGATTATGCTATACTATATCATACCACGTGTTTTACAAAACATCATCATAATCGTCCCTGTTATCATAGATATAGTAACACGGTAGCTCACATCTCCCTCAGAAGCCACTGACACGCTCCGCATCACTCGGTACATTCACGTCACGTACACAGGTTGCGTGCACTTACCCCTCCACGTTAACCCCTTCACTGGATACATTGTCAAGTAATAAATTAAGTTTTCCTTATGCGGTGTTGTTGGCGCTCTTTTGTTTTATGTTTCTGTCTTTTTTTTTTTTTTTTTGTTTCAACGTAATTACTTTTTTTGTGGGCGGTTCTGTAACTGGCTTTTTGGTGTAATGGCCGTAAACCAATTGTGAATTACTAAACTAGTAGTTAGTATAATGGCACGTGACGTTTTTATGATTTACTAGTTGCTACCAACGGCTTCGCTCGCGAGATAGTCTATAATTATTAATAAATAAATAAAAAATAGATTAATTAATTAATTATTATTTTATTGCACCTACCGCTATTGTTCTCTGCATCACCGCAAAGGTTGACTGGTAGAAAAGACCTAAGGCGTTAAGTGCGCCTCTGTACTTTTTATGTGCATAAAGTATCAAATAAATAAATAAATAAATATCCCAAGGGAACATCTCTCCGTCATAAAAAGTAATCTATGTGCTATTCCAGGATATGTTCTATCCGCGAACTAAATTTCACCCAAATCCGTTCAGATATTCGAGCGCGAAGGAGCATTAAACATATTTACACACTCATACAGGGTGGCAATAAAGTGCCAGGGCTTTTTGGAATCTTGCGTTTATTGAGTGGTCGGTTCATTGAGGTAAACGCGAGATTGCAAAAACCCCAGACTTATTAGTGCCGTTGGGTCTGGCGATCTGAAGTCAGATATTTAAGTATACCTCATTTTTGTTATGGTGTCTAAGGTACCTCATTCAGGTTCATTTGAAAGAGTTGCCATGGTCCAGGAACGAAAAGCGCAATTCAAAGACATATCTACAGGTTTGACGCCCCAGCTGCCGGGAGCCCGACACCGACCACCAGCCACCGTAGCGTGGGCTTACGGATGACTAGCAATGGGTAGCTCGCCATCCGGCTGTGCGATAACCGTCTGTATCGAGCCCAAGTCGTCGGCCGCGCGTAGTATTCTACGCGCCTCAAAGAAATGTCAGCAAAATGGGTCGACTTCTGTAAGAGTTACCCGTGGTTCAGGGATGCAAAGGCAACTGAAGTTTTGGTTGAAGTCAGTAGAAGTAAGCACGTCCTATTGCTCCACCCTAGAGCGGGAGAACTCATTTGATGATTTTGTCTCAAAACCAAGCATAAGTCCCTCTCCACAGTTTTCAAACATTAGATCAATATAAACGAACGGCAATTTTAGCCCAAAATCAATCTGTCGAAATTGCTCTCCACAGTTTTGGACTTCCGCAGCCATTAAAGGCGCAGCATCTATAAAGTAAAGGTTACATCGATCACGCTATTCCGCAGCGTAGTCGGCTGAACCAGTAAATCAAAAACACCCACCTGCCCGATGACAAACATTTCCGAGCTAAACAAGAGCTATTAATCCAGAAACGTTTTGAGAGCGCAGTTGAGAACTGCCCCTAAAATGGCGCTTCATGAGGTAACAATTTGGGGCAACTTTGACTTATAGTTTTGTGAAACTGTGAGCAAGTTCACGGCGGCTATTTTTGGTTGGAATATTTTGTGAGCTACCGTTTTGAATGAAACTTTAGGCGTTTATGTTTCTCGTATTTCTCACGTACGCGACTATATGCTAAGGGCAATGTTTTTCTTGTTTGGCTTATGATTACGCGGGATTTGTCGAAAGAATTACCGCGTCTCTGACACACTAAGAGCAACTGAAGGAATATGGGTTATTTTAGTCTAATTTTAGTTCTTTTGTGGCGTCATAGATACCGCTAAAGATGGACCGTGTGTGGAATAATATGGCAGAAAAGGAATTGAATGAAGAAGGGGAAAGAAGAAAACGCATTGCGCTGTTCCCTAGTAATTAAGACATATGATGTCAAATTGCCTGCTGCGGTCTTCCCGTCCGATTATAGTTTTTTTTTTTTTTCGATGGGAAAATCATCTTATGACATCCCCCAAACCAAACCCACTCCTGTTCCTTCGTTGCCTTTCGTACCAGGGCCAGGTCTTCCTTTCAGAATCAGACCCTTGGCCCCAGTAGGCTTCGACCTTGCTGGGCCTCTACGTTTGCTGACATCTCCTTGAGACGCGCGTGGAATAGTACGCGCCGTCGACAACTTGGGCTTGGTCCGGACGGTTACCGGGCGGTCAGACGGCGAGCCACCTATTGCTCGCCGTCCGCAAGCCCGCGCCTACGGTGGCTGAAAATCGGGATCGGAGTCCCGGCGGCGGGTGGGGCGTGAGGACCGTTGCCTCACGCGATCGGCCGCCTCCTTTGCTAGCTTTACTGCTCCGCAGGAGGTGGCGACCGCCTGCCACTCTTCTTCGCTCCAGACCATGGCCTGTAACAAGGCCCGGCGCGAGAGATCGCTGCCGCCGGTCCGATTATAGTTTAGGTGTCTTCAAGGCTAGAGTGAATAGGCTCGTAATAAACTATTACGCCTTACCATCAACGATTACATCGCTGCTTACCATCAGGTGGGGTCGCATTCAAGCACTAGATTATATCAATTAAAAAAGTAAAATGTTTTGTCTATCAGTAGATAGACCATTTTACTCACCTGTCATCTTTCCATGACGTATTTTTTTTTACATAAAATACTCATCAATCAGAACCTGAACCAGCAATTTAATTTTAAGTAAATTGCATCGAAACTCGGTAACAAGGTATTTTGCAAAAAGTTATTTTAACAATGCAGAGATTTTTGGCGCAAAAATTTTAACAACCGGGATTTTGATTGGCCTTTACGCAGATTGTTTTTAATTATTGGAATTGGAGGTGCCATACATTTTTAACGTGAATATAATAACTTCATCATAATATACGTGTAACACAGCTTTGAATGGTATTTAAAGCCACCACCACCATACCACTAGAACCATTCTCAGAATGCTGGCTGATATGTGGGACTCTCCGATCTTGGGGCAGTGGATACGACTGCACGCAATCAAAAAGACATTCCTCGGGTTCGGAATGTCTCACCCAGCTTAGAATAAGTACCTATTTGTTCTTTATGTTAATAAAACTAGTTCTAAGTCTAAATTGTTACTAACAAAATATGGCAAGTTCTGAATTTAACGTTTTATTATTATTCAAAATAAAAAAAAAAACATAGTAATCTAAATAAAATATCCAATTAATAAAAGCAGCATTTTAGCCGCCTAATATTTCACTTGTCACGGTCGGGGGCACCTAAAACGCCACTCAGTTTTCAACAGCCAAAAGACACTCAGGCAGTATACTTGAAAAGATTCCTTTTTCGCACAAGTGCAATGGACAATCATTAGCGTCGAGGTTTTCTGAGATTTTTCGCAGGTAATGGCTTTTATATTTGACGTTTGACCTCCAAATGGGCCTGGAAAACGGTTCAGTAGATTGAGTGGAATGGTGTCTAAACGTTCGTTTAAATAAAATCGGTTTAACTTTGATTTTAGTGTGAGTTTCGGACAATGATTGGCGTCTGTCAAGCATGTCTGACGTGATGGCTTGAGGTTCATCTTCCTTGTGTTTTACTGCCTGATCAAATGTCAGAAATTCATATTTCGGTGTGTATTTTGATAACTGATGTGGAACATACATATGAGAAAAATGTGATTATGCTATACTTTTTTTTTTTTTTTTTATTGGGTGGGGAAATCATCCTAATGACATCCCCGCTCTTGGGCGGAGCGGGAGATAGTGTCAGACTCTTACTGACTAAAAACCCACTCCTGTTCCTTCGTTGCCTTCGTCCCAGGGCCCCGGGTTCCGCTTTCACACTACCCGTGGCCCCAGTAGGCTTCGACCCTGCTGGGCCCCTACGATTTGCTGACATCTCCTTGAGGCGCGCGTGGAACAAAACGCGCCGTCGACGACTTGGGCTTGGTCCGGACGGTTACCGGACGGTCAGACGGCGAGCCACCCATTGCTCGCCGTCTGCAAGCCCGCGCCTACGGTGGCCGGAAATCGGGATCGGAATCCCGGCGGCGGTTGGAGCGTAAGGACCGTTGCCTCACGCGATCGGCCGCCTCCTTAGCTAGCATTACTGCTTCGCAGAAAGAGGCGACCGCCTGCCACTCCTCCTCGCTCCGGAGCATGGCCTGAACCAAGGCCCGGCGCGAGAGATCACCGCCGCCGATTGCCCTCACGAGGTCACGGCGTTGCTCTGCCCAAGCGGGGCACACCTCCACCGTGTGCTCCACCGTGTCCTCCGGGTGGGCCACACAGTGGCGACACCCGGGCGTCGTTTCCACACGAATCCGGTGCAGGAACCTCCCGAACTTACCGTGTCCGGTGAGGACCTGCGTCATGCGGAATGTGAGGACGCCGTGAGGTCTTTCCAACCACGCCTCAAAGAGGGGACTTACCGCCATAATTGTGGCGTGCCCAGCACGGGGTCGCGACAGTCGCTGTCGCCATTTCACCATGAGTTATGCTATACTTCAAATTTTTAGGTTCATTCAAAGAGCCATACATAAGGATTTTAGGGTGCTCCCAGCACACCCTAGATTCACCAGTGCAGAATATTGTGATATTGGAAGAGATCGCATAAAATATAGCTATTTTTACCCAACGGCAAGAGGGGCGCGCGTATCTTGTATGTATGTATTTAATATTCTTTATTACCTCATATCTTCCAAACCGCTGAACGAATTTACATAATTAAGATATCGTTAGATTGGTCGTGATAACCCAAGTGTAATAATAATAGATGATGTTAAAAAAACCAACATAACGACTGTGGGGGTCCAGACGCCTCCTGCCGGAGGCTCTACGCGGGGATCGTTCGGTCCATGGCCCTTTATGGCGCGCCGGTGTGGGCGCCGGGGCTGCGGAAGCAGCCGGCGGCCCGGCTGAACGCGTGCCAGAGGGTCATGGCCATACGGATGGTGCGAGGATACCGGACGATTTCCCGCGAAGCGGCGAGCCTTCTTGCTGGCCAGCGACCATGGGATCTGGAGGCAACAGTCCTTGCACTCATGCACGAACGGCGCATGGAGATGCAACGCCGGGGCGAAACTCCGCTGCCGCAACAAGTCGCGGCATGGCGGACAGAGTTCCGGCGAGTTCTCATGGTGAAATGGCGACAGCGACTGTCGCGACCCCGTGCTGGGCACGCCACAATTATGGCGGTAAGTCCCCTCTTTGAGGCGTGGTTGGAAAGACCTCACGGCGTCCTCACATTCCGCATGACGCAGGTCCTCACCGGACACGGTAAGTTCGGGAGGTTCCTGCACCGGATTCGTGCGGAAACGACGCCCGGGTGTCGCCACTGTGTGGCCCACCCGGAGGACACGGTGGAGCACACGGTGGAGGTGTGCCCCGCTTGGGCAGAGCAACGCCGTGACCTCGTGAGGGCAATCGGCGGCGGTGATCTCTCGCGCCGGGCCTTGGTTCAGGCCATGCTCCGGAGCGAGGAGGAGTGGCAGGCGGTCGCCTCTTTCTGCGAAGCAGTAATGCTAGCTAAGGAGGCGGCCGATCGCGTGAGGCAACGGTCCTTACGCTCCAACCGCCGCCGGGATTCCGATCCCGATTTCCGGCCACCGTAGGCGCGGGCTTGCAGACGGCGAGCAATGGGTGGCTCGCCGTCTGATCGTCCGGTAACCGTCCGGACCGAGCCCAAGTCGTCGACGGCGCGTTTTGTTTCACGCGCGCCTCAAGGAGATGTCAGCAAATCGTAGGGGCCCAGCAGGGTCGAAGCCTACTGGGGCCACGGGTAGTGTGAAAGCGGAACCCGGGGCCCTGGGACGAAGGCAACGAAGGAACAGGAGTGGGTTTTTAGTCAGTAAGAGTCTGACACTATCTCCCGCTCCGCCCAAGAGCGGGGATGTCATTAGGATGATTTTCCCACCCAATAAAAAAAAAAATAATAAAAAAAAAAAAAACATAACGACTGTGAGATGCCATAATTTAAGGTATATTTTTTGGTTACTGCGATACCCATATCGCAAAGTAAAGGGATGAGCCCTTTTGAGGATTTCAAAATGGTATATCATGACCATATTAAAAATAAATACAATAAAAAATATTATATTAATACTAACTGTTACTCGCGACTTCGTTACTTCCCGTTTTTATATCCCCCTGGAAATTGAGTCCCGTTACCGCGGGAAAATTAAAATAATCTGGACTAAAATCATTCCACATTATATGGGTCCCGACTGTTGCAGTTTTGTTTTAATTAAATTGGTTTCTACGCTACTAGACTGAACATGTTTTTTTTTTCTTTCAGTTTTTATTTTAAGTTGTTTTTCCGCAGTCGGGTTTTTTAATTTTTTTTTTAACTTAAGGACTGGCTAAACAATTATACTTTGAAAGATTTTGCAAATATAGAATAGGTGTTTTACATTCATAGATAAATGAAAAGCATTGTTTTTAAGTCAGAGGAAGTAAGACCGCTGCCAAACGATTAGGTGGCTTGAGTTTCACAAATAATCCAGTAATGCTGCTAAGAATAAACCCATTAGTTAATTGCACAATAGTATTTGTTCATTCTCCGCCCCTTAACATTATCTCCCCAACGTTTTGGGCACATATTCATAGTGCGTACAGCTAAGGAATTCTGTAATTCCCTGCTCTAGAGTCTGTGTTTCCTGATAGCTACAACTTAGGGGTATTTACGTCAAGAGTGAATAGGTTACTTCTAGGCAAGCTTGCTCCATCGTCGGCCACATCACCGCTTACCATCAGGTGAGATAGACTAGAGGGCAAACGCGAGTCTATCAATAATAATAACAAAAAATATCTAGTATGTGGTTGAATCTGGAACCAACCTTGATGACTTGCTAATCTTTTATTCTTATCATTTGTGTTATTACTTCGTTCCCCTATAAAAATAAACAATCATCATCATCATCATCATTTCAGCCGAAAGACGTCCACTGTTGGACATAGGCCTCCCCCAAGCGACGCCACAACAACCGATCCTGTGCGTCTTACATCTACCGCACTCCCGTGACTCTCACCAGGTCGTCGGTCCACCTTGTGGGAGGCCTTCCGGCGCTGCGTTTTCCGGTGCGCGGTCGCCACTCTAGAACCTTTTGGCCCCATCGACAATCCGTTCTACGAGCAATGTGCCCTGCTCACTGCCACTTTAGTTTGGCGATTCCTCGGGCTATGTCGGCGATCTTGATTCTCCTGCGGATATCTTCATTCTTTATGCGATTACGCAAAGAACCTCCGAAAATAAACCCTATGTTACCGATTTCCTCGTTCCTCTATGTTCCCGAAAACAAAAATAAGTTGTCTAACTCCTATGTCTAGTCTCTATGAGCATTACAAGCCTTATTTATTATCAGTGATGGTCTCTGTTTCCTATACCTGAGCAGTATCTCCGGGTTCGCCAGCCTTCAATAACTTAGGAGCATGATTCGGTGGAATCACGCGATAGTAAGAGGAAACTTAAGTCTACCTAAATGGGCAAATTCAATATTGTGTTTTTATATATATAGAATTCTGGTGAGAGTCTCGGGAATCCGATGGATGCGACTTTCACAGGACCGTTCTTTATGGCGGCACTTGGGGGAGACCTATGTTCAACAGTAGACGTCTTTCGGCTGAAATTCTGATAAATAGAGTGATCAAGTTGTTGCTAGGTTCTGCTTTATTTCTTTACCCTTTAATTACAAACTCAAAGCATAATTGTACATGGGTATTTTTGAATGGACAAAAGTCGGTTAATGAGGAAGATGAGGTTAATGTAGGACGTACCAAAGCGTACAGAATATTGTACAACTATGTACGTCGGACAATCTTTTAAATCTAAATATTTTGTTACATTGGTTACATCATTATTGTTGAAATTACAAGAAACATGTTAGAATGATGTACCGAGACGTGCATATTAAAATAGTAGAGGAAAATTCCTGGCAAGTGTGAGCCCGACTCGCGTGCTGAGAGTCTGAGCTCGTAAAAATTTACCTATGTAAATAGTACAATTTCCGAATCGACTCACGAATATTTTGCCGAATTGCAAAGAAAGTATTTCTTGTGACGTAACTACAAATTTCAGTTTTCAGATTTTTCTACTATACTTGTGCCGTGAGACCTCCTTCATACCTTTCAGGATTCTAGGTCAACGTACCTTGCCACCACCGTATAGGTTTTGATATCCTAACGAGTGTCAAAATATGCGCCTAAACGGCCTTAACTTAATAAAAATCTTTAGATTACGTGGACTTAGAAATTTGATTTTTTCACTGCTGCTTGGGGTAGAAGCCCCGAGTATTTGGTATTCATTCAGCTTCACGCGTTCTTAAGAAAGGATCTTGATAGACAGATGACGGACAACAAAATGGTCTTATATGGGTTCCATTTTTGCCGACTTACGTACGGAACCCAAAAATACAGACAATTCAAAATCAGGGGTCACTCTACGGGCTGCGAGATTGTCCGAAAGAGTTACCAGCCCTGGAACGCAAAATGGCAACACGGGTAGATTTTAGCAGCTTTGGACTCAGCAGAAAGGCGTGGGAAGAGGCTAATTGGGGATCTAGATTTGGTTAAGTCCAATGTACAAAGCCTCGAGCACAGGCGCAGAGTAGCCAGCCTATCGGTATTTTACAGGTTGCATTTTGTAGAGTGGGCGCGGTTGCATGACTTGATTCCGCCATCTCTTTTCTACCATCGGACAATTCGAAGTACGGCCAATATCCACCCTTACGTTGTTGAAACTTCAACGGTCCGGACTAAGCGTTTTGTTTCGTCGTTTATACCGCATACATCGAAGGACTGGAACAATTTGCCTGCAGTGGTCTTCCCGTCCAACTATAATTTAGGTGTCTTCAAGGCTAAAGTAAATAGGCTTTATAGGAATCTAGTGCGCCTCACCATCAATGATTGCATCACTGCTTACCATCAGGTGGAATCGCAGTCAAGCACTGGTTTATACCAATAAAAAAAAAACTATCTCTGACTACACCCAAGGCTTGAGGACTTAGCTGATGATTAACTAGATAAAAGAGAACCCTGGCATTTCCTCAAAAATACATCCTGCATGTAACCTCTTTTCCTTGTAATTGTCGCGACAAGCTCCCCAGTACTTGTAAATATTTGTCAAAGTTATTACCGACCACTTATACTTAAGGCTAAGCCTCTGCCGAGCTACTAATCCGTGGTTGAAGCGACTGAGGGACCCCAAGTGTTTGTGTTTCGTACTATTTGGATACAAACGGCTTATAGTCGGGGTTACGAAGTGATAAATTGGCTGCGAATAGGACTTTTTACGAAGTTTGGTGGCCTGGGAAATTGACTTTACTTTAAGGTGAAACGCGAACCGCCTGCGAAATTCAAATTTTCTTAAGTTTTTTGACATTTCGCAGGTCAGTGTCAGATTCTTGGATAGGGTCATAGGATCGGTTCTGAAAAAGACAATATATACTCATTGTCCTGGAACGCAAAAGGCAACTGAAGGAATATAGGTGTAGTTTGAGTCGGTAAAAGTCTGACACACCCGCCCTCCCGCACCACCCTAGTGCGTGAGAAGTCATAAGATGATTTACAATCAACCTTCTTAGTACAAATAGTCACTTCGAAATGAACCTTAAAACTAAATGAATAGCAATGTTAGTTCAATCAAAATTTGGTGGAGACCCTATGAAAGCTCGGTAACGAAACCATAGCGAGATTCAGAAAAGTGGGCTCATCTAAAAACGCCATCTAATAACCAAATTTAATACTATTTACTATGGATTCATAAATGAAAATGAAACCCATGGCCCCAGTAGGCTTTGACCCTACTGGGACCCTACGATTTGCTGACATCTCCTTAAAGCGCGTCTAGAACACTAGGCGCCGTCGACAACTTGAACTCGGTCCGGACGGTTACCGGACAACCGGACGGCGTGCTACCCATTGCTCGCCGTCCGTAAACCTGCGCCTACTGTGGCTGGAAATCGGGATGGGGAACCCGGCGGCTGGGTTGAGAGGGCCATAGACAAACTCACACACACAGTGGTTAAATTTATATCACCAATCTGCCTCGATGGCTAAAAATAATATTAAATAAGACTTTTTTACAAACGGCCAGGATCAATCACTACGCTGAAAAAAATAACAAAAAAAGAATAAAATAAAAGTTGTGTTTACTATGCATAGGTTGCGTACAAACGTGTCGTAGTGCTATTAGGATTGCGATAGGCGCTATCTGTCACACCTAGGACCTAGTATTGGATTTTTTGGTCACTATCAATCTGCCCAAATACCCAACCTATTCGCAAACTAAGTTGGGGTCGTCTAGTCTAAACGGATGACAAGAAATAAACCTATAAACCCTGGTGGGCATATTTTAAATACTGCTTAACAGAATCAGAATCATTTATTCGTAAACATAGGTGATAATTATAAACAAAATCTTAAAAATTAGGTAGTGCGCTATGATTTGCCAATTGACATAAAAATTATTAAGAAAAAAATATTATACTATTACATTAAAATATAAATTCGTCATAATATTAGTATGCAAGCAAGTAATATTTCAATATTCATAATCAACTTCATTTCATGTCAAAATTTAAAGTCAATTCAGATGATTAATTTAAAAATAAAATAAGAAAAAAATTATATAAAAAATTTCAATATTATAAAGTTACAGAGATTAGTCATAATCAGCCTTAAAATGCTCCCACTGCTGCGACTCAAGCTTCTTCTCTAGGAGAAAAAATGGGCCGTAATCCACCACACGAGCCCACTGCGGTATGGTGGATGTCACATGTCTTTGAATTTTCTGTTCCAGGACATGTCGGTTTCCTCACTATGCTTTCCTTCACCGTTTTGAGAGCAGTGGTGATGAAATAAATTACACAAAGTAATGCGCCTGGCTGGTTTTGAACTACTCGTAAGTCAGGGCCCACCACAGCTCTCAATACTGTTTCTGCTCATAGATATATACTGTATTGACATCTATGGTGCCACATAAGAACTATAACTGAAAATCCTGCATATATTGTTATATGCAGTAGTGCAGTCTGTTGACTGAAATCATCTATCGAGCAGTTGCATGGACCAGACACGTTCGTCTGGCCAGACGATACTCCCTTATCAACTTTGCAACAGGGTCTTTACACCCTGTTAGATCCACTTTCTCCAACAAAGTAAATACCAATTCCGAAAAAAAAATCGCAACTCCCAAACTCATTTCAGCTCTTTGGAACGTTTAGTGGTACAGAAAAGAATAGAGGGCCAACATTCTCGCGGCCGATAAGATGGACAGACCTTATCAAATCATCATTGAAGTTTTCCCTTATTGAGTGTACACGTAGTGCCACAAATAAAGAGAGATGGAGAAGAAGCCGTATTTAAGGCGTATAGTCCCTTGAACATCTGGCTGGAGTTACATGCACACAAACTCGTACTGCAGCCTACGCCCGCATAGAGCCCCACTGACCTTAACATTGATTGATTTACATATGCTATGTACATTCTGAAGAACACTTAACCAGTGATTTTTTTGTGTTAACATATTTCTAAAGATCAAAACCGTTTGAAAGGAGTAGGGAAAACAAGCGAAAAAATATCATGTTGCTCATTTATTTTTTTGGCAAAAGTATTAGTCATACGAAAAAATCATAAGTTAATAATGTCAATATACTAAAATAATAAACGACGATTGTTATTAGGAGGTGTATCGACTGACAGGACACCAACCAAGACGATTGTGTAGTAAGCTAGTGGGTGCGTTACTACAGTACATGAATCTATAATAAATATATATATTTTTCAAACCTATTGACCTAGCCGTTACCGAGGAGTAGGCTTCAAAAAATCACTGTTTTATGGCACGACTTGGGAGCTAGGGCCTCAAAATATCTGACTGACCGAACCGACCTTTAAACGATCACGAAAAAAAAAATTGCACTTTAATTCTGAAAAATGTCTAACATTATTTTTGCTTAACGTATTGATGTTCAACGTATTGAGATATTTCGAAGAGTCATCTTAATGCAATCTATCACTTAATGCTTAAAGCCTGTAACCCTTGATAACGTTAACAAGCCCAATATTTCATGTGCTAAACAAAATGAGTGTCACACAACATTTAAAAGATGCCTACTGCATTTGTAATGGTGGCCATCCACGCTATCGGCCGGTCTGTCCCACACACCCATAAATTGTGGCCTATCACAGCTGCGCCAATATGAAGGCAGTTTTAAAAGGTAAACTCCACACAATAGAAAAAGGTATATGCAATGTTCAATGAAGACAACGAAAGTTAATTACTAGTTTACTAGTAGATTACTAGTACCGCTAGAGCTGAAATGAGTTTGGGAGTTTTTTTCGGAATTGGTAACTTTGTTGGAGAAAGTTTTTTTTTTTTTTTTTTATTCACGATAGGTTCGCGCTTGACCGCCATCTCACCTGATGGAAAGCGATGATGCGGTCGACGATGGAACGCGCTTACCTAGAAGTAAATGTGGTTTTAACAGGGTGTAAAGACCCTGTTGCAAGGTTGATAAGGGAAATTAGTGCTTGACTGTGATCCCACCTGATGGTAAGCAGTGATGGAATCGATGATGGTGAAGCGCACTAGTTTAGTAAGAGCCTATTCACTCTAGCCTTGAAGACACCCAAATTATAACCGGCAGCAAGCAATTTTTTCGAGTTCGTTCTTCTATGAACGATCGTAATATAAGGGTCAATCAAAAATTTGAATAGCAGGATGGTTTTCTTGGGCTGCAGGTTACTTCGAAAGACTTACAGTGGTCCTGAAACACGAATGGCAACTGAAGGACTGCAACCCACCTGTGTGAGGTGGGTTGTAGTCAGTAAAGGTCTGACACACTCTCTTGGTCCAACCAGAGCAGAAGATGTTTAATTATCTGATTTCCGGCCACCGTAGGCGCGTGCTCGCGGACGGAGAGCAATGGGTAGCTCGCCGTCCGACCGTCCGGACCAAGCCCAAGTCGTCGACAGCGCGTACTGTTCCACGCGCGTCTCAAGGAGCAAACCATAGGAGTCAAACAGGGCCAAACCCTACTGGGGTCAAGAGTCTGCTTCTGAAAAGAAGACTTGGCCCTGGTATGAAAGGCAACGAAGGAACAGGAGTGGGTTTTTAGTCAGTAATAGTCTGACACGCCCTCGGGCTGTCATTGGATGATTTTCCCACCTAAAAAAAAAAAACTTTTCCAGACATACTTAAACAAAATGCAACGTATAGACCTTCTGAATTCTCTTTTCCCTCACACAAAATAAAACATAATTTCAAAAGGTATATGCTCTGTCACGCGGTTACACCTGTCCGCTTTCAGCTCGCATTTTTTAAATACAACAGCTTTTACCAGAATGTTTAAACTCGTCCATCCTCCAAATCAGAACGAAATAAATTCGTTAAATTTTTTATACAATTTATCGTTCAAATTTTTAATAATAAAGTGACAGGGTTTTGACGGCCAATATTTTTTTACTTGCCATTTTTTAAGTGTTTTTTACATGAATATTGTTACGCAACTGCCTGTGTTCAATCGAATTTAGAACATCTTATTGTTCGACGTCTTAAAAAACCTCAGCCCCCCTAGCCAAGTTACAATCGTTTCGTTCACGCCGAACGCCTCGAGTAGGCCACGCCTCCGATTCCTTTGTTCTGAGCACGTGACTGAGCGTTGAGATGACGTCTAGGGGGGCTGTACCTACAACACTTTGAAAGTATATAACATTTTACGAGTATTATGAACGTAAAGACAGAGTAAAATATTTTTACCTAAATCTAAATAATGTTATTCGAACCACGTCTCTAATACTTGCAAATAGGTAACTATATACCCCTATACTTGAGCATATAAGTGCTTCACTTAAACGTAATCGTACGAGCTCCATTAAACGTATTGGAATCTAACCAAAAGTAGATAAAGTAGTGTTATTTATAATGCTTAATGTATTAACTGGTGACAAATGATACGTCTGAAGTCTGGGCATAAGCTTGGGGCCATGTGGTACGTTTGACACTTGACTGAAGACCGTATCTCGTAATCTCAAAGAAGAATCTAAAGAAAATAAGGGACACATTACCTTAGGACATCAAGTTAAATATAACCAGTCCAGATAAATTAGTGATCAAATAAAAACTACATTAGAAATTATTTGAAACTGTAATTGTCATTTGTAAGAAAACAGTTATCAGTATAAATTGAGAAATCAATTAAAAACCCATAAGATAGATAAAGAAAATAACATGCTAGTATAAAATGTTTTGTTTTGGAGAAAATCGATCATTTATTATATCAACGAACTCGTATTACCACATCTGTAAATATTTATTAAATTCAGCAAAGGACAAACAAATCGACAAAATGTTCGTACTATACATATTTGCTATTATAATCCACGTTGTGTTTTCGGCCCCTCCTTGTGAAGACGGAGTCAAGATCACATCACAAGAGACCAAAAATCCTGAAGATCTACTTGGAAATTGGACTTACGTTTACCACTGGGACCCCAAGGTAAAATTCTCCAAAGAATTCGTTGACAGTACTGGCCACCCAATGGAGTGCCCTGAACTATACTTCGAAGCAATCACTCCTGAGTTGGTGATGGCTAAGGAAGCTGAATGCGCGAAGTCCAAAGTTCCATTCAACTGGGCTGATGCTAAACTGAGGGTAGATGCTCCTGCTATGAGAATGAAAGGTGCCGTTATCATAATTGGAGAAAATGAGAACTGGATGGCAATAGACTGTGCGATAATGGTCAGAGTCATACTGAAGCAAGTGTCAGATAATTACATAGTAATGACTAACCCTGATATGAATTCCGAATCCGAATTGATTGTTCGTGGTGAGCGGCCATCTTTAGAGGAGCTCAAATGTATTAGTCATAACCTGGATGTTGGTAAAGGCATGTCTGGTTTAGGACTTTGTTACAAGTAGGGTACTTAATAAATAGAAAGTTGTGATTTACTTATAAAAAAAATTGTGATTTTATTTTACATAACTTAAACATAACCTGATACATGATACTAACTTCCAGGCTAAGAAAGATAATGGATCACCATTGTCATTCTCTTATTGGAATATTCTCTTAAATTTATTATTGTAATATTTTCGTCTCCTATCTCACTTCTGATTTTGATTTCATCTCATTAGGCATCCCCTACTGAGATGACCACCAGACTAACTACTCTAGTTTCGGCAAATTTTGCGATTTGGTTTAGTTTTTATCAGTTTACACCACACATTCAAATCATAGGCAATAGAATAGAATGGAAATACTGTTATTCGGGACAGACACAGCAAAATGATACACAAAGTAAAAACGAACAGAAGCAATCGTCCATACATTAATTTAAGATAAATTTACAAAATCATGTAAAAGTAATTTATATAAAAATTGCGTATTAAATATTTGATAAGGGAAAGATTTATGCAAATAAAACAGAAAAATCAGCAATGCATTTGCCAAAATTAATATTAATGTCTATACAGTCAAAAGCCTTTTAAAAATCTAAATTGGTTACGTCAATCGGTTTTTTGTCATTAATATTTTTAAGTATGAGTGAATTAATAAAATAGTTGAATAAATTAGATGTAATTAAACGATTTGGAAAGAACCCATGTTACTCTTCCGGAAAAACCGTTAAATATCTTTTTACAGAATGCTGATTAATAATTTTCCCGAATTTGGATATAACATCCGAATTCGGATAAAATCTGTGTATTTTTATGTCACTTTTTGGGCTACTTTTATGTACCGATGTATAAGATGTTTTCACTCAGTTGGATACTATATTTGTCTGAAATGGATAAGTTAAAGATAAATTGCAAGAATGATCTAAAAACTACTTCTGTCTGCAGTCTTTAATCAAGTACTGTGAAATCCGTTTGGATCTTGAATAGGTTTTTAATATTGATAAAGATGTGCAGCAGCTTGTGACGCCTTTCTTATAAGTGCTTTTTGTTCTATTCATACCGATATTTCTAAAAACATTTAAACGTTAGAAATATTTACATATTAGTTAGAAAGGCAATTTATCGAAATATTAAACGCATTAGAAAAAAAATTTTATTTAATTATGTCAAGAAATTTGGTCATAACGCAAGTACTTTTTCATAGAAGCTCAATTATCAAATTAAAAAATACATTAACATCTAAATAACAGAAGACATTACCGTTACTTTATGTATCACACTTAAGTTATCATTTTGCAAAATCAATTAAGGAATCCATTATAAACTCACAAATGTATCTAAATACATAAAATATTCACATAAATAATGGTGTCTTTGACAAATGAATCCATTACGAACCAGGTTTTCAAGAAGGTGATAGTATTACTTTTTTAACAAAGATTTATTACATAAAAAAGGCAAAAGCCATCATGTTGTCACTATACTTATTGGTGTTACTCATCCACGCTGCATACTCCACCACTCCTTGCCAAGATGGAGTGGAAATCATCACCAAAAAGACGAAGAATCCTCAAGATCTCATTGGAAACTGGACATACGTTTATCACTGGGATAATCTGAACAAATTCGAATATGAATTCGCCAATGACGGAACTGACCACGAAATGCGGTGCCCTGAAATTTCAATTGAAACGATCACTCCTGAATATTTAAAAACTAAGGAAGCTGAATGCGGAGACTCTCCTATGCCATTCAACTGGGCTGATGCTAAATTGAAGTTAGATGCTCCTCTGATGAAGATGAAAGGAGGCATCCTAGTTGTAGGAGATAAGGAGAACTGGATAATGATGGAATGCAAAAGGATGGTTCGTGTTGTAATGAAGAAGGTATCTGAAGACTACGTCATACTGATCAACCCAGAGATGGCACACATCTCCGAGATGATTGCTAGAAGGACTCCGACTATAGATGAACTGAAATGCATCGCTCATAATGTTGATGTTGGCAAAGGTATGTCGGGATTCGGGCTTTGTGCTTAGAGGTCCTTCATTATATTAAGTTAATTAAACAATTATATTGAAATAGAGATTCTTTTATTTATCCATAGTATTAGTCACCTGATATTAGAGATTTTTTTGCGACTCATATTTTTTTGTGTTTTTTATACTTTTTAATTCTTTCATAATAATTTAAATAAAATATATATTTATATATTTTATTAAATTATATATTTATGTTTATTTTTTTTATGTATATATACTTTTAAACTCTAATTTTCGTAATATTCTTTTGTATTTTTATGCACCTGCCACATTTTCTCTTTACCACCCTAGGTTGACTGGTAACGAATGCCTAAGGCATTAAGTCCGCATTTGTACTATTGTGTTGCATGAAGTTTTAAAAATAAATAAATAAAGGATAAGAAAACAACGCCAAATCGAATTCTTAAACCCAAATCAGCCACGCATTCACTTGCATAGGTAAACAATATACACGAAACACAAATACCTCCTTCCGTAACTTAGTTTCCCTCTTTTGTAACGTTTTGATTGTTTTCCTCTCCTAATCCCCAAATTGTACTAGTCCACTTTATTTATTTATTTTTTTATATGAGTGCACATTACATATCTAAGTCTTATCACTGCATAATTGATAGATAGATGACCTCTGTAACACAGGTTTTCTTAGCACAGGTGTCAGGTGGTGGATCATGTATCTTGTACTTCGCCAATTGTTCCCTAAATTAAGAGCCACCTGTGATTGCAAATAAGAAAAAAATGTTTCATCCTCCTAAAACAATTTTAAATTTAAACCAAAACGATGTACTTAGTGGTCTAAGTCAAAGCACGTGGGCAAGCGATCTAAAGGTATAGGCGTTCAAGTTAAACGCGAACACACCGCAGACGATAAACGCAGTTATATTAAGAAAGTTGTTCCGTACTTAGCGATAGTTTAAAATCTCGATATTCTCCACTAAAGTAGGAACTTTAAAAGTTTCTCTGCGGAGATTCCGTGCAATATGGAAAACGTGTAGTGACTGCGTGTTTGCATCTTATTACAGACTTAGATTTTTATAGAAAATATTAGCTGAAAAGGGTGAAGTGGTGATTTATGATTTTTTCTTCTAATGCCCGTCCAATTATTATTAAGTCGTATTCAAGGTGTGCATGGCGGTAAGTACCCTCTTTAAGGAGTGGCTGGAAAGGCAATACAGCGTCCTTACCTCGACCTTTCAATGTTTTGAATCCAAAACCATCATGATCCAAAATCGAAGACAGAAAAATGTGACTTTCACCATCACGCAACGAACCCGAGATGCGTGATGGTGAAAGTCGTCCCAGCCTGGAAGGACGGTGTCTCAGCAGTGGAACATACAACAAGGAATCACAAATTTTATTTATTTGCAATGTCATCCTCATAATTAATAATATAATAACATACATCTCATAATTCCCATACAAATAACCCGGAAAGAAACACAAATATCAGATATGACATGATAACTTGAAAACACTCGAACTATTGGCTCCTCAGTAACTTGAAGTACAATGAAGCACATAAGTCGTTGCGTGAGGAGTTGCAAATTGTTATTAGCTTTGTTATTACCATAGAAGAATGGAGTGAGTAACGTCGTATGACTTTTTTAGAAAGAAACAAAGTGATTGGACAATATCTGGCTCAGAGTCCATACTGAGGTCCAACGAACAGGGTTAGATCGTGAAAATATTTAACAGTTATTTAATACTGATTATATTCTGTTTCTTCGATGACGATAATATTAGTCTTTATAAGTAATCATTTTGATGTAATCCCATGATGTTCTGGAGGGTTTGTTTGAATTATCATCCTTTACTAATTCGTCCGACGTCTTATCAATTGCTTAGCCATTTTAGATCGTCTTAACAGATTGCAAGCCTGTGATGTGGATCAAACAGTGTTCTAAAACATAAAGAGTGGCACTTATGCACCTGTACTATGGTATGAAGTCACAAGAAAATAAGTTCATACTTTAAAATTGGTAAGAATATGACCCTATTTTTGCAATCTCAACCATTCCACAAGATCATCTCAGACAAATCTGCATGGTTCTCATATGATTTGATCATTACATATTTACTGTATGGACTTTAAAAGAGACTTTGACCCCTGAGTTTGTTTAGGTGTTTCTGCTCAGGGTAGTAAGCTAGGAAACACCGGCCTCATCTAGTTTAAAATAACAAAAAAAAATAACGTGTAAAAGTGTTTTTTTGAAACGTATTTGCAAAATAAATATCGCTTATCATTATTCTAGCAATACAACACACAAGCAGTTATACAATTTTTGTCGTATTTTTAGTTATTGACGATTTAAATTTTACGGTCAGAAATGTTGAATCTACCGTTGCTAGTATGAGGGAAAACATACTTTGACCACGAAACAAAGCAATCGTACGATCAATGATGTATATTGACCGTACGATTGCTTTGTCTCACTCCCACATTTGACGATCAGTCTATTCTTCCAAGTCTACTGTTATTACTTAGAACACGGTAACTTGTGTACTCGTCTGTTTTGCTGATATGCATCACTTGACGCTATTGATGTTGTAAGTTTGGGAGCTGTTCTTGTTTTTATGTTGTATAGGTTTTTGTTTTAAGGGCTTGACGTAAATATTTTGTCGGTCAACGGCACTGAAATAACATTGTGCTGCTACCATTGACATACTTAGTAAGGATAGGGTTGACCACGTGTTTTTTCAGTTCCAAAAATTGTCAAAGTCAAATCGTATATTGCGGACTAAGTGAGCAATTTGATGTTATATCGTGTAAGTACTTGCAGTTAGCAGCCTTCTACAAGCATTGTACTTTTTATTCATTCTAATTCTATTCTAAATACAGCATGCATCAATTGTACCGAATTGGTGCGCTGTTTTTCGGGAGCGGTCGGCAATCTTCGGGAACGGTCGTGTAGGTACTTTTGAGGTCTGCATAGCGTATGTATTATTTTTGACGACACGATATTGCAATGGTTTATCAATAAGCTGATGAATTGTTGCGGATTCGATTCCCGTACGCAAAAAATATTAATTGTATGTCAGTTTATAAACTTTTCTACGATACAAGAATAAATCCTAGTGAAACGGAACGTCATCAATTCAAAAAATATATTTTTCCAGTTATTGAATTTAATTAGTTTTCAGAGTCAGAAAACGCATTCTAGTGTCTTATATGCTAATATCAAATAATCAAATCAATCGTCATATCGAAAAAAAAAACTACAATATTTCTATAACATAAAAAAAAACTAAAATAAAATCCGTACAGTCAGCATACGCGTGATTCTCGTCACGACCGTGACACGGGTCGGGTACGGTCAGCACAATTTGTCTCCTGACCGCAATACATCCATCAATTATACCTCTACCCGCTGCAGATATCGCCGATGCGGGAGCGAAAAATGTGGAAGAACCCTTACTGATTTTCGGTGATGTATATGAGAAACAATTTCACTTGGCGTGCGTAGCCTTCGCTCTAGAGTCGGGAGGAACGACATGTGTGGGTGAGCCTTTCGTATATTTTTGGTTAATTGACATCTGTATCAGCTGGAGTTTGTACTGTGATTTTTATAGGTAAAAAAATACGCATTTATTTATTTATACCTCATTCAACATAAAGTACAAAGGCGGACTTAATGCCTTAAGCATTCTCTACCAGTCAACCTAGGGTGGTGAAGAGACAATATGGGAGGTGCATAAAAAGAAAATTTTACACGAAAAACAAGATTTAAAAAAAATGTATACATATAATGTATACGCATCTTTGCCGTCCGCCAGGTGACCTGGTAAGAACCGAGTCTGAGTCATCCAAGGCGCGTAGTGTTCCACGCGCGCCTCAAAGAGGTGCCAGCAGAATGTGGCCCACTGCAGGGCCGATGCCCGTTAGGGCCACAGGGAATTTCAGAAATGGAAACCTGTGGTTCTAGAACGCAATGGGCAACTGAAAGAGACAGGTGTGTTTTTAGTTAGAGCGGAAAGAGTTACGAGTATTTATTGATTTCCGACCTCAAAAAAATTTAGATACAAACTTTGAACAAATTTAGATTTTAGATTCAAAGATATTTATTTATTTATGTACACACAAACACTTATGTGGATAGTATATAATATGGATAGAAGAGCACAAAGTTTCTGTTTATTTCAAATGATATTTTTTCCCAGCAGACTTGCCACCAGCTGCCTGCACCTGTTTTATAAGCGATGTGCCTTGTCAATGACGACTGATTACTTTCCATTCCTGCAAATTAAAACCATCAGACGAAGCCACGAGGCAGTTAATTCCCAAAACAAGAACAACAGAGCAGCTATAGAAACCCATTCGTCTTGAAAGTATAAATGATTAAAAGATACCCTTTTACTTATTTTTCTCAGCAACTTGTTAAGGATTATTTAATTTGCAGACTTCGAGAAAAAGGGACGCGGAAAGGAAAGACGCCAAAATAATTATAAAAGAGAGGGTCCAATGTATTTATTTTGGGCAGTTTGTTTGATGTGTAAAGAAGCGTTGAGGGATGAATTTATGGGGTTGCTTGCGAAGGAAAAATTTCCTCAAAAGGTGCTACAAAAGATGAACGGTGCTGTCCTCCTGTTTGATATAACTAGCTTGTACCAGCGGCTTCAACCACGTGAAAGTAGGTTCCTCCATACAAATTTCGGACCCCTGTTTCATCCCCTTAGGAGGTAAATTTTGTAAAATCCTCTCTTAGTGCTCGCTTACGTCATGAAAGGAAACCACGTGCAAAACTTCATGGATAAATCAATAAACGTAAAGATTTTTAAATTAGGAAAAAAACCGACGAAAAATTCCACCACTGGGGGGTCAAGAATCATGTACTGGATCCATGGTATTCGTTTGTGCGTCGATATCAAAGACACTCTGTATAGATAACAAACGATGACCGCGAATCTTGGAACCAAAGCGTGGTGATGGATCATTGAAGGCTGCGAGTAAGATTCATAGATCGTACTTTGACTTTGATGTGCTAAGTAAAGCGAGAACTACACTAGACTGACCCACACGTGGACCACGCCTGATTTGTACGTAGCGGCGCGTTACGTGGCGTGGCGTGAATGTAGCTCTGCAAATCTAGTTGCCATATAAAATGTATGGAGACCAACGCGCCCAGAACGGCGTACGTAGTACAAGTGTGCGCAATGTAGTTCTACCTTAAGAGTTCAAACGGGCGGTGGGCTATCCATGGCTGAGGCGAGCCAATGAGAGGCGACCGATATCTTGAGGTGGAGTCACCCACCCGGGGTGTCTGGTGCATGACGATTTCCAGCCACCGTAGGCACAGAGTTACGACGTCCGGTAATGAAAGAAAAAAAGAAAGAAAGTCATTTCAGTTATTGATAGGGCCGACGCCTACCAGGGATGCGGATTATCCGAACAAGTTACCGTAGCCCTCATAAAAAAGAGTAACTTAAGGGGTAGTATTACTGTGGGTTTTTGTCAGTAAAAGTTTGAGACTCCCTCGCGCTCTACCCAGAGCGAGAGAAGTTATTTGATGATTTCCCACGTAAAAAAATTAAGAGTGTACAGGAATCTTATTTTTAATTAGCTTCTGCCAGCGGCTTCGGTCGCGTGATGTAGTTTTTTCTATACGAACTTTGGACCCCCGTTTCATCCACTTAGGAGGTGAATTTTGAAAAATCCTTTCTTAGTGGTTGCCTACGTCATAAAAGGAAACCTTGTGCAAAATTTCACGCTCCTGGGCCTTTTAGTTTTGGCTGTGCGTTGATATGTCAGTCAGCCAGTGTCTCCTTTTATATTACATAGATTTATTACGGTATTCATATAAAAACGATGGCTCACATTTGCTTAACCTGTGGCGACACTACCACCTTCTAGGTAATTACAGTTTTTAGCCGTTTGAGGTCGAAACGCTTGGTCAAGAATATTTCTCACCTACTTACTGATCACCACTTTGCGTGACCAAAGGGCTGGCTAGTTCCTCGCTCTAAAAATCACCATTGCAATAATTAAACGTGGCAATACTGCTGGTATTCTAGCTGTTCTGGATAAAAGCAATAAGGAGGACGAGGAGGTCTAAGTGTGTTTTGTTTTTGTAAATATATTGAGAGGAGTACAGAAGCTAATCGCGAATTTTATAATTCGCAAAAGTATAAGATGTACTGTCGTAAACAGAATCAGAAATATATATTTTATTCTTCACAATTAATGCTAGATAAATAGTGTGTTCCAAACCTAATACAGCTGATTTGGTATAACAGAAAAAAAACAAAAACGTGCCTCTAAAAATTACTTTTATCGATTAAAAACCGGCAATTGGAATCTTTAAGTCAAGAGTGAATAGGTTACCTAAGTTAATAATCAGTGTAAGTAGACTATAAATAACAAAAACCCAATTATCTTAGTAATTAGACTAAAGTAATTGAAGTTAGTTTAACTGCCTATCTAGGCTTCAAAGAAAAACGTTTCTTTGCCCAGATTTTCATAATCATAAGCCCCATATTGCATATCTAATCACACCAAAACCAATCTGCAACCCAGTGAGCAGAAACCAAATACTAAACCAAACTACTTCGACAAGGGTTTTTTTTCGGTTGGGAAATCATCTAATGGCATCATCGCTCTTGGGCGGAGCGGGGGATAGTGTCAGACTTTTACTGACTAAATACCCGCTCCTGTTCCTTCTTTGCCATTTTTTTCCAGGGCCCCGGGGATCTCTTTCGTATCACCCATGGCCCCAGTAGGCTTCGACCCTGCTGGGCCCCTACGGTTGCTAACATCTCCTTGAGGCACGCGTGGAACAGTACGCGCCGTCGACGACTTGGGCCCGGTCCGGACGGTTACCGGACGATCGGACGGCGAGCCACCCATTGCTCGCCGTCCGCAAGCCCGCGCCTACGGTAGCCGGAAATCGGGATCGGAATCCCGGCGGCGATTGGGGCGTGAGGACCTTTGCCTCACGCGATCCGCCACCTCCTTTGCTAGCATTATTGCTTCGCAGAAGAAGGCGACCGCCTGCCACTCCTCCTCACTCCGGACCATGGCCTGCACCAAGGCCCAGCGCGAGAGATCGCTGCAGTGACTTCGGCAAGGGTGTTAAGAAGGTAACAATGCCATAAACACTTAAAAAAAAAAACGCAATAGTACAATTCGTGAAAGTGTAGATTAAAACACGATTTTTTAAATCCCCTTTATACAGAATGCTTGCCAAATGCATACAGGAAATAGGGGATAAGGTCAATTCGCACTTAACTGTTTTTTAGTACCGCCGTAGTTCAGCGCTCAAATATCCCAAACCCGTAACGAAAGCGTAACACTTGTTTATAGCCGTTTAAAAACTTTTAACTGAACACTAAAACTGCATTTAGATAACCACACTGAAATTTAAATTCTGTTCTATAAGTCATAAGGTTCAAAGTTAGTATTTGTCCATTTTCGGAAGGATTAAGTCGTCTCCTGCTTGAGTACGAAAATGAAAAACCTCTTCCTGCACCAGCTTCGCATTTGGGATATTATTAAAAATGTCTTATAGTATATCTGTGGGTAGAAATAATTAGTTTCTGCAGTAAAATTTTAGCACCCATTTCCCCGAAGAGCGTGGTTGAAAGTTCAAGAGTTTTATGTCTATCTACAAGCTCTATTTAAGATTGTGTAATTCCACAATCTTCCCGCACTCGTGGCGTTTATAAGATAGGTTTATAAAAGAAAAAGCTTTTACTAGCGACTTAGCCTGCGTGAAAGACCTATAGACCGGAGCAAACAGTAATGCTAGAGAAGGAGACGGACGCACGCGTGAGGAAACAAACATCCTCACGGCCCGCCACGGTAGAAGACGCCCCGAGCGTCGGAAGTCGCCGAGCGATCCCCGGCCAACGTGGGAGCAGGCTTGCGGACGACGAGCAATGGGTAGTTCGCCGTCGAACCGTCCGGTGTCCTATTCCTGACCGTATTGCCTATTGCAGTGGTTCCAATATGTAGGCTATACTTGAAAAAAGTCAGTCTGTCTCTCCTAAAAATATTAGTTTAATTTACTAAACTATAATTGAGGATGCGAGACCCATAGGACCGTTCGGTGTGGCGACACTTAAAGGAGACCTATATCTAGCAGTGGACGTCTTTCGGTTGAAATTATGATGATGATGAAGATAAGATTCATATCAAACTTTTGCTTTAATTGTAATGAAATCAGTGACCGACAAAAGGTTCATCAGCTGAGGCGCCAGTAACCACCCAAGCAACTCCCTACTATGGTTGAACTATCTGTGACCTTCAGGTACTTGATTTTAACTCAGAGAAAACAAGTATAGCATATGCAAAATAAGTCGTCAGCTCACCGCCTTTCCCATTGATCGAGCGAGGTACTCAGTCAATTTGAATACAATTTGAAAATCGATTAAACATGAAACTTCTAGAAATATTTATTTGATTCAATCTGCGTTTTAAATGAATCACTAGTAGTACAGATTTTATTTTGAATAGTTATTTTATATAAATAATATAATAATTCACAACTATCACACAACGCCGTCTAGTCCCAAGCTAAGCAGAGCTTGTGTTATGAGTACTAGACAACTGATAATACCTACTTATATATTTTTAAATACAAACATATTATAGATAAATTACACCCAGACACAGAACAAATGATCGTGCTCATCACACAAACATTTGTCCTGGATGGGAGTCGAACCCACGACCTCCAGCATAGTCAGAGTCACTAACCACTAGACCAACAGGCCAGTCAAGTAACTGTCATATTATTACACAATTATATGTAATAGGTAATTAAGTAGTTCTTAATTTTTTTATTGACATTATCTTGAAAGTTTTACGCAATTTTAATTAATATTAAAAACGGTATTTGCCTTTCTTTATTGAGACCGATAATGAATCATTAATGAATCGTTATTAATTACCTAATCATACATTACTAACTGCAATTAAGACTAAATGTCTTAAGAATTTTGTGATTGCAAACGCAATTAAAATTGAAATCATTAATAAATTCATTCCTTTTTTATATAACTGTTGATAATTGTTTTTTTGTTTCAAGAATAAGTAAACATATTGTGTTATTTTTGAATATGTAGAAGAATACATGCCTATTATGGAAACTTGTATGTTTTGAGTCTTAAGCGTAGCAGCTCTGCCAGTTACGGGTTTGTCGGGCTGCTGGAAAATCGCATAAATGTAGCTGTCAATGGAGCTTTAGACCATACAATATCCTAACCCTAACCTCTTTTTTTAAGTGTGGAAATAACGCGTCTACCGTGGTTGTTAGTCGGGGTCAGAATCTCGGCGGCTGGGACGTGAGGACATTCGTTCCCTCCCGCGTGCGGCCTCCTCCTTCGCTAGCATTACTGCTTCGCAGAAGGAGGCCACCGCCTGCCATTCCTCCTCGCTTCGGACCATAGCCTGAACCAGGGCATAACGCGAGAGGTCGCTGCCGCCGATTGCCTTTACGAGGACACGACGGTGCTCCGCCCAAGCAGGGCACACCTCCACCGTGTGATCCATAGTGTCCTCCAGGCAGTCCACACAATGATGAAACCTGGGCGTTTCTTTCGCCTGAATTCGATGCAGGAACCTCCCGAATTTGCCATGTACGGTGAGTACCTGCGTCATGCGGAAGATGAGGACGCCGTGTTGCCGCTCCAGCCACTCCACAAATAGAGGACTTACCGCCATAATTGTAGCGTGCCCAAACTCGAACCTAATTTTATTTTGCAAACAGCTTTATGATAAAGCACGATATCGTAACCTACATAGCAAATAACCAACTGCACGTGTGAAAATAAGACAAATTTAAGTATAGAAAATAAGGCTTTCGGGAAATAATTAATTTAAAAAAGGTGTCTAAAAGTTCCGGTTTTGGTTTCGGCCGAAACTGAGACAGTTACCGAATATTCGGTTACGGTTTCGGCAGAAAGTCCTGTTTTGGTGAGACACTACTTATTAAACATAGACTTGAGGGGCCCAAAAAATGTTGAGGCTTAAGATATATTGTGCATTTATTCAGTCAAGTATACACCAGATTTGTTGTGCATTAAGTACTGTGATATTTACTATTATTATATTGTTAGAAGCACTATTTGTTACATTATTTATAAAAATAAGAAAACACTAAAGAAATGATATATATTTCTTTAGTCTTTTCTTATTTGACAAACTCTAATAAATATGTTTCGAATATCTACAACTATGCTTTTCTTACCATAAACCTTAAAAGTTTACTATGCTGCCAGTATGCAAGCCAATGAGTACGTACGTGACCTTCCCAGACGCCACAGTACTTATATTTTATAGCAGGCTGGTGTCCGCAACTTCACGCCCAAAAGCATATTTTGCGTACACGCGCCTAATTTACTTAAATCTCCAATCGAAGAAGTCTACAATCATCTTGAGATCACCCATAATAGGATCAAAAGGACTAGCCACATAACCCATCACATACAAGTTAATACCTAAACAATAAAGTAACGATCACACACGCCTTTTATTCAGCCCCGCCAGACAGACGTCATAATCATTTGGCATTGCCCTCATCAGCCAGCATACATTACACCGACTATCCCTCTCGGAAAAACACAATAACACCGTCACAGTCCTCGAAAACCGCTGAGCAAAAACGGACCGAATCCTTCCCGAAAACCCGGCAATATTGTGTTACACCCGGCATTGAATGACGAGCACAATCGAGACGGCCGCGGTAATTTTCCTGCTGTTTTTATCTGGAAAAGAACAATAGAACTCATTTTTGGTCACAATGAATTTCATTTTGGAGGCCGAAAATACATTGTCATTAAAATCCTTCCGTTGCAGGAAGAAGGGTTATCTACTTGTCCTAGGTTTGTAGCTAGCAATTAATGTCGTATTTGCGAGCAGGGTGAGGTTATTTCGATGTGAGAGGTTGGGTGTGATCGAGGCAATTGTAATTGTTTCAAATGTACGGTTAAAGATCTAGATAGTGTGGAAATCAATGAACTGAGTGTTTTACTTTAGATACCAATCTTAGGTAAACGTAAGTTTTGGTTGCAAGATTGTTCGAAAGAGTTCTAATTACTGGGGCCCTAGAACGCAAAGAGCAACTGAAAGAACACGGGTTTGTTTTACTCAATAAAAGTTTGACCCTTCTCGCTCATCCCAGAGCGAGAGAAGTTATTTAAAGATTATGATGGGTTTAGTTATGAGTATACATGTGGATGGGTGGAGAGGGAGAGGGAGGCCGAAGAAAAGATAGATGGATTGTGTGAACAGTGATATGAAAGAAAAGGAAGTTAGTGATAGCATGACGTTTGACAGGATAGAATAGAAGGAAAAAATGTGTTGCGCCGACCCCAAATAAGATGAGACAAGGGCAGGAAGATGATGATGATGATTCTGATGATGATGGGCAGAGTGCACATGTCAAAGAGTTGGCTCTTGCTCTAGTATCAGGAGAAAAGAGGACGGGAGGCAAAAAAATGACGATGTAAATTCACAGCCTCTTCATTTCCCATCGATGTTATAAACGGTTTTCATTCTGACCGAATGCAGCTGAATAACCGTATTTTATATGAAGTTTTTTTAAATTTATATAAATCAGCATAGAATAGCATAGTCGGCCTTATAATGTTCCCACTGTTGGGACTCAGGCCTCCTCTCTAGAAGAGGGAATAGGCCACAATCCACTACGCGGGCCCAGTGCGGGTTGTTGAATGTCACATGTCTTCGAATTTTTGGTTCTAAGTAGCACGTGCCGGTTTCCTCAAGAAGTTTTCCTTCACCGTTTTGAGAGCAGTGGTGATGAAATAATTACACAAAGTAATGCGCCTGGCTGGGTTTGAACCCGCGATCTACAACTCGTAATCTTTTACCACTCGGCCACCACTGCTCGTAATAAATAAATCAGTACTTGACTGCAATCCCACCTGGTAGTAAGTAGTGATGCAATTGAAGTAAGAAGAAAAAAATGTTTTCATCCTTAAATATGTTCTGAATCCTTAATACGCTTTAGAAACTGAGAAAAATAAGCGTCATAAATTTTTGTAAAGGAGAATTAGCATAGCTGGAAAGCAAAGCATTCTAAGCAGAAAAGACATTCAGTACAACCAAAAGTATCTAAATATTATTATTTATAGGTTCGCCACATAATTTTCGACTACTTTGCAGCTCTTGAAGCTCGACAAAACAATGAAGTCAACTGTCTTACTATGAAAACAAAAACATCATCAATATCCTCCTGCAAAATACGCCATTTATAAACCCATCGCATTTCGACTGAAACCTCTTTAATCCTATCAACTCGTCCATTTCCAGAACCCATAAACATCCCATAGAATGAAACAGCACACCATAAAGAACCCCATTTAAATAAACCATTCTAAATTCTACATTAACTGTAAGACTATTAGTTGAGGCATTTCTCACCGCGTTCCTATTCCAGCCACGTAGCAATTAGGAGCCGTTAGTATAATCCGGTCGAAACCAGCCCGGTCCAGTTACAACCAGTTTTAGCCGGTTTTCATCGAACATTCGTCGGATTTGTTGCGTGTAGATTGTTTTTGTTGGCGCCCAACGTGGGACGAATCTTAAGAGCCTCTAATGTGGACTAAGTTGAAGCTGTGAATGTTTGTGTAAAACATGTAACTGTTTGGTTGTTGTTTATAAGGGATGTTATGGATGCGGCGGATAATCTGGGTAGATAAATAATGTATCGGGTCGATTGTGCTGGTTTAAGTTGTGATACAAATAGGGGTGTTTAGTTGTTAATTTCGTACACAAATATATGTTTTACTGTAATAACTTTGTAGACATTGCCAGTTCATCTTGATTTTTCCAGCAGTCGCTCAGCGGTAAAATCTATATCATCAAACAAATTACCCATTCTGTTGTAAACTTTTTTTGCATACATGATCGAAGATCCTTTGAGTCTTTCAGTTTTTCTTCTGTTACAGATTATGGCTTTACAATTTACAAAGCGGGGTTAAGCTAAGGGAGAGACTGCCTGAATTAGGTTTCCATAGGAACCTAGCCAAACGCCAACCTTAAGTGACAGTGGGCTGGGCACAATGCTAGCAGAACAGATGGTCGAAAGCGACGTAAGGTTCTGGAGTGGCGACTACGTACCAGAAGACGCAGCGTCGGAAGGCCGCCTACAAGGTGGACCGATGACCTAGTAAAGGTCACGGAAATCCGATGGATGCGAGACGCACAAGTCCGGTCGTTATGGCGAAACTTGGGAGAGGCCTATGTCCAACAGTGGATGTCTTTCGGCTGAAATGATGATGATGAGGAACCTAGTATTACAGGTCACCAGCAAGCATAGGGTGCGTCCCATAGATATCCGATGCGTTCAGTTCTGGCGAATGAAGACGGCGTGCGTGTATTTCGCACGCAGCTTGTTCGTACGAAGCCCCTGCGCCGCGCTCGCTTCGTACGAACATGAAATGCACGCGCGCAGTTCGCAAGCGGCTCACGTACAGCTCGCAAGCGGCGCATTCGCCAGGTCTGGACACACCATTAGACAAATGACTTTTTTACTTAGCGTCACGACACTTGTCATTGCCATACATTTTGTACTTAGCGTTTGGTGAGAACTCTTACAGAAAAGAAATTTGGTTAAGACAGCAGGTCCCTCCCGCGACTAGAAAACTCTTATAACCTAGTAATTGTTTCACAGTTTTATGTAGATGAAAAGTTTTAAATCAATAAAGTTAATAAAGAAAAAAAAAGTTAAAATATTTATTAAAGAGCAAAGTTTATAATAATAATAATCGTTTATTAGGAATAAAAACAATAACCGATAAACGATGATAGCTGCAAAAGTTAAAACTGTGGCGCAGCGATTAACGCCCGACTCCTGTGAGAGGGATAGTTGTTCCAGACTAATGAAATAAGAAGTACTTTAAACTGCTTTAAACAGTAACAATAGAATGTGAAAGAAATAAAATAATAAATTACTATGTAATAAGTGCTGAGTTTGTGAGAATCTAATGTTTTTTATTTAAATAATGATGAATAACCAGGGAGTGCGATAAAAAAGATTCTCCTTTTTTTAAAAAATAGTACAATCTTCAAGAAAACATATCAACACTAACACAATAAATTTCTATCTCTTACATATCTCGCAGAGAATTTCGTAATACCTTACCAATCACAATGAAAATAAACGAATGGAATAACATCTTCGACGTGGCTATCATTATCGCAAATATTTTCTTCACACACAATTTTTCTTTAGCCATAAAGGCACTGTTCCACAGTGGCCCACGGCTAAGCTATGCCTGTGTACTTTTTTTTACTTGAGAATTCATTAAATGACTTCTTCATGACTTCATGAGAGGGAGTGTCAGACTTTAAATGACCAAAATCCACCTGCGTTTCTTCAGTTGCCCCTCGCGTTCCAGGGCCATGGTATTTCTTTTCTACAATCCCGAAGGCATACTAGGCTAACGATTTCGGTCATCATATTAGAATAGAAAATCTAATAATATGTCACTACTTTAGACAAGGACGTTATGAATGACCGACTACACTAAAAAAAAACACTAAAACGATCAAAATAACTTTAATTTAGGAAATCGTTGTTTCTCGGTATTGTTGGTTTCATATTCTGAAATTAAAGTTATTTTGATCGTTTTAGTGTTTTTAGGGTCTCAAAAGGAGAAAACGGAACCCTTATAGGATCACTTTATTGTCCGTCCATCTGTCTGTATGTCAAGACCCTTTATCTCTGGAGCTCGTATCGAATTGAAATTAAAACCATATACTCAAGTCTGCGGTCCCTTGAAGCTGTGAAAAAATTAAACTAAAAGTAAACGAAAAAAAAAAGATACGGCCGTTTATGTCGCAAAAAACATGTTTTCAACACTCTTAAGGGAATCAAAATTCATAAGGTACTTCTCGTTGACCTAGAATTCTGAAATTTGGCATGAAGCAAGGTCTTATAGCACAAGTGTAGGAAAAAATCTGAAAACTGTAAATATAATCTCCTCCTTTTTTTGAAAGTCAGTTAAAAAGTAGTAGTGCTTCGGTCTAAAATCTACAATCTAACCGCAGGGAAAATTAAAATGCAATACCTCACTATCTACCTTGACAATGCTTGACAGAAGCCTTATTCATAAAAATCTCATAATGTTAAGCACCTTTTTTTTCGGTTGAAATATCTTCTTATGACAAATCCCGCTCTTGGGCGGACCGTGAGATAGTGTCAGACTTTTACTAACTAAAACCCACTCCTGTTCCTTCGTTGCCTTTCGTACCAGGGCCGAGTCTTCCTTTCAGAATCAGACCCTTGGCCCCAGTAGGCTTCGACTCTTCTGACCCCTACAGTTGCTAACATCTCCTTAAAGCGCGCGTGGAACAGTACACGCCGTCGACGACTTGAACTCGGCACGGACGGTTATCGGACTGTCGGACGGCGGGCTACCCATTGCTCACCGTCCGCAAGCCGTGGCCGATAATCGGGATCGGAATCCTGTTAAGGGCATTCTTCATACGTTTTCTGTACTAGTTTCTCCTTCTCCTGCGCCCACGTGAAAGCAAAAAATTATCCCAAGAAAGTTACCCCCGAAATAAAAAGTATTATTAGTACTATTCCGGGACATGCATGGTCTAAACCGGGAGTCAACATTTTCTTTTTTTATTCTTGATAGTATCGCGCTTGACCGCTATCTCACCTGATGGAAAGCGACGATGCAGTCGACGATGGAGCGAGCTTACCTAGAAGTAACCTGTTCACTCTTGACTTAAAGATTCCCGGGTCGTAAACACAGGTTCAGGCAAGAAATTCCACTCCTTAGCTGTACGCACAATGAATGTGTTTCCAAAACGTTTCGTGCGTATAGGTGGGAGGTCCACCATGTACCGGTGGCGCATCGCCGTACGCCTGGTGGTCCGATGATGAAACGGGCTAGGCGGAATTAGGTTATGCAATTCCGACGCACACTCCATTTTTATTTTCATCCAAAGGCCAAAATTCCAGCTGTTCGACCGTAAAGAAGTATCAAATATACACAAATACATACTTTACGCCTTTACAATATTGGTGCGATATAGAATTTTTCTAAACTAAACAGTTACTTCATGTATTATTATTTCAACTAGCTGACCTTCGTACCGCCTAATAGTCAATGAATTTTATATATAGCATAATCAGCCTTTTAATGTTCCCACTGCTGGGACTCAGGCCTTCTCCTTCTAGGAGAGGGAATTGGCCGTAATCGACCACGCGGCGGTGAATGTCACATGTCTTCGAATTTTTGGTTCTAGGACATGCCGGTTTCCTCACGATGTTTCTTTCACCGTTTTGAGAGCAGTGCTGTTGAAATAAATGGCACAAAGTAATACGCCTGGCTGGGTTTGAACCTAAAACTCGTAACTTAATGAATGTTGTGTTAACTAAACTGTCAAAAGATAACGCCATCTACTGGTATTAACATAACAGCAGAATTCCTTTTAAAATGACATTTTAATTTGAGATGGCGTTGTATTCGATTTTTTTTTTCGATATTTTTTCCATATTTTCTCACCAGTCCAGGGAATTTAACAGTAATAATAGTATTGATAGTCCTTCCCTGGACTATCAATACTATTTGAAGATAAAAAATTAGCCAAATCGAACCAGCTGTTCTCGAGATCTAGCGAGATTAACGAACAGCTATTCATTTTTATATATATAAGATAAGATAAGAATAGAGATTTATAGTCAATGTAGTGGATGGTCGCCTTAAACTCCTGAACCGTCAGGCGTCCGTAAAATCTTTACGGTTGCCACTTTCCGCCTTGCAGCCGGGTCTTATCCGGGTTACTCGGTCCTGACAACTGGCTGCACACGATATTCACGATCTTACAGCCAGTAACCGGGTAGCTGGATAGTTGCCGCATATATTTAGCTGATTTGTGTTCGAGAAAATGAATAATAATACAGATAACTACAGATTTAGAAACAAGTTGTGGCATATACGATTTGAAAGTTCATAATAATAGGTTTATTTTATTGTATCACATCAATAGTCGAACACATTATCATCATCATTATCATTTCAGCTGAAAGACGTCCACTGTGGGACATAGACCACCCCCAAGTGTCGCCACAACCAACAGTCCTGTGCGTCTCGCATCCATCGGACATTCGAACTTATGAAGGGAAAGAATACACATTACTCATTTTATTTGTACTCGGTAATATTACTTATTTATATGTACTCTGTGCCAATCAATACTTACACGCTGTATAACTGTACGGGGAGGTGCAGCCAAGACTATCTTTATAGACTGAACGAGCACAAAGGGCACTTCGGAAGGTTACCTCCAAACCCTTCAGGTATGCTACAGTCAGTCTATTTAGAGACTGTAAAGTTCTGTCTGTTAGGCAACTCTTTGTGCTTCATGTAATTTTGCGTAAACACATATCGCTGAAGTACGATTCCAGTACTCGAGATAAGCGCCAATGCTATAGGGACAATCAACCAATCTGCAATCTGTAAGACGGCATTTATTCACAGACATTTCTACGGCATCGGAAGCCACTTATATACTAAAACTAACAAATATTGCTCTATTTATACCTCCGAAATAAAGCATTTATGATTATGACTGGTTACTGTTGCAGAGTAATAATGAAACAGAAAAGATCTTAGGTCTATATTTCTCCGGGACACCATGGCGGCACAACCAGTCGCCGCTACCAATAAAATGTATACAGCTCTATAGAGAGTTACTCACCTAGTGTCCGTTTGGTTGCGCAAACAATTTGGCGGCACGACCAACCCGGACGCGTGCACTTAAGGTACATTTTGATACTGTCTCAGTGTGGTATAGCGACTCTGGTGTCTGTATGGTGTCTAGTTTGGTAGCTTACTCGGCGCAACTGATCGCGCCGCCATGGTGTCCCGGTGAAATATAGCCCTTAAAGTTATAATTCAGTAATACACAACCTACACATGAATACTCTGTGCACAAACAATTACATAACTTCACAAAGTCATAACATCACATGCACCACACTTGCACAAAAGAAAGGCTCGATTTTGATTTTGAACTTATGGCTTTGGATTTTTCTGCCTTCTGATTCCACTCTTTCAATCTAAAAATTGCGTGAGAATCTTGGTATCCATAACACAAGTTAAATCTTTCCTTGGGTACCAGATTCATTACAAATACTTACTTGTTACTTCTGACTCTAACTGTTCTTGTTTTCTAATATCTTGTTGTTCTCTGTGTTGTAAGTGTTTAGGCGTACAAAATGTTTTAGTTTAACAAATTATTATTTATTTATTTTAGTAGGACGTCATTTATCTTTTCGTTTCGTTTTCGTTCTAAATACGATTCGATCGATTGATCGATCGATTTTTATCGTTATAGCCCAAAACTTAGATGTTTTTTTTGTGGTGCAGAACTCTGAGAACTCGGTGTTCTTGGTTTAATAATTTTCGTTTTAGAAATTTTATCATGTAGCCGCCCTAAGAACAAAAGTTATTGGTGAGATAACATTTCCGAAGTGAAAGCGATTGAAACAAAAATAGACATTCCATTCATTAGCAGTTAAGTCTGTATCCTCAATATTGCTTACCGCTTTTGACACATTGTTTCCACGGTTGAACTCATATTACAAAATAATGCGAGTTTTCTTAGATTTCATGCAAAAATGGTTATAATTACTGTGATATTACATAAAATATAAAACACAAAGACACCAATAAATACCTAATTTCGAAAAAAGAATAACGTATCTTTAATATAAAGTTTATTTGAACTTATAATTCCAAGCCAATCCAAAGACCCACTTTCAAGCATCCCGTTTTAAAAAACGGCAATTTCATAGATATTATTTCGTAGTAGAAAGGCATGATGAGTTTATGTATGTTTTTAGGAGTGTAATCTCTTTGGTCGTATATCATTTAAAAAAATATACTTTAAATGTTAAAAATGACAGAATCAGTCAAAGATACAGAGCGATGCCTACCAGACAAACGATAATGAATATATAAAAATATCGATAAAATTAGGAAAATGAAGTTAAAAAATGTGACATAGTGTAAAAGAACAAGTCTCTGATAGTCGAACCACTATCAAATCGACTTCAGACCTCCACAAACTTCCACTCGGTAAGTTAAAAGTTCAGAAATCGTGATAAATCGAATTAAATGTGATATGTAATGAAAGTGATTCTACAATTTTTGTATAGTTTTGAGCACCACATTGTGACTTTAACATTTTTTATGTATTAGGTATATACTTTATTGTACACCTCATAATGTGAACAGCATAAACATTGACAAAAACAAGTATACAAGAAGCGGTTTTATGGCGCATAAATATTAATTTATATGTATTGATTTGCCTTAGGTATACATATTGAATGGCCTGTTTGTCTATTGGTTAGTGGCCATGACTGCTATACCCGAGGTCGTGGGTTCGATTCCCAGCCAAGACAAATGTTTGTGTGATGAGCACGATCATTTGTTCTGTATCTGGGTGTAATTTATCTATAACATGTATGTATTTAAAAATATGTAAGTATGTTTATCAGTTGTCGTCTCACATAAGTTCTGCTTAGCTTGAGACTAAATTTTGTTGTGTGATAGTTGTGGAATAAATTATTATTATTATTAGAAACCTTTTTACTTATATACATAACTAGATTAAATTTGGCGAACAGCAGCTTACTGTTCGCTATTTCAGAATTGTTCCGACAATATAGTTGGTTAATCTTTAATTCCTTGAAAAATTCACGCGAATTTTCTTTCTTTCTTACTAAATTAGTACCTACCTAAAATTCTTCACAAAAAACCTTCAGACAGACAACTTAATCTAGATATACACTCTGAAACAACAACTTCCAAGGCACCTAGTGTCTAAACAATGAATAATAAATTTAAAGCTAACTTGTTTGAAATTTTGTAGCTCGGAGGGCTCATTCTTATTGAAGGATGTACTGAGTAAATTATACAGAGATGAACATAGCTACAACGTCTGTTAACAGCATTCTGGTATGTGGCATTTATTTATTCCTACAAATTAGAATCATCATTATGACCTCTCGTGTCCGGTTCTGATTTAGGTCATGGTACGGAGTGAGAAGAAATGGGAGGCCATCACCTCGTGATGCGAAGCAGTAATGCGACCAAAGTAGTGGCGGCAAATCCCGCCCAGTACAAAATCCGGCCAACGTAAACGCGGGCTTGCGGACGGTGAGCAAAGGGTTGTCGACGTCGCGTTGTGGTCCACGTACGCCTCAAAGAGATGTCAGCAAGATTGTCGGGGCCAATTGGGGCTGATGCCTGCCAGGGCTGTGGATTGTTTGAAGAAGTTCCCATGGCCTCGCAAAAGGGTTAATAGGACTGACACTGTGGGTTTCAGCCAGTAAACTCCGACACTTTGCATCTATTATCATCATCTTCCTGCCATTTTCCCGTCTTACGAGGAGCTAGAACAAGGATGAAAAGGGAGAAGGGAGGTCAAAGAAAAGATGGATGGATTGTCTGACGAGTGGTATGAAAGAAAAGGGAATTAATGATAACATAACTGCTGATAGGATAGCGAAGAAAAAAAAACGGGTTCGCCAAAGGTAATAGGGTAATAATGGGGTAATAATAAGGGGGTAATAAGGGCCAAGGGTTGGAAGTTGATGAATGAGATGGACCATAAAATTGAGAACGTGCTAATAGTTATTTTCTGCCAAATAATGAAAAACTATTAGTACATGTGATTTTTGTTGCCCACAGAGACGAGAAAAGTCTATGGAATGGTGGTACTTGGCTCCTATATTCTTGGCACTGGTTTTGTTTTTCTTGATGGGCACAATCTTTGAGCGCAGACTAGAAGATTTTTATCATCGCATGGGTAAGTAATTGGAAATAGAAACGAATACAAGCGGATACTTCAGGTGAATAGCTGCGAATCCAAAAACATGTATATTGTAGAAAGAGATAATAAAGAGATATGAGGCCGTGGCAGACCACGTAAAAGATGGCGGGACGACCTGGACTGCATGTCTTCCTTAAGATTTGGAAAGAAAAAGCTATGAATCATGATCGTTAGAAGGAATGGAGGGTGGCCTATGCTCAGCCGTGGGACAATATGGGCTAGTAATAATAATAAGAAATGATAATGGTCTTCTTCATTGTTCGTCCCTGCTCCCATTATCTGGGGTCAGGTCTCCTCACAATTCCGCGCCAATATAGTCTGTCCCTTAAGCCAATTTTGGCAAGAGATGAATATTGTGCCTGAATATTTAGAAACATTAAATTCCTAATTTAATCTTCTTGATAATAATTTGAAAATTGTTTATTTGTTCAAGTTGTCGCAAGTTAAGAGTGTGCGCAGAGATTGAGGCAACTTTAAAGAGGTGATTATAGCCATATCTCATATGACCGTAGTTACTGTAGTGGTCTCGAGTCCACTATTCAAGGTTGATGGGAGGAGGCCGGTACCCGCAATGGGGCAAAACGTTTAAAATAACAAAAATTTTGCGACTTCATTAAAGAAAAAATAAAATAGATAAACTCAAAACTAATATTTTCATAATCTCTTGCCAAAATAATCGTTCTCTTTTTAATATACCCAATATCATTTCAGAACATTGTCGCCAAGCAATTTTCACGCAACAAATTGGACATCAACAGAGTCTATCATTTGGAGAAGCTAGTTCATCATTGCAAACAGTCTTGGCCCCCTCACAAAGGAGCCTTTTGATTGCCAGGGCCGAAAACTCGATAGAAATAAGGCCCGATGTATATTTTGTCAAAAAGGATTATCCCAACAATGCTGTACTTTATAGGTGAGGCTCCTCAGCCCCACTTGTACAAGTATCAGGGCATGTTGACCACCATGTTATGTGTCAACAATACCTTGGTTCGTTACCAGGAATGTCAAAATTATTTTTTCAAAAAATGTGACCTCATCGCCAATAGATTTAATGAAGCCACAGGACAAATGCCAGATGTCTTGGATGTAGATAAATACTATTTGTGGGAAAAACCCTGTGACAAGAGTGGATGGTGGAACTAATAGTTAAAACTTGGTGCAGCGGATTTAAGTAGGTTTGGTCCGTCGTACCAAGTTCGAGCGTGTATTGATACTAATTATGCTAAAGCTAGAACTACATTAGACCGACGCACACATGTAACACGCCGGATTTGAACGTAGAACGACGTCGTGTGGCGTCGCGTGGCGTGGATCAAGTGTAACTCTACAAGTCTAGTTTCCACATAAAATGTATGGAGACCGACGCGCCCAGATCGGCATGTGCGGCACACGCGTGCGCAGTGTAGTTCTAGCTTAAGTCTCATTCAACCTTAGTACGGACGAACCAAGACCATCGTACCAAGTTGGGCGTTTTTTAACACTATAAATTGTCGAACCATTATCCACACTAGGGACGCCATTACGCAAGGCTGTCACGCCATTGTACCGCATGTTCTTTTGCAGCGTAATGGTGAGTTTAGACGACACCATAACGCTGGTACTGTAAAAAAAAATGCGGCATAATGCCATAAGACTTGTGAGCCTAGTATTATAGTCCAAAAAACATGCAGTATAATATCGTGTGAACTTAAGCTTACTAACAACATTCGTGCCCGCGCAATGTACGCTGAGCGTTAGCTTCGCCTGTCCTTTTCCATAGCCAGTCTCACAGTTCGTCAACTCTATGAGCAAACGGGGACAGAAACTGATGCGCTTGGCGTGAGTGATGATGTCGTCTTTAGCACTGGCGGCCGAGGTTTATCGGTGCTATTAACACACATATTTTTTTTTATAAAATTTTACAACAATGAACACTTTAACGAAAACAATAAAGTTTAAATTCCATTGCAACTCCTTGGTTTAGGGCTTTTTTAATACAAATAGTCAAGAATTTCATGGCTATGGATTTAAATTATCCCCAATTACAAATTCTGGTCAATTTTGAAATGATTGAAGCAAAGAACGACAACGGCAGTAAAGCATAACATAACTGAATAGTGAAAAACTGAATTCTGATAGAATTGATACTTAAATTAAGTTTTTTTCTTGTAGTATCTGGTAAGACGAGTTTTTCCTAAAAGTTATTCGGATTGAGTGTATATTGAACGCATTGTTTGTACTCCTTAGTCAATTTAATCAAGACCTAGTAAAAATAGTTACACTAGACTAGTTCGGTCCTAAAAATATACGAAACTATAAAATAATCGCCTGCGAAAATATAGCATCTTGAAAGGCGAACCTAAGCACTTTAGACATCTAAACATTGGAAGGTAATTTTGGAAAATCATGAATATTCCTTTTTGATTCGAATCCATTTGTACCTAACTAAAACTGAGTTAGAAACTGCGGGCCTCTAGTGGAGTCAAAGCAAATAAGAATGTTTTAAGCGAACCATTTCTTGGTAAATGTTTAATAAAAGATATTGGAAAATTCTCAGAATATGTCTTTTACTGTTTAAATCATCTGTCCTCCTCACTGTTTACCACGACGTGTCCCAATTCTCAACAGCAGAGTCGTCTCATAAATCTGTCATCATTACTTTATATTCACATAAATACATAATTACATAAAAACAATAATAAAGTAGTAGTAGTAGTATATAAGTTTTCAATATAAATCTATCATAAAACTTAAATATTAACTAAACTATTTCTACTAAAACCTAACTATGTACATAAAAACTATAAATATATTATACTAAACCTAGCTATGTACATATAATACAAAAACACCTATTACACTCAGGCGTCAAAATACTCCTCCTCCAGTAGTATATTAATTACATAATTGCATATTTTGAGGTGCATGAGAAAACAGATAGTATTCTTAAGAAAAACAAGGGTACTATAGTGTATGTACATATAGTACAACTAGCTTCTGCCAGCGGCTTCGCCCACGTGAAAGAAAATTTCCACATACAAAATTTTTCTTTTCGCTCAACTACGTCATAAAAGGAAACCTCGTGCAAAATTTCATGCTCCTAATCCCAGTAGTTTCAGCTGTGCGTTGATATGTCAGTCAGTCAGTTTGTCCTTTCATAAACATAGGTACAGTACAACCAATTCCAGAAACAGACATTTTGTCAACAGACCCTGAATTCCAAGATGGTATTATAATCATAAAACCGCCAAAGTACGCATGGAAACATAGATAAAATTGCAATAAATGTTGTTTCAACAAGGAGCCTTCTGCGACTGGACAGAGGTAGCGGCACCTGGTGGTGGAGAACATCACCGGTCACTGTTCGCTAACACTCCCACACAATAGGCGTTAAGGATACCCCCTTGTGCAAAACTTGCTGCGAGATGGAAGATACATTCGCGAACGTGCTCTTTGAGCGCACTGGCGTCACCAAATTTCCTTATAGGTGCTCTGAATAAACTAGGAGGCCTAATTTTCTTCTGGTGAGTGGCGGGCTGGATGGAATAAGTGCTCTTTAAGCGCACTGGCGTCACCAAATTTCCTTATAGGTGCTCTGAATAAACTAGAAGGCCTAATTTTCTTCTGGTGAGTGGTGAGCTGGATGGAATAAAAGCCGCTACAACTCACGTGCAATGATCCATCGTGAACTGAGCGCAGAACTAAATTTCATTAAGCTTTAAAGGTATACAGAAGAGTGTGTAAACCCCCGCAAACTTCCATTGTAAAGGGAGGATCCTAAGACCAGACAGACCTTTTTAACACACCTCAGCCCCAAATAAAACGCATACTCCAACACATTATTAACTCAATCCCAAAAATCCTTTCTCCTAAGCCACGCCCGACATCTAAGGAGCCCCAGAGACGCCTAGCCTTGATAACTTGGCCTACGTGAGAAATAATTCCGCACACGTCTTAGAGGCTTATTTAAAATTAATCCCAAGCCTTTGGAGGGCTGTTCTGTTGTCAAACTTGTTGCTGTCCTGATTTCAAGGGTGGCATGGCTATGGCTATGGTTTTAGGAATATTTGAGACCCAATTCTTTCTTGTTTTACAATAATAAAAAGGCTTACCATCAGATGAGATCGCTATCAAGCGCTGATTTATATCAATTTAAAAAAGGCGAAAGTGTTTGTGTGTGCCCGTTTGTATGTTTATTACCTCTTCACACTCAAATGACTGAACAGATGTGAATAAAATTTGGCACACGGGTAATAAACCATATCCAGGACCTTTATCTCAGTAAAGGAGTAGGTACAGATACCGGCACGAATCTTGAGCGCTCGGCGAAAGACTAGGGATCGCTTTGCGCATCCTACACATCGGCGAGCCAATCACTGTACAAGGATTGCACTTCCCACTACAGACCTGATATTTCACTTCTGCGCAAATGGAAGTCAGAGCTCAAGATCCATGCCGGTATCTGTATATTGTTTGAGTTTGTTCCCTTGAAATAATTTATTACTTTTACGCAGGTAAAGCTGTTGACAGAAGCTAATTCTTAAAAAAACGATCTTTCTCCTTATCGGAGGGTGTTTAGAAGGAAACATGACAAACCATTTTGAGCATCCCTGATTAAGTCAGATTAGAAAAATAATTTAGGCATTGACAATGGCCTCCCTCCAAATTGTAACATTTTGGACGTTTAAGTCTATTGAGTAACTTTACAATTTCGCTTGTTGCTGGGGCAGAAGGTATTCACAGTAGTCCATAATTGCGAATGCTCCCGAGGTTCACCTCGCTTCACGTTATTCCGACATTTTGACTGACCTATTGGTCTAATGGTTAGTGGCCCTGACTGCTATGCCGGAGGTCGTGGGTTCGATTCCCACCCAGGACAAATGTGTGTGTGATGAGCACGATCATTTGTGCTGTGTCTGGGTGTAATTTATCTATAATATGTATGTATTTAGAAATATATACATATATATTTCTGTTGTTGATGTTTCAGTTGTCTAGTACTCATAACATAAGCTCTGCTTAGCTTGAGACTAGACGGCGTTGTGTGATAGTTAAAAAAAAAAAAAATATCACTACTGCTTTCGTGGTGCAAAGCTAGGTTTGACGGAGTCAGCAATATCTTTTTTCTCATGGGAATCCAATCTTTTACTTGCTTGGGTATTTAATCGAACACCTTATACTGCATTTACACATTCGCCGCCATTTGCCTCACCATTCGCCTCGTCATTTGTATAAAAAGTGCGCGAATTAATTTTAAAAAATATAAATATAATAAAGATGTTCCGCAAAGCAACAGTACGTATATGTGCCAAGACAGAAATAGATTTTTATTCTATATATATAGTGGATTCCCTTCAAGTGCTATTGAACACCCACGTATATTACCCACACATTATAACGTAATTTGTGCCTTCAACTTCACAATGAAAGTAATGCTGCTATCCATCGTTCTGAAATTCGAATTCTAATTTCAAAAAACAATTTTTTTTTTGTGTTAAAAAAGAATATTTTGCCTCACACATCGTGGCTGCATTTACAATCATGTAAACTCACATACATACATAAGACACCCAAAATCAGAACAAGGTACTGTCTGTAGGCCAAATAAATATTCATTCCGAGCGGGGATTGACACGCGACACGCAGCGCCGCAGCAGCCCCCCTAGCAAAGTTACGATCGTTTCGTTTGCGTCGAACACCTCGAGTAGGCGACGCCTATGATTCCTTTGTTCTGACGTCATCTCAACGCTCAGTCACGTGGTAGGCAGAACAAAGGAATCTACTCGAGGCGTTCGGCGCAAACGAAATGATCGTAACTTGGCTAGGGGGCAAATCTCTCAACTATTGCGACAACCGTGCTGTCAGTTAATAACTAAATCTTAAAATATGATAACGGAGTCGAGCCGCTATAAGTACCAGTAATATTTAACTAAAATATCACCCCTTTATTCCCTTAATGTATTCCCACTAGCGCAGAACGTCCCATTCGCAGAATGTCCTATACGCAAAACGTCCCATTCGCAGAACGTCCCATTCCAGAAACGTCCTACTCGCAGAACGTCCCATTCGCAAAACGTCCCATTCGCAGAAAGTCCCATTCGCACAATGTCCCATTCGCATAATATCCCATTTGGGAGCACCACTCATAAAAAAATGAAATCAGCAGTTTCATAGTATTTTATATATGTCGTGGCCAGACAAATAAACATAACTTTAAACTGAGACTTTTTGGTTTTATAAGGTCATTTGTTATTGAACTAAATGACCTTATAAAACCAAAAAGTCGCACCTTCGCTATTCAATTGATCATCGTTTCATTATATTTTGTGTCGTCACAGTCACGTAACGCCGAAGCCTTATAACCTTGCCAAAGAAGACAGAAAAAGATCAAAGTGAAAGAAAAAAAGAAAGACAGACATATATAGGTACTATATAATACTTAGACCTAAGTTCTGTTTCAATTGTAATCCACTCATTTGCATGACTGACTTTTCCTTAGATTTCATATTACCAGGGCTTCATAAAGCGACGAGGGTACACCTCCGCAAGACATTGAACATAGCTCCAATTATGTTTTTAGTTCTCGCTGCTGCTTAACACGGCATACAAAGATTTTAATGAAAAAAAGCTTGGTATTATAAAATACTAATATAGACCTAGGTACTTTGCCATGACAATTTTAAACTACTTCTGGAGCACTACCACGAGTTCTCAACGCGATCCACTTGACGACCTAAACTGATGAAATCAAATGTTTAAAGGGCTTATTAGAAAAGGTCTTGTTATTATTTAAGTAAAGTCTCAATAAATAATATTCATAAACAGCAAAGTTATTAGCGTTTGTTTATATCCCAAAATGTCACTCAATTTATGGTAATATTAAACCGGCTATTGATTACGAATGAATAAATGGCGATCAAAATTGAAAAACAACTGCGCGTAGTATTTTCTAAATAATGTAGCAAATGTTATGAATGATTGATTCAATTATGAATTTACCAATTATGAAAAATTTTCGTGGACAATTTTTGGCTTCATGTAACCAGGACTTCATAGAACCACAAATTTACCTACACCATCGCAAGAAAATTGAACATCGCTCCAATTATGTTTTTTTGTTCTCGCAGCCACGTAACACCAAGGCCTCACCTCCGACCTTGTCACGACATGTTACTCGTTGATACTCACATGCCGGGTACCCCTGCCACGGGTAATTTCCCTAGCGGCTGTGATTTTGGGACCGTTTAGTATGGAGAGTACTAGCGGAGAGTACTTTATGGTGTTTAAAAAGTCATGGTCTCATAGAGCACGTTTAAGATGGAGGATGACCTAGATAAAAAGTAGCCAATGTTCCACAATCACTCTGGAACGAAATAGCTAGAAGTAATTGAGGGGCACTAGCCCCATAATGGGATGAGTCAGTTAGAAACCAGTAAAATATGTAGAAAATTATCTCAGTCAACAGAGGTCAACGGACCACTTTACCTCTTGTTGCTTGTTTGTGGGCAATAATTGACCTTGAATGACGATTTAGCTGCAGGTGATGAGAGTGTCTAAGCATAGCATAATCAGCCTTACAATGTTCCCAATCATGCCCTTTCTCTAGGATAGGGTATTGGCCGTAATCCACCTCGCGGGCCCAGTACAATTGGCTGAATGTCACGTGTGTTCGAATTTTTGGTTCTAACACATACCGGTTTCCTCACGATGTTTTCCTTCCCGTTTTGAGAGCAATAGTGATAGAAAAAATTGAACAAATTAAAACCATGACTTGATCGCATCGAACTGTCAAAAAGTGGTCTTTTGAGCGCACTTAATTGAACATGTTCTAAAATGATTGGCATTTACTCCTTAGTACCTAAGTGTGAAATTTTTTTCCTTATTATAACTTTGTAACTCGTACCTTACTCTCTTCCACAACTGGCCAGTAAATACAAGCAAGTACTCTCTCAGTTCAAACGCTCGCTAACAACGCATACTATTTGCCCCACGACGCTCTGGTTAAACGGACAGATTTTATTATTTTAAGCTCGGCCCGTTACCTCTGCTATTTGTTCTGATACTTTGCGAACACGGATTCTGCGCGATTATACGAGTGTTATATGTCTTCTGTTCTTATTAGCACATAGTTTTATAGAGAAAGCTCTTTTAAAAATTCTGCCTAGCCTTTTCCCAAGTTTTTTTAAATCATCTAAATTTCTCTCACTCTAGGGTGAAGCGCGAGGGCGTTTCAGACTTTTACTGACTAAAACTACACCTATGTTCCTTCTTTGCCTAGCGTTACAGGAATTGTTTGAGACACATTGTTCCCACGGCACAACTCATATTACAAAATAATGAGTTTTTTTAGATTTCATACAAAAAAAAGTATTATAAGTACTGCGATATTACAGAAAATATAAAACATAAAAACCGAAAAATACCTATTTTCGAAAAAAGAATAACGTAGACTTAATATAAAGTTTATTTGAACTTATAATTCCAATTCAATCCAAAGATAAAATACAGCAAAGCAACGCCGTTTTAAAAAACGGCTGTTTCATAGGTAATTAACCTATTTATACCCGTGCAAAATTACCAAGTAATAATAAACTCTAAGCTAAACCGTAAACGGTATAGGTACAGCCACCGATCAGATAAACATGGCGAAACTACATAATTATATACGTACCAACCTAGGTATATAACCCAAAAAATGATTGAAAGTGTAGCGACATCTATGGCGTCACATAAGAACTAATCCTGCATCGCACAATCAAAGTTCTCCGCGCGATTAGAACATATAGAACAGCCCGAAATCATCTATCGAGCACTTGCCTAACAGACATAACATCCCGTCTGGTTGGAGGATCCTCCCTTTTCAACGGAGGTTTGCGGGACTTTACTCTCTGTTCCGCTTACCTCCAAAAAAGAAAAGAAAGAAAAATATTTTATTCGACACACAGAAATACATACTCTAAAAACAACATTTAGCGACTTAAGATTAAAGAATACTGACACATGACATGTGTGTCCTACGACTGCATCAAATAGGTACTCTTTCAGCAAAAATGCCAGACTACTACGTAGGTAATAGTTGCCTGACGCTGGTTTGCAAGTTTACAACTGAACCTTGAGAGTGAGTGGATGCAAATCTGTTTATCTATTTGTGTAAGGTGATCAGTGTAGACTATCACTAGACAACCGTACTAATATCACAACAATAGTACCAAATAAGTACATTAAATAAAAAAAACATATCGAAACAGAAAATAAAGTCTATGAGTGGGAGTCTACAGTGGTCTCACATTCATTGACTGGCCTGTTGGTCTAGTGGTTAGGTTGGCCCTGACTGCTATACGAGAGGTCGTGAGTTCGATTCCCACCCAGGACATATGTTGGTGTGATGAGCACGATCATTTGTTCTGTGTCTGGGTGTAATTTATCTATAATATGTATTTATTGAGAAATATATAAGTATGTTTAACAGTTGTCTAGTACTCATAACACAAGCTCTGCTTAGCTTGAGACTAGACGGCGTTGTGTGATGGTTGTGGAATATTATTATTATTATTATTTAGGAAAACGTGCAGTTTTTCTTAGCTCTGGGCTAGTTTTTAAGCTACATTAACGGGCCCAGCCAAGTCAATGCAGCGTGTTGGGAGTAAATTTAAGGTGAAGAATGTGTGTTATGTGAAGAAATTTCATTTTCTTCTATCTTTTTTTTTTCGGTCGACGATGGAACGCGGTTACATAGAAGTAACCTATCCTATCTAATCCGCATGAATTTTCTTACTATTCTGCAGGTGTTTAAAATTGCAGCCTTTTGGAGGGTAATGTAAGTTGAGTCTTTTAGATCTATTACTTTGAGGCTGTGGTGGAGATGATGAGGTATGACACCCGTAGTGGAGACAATAATGGGTACTACGTACACTTATTATTATTATTCACATGATGATAAAACTTACAACAAAATAATATAACTAATACATCTAAATATAAATCATGTCCACTAATGAAGTTAATAGTCTTTGGTACTACCGCTACGGGTCCTGTAGGTCAAATCCACGTGAAACATGATAAGTTCAACGATCACTCGGTGGGTCTACTTGACGATATGCTTTCACGCAGAGGTAAAAATAGATTTTATGTAACTCAACACATTTAATAGGGAGAAACCAACTAAGTATTAACGAAATTAAAGGTTGAACCTGCAGCCCGACCTTTAATTTAAACAATCAAGTATTAGCGAAAGTCTGCGACTTATTTCAAACTTTTAGAGCACAGCTAGGGTTGCCGACCCTACACTATAATTAACTTCAACTTCAACGAGTCCAAATACTACGTTTTTTTATTTCAATGGGATATCGTCAAATAACTTCTCTTGCGTCAGGATGCCTTGTAGAAATTTGAATTTATAATTCCAAGTCGATCCAAAGTTATGACAGCCCAAAGTGATCCGTTTTATGAAACACCAATATTATTTTATATATACACCTATTAAATGTGCCAGTAAGTCCCTTCTTTGAGGAGTAAGTGCAGAAGCGCCACGGTGTCCTCACTTTTCACCTGATGCAAATCCTCACCAGAAAAGGGGTGTTTCGGAAAGTACCTGTTTCGGATTCGGTGGAAAGAAAACCATTGTGCGTATCACCCAAAAGGACACGGTAGAGCATACAGTGGAAGGCTGCCCCGCTTGGGCGGCGGTGACCTTTCGCGTCCGGCCCTAGTTTAGGCAATGATCCGGAGCGAGAGAGAATGGGAAACGGTCACCTCCTTCTGCGAAGCAATAATGTGAGCCCCTTGCCGCCGCAGGAGACGCGCTGAGCGTGAAGAATAGAACACTGAAACACTCTTTAAATTAGGTGACCTGCAGGTTTTTTAAAATTCAAATTAAAAGGTAAATAGTGTAAATATAATTAACTAGCTTTTGCCCGCGGCTTCGCTCCCGTCTATATTCTACTACTCTATCCTACTCTACCCAACTCTACCCAACTCTACCCTACTCTACCCTACTCTACCCTACTCTACCCTACTCTACCCTACTCTACCCTACTCTACCCTACTCTACCCTACTCTACCCTACTCTACCCTACTCTACCCTACTCTACCCTACTCTACCCTACTCTACCCTACTCTACCCTACTCTACCCTACTCTACCCTACTCTACCCTACTCTACCCTACTCTACCCTACTCTACCCTACTCTACCCTACTCTACCCTACTCTACCCTACTCTACCCTACTCTACCCTACTCTACCCTACTCTACCCTACTCTACCCTACTCTACCCTACTCTACCCTACTCTACCCTACTCTACCCTACTCTACCCTACTCTACCCTACTCTACCCTACTCTACCCTACTCTACCCTACTCTACCCTACTCTACCCTACTCTACCCTACTCTACCCTACTCTACCCTACTCTACCCTACTCTACCCTACTCTACCCTACTCTACCCTACTCTACCCTACTCTACCCTACTCTACCCTACTCTACCCTACTCTACCCTACTCTACCCTACTCTACCCTACTCTACCCTACTCTACCCTACTCTACCCTACTCTACCCTACTCTACCCTACTCTACCCAACTCTACCCTACTCTACCCTACTCTATCCTACTCTACCCTACTCTACCCTACTCTACCCTACTCTACTCTACTCTACCCTAATCTACCCTACTCGATAAAATGTATCCTATGTCCATCCGTCGGTTCTGAACTACCTCCCCACCAATTTTCAGCAAAATCGGTTCAGCAGTTCTTGATTTATAAATAGTGTAACTAACACGACTTTCTTTTATATATATAGATGACCTGAACTAAAAACATCTGCTTTAAATTATTCTCAAATTAAAATTCAATTAAGTAAATAAAACTTTTAGTGGAAGTATATGACGCAATGTAACAGATCACGATTCTTAACAGTCAGTGTCTGTATGTCTGATTGTATCTTTTGAGCCGTTGCCGCGTGTTTCAAATGTTCCAAATCTTGTGAGCCGATGTTTCAAATGTTCAGTTTTTATCTTTTGAGCCGGTGTTCCAAATGTTCCAAATGATACATATCACTATTTCGGAACATTTCAGTGATTCAGATTCAAATGTTCCAATCGCAAAGATGACACACTTTTCCCACGCCTAAGGCGTAATGATTACGTTATACTTCTATTTCCATGAACACTTTTTATATTAAGACAGATTTGCAGCCCTGCTCAAAGTTGAAGGGCAACTAAAAATCCAGTGAAATTAATTTCTCGACGACTGGGTACTAGCGACCTTCGAGTCACCGTCGGTTAAACCTGTGACAAAAAACAAGTTCGTACTGCAAACAAGTTTACTGAACAAATTACAATTTACTTTATGTTACTTCTTTTGGAATAATTTGATGTATTTGGGAAAATATTGGATTTACTTTTGGAGTTAGAATTACTTGCATGTTAAATCAGATTTTGTATTAGGGTTGACATATGTAGACCTACAAGATTTTTTATGTTCTATTTTATGTCACACTAGACCACCCTGTCTGATGCCTGGAGCTCAGGCGTAGAGTAGCCAGCCTTTCGGTGTTTTACAGGATGCATTTTGGAGAGTGTGCGCAGAAATTACATTAATTGATTCCGCCATTAACTTTCTACCATCGGACAACCCATCGTACGGCAAGTATCCCTTATGTTGTTAACAGTTAACACCTCTACGGTTCGGACTAAGCGTTTCGCCTTGTCGTTAATACCGCGTACATTAAAGGATTGGAACAATTTGTCTGCAGCAATCTTCCTGTCCAATTATTATTTAGGTGTCTTCAAGGCTAGAGTGAATAGGCTCTTAATAAACTAGTGCGCCTCACGGTCAACGATTGCTTCACTGGTTACCATCAGGTGGTATCGCAGTCAAGCACTGGTATACATAATTTAAAATAAAAACCTGCTAAGCAAAGACCTCCCCTTTCCCCCTCCCTTCGATCTCTGGTTAAGTTTTCCCGCAAAGTTACAAGATAATTATAGTTTTTTTTATTTTCATATAATGAGATACTCGATGCCGTGTTGCTAGCTTGTCGGTTTTCTACCGGTTCCATTTCGGGGATATGCGTCGGCAGTACATAACTTAATTTCGCCAAGCCCGTTCCATCATTGGACCACCAGACCACCATGGTGGACATCTCACCCACGGCCAGATTGCTGTAATAGTAAAGGCGGCCAGATGGGGATTTTGCGTCAAACACAAGCGCGTCAGAAAATCATATGGGGAGAAACCATGCACGCTGTAATGTACCCCAACCACATATAACTCGAGAGTAAAGTACATGCAGAAAAGTGTAGTACTATATATATTTCAATAATCTGACAATTTGAGCGTGGTATAAGCAAATGGGCGAGTCATAGAGTTACGTTGTAAGGTTCCTGTTAATATTTTGTTGATAAGTGCGATTATTTTACCGTAGTTTGCTAAGATAATTTTGTTAGGAACTTTGAAAATTACTATACAACGTAACGATTTTTTTTTTACTTCTTAGGTTCATCGCCCCGTACCTACGGGCATTGCCATATAGTAGCACGGGAGAGATAGGCGAGGCGCGGGCGGTTAGGTCGACCAACATTGACAGCGGTGTGTTGTAACTAAAAATAGTCGTTCAGCAACGATGCCTATTTAGGAGGATAATTCCAATAACCACCACACTTGTCTATATTGCTGAGTTATCGAACTACTAAAACATTTTTTCCAACAGACAACACAGTTTCCTACATTTCATCTCCCTGATGAATCGTCAGTATAAAATATAAACACCATGTATAATTAATAACTGAATGTGAAATAAAAGTGAAATAATTTATTTCAATTGAAACCCAGCGTTCTGTGAGCACCAATATACAGAATCATCAATCGACTGACGGGGCAAATTGCAGAGATGGAAGCTTCGCCATGTTACTAAGTAGAGCGAGAATTAACACCTCTGAGGCCTTAGTGCGAGTTGTTTTTAGGGTTCCGTACCTCAAAAGGAAAAACGGAACCCTTATAGGATTACTTTGTTGTCCGTCCGTCTGTCAAGACCCTTTATGTCAGAAACGCGTGGAGGCATCGAGTTGAAATTAAAACCGTATACTCAAGTCTATGGTTTCTTGAAGCTGTGAAAAAATCAAACTTCTAAGTTAACGGAAAAAAAGATACGGCCGTTTATATCGTAAAAAACGTACATTTCAACAATCTCAAAGGAATCAAAATTCATAGGGTACTTCCCGTTGACTCAGAATTCTGAAATTTGGCATAAAGCAAGGTCTTATAGTATAGATTTAGGAATAAATCTGAAAAGTGTAAATTTGTAGTTACATCGCAAAAAACTTTTTTTACAATTCGAAAAATCTTCGGAACTCAATTCGGGAATCAAACTGTTTTCATATATAAGTTTGTGCGGAACCCTCTGAGCACGAGTCCGAGTCACACTTGCCCATTTTTTTTAATTGATATAAATCAGTGCTTGACTGCGATCCCACCACCCACATGGTAAGCCTTTTTAATATGAGTGTGAAAACCAACTCGCAATCGGCACTCTGAGCTTGTCCTAGAAAAATCAATAGTATTATATGGAATCGGTAATAAAAATAAACAACCACCGTCCATCTTAACTATGAAATATTAAGACTTAATAGGTATTTAAAAAAAAACTGAAAATAATAATATCTACAAACGGATAGAAAAAGAACTCATAGGGCATCAAAAAATAAAATGGATTTTTTAAATTTTGCTATTTATATTTCCTCTGCTTCACATAGTATAAAACAAATTCGCTTTTCACGCCGGTCTATTTGTCGCGCAAAACTTTTTAAAACAAGTTCTATTGTTTACTGAAATTTATTTTTAATTTTTTTACACTTAAGCAGACAGTTATCGCGTGTTTAATGAAATTAAGAACAATAATTGTAGTATGTATTTCCATATTACTCCTATTTTAACTAAGTATATCTTGGAATAAAAAATTGTCAATAACACGACCACCTGTATCACCCACCACCACCACCATCACTTACACTTACATTATAAAGGAAGGACTTCATTCATTGAGTAGTTTACCGACCGACCTGAGAGCTCGGCCAACGATCTTAGCTTATGATGGCGGTTGACACGAGCCACGAACTTAGCCGATGCGAGCAGAACGATGCGCGATAATTAACGAAAGCAAAGTTTCGGTGCGGCTGATTTTCTGGCGCTACCGAAACTAAAGCTAAAATTAGATTTTTTTGCCGATATTGTAACCGAAACCGAATCTTCGGTAGGTGACTAATTGATTTAAAAAAAGAAAAACATTCTCCTAAAATCAACGTATAATTAATGTCCGTACTGGCGGGACTAGGACCTCCTCTCTGCGAGAGGGAGTGGGATGTAACCAACACGTGGGCCCAATGGGAGTTGCTGTTCACCATCTGTACTCTAATAAAATGATTCCATCGCTTCCGCGAAAAATCAAGTGTAATTCAGCCCTATTAGCCGTAAAAGGACCAATAAGGAAGCACTACCACGAAATGTAACATAATTACAGACGAAACTTCTGAGAAGCAGCCGTTTCAGATTCGCCTTGTTACGACAATTCGATATCTCGGTTACACTCGTGAGAATATCGAAAAGTAAATTAAGCCGAGATACACTGTCACACACATTAATGAAATTCATAAATTCATGAGCATGGCACACTGGATGTGCCATCAAATATTCAACGCCGGTGCGTTCGTGTGTAATCAGAATATTAAAAATGTTTTCTTTTCATATCATGTAATGTAATGATTTTTATTCGCAATGTCTTCTTAATATCGATGAGGTTTATTTCTGGTGTTCGTGTGTGGGTTGATGTCAGGCTGGGTCGTATAAATAGGGCGATTTGTGAGCCAAAGATTCTTGTTTCCAATTTTGTTATGTCGATATAATGACTGATATTCAATCAGTCAGCCTTTATGCTCGAATTGAAAGACCTTTGTTATTAGGTATAAAAAAATATAAACCACAAAAAATATACACGTGATATTTATCATTTGCATTAGTTCGTTTTCTATCGTTTAGTTTTCGGGAAGTTTCACAATTAAATTCCATTCAGTCCGTTCCATCATCAGACCACCAACGTACGGAGTTATTTTTTTAAATTCCATAATAAAAAAAAGAATTTAAAAATTGGTGAGATAGTGATCTCACCTGATGGTAAGCGATGATGTGGCCGACGATGGAGCACGCTTGCCTAGTAACTTATTCACTCTTGACTTAAAAACCGCTAGATTGTAGCTATCAGGAAACACAGACTCTGGCAGGGAATTCCAATCCTTAGCTGTACGCACAATTAATACGTGGGACACTCAGAAAGTTTTGAAAAACTAAAAAAACTAACTTATAAGGATAAAATGTTTTTAAATAAGACACGATAATTTGATTTGGCTCTCGAAAAAATTATGGAGGTAAATTCAAAATTCGAACATTTATATTTTTTCTTTTAATAACTAAAGTTTTCAAAATAATTACAAGTCGCCAGTGCCTTATACATAAAAACTTTTTTTTGCAAAATTTTCTGAGTGGCCTGGTATATATTCCCAAAATGCTTTGTACGTATGGGTGGGATGTTCACCATGTCCATGTCCGTGTAGGTGTGCTGTGTGTATGTGTCATTGTGTCATGTTGATCTAGTGGTTAGTAGCACTGACTGCTATGCAAATGCTATGCTATGGTCGTGCGTTCGATTCCCGCCCAGCACAAATGACGATCATTTGTTCTGTTTATGGGTGTAATTTATCTAATATTTATGTATTTAGAAATATATAAATATGTTTATCAATTGTTCAGTACGTATAATTTACATTTTGAAATATTTCTTAAAAAAATAATTATTTAGAACATTAAAACATTTTTTTTAAAGTAGATAGTCCGCCGGTGTCGGGAGTCCAAGCTGCGGGTGGTTAGGGCTTCAGAGACAGGAACCTCCTTACAATGCGAGCCGTATCGAGGAGTATTGCCTTCTTTATATTATTGTTATTATATAATTGTAACGCAACGCCGTACGTCTAGAGGTCCGATGATAAAACGGACTTGGCGGAATTAAATTTGACAATTCTAAAGCACACTCCTCGAAATGTAAACGATAGAAAACCGACAGACTAGCAACTCGATCTATGCTGAAGACTTCAAAGTTTTGACTTGACAAGTGCATCGTTGCCGATGATCTTTTCGGCTCGCTTCTCAATCGACTCAATAATATTCTACAACTATCACACAACGTCGTCTCGTCCCAAGCTAAGCAGAGCTTGTGTTATGAGTACTAAACAACTGATAAACATACTTATATATTTCTAAATACATACATATTATAAATAAATTACATCTAGACACAGAACAAATGATCGTGCTCATCAACAATACACTAGGTATGTTCGCAGAGTCGCAAGTTGACTGCTTTTATATGACTATGCGTAAGCGGTGCACATCCTTGGTGTGCAGGGTTCGTGCCAGCGCCTACGGCATCCTGAAGGCATTCGCACAGAGGTTTGATTGCCGGTACTTGAATCATTGCCACCACCACAACCATGCTCTATGATGCATGTACTGAGCAATCGAAGTTTGTAAGTGTGAAGTGTGTGTACCAACTGTTTTTTTTTTGTTGTGTGTATTGCTGTCATATATTGTGTGTACATTATTTTTAAATTTTTTGTTGTGTTGTGTTTTTTTTTATTATTCTTGATAGGTTCGCGCTTGACCGCTATCTCACCTGATGGAACGCGCTTACCTAGAAGTAACCTATTCAATCTTGTCTTAAAGAATGGTTGGTTTGTGTGTGTAAGAATATTATTATTGATGTTGTATGATCCATGTTGGTCGAAATAAATTATATTATTATTATTATATGGTGGAATCCCACCAATACAAACAGAAAGTTTTGGGAACACATTCATTATGATCGTCACATATCATCCATCATATTAACAGATGCTGATATAGTTGGTAAACTTGACTCTAGAGTTCCATAATAAATTGGAAATATCTCTTTGGATGTCAAAGGCCAATGTACGTTTGGATATGTCAATAGATACATCTGAATGCGTCTGGAGGGACTTTGACTGAGGTTCGCTTTGATGATTGGAGCGACGGCGGCAGGAACATTCAAAAGTCTACACATCGAAACTGAAGAAGGTACCGTGGAGATCGGTGATAGCAAAAAGGGTCAGTGTAGAATTTATTCTTATAATTACTCTTTTACATATTTTTTACTCTTTTTCGTGAAAAGTACGATGATGGGGCAATTCTAAGAGATCTTCTATTCTGTAGTTTACTTGGAGGAAAATCTGAAGTAAAGTGACTATCACATCACATCCAAAGAAATCAGCTGTATTTAGATTTCACGCAGTACAAATATTTTGACTTGTTTTTTTTTACGTTCAAATTTAGGATCCCTGAATGCGCGGGGCCTGTAGCATTTGCTACTCTTGCTACATGGGTAATCCGCCACTGCCGTTTTTTTTCGTGGCCACTCTGAACTCTTCTGGCCTTCATCTTTTAAAACTAGAATTTGTGTTGATATCGTATTTTTATTGTGACAGAGGTTCTATAGTACCCACTCGTAAGATTCAACAATTTTGATAAAAACCATCGTCTTAGCGAGGTAGAGCTGTGGATGGTTCGAAGGAATTACCGAATCACCGTAGCCTGCGAAAAAATGGGCAACTGCAGAAACACTGTGGGTTTCAGTCAGTAAAAGTCAGACTCTCTCTCGCCCACCCAGAGCGAGAGAAGTTGTTTGATGATTTCTTACGTAAAAAAAGCCCTTATTTGGGTCTTACATCAAAACGCTTCTCTGTCTCGCAAAACACCTTCATAGAATGGATCTTGTCGATGTGATAGAAATATTTCTGTACAGTCCTTATGGCTAGTTTCCAATCCCCTATTTTGAATTGGTGTTCCTCATCATTGGAGAAACTCCGTGTGAAAGACTATGTGTCAAGCTTGAATCACAGTGATCGAGAGGATCGAATATATGCTCGTCAATCTGATTCGGTAATAATCTCTAGTGACTAATGGACGGATGGGTGGATGTCGGAATGGTTCCTTGTATTAGGTTTTCCTTGTATTGGGATGGGTGGATGTGGAAATCCGATGGATGCGAGACGCACAGGACCGGTCATTGTGGCGGCTTTTGGGGGAGGTCTATGTCCAACAGTGGACGTCTTTCGGCTGAAATGATGATGATGATGATTAGGTTTTCATTTTTAGGGCTCCGTACCTCGAAAGGACAAAACGGAGCCCTTGTAGGATCATTTTGTTGTCCGTCTGTCTGCAGACTGTCAAGACCATTCATCTCGGGAACGCGTGAAGGTATCAAGTTAAAATTAAAACCATATACTCAAATCTGCGATCCCTTGAAGCTGTGAAAAAATCAGAGTTAACGAAAAAAAAAGATACGACCGTTTATGTCGCAAAAAACGTGTATTTCGACACACCTTAATTCTTCAGTACGTGTGTATGTCTCTTAACTGCTCCTAAACGGTATGATTTGACCGAAATTTAGTGTGTATGTTTGAGTGGGTTCCTGAATGTTTAGGAAATACAATTCAACCAGGTGGTTGGCGCTGCAATCACGTTTTCAATTATTTTTTTGACGATAAACCAGATTTTGGGCAGGACAACGTCAGCCGGGACCACTAGTAGCATATACTATACAGCACTCACAGTAGTGTTGAATTTAACTTGATATTGAGGGACGCAAGTTAAGATGGAATAATATTCTCATCTGAAAAAGTTTTGTACTGGAGTCGGGACCTAAAAAATCCATAAAATTGACTGCAAAGTTACAAAAAGTTGAAAGAAAACCAAAATTAAATTAAACTAAATTACCCAGGCAGTAAAGTAACTTGTCCCGACTGTTTCTCAGCCAAGCGATTTCATATAACAAAGTTGCCATTTCCAATAACAGCGCAAGTTAAACACAAGTAGGTATCGAATATAAACATAGTTCACGTGAACTCGAACTAGCCAGAAAGGAAAACAAGAAATCCATTACGTATTCCAAACAACTTTTTTTTTATTGGCAACATGTTAAATACGACTCAAGGAAGTGGCCTGCGTTTGTTTAGGACTAGTCAAATAACCTAGCGTTACAAACTTATACCTTACACTTCGAAAAACGCCCTTATACGCATCTTAATCCTTATCGCTATGAAATAAGGCATATTTTTGTTGAGTGGGTAGTTTGAGACGTGTAGATGTTAAGTTGGTGGGTAACTTGACTTACCTCTCTTGATAGAATTAAAATATAAGTAGCAAATGTTAGCGTATCTATTTGAGACGTGTTTGTTTTATTTGTGGAGGCTTTCAGTGTGGTATCGGCTTTATATGGCGTCATGTGTCATACTGTATTGTTTAGGAGTTATGGCGAGTAATCTTTGTTTATTATTTAGGAATCAGAAGCAGATTTTAAATAAAAAAGACATCTGTCAGATTAGACTACCTTACATTTTATCACTAATTACGAAAATAATGACGCACTATTTATATACACACTTACGCACTACTTACTTTATATACGCACTTTATATATGTATGTATTTATAAATATTTAAGTATGTTTACCAGTTGTCTAGTACTCATAACACAACCTCAGCTGAGTTTGGGGCTAGATGGTGTTGTGTGATAGTTACGTGAATATATTTTATCGGAAACAGTTAACTACGACAACACACAATAATCAAAGGAAGTAAACCACATGAACCTTAGCTGTGATTCGAGACGAACCTTACTGCGCCAGCGCTGATTGGTGAAAACGGGACGCGGACCGATTGACAACCGCTTTTATAGGTGATGTGAATGTGTCAATGAATAACAATACAATCAACGACCATATAGTCCATAGACGCCTGTTAGCGTCCGATGTCTGTTAACACATATGACTTATAGATCTGATACAGGTCACCACAGAACAATTACAGTTAGTTTCGACCACTTCTGCGAGCCGTAAACACTTCCGCTTTACTCAATAAATAATGAGAAAATAAATATTATAATGGCCCCTTGTTTAATACGTTGTTACATTGGTGTGGTAACATCAGCCAGACTTCGACTACCGGAAAAGATGGCATGATATTGCATCGGTAAGTTAACAGTTACGTAAAATGTATTCTAAGAGTCAGCGTGAATGCAGTACTAAAAGACGGTTTGGTTCGCTATTGCATTTCATGTAGCACGCAGCTCTTAACAACAAGGCATCCACGTAAGAGCGGCGAAGTGCCATGTTTCGTAGTTGCATAGTTGCCAGCCTCTCACGTTATAGACTGAGGAGCTGATCGAACACTTACACAACGCCGGTAAGTAACTAGTTTTCTTAGCAAACTTGTCTGGCTTTTGGCTGCAACAAGAATAGATAGGATAGATAGATGTATCAAGACTTTTAATAGTATTGTCGAATTGTCAGAAACAATTAAACGCACTCAATAGTTGCATGTTTTAAAAGACTCTTTAGGGAACATGAATGCATGAATGTTTTGATTTTTTTGTCACAGTGAACATCGGACCTCCATCATCGGACTACCAGGCGTACGGCAATGCGCCACCGGTACATGGTGGACATCCCACCTATATGCTCAAAACGTTTTAGGAACACATTCATTGTGCGTACAGCTAAGGAGTGGAATTCCTTGCCGGAATCTGTGTTTCCTGATGTCTACAACCCGGGAATCTTTAAGTCAAGAGTGAATAGGTTACTTCTAGGTAAACGCGCTCCGTCGTCGACCGCATCCTCGCTTTCCATCTGGTGAGATAGCGGTCAAGCGCGAACCTATCAAGAATAATAAAAAACAAAAAAAAAATTGATAGTTGTCATTAATATTTCTGTCTATACTTTTTAATATGTATATTTATATGTATCTATTTTATTATGTCAATAACTATAACTGGGACTTCAAAGGACCTGCAAATTTGTCTCGCTTAAAGAGGTATTCCACTTACCCAGTGTCTCAGATATCCAGGTATTAAAAATAAGTATCTATCTCATTTACAGAGGGTTCCTTAAATAATAATATTCCACAACTATCACACAACGCCGTCTAGTCCCAAGCTAAGCAGAGCTTGTGTTATGAGTACTAGACAACTGATAAACATACTTATATATTTCTAAATATGATAGATAAATTACACCCAGACATAGAACAAATGATCGTGCTCATCAAACAAACATTAGTCCAGCCCCCCTAGCCAAGTTACAACCTTTTCATTTCGATTCTCTTTTCGTCGATCACCTCGAGTCGGCCACGCCTCCTATTCCTTTGTTCTGACCACGTGACTGAGCGTTGAGATGACGGGGCTGGGTGGGAATCGAATCACGACCTCCAGCATAGCAGTCAGGGCCACTAACCACTAGGCCAATAGGCTAGTCAATTAATAAAGGTGAGAATAGCGTAGTTCAGTCATAAACACTCCAAGTCAATATTTAAGTCATTTATGTACATAAATATTATGTTACTTATCAAATTATTTTTATGTAAATAAGAAGAGACAATTATTCTTCTCTCGCGCTGAGAACCTAGCATCCAATACAAACAAATCATATCATTTGAAATTCGAATTGTCTGGCAATCTGGATACATAATGGTAAATGGATACATCGATAATTTTGCAATCCCATTCTAACAGTAGCTACTTCAAGAATATGGCAAGTTTTAAACGGATACAAAAACTAAAACCGGCCAAGTGTGTGTCGGACTCGCGCAAGTAGGGTTCCGCACCGGCCGTAGCAAAAAAACTCACGTTTGTTGTATAAGCATAAGCATAATCAGCCTTTCAATGTTCCCACTGCTGGAACTCAGGCCTCCTCTCTAGGAGAGGGATGGGCCGTAATCCACCACGCGGGCCCAGTGCGGGTTGGTGGATGTCACATGTTTTCGAATTTTGGTTCTAGGACATGTCGGTTTCCTCACGATGTTTTCCTTCACCGTTTTAAGAGCAGTGGTGATGAAATAAATTACACAAAGTAATGCGCCTGGTTGGGTTTGAACCCGCGACCAACAACACGTAAGTCGGAGCCATTACCACTCGGCCACCACTGCTCTGCCACTGCGTTTGTTGTATGGCCCATTGGCCCCACATAAATATTTATTTTATTCTGTTTTTAGTATTTGTTGTTATAGCGGCAACAGAAATACATCATCTGTGAAAATTTCAACTGTCTAGCTATCACGGTTCATGGGATGTAGCCTGGTGACAGATGGATAGCGGAGTCTTAGCAGTAGTGTCCCGTTTTTACCTATAAAGAAATAGTATAAACAAGCCTTATAGGCTCGCACGCTGTATCTTAAACTTTATCCACTGTTTTGTATCAGGTGAGATCGAGACCAAACTCACCACGACATAAAAGCGGGCTTGCGGACGGCGAGCCACCCATTGCTCGCCGTCCGCAAGCCCGCTTTTACAACCGTCCGGTAACCTTCCGGACCGAGCCCAAGTCGTCGACGGCGCGTATTGTTCCACGCGCGCCTCAAGGAGATGTCAGCAAATCGTAGGGGCCCAGCAGGGTCGAAGCCTACTGGGGCCACGGGGTAGTGTGAAAGCGAAACCCGGGGCCCTGGGACGATGGCAACGAAGGAACAGGAGTGGGTTTTAGTCAGTAAAAGTCTGACACTATCTCTCGCTCCGCCCAAGAGCGTGATTTGTCATAAGATCATTTTCCCACTCAATAAAAAAGTACCCACGATACAAGAATCATTTTAAGTGTGGGTGAATATTAAAAATTAAAAAAAAACTACTACCTCGCGTTCTCCGTCACCTCCTTCTCTTGCATGGCTGAGATGCAAGATGAGAGATACAACCTAGTGACAGACAGACAGCGGAGTTATAGCAATAGGGACCCGTTTTTACCCATTGGGTACGGAACCCTAAAAATAAGAACTAATAGATTTTTGATCAGTGTGCCGAATGTTTATAGATTAATTTATTTATTTAGTAGGGTTCACCCACAACACATATATACACACACATAAAACAAATCATAGGTACAGTTCTAATATACATGCCAATTACGGGTAAACACAACATTTACAGTATACATGCCAGTTTCCCGCTTAGTTGCTAACGTAAGTTTTTTGTTCAATTGTGACACAAAACGAAAAACAGAGGACAATTAAGAAAACAGGTTACGAGATTTTTTTTTTAATAACTTTAGTGTTAAGAGTGAATTTTTTTTTTACTTTTAGGCAAACCTGCTCCATCGTCGACCACATTATCGCTTAGAAGCAGTCGTGCTGGATATCCGTGGTTGTGCTATTCTCTAAAAAACAGCCTTGAGCGCAGCGCTGGCCGCAGCGACGAAATCCAAATACGTTTAACTATCCAATACACTATAACTTATTTGGATTTCTGAGAGTATAGCTCTGCAGGTGCGATGATAGTCAAGCGCGAGCGTATTAACAATTAAAAAAAAAACGTAAAATGTAGCTGTGCAGTGAGCTTAAACCTAGATTGGAGCGCACCTAACATATAATGGCAATCTCATTTTCTTTTATCTCAAAACTGAGAAAAAAACACCTTGTGAGAAACCCAGCCGAAATTATGGACTTAAATGTCACAGAATCAAAAATATTGAGCCTTGTGTTAGTCCCAGCTCTCTCCTTCTCAAAGAGAAGAGGCATGAGTCCCAGCAATGGGAAGATAAGGCCAAATTATGCTATAGGATAGGATAGAATATAGAAAATATTATTACACCTCCATAGTGATTAATTAAAAACAGAGACATCTATACAAAGAGCCGAGAACTGATTTGACGAGATGTCACTGCTATTGGTTCCAAGATTGGGCGCCAGAGGGCAGTGTAACCGACACTTGGTACTCAACAATCCTTTCAATCAATATAAGAAAACAGTTTTAATAATACTTCTGATAACTGTGCGAAATTATTTAATAACGAAAATCCTCTTTGTAAACAATATTACATAATTATAATATGAAATCTGATTTTATGTCATTAGATATTTGCTTCTTTTTGGCCACCCAAAGTTATCCACAAAGCTTTTAAATACTTGAATATAAAAAACCCAATGCAGAAATTAAGTGAGGCAAAAAGCTTCCTTGACTTATCCAAACGAATATCGGTAAACAATTAAAATTCGAAGTGTAAAAGCGTGACATATGTTGTGTGGTGCAATATAAAAGCGATAACGAACGCAATATTATATTAGACGGTGCTCCAACATTCCTATTACTAGGTGAAGGCCTGTTTTGATCGAGAAGGATTATCCCATTCAGGATTCATGTGCTTGGCAATTTTACGCCATTTTCTTATGTTAAAGTTTCGGCGAAAACGTGTTCTCCACCATCAACACAACAATAAGGTACAATTTCCTACCGGTATAGTGTCCAGAGGCCCTACCAAAAACTCTTGATGCGATCCATTTGACGTGTTAAGCCGAACTGGATGGAACTATAAAGCATGTATACCTCCATTCCTCTTTCTCGCTCGCACACCAAACATTTTAAGGTTTATAATCATTTCATCATAGGCCTTCCCCAAGTGTCGCCACAATGAACGGTCCTGTGCGTCTCGCATCCATTGGATTCCCACAACCCTTACCAGTTAATCGGTCTACCTTGTAGGAGGCCTTCCAACTCTACGTCTTCCAGTATGTGGTCGCCAATCCAGAACCTTTCGGTCCCAACGGCCATTCGTTCTGCGAGCAATGTGCCCTGCCCATTGCCAGTTAAGTTTGGCGATTCTTCGTGCTATATCGGTAACCTCGCTTCTCCTGTGGATATCCTCATTCCTGATTCGATCATGCAAGGAAACTCCGAGCCCTTTCCATTGCCCTTTGGGTGACTTTAAGTCTTCTGATGAGGCCCATTGTCAGCGACCATGTTTCGGAGCCATATGTCATCACTGGCAACACGCACTGTTCATAGACTTTCGTCTTGAGCCACTGTGGTATATTGGACGAGAAGATACCGCGCAGCTTCCCGAACGCTGCCCAGCCGAGTCGTATTCGACGATTGATCTCTTTCTCGAAGTTAGACTTAACCAACTGGACCGTCTGTCCCAGGTAAACGTAGTCGTCCACAACTTCGAGTGTAGAGTCTCCGATCTTGATAAGAGTGGGTGCTTCATGGCTGCTTACCATGGCTTTGGTTTTGTTCATATTAATTTTAAGTCCCACTCTTTCGGAAGCTCTACTGAGGTCACCAAGCATTGTACTGAGCTCCTCCGTAGTCTCAGCCACTACTATGTCGTCGGCAAACCGAAGGTGAGTGATGTACTCGCCTTTGACATTAATGCCTAGCCCTCTCCACTCTAGAACCTTGAAGTCATCCTTCATTGCTGCAGTGAAAAGTTTCGGAGAAATAATGTCTTCCTGCCTCACGCCCCGCTGCAAGAGGATAGGTTTCGAGGTCTGATCTTGTAGTCGGACTGACATGGTGGCGTTTTTCTACAAACACTTCAGCACTTCCATATACCGATAGTCAATTTGACACCGTTGGAGAGACTACAGTACAGCCCAAATCTCGATCGAATCAAAGGCTTTCTCGTAGTCCACAAACGCTAAGCACAGAGGCTGATTATACTCCTCAGTCTTGTGTATAACCTGCCGCAGCGTATGTATGTGGAAACCTTTTCGAAATCCGGCTTGTACGGGAGTCTAGAAGTCATCGAACCAGCGCGAGACGGTTCCTGATGATTCCGGAAAACAGCTTGTAGACATTAAGGCTTATAGATAAATGATTAATGATATTTCCTCTTCAATTCTTTATGCTACATAAATAAAAGCATGCATCTTCTATATTTATATAAAAGGATAAACTGACAGACTTACCAACACACAGCCAAAACTGCGGAGATTAGGAGTGTGAAATTTTGCACAAGATTTCGTTTTCTGACATAGGCGAGCACTAAGAAAGGATTTTCCAAAATGGGGTGAATTTTTAACCGACTTCTAAAAAAGGAGGAGGTTCTCAATTCGGATGTTTGTATTTTTTTTTTTATGTTTGTTCGCGCATAACTTCGTCGCTTGACAACCGATTTGAAAAATTATTTTTTTGTTAGAAAGGGTATACTTCCCAAATGGTCCCATAGTAACCAAATCAGGATCTGATGATGGGATCTTGGTGAAATTGAGGGAACTCCTCAAATATTATAGGCAACTGCATAGTGATTTTGGTATTTTTATCGAGAACTTAAGCATTTACAGTCAAAAAGTAACATTTGATGAAGTAGAACTGATGAAGAAGACCAGAAATGGTCAACGGAACTTCATGCTCGCATAAATATCACAATGAAGATAGTTAAGCGACTATGATAATACAAATAAATTAATGGTTCTGAATGGTTCCGTTGAAAATGGTATCATCAAATTGATATCATAATGATGATGGAGCCAGAAGGTAGGCACTGGAACTCCGTCATTAATCAATGTAACCTAGCCGTGTTTGGGCTTATTAGAATTGTTGTGAGATGCACTTTGGCTATAAGGTACTATCGAACAGATCTGATGTTGGAGCCGAAAGCTGAAGGTAGACACAGGAACTTCATAATAAAACAATGTAACCTAGTAATGTTTGAATTAATTGGAATTGTCATGAGATATAGGCACTCTGTTTATAGTGTCTCCCAACTAAAAACTGTGAAATAAAAAACTTTTTACAAAAAAAAGATAACCGACTTCACTAAAAAAAACACTAAAAGGATCAAAATAACTTTAATTTCGGAAGTCGGTGTTAAAAAAGATACAAATAATACCGATAAACATCGACTTCCGAAATTAAAGTTATTTTGATCCTTTTAGTGTTTTTTTTAGTGAAGTCGGTTATCTTTTTTTTGTAAAAAGTTTTTTTTGAATTTTAAGGGGATGAAACGGGGGTCCATAGTTTGTTGGGGGAACTTACTTTCACGCGGGCGAAGCCGCTTGCAGAAGCCAGTCCTACCTAGAAGTGGACAGTAGCATAGTTTATAGTTTGTGTTTGTAAATCTCTCCTGACTTGTACCTCGACAAGCAGATGCAGAGAGGCATAATCCTCGAACGTATGACGCCTGCTGGGGGCTCGGCACTCGGCAGCGGCCATTAAGTACTTATCAGAGCTTGCGAGTACTCCACACATCTTTATTGAGGATTGTCATGAGTTATCACTGCCTTGTGGAACTCTGTACAATCTGTTAGCACTGCTTTTATATCTGCCACCCTAGTACCTACAAGATATCCGTAAAAACATCCAGATCGGTAACTAAGCGTTTCGCCTCGTCGTTTATGCCGCGTACATCGAAGGGCTGGAATAATTTGCCTGCTGCGGTCTTCTTTTTAACTATAATTTAGGTGTCTTCATGGCTAGAGTGAATAGGTTCTTAATAAATTAGTGCGCCTGACCATCAATGATTGCATCACTACTTACCATCAGGTGGGATCGCAGTCAAGCACTGGTTTATATCAATTAAAAGAAAAAAATTACATTTTATTAAGTGCCTTTTTTAGGTCTATGGAAATCATCAAATAACTTCTCCCGCTCTAGATGGAGTGAAAGGAAGTAACAAACTTTTACTGGCTTAAACCTACCCGTGTTCCTTCTATTGCTCTTTGCGTTTCCAGAGCTTTTTAAGGTGGAAAATCATCCAATGACTTGTCTCACTCTATGGCGGAGCGCGTCAGTGTCAAACTCTCGCTGACTAACTTATGTTCCTTCTTTGCCTTTACGTTCCAGGACTACGGGTTTCTCTTTCGGAAGTCAACCTATAGCCTCATTGCGTTCTAGGGCTACGGTAAATTTTCATACAATCCCAGCGCCCCTAGCCCAGTTACGATCGTTTCGTTAGCATCGAACGCCTCGAGTAGGCCACGCCTCCGATTCCCTTGTTCTGGCCACATGGTCGCTCAGTCACATGACTGAGCGTTGAGATGACGTCAAAACAAAGGAATCAGGGGCGTGGCCTACTCGAGGCGTCTGACGCAAACGAAACGATCGTAACTTGGCTAGGGGGGCAGAGCCCATTCTATGAAGTAGGTACTGTGTTGACCATGGAGGCCACACCTTAAAAGTATAACATGCCAGTTTGCAAGTTAGTAATTAATATTACTAACTTGCAAACTGGCATGTTATACTTTTAAGGTTTAATTACAACCTGCCTATACCTAACCAAGATGTACCTATATATAAAAGAAATTTATATTTTAACGCCTGTCTCTGTAGAGCGGCCTCAATTGATGACAAACGATAAATTACTTTCATATAATTTCTATACAATTATTAAGCGTCAATATGTGCTCATTAGTGAGTTAGTGGTGGCCGAGTGGTAACGACCCCGACTTACGAGTTGTAGGTCGCGGGTTCAAACCCAGCCAGGCGCATTACATTGTGTAATTTATTTCATCACCATTGCTCTCACAACGGTGAAGGAAAACATCGTGAGAAAACCAATATGTCCTAGAACCAAAAATTCAAAGACATGTGACATCCACCAACCCGCACTGGGCCCGCGTGGTGGATTACGGCCCGTTCCCTCTCCTAGAGAGGAGGCCTGAGTCCCAGCAGTGGGAATATTATAAGGCCGACTATGCCTGCTATGCTATGCGCTCATTAACTAACGCTGTCATGTTTAAACCCCACTGTTACAAAACCATTTTAAAAGCTACAGAATAGCGCCCTTGTCATAATTTCATCTACCCAGAAGGGATCTAGCAAAAATATGAACTACCACTCTTACGGTTATGACTTTAACCTCATCAGACACTCATCGTGTCAGAGAAGAAAAAACAGAACTGTGCAAGTTTCTATCATTGCTAAAAATTAAATATGCTCCAGTGACAAAACATAAAAAAAAAACATGGAGTCTTATATAATCTATCAGTCCATCTTGACTGAACTGTGGAACTTCAATCATCAACTGAACCATGGTGTCAACTAGACACCTTTTGCGAAGGCTATGCCTTATCAGCAAAGTTGACTGACAAAATAATAATAATAGGACCAAAATTTCCAAAATAATTTACCTACTGCAAGTTCAAAATCCAACTGGACCTATTCCGTGTTGTTTTTTTAGCGCCTTGTGAAAACGAGTATTAGATACTATTTTAAGGCTGTAAAAAATAGATGTGACATCCGTCTGATGCAATCGTAATCTTGTGTCATAAGCTATGAAAGTCATTTAAAAGCACGATTTAAAGGTTAAGTGTAGGATGCTTTCAAAACTTAAGACTAAGGTGACTTTGTCCGTGGACCGTAAGAATTATTTGAAAGATTTACTGTAGCCCTGGAACGCAAACGGCTAATGAAGGAACATAGGTGCGTTTTAGTCAGTAAAAATCTGACACGCCATCTCGCTCCACTCTAGAGCGGCAGAAGACTTGACTGCGATTCCACCTGATGGTAAGCAATTATGCAATCATTGATGGTGAGGCGCACTAGTTTATTAAGTGCCTATTCACTCTAGCCTTGAAGACCCCAAAATTATAGGTGGACGGGAAAACCGCAGTAGGTAAATTGTTCCAGTCCTTCGATGTACGCGGTATAAACGACGAGGCGAAACGCTCAGTCCGGACCGTTCAGGTTTCAACAACGTAAGAGTATATACTCGCCGTACGTCAGGTTGCCCGTTTGATGATTTCACACTTAAAAAAAGAACTGGCTATGTCTATTAAGATAAACGCAGCACCAGTCAATATCTTCGGGAAGTCCTGTCTTATAGTAGACATCTTTCAGCTGCAACGATGATTATGATGAACTTAGACCGTACTGAGAATTGAGATCTTTATCATCGTCATCATAATAACGCACAGCATTTAGCTGCTGAGACCCTTAAGCATGACTTCATGAGGTCCAAGTGGGCGTCACCTTTTCAAAGACATTTCTCGCTGACTGATCGACACTTTGCGTGACTAGAGAGCTGGCTCGTTCTTTGCCGATGAATTAGCATTGCCATTCAACGTAGTAATGCTGTCAATCCTCTAAGCACGGCAAGTGCCAGTGAAGTGGAGGAGTATTCATCTGGGCTTGAGACAAAATGTAAACAAAGAAAACAATTTAGGTACCTTCGGCCAAGTTTCTTCGACGTCTTTGAATACAGTCTCCTTTTCTGTTGAATGCATTGGCGTTTTCTTTACAAATCAATAAATAAGAGATTTTTACCTTTTTAACCTGTCGAATACCGTAATTAGAGACATAATATGAGAAAGCGAACTCCAGCGTTCGCATGGGATTTACTGAATTATTCTATGCAAATTATTTGTTATTTCCAAAAATTTAACACAAAGGTCAAACTCATAGACCTGCAAAACGAAGTGACCTATGCAAACGACAAAATAAGTGTGTTGTGCAAAACTAGACAATAGCCGATCATTACCGCGGCCTGCGTCAATCAGTATACAGTAAACACATCGTCTTCACTGTAACCCACTTTCACTATTTACTGCAGTTATCCTAAAACGTTACTCAGGGGCGCCGGCTTTTAGAAAACCTCATGGGTGCTCATGCTCATTTGATGGACTCGAAAAAGTGGCGAAGTGTGAGAAGAGAAATGCACACTGATCAACCGACCAATAAATAAAAGTCCTACTCACAAACTGCGTACTTAATTACTAATTATGTTTAATAAAAATATAATATAAAATGAAAGCATTTTATAAAAATGAAACTAGATTTATAGTATCAAGAAATGTTATAATAAAAGGTGTTAAAAAATTAACTTTAGGAATTTCGAGGGGGCATTGAACTCCTCATTATGAACAACTTTTACTATGGGACCAAACCAGAAATCGCGAAAAAAGAAACAGCCGCTCCATATATTTTGACGAGTTATGTGAACATAAACATAGGGAACAGCTGATTTTTTTTTTCGCGATTTCTGGTTTGGTCCCATAGTAAAAGTTGTTCATAATGAGGAGTACAGTGTCCCCTCAAAAATTCTTAAAGTTAATTTTTTAACACCTTTTATATAATAATATAATAATAATATTTATTTACTCAAAACAGTAGGTAGGTACAGTACATTCTTACAAATATTAGGCTTACAGTTTAATTATAAATAAGAGAATGAGCATCCGCAGCTGAACTAGGCGTGAGCCTGTATCTCAGCTAACAGCGCCGTTTCCCTTCAGAAACAATACACTAGGTAACCTAAATTAGCAAGACACTAGAGTTTAGGACCATTACAAATCAAAGAGAAATAAGAAATTAAGGTAAACTAAACTAATACGTAACCTAAGAGGCGATTTGTGATCTGTTTCTTGATGTCTATTCTCAGGGATGCTCGGTACCCATTGTTTATTTCTCATGGGTTGCTCGAGCCCCCGAGCACCCACGAAGTCGGCGCCCCTAACGTTACTTATGTAAGTTTTAGAGGCTTAAAGCATCTTACAGACGAAAATACAACACTAGGTTTCCACCAGCATCGGGAACAGGGTGCAAGCTACCGGCGGTCAGGGCTCCAGAAAAAGGAACCTCCTAAAAACACGTACCGTGTTCAGAAGTACCGCCTTCTGAAGCTCTTGATCTAGCATCGAAAGCCTCCTGAGATGTTGGTCGAGACTCGTGGCTTTACCTTACACGGCTATGGGTACAATGATCGCTTAAAATCCTAGAACCAGGTACAGGTATTGTTAAAACCAACCAAACCCGAAAAATCGCCAAACTTAAGTGACAGTGGGCAGGGCACATTGCTCGTAGAACGGATGATCGATGGGGCCGATTCCGGAGTGGCGACCGCGCACTGGAAGACAGCATTGGAAGGCCTCTCACAAGATGAACCGATGACCTGGTGAGAGTCGTGGCGACACTTGGGGGAGGTCTAGGTCCAGCAGTGGACGTCTTTTGGCTAAAATGATGATAATAAAAATAATATTGCTGCTGCATCCTTCTAACCATGTCTAAGTTTAACGCACTAATAAGAACAATGATAAATACTTCATAAAATCCACAAAACAAATTACTTAATTAAATATTAATGACTTCATCTATTTACTGCTTATAATTATTATTACACTAACAATGTATAAAATAAAAGTGAAAATATGGACGCGTAAAGTCACAGATATAACTAAGTAAAGTATACGTTATTGTGTCAATATGAAGAGTAGGGTGGTCACACTCTAGGATATTTAAAGACATTTTAAAGAGATACATTTCCTTTCTTTGACAGTTCGAAATCATGACAAGAAAACACTCGACTTTTTTTTTTTTTTTAATTGATATAAACCAGTGCTTGACTGCGATCCCACCTGATGGTAAGCGGAGATGCAATCATTGATGGTCAGGCGCACTAGTTTATTAAGAGCCTATTCACTCTAGCCTTGAAGACACCTAAATTATAGTTGGACGGGAAGACCGCAGCAGGCAAATTGTTCCAGTCTTTCGATGTACGCTTGATTTCACCAACCATCCCCAAATTTGCCAATCCAAGTACTCATTGAGATGAGATGATGAGAGCCGTGGTGGCCGACGGTCGAACGGCCCCGACTTACGAGTTGCAGGTCGCGGGTTCAAACCCAACCAGGCGCATTACTTTGTGTAATTTATCTCATCACCACTGCTCTCAAAACGGTGAAGGAAAACATCGTAAGGAAATCGGCATGTCCTAGAACCAAAAAATTCGAAGACATGTGACATTCACCAACCCGCACTGGGCCAGCGTGGTGGATTACGGCCCATTCCCTCTCTGAGAGAGGAGGCCTGAGCCCAAGCAGTAGGAACATTAAAAGGCTGATTATGCTATGCTTATGCTATAAGTGCTCGTTAGCTTAAATTACCCTAAATACAGACCAAATCTAATTAAATTATCACCAAAGTAAGCTAAAGGACCTCTTATTAAATAACCATTACCAAAACCGCACTTTTGTTCGATAATGTTGTTTGCTTACTATTTTACCTTTTTTGTAAGTATATACATATATTTAGCAGCATAGACTGGAATCGATGCCCTATTTATTAGTGCCGTGGTTTTATGGTAAAACGTTATGGGTTACTTAACTTCCACTGCAAGCGTGGGGTTGCGGACGGCGAGCAATAGGTAGCTCGCCGTCCGGCCGTCCGGTACAGAGCCCAAGTCGTCGACATCTCCTGCAGGCGCATAGTGTTCCACGCGCGCCTCAAGAAGATGTCAGGAAAACCCGGGATCCTGGAACGCAAGGCAACGAAGGAACACAGAATGGGTTTTAGTCAGTAAAAGTCTGACACGCCCTCCCACTCCACACTAGTTATTAGATGATTTCCCACCTAACAAAAAAATGGGTTACTTAACTTACCTTAGAATTTGTAGGCAGTCCTTAAAATTTATTAATTTTTGAAAACGGTCAAAACTAGTCAACAGAATGATAATTCTTAATTCTTTATTGTACCCAAAAAAAAACATACATAGTACACGGAAATAATACAGTTTATGTACAAAGGCGAGCTTAACTCAACAATGAGTTTTCTCCCAGCAAACCTTTGAGTTACAAAGTGAGAATACATTCATGATACAATGAAATAACAATTTTACTAATTTAAAAATTTAGTTGTGATTATGACTGTTTAAAGGAAACAAACCGTACGTAAAAAGGTTTTTATATACATTAAAATTCACAGTATATCACATAATCCAGAAGCTACATAGAAAGACCATTGTTAAGCTAATTTATGGCAAAGCTCGAAGAAATCTTTCTTACTTATTATAAAACTCAAAGCCATTTAAAAGAATATCAATATCCTCAGTTATAATTATGTATCCCTTTATAAATCAACAGCTAACACCTCAGAACTTCGTATAAAATTTATACGAAGTTCATAATGCATCTACATAAACTACATCTCCAAAACAGGTTTATCCCACACCAAACCGTACGCATGGCCACAAAAATGTAGCGTACACAAAGTACGTTTTGCAATCTTGAGAGTGAAAGCTCCAAGAATCTGACCAAGCCACTGCGGACCCGACAACGACACCTGATACACGCACATCACCATGGTAAGTTACGTGTATAACCTCATTTTATTGCATAAAAAAATACTTAAGAAACGTCTATGACGTGTTAAAAAAAGAACGTCAAAGATTTGAATTTCGAAGCTTTGTTTTTGTGGAAAAGGAGAGAAGTGGAGAGTTTTTCGCGGGTTTTTTGTGTGAAGTTCAGTAGCTATTTTAATTATTGTCAAATTGATTCGTACCTATTATGTAGATATTGTGAAAAAATATTGATATAATTTTGTAGGTATCTTATGTGTCTACGCAATTTGTGGAATCACTGAAACATAATGCGATCTCGGTAAAATGGAGTTGAGAATGTTATTATAGTATTGACTACCTACCTCAGCGAAATTTTCCGAGAAGGCTGACATTTGCGGCCAAATACTTTCCTTTTTTTGTAATGGGAAATAATCAAATAACTTCTCACGCTCTGGGAGTAGTGAGAAGTGTCAGACTTTTACTAAAATACAACTGTGTTCCTTCTATTGGCTTTTGTGTTCAAGGGCCGTGGTGGTTCTTTCGAACAATCCCGCAGCCCTCGCAGGCATCATCCCTATTAGTTCCCGTCAATCATGGTGACCGCTGCTAAATACTCAACATTAGAATGTGTTACATCCACATTCTAATGAAAAACAATCATTCTGTATCAATAACTAAACTTGACGCTGACTAATCGCACAAACTGTGCCAAGAACCAAAAAATAAAGGCAAAGTTTTGAATTTAGAATCTTTGTTTGGAAAAGGCGGGAATGAAAACATGTATTCTGCGTTTGCGTAATTCTCTTTGTGTGTTTAACGAACTAAATCTAAATATACAAGTGGTTAATTAATTAATTGTTACCTTTCTACGCCATAATATCCGTAGATATGTCCATAGATAGCAGTTACTGTTATGAGAAATGGACTTTTTTATAAGTAGGTAGTACTTGTGTACCGTTTACATAATTTTGCTTCTACAATTAAGTTTGAAAATCTATGTGACAGTCTGCCAAAATACGCAGCTACGTACTCGATATGTTTCATTAATTTCTCCGCGCTCACTCACATGGGAACTGTGAATTTTTCATGACAAAATGCATAGTGCACTTAGCGGTAGGTACTGTGATAATATTTCAATTCCAAACATACAAAAACAAAGAAACAATTTTTACATCATTTTGATATTAGTTTAGATTTACATTCATCTTAAACAAATATTCAATTAAAAACTTCATTTATATAAAAGAGGAACTGACTGACTGACATATCAACGCACAGCCGAAACTACTGGGAATAGGTGCGTGAAATTTTGCACAAAGGTTTCTTTTATGACGTGGGCGAGAACTAAGAAAGGATTTTTCAAAATTCACCCCCTAAGGGGATGAAACGAGGGTCCAAAGTTTGTATGGAGAAACCTACTTTCACGAAGGCGAAGCCGCTGGCAGCAGTTAATTATCGTTAAGTTGGTCACTTATTTATTGTTAAGTAGGTCATTTATTTATTGTTTAGTTGGTCACTTATTTCTTAACGTTCATTTTACTCGAAAGATACTTACCATCAGATGGGTTTGCAGTCAAGCCTAGATATAAAATATGTAAATGAATCCTCATCTAAATAAATTTCGTTTTATAATGAGTTTGAAATTCAAATAAATACTTGTAAATCAAAAACTGAAATAAATTAAATCCTCTAGTGATTATGCCTTTGAAATGCTATAAGTATTACAGAAATATTTAGGTATACCTAATTACTTTCAATACAAGTCTAGAGTCGACGGTTTAGATCTTGGGGGCCTGAGGACAAAGCAATATTCTATCTGTGATAACTTAGGTCAAACATCATTCGAGAAACTACATACTTATAAGATTTCGATGACGTCACTAAATGGACAATCCCATCATTTTCCGCCGATCATTCGAAGATTTTTAAACGCCCGTGACCTCTTTGAATGTAATATAGTAATTACCTCCAGTAGTGAATTGTACACAGATGTCTAAGATTATACTAGTTAAAAAAAATCGGGAAAAATTGATCACACCTGCTTATGTATAATGAGCCTTATAATGTTCCCACAGCTGGGACTCAGGCCTCTTCTTTAGGAGAGGGAATGGGCCGTTATCCACCACGCCCGACATACTCACATGTCTTCGAATCTTTGGTTCTAGGACATGCTAGATTCTTAACTATTTACCACTTAAATTTAAAAAGTCCAGATTTCCAAATGAGAATTTTCAAATGAATAAAGCCAACTCTATAGTCGATAAGTCGGCAAACTCTATAATCGGCTAGTCGGCCAAATCCATAGTCGGCTAGTTGGCCAAGTCTAAATAGTCATTAGACAGCTACTCGGCCAATTCTATAATATAATCGGTTCCGTATTGCAAAAAAACCAATCAAACCTACTATCAATTCCAGGGGGCCTCACACAGCGATCACAGTTCCAAAACAGAAAAGGCGGACCTGGTGAGCAAGATCAGGGCACGCCTGGCTTCCGTAGACCCCAACAAAGCACGCGCGCTTGGGGGAGTGTTCCTCTTCAACATTATCAAAGGGACCAGCGTTTATTCGTGGAGTAAGTATTTAGTTTTATATTGTGCTGGCTTTATTTCTGCGACTTCGACCAGTGGTCCTACCATGCGATCCATTTGACGACATAAACTGAACTAACTGTTAAAGGGAAGAAGCTATTTAGGTGTATAGCTCCATCCCTCGATCTCGCTCGCAAGCTTGATATTTCAACACTTCATGGTAAGAAAAATGAATGAATGAAGATGAGTGTCATTTATCGCTTGGAAAAGTACTACTGGGACAGAAAGTACCACTGGAACAGAAAGTACCACTGGGACAGAAAGTACCACTGGGACAGAAAGTAACACTGGGACAGAAAATACCACTGGGACAGAAAGCACCACTGGGACAGAAAGTACCACTGGAACACAAAGTACCACTGGAACAGAAAATGCTCTGGGGCAGAAAGTACCACTGGGACAGAAAGTACCCTGGGGCAGAAAGTACCACTGGGACAGAAAGTACCACTGGGACAGAAAGTAACACTGGGACAGAAAGTACCACTGGAACAGAAAGTACCACTGGAACAGAAAGTACTCTGGGGCAGAAAGTACCATTGGGACAGAAAGTACCACTGGGACAGAAAGTACCACTGGGACAGAAAGTACCATTGGGACAGAAAGTACCACTGGGACAGAAGGTACTACTGGGACAGAAAGTACCACTGGGACAGAAAGTACTACTGGGACAGAAAGTACTACTGGGACCCGCTAGCTGGTGACCGTGACTTTTCCGCATTAAACTTGTAAAACAGCACAATGCTATTTATAGAAGTTTTTCTTTTTTGGTGCAGATTCGTTTTTTTTTTTTTAGATAAAAGTAATTAAGTTACTCCTTATAAGGTCTACTAGTGAAAGTCCCATGAAAATTGGTCAAGGCGTTTTAGAGATTAGCCGGAACAAACAGACAGAAAGCTAAAACATTTTTGTCAAAGGTACTTTCATATCCAGTAAAAAACTGTTATTTTGGTATTACAAATAGACCCTTCAATTTCATTTATATGTATAGATTCCGAGACTTTCAACACCTGTGGAGTGAATAAATCTTCTACATTAAAAATATTAACGACGAAGTAGAAAACAGGACTATAGTACGAATATGAAATAGAAATCTATAGTCTATTGATCTTCCCCAATAATGCCATGGGGAATTTCTGAAAGGGAAGCCGTGGTCCGGAACGCAAAGGGCAATTGAAAGACACAGGTGTGGTTTTAGTTAGTAAAAGTCTGACACGCCCTCCCGCTCTACCCAGAACAGGAGAAATATATGATGACTGACGTGACAAACCCACCGTATCCAAGCTTATATTTAGCCAATAAAAGTTAAGTTCCAAAATCCAAATCATCATCATCATCATCATTTCAGCCGAAAGACGTCCACTGTTGGACATAGGAAACCCCTAGTGTCGCCACAATGAACGGTCCTGTGCATCTCGCTTCCATCGGATTTCTGCAACCCTTACCAGGGATCCAAGTCTGCTATTTTTATAAATTTATCATTCCTAAACGATCCCATTGTCATTTTGCTATAAGTTCATAATCTGCTAATTTATAATGGTCGATCATTGATCGGTCAATGGTCTTGTGGTAGAATGACAATATCGAGCTGTCTCGGAACAAATTAAAAGCAACGACTGCATAATGACGTTCTAATGGTAGATGATCAAGGGAACTGTAAACATTTTAGCAGATTCCCGTATACGTCAAACACTCATTTGTCATTATGTACGAGATAACCATTCTGTGCCATTTCTTTCAATGGAGTCTCAGTGCTGTGGTCAATGGTTAACCGTTGGAAAGTTATAATGACGCCATTATATTAGTAGATTACCAAACTTGTCAAAATCAACAATTATGAAGTCAATGATAGACCATTCTGACACTATTGTAATAGCAGTCTTGAGGCCCTAATCATCGGTCCACCTTGTAGAAGAGTATGCGGTTGGCACTCCAGAACCTTTCGGCCGCAACGGCCATCTGTTCTGCGAGAAATGTGGCCTACACATTGCCACAGAATCCAAATGTTTTTTTGTAAATAAATAAGCAGTGGCGTAGTTAGGCGTGGGAGAAGTGCGTCCTCGCCCACGGCCTCGCACCCAAAGGGGCCTCGCGTGTTCGAGGGCTCTTTAACGGGGGTTTTGTTTTATAATTTAAGACTCATTCTAAGGCTCGCTTTAGACCACTATTTCACCGGATGGATGTGATCGAACACTAAGTTGCGATAGTTGCTGTCTCGTTTTCAAATTCATGAAAGAACAAGGTCTCGCTAATAATAATAAATTTAATTTTTGACAACAATAGAACCATTTTTGTTAGTAACTTACATGCTAAAACTTAAACACTAGGATTAGTAACTATAATTTCATTGACAACAAATTACAACTGACAATAAAAAATGCGCCTTCGCCCACGTCTAAATTAGTCCACGCTACGCCCCTGTAAATTAGGACCTATCAGACCGGACTTTCTTTAGTTCGTATTTTCCAGGCAAGTAACTACTAACTTAGTATGAAGAACTCGCTCCAGTAGCTCATGAGCCAGTTGACTGGCTGACTTAGTTATCGTAAAATACTTTACACACTCTTGGCTTTCTCAAGATTTATGCTTGCACAATTGGTTGCAACTCGATACTAAATTACGAAACGTTTAACCGAGTAACGTACACTCGTAAAATACATTTCTTTATTGTCTTTTAAATTATATTTTGATACAATTGGAGAAAATTTATTATTGTGTCCGAAGCGGAATTCGCCCGAGCCGCAGGTGAGAGTGTTATGGAGCCGAGTACTGCAGTGACTTTCCACGTGTTTCAAACGAAGTTTTCAATATAATAGTGGAAGATGCTTAGCGACTAACCCGATACGATAAATACAATAAATCTTTCTCTTATATTCTTTATTGTACATAAAATAACAAATGATTAAAAATGGACTGATGTACAAAGGCGAGCTTAACCCACAATTGGGTTTTCTTACAGCAAACCTAACCTTTATCCTTAGCCCACTGCGTCTGTTTATCTATCTGTCTATTCGCAATAAACTGAAAAACTATAGAACGGAATTTCATGCGGTTTTCTCCAATAGAAATATTGATTCATGAGAAAGGTTTAGATGTAAAAAACAAGTATGTTATAGTAGAGAAATCCCGAGAATTCCAAAGATTTGTAACAACCGTACGAATCTGTGCAGGTCGCTAATAAGTAGTAAGGGAAAAACAATATTTTAGAGGTATGCGGAACAGCGTCAAGTCGCGCAAACGTACGTTAAAAAAGGAGAATCCTCCGACCAGACGGGTGTTGTGTCTGGTCCGAGCAACTGCCCGATAGTTGATTTCGGGCTATTATTATGTTCTAATCGCGCGGAGAACTCTAAGGCCCCTCGCCCACGGCCACTTTTTGTAGCGTTGCTGTAACGCGTTCGCTTCGATACAGTTGCGATGCTGTAGCGGGTTAGTAGCGCGTTGACATTTTTTCTTTAGCGCTTGCAAATGCGACTAACGCGCGTTAATAGCGATGCTGTCGCGTGCTTGCGAAACGCGTGACAACATCGCTACAAAAAGTCGTCGTGAGCGAGGGGCCTAATATCGAGATGCAGGATTTTGCATCTATAACGCCAAATACATTCCTATTTGGCGTTATAGATGTCGCTACTACGCGAATTATCTCATCTAACTCTCTCTCTGTCTCTTTCCAGCTCTCGACTTAAACCAAGTAATAGTATACGAAGGAGAACCAGAAGCAGATCCGGACACCACGTTCACGCTGAACGAGCACTACTTCAAGCAGCTGGTGACCGGTCGAGAGGACGCCAGGGTCATCATGCAGGCTGGACGATGTTCCGTCACAGGAGACATTATGAGGGCGATGCAGCTTGAACCTTATATTAAATTGGAATGACTGTTTATGGTTAACTAGTTATATGTTTGTCTAACAATGTTTTAGTTCCAAGCAAGTGGCCACGAGGTTTTACAAACAAACTGGCTTCATTATCATCATCGGCATTGCATAGTCGGCCTTATAATGTTCCCACTGCTGGGACTCAGGCCTTCTCTCTAGGAGAGGGAATGGGCCATAATCCACCACGCGGGCCCGGTGTGGGTTGATGGATGTCACATGCCTTCGAATTTTTGGTTCTAGGACATGCCGGTTTCCTCACGATGTTTTCCTTCACCGTTTTGAGAGCAGTGGTGATGAAATAAATGACACAAAGTAATGCGCCTGGTTGGGTTTGAACCCGCGACTTACAACTCTTAAGTCGGGGCTGTTAGCACTCGGCCACCACTGCTTTCTAAATCGGCATATTCATGCTCATTTTGCCGATAAATCGCATTGATTAACGGCATTAAGATTTAGACCTTCGAGGTTGGAGGAACTCAGTCAATAACATTATCATCAACGACCCTCACCTTTCATGAACACCTTCCATTAGTATCATGATTTCCATCAAACGACTTTCATGATCATCACATTCCATCTCTATCAAAAATTTTGCTATTAAGATGAAGTGAACATTAAGCGTCCTGTCATTTTCTAGCTTCAGGTGACTTCACAATTCTTCATTAGAATAGGTCCATATGAAATTGATGTTTTATAAAACGCGTCACTTTGAGTTGTCATAAAAATATAGCCTTAATCAAAGAGATTTAAAGAGATACAAGCCATAATACAGAAAATATTAAAACCCAAATAAACAAATGAAGAACCAATTTCAAAAATGGAATAACATGCCTTAAGGTGAATGCTCCAGGATAGCCCGCGAAATTCAAATTGCAAAAAAGAACTTTCGTAAATTTGTATTTTGAATGTTTAGATACGTTGGACCATACAAAAATAAACTTAGTTCTAAATTGCCCCGAAGTATGTGACAGTTCAAAATGAGCCATTTTATAAAACACCTATTCCATACTTAGTAAGGACATAAATCAATTATGAATGAAGCGAGCCTAGTCGATTCATTATCTCATAATTCATAATCATTTATCTAACCTAACTAATCGGTTTTATCATCATCATCATCATTTCAGCCAAAAGACGTCTGACTGTTGTACATAGGCCTCCCCCAAGTGTAGCCACAACGTCCAGTGCGTCTCACATCCATCGAATATCCGTGACCATCACCAGGTCATCGGTACCCCTTGTGGGAGGCCTTACAATGTTGTGTCAGCTTTCAGCCCCATCGACCATCTGTTCAGCAAGCACCATTTGAGTTTGGCGATTTTTCGGGATAAATCGCCATTTGAGTTTGACGATTTTTCAGGCTAAGTCGCCACTTGAGTTTGACGATTTTTTGGCTTATGTGGGCATTTTTTCGGGCTCGGTTAAACAACATTGAATACCTAGTACCAACCAGTAAAACTTATTTACATTAAATATCTCAGCTCCGGAAACGTGACCTCTTAAAGTCCTAACTACCTGTCGAGGTAAAGGTACACCAGTGCCGCAATTATTATGTTGTATTAATATGTATAGCATCTAAGTTGTTAATGTTAATTTTATTAAGCTTTAAATAAATATAATAAATGCCAATATTATAGTTTTATTTGTTAATCTATGTTCATAGGCCTTGGGGTTTTTTTGAGATGAGAATCTAATAACTTCTCCTACTATACGCTGAAGCGAGAGGGCGTGTCAAACCTTTACTGACAAAAAACATATTTCTTCAGTTGCCCTTTGCGTCCTAGAACCAGGGGTAACCATTTCAGAATTCGACCCATGATGACCCTAGAAGGCTTCGGCCCTGCTGGGCCTCTTCGGTTTTTACCTCTGCTGATATTTCTTTGAGGCGCGCGTGGTACACTACGTGCCGTCGACGACTCGAATCGGGATCGGTCTGGATGGTTACCAGACAGCCAGACGGCGAGCTGCGCTTTGCCCATTGTCCGCCCACGCCCACAGTGGCTGATAATCCAGTCGTTGTCTTGGCGGCTGGGGCGTAAGGATATCCTTTCCTCACGCGTGCGGCCTTCTCCTTCGCTATTAGATAATGCTAGTACTTGGCAGAAAGAAGTGACCGCCGGTGCTCTACCCAAGCTGGGCACAGCTCCACCGGATACTCCACCATGTCCTCCGGCCGGTCCGCACAATAGTGACACCCGGGCGTTTCTTCCGCCTGATTCAGGTGCTGGAACCTTCCGAACCTTCCTGCAAGGTCCTGCGTCATGTGAAGGTGAAAACGCCGCGACGCCTCTCCATCCACTTCTCAATGACGTGACGGCGTATTTGGAGTTGAGAACATGTCAAACCCTACTTTGATGCCAAATATTGACGGATGTTTTGCCTAGACAGAAATTTATTCAACACCAAATTCTTAATTCTGAAATCAGCCTAAAGTACCTAATCGACTACCGTAGGTACTTTCAGTAAATTAAATTACTACTTAGCATGTACTTATTAAAATTAAAGACCTCATTCTGTAAACTCGGTCAAAAACGAGTAGACGCGCGTATTTGACCCATTCCTAATATGGTATTAATAAGACTTTGGTACTATTTTTTGTGGCGGTACCGTTAGCAACGGTACGCGAGATACATTTATATTTACGACGGACATGACTGACTGATGTAGGGCAAAAACCACTTTTACAATTAGATGAAACAAGTCTGATTAAGATGTAAGTACTTGTAGTCACTTAGTAGATAGTTTGTATATTTGATGGATGAGGAAAAAAAACAATTTTTAATATTTCATGAGTCACGGACGTAGCCAGAGGGTTTTGGGGGTCAAACCCCACCTGAAATATTCAAAAGAACAACGGCGAGGAATTTTTTGATTAAATTATTAAGTGTCTACATAAGTTATCATGATATATACCTGAGAAATAATTGACTAAGCTTTATCAAATCAAGCTAATGGCCAGTCTAAGGATCGCAAAAAAGCTGTCATAATTGGAAACTAAAAACATAATTTTTATACTTTTCTATATTTTTCATCACTTGCTCGCTAAAAAAATATGCCAGCAAATATTGTTCGAAAATCTGCCGTCACTTTTTAATTTAAGCCCGACAAACAAGTTATTTATTAATATTGACATTTTTAATTACACATACATACCTACATGATATTATGTACACATACATAAATACTACATTCTATTTCAAATATCTGTAATTTTTTTTTTTTTTTTTATTGATATAAACCAGTGCTTGACTGCGATCCCACCTGATGGTAAGCGGAGATGCAATCATTGATGGTCAGGCGCACTAGTTTATTAAGAGCCTATTCACTCTAGCCTTGAAGACACCTAAATTATAGTTGGACGGGAAGACCGCAGCAGGCAAATTGTTCCAGTCCTTCGACGTACGTGGTATAAACGACGAAGCGAAACGCTTAGTCCGGACCGTTGAAGTTTCAACAACGTAAGGGTGGATACTCGCTGTTCGTCGGGTTGTCCGATGGTAGAAAGGAGATGGCGAAATCAAGTCATGCAATTCCCGCGCACACTCTCCAAAATGTAACCTGTAAAATACCGAAAGGCTGGCTACCCTGCGCCTGTGCTCGAGGCTTTGAAGATTGGACTTAACCAAATCTGGATCCCCAATTAGCCTCTTCGCACGCCTTTCCACTGAGTCCAAAGCTGCTAGATGGCATTTTGCAGCATTATTATTTATTTATTGTACACACCTACCACAGTGTTGTCTTTTTTAAACCCAATAGTTGACAGAAGAGAATGCCTTGTAGCATTAAGTCCGCCTATGTACCACCACTGTACATGAAGTTTAAATAAAAAAGAAGTTGTTTTTAGCATATTTTTATTTTAGTTTTCTTGAATAACCCCCCAGACATTAGGAATTGGCTACGCCCATGTCAGGCGTCGTTATATGGTTTTATTGGTACCAATGATGTTTCGGTGCCGTGTCATCATCGGATCATCCATCTCCATCCATCAGATGTTTTCTTTGATAGCTAAGAAAGCAGGACAGACTCGACTTCCACTAATAGAACCGCGCGCGGCCCACACTAGTAAAAGGCAAAAGTACGAGTACCAATGTGGAAAAGAGGGAGAGAGGCTTTGTGCCTGCCGTGGAATTTAGCTACTAAGATTTTATACACATATTTTATTGATTTTACCGGAATTGATACTAAAAATGAAAGCATTCATTTAAAATTCGAAATTATTTTCAAGTTTCTTCATTACTGCAGGGATAGGAACATTTAGATTTTAGTGGGGTTCTTTCGTGGTTTCTTTATTGTAGTAGTACCTACAATAAACAAAAGTAAGAGCCGACGATGCGTTACGTGGTCGCCCGCGCGGTCCCATACAAAAGTGTAAGTAATAATAGAATAAAATTCTCAATCGATACGACTACATGCACACCGTTAAAGTTGAACTAACGACACTGCGCATGTAATAATCCGGTTTCCGCTACGGATACCGCCGCACACGACACACGCGCATAGTAACGCGACGGGTGCCCGCTCGGGCGTCCTCGCGTTCGCACGCTTAACGCAGCGTTGGCTTTAAAGTTCAAATGAGTAAAAAGGTAGAACAGAATTATGTAGATATTGTCTTAGGTAAGTTAAATATGGCAAAGGCGAATGAAACTTTTGCCATACATTGCTGGCATATAATTTTCTATCTGAAAAAATATAACAGTAGGTAATAACCAACTTAAACTACTTTATCAATAGAAACCTCAAAATATTACATGACACTAGCAATGCTTCTATACGTATCTTCGTTCGTTTACGGTTTAAGGACCTGTTTTTTCTTTTCTTCTTTTTCTCGTATAGTCCTCTAACATATTATAAACTAATTAAGATTCATTTCTGGCGAAAAGAGAAAAGTTAATCATGCTAATAGTATTAGAATACTATTAATAATATTAATAGATTAATATAGTATATATTATTAATAGAATAGAATAATATTTATTCGATGCAGGCAACACAATAGGCAAAAACACAAAAACAAAAAAAGTACAGATTTACAATATAGTTGCGATTAGAGTGCATTGCATTGGCTTTGCAAAATCAATTGAAACCTATAGATACTTCTTAGGCCCTCTTTAACACAAATTGTCACGTAAAAATCAACTTAAAATACACATTGCTACAGTTGATTCTCGGGTTGGTGGAGATGGATCCAATTTATCTCGAATTAGAAATTCAAGTCTAAATCTTCATTACTAGTACAAACTACCGTACTACGTCACAAACATCATTTCGTCTGACAGCGCAACATTCTGTCAAACTCATAACAACAAGCCAATAAAATACACTAAAACAAAGTATACCTACTCCCCAGACAGGTTTTGCGAACGGTACCCGAGGTTCACATGGGTCATGCACCTCGGCCGGCCCGCTCGAAATAGAGCCGGCGTTAATAGGTTAAGGACGTATTTTTATGTGGCATACGGGTTCTTTATGTTTATAGATTTGATGACTGATGATGAAGCTGCCGACTGCAAAAAGCCAACTGCAGTCCGTGGCTTAGAGTCATAAACAAAAACGCCACATTTCAAAAACGTCTACACAACAGCAGTCAGCTTTTTTAAGGGGCCAGGTCTCTGTAGCAAACAGAAGAAAAGAAGAGAACTCTATATAAGTATAGGGAAATAAACATTGCTTTAACTGCCAACGTCCAATAAAAGCGCAGGATACTGGTTATTCAATTAGCAGTTCACGTTCGAAACACTACACTGCGCTCCAAAACGCCAATCGCTGGCGTGGCTCAAAAAGCTTTCCAACTTAAATAAGACTGGGCAGGACATGTCTGCTGCATGTCTAAAATTCTATGGACCCTCAAAACACAGAATTGGTAAACAGCGACGTAGAGCCGCGGAAGTCCACGAAGGACATGACGTGACGATCTGGATGTCTTCCTTGGTAATTGGAAAGAGGAAGCGAGGACTCATGATCATTGGAAGGAATGGAAGGGAGATTAGCCTTTGCCCAGCAGTGGGACAATACGGATTAGTAGAAAATAAACTCATATTTAGTATTTGATTTCAAACACATGCAAAGCTATTCATCCTAATTATTATAAAAAAAATATAATAGTTAAAACTAAATATCGCCAGGAAGAGAAGAGACACACACATAATGAGCATTTAATAAGAATAATATTTAAAGTTCATTGTTACAATAACAAAATCTGTCTGTAACTTCCTAAGGTCTTGCTAATCAAGAAAATTTTGGAATGCGCTCCCTCTGAACATCAGGACGGTTTCCATTCGGTTCACTTTTAAGGTGATGGCACGTGAATACATTCGCAGGAAGTTGGTGTAATCATCACAGCGTTGATTTGTTGGATTCGTTTTTCATAATAACATTGTTAATTTGTACGTATGTATCTAAGTATACATATATTTATTATTGTATTTCAAATCTAGTTTATCATTATGTTGCACCTACCATGTTATATTTCTGCACAACCCTAAAGTCGACTGGTAGAAAATGCCTAAGGCATTAAATCAGGCGGATTTCGGACTACTTTATACAGTGTTTCTTACTAGTGCATAAAGTTTTAATAAATAAAATTTTAGAAGAAACATGGCCGGTTTTCCTTCAATTTACGGAATCCTAATTAATGCTTTAATCATTATAAAACCTGTCGGTATGGAATTGCAGATGTCAAGTCCGGTTGTTAACTAGCAGTTTATCTAGCTAGAACATACGCTTGATAGAAGCTGTAAAGTACCTAGTTTGTAGCAAAATAACTTTGAATAGTATGACATTATGAGCACTTTCTTGGTCCTAGAAAATAGCTAGCTATTAAAATACCTTTGCTGTTGGTCCAATCTGTAATATTAAACATAGACTCAGTAACGACGGATATAATACCTCGTGTTTTTTTTATCGAGCAATGTTTACCGTGTGGTAACGGCCCAGACTTACGAATTGTATGTCGCGGGTCCTCACCCAGGCGCAAACCCAGCCAGGCGCATTACTTTGTGCAATTAATTTATTTCATCACCACTGCTATCAAAACGGTGAAGGAAAACATCGTGAGAAAACCAGCATGTCCTAGAACCAAAAATTCGAAGACATGTGACATCCACCAACCCGCACTGGGCCCGCGTGGTCGATTGCGTCCCATTACCTCTACTAGAGAGAGGAGGCCTGAGTCCCAGCAGTGGGAACATTAAAAGGCTGAATATATGTATGTTTTTTTATATAGAAAAAATGACATGGGATAAAAAAAAAAATAGAAAATTGTGTTTATTGGTATTAAAAAAAAGAAAACGCCTTAAAATTAAACAAAAAATACGCTGAATAATGCCAAAAGAGCCTCAGCTCATCACAATATCAAATGGTAACACAAGGTCACCACCTGACTGGTTTTCAACTGCAGCCCATGATTTCCAGTGAGATATTACTAACCACAGGAATTCATACAAAAGTCAGTGAAATAATCGCTGTAACTGAATATTACACAGTAAACTAATTTATGTTTCTGGCACATATAGGTTTCAGACCTGAAGTTTGAAGTAAACGAAGGAAATGCTAAAGTTTATCTATGAATTGATCACCTATATTGTTTTAATTTATTTTTTATTCATGGCATTGTCTTTTTGCAATTTATTTACATTATTTAGATTTATTATTGTTATATAATCATACAATTTAGTTTTATTTTTATAAAGATTATTATTCATATGAGACCACTATAGGTAGAGTACGTGGACTCTAACTTGGTTTTAGTGTTTTATATGTAGACCTATGTGAAATAAAATACTTTGAATCTTAAATGTATGGCTAGCTAGCTTATTTATTAAAAAACAAGCAAGTGTGAGTCGGATTCGAGCACTGAGGGTTCTGTACAAACAAACCTATGAAAACAGTAAAAAGAAAAAATAGAGTACTGTTTGAATGAAACCAATATATAACCAATATATAAGTCATCAAAAAACTAAGTACCAGTGTCAGTGTGTACTAAAAGCAGTCCTCCTTCAAATGCCATAAATATTTCCTCTCAATAATGTCATTAGTCATTGCACCTGCATTACGCACAGTTCACATCCAGTTCTACTGGTAACCTAACCACCTAGCTAGTTAACTTTTAGTTAGATAATCGTTAGAACGTTCAGATGTTAAGGACAACTGCAAGACCCTTTGCAAGGAATAAGTATATCCTATGCACTTGATGTACAGGCAAGAACAGATGTGTTTCGCTAACCAATTAATATTTAGAAAAAATACAAAACTATACAAACAAGAAAAATAAAATTCATGTCCGCTATAAGGCATGGGGATGTGTGATGAATTATCAGAAATAAATTACCATTTATTACACAAACAAAACCTAAAAATAAATAAAACAAAGATATAATGTATCTTTGTTTTATTTATTTTTAGGTTATATATATTATGTATCTTTGTTTAAAAAATTAATAAAACAAGGATATGACCTTTTTTAAAATTAATATAAACTAGTGCTTGACAGCAATCCCACCAGATGGTAAGCAGAGATGCAATCGTTGATGGTGAAACGCACTAGTTTATTAAGAGCCTATTCACTCTAACCTTGAAGACACCTCAATTATAATGCGACAGGAACAGCGCAGCTGGTCTATCCATAGTAACCAGAAAACTTTATTCTGTACTAGCTGTCTCCCGTGGTTTCTCCCGCGTCTCTGGTTACTGTTTATCTCTTATTGGTCGTGGTGTGAAGATAAAAAACCTGCCTTGTTTAAAGGGGTTAAAAACAATAAAATAATTTTTCAATTTAGCACGTTAAAGAAACAACTCTTCAGCCTCATAATAGTAAAACTTATAAGTATAGATAATTAAAATAAGGGACATAAGAAAAAGCGAGTTGTCATCTATAAACTTTATATACCTACGTATCTGTTCGTATTAAGTGCCAGAAAAGGGCCAAATCTTACCCTTACAATACGCTATCGACGATGACAGCAAATAAGTTTTTCCATTATTTGTTCCGAGCCTCAAAAACTTATAGAAAAAAAACATATTTTTCCACATACGTGATGAACATTGTCAAATCAAATATAACAGTTATTAATACGCTTGTAAAGTATATTTTCGCAGAACAAGTTCTTTGCATCTGAGTTCGCATATCTTCGTAAGTCGCTCACCACTTTTGCGCTCGACTGCACCGGTATATCCAGCTCCCTAAGCCGGAGTGGTTTATTTTATTATTTACACGACGCTCTCGAACAGCGACCGTGCCAAACACACGCACAAACATACAAGTTTACACTTTGTAATATTATTTTTATTTTATTTAATCTGTGAACGAATAAAAGTTTCTTTGAAAATGTACAAGAAAGTTTTCTTTTTAATTTTCGCGGCGACACTGGCTCTGAGCGATGGTGAGTTTTCGATTTTTAAATTTTATTTCAGTGTTCGAAATAAATTAGGTTGATACATTTTTTTTTTAGTTTTGTTTTAAATTAAATATTGCATATGTGTAATGGCAGCGTTATTAGTTTATTAACTTTATTATTTTGATAAGTTAGAGTAATTGTTGGCTGAAAATGTAGACTTACCTAATAATTTGTAAAATTAATATTGCTCAAACTGCATTGGACCAAACAGTCTTTATCAAAGAGTATCGTGTCTAGTTACTGGGTTATGGACTAGGGAGCAGTCGCCATATAAAATACTAGTTGTAAATCGCGTCCCGATTACACTGGAAGCCGATTCCAAGATGGACATTATGTAGGCATATGAAAAAATAATATTTAATTTTGTTTTTTTTTTTCTTTTATTTGAATTTTGATGGAACAAGTCAGGCAGATAGAAATAATAAATATTAGAACATTAAACATATTTTATTTCATACGTCTTACAAGTGTATAAATTAATTTTAGTAATTATTAATGTAATTATTTAAAATTGAATTATTAAACTTCAAATTCAAATTCTTTATGGCGAACGAAGTGTAGGGGGTTTAGAGATGATAATAATAGGTGCTAAGTTAAGGCATTAGGTACAATAAAAATGGTTACAAATATATTTAAAAAAAAAGGAAATAAAATAGACATACTAAATGCTACAGTTGTCTAGTTGACATCAATTATATTAATTAGGTATCATTCATACATTTTATATTATACTATTCTTATAATCAATACTTAATTCTAGTAATTGTAAGTAATCGAATCGAACTACGATCTCAATCAATAGGTGTTCAGCCCACGAATTACGAAATAAGCCGAAACCAACTGGGCGGTAAGTTCTACTAATTTTACCACAGATTATATCATTACCATTTACCATTGACAATGATTCGTCATTACCATGGTGGATATGTCATTACGGTTCTCATTATTTGTCATAAACGCATGTGATTTCAAATGTATGGACTGTTTATCATTAATCAAATGGTGAGGTAAACAACATCTGCATGAATCCATTTGTTTCTGTGTCATCACGGGAGTTAATTTTTCGATATCTTCTATATATATAAAAAGAGAAACTGACTGACTGACATATCAACGCATAGCTAAAACTACTGGGACTAGGAGCGTGAAATTCCGCACAAGGCTTTCTTATAACCATGATAGCTAATAAAAAAACGTTTTTTTTTTCATATTAAGAGTTCCAACGTAGAAACTATGCATTTCAAAGGGCAAGCAATATCAATTACGTATACCTACGACTTTCTTCTAACAAAAGAACTTTGTGCTCTTGGTTTAATAGCTTTCGTTTTGGAAATTTTGTCTTGTTGCCGCACTAAGGAGAAAAGTTATTCGTGAGATAAAATTTCCCACGTGAAAGTGATTGAAACAAAAATAGACATCCCATTCATTAGCAGTTTTAAGTACATATACATCATCAATATTGCATACCGCTTGAGACACATTGTTTCCACGGTAGAACTCATTTTACAAAATAATGCGAGTTTTCTTATATTTCAAACAAAAATAGTTACAAGTACTGCGATATTACAGAAAATTCAAAACACAAAGAAACCAATAAATACCTCATTTTGAAAAAAGAATGACGTACCCTTCATATAATTTTTATTTGAACTTATAATTCCAAGTCAATCCAAAGATATAGTACCTACTTTAAAGCAACCCATTTTTATCCCTGTACGAGCATGCTAGTGCACCCAAGGACAATCCCCGGTTGGTGAAAAACTATTAAACAAAGATAATACCGCTATGGTTTTTGGAGTCTTAAGTGGACCAGTAACCTGGAACTATGTTAAGACTATGGCCTCTACCTGAACAATGTTATTAATATCCATCGATAAAAAGGCAGGGGGTGACTTGCACACTTAATAAATGGGCCCCCAAAAACGGTTGCTAGCACAAAGTGACGTACACCAAGAGGGCAACATATCCTGAGGTGCTTGAGGAGTGGAGTACGAGCAATATCACTACCAGCATTTTACTGGATTATACATCCTTCTCCCGAGCACGTTTGCTCTTGGGAATCTCCACTTAAGCCAGCCAATAAAGGCAAGAGAGAATTGGGAGCTCAGTTCTTCGTCTGTGTTCACTACGTCCGGCCAATAAAGGCAAGCCGGAGATGAAGAACAAGAATTGTCCCGGGAGATCGAGTCGCTAACGCCCAACAGTTCGCCACAATACTGCCCTGCGGATTGAATCTCTCTTAGTCTGGTCCCTCACCCTAGGCATGTTACGGCAAAGCATAGGGTTAGGTTTATAGAAGCGCGCAAGTCCCACCACGACGTCAACGTAGAGATACGTCGATTTGGTTATTATTATAATGAGAGCAGTGGTGGCCGAGTGGTAACGGCCCCGACTTACGAGTTATAGGTCGCGGGTTCGAACGCAGCCAGGCGCATTACTTTGTGTAATTAGTTTCATCACCACTGCTCTCAAAACCGTGAAGGAAAATATCGTGAGGAAACATGGCATGTTAAATGGCATGTAAACATGGAGGCATGTTCTAGAACCAAAAAATCGAAGATATGTGATTTACGGCCCATTCCCTCTCCTAGAGAGGAGGCTTGAGTCCCAGCAGTGGGAACATTAAAAGGCTAATTATGCTAGATAGGTACCCCCCGTTTCATACGTAAGCAAATATCTAAAAAAACCTGCAAATAAAGTATGTAATTAAGTCTTTAAAGTCATCATTTGTTCCACTGAATTAATTTCGTTTCGAGGAAATCTGTGCTTTACCTATAAAATGAAAATAACTCGGTAAATTATATGGTAAGAAGTAATTGTATGTTATTGTACTTATCAATTATGTTCCCTACGTGTGTATTTAATACCAACGAGTATCTTATCTAGGTAAATGTTTTGGGTAGGTATGAAATCCCCATCTGGTGTTGTCATTTACAATAATAAGTATTGTATAAGTACTTACTACGTCCACGACGATCGAGTGCGACTTGCATTCTGTATTTTTTGTACGATAAGAATTGTAACTCAAAATTGCCTCCAAACTAACTTACAATGTTATTCCGTGGTGGTGAATTCTGGTCGTGGGAATGATTGACTAAACCCACTGACTAAACCCACCCGTGTTCCTTCAGTTGCCCTTAATTCGCTGGGGTATCTATGTACTTATGCGGCTCAAAATCCCGGGTCAATCAGAAATCAGTCATTTGTGCCCCAGTTCTACGAGTGGAAACATTATACTGACCAACTTTAATACATTTATGACTGGCCTGTTGGTCTAGTGGTCAGTGGTCCTGAATGCTATGCCGGAGGTCGTGGGTTCGTTCGATTCCCACCCACGACAAATGTTTGTGTGATGAACACAACCATTTGTTCTGTGTCTGGGCGTAATTTATCTATAATATCTATGTATTTAGAAATATATAAGTATGTTTATCAGTTGTCTAGTACTCATAGCACAAGCTCTGCTTAGTTTGGGGCTAGATAGCGTTGTGTGAATGTTGTGGAATATTATTATTATTTAGCTTAAATATCAAATATCTAACTGGTGAAATCAATTTTATATACTTAGTCCACTTCTGCCTACAGGGCCTATTACACTACACGATAGTCAGACAGTCCTAGACTTGTATCTTGACGTTCAAAGTAAGATTGTTTCATTCTTATTTCCAGTGTGGGTAAGAGATGGCGCTAGACAACCTGTATAGCTCTGTCTCTTACCCACACTGAAATAAGAATGAAACAATCTTACTTTGAACGTCATGGTAACCCTGTTAGTCTATCTTTATCTATTTATCTCATCGTTCTGTTTCATTCCTTTACACGACATTGGCGTAAGTTGCTCTTTTTCTTGTGTGACGCTACATAGACTAAGACTGTGTGAATATCGAGTGGTTAATAGGCCCTTACCCCTTTAGAGAATACTACCTACATGCAGGGGCGCCGACTCAGTGGGTGCTCGGGGGGTCGGGCACCCATGAGAAATAAACTGTGGGTGCCAAGCACCCCTGAGAATAGACGTCAAGAAACTGATCAGCAGTCACCTTTTAGGGATGGGCGTTTTTTTATTATCCGATGACCCGTTTAGCGCAGTGGTTTATAGCGCCAGTTGAGACGCAATTATCGCGGGTTCGATTCCCGCACCAACACAAATGTTTGTTGATGAAACAGATATTTGTGTTGGGTCTGGGTGTTTGTGGTACCTTCGTTGTTCCGCAGTATGTAAGTGGGTCATTTATTTATTTGTCGGTCGATCACTGTGCATTTCTCTTCTCCCTGTCTCCCAGCACCCATGAGGTTTTCTAAAAGCCGGCGCCCCTGGCTACATGTCCCCGCGGTTTTACCCGCGTCTTTGGTTACTTACTGCTCCACTCCTATTGGTCATAGCATGTGCATTCTGTACACCTATCCTCGATAAATTGGTTATACCTACAACACTAAAACATTTTTTCAAATTGAACCTGTAGTTCCTGAGATTGGCGCGTTCAACCAAACAAACTTCAGCTTTATACTGTGTTACCTTTGTGAGTCATCATTTCCTACTTGACTTTATTTTGATTAACATATTCAAATTAATTACAGTACAGATTAAATGTATTTTATTTAATTTAATAAAATATAAGTATGCAGTAGGTAGGTACAAATTGGATCTGATACTGCAAAATGTAATAGAAATTAAATGAAATGGAACCTTTTCAGTATTATTAAGAGGGTATTATTATCTCACTTTCCTTTTGTATGGAAAACTTTGTAACATTAAAATATGTACCTACCCAGTCCCACGAAATCCACCAAGATTTTTTGCTCCAAAAAAAACCTCTAATGTGTCATCTTTACAATGAATAGAATAGCGTCACGCCAAACAAACGTTAATTAGGTACAACCTAGACTAATTACCAAAAATAAGGAAACATCACAAGGTCGACAGTTTTGTTACTTTTTTAACGTAATTCTGATTCAACCATAATCAAGACGCGAATAGTTAATTCATTGTTTTTATAAAGATGCATATCTATTTTACATTAAGACATTATTATTCGTAATCATGTTATTATAACAGATTCTCTTCCCACATGGATAAGGGCGATTTGTGTTCAAAATGCATGTTTAATCAAGGTTTTTGTTATTAATATCTATTGTGCGCATGCGTCGTGTGAATGAACTGCGTTTTGGAGGCTTTTAATTATAACATAACATAATTACATTAAACAAACAAAACGTTACACGAGTGTCTTTGTTCAAACGATAAAAAAATAAACAGCTAAGACAGCTCAACCTACAACTACTACATAGGTACCTACACTAGATACCTAAATAGCATTCAATTGCGAGGTATCAATAATTCAATATCCAGCCACATCAGTAAAATTTAAGACAAGAACGACAAATACTAACTAACCCATTCAATTCTTAATAACTATTTTTTTTAAAACAGTGCCCCACACTAGGAATGACTCCTGTATCATGGGAGCGTACACAAACATGTAAACTCAGATACAACCAGACCCGACAAGTATCTGCCCTAGCCAAGTTACAACTGTTTCGTTTCTATTCTCTTTTCGTCGACCGCCTCGAGTAGGCCTCACCTCCGATTGCTTTGATCTGACGTCATCTCAACTCTCAGTCACGTGGTCAGAACAAAGGAATGGGAGGCGTGGCCGACTCGAGGCGTTCAACGAAAAGAGAGTCTAAACGAAACGGTTGTAACTTGGCTAGGGGGGCTGTAGGCCATACAAATATATTTTACGTGCGGGAATTCAACCTGCGACACGCAGGTCCATTGTTCAACGCGTCAAAAACACATCTTACAAGTTCAGAACCAGACAATCGAATCCTTCCTTTTTACCAGCAGCCACACACAGATCATTCAATCAAACTGAACGAACACAAACAACAACCTACTGTTATATTATCTACTACTGGGTTCACCCATGGTCCACCAAACAATCTCACGGGTCCATCCCATAAGGTAATCATAACTAACTATCATCATCACCTAACCATTCACCAACAGGTTTCGGAATAAGAGAAGTGCTGGACTTTTTATTAGGAGGCAATTACGGCAACTACCCCTATCCGGTCGGGCCGGGGCAATACGGGCAGGGGCAATATGGAGGGCACTACGGACAGGGGCAGTACGGAGGAGGACACTACGGACCGCCCGGCCCTCCCGGGGCTCATCCAGGATGCCCCCTGTGCGACTCTTCGGTCTACAGCTACTGCTACCATAAACAAGCCCACGATTCGTGTTGCTGTAGTTCTGTTTGTGAGTATTAAAATTTAATTGTTTTAATTTTTTTTTTATTGAGAGAGAGTTCGTAATAGCAGACACTGCCCAAGGCTTAATTGGATATTTTACTCTTTAAGAGAAAAAATCTAAAAATATATTATTAAGATAGCTTAGGCAAAAAACAGTCGGCAAGTGTTGGTTTTAGGTCATATAATAACAAATTTTTAAATTCATTTCAAAGCTTTCGTTATTTTTTACCTGTTCTTCATGACCATGAAATAGCCAATATATTATTACGTCATTCGGCCGTGTAAACTAAAGTGACAGCTGTCAACTGTCAGCTGATCGGCCATACCGAGTGAATAATAGCGCATTTACACAGCCAACTGATGTCACGACCACAGAGTAAATATGGCATCCACTGAATTCTGCATTTTTTGAAATTTTGAATAAAATTTTTGTGTTTTTTCTTGTGGATTATTAGCACTATAGAATCCAATTAATAATTAATACTCTAGTAGTAACTTTAGATTTGTACTAAAGACATCCTAACTTTTCTCGTTAAAAAAGCTAAGTTGGTCCTAAAATATAGCAGGACCTTTTTTGTATTCAGTCAGACCCATCGTAGACTCAGCACCCAGTAGTATCAGGCCGTGGAGTTTGTAGATACCAAAAATTTTACACTGGTTAAAGTTTTACTTTTTATGAACCTTGCTTTATGAATCTTTGCAGGCATGTAAAGAAATATTTTAACATTCGTTAACTCGTGCATAAGTAATGACAACCCGTTAACCCTAATATGGTTAAGCAATATTTCTTGAGGTTGGTCATTGGTTAAGTAAAAATCTGTGACATAACAACTATTGGTCGTGACAACATTTTTGAGAAGGGGAAATCATCAAATGACTTCTCCCGCTGTAGGGTGGAACGAGAGCGCGTGTCAGAGTTTTACTGAATATAGTCAGTAAAAGTCTGACACGCGTTCTCGTTACTGAAACTGAGTTTCAGTTGCTCTTTACATACTCTTTAGCTTTGCTCTTTAGTATGTGCCCATAGGTAGGAAGTTAGCCTCTTGCCAACTTAAATAATATACACGCAAGTAATGCTAATTTGTTAAATAACAATAAAAATTCAACCAAGGTTGGCATGATTAAAACAAGATGTTTTAAAACACTTGTTTAAAACAGTTTGAATTTAAACCGTGTCTTTTAGGACATGTTTAAAAACACAGATTAAAACAAGTTTTAAGCACTGTATAAAACGATAAGAAAAAAACAAGCTTTAAAACTACTTTTCATAGTGAATGAATGAATATAAAATTAAAATAAACTGATATTTAGGAGTCTAAATTGCTCTAAATAAAGCTGGTTGAGTTTATGCTATTGCAATTTTTTTGTTTGTTTTATAAAATGAAAAAAAAACTGTTTTTTTCCAACCCTGTTTTCAAGACGGGGTTACCTATTGGTAACTCGACGTATTCCCCGCAAGACCTCAACAGTGCAACCTATTGGCAATAAAGCAGTATGTATATGAGTATTTGTAAAAAAAAAATTACAAAAAAATACCCGCAATTCCGATCAATAAGACAACATTCCGAAAAACTCAGTGTGTGTGTATGTATATAAGAAAATACTTTCAACTTAAAGCGAATAACTTCCTTACTTTCCAGTCAACCCCTACAACTGCGGCAAGACTGACTGCAAGTTCCTGCACGCGAACTCTTGTGAAGAGCACGACCTGATCACCAATTGCTGCTGCGTCGACCTTTACAAGAACAACGTGCCAAGCGCCAATCTCGTGCCTGTCGTCGTATAAGCAACTCTATTGCTATACAATTAAGTTTATAGTTATTAGTGTAATCGTTGTTCCCGATTGCATCAAACTGATGATCAAGACATGAGACTTATTTCAGCAGTTTTCAGATAAATCTCGCTTTGTAAGAGCTTGTTCTCACGAACTACCCAACGCCTTTGGGTCAGTTGATCTGTTCATACCGAGATGCGACGCGACACGACGCGACACTACGCGGTGAGCGACTCAAAATATAACTTTATTTGCTACACGAAAATATACACATTTCAGATCAAGATGCCTCGTGGCGCAGCGCTACGAATTGCAACGTATTCTGAATTCTCACAATGAAATGTGTATCTTTTCTTGTAGTAAATAAAGCTATATTTTGTTTTGAGTCGCTGTTCACGCAGCGTCGTATCACGTCTGTGTGAACTGACCCTTCGTCTAGCTATGATGAAAAGGCTGTAAGATGTTCTTATTGATGGCATGCCAATTCGGTAATTTGGTTTGATGCAACGGGACATACTTTTGTTTAGAATGCTCCAAGGTAGCCCGCAAATTTTTTTTTTTTTTTTGCTTTATTTTGCAGTTTACAACTCAGGATAGTATTGTAACAAAAAACATATATTTGCGGTAACGACAGCTATTTTCATTAAAACCATCATTTTAACCTTAGATTACTCGTATATACCTCTAGATGTAGCCAAGAGACTAGGGAAGTGCGGAAGTGACAAGCATATATACGAAATAAGTAAGAAAATTGAGACAAAACATAACATGCTCTGTCTCATTCGACGTGCCGTTTTTTTCCTTGGCGAACTTTCAAAAGTTAACCAAACAAAGGCCCTATCACTCTCACTGAGAGGTCGACTCGAGTAAATTTTTATGTTTTTAGAATAATTTCGGCAATTAAAGTAATAGTTTTAATGTATGTATGTATGAGAAATAGACTCCAATAGCTAAATTTTTACAGTGTTCATATTTAAGAAAAAGTTTGCCTACTAACCTCATTGAAGTTTTATAATGCTGTCTCATGTGCGGCCACGAGGTGGCTACATCTAATAACCTTCTCAGTTCGTATAACCCTATTGAATGACTTTTTTGTATTGATGATTTTAATGATTATAATACCTAAATACGCATTACAGTCGCAAATTATATTTTTATAGAACTTGACACTGACAGGCAAAAGATAAAAAAAAAAAACTTAAAAAAGACTGAATTTCGCGGGCTATCCCGGCGCTTACCCGTAAGAATAGTTTGTAATCCATAAACTCATTCAGTCATTGTAACATTAAAGTACATTAATATTTTGTAATCTTAATGATGCTTCTTTATTTCCGTGCCTATTACAACATTTTCAGGATTCCGTAGCCGACGGGTAATCCCTTGAACCGTAATTTTTATAATAATCGTAGTCAAGCACTGGTTTATAATAACAAAATAAAAAAAAATTAGGGCGTCCGCTTTGTTGAACAATCACACTAAAATTACAGGCGAAAGTTTGTGTGTATGTCTGTTATTCTTCACGCTCAAACGGCTGAACGGATTTGGATGAAATTTGGCCTAGGAGTAGACCATGTCCTGGAATAGCACCTATGATTACTTTTATCCTGGGAGAATGTTTCCTTGAGTCAGTTTTCTGCTTTCACGCGTGCGAAGCCGCTGGCAGCAACTAGTGTTTAACAACTTTTAAGGTCTTTCAAAACGCATAGGACTACCAGAAGATTGGCCAATAAGGCAACTAGATCTATACAGTATGATTCAAATGGGAATGATGTTAGAAAGGGTTAAAGGGTGATTCTATGAAACCGAAAGAACATCTCATTCATCTGGCCTAGTTTTCGTACCTATCTATTTTGTGACGTAAACCACTGGGCGCAAATGACTGCCTTTGATACATTTAGTGATCGGGGAAAACTATTATGCAAATAAAAATATTAAATTGTAAAGAAAAAAACTAGACCAGATGAATCTCTCGCGCCGTGCCTTGGGCAGGCCATGGTCCGGAACGAGGGGGAGTGGCAGGCGGTCGCCTCCTTCTGCGAAGCAGTAATGCTAGCAAAGGAGGCGGCCCTCACGCCCCAGCTGATCCCAATTTCTGCCACCGAACCGTAAGCGCTGGTTTGCGAACAGCGAGCAATGGATAGCTCGCCGTCCGACCGTCCAGTAACCATCCGGACCGAGCCCAAGTTGTCGACGGCGCGTACTGTTCCACGCGCGCTTCATGGAGATGTCAGCAAAACCGTAGGGGCCCAGCAGGGTCGAAGCCTACTGGGGCCATGGGTGATGCGAAAGAGAACCCCGGGGCCCTGGAACGAAGGCAAAGAAGGAACAGGAATGGGTTTTAGGCAGTAAAAGTCTGACACTATCTCACGCTCTGCCCAAGAGCGGGGGATGTCATAAGATGATTTTCCCACCGAAAAAAAAAAGGCCAGATGAATGAGACATTCTCTCGGTTTCAAAGAATCACTCTAAAAAATGAAACAACAACTTGCTTATAGGTACTTATTCATGAATGCACCAAAAATATTCGTACACCATACATACAGTCGCTAAACCGTAGAAAATAGCTAACGCCACTGGGTGGCCACATTGGCATGGGTAGTTGAGACATCAACCTTACTCTATTACAATGAAGTGATCCGTATTACTAACATTTTTTGTTGTCAATGGCAGTTTTAAACCAGCTATTTGGGCCAAATGTTGAGCAATTTTGGATTATTATCATATGGAGAGGTTCCTGCAAATGTTTGTGGGCAGACAGACATCAAACATTTGAGAACTTGATGTGTGAAATGGGTGTTTAACTAATCTTATATGTATTTAAGGTCCGACGAGTGTTTTCATATCCTATTCTTCTATTCTATTCTATTTTTGTCAACTATTCTGCCAAATTCCAAGTAAATTAGAAAAGCAAGCAATGATATTGATATAGAAAACAACTATGTATATCAGCTACTGAAGACTTAAAATTCTTCGAGTGATACAATTGCACTTGACGGGTTAATACTGGACTGAAACAACATGTCCTATTCTTCAAAGGTTGTGTGTTTGCGACTGGGTACTCCATTTCTTCTCTATAAACTCTTCAATCCTCATAGGTGACAGAAGTGCTGACGAGATGGAGTATTTGGTCGTGGATGTGCGACCCTAGCAAATAAACCGAGTTTTTGTCGGATATATCCGACGTAGGCGGTTAAAGGTTTAGGTAATGCTCTGAGCACAAGCAACCTGAGCAAATTATGCTGCCAATGCAATGGGCCCTTGCGGAGTCTCACTCAAGAGGTATTTCCCAAAATATTATCACAAAAATTTGTCCTACGGACCAAATACCCTCGAAAACGTTAAAATCGTTGCATTTATCTAAGCTCATGAAACGCCGGTACAAAAATAATATTAAGTCTTGTCAAGTGAAATGTACCTACCTATTAATTAGTTCAAAATTACTTATTATTTACTAGACATGCATGTTATCAAAATCTATAATCACTGGGGTACTCGACTATTTTATACAACGACCTTACAGCAACTAGACGTCAAATTACGGGCGACGCATGTCTGTCAACACATATGATTATAGATCTGATGTCCCGACCAATCAGAACGCAGTACCCCGCTCCCCATAACTCGGCTAGTTGACAGAATTGTCTTGGTGCGCTAATTCAAGCATGAGACGTCTAGTGGATGTAAGGTCGTTGATTTCATATAATTCAAAACTGCCATTAACACATCATTTCTCAATATAACAAGTATTTTAATACAGTGTCATGAAATTCTAAATTATTCCCGATTACGGGCTTCGCAGTATCCTTTAGGCGGTCATACAAAAGTGAGATACCTAATCTAGCTCATAAACATCGTCAAATGATCACAACTCACTCTATTCGAGCCGTCAATTACATAAACAAAAATACTGAAAGGTATAATCGACTACAACATATTTAGTCGATTTATCATCGTATTCGATTCGTCAACTGACCGTAGATCGTTTTAGTGTAACGTTAACTTAGTTGTTACCCCTGCTGGATGACGAAGTACAATTTTAGTAAAAAAACAACCATTCTAGCTCGACTCAATATTTTATTTAGATCTGATATCACTCAACCATCCATCAATAAAACATATCAAATTATCGTATCACACAAAAGATAATAAAGTAATGGAAATACACTAAACCGAATAAAGTGAGTTGAAACAACTTAATTTTTAATTAATTAAAAATTACGCAGCGACCATATTCTTAATAATCTTGTTACAAAATTCGTTTACTAATTACTTACCAGCCTTCGGACATTGTTTATAGTTGCCCCTATATACAAAGCGACGACAAAAATATCAACATTACACCCATAGCTCGCAATGACCATATTTTAAACGTATATGAAAAACTATAGTTTGCTTACAAGAGTTCATCTTGTCGAAACGAAATGGCCTAACAAAATTTATGACTCCTATACAGCTACATCGCTGACATTTCCAAAAAGAAAAATCTCAATACATCAATTGATGTATTTAAACATCTTTAAAAAAAAAACACAAGATACTAATTGTAAACTTTGCGAGGAAAAGACTAGAGTTAGGCCATACGCGCGAACAGGTTATAATTATACGAATATAAATTTTTAGTTACAGTCAAATGTTATGTATGAAAGTGTAAACTTTAGAACATTGAAGGGTCTAAAGCTAGAACTACATTAGACCGACGCACACGTGTAGCGCGTCGCGTGGCGTGGATCTAGTGAAGCTCTACAAGTTTCCATATAAAATGTATGGAGACCGCCGCGCCCAGACGTGTGTGTCGCACGTGTGCGCTGTGTAGTTCTAGCTTTATGGTACAAGATGTAGAAAATCTAGCGACAACTCGCACCTTGCTTGTTAAGAGGATTACAGGATCTAAGGCGCGGTCTCTGCATTATAGTTATTTACTAAAAATCTACAGATTTGATTATAAAATTAAAAACATTGCCTATAGAATAATCTGACAAACAATCAGAATGATTGAAAATATATTGGTCCGGTGTTTAATTGATAAAAGTAATTATTAGAGGCATCTTCGTGATTTGTATGTATCGTAGTACGATTACCAATTAGCTGTATTGTTTTGTACATTATCTATCTAGCATTTATATCTGAGAAATAACATATTTTTCTGTTTCATATAATTTTGCGCATTATAAAACTCGCGATTACCTTCTGTAGTCTCCTTAACCAAGACAATGAATTTTTAGTTTCAATTTCATGCATGTATTTAAGATACCAATATTTTAAGTATTAATTGAACTTCGAAAACCACCATCACTATTACAAATTAAAGGGGTTTCAAAATCCAAGTTTTATACCACAAACATGCAACTTTACACGAGACAATGTTTCGCAAGTCGTAAATTGTAAATTTTGCGGCAAGTATGACGGTTTTAGGTCAATGACAATTTCCACTAAGAACTCAAACACACGAGCGGCATGTTGGCAATGGCAGAGAAAAGTGCAGCCGTCGACACGTCGGCGGCCGTCGACATTCCAACAAATGAAGATCAGCGGCAGCCGTCGTGTGCGTCAAGTGTCGACGGCTGCCGCCTCCCCCTTGTTACCTCTGCAATTGCCAACATGTCGCTCGTATGTGTGAGCTCCAACAGCGAACACAATAAACCAGCTGCAGAGGAACACGGAGCGTCAAACGGAGTAAGTAACGGTGAAGGCTGGTATGGATGAAGTCCTGGGTAGTCTATCAGCGCATCCTGTAGTGGTTCTTCTCCCGCACCTGGCAGAGCTCCCCTTTGAAGTCGATCTCGATCTCGAAGTCGAGGTCGCGGTTGTTCCGCGCGTTTTGACGCATTGAAAACGTGCCCGTGATCTCCTCGAATTTTTTTACCTGCAGTAATATTAAGTTTTGGTAAATATATGACTACAGTCAAATGGGGTAAATAGAAACTCAGGGGTGAATAGAAACAAAACTTCAAAGGGTATTTTCACGATATTTGAATATTTTTTTAGCATTTAACTGTATCAATTTTTGAATGAATTGGTAATCTAAAAAGTCGATGCTTTGTTAAAAGCTGATAATATGGTATCAAAATGAAAAAACAGACCAAAGTTTTGTTTCTATTCACCCCTGCGTTTCTATTTACCCCGTTTTACGGTACTGAAGTTTGTATAATCTTTTAGTAGTCTTAAGACTCTCAAAACTAAAGGTGGGATAGCTTAAATATAAGCTATCATGATTGTTCTGTTGTAGGAAAGAGATAGAGGGACATCCAATATGCATAGCTCAATCTCCACTTGCAACGTGCATCGTAGTGACGAATATCATTGGGATTTAAAATGCTTTGTACGAAAAAATACACCACATATCACCAGAAGGGAGGAGGGGGTTGAAAAGTAGTCAGAAAACATTACATTATTAGCATAAGCATAGCATAGCATAATCAGCCTTTTAATGTTCCCACTGCTGGGACTCAGGCCTCCTCTCTCTAGGAGAGGGAATGGGCCGTAATCCACCACGCGGGCCCAGTGCGGGTTGGTGAATGTCACATGTCTTCGAATTTTTTGGTTCTAAGACATGCCGTTTCTTCACGATGTTTTCCTTCACCGTTTTGAAAGCAGTGGTGATGAAATAAATTACACAAAGTAATGCACCTGGCTGGATTTGAACCCAATTAATGAACATGAATAATATAAGCTAAAGTATAACAATATATAGCAATACGAATCATATCACAATAGTCCTCCCATCATATATTTAGTTGATTTAAATTACTCTAATTTAACAGTAGGTCCAGATGCTATCCACATCGCCAGAGATAGGATACCATTGACCCACACAACTACTCCTGAATTGTGGGTGCGTTCACAAACATGTCACCTAACACCCACATGACACCTAGGCCCAGAAAAACTATAATAATAATTGGTTTATTTATAAATTTTACATTAAAGTATACAAAATAATAAAAAAGAACACAGTTGCTTAATTGCCTGAACTAGGGTGAACCTGTGCTTCAGGATTATTATTAACTATTTACAGGCCATACAAATATTTGTTCCATGCGGGAACCAAACCCACGACTCGAAACGCAGCCGCAAATTGCTCAACCGCTGCGCCAACCGCGCCTTTATCGTCGTACTGTTCATATAAGCAAGGAAGAATGGGTAGCAATAAACACTCACAGTCATGTAATCGTCGAAGTAGAAGACAGTCTGCTTCCAGTGCGTGTAGGGCGCCTCGGGCGCGGTGCTGAAGCCGAGCCGCTTGTGCGACTTCGTGAACTCCACGTTGAAGAACGTCACCAGCGCCTGGATGAAGTCGTTGCGGCGCACCTGGCGAGGTTAACGTCTTATAAGTATACTGTTTTCTTGTAGTATCTGCTAAGTTTTTATAAGGAACTAGCGACCCGCCCAGGCTTCGCATATATTCATTTAAATTACATGCTCTATAGGGCCATATTGATCTATATTAAATGTACAATGTATTTTATTTATAGTACTTAATTGGATAAAGATTAAAAAATATAGGTTAAAAAATGGTTATTGTGGATTATCCCTATCAAAATCCGTTGCGACTTTATTTTATACTATGTAGTGATGAAAAATGTTGGACTGTAAAAAATACGGAAGAAAAAAGACTAAATGTAGCAGAGATGAGTGTTGAGATGAATTTGTGGTATGACAACGAATGTATAAAGTGAGAAATGAGCATATTAGAGGAAGTTTGAAACTGACGCCAGTGACTGAAAAGTTGAAAGAGAATCGTTGGTCACGTAAAGATAAGGGATGAAACGCATGTTACTAAAAGAGTTATGAGTTTACATGTGGAGGTGGAGAGGGCGAGGCAGGTCCAAGAAAAGATTGTGTGAATCCTCTGAAAGTACTGGTCCGATTGCTAAAATGTTTTTCATTAATAGAAAGCCGCTTTATTGCTGAATGACATAGGCTATATTTTATTTTCGCGGGCAAAGCTGCGGGCAAAAGCTGTTGCATAATAATTCGATAACCCTTACGTGAAATATGACAGCGTAAATATGTAATGTCATTATTTACGCTGTCATATTTTTTATAACTTTACTAAACTTCTGCAAAGTTTGGCAACGTCGCAAAAGTAAAGATTTGTCATACGGGTGACAATTTTTTATCTAAATTAATTATGATTGATGATATCTTCAAAACCATGCATTTTTGAACCACATATTCTAGGACTAGTATTATTTTTCCTTATAGAATATAAGCCTTGAGTTATGGGATATAAAACAACGTGTTGTATACGCAATGTCTTTACCTGTAGGTGAAACTTGGATTCGAAGTTAAGATCCTCTTTCTTAACTGTGTATAAGTCTATTTCTTTCAGTAAGCAGGAGTTGGTCACCACCTGAAGATAAACAAATTATAAATTAGCACACAATACAATTAATATTGCATAAGCATCATCAGCCTTTTAATGTTCCCACTGCTGGGACTTAGGCCACCTCTCTAGGAGAGGGAATGGGCCGTGATCCATAGGACATGCCGGTTTTCTCACGATGTTTTCCTTCACCGTTCTGAGAGCAGTGGTGATGAAATAAATTACACAAAGTAATGCGCCTGGCTGAGTTTGAACCCGTGACATTACAACTCGTAAGTCGAGGCCGTTACCACTCGGCCACCACTGTTTCACAATTAATTTATATGGGACGTTCTACATTACCGACTATCGATCTGAGGCCCTACCAACCACGAGCTCTTAACGCGATCCATTTGACGACCTAATCTGAACTGTTAAAGGGATGGAGCTATACAGGGGCTACAGCTCCTTCCCTTGCTCGCACGCCTTATACTTTAAAACGTCATGGTAAGGCCCCTGTACAAATAGTGTAACGTTTTTCATATGCAAATTAAAACAATAATTAAAATATTATTACCCAATTTAAAGCCCCCAAGAACATTATGTACAAGTAGCGATATCAAAGATCCCTTATAAAGCTCGTTTGAAAAAATGGCTTATTGAGCAAGCTTTTTATTCTTTTGACGAATTTATAATTTAATTTAAATTAACTTTGACGCAAATATTAATATTATTATTGGACTGAAAATTATTGTGACTTTTAATAGAATTTTATTTTTTTTGTATTATTTTTATTTGTGATTTGACTTCGATTTATTTGTTTTTCTTGTATTTTCTTTTATTTGTTTGACATTTTTTATTATTTGACATTTTTATGTAATCATTTTGGTGACTACGTATAATTTAACATTCTGTATATGACTTGTAAGAATCCCTTACCAATAAACTACTATGACTATGACTATAAAATGCATAAGATGATGGTTGCGTAACTTACCTGCTTAGCGTCAACCACATCCACCAATGGCTCAGAGATAGCCACCTTCCGGATGGAGGACATGTCGAAACCATACACATCATCCCACCAGTTGATCTTCTCGTCCTTGTACTGACGGTCTTCGATGCCGCAGATGAAGAGCGTGCATCTGTTGGTTGTAATAAATATAAATATTTTTAGAAGCGAGCTCAAACAGACACAATAGAAAAACCTGGCAAGTGCGAGTCGGACTCGCACTGAGGGTTCCGTACGAACTTTCTTATGAAAACAGTTCAATTCCCGAATTGTGCTATGAAGTTTACCCACCAGGCCACCCATAGCAGTATGGGCATGGGGTAGGCCACCCATTGTATGTTCGTATGTGTTTTAGTTTAGTTTCTTTTTATATTTATATTGGTGTACAATAAAGGATATAATAAATAAATAAGTTTTTTTATTTGTGATGTAACTAAAAATTTACAGTTTTCAGATTTTTTCCCATACTTGTGCTATGAGACCTTGCTTTATGCCAAATTTAAGGATTCTAGATCAACGGGAATTTATTTTCCCATGAGAGTGTCGAACTATACGTTTTTTGCGACATATACGGATACGGCTATATCTTTTTTTTCGTTAACTCAGAAGTTTGATTTTTTCACCCTTTCAGGCACCGCAGAGTATATGGTTTTAATATCAACTCGATACCTCCACGCGTTCCCAAGATAAAGGGCTTGACAGACAGACGGACAACAAAGTGATTCTATAAGGGTTCCGTTTTTTTCCTTTTGAGGTACGGAACCCTAAAAAAGGTACTCAATCGGCAAGGTTTCGTCGGATTCATAGCTGAAAAGACGTGCTAAATAATTCCTAAGAGGACTATAGGACCAAAAGCGCTGTCACTATCGGACTGCATAAAAATGAAAGAGATACGCAAAGACACAATACAATGCTTGCAAATTAAGAAGCATTTTAGTGATATTTCTAAAAATCTACAGATTTGATTGTAAAATAAAAACACTATAACGGTAAAACGTTGCTTGTAGAATAATCGGAAAAACAATCAGAATGATTGCATGTACATTAAGTCCAGTTGTTAATCGATTTAAATATTTTTTTGAAGCATCTTCGTGATTTGCGTCCGTTGTGTCACAACCACAGGTTCAGTTGCAAACAAGAAACAGCGTCAGGCACTAGTTACCTGGCATTTATGTTGAATTGGACCTATTTTGGTGCAGCCGTGAGGCACGCAACTATATTTTTTGCTACTGTTTGTTTTTTATATATATTTTTTTGTGTTTCGTGTTACCTAATATTATGTTTGTGCCTTATGCTGTACCAAATAAATTCTTTTTTCTTTTCTTTCTTTTTGTTTATTTTTATGTAATACGATTAAGAATTAAATGTATTCAGTTTTAAATACGCTATCTATCTAGCATTTATTATTTAGAATCTAATATATAAAATTCTCGTGTCACAGTTTTCGTTGCCATACTCCTCCGAAACGGCTTGACCGATTTTGATGAAATTTTTTGTGCTTATCCGGTATCTATGAGAATCGGCCAACATCTATTTTTCATCCCCCTAAATGTTAGGGGTAGTCCACCCCTAAAATTTTTTTTTTATTTTTTAGATAAAAAAAAATTATATACATAGCAAAACAACGTTTGCCGGGTCAGCTAGTAACATATATTTTTCTGATTCTATTTACTGCAGTGGATATACTTTTGCGCATTATAAAACTCGCGATTAGCTCCAGTAGTTCTCATAAGTAGCCACATATCGTAATTCTTGCGATGTCGACACCTACCTAACATCATACTGAACATAGAGTGCTTCCTAGCGCGCCCTATGACTAGCAAATTAAAACACGAGTGCTCAGATTGAATTTCAACTCATTTTAGTCGCGCCTCTACGTTCGATTCTACTGTAGCTATTGAGGTTTATTATTCTCGGTAACAAGGAATTTTAATGTAATAGTGTCGAGAAATTATTATAATTTATCAATAACACTCTATTGCGCTCCAAAACCAGGATAGCTGATGTGACTCAAAAGGCTGTCTCACTTTAGGACATATCTGCTGCTTGCCTGACCAAGTGTGGGCCAAAGTAACACAAAATTGGTGTCCTGAGACAGTGAGACGGGGGATGAAATAGACCGATTTCACCCAATCTGGAAGGAGGAAGCGCTGGTCCGTGAAAAATGGAAGGAGTGAATGGGGACCTTTGCCCAGGAGCGAGATAGAATAGGATAAGAAAAAAAAAGAAGTTTCTCACGTATCCAGGGCCTACTTAAATAGATTTCACGGTAGTTACACTTTGGTCATGGGATAATAAATTAATCATAGTGCTTTAACTTATTCTTCCAGAGAGTTCATAACCTTCCTGCTACTTATGGGCGGCGTAACACATACATTTTCTTTCGTTTAATTCCTCACACAATCAATTTATTTTTTCTATGAACTACTCCATATAACTTATTTAGTCACATCCTGTTTGTTTTTGTTTTTGACAACGATGAAGCACTCTCTCTTGACTTAATTATCCCCAGATTGTGACTATCCGAAAACACAGACTCCGGCAGAGAATTCCCCTTCTTAGCCCTACGCACAATGAATGTGTTTCCAAAACGTTTTGTGCCTTTGGATGAGTTGCTACAATGTAACGGTGGCGCATCGCAGTACGTGTGGTGGGTCCAACATTGGACAGAGTTCGACGGAATTAGGTTATGCAATTCCGACACACACTCCCTGAAATGCAACTGGTAGAAAACCGACAGGCTAGCAACACGGTGTCGATGCTCAAGACTTTGAAACTTCGACTCGACAAGCATATCAATCTTCTTAAACAGACTTCCTAAGTGTAGAATGAAAAGGTATATTTCTTAGTTTAAGTACTCAAAATATTGTTTAATAACCATGACGCTCGTATGTCAACGTATTTCGATGCCTTCCGCGCTAAAAGTATTATGACATTTTTAACTTCAACAATATGAGCACTATGAGCATTAAAATATGGTTCAAAATAATTTGTATTGCTTTTGCACATGTCCCACAGTGCCATTCAGATGCAAATGTCTTTGAATTACAGCCCTCCATTTGATGAAAGATTGAATTGTATTTTTTTTTGCATTCATCAAAGTAACCACAATAGCTGTAAAACTATGTATAGCTAGAGTATTGTGGGTTACTCAATATACTATTAAACATCATCATCATCATCTTCCTGCCCTTGTTCCATCTTATTTGGGGTCGGCGCAACACGTTTTTTTCTTCCATTCTATCCTGTCAAAAGTCATACTATCACTAACTTCCTTTTCTTTCATATCACTGTTCACACAATCCATCTATCTTTTCTTTGGCCTCCCTCTCCCTCTCCACCCATCCACATGTATACTCATAACTCTTTTAGTAACATGTGTTTCATCTCTCCTCTTTACATGACCATACCAAGACAAACGATTCCCCTTCAACTTTTCAGTCACTGGCGCCACTTTCAAACTTCCTCTAATATATTAATTTCTTACTTTATCCATTCTCGTCACACCACACATCCATCTCAACATTCTCATCTCCGCTACATGCAATCTTTTTTCATCCGTCTTTTTCACAGCCCAACATTCTGATCCATACAGTATGACAGGTCTTATCACGGACTTGTAGATTTTACCCTTTAAACAGTTAACGGAAATCAGTTTAGATGGCGCTTATATTATATTCCTTTTGAGGGTTCAGAGGATTTTTATACAATTTATTTTTCTTGATGTTGATTACAAGATAATGTCCGAATGAAAAAAATGACATCCATCAATGATCTCCATGACGCGTGACGCCATGTCAAGTAGGAAAAAAAAACAACCAAAATGTTTCGCGGGATTTTCTGCATTTTCCCAATTTTTTTATTCCATTCTGTGGTAAGTTGTAACCAGCGCCTGGGGTACCGCAAGTGTGTTGCTACCCTTTTCTAATGTATCATCTCACAATAAACGGAACCTAAACAAAATCTAGCTGGGTATTGGCAAAGTAAATGGTGAATAGCAAGATAATAGTTTTTTTACTGAAATGCAAAATATAATAGCAACTCCTAACCACCTGACCACGATGTTGCCTCTACCAGTGGCAGTGCAGAGCGGCGTTACGATTACGAGTAGTCCGATCAAATACACTGGAGTGTCTATAGTTTACAGAGTTAGGCCGTTATCCCGCTGGCGTTTTACGAGCGTTGGCGCTTCCCCAACGTCTGCGCAGCGTCAACGTTGCGCAGACGCGACGTTAACGTCGCGAGTTTCTAGTGGTAAAGCGCTAACATTGCGCAGACGCGACGTTAACGTCGCAGTTTCTTGCGTACATATCAAATCAAAAAACGCGACGTTAACGTTGCGTGCAGCGGATGTAATGCTTGCCACTAGAAACTCGCGACATTAACGTGCGGCACGTTAATGTCGCGAGTTTCCAGTAGCAAGCATCCCAAGTTACCTCAACGGATTCACTCACGGCTTTTAGTGACTAAAAGAAAGGTACAGTTCAAACAATTTACTGTGCAGTAATTCTTTTTAAGAATCATAATTATGACGAATGGGTATTGCGCATTTTTTAGTTCGAAACGCCTAATTTCAGACCAGCTAACATATTTTGACGGTATGGGCGACAAGGTAACATATTTTCAATAGACTGCACGGCCTGAATGTAGCCAAGCCGTAAACCTTGAACACATGAAGAACTTAGAAGCCAAATTCCTACCTGTCAGGGAAAAGCATGCCATCAGGTTGTAGCCACTTGTCGCGCGCGTACAGCACGGTGTCCAGCATGCTCTCGTAGAACAGGCAGTAGCCCATCCACTCGGAGATGATGATGTCCACCTTCTCCACTGGGAGCTCCACCTCCTCAACCTGATAGGGAATATCTTGTTTAGATAATGTTTGAAAAGGAAACCCTGTGCAAAATTTTACACTCCTACTGCCAGTAGTTTTGGCGTGTATACAGGGTGTCTTTGACATCGACGCATAAATGAATACCATGGATTCAGTATATGATTCTGGACCCCACCGTGGTGAAATTTTTCGTCGGTTTTTGTATTCTTATATTCTTTATTGTACACCATGATAAGTTACAACGAATAACGATTTTACACAAGTTTAAAATTAAAAAGTACAGATTTTTTTTTAATTAGGAAAAAGTTGAAAAATTCCACAACTGCACTGAGAGTTCAGAATCATGTACTGGATCCGTGGTATTTTTTTGTGCGTCGATGTCAAAGACACCGTGTATAAAGTTAATTTCTATTCTTTATAAACAAATCCATCCATTGCACACCAAAATCAAGATAATTATAATTCAATATATACATACACATACAGTAATAACAAAATTCATGTACCATGGGAAATTTATATCAAAGTTGAGTTTTGTCTAAGCAACCTTTGACTGGTAGAGAGAGATTACAATAGAGAGTGGGATCCCATATCCAATTTTTAAAATATCATGAAAAATAAATCCAAGTAAATTTTTTCCATGGTCTTAGTCATGAAGATGATTTGTGGAGAAAACTAAAGTTTGGAACATTGACATTTAGATATTCTTTCACAACGATATTGTTAAAAAGAAAAAAAATCAAAAGAACTATTTCGGCTCACTGAAAAACACCTTGTATTTTTTCAAATCACCAAGTAAGACATTTCATGCATGAAAACCATGACAGAAGTGTCCTCATGAATTTCCTATGTGTTTGAATTGGTAAAATATAAAAACTTCTTGTCTCTCACCTTTCCTTTAACAATCTCAATGACATCACTGAGCCTGTTAGCTTCTATAATCTTACGAGCGTAGTCCACAATGTTGGAGCACTCGACCGCAATGACTTTAGTTGCACCGGCCTTGGCTGCAAACATGGACAGGATTCCTGTACCGCATCCGATGTCTAGTACCGTCTGTTGAAGAAAGGACAATATTTGTTGAAGAGGTTTTTCTCACTTAGGTGAAGCAAAGTCAAGCACACTATTTGAAGTGTGCTTGACTTTGCTTAGCAATCCAATTCTAGACTTAGTTGAGACTGTTATCACAATTCTGACTAAGGGCTTACTGTCAATTTTATGATAAACATAAATTAATGTTGTCTGTATGTATAATTTTTAAGGAATATATTTTACATTAACCTTTTGAATACCATAATTAGAGACACAATAGAAAGATAATGAGAGAGTGAGCGCCGACATTCGCTTGGGGTTTAATGTATTAAAAAGCTTTTGAAGGTTTGAATGATCCATCACAATTGTTTTTGGTTAAAATCATGGTATTTTTGAACCGAAACAAATAGTTCAAAAACTGGGTTTTAGTAATGACCTTAAGTTGGCAAGATTTTTAAGTCTTTGGCAGTGGTCAAGGCCAAGGTGACAGTTTTATTGACAAGTCAATTCATTTTCGTATTCATAGCTTGGAGGCTACTTAAAATGGCGCCAAAAATTACACTCTGCACAATGCAGTGAAAATGTGTTCATTATACCAAATTGCAAAACTGAATCTTTCTATTTATCAACATTCATATACAGCAGAAACAAACAGGCCCACAAAAATGTAAACATGTTATAATTTTAGGTTATAAAAATTATAATCCCTAAAACATGAGTTAGTAACAAAGAGATTAGGATTGAAAATATGGTTTTTTGAAGAAATCTCAAAGTTTGAACTGATAATATGCAGCATTTTAATCTAAGAAAAGCAGGCATACTTACTTTTCCCTTGAACAGGTGCTTGTTGTGGTACATAGCATTTCTGTATGTGAGTGTTCGTACTTCATCTTTCAGCATCTCCTCGTGAATACCGAAGTGTGCGTAAGAGTCGAAGTAATAGTCCCTGGAGGTCATTTCTTCCGCCGTGACATTCTTATCTGGCCCTACACGACAAGGGAACAAAAAAAACTGTAAAAACGAAGCACGTTTCCGTACACCCAAGCGGTCGGCTAAAACAAAACATTTCTCACCATTTTCACCTGCCGGCGTCGATGCCGCAGAAGTACCTTCTTGCGCTACATCCATACTCTCCATTACGATAATTTGCAAGTAATTAATCAATCAAATTTAACTATTTTTCGATATAACCTGCAACTTCGCAACGCCGAATCGATCTGTCAGTAATACACTACCGAACTTAAAAAGTAATACCACTTTGGTTAGAATGTTATTTTTAATAACAACTAGTCCTTACAGCTAATTTATGAGATTAAATGAATAATTATCACAAAATATAACAATAGTTTTACGCAAAATGCTCGAAATCGCTCAATACGATACAACGAGCTTTTTTCACGAAAATTGAAAGACAATTTAAAGTTGCCAGTGAACTTATCAAAATTTTATAGAGTCATTGCTTATTTTTTTGTCGATTCTATAAATAAATGAATACTATCCTTTTAATAAAGTATATAGAATTGAGATATATCATGTTCAAAAATAATTATGATTTTATAATTAAAAAGTTATTTCAAATAAAATAATTTCCTAAACATTTCGTTTCAGTAAATGTTATTCTTACTATGGTAACATATTTACAAAACGTTTAACTGGCAACACCGATGTAGAGCTGCACCACAATCACTGGATTGATTCGAATATGATTAGTTATTCGATTGGGAAACCAATAAATGACAGACTATCGATAAACATCTAAAATTGTTTAAAAAAAAATGAGGTAAAAGCGAATTTATTGTATTTTCTTATTTATTGTTTTCATTTCCAACCAATCCTCACTTTTATTTGTCTACTTTTAAGATAATTTTCTGAATGTACGTCACAGAAGTAGGAACACATCTTTTTACTCCTTTATTGTTGTTGTTTATATATGTTGCAGCGATATTCTCCAACAAATATATAAATTAGCATTTAAAATGCGCATATTGTGTTACTTTCCAAATACTATAATTTTTTTTTTAGGTTTTTCATTGGTATTTTCATCCGTTTTCAGTAGATTTAAAATTATAACATTATCTAGTCCATTTATTTACTCATATGTTTTACTTTGCAAACTTGCTCATTATAAATACAGATACGCGTACTACTGACACCGTAATATACATTACTACAACATTTTATTTTAATCGGTATTGAATAAAAGTAAAGCCCGAGGTCGACAGCCTTCTGTGATTCTGTCCAACTCAGTCTGTGACTTTAGATCAGTGCTGAAGCACGTCCATTCGTGTGAATTTTGGCGGGAAAGCAATATTCGACGAAGTGATTTGCGAATAAAATAAAATAAAAAGTGAGTAATAACCTAAATATAAAACTTTGTTTATTGATTAATGACGTAAATTGAATGCTTGGAAATCACGATGCACGCAATAATATTGAATTTATCATTTTATAATTTTCTATGCTCAGTAGTTAGAATCGTGAGTTTGGATACGATAAGGTTGAATTTTTTATTTTTAAGGGTTTTTTTTATTTGACTGTCTGGATATTACAGGGTTATTATTTTTACAGGGTTATTTTTTTTTATTTGACTGTCTGGGTATTACAGGGTTATTATTATATCCCTTCTGATTTATCACTACTAGGTAGGTATCGTCATTTCAATCATCTTGACTTCGTAAAATATATTATTCCCTATTTTATTTTTTATTTTTTTATATACGTACCTACCTAAAAAATAATGTTTTTTATCCAACTAATGTAACCTGACTAAAGAAACTTACAAGACCAATAATTTTTTCATATTATTGAATATTTATTTTTTATTAATTAATTACATAAATTTTCACATTAATAAAAAAAACGAAAACTGGATGCATCACAGCCCAAGTAAATAATGGGAGAATCAACACAGAGACAGTTGTGGATGTTTGGTTCACTAATAAGGTACTAACCTTACCTTACCTTTATATTATTACCCTAATATTACCATCAACGAGTGACCATTGGTCTTGAATTCTTTTAGAAACTTAACAATATTCTGGAATGGGTATAAATATTACGACATCACCGTAAATCTTTGTAATACCTACTTCCCTCATCTTGGTTTTCTGATCATCAGAAATCACATTTTTAACCTCAATATTTTGTCACATTTCACATGTCGACAAATACCTACAATATCAGACGAAATGAACGTGGTATCAAAGGAATTTATTGATAAGATTTAGGTACAAATAGCTAATGCCGAATAAGCTGACACCAATTCAATATGGCTATGATTTTGACAACAAATAAATATTTTATTCAATTTATTGAACATTTTCATATCTAAGTCATAATTTAATAAGTGGAACGTGTTGATAGTTAGTGTCGGTTTCAAACATTATTTACTGTGGTAAAAGCCAGATATTATGTGAGTAACTGTTCTGATAAGGGGTTCGTGTCATTTCAATATAATAGTAATCATTTTCCTCATTCAAAATACAGAAACGCAACTAGGTATATGTGCATAATCCTTTTTTTTTGTCATTCTCTACATCCGGATTTGTGGATATAAATTTGAATATTTTAAGACTTCGGAAACAGGGTCTCAGCTACCAGCGGTCAGGGCTCCAGAGAAGGAAACCTCTTAACAATACGTGCCGTGTCCAGGAGTACCGCTTTCTGAATTAAGCGCTGGATCCAGTCGCCTAACGCGAGCCTCGTTAGGCGTTAGTCGAAGCTCTTGGATATTATGAAATTGCCCGACACGACTATCGGTACAATGATCTCCAAATCCACATCCCACATTTAGACAACCTCGCGAGCCAAGTCAATATACTTAATTTGTTTATCTTTCTCGGCTTTCACGAGGTTCTCGTCATGTGCTCGCTTTGGTCCACCACCACTATATCAGGCTTATTGGCTACAATAGTCCTGTCAGTGATGATGGGCCGATTGTAGTACAAAGTGATATGACCATTATCAAGAACTGGGTCGGGATCATACCTGTAGTACGGCACTTCCGGTTCCACAAGAGAGTATTTCAAAGCAAGTTGCTGATGGATAATCCTGGATACTAGATTGTGCCTATACAAGTACTCTCCGTTAGCTACACGAGAACAACCAGAGATAATGTGATGAATTGATTCTCCCAGACGGAGACATGCCCGATAGTGGTGAACCGTGCCGTCTTTCACAATACATCTCTGGTAGTTATTCGTCATGATAACCTCGTCCATAATTGTACAGACAAAACCTTCGGTTTTCCCACAGAGGTCACCGAAACGCAGCCAGGCTACGGACGCCATTGGTCTACATCGGGCCCGTGCAGGGCCCGCAAAATGCGTCCGTGAAGTTCCTCGCTCTGCCATACTTCCCTGCAATTTTTAGTGTCAAGCCCTACCAGTTTTCGCCAATTCTCGTTTGCCAGGGAGAGCGGGGTGAGTCCCTTGTCCACTGCCACTACATCTCGATACATACCCACGTCAGCAGCTAGGAAATATTCCCTGAGACTATTGTGTAGCATTTAAAAAACCTCGACCTCCACACTTCCGCGGGATATACAGTCTCGTCACCGACGATCGCGGGTGATGCTTTCGATATGCAGTCAGCAGTTTACGGATCCACCTAACCAGGACGTCAAGTTCCGTTTGAGTCCATTTGATTTACATTGAGTCCATTATAGTTACCTCTTTTGTGCCAGTGCTAGGCTAAGACCTCCCTCCATTTCTTCCTTTAATAAAATTGACAATCGTTGTTTTGCACTTTAACGACTTACATCGGTTCGATTTAACTCTTCGATTCCCATAAGTAACAGGAGAGCTGACAAGATGGAGTATTAGGTCGTAAATATACGACCCTGGCGAAATGCATACAAAAATATTTGTCAGATTAATCCGGCGTAAGTAGATGTCAAAAGAGAGCATAGAACCTAGTGGTTCATCATAAGATGTGAGATGATAAATTAGATAAATAATTTCAAGTTTTCTTCCACCGTTAAGTAAATAAAACCATACTACCTATTTATTACTTAAAGTGCTTTTCATTTAATCAGCAATGTGACACGCACACCACCTACGAACCTTTACCTACCTAAGTTTATTTTGCTTAACGTGTCATTACTTAATTACACTTCACTTAACTAATTAGTACGATTAACCAAAAACGATTAATTCTTCGAGTTAACGAGTTAAATAAATATCTTTATTTTTGTTTTGTTATCAAATCTCCCCTGTGCTCATAAGTTTGGGACGTAAGCAATACAGTGGACAAGCCAAAGCCAGTCTAACAGAAGTGGTGACCAGAGACTGACGTGTGTGTACATTTGAGTAAACAGTGATCACCTCGTGCCGTGCTGTCGTGAAATTTAAATAAACCTTGGAGTGAGGTAATTTGTATTAAAATTTTGTATTTCTTAATAGATAAGTTTTTTACGAAATGGTGCGTTAGTATTGTTAAGAAACTTTGTGAGTTAAATATTTTATATTTTTGTGATTTCACGCGTTTATCTTTAGATAAAATACTATTCTTGTTTACCTGTCAATGATATAAAAGCAATAATAAAGACATAAAAGTCCAATAAATCTTTAATAATTTGGTATTGTCTTAGCAAAACAAATGCTGGTTTTACTGATTATTTATTTTTTTACTCTTTACAACATAGAAAAATATTTAACTTTATTATCTCACAAGTATACACGTTTGTGGTAAACGTGCTGCATATGTGCTACAAATGTGCAACACACATTATTTACCTTTAGTCCTTTATTTATATTCTTACAATGTATTTTATCTTAGGATACTTCTGTCTGTATCAGACGATTCCATCTGTTATAGCATGTTACTTACTCGATAGATAGTGATAATGACAAATAATACTGATAAAATACAGTTTTATATCGCAAGTAATATCTAGCCTTAAAAAAACTCGATAGGTACTTATTTAAAATATAATATTAAACAACAGTCGAGTTAATACGAAGTAAAAAAATTAAGGAAGGCTTAGTCCCAGTTGTAGGGCCATGTCTCACCTACAACTTAATAATTATTAAAAAATTAATAAGTATCAGATTAGTAACAAAAATAAGGTTTTATCATAAATTACTATGAGTTATTTTACTATTATTTTACATAAGTTACTATCCACTCAGACTCGATATAGTTTGATTATTTATTTTTTATTTTAGAAGTTTTTCATAAATGTTGCTCGCAAAAGCGTTAATTATAATATATATAATATATATATAACACTTTACATAAATAAATATATGCATCCATAAAATTAAATAATTTCAACAAAACGAGTATATAGATACCTATTACAAACAATAAAAATTATTCCATAATAGTTATTTACATATTATTTAAAATGTATCTATTATTAAGTATCATATTTATTTATTATCATATTTCAATAGTCAGACTCGATTGAATCGTTTGCTAACTGTAAAATTTAAGCAGTCTAAAACCTTTAGTTCATAACAATATTATATATCATACAAAATGCTGTATGAACATAAATGTGAAGTTTGACCCGATTCAAGGCTGGACATTCATATTTCAATCGTATAGAATGGAATATGTATACCTGCTTAACTCAGAAAATGATTACGAAGCCCTTTAACGTCTATCGCCTCTGTTAGCTCAGAGTGACGTCAAATGCTATCGCGACGGGATAGAATTCCAACAATAGACAATGTTTGTGTTATAGGACCCCAGACGTGCTTAGTTTATGTAAATATGTATGTTTACGATAACCCGTGACTAAAAGGGATGATTGCTTGGAAATGACACGGAATGTCGATTCGAAATGACAGCTTAAAAAAATGTAGGTACTCTGGGCTTAACGTTTTGAGTGGCGTAATTAGAGACACAATAGAGAGACAATGACCGAGCGAACGCCGGCGTTCGATCGGGGTTTAATGAATACTGGCAAAGGCTATTACGAGGCGAGACGCAAGCAAATGTGTATTAAAAAGTTTTTCCCAGCAATGAGACTTAGTATTATTCATAATATTATTTATAGGCAAATAATAAAACATGTTATGTATCTGTAAGGTTTCATAGAAACATAGCTACAGCACAGGCCGACAATTTTAATAAGTATTTGATCAATTGACTGAACCATCCTAACTGGAATGCCATTAATCCATGTCAACAAAAAACTCGGAGACAGTTAAATATTGTAATAATAATAGATACACAAAGATGTTTGAAGGGCTAAATTATAACCCCAAAGGGCAAACAATGAGTGTGCTTGGGTAAACATAATTACGCTTAGGTACAAATAGTTTGGATCGTTTGGCATTTGACACAACAAAGGTCAATATAATATCAATGGGAGTCGGCCATGTTATTGAGATTTTTTCTTTTCCTTCGATACAGTTAAATAGAAAACCAAAACAAACAAAATTATTATGTTGATACTGGCCAAGGTTATGCGTAGGTGCGACTCGAAGCGCCGAGTTTATAGACTGCACGTGTATGCGTGCAAAGGAAGTAAATAAGTTGTCAATAAATATTCAAATCTTGGGACTATTCTCACACAGTGTGCTACGCCACGTGCATCTGCAAGTTTTTTGAGATTATCACAAAAACGTTAAGTTGTATTTTTTACATTACCATGTGTCCTTACCTTACCTTACCTTTTTAAAACATGTGTTAGCTTTTTCATTTTGGTTTTCTCATTTCAATAAATTATAGGGGTCTGGAAATGTATATAATAATAGCCATCACAAGCTATGGTAATTGCTTACCAACAACAAAACTACGTTACGTTCCAATAAGATCAATTAATTTGGCTAATGATGTTTTTTTTTTTTTTTTTTTTTTTATTGGGTGGGAAAATCATCCTAATGACATCCCCGCTCTTGGGCGGAGCGGGAGATAGTGTCAGACTCTTACTGACTAAAAACCCACTCCTGTTCCTTCGTTGCCTTCGTCCCAGGGCCCCGGGTTCCGCTTTCACACTACCCGTGGCCCCAGTAGGCTTCGACCCTGCTGGGCCCCTACGATTTGCTGACATCTCCTTGAGGCGCGCGTGGAACAAAACGCGCCGTCGACGACTTGGGCTGGGTCCGGACGGTTACCGGACGGTCAGACGGCGAGCCACCCATTGCTCGCCGTCTACAAGCCCGCGCCTACGGTGGCCGGAAATCGGGATCGGAATCCCGGCGGCGGTTGGAGCGTAAGGATCGTTGCCTCACGCGATCGGCCGCCTCCTTAGCTAGCATTACTGCTTCGCAGAAGGAGGCGACCGCCTGCCACTCCTCCTCGCTCCGGAGCATGGCCTGAACCAAGGCCCGGCGCGAGAGATCACCGCCGCCGATTGCCCTCACGAGGTCACGGCGTTGCTCTGCCCAAGCGGGGCACACCTCCACCGTGTGCTCCACCGTGGCTAATGATGTCCAAATTCTCTGTCCTCATACGTACTGCATTGCATATAATTTAAACACCGAATAGATAGGTCAAAACAGTTTCCGCAAAACTTTTCCTCTCTTTCAAATTTATAAATGAGGAGCTTATGAATCATATTTTTACTGTGTTAGTAATAATAATTTGATATCTGAAAACTTTTGTGCTCTGAATATTTTCAACCGTTTTGTCTTACTACTCGGAAAAAGTCTTTCCCATAACCTTCCTCTAACATATAAAAAGTAAAAAAAACTTCGTAGGTATTCTTAAATTTGACATAACTTCTTACAAATTTTGTATATGCATAAGCTCACATTACAATATCATGCTTTGTCCATAACCACTGCGCTATCTTAGCAAAGTTATCGCCAACATATTATTATCGTGTTATTTTATCGTAATAATTGTATAGCGCACTTTATTACTAATCACTTGGCAACAATAGTAATTATCTTAGCTCTTTATTTGTTGAATTATGTTTGTCTGTTCGTTCGAAAGATGCGCAAAGCCAGTTACTCGACAGAAGTGTGTCTGAGGGTTTGTGTTGCTTGGTTACTTTATATTGTATTGATACCGTTATGTTTTATGTAAAAAATAAACAACTCGTGAGTGAGTGTACGTTTATTGTGTTGTTTCTAAGAGTTTCATATCCCTGATACCTCGTGCGTGATACAAAGATTACAGTAAATACACTATAAATACTTAAATTGTTTTTGCAGAGAATATAAACAAAATATGTTCCTTTGTCTCCTCATCTCAATGAACATCATTAAATTTAGCCTGCATTTACATTTTAAATATATCATAAAGTAATAAATAATTAACAAGCACGTCATCATTTATCTTTTCACTTGTTCAGAGATTTAATAAATTATCATTCGAAAAACAATCAACTCTCAAGATTCGTGTTTCAATTTCGAAGAAGCGCAGCGGGTGTCGTAAATCATGCAATTGCAACAAAAAGTGCATGGGAGTAATGAAAATAATTTCGGGGAAACTTTGTTTTGTGCCCGCATGCATACTGCGAGTGTCAGCTTGTAAATGTGGAATAACCCGTTTCCATTTCGTGGACGATGCACCGTCCAATATAATTATAATGCTGCGTAAATTTTGATTCTGTCAGTCGCACTGAGTCGTGCACGAAAAGCATGCAAAACAAATAAAATTCTCGTTTAAAAAAAAAACATCATTTTGAACTGACATATTATTTGCTGCTGAATGCAGGATGCAAGCGAAATAATAACAAAAATAAGCTAATTTACGCTATTCACGGATCACAAAAGCATTGAAATGTGTGGTGTCGTTGCACTTTGGCACGAGGGCATTCAATGTTCCAATTTCGTGGAATGACTTTCGCGATTTCAAGGGTATCGCGTAACGTGAATCCACGATCTTCTGCTATAACAGAACATTGTTTATTAATTAGAGTAGCTATCTCTCATTTTTGTGCATTTTTTTCAGTACGGACTATGTAGCTAAACTGTAGTTAGGTTGGCACCGACACAAAGTTTATTTTGCTGGACGTCCCACGCAAACAGTTAGACATAATTGCGGAAAACGACTAATAGGTTAATAGGTTGAAATTGGTGAGAAGCCTGACGCTAAATTCTCCACTACTCCGGTTTAAGGGAACCAACAATATAACTGTCTACCTGCTCTCATTCACCTTTAATGCTTTTAGTAACTTAACAAACTTCAAGAAGATTATATTGATGATATATTAGGTACTTCAGAAGTCTTATAGTTCAAGAGTATCGATTAGGAAAAAAATCGGTTTACAAAAGAAAATATATGAAAATATGCAAGTCATAAAAAGGAATAAATACGAGTATCTCGTGTAATATACTAATCTCTAGTTTTATTAGGTATTAAATCATCGACATAAAGCGTAAAGTAAACTATTAAGAAATAAATTCTAAAGCAAGGACGACCGCTTAGTTAGTTAGTTTTAAATGCAACATCTGTGCATTTGTGATAGTGAGTTTGTTTGTGTCTAGCGTTGAATCGTTGCGTCTTTGGCGTAAGAAGTCGAAGTTTAAAATCGGTTGCGATTGATTTTGAATGATAGTTGTGGAATATTATTATTATTTTACTATAGTGGTTTACCAGACGTACGCACATTTTGTGACGCTTCTGTCAGTGACTTCATCCATGTGAAAAAAATATCCCAAAGGCAATATAAAAGATTCCAGGACATGGTCGACCCATATGCCAAATTTAATCCAAATTCATTCAACCGTTTGTGCGTGAAAATGTAACTAACATACAAACCCAGCGCGGGCTACTACGCTAAAAAAGAAATGCATTTTGTTTATTTGTTGGAAAAAAGTTAATTTCTATATTTTCTAATAGTTTGAAACTATTTTCGCTTTATTGCTTCCCTAAAGAAACCGGTTCGAGGCACATTGGTTGAAACGTTTTTTTTGTTTTACATTATAGATAAGAGTGATATGATGATCCTATTGTCACTACTGTACAATCAAGCTAAGGTTTCTTATCTGATTCTTTCAACGGGTTTATGTGTTTTCCTGTATAGAATTGTGTTATTCGTACTTATTATCATTTCAAAAGAGTTTAACGTTTCAAAACAATATCAAATCACATTTTCTTATTTTTTTAATAGTAACCAGGTAATTTTTTTATTGATAATTTCTTCGTTACGGTATCATAAATTAAATATTTATATTATACTTGCGTATATAATATAAAAAGCAGTTATAAAGAAAGACAGAATTCATTTCATTTAAAAGACGTAGTTTTTTAAAATTTTAATTTCTTTTACTCAAGACCATGTCGCCTCTCGCCCTTGAAAATAATAAATGCAATATAATTTTACCTCAGTTTACTTTTAACATTTGCACAAGCTGACAGATAGTAAAAAACGCCATATTTTTGTATGAACTCGTCTGACTTTTTTTGTTTACCGAGACTGAAATAAAAATAAACGCATCAAAAAGATTACTGTATTTACATACTCAAGGATTTCGCTTAAATTCCGTGAAATAGCCTTCGTATAGCATTAAGTCTTGTTGACAAATCTTAATAAAAATTAAACAATGACTTACGAATACCCGAGATATCTTGAGTTTATACTAATTTATCACCGTGACAGATAAGTACTTTTTATGTAGCAATGATTTAATTACCTACTATAGCAAATGGTAATTTACTGATTGGATGACAGAAACAATGTACTATCACCGACTTATCTTTAGTGCAAATTGTAAGAGTCAATTAGGAGGTTAATGGACACATTCACGTGTTTTTCTTTATCTCGAATAGTTCTAAACTGCAATCAGAGGTTAGTAAAACCATAAATGCGACAGTAATCGATTATGTAGAGAGTTTAAATGACATTTTAAGTTCATCGTGATCGTAAATCGCGATAAGCTACTTGTAACAGCTGACACTACGTAAGATTGTACTGTACAATGGCTCGTGATTGTGGCTTTTCAGTATGTTGTAACACTCACTTTGTAATTTGTACACCACAAAACGTTCATTAAAATTCTCAATACATCCTCGATCTTGCATTTAAATTCCTATGTGCCCTGTGAATTACAATATATCAGCTTTTGAGTAATACCTATGTTGTTATCTCACAGTAAATGGGTTAGTCAAGCCGAAAAAAACAATATGTTTGTATCTATTCATTATTTACAGCTCTGATTAATACCTTAGAGATTACTGATAGTAATAAAGTAGCGATAGGTAATCTACCTCAATTCTCCCTAACACGAACCTTTTAGGAAGATTGACTTGTTTAGTATGAGTAGCACAAGCGCTCCTAAAAGGAATACGGTATCTCGCGATGACATTGTCGATCTCAGTGATGATGACGATATGTTTTTAGGGATATTCAGGGGTTTTCTCTTTCCCGTTTCCGCAAACTGCTTTTGCCACTTTCAGTAAAAAACTTTTAACAAAAAAAAACTGACTTCACTAAAAAAAAAACATTAAAAGGATCAAAATACCTAACTTTAATTTTGGAAGTCGGTGTTTCTCTGTATTGTTTGTTTCTTTTTTAACACTTACTTCCGAAATTAAAGTTATTTTGATCCGCTTAGTGTTTTTTTTTTAGTGAAGTCGGTTACTAATATCTTCTTTTTTGTAAAAAGTTTTTTATTTCACACTTTTTAGTTGCGATACACTTATAAACAGAGTGCCTATTTCTTATGACACTTCCAACTAACCCAAACACGGCTAGGTAACATTGATTAATTACGGAGTTTCTGTGCCTACCTTCCGGCTCCATCATCAGATCAGTTCGATAATACCTTATAGCCAAAGTGCATCTCATGATAATTCTAAAAAGTCCAAACACGGCTGGGTTACATTGATTAATTCCAGTTCCAGTGCCTACCTTCCGACTCCATCATCATCATCAGGTCACTTTGATGGTACCATTTTAAATGTAACTATTCAGAACCATTCATTAATTCGTATTGTCATAACCGCTTAACTATCTTCATTCATCTTTAGGAGTATGAAGTTCCGTTGACCATTTCTGGTCTTCTTCATTAGTTCTGCTTCATCAAATGTTACTTAAGTTTTCGATGAAAATACCAAAATCACTATATAGTTGTATATAATATTTGAGAAATTTCTCAGACTCCTCTTATTAGATCCCCTCATCAGAACTGTTAAAACTGTTGAAAAAAAATTTGCAAATCGGTCCATAAACAACGGAGTTCTAAGGTAACAAACATAAAAAAAATATTATGTTAAAAAAGAAATACAACCGAATTGATAACCTCCTCCTTTTTTTGAAATCGGTTAAAAAGGTTTTTTAATCAACGGGTATAAATAAAGTTATCTGCGATTTTGTGATTTTCTGATAATTGACCTAAGAGCTGGCTTTTACCTTGTGCAGAGAATAAGTATTGCCATACAGCGTGGCAATGCCGCCAGTCTTTTGGGTACATAACCAGTCGACAGGGATGCAGAGGAGTATTTTAGATACTTTAGATTACTTTTGATTAGTTCTTAAGGTTTTTTTTGATATAGTGTATTTAGGTATATATTTATAATGATAGTTAAGTGTTTTTTTTTAAATATATACTAATACAAAAGAGTAAAATATAGGTATGGCAATAATTTTCCAAAAGTATCATATTTAACAATATAGCAAAAAAAAAATACAGGTTTGACATGTTATGGATTATGTTTCTCGTAAGTTGCTATTATCAAAATAGCAGATATTTTTTTCACTTTGCACCTGTCGAATGACGTAGATTTCAATAATATGTAAGCACGCTGGATTATCATAATCACACGTGGTTATATTTTTGGGATCAAAGTAGTTCGCAATTCAAAACGGATATCGCTCACCTAGTAAAATATTGACACATTTACAATAAATTGAGTTTCAACGGCCTAAGTGTTTAAAAGTGGATAATTTATATCTTTGACTATCTATTATGGTCTTATACTAGTAGCCAACATCACAATTTCTGATATAAAATGAACTCAAAACATCAGACAATCTTTGATCCTATCCTCCCTTCTGTAAAATAATTATGAAAAATGTAGATGTGCCAATATATTGCTAGGTGAGCGATACGTCTAAACCAATGTACCTATATTTTTTAATCACACTAATTACAACAAAATTTAATAGGTAACCAAATGTGGTGAATACATTAACGACTTAACACCTTTATGCTATTCCAGAAACATTCATGATAATATTGACTTCACCTTGTTTCGTGTTTATCATATTTTCTTTTGACTTAGTTCTGGGCAAAAATAGTTTTAACCAAACCGTTCAATGTAACATGATAAACGTGATAACGTGACTTCTTATTTAGACCATTCTTCTTTACCTTGGTTGTAAGTTTGCAAATAAACATTAATGAATATATCATCCGATATACGGTTATAGGTATTCACAAATCGAAATATTGTTAATATGTTCAAATTCACATTCCAATTGAAATTCAATTGTTTTTATTTCACATAGGCCTATATAGGCACTTATAAAACGTCAGAAGCTAGTGCATGGTTCCAAATTGGTCGTTTCCTATGGAGAAGAATACGTATTATGGTAACTTCTATAATAGCGCTAAAGTTGACGATTTCAATAATTAAAACGTAGAAACTGTGAAAACTAACAAAAGGAATAATCACCACGTGGAGCTAGTGTTCTGATGTCTATTCTGCGGGATTACTTAAAAGAGTGGCGTGGAGAGTGGAGGCTCTAGAATGCAAATGGCAACTGAAGGCACACTGTGAGTTTCAGTCAGTACAAGTCTAACACTCAATCTCGCTCTACCCAAAGAAAACAAAAAGGCTCACGTTCTAGTAAAAACCAAACTTTATTTGCCATATAATTCTATATAAACAAATACGAAAAAAACGTATTTTGTACTCTTTAGTCAAAGTCCGGTAAACGCCCCAAAATCATTGACGCAGTATCAAATATCGCTAAGTCCACTTAACCAGTGAAATGCGTCACTGCGTTCATTTCATTAGTCATCTAAACTCATCCCGACACCACGACCTTAATTAAGTTTTTCCATGACCTCTATGAACCAATATAAGCCACTCCAATGCCATCCCTCATCCCAAAGGACAGCACTAAAGGGCGATGGTTAAATACATGGCGATACGCCTTTTTTTTAAAATACCCAATGCTATCAACAAAATATTTACATTACAAAATTTATTTCTTCTTTATTCAGTTTGAATTCATTCGCTCTTTGTTTTTCAAACAAAAATGTTAGGTATTTTGCAGGATAACATTTGAGTCATACCTACTCATATAATTAAGTACCTACACCCTGTGCATGCAATATGCACCTTATCGGTCAAATATAAATAATATACAGTACTGTAAGCCAGCAATTAAGAGCCATTTTATATGTAGGTAGGTATTTACAGCTCCCTATTTCTTAAAACAAAATTGGTTGTACTACTGTAAAATTTTAAAGAAAAACGTATTAAACGCCATTTTTGACAATTAAAAAAAGGGTTATGTAATTGTCGCGCAAAACAGAAATATACTTATGAAAAAAGTAAGATTAGACTAGGTACATAAAGAAATCTTTCCCATGAGTTACATATTTACCTAAATACAAGTCAACCAAATAAAAACAATTTATTCGTATCATTTTTTTTATTACTTTTCATTTTCGCATGATTTTGACGTGTTTTGTTCAAGCAAAAACGAATTAAGTCTAAAAGCGATAAAAACGCATTGTTTTAAAAAACAAAAACATAATAATCTTCAACGTTATCTACCTACTCGTTTCGGAAATTGAGATAGTTTATAAGTATAAAGCTTGTAGTAGACCGACTAACACGACAAAAAAATAAGTAATTAACATAGTTAATCCATAACAGTCAACAGTGTAACTAATATCCTATTCTAATCACTAGACTAATTAGATATTATAAAACGTTTATGACAACAGCTTATCATAAAAAAAATTCATATCCTTACATACATATTTTTTTTACATTAAACATATCATAAAACAAAATCCTCCCAGCATCTGCCTGTCTGTTCAACTCTGTTCGCTAAAACCTTAAAAAAACTACCGAACGGATTTTCATGCAGTTTTCACCAATAAGTTATATGTATAAAGTGATTCCTGATGCAGTAGTTACCTGAAGACGCAGTATTAGAAGGCCCCCTGCAAGGTGGACCGAAGATCTAGTGAAGGTTGTGGGAATCCGATGGATGCGAGACGCACAGGACCGTTCCGGCGAAATTTGGGGGAGGCCTATTTCCTGATGATGACGCAGTAGTTAAGGAGTCTATCAAGCTTATCCAGCAAGACCGCGTTCTAGTCAAAGTAACACACGTCACCATAGTCTATAATAGGGAAAATCAAAGTCTGCATAAGTATAGTCTTCTGCAAAGAGGAAAAAGTTCCTCAGACGATACAGACGCAAAGTCTCGTTGACTTTTTGACAAACACTAGAAACATGACTTTGCCAGCCAAGCGTTGAGTCAAGATGCAAACCGAGATCCTTTACACCAGGGCTGATGGGGATGACGGCACCATTGAAAACAATAGGAACAAATACAAATATAAAGTTACGTTAGTTTTTCATACTTAGAGCAATTTACGTTGTTTTATGTGTCTTGAGTATTCATTGCTTGACATTAAAGAACAATGTAGAAATAGAGAAAATAGTAACGTAACTCTTATCACCAAAGTTGATAGAGAAGGCACATTTATAAACACTGCGAGGAAAATGCGTGAATACCACGCAAGTTTAAAGTTCACAAGTTAGATTAGAAAATAATAATACCGTTTACATCTAATTAATGGCATCGAAACGGCAATCATGCAGATATGACGTAATACGATGCTGCTAAACGGGGACAACACTAGCCTTCGTAATTAAAAAATCGTCGGTGTTCATTTTTGTACAATATTTTGTACTAAATAAGAATTACTTTTTTTTTAAATCAACATCAAAATTAGTAATTAAATTAAGCAATAATTATTTAATGAAGTGCGTTTTCTGTATTGTGGTTACTTTAAAGGTGCTATTCGTTGCCTGAATACATATTTTTTATTTTTTTTATTAATATTTCTACATACATGTAACTACAAATATTTATTTAGTTTTCGGATTTTGACCTTTACTTTTGTTACATCACATTTTCAAACCCTTTGATCTAGAATCATGGCCCTTAAAGGTTTTGATTCTCTGGCGAGTCAATATATGCGCCATAAATAGAGCACAAACAGCCGTATCTTTGTGTTAACTTTTTCTTTTCACTTCACTTCTTTATCTTTTTCCACGTTTTTTTCACTGCTTTAGGGGTTCGTAAACTTGAGTATTTGATATTAATATTAGCTTGACATCTCCACTCCACGCGTACCTGAAAAAAAGTGTCTTGACAAACGGATTGAGATACGGAACCCTAAAAAATGAGTCATTTAAGCAATTAAAGTGCTAACCACCATCTTCAGATGACTTTCAGTTAGCTAACGGGTGGTGCGTAATTCTCGGGTGTAATCGATAACTCCACAGATAAAGGTGATACAGTGAGGTTTCTGTAATCAACACTTCACAGTTCGATATCAGAATAGTAACAGACAATAGCGTCTTATCAGCTATATCGTAGGATGTGTAGTAATAATAAAATGATATCTGTCAACATGACTGCGTTGATGAATGACTGGCGGCGTGCGGCGGGTCATACGGTTTAGGTATATTTTATTTCAACAAGCTACTTTGACAGCCAAGTAGCTTTCTATTGTTTAAATAGATATGATAGGAATCTGTGTTTCCTGGTAGCTACAACCGAGGGGTATTTAAGCTGTGCATTCACTAACATTCTTTATATATTTTTCCTGTTTATTCTTGAATGAATAGGTTACTTCTAGGCAAGCGTGCTTCATCGTCGACCAAATCATCGCTTACAGATACAGGCATGGATCTTGATCGTTGACTTCCACTTGCGCAGAAGTTAAATATCGGGTCTCTTTGGTGGCATGAAGTGAGACGCGGGGGCGGGTAGTGCAATCCTTGCACATACAGTAATTGGGTCGCCGATGTGTACGATGCGCCAAGTGATCCCCACTTTTTCGCCGAGCGTTCAAGATTCGTGCCGGTATCTGTACCATCGGGTGTCAAAAGCAATTATAAAAAAGAAATAAGTAACATCAACATATTACAATGAATTATTCATTTCCTCTCAGATAATACCTAGGTCACTGAATTGATTAAGAATTTATTAGGTAAAGCATGTAAAATCAATGAACGTTAACATATTCATTGATTTCACTCTTTTTTACATTTTCATTTGCTACAATTATCTCGCTCAGCAATAGAATGTCACTTCATATTTCATTATATGTATTTCAGAAATTACCAATGATGAATTTAATATTGTTTCTTTATTATAATATGATATTAAATATAAAAATATCAAGAGAGATTGTTAAGTTAGTGATCAGCATTAACTAAGATACAATAAGATGCTGAATGAATGACGAATCGAATCTGCTGTACTCAGTCATAGAAGCCAATGAATGTCGTATTATCTTGATTGGTATAAGTGGGTCCATCCACCTTCCTTCATTCGGCGATGAGGTCAAAATGTTCCCATGCGACCTCTTGTATAGGTAGCAATAATTCTTTACAGGGACCACATGCGAACCAAGTTCATTCACCACAGTTAACTCAATTACATCCTTACGACTTCACACAATAGCCCAGGTTCACATCCATCGATGCTCATTACTCAGTCGAAATACGAACGTTTTAGCAAACTCGCAAGTGAACCAGCAATGGACTTTTGATATTGGACGGTCTGAACTGTACGACCAGCCTTCCTTTCAACGAACTAATTTATGTCTTACAAGTAGTGTAACTAGCTGGACCATTGTTAACAATATTGCTTACGAGTTTTTGTAACAGCTTGCAACAATGTACATACCTGTTGGTTCTTACGACTTTATTATGCAATGCATAGGGGCAGTCTTTTCTTGAATAGCCTGAAACTCTAGTGAATGCACTGAAATTTTAAAAGAGTAATAGACTTAATTTGCAAAGCCCAATGGAGTGAACGGCCTTTTGTCCTTGACATACTAAGACTAACAAACTAGTAATTTCTTTCTGTTTGTTCCGCAAATTAGCCATTGAGAGTTTATTAACAACTGAGACGCTTTTCCGTTTCAAATGAAACATTTTTAGAGAGTAAAAATATAAGCAGGTATCTGCACAGAAGGCGCGAGAATGAGATACTCACGTGCAATATGCAATTTTGTATATAAGCTGAATTGAATTTCCAATCTGATACTGAAAACGCTCGATTGAGCACAACGGTATAACTTATAATGGTTATAAACAATATTACGATGTAATGCCGCAATACATCATACATCATGATGATGGCAATCATAAAATGTTTTGTTTTATTGTTAAAGGTAAACAAAAATGACTGACAAAGAAGCGGAACTGATTGAAAAGGCTGAGACCGGCAATGGAATGGCAAGAGCTTGTGGAAGTGGCGTCAAACTAAAAAGAGAATTGGGCCTCTTCTCAGCAGTAAACTTAATACTTGGGGTCATGATCGGATCTGGTATCTTCGTGTCTCCAGCTTCCGCGCTTGAACACTCTGGATCGGTTGCCCTTTGCCTTATAATATGGACAGTTTCTGGAATAATATCCTTATTAGGTGGGTGTAGGTAAGACGCCTATTGATTACCTATGAAAAAATTCAACAAAAAAGTTTAATTTTATCATTGTTTACTAAATTCATGTATTTTTCCAGGAGCATTGTCGTTCGCTGAACTAGGAACTGTAGTCGGAAAATCCGGCGCAGAATACTCTTATTTTCAAGAAGCATTTGGGAACACACACAAGTTCTGGGGACCATTGCCTTCATTTATATGTGCTTGGATTTATGTTGTTATTTTGAGACCAGCAGAAGTCGCTATTATCGTAATGACGTTTGCTGAATACGCAATTCAACCTTTTACGCCAGATATAGAACCGAGTTATAAAGAAATAGCTATCAAACTGGCTTCAGTAACTGCATTGTGTAAGTATCCTTTGAATTTAATTCTATATGTAAAATAATAGAATAGAATAAACTTTATTGTACACCAAAATAGTAACAAAACTTTTAAACTAACAATATAAATGTTTTAATTAAATAGATGTTTTAATCGATTAGTAACATGAATCGATTGGGACACAAAACGGTTTTCCCAGTTAGCGCGCCCCACTAGTACGCTACGAAAGAACTGTCAGTGACTCGGTGTCACTGTCATTATGTCAATTTCAAAATTCAAACAACACTGGACGCGGCAGCGATTTATTTTCTAAATCTTGTATTCTGTATCAAGTTTTAATTGTTGTTTCTTGTGAATAACACTAAAAAAGTGTCCAAGCTGATAAAACTTCTTATTCCAAGTAAGTAACAAACAGTTTATTTGTGTAAAAGATTGTGGTACTTATTCTTGTTAGTATAACGCCAACAATGTATTTCTTTATTCTACTTCTGCTTTTTTAGAATGTCTTCCGATCGTAATAATGAAACAAGAGACGCTGTGAAACGCGAAATAAAAGAAATACAAGCACGTTGCAAGCATGAATGGAATGTTATCGACAATTCGCCGTTGGTGGCACCGAATGTTAACTTGGATCAAATAAACGAAAAAATGCTTTGTTATATCGAAGGAATGTCGACTGAGATTCAGAATACGAATACCCCGATTACCGTAGATGATAACCTGCTTACCAGCCAGTTCCTTAAAGAAATTAAGGATAAAACAAACCAGGTGGAAGATTATACTGCTTTCATGAGAGGCTCCATACATGATATTGATGCTGAGATAAATAGGTAAGCTGAATGCTTTGCTCAGAACTTTTAAACTGCTTTATTTTTAAGCGAAGAAAGTCATATATATTGGATGCTTCCAGAAACTGTATACTTAGTATTACTTTTTAAATATGATCAAGTTTCATCAAAAACTTTTTTATCTAAACATACATATTATCTTGTAAAAAAGTCTCAACAATTATCTCTTAATACCTTTCTAAAATAATATTTCAGGTTAAAATCCCTAATAACTATAACACAAGAGGCTAAGTCACGTCCAAATTCAAATAAACGTGAGGTTCAGCCAGAACACATTCATAAAGCTAAAGAGAGGTTCCAGACTATGAAGACGGAGTTACATGAGCTTATACGCTCACTGTTCCCAAGCTCGGATAACCTGATCATTGAAGTCATGGGGGTGAGTGAAATTTTTATGATTACTTTAAAGGCCTCTTCACATGAAATCTGGTGGGTTATTACTGGTAGGCTAGCCACGGTACGATAGATGCAAAAACTGGATAAAACCACCCCTGTATGAAACAGTCAGCTTCAAAATGTTGTTTCTTACTATGTTGTGTCAGAGAATAAATAAATCAGCTGTTAAAAAAGCAGGCCTGCCAATGGTTAGAAAGATATAACCTGCCAATGGTTAGAAAGATATAAAAAAAAATGTTCTTATGATATGAACTGTGATTATTACTAAAGTTTTCAATATGATCAATCAAAATTACTGGCTAGCATATAGCCAGAAATTTTGATTTGTGATGATGATGATAAAAAAGAAATGGATAGACATCCATTTCTTTATTATTTCTGTATTTTTTAGTTTCATTTAAGAATTAAGTTCAAGTTATTGAGTTAAATTTACTGGTAGAGGGATTGTTTTAACCAAAGATAATTTAAGAAACATCTTGTTTTCAATAGGTTTATGTGGCAGTTTTATCTGATTGCCCAAGTGTTTTTTATTCCTATTAAAGGGTTACTAGTCTTGTGTTTATATAGAAGGAACTCATTCATAAATATAATCTACTTATAGAGAAACATCCATCCATTCATCATCAAGCTATAATAGCTTTCAACACTTTTATAGTGTACAGTACAAAAAACTACTATGACCGAGCAAACGCCGGCGTTCACTCAGTCATTGTCTTTCTATTGTGTCTCTAATTATGCTACTCAAAAGGTTAATTATTAAGCTTTTTCTTTGAAACATCAGTCTAAAGAAGGCAGTAAGGGGAGTTTGGATCTAACAAAGAATTATTTTTATTTCCAGCAATTAATGGCTGAGCATCTCAACGAGACGTCAAACGGATACATACCAATCACAAAAGAGACATTTCAAATAATAGAACTGCTGAAAGACATGAAAATTGTGTCCGTGAACCCTTATAACAATATGGAAGTCAAATTGTCGTATTGTTAGTTGATACTAACCTGCTGTGCAGCCCACTTCCTCTCGACAGAGAGGAGACTTGTGTAAATGGAACTGAGAAATGTTAACTCTTTAACTGCTTGCGTCGGATTGGTCTGAAAAGTGTTTTTTGCATCCCATTCACCAGGGTCATGTGTTTGCGACTGGGTACTCCATCTCATTTAGGTGTTCAATCCAATAGATGATAGAAGAGCTGACAAGATAGAGTATATGGTTGTGAAGGTGCGACCCTGGTGGAATAAACGCGACAGTGTTAATCAGATATATCCAATGTAGGCAGTTACAAGATTAGTGGCTGCATATAACATGCTGTTGAGTACAGTCAGCAATTTGTTGATATAGAGAGCAAAACTGCAACTTTGTATATGTATATAGTCAAAACTTTGCCCATCAAATGTAAACTGTTTTTAATACATTAATTTCTTGATTGGGTTTTTTATATAGTTTGTTGACTGTAAATCATCAACATTGTTTAATTCGAAAGACGTCCATGGTTGGATATAGGCCTGACTGTAAATACTGCCAATTAATTCCATAGTAATTATTTCTATAGATAACATATCGACGGTGAAGTGCCAATACCTTCTAACTGACATTTTTCGATAAAATTACTTTTAAGTGCTTATATTTTAAATGCGTGTTTCCGCATGCTTCGTAAAATATCCGAAGTGAATATTTAGTTGCAACTGCATCAAATTAATTTGTGGAAACAAACACCTAACTAAACCAACGAGTCAATTTATAGTATTACTTCCTAACAATTTTTGGACAGATAATTTTGACTTCCGACAGTTAGGAGTTATTGGTACTTCACCGTCGATATGTATTTGAAACTGGTTGGACTCATACCAACAATTTTTTTTCAAGTATTTCTACCATGTCAGGACTTAAGTGAAGAAATATGTGCCAATTTGTAATAGCTATTAATTGCCCGCGCTATGATAAAGTGGAATGGGAGCAGTGGTCGAGTGGTAACGGCCCTGACTTACGAGTTGTAGGTTACGGGATCAAACCTAGCCAGGCGCATTACTTTGTGTAATTTATTCATCATCACTGCGGTGAAATGCAAAAACGGTGAAGGAAAACATCGTGAGGAAACCGGCAAGTCCTGGAACCAAAAAATTCGAAGACATGTGACATTCACCAACCCGCACTGGGCCCGCGTGGAGGATTATGGGCCATTCCCTCTCCTAGAGAGGAGGCCTGAGTCCCAGCAGTGGGAACATTAAAAGGCTGATTGATGCTATTATATGCTATGATAAAAAACGTAGCATTTTAGTAGTGTAAGAACTTTTAAAATCAGTCAAGTAGTTTTTGAGTTTATTCATTAATTTTTTTCTATGGGCCTCTGATGTCTGATAATAAATGTTTATTATTATATTATTATTATTAAAAATACATATCTTTCCTTTCTATAATATTAGTATAGATAAAAAGAAGGGACCAAATAAGTACTATTTAAGGTTTATTGCTAATTAGTGTTTATGTTTAGTCAAATAAAAGTTGTTTAAGTTTAAAATTCTAGTTATTTTATTTACATGACCATTTTAATCTATTTAGCGCCACCCTGTACTCAACTGAGTACGGATAAACAATTCAAGGTAGATATTGCCATCTCCGTTCTACCATCGGACAACCCGACGTACGGCGAGTATCCACCCATACGTTGTTGAAACTTCAACGGTCCGGACTAAGCGTTTCGCTTTGTCGTTTATACCGCGTACATCGAAGGACTGGAGCAATTGGCCTGCTGCGGTCTTCCCGTCCAACTATAATTTAGGTGTCTGCAAGGCTAGAGTAAATAGGCTCTTAATAAACTAGTGCACCTCACCATCAATGTTTGCATCTCTGCTTACCATCAGGTGGGATCGCAGTCAAGCACTGGTTTATATCAATTATTAAAAATATATATATAATTTCTGTATGATTTCCGAAGGCCGAAATTTATTACCCTTATTGTTACAGAATTAATTCCTAAGTATAGTTAATCTAAAGGGTAATAGGTATATGATTACTAAATTCCAGGTTGCTGTACTGGAATGAGTACACTTGGAGGAGCGCGGGTTGATCTCCGCCCTCTTTTTTTTTTACATTATTTGGTTAGATTAAAATAACATGTAAAAGAATATGATTTGTACAAAAGTGTTTGCGCTCAAGTGCGACTAGTAGGAACCTACTTGGTCGATATTAATTTGACTACATGGTACTCCCTTTTTTATACCTAGTTATAAAAACGACCAATTCAATTTGAATATTATAGCAGGGAGTATTGTGATTAATCAACTAACAGTTTATTTGTTTTCAGTTGTAATGACATACATCAATATAACGAGCGTCAAGTTGTTCGTTAAAGTACAGAATATATTCGGAGTTTGTAAAGTTTTCGCGTGCCTCATCGTCATTGGAGGAGGGATCTATGAAATTGCACAAGGTAATCATAACATACTTATTTTTTTTTTATGATCCTGAGCTTGCTGTAGTCTAATGTTTCTGCTATTGTCTAGACTTTTCTTATGTATTTTTGGGCAGTTTCCATTCTAAGCGGGGATGTTGCTCAGTCTAGGGCAGTCGTGCTATTCTCTAAGAAAACAGCCTTGAGCGCAGCGCTGGCCGCAGCGACGAAATCTTTTATACAGGGTGTCCCAGAAATCAACGTCAAGCCGAAATCGAGCATTAGGCCAAGTCGTAACAGTTATCAGAAAAATATGAAAAAAAATCTTGGTCATGTACTTTTCAAATTATAAGGATTCAAAAATAAATCTTAAAAACTGACACCATGTGATGATCTTTCAAGTCCTGTGACTGCGAATATTAACTTTTCTTCAGTTTTTTTTCTGTAATGTAACTACGAATAACCTTTCTATCAATTACAGTTAAAAGTTAAAACATGACTGCCTCAGTTTCAAAGAAAATCTTAGATTTTTACCCAACATTGAATTCAAAATAATTACATCACCCAACTTTAACCGACTGTACTGTAAAAAAAATGTACTACACTATTTTGGCAAGTAACATTAAAAGATGGCGCGTTTAGTCTGGATTCCAAAATGGTATGACACTTACTAATTGCTACTTCTTAATAAAAAAAAAATAAAAAAAAACTTTTGAATAAAGTCGGATTTCATACAATGTCGACCGAGATGAATGCTGCTTACAGACGTCGCAATCTATTTCCCACGGAAACCCAACGACTAAATTTTATTTCAAATGCACCTAAAACTAACAAATTACTTTTTTAAGTAGTGGTACCCTTTGATCAAGGTACCGTCACTATCTATCTCGCTCACTCTTATTAAAGCAGTAAATCAGGTCACATTCATAAAAATTTTTTTTTCCTTAATTATGAAGAAGCAATTAGTAAGTGTCATACCATTTTGGAATCCAGACTAAACGCGCCATCTTTTAATGTTACTTGCCAAAATAGTGTAGTACATTTTTTTTACAGTACAGTCGGTTAAAGTTGAGTAATGTAATTATTTTGCATTCAATGTTGGGCAAAAATCTAACTTTTTATTTGAAACTGAGGCAGTTATATTCTAACTTTTAACTGTGTTTGACAGAAGGGTTATTCATAGTTATACGGTAGAAAAAAAAATGACGAAAAGTTAATATTTGCAGTCACAGGACTTGAAAGATCATCACAGGGTGTCAGTTTTTAAGATTTATTTTTGAATACATATAATTTGAAAAGTACATGACTAAGATTTTTTTTCATATTTTTCTGATAACTGTTACGACTTGGCCTAATGCTCGATTTCGGCTTGACGTTGATTTCTGGGACACCCTGTATAATACGTACATTTTTTTTTCTGGTGGGAAAATCTCTTATGACAAATCCCGCTCTTGGCCGGGGCGAGAGGTAGTGTATTACTAACTAAAACGCACTCCTGTTTTCTTAGAGGATAGTACTGCAATATTTTATATGAAGGTACTACCTATCCGTAGGTAATCTAGCAATTTGGTATCAACTTACCCTTGGCACGTTTGGGGTCATGTTTTGTGGTTTGTGTTCTGACTACACGTGACGACAATCTACGATTTGTCCTCTTAAGGTTCTGTTATTAATCATTTTAATTCACATAATGAATTGATGCGCAGTCCTAATGATTCAACGGACGTCGCGATTTATCTGTTATCTAACAAATCTGAAATCCAAGCTATTTCTATCGAAAATGTAGTTAAAAAAAACAACAAAAAGAAGCAAAATTAGGTTAATTTCAGTACTTAAAAAGCACATGCTATTTTTTTTTTTTGTTATTGTTTTCCACTAGTGAGCAATTAGTTCTATGGTAACTGTAGGATTTACAAAATGCCCATTATAACTCAACCTACCCATTGTTGCTGTTTGTGAAATACGGGTTACCAAACTTAAAAGCGAAACGGCATGATGCAATGTTTTTTGTTTTTTTTTTTTCTTTCACAAAATTTACACAACGCCATCTAGTCCCAAACTAAGTAGAGCTTGTACTAAACAACTTATAAATATATTTATTATAGATATTTCTAAATAACACCCAGACAGAACAAATGATCGTGCTCATCACACAAACATTTCTCCTGGGTGGGAATCGAACCCACGACCTCCGGCATAACAGTCAGGGCCACTGACCAACAGGACAGGCCGGTCAAATGTTATAAAATGCGGTTCATTTGCAATTTACCATTAGGGAGTTCCATTGTGTATTCTCGAAGAAAAACCAATATTCTCTAACACAATACTTTAACCATTCCAGGGAATACGGAGCACCTGAACAAAGGCTTTGAAGGCAGTACTTTCAGTCCTGGAGGCATTGCCCTCGCTTTGTACTCCGGGTTATGGGCTTATGATGGATGGAACAGTGTGACGGTAGTCACTGAGGAGATAATTAACCCTGGAGTGTGAGTATTTTAAAAAGTAACTTATTTTTTATTTCTTGACCTGAAGTTTAAACAATGGAACGCTTTTAGTGAGCCTCTGTTGTCCGTCTGCCTGTCAGTCAGAGGGCTACTTATCTATACTTATAATAAATCTGTAGAAGTCAAAATTCTGAACATTGAAAATATCAAAAAAAAAAAATGGCGAGGGGTGTTACTAGACCGACAACGAACCCAAAAGAGTGATTAAATTTTTTTTTGTCTGTCTGTCTGTTTGTTCAGGCATCACGCAAAAACTACTGGTTCGATTACGATGAAACTTGGTATAATTATTCTTTAATATCACCGGCCACCACACTGGGTACTTTTTATCCCGAAAAAGTATATACAATAAAAAACAAACTTAATTTTGCGGTTCGATCCCTAGACCCGATAACGTAGGCGAGCACTAAGAGAGGATTTTCCAAAATTGGGGTAATTTATCAAGGGGATGAAAAAGGGGGTGATATGATCATATAAACTTAAGACAATTTTAAAGATATATCACGCGGGCGAAGCTGCTGGCAGAAGCTAGTATCTTACGAATCGTAATACCTAGTTAGTGACCCTGGCAGAATAAACGCGAGAGTATTGGTTGGATATACCTATCCGATGTGTAGGCGATTTGGTTATTGTAATCATAATCATTTATTTGCTAATAATGTAGGTATACAGATAAGGTGTTATAATTGTTGATTCTCCCAATACATTTTGCCTTACTGCATGCAAAATATTCATAGTTGATAGAAAACAAAGAAAATATTAAAAAATGTTAAAAATTGTAAGCTCATTAACTTAATCGTTCAACTGAAATGATATTTCATACAAATTCAAATCCAATATAATAAAAAAAAATTACAATGTCATAAAAATAATACAATGTCATGCTCGAAATAATACCATGTCATACAAATAATAAAATTTCATCAAATAGAGTGCAATGTCATATAAAGTGAAATGATAAAATACTAGTACGAACCAAGCGTTATACAAAAAAAATAAAAAATAAACAGTGACAGTTCACAAACTGTTCCGCGCCTATTGGCCTTCTTCCTCGATAAATGGGCTATGCAATACTAAAATAAATTTTCAATTCGAACCAGTAGTTCTTGAGATTAACGCGTTCAACCAAACAAACTATTCAGTTTTATCATACTAAATATGAAATAAATATATTTTGTTGTGTTGCTAGCCTATTGCTTTTTTCCTGAATAATCACACACTATCACCTGAACACGGAACTAATATCGCAAACCATCGCGTATTCGAACTCATTAATGATGGCCATACGTGATAAGCGGATTAGTGATCGATGATATTGTTTTGATAGTAAGTTATTATGACGGCATGTCTTTTTTGATGACGGCTAGTCTACTTACTGTTATTTAATTTGCGGTTCATCCTCTATCAGATGACCGTGGCTTATAGAAAGCTTAAGGCTGCAGCTTAAGCTGGCAATCTATATATATAAAAATCAATGCCACTTTTCACTGTAATTTTATAACTCAAGAACGGGCTCACCTATCCAAACCAAATGTTTAGGCTTTGTTCGGATTATTTAGTACATGGTTTATGTGAAGTTTGCGCAAAATAGGTCGAGTGGTTCTTCATATAACACATTATTAGGCGGTACGAAGTTCGTCGAGTCAGCTAGTCATAGATAAATTATACTCAGACACAGAACAAATGATCGTGCTCATCATAAAAACATTTGTCTTGAATTTGTTCTGTTTTGGTGGGAATCGAACCCACGTCACTAACCACTGGCCCAACATGCCAGTCATATACACCATATCACTTGATAAGCGAGTATTGCCAGACTCTTCGTAGGTAAAATTTCAGAAGATCATTTATAATGTTACTTCTAACCATGCAAGTTTCATGTCTTCACCAATCGCCCCGTAGGTCTCGAGGTCTTAAACTTAACTTCTCAGTGTAGGGGCTTGGGTTTAATTCCCCATTTGGGCAAATGTTATTGGGTGTTAATGAAACACCCATTAAAGTTGTCGAAAAATAAAAGGGCTGTTTTTCTGTCAAAACGAATACTTAAATACACAAAAAGAAACTCGTAATATATTCCATCAAAAAAATGTATGTATTTTTTTAAAACACTATATGTAATTATAATTATTATTTTATTGTTTCTTTCAGTTTCGTTCCAAGTTACAATGTCAAAACGGGCCTTTTATTTTTTAACAAGTTTAATGTGTTATGTATATGAAGTTTCTCAGTGGCTGCTCAGAGCTTGTACTTCGTTTATTAAGTTGGACCTGCGCCCGATCTCTTCGGTCGGGCCAGCTTACTGACCCAACAGACTATTTATTTAAACTGTGCAGTAGTGATACGTGGGCGGACTTAATGCGAGAAGCATTCTCTACCAGTCAACCTCTGGGTTGAAAAGACTATGCAGCGGTACTATGGTCGTCCGGAGGACACGATGGAGCACACGGTGGACGTGTGCCCCGCTTGGGCAGACCAACGCCGTGTCCTCGTGGGGGCGATCGGCGATGGCGATCTCTCGCGCCGGGCCTTGGTACAGGCCATGGTTCGGAGCGAGGAGGAGTGGCAGGCGGTCGCCTCACATCCGCGCAAAGCCACGGGTAGTGTGACAGCGAAGCCCAGGGCCCCGGGCGAAGGCAAAGAAGGAACTGGAGTGGGTTTTTAGTCAGTAAAAGTCTGAAACTATCTCCCGCTCCGCCCAAGAGCGCGATTTGTCATAAGATGATTTTCCCACCAAATAAAAAAAAGCTGTATTATAGTGTACAGTTGCAGTGAGTGCACTTGTGTATGCACACAAACTTCTGCATTAAGCTAAAACTACATTAGACCGGCGCACACGTGGACCACGCCTGATTTGTACGTAGAACGACGTTGCGTGGCGTGAATCTAATGTAGCTCTACTAGCCTAGTTGCCATATAAAATGTGTGGAGACCGACGCGCCCAGATCGGCGTACGTGGCACACGTGTGCGCAGTGTAGTTCTACCTTTATAATATCTCCTGCATCGATGACTAGTTTCCGCTGATATTGACCAATAAAGAGCAGGAATTACTAACTATAACCCTTTTATTTCTTTCAGTAACGTCCCCCTCAGCATATCAATCGCTGTGCCGCTGATCACAGCGTTGTACGTGTTCATGAACGTGGCGTACATGACGGTACTGAGCTACGGCGAGATGACGTCAGTGCCGGCGGTGGCCGTGGCCTTCGGAACGAGGGTTCTGGGACCCGCCAGCTTTCTTATACCATTGGGCGTTGCTATCGCCACGTTTGGATGTGCTATGAGTGTGCAGTTTGGTGTTACCAGGTTAGATATTTTTTGTTTGCTGAACCCTTGACAAGTGGCATTGCAGCCAATTGCTCTACCACTCACTAACGATGCCCTCAAATTGATCTTTATTTTGCACCCCCCCCCACACCCTCCTCCCGGAGCCTATGATGTCAGTAGTCCTTTCAAGCTATTTTATCTTTTACTCATTCACTTCTTCCATTTCATCCATTTCTTTGGTAGTTACCAAAGACAGGTAAACTACCAAAGAAATGTCTACAATACTTATGCCATTGAAATTCGTACTCAAAACTTTAGGCCCCTCGCCCACGGCGACTTTTTGTAGCGATGTTGTAGCGCGTTCGCATCGATACAGTCGCGATGCTGTAGCGCGTTAGTAGCGCGTTGGCATTTTTGCTATAGCGCTGGCAAATGTGACTAACGCGCGTTAGTAGCGATGCTGTCGCGCGCTTACAAAACACGCGACAGCATCGCTACAAAAAGACGTCATGGGGGTGGGGCCTTACTGTTCTCACGTTAAACCGATAAAAAACGCCGCGGTGTCCTGTCCTCGATATGATAGAAGAATTTTGACTCTGTTTTTGTTTATGTTCGAATACTTTATGTATTTTTGTTTACTTCAGGGTGTGTTACACAGCCGCACGAGGTGGTCACATGTTGGAAGTATTTTCTTACGTCAACGTGAAGAGGTTGACACCAGCTCCCGCTGTTGCATTCCAAGTGAGTAATACTTAACCTTTTTCAGATTGTTTCTTATTTGCAAACTGAGCGCATGAAACAAATACTATGTTTTTAGGGTTCCATACGTCAAAAGAAAAAACGGAACCCTTATTGGATCACTATGTTGTCCGTCCGTCTATCTGTCTGTCTGTCAAGACCCTTTGTCTCGAGATCGTGTGGAGTCTGCAGTTCCTTGAAGCTGTGAAAAATTCAAACTTCTAAGATAACAAAAAAAAAACATACGGCCGTTTATGTCGCAAAAAACGTGTATTTCGACACTTACAGGAATCAAATTCATAGGGTACTTCCCGTTGACCTAGAATCCTGAAATTTGTCATGAAGCAAGGTCATATAGCACAAGTATAGAAAAAAAATCTGAAAACTGTAAATTTGTAGTTACATCACAAAAAAAAATACTTTTCTTGCGATTCAGAAAAATCTTTGAGACTCCATTCGGGAATTGAACTTATGTAAGTTTGTACGAAATCCTCAGTGCGTGAGTCCAACTCACACTTGCCCAGTTTTTTCTTCTTTATCTGTAGTCGCCTAATGGCCTGAAACACAGGTTTTCATTAACTTAGAACAGGCAAATCTACTGACTACAACTGTAATAGTTAGAATTTTGATTTTATATTACAATAAATTAACAAAGACAGTATGGGACAACGGGAAGTATATTTTATATTCCCTTTGACCTCAAATAATAGGGACAAACATAACGGGGACAACGATCATACACGAAGTAATTTAGATGTTTAAAAAATCGCCTAACATAATTATGTTTTTGTTTCAGGCATTATTAACAACAGTATTTATTTTAGTTGGCAACATTAAGACCCTGATAGAATTCGCCAGTTGGTTCCTCTGGTTCTTCTACGGGTTAGCCATGGTTGCTTTATTAGTATTACGAAAAACACAAGCTACAAAGCCGCGGCCATACAGAGTACCAACATTGGTGCCATGTTTCGTGTTGGTTGTAGCAATATTCCTATCGATATTGCCAATAGTACACGACCCATCGCTGAAATATTTGATGGCTGTGGGCTTCATATTGATGGGCGTCAGCGTGTACACCGTATTTGTATATTATAAGAAAACTCCGACTGCTATATTAAGTGAGTACTTACGTGTTTAGAAACTAATATAATAATATTAGTTACTATGATACAGGCCTTACCAAGATGTGTTAAAATATCAAGTGTGCGAGCGAAAAAGAGTGTGTGTCCATACCATGTCACAAGATTATTTATACAGAGTTATTTGTAAAACACCGGCAACCTCTCAGCACTATGTTGAGAACATCATAAACAACAATTTTTGTTCTATAACTTTTCAAAATTTATCATATATTGGTTCCTCAGATTTTCATACAAAAATAAGAATATTTAAATAGAACGTTCTTAATGTTACGAAGTCTATGCGAAGCAAGCGATAGTACAATAGCGGAGGGGAGCGGGGAGTGCTCGGGGGGCGTAGGTAGGTACAGCAAAATACAGAGTTGAAATGTGTTAGATAGAACAATGAAATCTTGAAGGTTTGTTTTTGTTAAATGTATTATGTTTTGTAAAAAGTCATAGAACAAAAGTTGTTGTTTATGATGTAAGTAATATAGTCCTGCAAGGTTGTTGGCGTTTTAAAAATAACCCTGTATAGTTTTATATGTACCTAAATTGTATTTTCAAAAACTAAATAAATAACATTTCGATATTTATAAAAACTAAACACTAGTGTTCACATCACAATTTTTTTTATTTATTGATAATCGAATTATTAAACTACTAAAAGGTCCTTGTATGATGAAAGATCAATAACAAATCCAGTACATATTTCAACAAAAATGTAACTTTTGTTTTCTTTTTGCAGGAAAATTCACATTCCTGACTCAAGTCCTGTTCGAAAGTGTGCCGCCAAGCGATCGTCAAGACTGATTTATTATTATATTAAATTTATAACTGTAAATATAGTACAAAAAGTATACAATAATAAATATATAGATGTAAGTTACTCACTATTGTTTTATTTTATACTAGCTTCTTTCAGGCTTCGCCCGCGTTACATTTTTGTCTAAAATTGTTATAAACCAGTGCTTGACTGCTATCCCACCTGATGGTGAGCAGAGATGCAATCATTGATGGTGAGGCGCACTAGTTTATTAAGAGCCTATTCACTCTAGTCTTGAAGACACCTAAATTATAGTTGGACGAGAAGACCGCAGCAGGCAAATCTAGTAGCTTTCTCTGTACAAACTTTGGACCCCTATTTCATCCCCTTAGGGGGTGAATTATGGAAAATCCCTTCTTATTCTTTGTTTATATCATAATAAAAAGAACCTCTGTATAAAATTTCAGCGTTTTAAGTACAAGGGTTTGGACAGAGTGTTAGATGAGTGAGTTAGAAATTTTGCCTTTTATTTAAACAGAAAAATCTACTTTAAATAATCCTGAGGAGTGAAAATATTGCCTTAAAATAAAGTAAAAACGTTCATTGTTATAATAGATATTTAAAACTGATTTTGCACAGAAGCACGCAGAAGTGAAATTATCGGGTCTCTTTAATGGTATGAAAAGAGATGCGGGGGCGGGGAGTGCAATCCTTGTACAGTGATTGGCTCGCCGATGATGTGTACGATGCGCAAAGCGATCCCCGCTCTTTCGCCGAGCGCTCAAGATTCGTGCCGCTATCTGTATCAAAAATAACTAAATAACTTGCTGCGATGGTGACTCTTTATATTACTTCGCAGCAAGTTGTGAGAGAGGATCGGTCGTTGTGGAGACGCTTGGGGGAGGCCTATGTCCAACAGTGGACGTCTTTCGGCTGAAATTATGATGATGATGATAATAAAGTTGTACAGTCGTGCAGTTGCACTCATGTGAATTTGGGTATTAATAATAATAATAATAACCCCATCGCCGTATTTCACGCTGACGTCGTGATAGGGCTTCAGTATTTATATGTATAATCTAAGGTGGGGCTTGCACGCTTCAGTAAACCCTAGGTCTGTGTAGGTAAGGTTTGTTTTGCCGTAACATGCCTAAGATGAGGGGCCAGACTAAGAGAAATACAATCCGCAGGGCAGTTTTGTGGCGAGCTGTTGAGATGTCTTGTTCTTCATCTACGGCTTCATTACGGCCTTTATTGGCCGGCCGTAGTGAACACTGACAAGGAACAGAGCTTCCACCTATCTCTTGCCTTTATTGGCTGGCTTGAGTGGAGATTCACAAGAACAAACGTGCTCGCGAGAAGGATATAAAATCTAGTAAGGTGCTGGTAGGGATCTTGACCGTACTCCGTTGGTCCTGATAGCCGTGGTATACCTGATATACCTCTCCACTCCTCAAGGACCTCAGGATATGTTGCTCTGTTGTTGTGGTTCTGTTGTACCTGGTAACCAGTCAATTTAAGACTCCAAAAACTATAGCCCTGTTGTCTTTGTTTTCCATATGTCACAATAGTTTTTCACCAAGCGGGGATTGTCCTCGGGTGCTCTATCATAGCGCATACATTGATAATCGTTGGTTGGTACTACGTTCCATTAAAATTATCTAAAGGGCATCTGCGAGTTGGTTTCGACTTCTCGTGCGCCTTCTAATATTCCACAACTATTACACACCGCCGTCTAGGCCCAAGCTAAGCACCCAGACACAAGAAATGGTCGTGCTCATCACACAAACATTTATCCTGAGTGGGAATCGAATCCTCGATCTCCGGCATAGCAGTCAGGACCACTAACCACTTGACCAACAGGCCAGTCAAATCTATGCGTGAGTTATGCTATAAAAGGGATCAAACTTGGACCAAACAGCAAGCACCTAAGTCCATGCGGATAGCGCTTATGCAAAGCTCGAGCAGCGCTTTCCCAGATGCGAATGAACCCTAATAAGGTTTAAGTCAAAATTATCGATAGTTTGGGGCGCTCTTTAGATTCGAAAGGTCGAAGTCGGTCGTAGTCGTTTACTAAAATTACGTAAATGATTTTTAAAAACAGATGTCATAATAATAATCTTTGGTTTATTTTTTAATGTAACAACACTATTAGCTTACTCTATGATCAGTCCAAATTATTGGCATTGGCGACCGCCGAGTTAGAGAAATACAAATAAAAGATAACCGAATTTATTGTGAAAAATTGATGTGTGATTAGTGAAATATCATCATGGCTTACCACTACGTGGTTACTGCACAGAAACCGACCGCCGTGATATCATGTGTTACCGGTAAACGTCCATTTTCATCTATGTTATTGTCACGTTGAGGTTAGGCTAAGCTTTCGACGATGGTAGAAAATATCGCGCCGCTCGCGCTATTTTGAGATGATTATGGATTTTGAAATGGTTAAAAGACAGAGGCAGCCTAGAACATATTATTTAAATTTGTACAGCTCTAATAATATAGCAATGCTTTGTTTTCAGAGCGAGATTTTAGACCGTAGTTGTAACAAGTCATGCCTAGTTTTTTGCGAAAACAAAAGTTAGATGTTATCACACGCTTTTTCATAAGATTGTATCATAATACTGTAACATCGAATAATCTTTAAGAAAACATTCCGCTGGGTTGTGTTTAACTTGACTGGATGCACCTAATGGGCGTATAATCTGCAGGCTAGGATTTGAATCTAGATATATCTAGAGATAGTTTAGGTTCATGGTTGTCGCACGTCATTTGCTGCTTAGGATATAGTAACTAGCTGCATTATGAAGATTGTAGTTAGCTTGATGATTGCACCCAGTTTTATAGCATTGTAAACTTTTTGGTAGTATGGGTACCTAAATAGTACAGTAATATGATTTTGTTGTTTCATCATATCTCATTGCAGCTTGGTTTTTCTATTTTATTTACCTCCTTAGTTAATCATCACCATTAGAAACATACAGAAGTGCACTGTACAATTAGTCTATATACTAAAAAACACCTTCAAATTAGTCTAGTTTATGTCATGTCCATTTTTATAGACACAGTTTCTTTTATCGGTCCTGCTGTTAATAAGATGCTGCAGATATAGATTTGTGGCTCCAATAACTTTTGAAAAAATTTGCTATAGGCAACTTCACTTCTCCGACGGACCTGAACCTCCTGGTCGCGAAGGTGTCCCGTCTAGAGATGTACCTCGTGACTCCAGAGGGCTTGCGTCCGATGAAAGAAGTGGGGCTCTACGGGCGAGTGGCCAAGATGAAGATGTTCAGGCCACCAGTGAGTAACTATCATAGTGTAAAACGGTTTCACTTTTTTACAATACTGCAGGAATTATATCATATATGTCTACACCAGAACTACCAAAACAGCCTTTACTCTTTTTATATACTTTAGTATACCTGATAATGTGAATAGAGTAAACATGTACTAAAAAAAGGATAAACATGTACAATGAGTGGTGTTATCACACAAGTGCAAGTGCAACCTTTTACTGAACTGACTGAAAGAAGATAGATTTGTGCTATCAATGTATAGATGTTTGTTACTCTTTCATGCAAAAACTACTGAAAGGATTACGATGAAACTTGGTATACAGGTAGACCATGTCTTAGGATACTTTTTATCCTGGGGTCATTTTCATAAATTAAACTAATTTAACTAGTCATAAATAATATTAATTGGACACTATATATATATAAAATAGCCTTTACTGTTATGATATCAAGGCACTATGATACCATTGACACATTTTTATCACATACAAACTATATTTGGCTGGCCTTGATTTGTGACAGATAGGAACCTGTTACCAAATATTGATCTCCACAATGGTGGAATCAATATGATTCTGAGCCAGCCAATGTCTGAAGAGGCACAGAGTATTAACAAGTTCCTAAAACGATGTATGACAGAGAGAAAGGATAGAGAGGAGAATGTGAGTTTAGGATGAAGTATATTTGAAGAGGTGAGTAGGGGATAGAGTTGAGTAATGGGTGGCTTGCAGTCTGCTATCACAGCTTGCAAGATGCCCATTACGCTACAATAGGGTTAATCCCATGAGGCTGGCATAGTCACCCAGAGTGCACTGAAGCCTCTAAATACTATATTTATAAAATAAATAAAAAAAATATGAAAAGAAGAAATCATCTTGCATCCTAATTTCCTTATTTATCACTTACCAGCTTCTGCCAGCGGCTTTGCCACATGAAATTAAAGGGAAACTATACTCCTGAAATAAAAAATATCCAATGTTCCAGAGCATGATCTACCATTGTGCCAAATTTGATCCCAATTTCTTTAGCAGTTTCAGCTTGAAGGAGTAACAAATACAAGTGTGATTCTTAACCACTGAGTAGTATGTACCAACCTAAATGGAGTGCTACTGGACACTGATTCATGTTAATTTTTAAACTAATGTAACAAAATACTGCAATGACTGTGATTGTAGGTCTACTGGGCATAAAATAGGAGTAAATAAAGAAAATTATGTCACAAAAACACATACTTATGAAATAAAATGAAATAGTGTGAAACCTTGCAAATATTTTAAAAAAAAAAACATTATTCCTTTCCAGTATGAAAATAAGGATCTAGTATTCATCCTAACAGCCCGTTACAATGCCATGATATTGGAATGGAGGACCACACCCAACGGTGAGCTAGAAGTCGTGACTAGAGCTCACGGCAATGTTTCAGACAGAATTGGAAAGCCAGCAGAGAATGGTATCCTAGCTGTGATTGATCCGCAAGCTAGAGTGATTGGTCTTAGACTATATGACGGTCTGTTTAAGATTATACCGCTTGATAAAGATTCTACGGAGTTAAAAGCTGCTAGTTTAAGGTTAGTGTTGTGTTCAAATTTGTTTTCGTTACTTAATTTTTATGTGCACCTTTAGTGAAGCTTGCCTTGAAAACAGCTGAAGACAGCTTTCAAAGCCAGATATCCATAACGTGGTTCTTTTTGGCTCAACTTAAAATGTGTCAATAATAATTCAATGAAATTACATTATGCTGTGCACAAAACGAAAAAAGTTGTGAACTGTTTTTCATATTGAAATTATTATTTTAGTGCTCATAAGTCTTATTCTGTGTACATTTTCTTGTTTTAGACTTGATGAGCTAAATGTGTTTGATGTCGAATTCTTACATGGGTGCTCAAATCCTACCATTATTTTAATACATCAAGATCTCAATGGCCGACATATTAAGGTAATATACACTGATAAAATAAAAACACTGGCTATAATTCCTTGTGTATAAAAATATTGATTTTATCGCTATTTACTTTTAGACTCACGAAATAAACTTGAGAGAGAAGGAGTTTATGAAAATACCATGGAAACAAGATAATGTAGAGACTGAAGCTTCAATACTGATACCAGTGCCCAGCCCACTTGGTAAGTAATGAATGAAATATAACTATTCTATTTTTTAGTATTTTCGTCATGTCAAAAAACAATACCAGATGTGCTTAAAACGACACGACAGAAGTGAAAACTTTATCAAGACCAGGTTAATAATACAAGCTTGTTCCAGTAAAGTTAGCTCGAGTCGGCCGATCTTACCCGAATGAGCGTTACATAGCCGAGCGTGACAGCTCAGTCTCAATACACACGATATAGTGCTCGCGTCTTAAGAAATTTACATTTCAAAATTATAATTCTTAAAATATGTACAATATTTGCAGGCGGCGCCATAGTCATAGGACAAGAATCTATAGTATACCATGATGGGCAGAGCTATGTTGCAGTTGCTCCACCACAGATCAAGGTAAAAGTTTAACATACATCATCATCATCTTCCTGCCCTTATCCCGTATTATTTGGGGTCGTCGCAACACGCAAAAGTTTAACATACACAGTCTTATTTTTAAGAATTCATAATCATAGCACCTGTTAAGAATTTACTGTTTAGTAAATTCGTAATAGGTGCTATGGATAAATTAACAAAACTTTTTTTTAAATTACCAAGTAAAATAAATTGAATGGAGCGTGATGTCAAACCAGTTCATTCAAATCCACCTGATTACAGAATCTCCAGACCTGAAATCTTTTATTAGTACTCCATTTCTATGTTACTCCGTGACAATTATTTTACATTAAGATTTTCGACTTAGGTACACCAAAATAAAGTCGCAAATGCAATGTTAACTTTCAGCTTACTCCTATAAACTGCTACTGCCGCGTAGATGGCCGCGGTCTGCGATACCTTCTCGGGGACATCGCTGGACGATTGTTCATGTTACTGCTCGAACTGCAAGAGAAGATGGACGGCTCTCAAGCTGTTAAGGATCTCAAGGTGGAATTGTTGGGTAAGTAACTTACAGTTTTAGAGTTCCATAAGCAAAGAATAGTCAACGGCCTCCGCTGTCCTTCCGTCCGTCTGTCTGTCAGCGGGCTGTATGTCATGAACTATTATAGGTAGACTATTCTATTCCGATTAAATTTTCCAGTGCGTGAATTTCTATAATTGCTATAACAATTAATAATAAAAGAAACGTGATTGTTCGCCGTTGTTTTGGTTTTTTGGTCCTATCGTAATAATAGAAATACATTAAAGCACCATAAACTTTGTATGTATAAGTGCTAAAATTAAAGTATAACAACAAATAATAAAATCGGTCTCATGCACAGAGGGCTCCCACTAGGGTACTTGCCGTTGAGCTAGAATCTCTTGTATGCAAGTCAGACTCGTGCTTGTTTTTTTTATTATTTATTGTTTATACCCACACCCAAAGTATTTTTTTATGAAATTAGATAATTTTGATGAGCAGTGGTGCCGAGTGGTAACTGCCCCGACTTACGAATTGTACGTCGCGGTTTCAAACCCAGCCAGGCGCACTACTTTGTGTAATTTATTTCACCACCACTGCTCTCAAAAAGGTGAAGGTAGAGAGTGCCTTGTTGCTTTAAGTCCACCTATGTACCACTACTGTACATGAAGTTTAAATAAATAAATAAAACATCGTGAGGAAACCGGCATATCCTAGGACCAAAAATTCGAAGACATGTAACATTCACCAACCCACACTGGGCCCGCGTGGTGGATTGAGGCCCATTCCCTCTCCTAGAGAGAGAGGAGGCCTGAGTCCCAGCAGTGGGAATATTAAAAGGCTGTACCAATGTGCTATATATGCTAGATAATATAGATTAGGTAAACGCGAATGTTATTAAAAAGTGCGAATGTGAAATCCATAATGCATCTTAGTCTAATTATATTATTATGACTAAGGTGCGGTAAGGTATGTTAAAGAATGTAAATACTTTCTTTGTAGGCACTATAATCACTGCGAGACACAATTAAAAAATTAAACTCGTGTATTCCATTTTGAAAAAAATATCTAGACGTATTTAGTAAACTTTAGAAAGTTTGTAAGTGGCGCCAGTGACTGAAAAGTTGAAGGGGAATCGTTTGTCTTGGTATGGTCATGTAAAGAGGAGATATGAAACACATGTTACTGAAAGAGTTATGAGTATACATGTGGATGGGTGGAGAGGAAAAGGGAGGCCAAAGAAAAGATGGATGGGTTGTGTGAACAGTGATATGAAAGAAAAGAAAGTTAGTGATAGCATGACGTGTGACAGGGCAGAATGGAAGAAAAAAACGTGTTGCGCCGACCCCAAATACGATGGGACAAGGGCAGGAAGATGATGATGATGATTTAGTAAACTACAAAAGTCTCACACGCTTAACTGCCTATATGATACGTGTCTACCATTTGCGTTTCGTCACATAAAGCAGGTAAAATAAGGCTATCATGAGTGCCAGTCAAGTCGTATGTATTATTTTATCTGTTTACCTAAAAATGATAAAATATAAAGGTAAATAAAAATTATCTGCTTATCAAAACAGTGGCTCCAGTCATACTCTAGTTAAGGGCCATAGTTAATATTTTTCCGATATATAAACCTAAATATTTTTTTTATTTCGTAACAACTGTTGCTACTCGTAAAGAGAATTTTTAGTGATAAGGGTTCTTATTATGTATGCCATGCCATGAATATCATCGTGATTTATCATAAAGAATAGAGTTATGTAGCTGGTCATGTACCGTCAGCGGTGGTAGCCGAGTGGTAACAGCCCCGACTTACGAGTTGTATGTCGCGGGTTCAAACCCAGCCAGGCGCATTACTTTGTGTAATTTATTTCATCACCACTGCTCTCAAAACGGTGAAGGAAAACATCGGCATGTCCTAGAACCAAAAATTCGAAGACATGTGACATCCACCAACCCGCACTGGGCCCGCGTGGTGGATTACAGCCCATTCCCCACTCCTAGAGAGGAGGCCTGAATCCCAGCTGTGGGAATATTATAAGGCCGACTATGCTATGCATATACCGTCAAACGGGATGCATATAGGGCACGCTATAATTATGGCGATAAGTCACCTCCACGAAATAAAGAAGGTAGGGGAAGTGCCCTACAGATATCGCATGCGTGTTAACATTAAGCAGAGCTGCGCAAACTTTAGCTTATTCGCCGTCAGATACTTGTCGCGATTGGTTGTCTCAGAAATACCCGAAAAATTACTAATTAAGCCTTATTCTGCGGTTTTGACCTGCAAAAACGAAAGCAGAAAAAAAAAATGTATCTTGTGGAGGTGTATTGTATCGTCGGTAGGTATAAAACTTTGTTAATTTTTAATATAGTTGATTTTAATTACAATACCACGTTTTATGACTTCAATGCAAACTATAAACAACCTTATGATCATTGATACAAAGTCTAAATGCACTTGGTCGTCATCTGGAAAATCATATCAAAAATTCTAGTAACTTCGACGCTACTCATTTAGGGATGGGACACATCCGTAAAGCAGGTCGGTATCGATAAATTTTATTTATTTCTAGCTCTTCATTTCATGACTGGCACCATCATCCACAATTTGTGTCGGCCGATTCATGTGTATAAATATATTACTAAGATTGCACAGAAATCTCGAGGTTTTAACAACACGTAACCTGCATCCGTCCGAAGTAGGTGCGGGTTGCTAATCACTTTCTTTCACTTCACGTTCGAAAGGCTGAACGGATTTCAATAAAACTTGGTACATGGGTAGACCACGTCACGAAATTGTTGTTGTTGTTATTTCAAGGTCAGTAAATATTTTTAGTACTACATATCTGTTATCGTTTCATTTATCGTTAGCTTCTGTCAGCGGCTTCGCCCGCGCACTATGCGTTCCGAAATAAGGATAGGAAAGCAAATAACCTCTATCTGTCAAATGTTGCGTGATAAGTACAGTTTGCAAAGAAAACTTATTTGCGTATCAATAGATGTTATTTTTTGCTTTGTATTACTATGTCTTAGTTAACTCTAGAGGAAGTAAAAACGTTATTGTTTAATATAAATTAGGTGCCAAATAAATATATGGTTTTAAGTCATAATTAGTTAAAAATAAAAAGTTATTTTTCTTATTTTCATTGTTAGGCATAATTTATCTTCTTCCATTTTCCACTACTCAGACACTTCACACAGGGACGCAAAGATGAGCCAAGTTGAGGAACTGGATTCTGACTAAACTTTTTTAGTTCACGATTCGTAAATAAATTAAATTTTAAAAATTTCCCAATTTCTTCGATTTGTCATTATAACGTGAAGTCATAAAATGGCAATCGATCCTATTCTTATTTGGAACGCATTTTACTTGATTATATGAAAATAAGATTACCTCCTAGCCCTTCATACAAACATACAAATACCTCTTTAACATGGATATTTTAAAGATAATCAATCAACCTTTTTCATTATTCAAGCATTTGTATGATGTTAACAACATTACATCGCTCACCGGAATAAATTATGTTACATCAATATTAAAATATCGATATATATTTACATCTCTAATTGAGTAGCAAATGAGATTACATGTGCATGGAAATATGACATCTATTTCAAAGGAACTAGCGTTCTAAATAGCATGAATTGGTTACAGCGCCATCTATCGTTGAGTAGCTGAACTCGTTGTAAATTTGTCTATTTAAAGTTTTTAGACAAAAAACGTCTTTATTGTTTGTGTTATGTCAAATAATAACAACTTTCACTCCTTGTAATAAGACTTAATTTTTGAAAGCGATAAGAAGATGATTTATAAAAGTTGCGTTCGTAATTTGTAGCCAATCGAATCACTGTTTTTTATGTGTGTAATGGACAATTTAATATGCAAATGTGTGAGTTTGACGACACTGGTTCCCGTGCTTAGCCACTGTAGGGGCACTTCTATGTATTCTTTTTTCTGTGGTCACCTCTTTGAGGAGCACCTGAAGAGGCGCCACGACGTCCTCACCTTCCGCATGACGCAGGTTTACAATGGGATCACAGAGAGCACAATACAAGGGGAATGACGGCAACAGCGGCGGGGGGAATAACGGCATTAGTGAGACCACATTAAGAGTTTTTGTTCTTACAACTTGCAAGTGAAAGACACTTTTAAGTGTCAACTTACAACAGCATTATCAAGATTAATGTAGGTTGCAAAAAAACAGCAAATAAGACCATGATACAACTAGTATAAGGGCAAATAACTTACAAGGTGCGCCCAATTCCACACCTACAGACGTTATGAAGTGTGTAGTAAGAGTAAAAAAATATAGTCTTAGGATAATAGTAAGATCAAATTTTGCTAGTTGGGCTTGTTCGGTGTTCCAATAGCTGGGTGGTATATATTCGCAGAAAGACGATTGTCACAAGTACATAGGAGTTATATATAGTGTGGTCGGAGCGGATGCTCCATCGATAAATGGCGTTGTATCATTTGCTACATCGCGGTGTTAAGGATTTAACACCGCGATGTAGTAAACGATACAACGCCATTTATCGATTCAAACTTAACTAATAATTCTACAATAATTTAAGCATTTTCTACTATCACGTTAAACAACCCGTTTTTTGCAGGAGATATCCCAATACCAGAATGCATGACGTACCTCGACAACGGCGTCGTATTCGTGGGCTCACGTCTTGGAGACTCGGCTCTCGTGCGGCTGTCAGCTTCAAGAGACGAGGCCAGTCAGTACGTGCAGCCGATGGAAAGCTTCACCAGCCTGGCGCCCATTGTGGACATGTGTGTGGTAGACTTGGAGAGGCAGGGACAGAATCAGCTCATCACTTGTTCTGGTAAGCAGTTTTAAGGAATAATATCATGTTATTCACAGATGTTTTTGATGCTTCAAGAACTGTCTGGGCAAACCTTTTCATCGCCAAGCTAATTGTAATTTTGAAACTCATTTATCAGCTATTAGCAGCTAGTGTTTCCTTCCATATAAATAAATGTTCCGTATATAAATGGTCAAACGTCGAATTTTATTCCACAAACCAGAATATCTGATGTTGAAATGCCTTACTATTCTTAAATTACATTCACTATCGAACCATGAATAAACAAGAAACTGCTATTATAAATGTGCTTTGATAGATTGATTGAAATTAAGCGCATTCTTTGAACCAGTGCTCGTACAAAACTAGTCTTGCATGTTTGAGTTCTGTCATTGTGGAAGAACACAGTAGTAGAATATGTAGGGCTAAAATTGTTGTGTTGAAAACGACTAATAAAATGAACCTGGGTTTAAATATACTGTTGGAACCTTTATGAGCAGTGATAGGAATAGGTAGTGCCTATTAGCCTAAACTTCGAAGAACAGAGACAAGAAACGGAGACTTCCTTCCTACAATAGTACACGCGGGATAAACCGCGGGCATTAACTAGTTAAAAAAAAAACGTAAGGGTCCTTTCACACCACCGATATTGTCTGGCGATTTTTAGGAGATTTCTATGCAAAAAAAAAAAACGAAAGAAAAAATGCTCAAAAATCGCCGGTCGATATCGCTCTAGGTTCATTAAATAGTTAATGGGCTCTAAAGGAAAAATAAAACACATAGAATATTGTTGTAACAAATATATATATTTATATTATTTTAAAATATAACGTAAATGGAAACCATGAAACAAAATGTACAGAAGGAAAGATTTAAGAAACAAATTTATGTTTATCTATCTTTAAATATCTATGTCATATTTATTTTACTGACGTTGAGGGAAGCAATTTTTACTCAAATCAAAGTACAAATTAACCTTTGAAGTTTACAAATTAATATTTGAAGCATTTAGGACAATCAGTTTTAATACTGAACTACTAACTGTTCGGTTTTGATAAAGAACTTGATGCATCAAAAATTGCTAAGAATTTGAAAATCTTTATTTGTGTTACAAATACCATAAAAAATAAAGAACGATTTTAATTTAATCATCGTGATTCGATTCTTCAAGTTCAGTATCAGAACCGAAATTTTCTTTGTCAGATGAGTCATCTAAGTTAAAATACACAATCATATTTTTTTCTATATTTTCAACTGTCAGGCGATTTCTTTTTATGTTAAGAATTCATTTATAAGTTGAAAATGACCTTTCAACATCAACTGAGGTTAAATGCGCGTACATATAGTATGATCGCTCATCCTTTCCTGCTGTTATCGCTTCACATATGTCTCTAATTTTATCTAAACCGGGATTTCTGTCCATGACATTTACGAGTTTATTTTTTATAAGCTCAGATGAACACCAGCTAAGCACAGTTCTCACGTGATCAAATATAATCACGTGATATATATTTTCTCACGTGGTAAATATATAGTAATATATATATAATAGAGTTATTATATATTTATATTAATATATAAATATTATTATTTGATTAATTAATCAAATAATGCAGCAGCAGTGCAGACCGAGCAGTGGTGGCCGAGTGGAAACGGCCCCGACTTACGAATTGTAGGTCGCGGGTTCAAACCCAGCCAGGCGCATTACTTTGTGTAATTTATTTCATCACCACTGCTCTCAAAACTGTGAAGGAAAACATCGTGAGGAAACCGGCATGTCCTAGAGCCAAAAATTCGAAGACATGTGACATTCACCAACCCGCACTGGGCCCGCGTGGTGGATTACGGCCCATTCCCTCTCCTAGAGAGGAGGTCTGAATCCCAGCAGTGGGAACATTATAAGGCCGACTATGCTATGCTATGCTAATTAATATTATTTAATTATATTTCAAAGGATTCCGTTAGAGTTAAATTCGATTTTTGTAATTTCTTTAATCCAATTTGTAAATCTTTAAAATATTCCTCAATGTAGTCCAAGTCCGATTTCAAGTTTTCCTATTGAAGAACATTTTTGGCACACCTAATAGATAGCGCGTCGGAACTTCTTAAAAGATTTACTATATAATTGTTTTAATTTGATCATAATATTTTGCATAATATAACACTGCCTCCAACCAAGTACCCCATCTTGTAATAACGGGTTCTGGAGGAAGCGGCATGTGGGGAAAGGTGTTTTTTAACAAGCGCACTCTATTAGGTGATTTTAAAAATATTTTTTTTACGTTTGAAATTAATTCATCTACATCTGAGTATTCGTATCGTATTTTTTCTGCCACGAGATTCAGTGCATGTGCTAAGCAAGTGACGTGTATCATGTTGGGCAAATAATTTTTCAGCACACGTCCCGCTTTTAGCATATATGCTATACTATCAGTGCATAATACAGCAACGTCTCCTACTTTGGATTCACATATTTTCAAAGCAGTCTATTACAAATTGGGCAATTGTGCTCCCATTAACAATTTCTAGTACTTTGCAAGCAACTAAAAATGGTTTTTGTGTGATCGCATTTAAAGGTGTTACAAGTAAATGTACCATGTATCTGCCTGAAAAATCAGTTGTCTCGTCTAAAGATACCCACAGCTTTTGATTTGCAATTTGTTCATAAATCGAGTCAATTTTAGTTTTAAAAATCTTATCTAAATAAACTTTTCTCAGCAATGATTGCTCAGGAAGCTTTTGTCGATTTGTACAATTGCAGCAAATATATTTATGGAAGAATTTTTTGAAAGCGAGGTTGTTTACTTGAATCCAAGGTATATTACATAATATAAGAAATTGTACTAGGTCCAAATAAAATTCTTCTTTTGGTTTTTTACTTGTCCCTTTGTGTTTCGGACCTTTAACGTGCCTCTTGACACTACTAAGTTTAGCTGTTATACTGCTCTCGCACTTAGAACAATAAATCAAATTACTGGCCGGTTCGTAATATAATTCAGGATGAAGTCCAATCCAACTTTGTACTGTTGCTTTCTTAGGCTTGTTCGCCATCTCCAATCTTACTGGTCTCCAAAAAGATGTATGATGGCAAGTACCTAAAATAAAATAAAATTTTAAGTTTTCCATGCCCCAAAAGGAATAACGAACCTTTATAGATACAGGGAGTGGAAAGGAAAGCGGGAGAGGTGCGCGCATTCCAGCTAGGTGCATCGATTGTATCGATTTAAAGAGTTTATTCTTTCATTTTACGCTCTAATAAAGAAAAACGGTTAGATAATATGAACATGCGTAACATCATTGTTATTGAATTTTTTTTTTCGCATTTTAGTCAATGCGCAAAAGACATATTCCTTTTTGGTTCAAATATTAAAAGAACCGGCCAGAAAAATAATATATTTTGATAGAATTCGTCCACCTTAGCAATTCTTTATGACACCAAAGATATAACATTACTATGCTTGGTAGTATTGAAGTTCACTTTTATATTTGAACCAAAAGTTAAATGCGTGTGTTTTTTTCGTTAACTACGTTTCATACACAATAATTATCTTAAAAACTCCACTAAAAAATATCAAGTTCATACAATTGCATATCAATCTAGACTGTCAAATTGCTAGTTTAAGATAAAATAATATATACATTAATGTTCTTCTTTATATCTAACTTACTGTTTGTTTCCCTACAAGAAATAAAATAAATAACTTTAGCTAAAACATTAAAAAGTAATAAATGTTGACTTACCGTATTATTTGATGTAGACAGACAGGAACAATGTTATTGCAGCAAATCGTAATCCATAGATTAAGCCAAAGTAGTCGTATTAAGAAGATCCTATGAACCAAAAAACGAGCGAGGGTGAAAAACAATATTCACAAAAACAATACAGGAAGATGCGCACTTAACAAACCAAAGTACAGGATTGAAGTGAAGGTAACGTGCGCGCACGCGGGGCGGTAGGGAGTAGGGGGGGAGGGGGTATGTAGACCCTCCCCGCGCCGCACAGGTATGCGACCATGGCGTTTACTTTTTGTAATTTCTAAGAATAGATAACAAAACGCGCTGCCGTAAAATGTGATAATGTGATACCATTATTATGCAATTATTTTAATATCATGCACATTTTTAAATATACTTTAGAAATATATTTCATTAAGATGAAAGAAAAAAAGGTATTTATATTTTCATTTGTAACTAAATATTTGCACATCATGTATAATGGTAGAATGTAAAGGGACCTCATTAATATTAAGATCATACCACTTTGTATACCTACATTCTGGCAAATAAATGAATTATTTATTTATTTTAAATACCGACAAAATCAAAATCAAAGCATTTATTTCAAATAGACCATTTACAGGCACTTTTGAATAGTCAATGTCGGTCAGTCCAAGAAAAGTGAAGCTAAATTGCACGTTCCAAAGAGTAGGTTTCTATGGAGAAGAACGTGCAAGAAACTCCATGGACACTCTTTTAAATCATAGTATGTGTTACATATAATGCCTTTTTTACACTTGAACTTTAGAAATCTCATTAAACGTAGCCGAGAGTGAGCTAGAAAGAAGATATTTACTTCGAAACGTGTACTGCTTCTTATTCAAACATTGTGATTCATTGTGTATTACGATCAACAAGTCATTTACAAAATGGTCTCCAAAAAAAATTTCAGAAAATTTTATGGTTGTAACGACTGTGTATGTTATTATTTTAGTATGATATATCTAGTCGCAAACTTTAGGTAAATATAGACGAATTACTTATTCCAAATAACATTTTTTTTTAATGTATTTATGTGTTGTCTCGAAATTTCGGGACAGATGTGTCGGAAAAAATTTAGTCCTAAGGAAGTCTCCGTTTCTTGTCTCTGTTCTTCGAAGTTTAAGCAAATAGGCACTACCTATTCCTATCACTGTTTATGAGTATTAACTCATCCCCAATAGTATTTAATGTAATATATTAATTTATCACAACATGTACACAATTAAAACCACCAGATGAACACCTTAAATAAAAATATTACAACTACCGCCCGCCTGTCCGATATGGATCTAACTCGAGTCATTAACTGCGCGTAGTCTTCCACGCACGGCTCAAAGAGATGTTAGCAAACCGGCCCAGGACGGGGGAATTTCTGAAATGGAAACCCGTGCTCCTAGGCCGCAAAGGGCAACGGAAAAAGGGACTGAGGATAAGCAAATATTGACCTCCTTATGAGACAGTCGGGTAAAAATGAGCTGTCGGTAGGGGATCTTCTACTTGAATAAAACTCTTGGGTGACTCTCACGTTTTACTTATATTATTCTTCAGGATTCGATATCAGCCCATTGCGCTACAAATGTTATGTTCGAACTCCAAAAACTAGACATTTCTTTGTTCTATGCAATTTTTAAACCTATTCTAGAACTGCAAAATCCTTAAAAGTATTTTTTACGAGCCAGTTCTTTAGCTATAAAAACCTAACTCATGCGATCTTCTTTCGATATCACATGAGCAACTGAAGAAACACTGGTGAGGTTTAGTCGCCCAGAGAAATAAAAATGCTATGTGAAATTAGAATTTGGCTTGGTCTCAATTAAGTCCCTACTACAAAATAGCCTTATCTCCTTAGGTGCGTTCAAGATGGGTTCCTTACGCATCATTCGCAATGGAATTGGTATTCAAGAACAAGCATCCATCGACCTACCGGGTATCAAGGGCATGTGGGCGCTCACTTTAGCAGAGAACCAGACGTACCACGATACCCTTGTACTTGCCTTTGTGGGACAAACCAGGTAAGTTTCGTTACTAAATATTACACTTTGCGGTTTAATTAAAAGGGCATAACGTGTATAATTGACATGATCAGGGTCTTTATAGATAAACTTTGTCTTCTAAAAAAAAGATGACAGTGACAAAAAGTTCAAAAGTAAAAAAAAAACTTTCAAGCAGTTTGTTGATTAAAATCAGTAAATCGATCAGTAAACTAAAAGAAAGTCATTTTAGTAAGTAATACTAATCGTCTGCTCGAGCCCTTTATTTTGATACCCTACATGACTGTCAAGAATATAATTTGGTGCCAGTAGAATCAACGAAAACTCTCAAGCTGAACTGTAACAAGTCGTTTAGGGTCTAGGGCGTGCCAAAAAAATATACATACATACACTCCAAAAACATAACCCTCCTTCTGGCGCGGGTAAAACAAGTCTGAAGTATAATATATATAAATTCGCTTTTGTCGCAATCAGTAAACTTTTGATGAGCTTTGCTTTCCAGTTATTTCGATGCAAAGTTAATGTGGGTGTTCCATTTTTTTTTTAAATTTTCATTTTTATTTTTGGACATGGATCTTTTGGTTTGTTCAGATCGCCCTGTCATCTTTTATGTGATCTGGTACAACACATTCTGGCTGTGTCTAGGCTCCACTTACCTATAGTGTATTCGCGTTAGGAAAATAGTGATTCATTGTTGTCACTCATATCATCATATCTATGATAGCAAATTAGAAAGCCATGTTCATATTGACCAGTTGATTTAAGCCCTTCAGACAGAACGCACGCATCTTTTGTTAATTTTGGGAATTAATACCTCACTTTTTCGTAAAAATAAAAATGATATTACTGACGATTATGACTAAAGTTTAAAATAATTACTTAATATTTGAAGATACTGTGTCATAAAAAGTTTGCTTTAATATTAATGGTTTAATTTTTACCCCGTTATGAATACGTCTTTACTTTGCAGTAGCACTGATGAGTCACTATTTTCTTAACGCGAGCACTGATGAGTCACTATTTTCTTAACGCGAATAGGTTATTTTGTTGTGTTTATTTTAGCTTACAGCTAATGGTGTGATGTAGCCAGCGCAAATCCAATTAAATTTGGCAGCTTTTTGAGCAATGTCAGTGATCTATGTTTTGGACTGCAGTGTGGTGCTATGAATATGATCTAAAGGCAATCTCATAAAAACTTAAAATGATAGTCAAAATCATGGGAAAATCATAGACTAATGAAAGTTATTAAAATATGGGAGTTGTCCCTCTATTGGTATAATTCCAGTTTTGTGTAATGAGTGGTAATATTTTTGTGACCAGGGTATTAACACTAAGTGGTGAAGAGGTAGAGGAAACAGAAATTAAAGGCTTCGTTGCAGACCGACAAACGTTCTACACAGGAAATGTCTGCCATAACCAACTTATTCAAGTGAGTATAATATAATAATATTTTATTTTCATTTTTCGGTTTACCCTATACCTAAACTTGGGTGATAAACCTAAACTTTTTTTAATAATGTCATACTGAATGTGCTCATTTTAGAACTTAATGTTCAAGGACCGCATCATTATTGCGAGCGTCTCTTGAGTGACAGAGGAGAATATACTAAGTGTTACAAAGTCATACTATTTTTTCAAGCCAAACAGCAGTCACGGTGTTTTATTGTCGCGTGAATATGATATATTTTTAGCACAACACAACATATAACGTTATTTTCTGCCAAAAACATGCGAGGTAGCGTGGTCGCAATGCGCCAATGTGCGACTGTTTCTAACAAAACTGTGCGAAGATGCGTATTTCGGAAACGTGTACAGCCAAGTAGTACGAGGGATGCGTACTGGATTCTGTGTAGCTGTGCGCGGATAAACACATTTATCGCTCGCATTGCTCGCACATATTACGCACAGCTTTTCGACTTTTCCACCTCAGCTGTGCTAAGTCTGGCTAGGAAAATGAAGTGATCCAATTGGTGATTTTTTTCTCGCGCATCATCTTGTTGCGTCGCACACTTTCGTGGAATAGAGAAAGATTCCAAAGCCTTTATATACCATTTTCTACACAGTCAAAGAACACAAGTGTAATTTAAATTATTGTCACCAGGTAACAGACGAAGGCATTCGACTCATAGCTCGCAGTCCGTCGGGCTGGGCATTAGCCGCCGAGTGGAAGGTGTCGGGTGCACGTGGCGTGTCCGTAGTGGCGTGCAGCAGTACGCGCGTGGTTGCAGCGGCCGGTCCGCGTCTGTACCTAGTGGCTGTGCACGACGCACGTCTGGAGCTGCTGGCGTGAGTATACTGAGTGGAAGGTGTCGGGTGCACGTGGCGTGTCCGTAGTGGCGTGCAGCAGTACGCGCGTGGTTGCAGCGGCCGGTCCGCGTCTGTACCTAGTGGCCGTGCACGACGCACGTCTGCAGCTGCTGGCGTGAGTATACTGAGTGGAAGGTGTCGGGTGCACGTGGCGTGTCCGTAGTGGCGTGCAGCAGTACGCGCGTGGTTGCAGCGGCCGGTCCGCGTCTGTACCTAGTGGCCGTGCACGACGCACGTCTGCAGCTGCTGGCGTGAGTATACTGAGTGGAAGGTGTCGGGTGCACGTGGCGTGTCCGTAGTGGCGTGCAGCAGTACGCGCGTGGTTGCAGCGGCCGGTCCGCATCTGTACCTAGTGGCCGTGCACGACGCACGTCTGCAGCTGCTGGCGTGAGTATACTGAGTGGAATGGGTTGGGTGCACGCGACGTGTCCGTTGTGGCCGTGCACAACGCTCGTCTGCAGCTGCTGGCGTGAGTATACTGAGTGGAATGTGTTGGGTGCATGCGGCGTGTCCGTTGTGGCCGTGCACGACGCATGTCTGAAGCTGCTGGCGTGAGTATACTGAGTGGAATGTGTTGGGTGCACGCGGCGAATCCGTGGTGGTGTGCAGCAGTATGCGCATGGTTGCAGCGGCCGGTCCGCGTCTGTACCTGGTGGCCGTGCACGACGCACGTCTGGAGCTGCTGGCGTGAGTATACTGAGTGAAAGGTGTCGGGTGCACGCTGCGAATCCGTGGTGGCGTGCAGCAATATGCGCGTGGTTGCAGCGGCCGGTTCGCGTCTGTACCTGGTGGCCGTGTACGACGCACGTCTGGAGCTGCTGGCGTGAGTATACTGAGTGGAATGTGTTGGGTGCATGCGGCGTGTCCGTTGTGGCCGTGCACGACGCACGTCTGAAACTGCTGGCGTGAGTATACTGAGTGGAATGTGTTGGGTGCACGCGGCGAATCCGTGGTGGTGTGCAGCAGTATGCGCGTGGTTGCAGCGGCCGGTCCGCGTCTGTACCTGGTGGCCGTGCACGACGCACGTCTGGAGCTGCTGGCGTGAGTATACTGAGTGAAAGGTGTCGGGTGCACGCTGCGAATCCGTGGTGGCGTGCAGCAATATGCGCGTGGTTACAGCGGCCGGTTCGCGTCTGTACCTGGTGGCCGTGTACGACGCACGTCTGGAGCTGCTGGCGTGAGTTTACTGAGTGGAAGGTGTCGGGTGAACGCGGTGAATCCGTGGTGGCGTGCAGCAGTATGCGCGTGGTTGCAGCGGCCGGTATATAATAGATATCAAGCAGCTCATGCGTATCGATCGCACCGCACCGTGTCGTATTCGCACCGCGCCTGTAACACGTCACAAGGCGCGAATCACGCAGCCCGTGCGTACAGTTGCACGCTTACTCTTCTTCTGTCTCTTGTTTGAAAGAACGGTCGTAATCTTCTGGAGGCGTAAATGTGATTCGCTTTACAAATTTTCGCTACTTCCCGCTGCTGACCGAAATCCTAGTGCACTCGTGTAAGGGTCCATTTACAGCATACTTAATTTGATCCATCCATTGAATAGGCGACCTTCCTCGCCCTCTGATGCCCTTCACTTTTGCCAATTAGGACATAGCATTCCATGGAGCAACTCTCGCGCTAGGAGACGTGATGTTTCTGCAAGCAAAAAAATTAATACACAATTAACTTTCAGCGAGGTATGCATGGATGAAGAAGTAGCCTGCTTGGACCTGGGTCCTGGCGAAGAAGAAGCGCTTCTAGGAGTGGGTCTATGGACCGATATTTCTGTGAGGGTGCTGAAGCTCCCCAATCTCCGGCCATTGCACACTGAGAAACTATCTGGTGGTGAGTTGTAGTTATACATTTAAAAGTATTATGCAGTTACTACTGCTAGGCTCTAAAACCAGGATAATTGATGTGGATCAAAAGTCTTCCCAATGAAATAATGGCAAGATATGTGTGCCACATGCCCTAGAAATTATCGCACCTTTAATCTAATACCGTCACTAAACGTTTAGTGACTTCGTTTTGTGACGGTATTGGATTTAAGGTGCCTTATGTAGACGGGTGCCAAAGTAGCATAGAATTGGTGCCCTGAGACTAAGCTACGGAGTCCATGAAGGAGATGTCGGTGAACTAGACAAATTTCGCCAAAACTAGAAGGGAGAGACGCGAGAGTAGAGGGAAGCCTTCGCCCGGAATAGGATGCAATAGATTAATGAAAAAAAACGTCTAAACTAATATTGGTCGTCGTCGCAAGTCGTAGTCTTCGTTTACGATGACCATGTGTCAAATATTTTATTTCACGACAACTTTATAGTTACGTACATTCTTAGGACTTCAGTTTGTGGCAAAAAAGTAAAAAAAAAAAATTATTTATACTACTAACTCAAACGACAAAGCAAATTTTAACACTATTTTTTTTCCAGAAATAATCCCACGATCCCTGCTAATCTGTGTACTGGAAGGTGTGTGCTACCTACTATGCGCGCTCGGAGACGGCTCTATGTTCTATTTCACGGTGGATCAGGAGACAGGAGCACTCACCAACAAGAAGAAGGTCACGCTAGGAACACAACCTACTGTGCTCAGAAGTTTCAGGTACGATCATACCTCATGTTCACTTAATTTTTATCTTCGACAAACCTGCAGTGCCATCTATACCACTATATACAAACTTCAAAACAAAACCTAAAGTTACACAAATCCTACATTGCGCTATTAAAATTATCCGCGGGATTTGAACAGACAAAAGTTGCCCTCCAGATGCGACACTCGGTTGCGCATACCTCTATAAACTGTAGACTTCCTATGAGTACTAACAGTGTGTACTACCTATTGTGTACGGAAGACTGTTCCATTTTCTACATCACGGTAGACCAGGACACAAGCTCACTCACCAATAAGAAAGTCACATTAGGTATACAACTCACTGTACTTAAGAGTTTTAGGTGCGACCACACTGCTATCTGGCTTGAAGGACCGTTTTATTGAGTGCAGTGTATTGTTCATAGGCTTATGATGCTATACGGCTCGAAGGACCGTTTTATTGAGTGTAGTGTATTATTCATAGGCTTACGATCACAATGCTATCCGGCTCGAAGGACCGTTTTATTGAGTGTAGTGTATTGTTCATAGGCTTACGATCACACTGCTATCTGGCTCGAAGGATAGTTTTATTGAGTGTAGTGTATTGTTCATAGGCTTACGATCACACTGCTATCCGGTTCAAAGGACCGTTTTATTGATGGTAGTGTATTGTTCATAGGCTTACGATCACACTGCTATCCGGCTCGAAGGACCGTTTTATTGAGTTTAGTGTATTATTCATAGGCTTATGATCACACTGCTATCCGGCTCGAAGGACCGTTTTATTGAGTGTAGTGTATTGTTCATAAACTTACGGTTGACCACTAACTCACCCAATGGATAGCGACATGTGGTTAACGATGGAGCGCGCTTGCCTGTATGTTTGTGTAGGATAAGCAGTAAATGACATTCTTTCAAGTGAGTTGACGTGAGTTAAGTACTGCCTTATTCATTATAACAAGGTATTACTGAAAACGAAGGCAAATATCGTGAGGAAACCGGCATGTCCTAGAACCAAAAAATCGAAGACATGTGACATTCACCAACCCGCACTGGGTCCGCGTGGTGGATTACGACCCATTCCATCTCCTAGAGAGGAGGCCTGAGTCCCAATAGTCGGAACGGTCCAAAGTTTGTACGGAAAAACCGACTTTCAGGCGGGCGAAGCTAGTGTTATATATTATGTATTGATAACCATATTTAATTTTTATTTTTAATCGACCTCAAAAACGAGTAGGTAATATTTTCGGCTGTATGTATTTTTTTTATTTGTCCTCAGGTCGCTCTCGACGACAAATATATTCGCGTGCTCGGACCGTCCCACAGTGATCTTCTCGTCGAACCACAAGCTAGTATTCTCTAACGTCAACCTCAAAGAGGTGACGCATATGTGCTCGCTCAATGCACAAGCCTATCCTGACAGGTGAGTCTCACCAACACATTATTTTAAAGTTAATTTTTATATGGGTTCATTGAAAACTAAATGTATACGAACGTGGGTAATTAAATGGCGGTTTACACGTAGACAATTTTTTCTCCACAACAATAACCAATCACTATGTATAGCAACAAAATAGATAGGAACAGAAGATAATCTCATGTATGTACTTCACTTTTCATACCTACGTTCGGCGTTAGGGTCAGCGCGTGGCGCCGAACTGTCTGAGTGCGACCGGGCGCGTTGATAAATGCCTACCTAATCTGAATAGTAAAAATGTTATATGGCCCTAAAATCATCTTCTCTTTCTCGGCGCGGGGCCTGTTCTGTGTTACGTTAAAACAAACCATCAAAATACAAGTTAATATCTACTTATCTCTCTGAAACAACTGCTAGCCTAAAAAACTTCAATTCACAGTTTAAATGTTGTATGTAACAACCGTCCACTGAACAGTTAGAATAAAGTTTTTTTGTTGGTCCATTTTCCACAAAAATTTTCACAGACGCGTGTTTCAAACGAATAGCACTCGAGCTCGCATTGAGCTGAATTGAGCCAAGATATCGTGTCCGTGAGCGGTGTCTATGCGTGCGTTGCGAGCGCGCTTTGTATGTAGATTGCCTTCTGTACGTATCTATTTTGTGGTATAGCACAATAATCCGTTTAAATATCGCAAAGGTAGATAGTGGATTGATATCCCACATTAAAAAAGGGTCGTTGGAGGATATCATTTCTCGCAGTTCACAATGTATCGTTGTCGAAACAACTAACTCATTTTCGGTCTGGTCGATCGCTTTTATACGCCAAAAAGACGTTTCAAGACCACTCTAGAACAATGCAGTCGCTTCGCGGGTCATAAATAAAAAAAATGACATTTTCTAGAATCTTGTGACATCATTCCAATTTACACGATATTGTAATATCAATGGAGGTACTTTCTGTGAACTTTGATGGAATTTTCTAGAGCTTGGTATGGACTTCATTTCTAGAATTTTTACTCAACAATGAGGTTTAGTTATTTGATGCTACTATTGACTTCGGCGGAGATATAAGTTTCACGTCGTAACAGTATTATAATATTAATGATGAATACTTTTTATTGTACTTAATTTACTTAGAAACTATAATGCTACCTTAATTATTTGACTAAAAGACTGCTTAAGGTGAATGTTCCGCTGGCCTGTTCATACATTTTTCGTTCGAACTATACTCCGTACATAGACACTTTTTGCTCAAAACGAATCACTTTATCACTTTTCTACAATGAAATAGTTCCGCGTGTAACTTTTTGGTAAATAATTTGCATTATATATTGAGAAAAACAGTCTAGAAAACCGGGCAAAATTAGACATTTTGTTTACTAGTGTGAGTGCGATTTGACAACCAAGCTTGCCGCCATGAATGCGATAGATTATAATACTTAACGCTAGATGGCGTGCAACCGATATTGTAAATTTGAAAAATCTTTACTAAATTTATAATAATGGTTTCCATTAAAAAAAGCATTATAATAACGTAAAACTAACTATCATAAACGAAAACATAAAACATTGTTGTTGTCAAATATTGTTAGCGTTAGTTATTATTATTGTTACTAGCAACAATTTCGTCAAACGAAACCTACGAGAAACAAAACGCGACGTTGCCGTACTTCCTAGTTCCTTCCTACTTGACCCTTTGACCCGTAATGTTTCTAAGAAAAACCGTTGCCAAACTTCGTTCGATTCGATAATTCGGTTGACTTGTAATAAAATACATTTTGAAGCTCTAGGCTAGCAGTGATAGGTTTTACGCGCGGAATTTCTTGTATGTTTTGAATTTTATGCATTTTCATAGATTCGAACAAATATTTCTTGTATGTATTTCATTCCAATTTAATGTAATTATAGCAATGTATTGTAGTAAAAGTTGCATAGACGCAATTTTATTTTAAAATAAAAGTAGGTACCAATCTTTCGGTGGTATTAGCAAGTCGGCCCGTGAGTTTAGCTGGCTATTTATTACAAACTAAAATCTTCTCATAGAAATCACCAATCGATATTATTAACTGATTCGTTAAGTTATACTTAATTAATATCAAGTATATAATTTTTTTTTTTACTTTATAATATATTATCTATCATATGTAAATCAAATTTATAAGTCGCTTTAAATATATATATTTCCTGTCATATTCTTTTTTCAGATTAGTAATACAAATAGTTATCGATGGACAAACAAACATTAGTTTTACTTGGTATGTACCAAGTAAAACTATATCGCGTCATAATGTGCATTCCGTTACATATAATTATGGATTATGATTTATTATTTATGGTTGTTCTGCAGGGATTTATCCCCACTAGATATTATTTTCTTAATTGTCAATCAATATTATATCAAAATTATTTGGGTAAGTAAAATTTTACTGCTATAATTTTCTCAAAATGCGAATGTAATTTTGAACGTAATTTGGAACGTCAATATTTGTAATACTCTGTATTATCTACGGACATTACTTTGCATGACATGAGATTGCATTTCGAACGAATTCCGAATTTATAAAAGTACCTAACATATTCACATATATACATATATTGTCTTGTATATCATTTGTTTTTGTGTATTTCAGTTTAGGTTTACATCTTGGTTCCTACTGTCTGATGCTGCGAGAAAGATAGCGTACCAAACGCCACGAATATTCAGGCGTCCGTAAATTGACATAAAGAGTGAAAAGCGCATTCAAACGATTATATGGTGACTGAACTGCAAGGACTATTATTGCAATGTCAATGGAACTGAAAACAAGGAAGGAAACTTCGTAGAAGATCTAAAAAAAGGATGCTCCAGAAGTGTGGGCACTGATTTATGCCACCAATGAAAAAATTGCCTTGAAGGCAGGCCTTTTGTCAAATGAGACGACAAATGTGGCAGAAAACTTTATGAGCGTAATAAATAAAATCAGCTGAGGAAAACGAATTAATCTAGGTAAAGGGGGATCGTACCAACGTGTTCATGTGGCAGGTAAATACTATATACATTTACTTTTCTATTAGAGCAAACAGAAGTTGGAACCAAAAAGAAATGTTATGTTTACCAGTACTGTTTCCTTATACTTATATTGTACATAACATACATATAATTTCTATCTATTTTTTTCATATTTTCTAGTAAAATTATATTTTATTTTCAGGGCTATCGCTTGCTACTGGACACAAATGGTATAAGACTGCATGGAAAAAGCAGACCACACAGAGTCCAGGAACACATTTAAAAAAATACATAGAGCGAAAGGAACAGAGCAGAATACGATAAGATTTGTCAACACTCAAACAATTTTTTGTTCGAAGAGAAAAAAACACAAACCAGACAAGAATTATGGACCTGAACCGAGTGATCCAATTGATATTGATGAACTACAATTGAGAATATGGTGTGAAGAATGGTTAGCAGAATTAATAAAATTTATAATTCTATTGCATGTCCACTATATTTTAGCATGATAATTACTCTTACTATAATATTAAATTTATTTCAGGTTCAAGGATGAATGCGTGTCAGTAACATGGATAAATGCTACTTCAAATGTTTTATTTCAGTCAATGAACCTTAGACAGTTATAGAAGTTTGTCGAGATAATGAATTTATCAGCAATATGATGCCAAAGCCATTAGACTTTTTAAAATACTGTATTCTGCCAGAAATCATTTTGAACCATGGTCAAAAAAATGTGAAATGTATAGATATGAAAGGTACACTAAATTATTACTCTTTTTTATTTATTTCATAATTTCCATAAATTTCAATCTATATTAATTTTTTCTTGTGGAAAATTGTTCTTCAACATCCACATAAAAAGTTACACACAAAATATACTAAGTATAGTCATTTTCTTTTGCAGCAGCTGTTAAGTGGTGGTTTTCCGGACAAGAACTTCAGGATCAAATGATTGTTTTAATTGTATGTTTAGAATCTACATTATCAATGTTTACAATCATAGAGTGAATGAAAAGAACTTTGTAGCTTTTTTATTTCCTTTACAATTAAAACAATACTTTAGCAGATATGTATAACCATTTGTTAGTTATGTTTAAGTTTTACAAGAATAAAAATGTGATTATGGATGCTTAGATATTATCAAACATTTTTCCACCTTCTTGGTTGCAATCTCTTATTCTAATTTGTGTTTTAAATTTGTTGTCTTGTTTATGAAATAGAGTTTCTAGCGTTTGTCTTGTACTGGTGTGTAATTAATTTTGAAAAAGATTGTTTTTTAGTAAATGGTCATGTATCAAGCATTTATGTCTCTATAATTACTTGTAATAATTGTTAGTTGGAATATGTTATTTTAAATAATGTAATAAAAGGTAATAAAATAAAACTGTCTTATAATGCATTCTTGACATTCATTTGATTCACAAAATTAGAGGTCAATTAAATAGTTTACACCTGAAATACCGCCTTTTATTTTTATAATATAATCATAACAGGTACTCCCCCAGACATAATTATAATTTCTACAGAAACCAGGCTTATAACTTTTAAATGCACGCCATCTAGTGGTAATTTTGTTAGATTTTAAAGTAGTCGTTCGTGTCTATGTGTGTGTAAACGATACTATAAGCAGAGTTGGATATTAGTATTTCGAAAAATGGCGAATCAGATGGGTTTTGAGACTATAATTTGACTAACTTCGATAAAGTGGAATGTCCGATTTACGCTGTACTATTTCTGTGACTTAATATTGTTTCAATTACACTCAAAACAAAATAAAACTGAAAATGTTGACTTCAGCGCCATCTAGCGGGAAAATGGCCACGAACAACCCGTAGCAATCACCTTAAACTGAGGTGAATCTTACGCACGTAGGTTTTTTTTATGCAAGCTAAAGAAAAATCAAGTGACTAACTGATACAAGAGATTGACACAATCAGCGCGTGCGAATGTGGTCCTGTGTCCCGCGCTGTATGCCTCACTTCGAGCAGAGCTTCCTAACCTTTTTACCGTTTACGTCGAATATATCCGACAATCTCACGTTTCTACCAAGGGTCGCATATCCACGACCAAATACTCCATCTCGTCAACTCTTCTGTCACCTAAGGGGATTGAAGGGCTCAACGAGAAGGAGTACCCAATCGCAAATACACGTTGTTCTTGTCCTAAATATGTTAAATTGATATTGAGTTATGTTGTCTAGTTTGGCGTTAGCAACAGACAGCACGGTCACAATAGGCACCATTGACGAGATACAGAAGCTGCACATCCGCACCGTGCCGCTTGGAGAGACTCCCAGGCGGATCGCCTATCAAGAGGCTTCACAGGTAAATACGAAAACTAATAATCCATATTAATATTATAAAGAGGAAAGATTTGTGACTGAAAAGTTGAAAGGGAATCGTTTGTCTTGGTATGGTCATGTAAAGAGGAGGGATGAAACGCATACATTAGGAGAGGAATCCCTCTTCCTCTCGGCCGAAGAAAAGACGGATGGATTGTGTGAAGAGTGATATGAAAGAAAAGGAAGTTAGTGATAGCATGAGTGACAGGGCAGAATGGAAGAAAAAACGTGTTGCGCCGACCCCAAATAACACGGGACAATGGCTGGAAGATGATGATGATGAAAGAGGAAAGATTTGATTTTTTGTTTGTTTGTATGTTAAGATTTAAATAAAAAACTACTTGACCGATTTTAAAACATTCTTTCACCATTAGAAAGCTACATCTTCACTGAGTAACAGAGGCTATTTATTTTCTTTCATGCGGGCGAAGCCGCTTGCAGAAGCTAGTGATTTATGTACTCGTAATAAGTTTAACATTAATCACGAGAAACAAAGTAATAATAATAAAGTTCATAGAAAATAAGTCGCAATAGTTTCTGTAGGTAGTAGGTCCTTGGGTGCCCTTGCATAGCGCGTACAAGGATAATCGACAGTTGGTACCACGTTTCCTGAAATGTCTCTAAAAGGCCTTTGCGATTTGCTTTTGGTCCCTCGTACGCCTTCTATATTAGAAATGTTTGAAAAAAAAGGGTTGATGAAATCGGTAAAGTCTTTTTCAAGTTATGGCGTGCCTAAAGTTAGTATAATATAAAAATTAATCCTTATTTCCCATATGGATTCATTTTTATATTATACTAACTTTTGCCCGTGGTTTTTCACAACTGACTATTCTATTCTACTCTAGTCAACTCTACCCTATTCTACCTACCTTAGGGTAAGGTAGAAGCTATACTCCCTATATAGCTCCATTCCTTTAACAGTTCAGTTTACGTCTTCAAATGGATCGCGTTAAAAGTTCGTGGTAGGGCCTCTGGTCATGAGTTAGATCATCGCGAAGCGAAATGCGGTGTGGTGATTGGCGCCTTGTTACTTCCTTCATACGCTTGTGTATATTACTTTGTACCGTTCGCTGCGCCGCTATTCACTTCACTGGTAGCGGCGCCGTCATGAGCAGGCAGTAAGACGTGATCCCCCCGCAGACGTTCGGCGTGATAACGATGCGCGTGGACAAGCTGGAGTGGAGCTCCCTGGGCGGCGGCGGCGGCGCGGCGGCCGTGGCGGTGCGCGCGAGCGCGTCCACGGCGGCCGCCGCCACGTCGGGCGCGCCGCTCGCGCAGCCCAAGCACGCGCCCAACGCGCTCGACCTCGAGGTGCACAACCTGCTCATACTCGACAACCACACCTTCGAAGGTAACACCACCATTCTTCTTATTCATTCTAGCACCATACATACTAATAAATTGTAATAAATATAAAAAAAACTACCTTACAAGTGGAACAAGGCCAGAAACAGATTCCAAGCTACCAAGTAACGAGCTTCTCAAAGAGGAACCTTCTATAAATACAAGACGTATCCAGACAAACTTTATGTTACGTTATAAGCCGTATAGGTAGCTAGTTAATAGCAGAGCTATCAGCCTTCCTTTGTATACTAGACATAGAAACAGCTTTAATTAGTCACGTGATATTGCATTGTCATTTATAAATCTTTGATTGTCGATGGCTACCCTAATTACTTGATTATGGACTTCAGACGCAGTGATTGAACAAACAGTTGCCACAAAATAGATATAGAAGTCAATTTCATGTATGGACTTCACTTTTCATACATACGCTCGGCAGTCAATGGATCCCATGTTAACTGTTTACCTACGGGCGCTTACCTACCTACCTACCAAACTGTTTTGTGTTACATTAAAACAAGCCATCAAATTACAAGCAAATACAGATACCGGCACAAATCTTTATCGATCGATGACGATGGATCGCTTTGCGCATCGTATACATTAGCGAGCCAATCACTGTACAAGGATTGCACTCCCCGCCTTCGCGTCTAACTTCATACCACTAAAGAGGCCCGATATTTCACTTCTACGCAAGTGGAAGTCAGCGCTCAAGATCCATGTCAGTATCTGTACCTTTATAACTCTCTGAAACAACTGATATTAACATAAATAAAAAACGATAATTCACCATTTAATGTTGAATTCAAACAACTGTCCGATGGAACAGTTAAAATAACTTTTTTTTTTTGCTCAAAAATAGCACAAAAAAGTTCACAGAGGCGTGTCTCAAGCGTATGCACTTGCACTGGTCCGAGCGCTCTGAATCGTGTCCATGAGCGATGTCTATGTGTGCATTGCTTGAGCGGGCTTTGTATGTAGATTGACTTCCATACACTAGTGTTCTGTGCAGCTACTGCGCTGCGAGTCGCAGTTTCATCTCGTACAGTATTTTTATGATCTACAATTGTTCCGAGCATGTGTCTTTGTTAGCGCAGATTGATTGATGCATACATCCCATCTTACAGTTCTCCACGCGCACCAGCTGATGACCAACGAGTACGCGATGTCGCTAGTGTCGTGCAAGCTGGGCGATGACCCCAACTACTACTACGCCGTCGGCACCGCCATACTTAACCCGGAGGAGTCGGAACCTAAACAGGTATACGTTTGTCCATACTTCCGTACTAATCCCAATTAATAGTACTTTGTTAAATATAAACTAGTGCTTGACTGCGATCCCACCTGGCGGTAAGCAGTGATGCAATCATTGATAGTGGCTGGTGAGGTCTTGTTTCGATCAGACATTAAATATATTATAATATTAGTCTCTCGATTCATAATTATTGGTTGTTGCACTGATTTTGACAATTCTTTATTTGATCACGTTCAGCATCATCATTATTTCAGCCGAAAGAAGTCCACTGTTGGACATAAAAAAAAATTAGACAGGAGTCCCCCAAGTATAGTCACACAGGAAGTCCTGTGCGTTTGATTTGATCACGTTGCTCACATTATATTTGCAAATTATCAGCATTTAGAAAATAATGTACTCATAAAACCATTTTTGTTGTTTTTGCAATTGCTCCATATAATAAACATAAACATTGTTTATTGTTTAGTTTTGTACTAATACTGTATTATTACATTCAGTTTGTCTTTGGAACTAATGTGTATATTTTATTTTTTCATTATTCCACAGGGTAGGATCCTACTATTCCACTGGTCAGAAGGCAAGCTGGTTCAAGTAGCGGAGAAGGAAATCAAAGGAGGATGTTACACACTAGTCGAGTTTAACGGAAAACTACTCGCCACCATCAACAGTACTGTACGTATACCGGAACATCATATAATATTTTGGGTTTGGTGAAAGCGGTAAACTAACCCGCGAAATTGAATTTTCGTAACTTTCAAGTCCTTAGTTCATTAAAATATGATTTGCCACCGTAACACTTATTTAATTACGAAATTATACTAATTAAAATGCATCAATATAACCTTTTCAGTTCAGCTAACACTATTGAATGATTTTTTCACGAAATAGTGTAATAATAATTTTGTGAGTTATTCTGGCACTTTCACCTTAAGCTAGGTTAAGCCTACTGTCCACGGACGCGTAGCTTCATAGACGCGTATTCTTCAATAAGCGCTTGGTGTACGCCTGCTTACAGCTTACATACAAAACTATGAAACTGTCGACGGAGCAGCGACGGCACAACGTCGCCGCATCGTCGACAGAGTTTACGCGTCTATGAAGCTATGCGTCTGTGGACAGTGCCTTAGTTGAAAGGGAGGAGACATATTTATTTTTATCATTATTTAAGTTCTGTTTTGAAGTTCGGTAACGACGAAAGAAGCGATTGATGAAAAAAAAAATAACTCTAAAAATTAATATGAACAAAAAAATGCAATGTGGAGACGACAATACAACAAGAACAGGCAATGCTTCATCATTATGAACAAGTTCTACCATAGGACCAACAACAAAAAAATAAATTAATTACCCAATACTTTTCTGTTTACTTCAAATCTACTGAAGAGCCAACTGTGCAAACAACATGGCAATTACAGTATAGAACTATTCAATAATAATAAATAATAATTTTAATTAACTTACTTCAAGAGTAAAACTAGTAGTTGTGATTTTTTTTTCTGATATGGCGGTAAAAAATGAAATCCGTTTTCTTATGCGCGCGCATCTTTAAATGGCAGCCATAGACTAGTTAAGCTGCTTTAATAAAAATTAAAATGAGGTTGCATGTCTATGCAAACAAAAAATAAAATTATTATTATTTACAAGTTAAATTGTTTATTTAAACATGAAATTGCATGAAATGAGTATGACACTAATTATATTGAACAATAAACACAAGCCAAATTTGTTTTTTTTTTCCTATTGAAACTCTTTTGAGAACAAAGAGGTTTAACAAAAAGATTTCGTTTACTTTATCACACTAATGGTAATTAAAATGTCACAGTTTGGATACAAGCGCCATTATATACCTAAGTGAGGTGCAATTAGAGTCACTTTCTGATAGTATATTGAAAGAATATTAAATGTAACTATGAACTAATGTCAGAGAGTGCACCTGTGTTTGCGCACACTATTATGAACTATAATATCTCCTGCGTACTTGGCTAATAATCTGTTAAAATTCGCCACCATGATCAATATTTGGTCGGGAGAATAATACTATGTCCTGCAGAGTTTGTTTCGCAGGTTCGACCAAGTGTGTGATAGGGTATTTCCGTTATAAATTTTCCTAATAGCATCCTGAAGTTTTTATTTACGCCTAGTTGATGTCAAATAGCTCGTCTATCATCATGGGACTTGAATCATCATCTTCCTGCCCTTATCCCGTATTATTTGGGGTCGGCGCAACACGTTTTTTTCTTCCACTCTGCCCTGTTACTCGTCATGCTATCACTAACTTTCTTTTCTTTCATATCACTCTTCACACAATCCATTCATCTTTTCTTTGGTCTCCCTCTTCCTCTCCATCCATCCACATGTAAACTCATAACTCTTTTAGTAACATGCGTTTCATCCCTCCTCTTCACATGACCATACCAAGACAAACGATTCCCTTTCAACTTTTCAGTCACTGGCGCCACTTTCAAACTTCCCCTAATATATTCATTTCTCACTTTATCCATTCTCATCATGGGACTTGAATATGACTGACAAAAAGTTTGTGTTACTGTAAAGACTTTTGCCCTATCCTTTGTATACAGGCGAGATTGTGTGTTAATATTAAAATAATTCCCCAGGTACGTCTCTTCGAATGGACATCAGAAAAGGAGTTACGGCTCGAATGCAGTCACTTCAATAACATCGTAGCGTTATATCTCAAAGTTAAGGGCGACTTTATATTAGTAGGCGATCTCATGCGGTCGCTGTCTCTTCTGCAATATAAACAGGTGAGTCTTACTGAGTCTTTCAAACTTCTTTTCGAATCTATGTTAAACTCGTTAAACTGAGAGTCCAGTAGGGGGTTATTTATTTATTTAATCATAGTAGAACCAACAGCTATAACAAAAGAATAACAATAGTATAAGAGACATTGAGCCAATTACAGATTCTCACGGTATTTTAAGGAACGGAAGGGTACGAAAGGCAACGAAGGAACAGGGGTGGGTTTTTAGCCAGTAGTAGTCTGACACTATCTTGCGCTCCGCCCAAGAGCGGGGGATGTCATAAGATGATTTTATCACAGAAAAAAAAGTAGGTGGTTATTTTAACTACAACATTGGTGGCACTCGTTATGCCCTCCAAAGTGCGAACTAGGTTGGAAGGAGCATGGGTACTTGGGGCACTCTAACGCGGGCTCATGTTCTAAACAGGGGCACCGCATTCACATTGAGTATCCGACGGATAAAACCCCAATTCGCCAAGTCGTGTTTGCAGCGGTCTACCTTTCAAAACGAAATAAATAAAACATTGATTGGTTGATTTTTTTTTTAATTTCGTGGGCCATTCCTGGGTGCTTGTAAAATATATTAAAGAAAAGTTTTCATTTGAATTGTCTGCAAAACTTTGCTTTGTTTAGCAGTAATTTGCAGTTTTTATTCATAATGCGCTGTGTACTGGGCACGCCACAATCATGGCGGTAAGTCCCCTCTTTAAGGAGTGGTTGGAAAGACAACACGGCGTCCTTAGCATCTGGGGGACCGCCCCGAGGACACGGTGGAGCATACGGTAGAGGGGTGTCCCATCTGGGCAGAGCACCGCCGTGTCCTCGTGGGGGCGATTGGCGGCAGCGATCTCTCGCGCCGGGCCTTGGTTCAGGCCATGGTCCGAAGCGAGGAGTAATGGCAGCCGGCCGCCTCCTTCTGCGAAGCAGTAATGCTAGCAAAGGAAGCGGCCGCAAGCGCGAGGCGATGGCCCTCACGCCCCAGCCTCCAGGATTCCGTAGTAGTGCTATTGCGGCAAGCGAGATGTCAGTGTCAGTGTGTGCGTGATGTCATTACTTCGGTCGCGTCTTTAATATTGGTGTGATAACATTAAGGGTTTCATTGTAGATGGAGGGTAGTTTCGAAGAGATAGCGCGCGACTACAGTCCGAACTGGATGACAGCCGTCGAGATACTAGACGACGACACCTTCCTAGGAGCAGAGAACAGTTTCAACCTCTTTGTGTGTCAAAAAGACAGGTAAGAAGAAAGGTCTTTTTAGGGTAGCAATTAAAAATGAAGTTGTATAACGGTACGATCATGGTTGCACAAGTTGCGCACTCGTGATCGTCCAGCGCGGTTTACTCCTAGTATATACTCGTAGTATGCACCTACGTCAATTTTCGTCTCCAGCCGACCTTCCTGCCGCTAACCAGAAGTCTCTGCGTCAAATAATTGACCGCCGAGGTCGAGAGCCTTTTTGATTGTACCTTCATTTTCAGCATCAGCAACCAATCCCGTTTATTTATCTTGGCATTTATCTAAGCTTCGCAGGCGCACGGAAACCACGATGAACCAAAGCAATATACAATGCGTTCCAAATAAGAATAGGATCGATTGCCATGTTGTGACGTCACGTTATACTGTCAAATCGAAGAATTATTATGATGACCAAAACAATATCTAAAAAAAAAAATATTTATTTACGAACTCTGAGCGAAAAACGTTTAATCATTTCTGAGTTCTTCAATTTTGCCCAATGTCTTGCGATTTGACAGTATGACGTGACGTCACAACATGGCAATCGATCCTATTTGTACTTGGAACGCGTTGTACACAGTTCATTTGAGAAATACGTTTTAAATTAAGAACAAAAAAGTACTTGTCGTTTCTGTGGGCTTCGTTTGAACGATTTTAATTCGGCATCCGCGCGGTTATATTTATTCCGAGAATTTTGAATGTAGTTGTCTAGTGAATAGATTTTTATTCAGTCATCAACACCAATATGTCATTTCTTGACAACAACTTGAAAAATCTTTCGGTCATCAAACCGAGGCGTGAAAAACGCTTGTTAAGTACCGTAACATAATAAAGTTATTTGTTTCTAGTGCCGCAACGACAGACGAAGAGCGTCAACAAATGTCGTACATGGGACAGTTCCACGTGGGTGACATGGTCAACGTGATGCGCTCGGGCTCGCTAGTAGGACAACACGCCGACACCGCCGCGCCCGTCACCAACCCTGTACTGCTCGCCACTGTCACCGGCTCCATATGTAAGTGTAGTGTAGGGATGCGCTCGGGCTCGCTAGTAGGACAACACGCCGACACCGCCGCGCCCGTCACCAACCCTGTACTGCTCGCCACTGTCACCGGCTCCATATGTAAGTGTAGTGTAGGGATGCGCTCGGGCTCGCTAGTAGGACAACACGCCGACACCGCCGCGCCCGTCACCAACCCTGTACTGCTCGCCACTGTCACCGGCTCCATATGTAAGTGTAGTGTAGGGATGCGCTCGGGCTCGCTAGTAGGACAACACGCCGACACCGCCGCGCCCGTCACCAACCCTGTACTGCTCGCCACTGTCACCGGCTCCATATGTAAGTGTAGTGTAGGGATGCGCTCGGGCTCGCTAGTAGGACAACACGCCGACACCGCCGCGCCCGTCACCAACCCTGTACTGCTCGCCACTGTCACCGGCTCCATATGTAAGTGTAGTGTAGGGATGCGCTCGGGCTCGCTAGTAGGACAACACGCCGACACCGCCGCGCCCGTCACCAACCCTGTACTGCTCGCCACTGTCACCGGCTCCATATGTAAGTGTAGTGTAGGGATGCGCTCGGGCTCGCTAGTAGGACAACACGCCGACACCGCCGCGCCCGTCACCAACCCTGTACTGCTCGCCACTGTCACCGGCTCCATATGTAAGTGTAGTGTAGGGATGCGCTCGGGCTCGCTAGTAGGACAACACGCCGACACCGCCGCGCCCGTCACCAACCCTGTACTGCTCGCCACTGTCACCGGCTCCATATGTAAGTGTAGTGTAGGGATGCGCTCGGGCTCGCTAGTAGGGCAACACGCCGACACCGCCGCGCCCGTCACCAACCCTGTACTGCTCGCCACTGTCACCGGCTCCATATGTAAGTGTAGTGTAGGGATGCGCTCGGGCTCGCTAGTAGGGCAACACGCCGACACCGCCGCGCCCGTCACCAACCCTGTACTGCTCGCCACTGTCACCGGCTCCATATGTAAGTGTAGTGTAGGGATGCGCTCGGGCTCGCTAGTAGGACAACACGCCGACACCGCCGCGCCCGTCACCAACCCTGTACTGCTCGCCACTGTCACCGGCTCCATATGTAAGTGTAGTGTAGGGATGCGCTCGGGCTCGCTAGTAGGACAACACGCCGACACCGCCGCGCCCGTCACCAACCCTGTACTGCTCGCCACTGTCACCGGCTCCATATGTAAGTGTAGTGTAGGGATGCGCTCGGGCTCGCTAGTAGGACAACACGCCGACACCGCCGCGCCCGTCACCAACCCTGTACTGCTCGCCACTGTCACCGGCTCCATATGTAAGTGTAGTGTAGGGATGCGCTCGGGCTCGCTAGTAGGACAACACGCCGACACCGCCGCGCCCGTCACCAACCCTGTACTGCTCGCCACTGTCACCGGCTCCATATGTAAGTGTAGTGTAGGGATGCGCTCGGGCTCGCTAGTAGGGCAACACGCCGACACCGCCGCGCCCGTCACCAACCCTGTACTGCTCGCCACTGTCACCGGCTCCATATGTAAGTGTAGTGTAGGGATGCGCTCGGGCTCGCTAGTAGGACAACACGCCGACACCGCCGCGCCCGTCACCAACCCTGTACTGCTCGCCACTGTCACCGGCTCCATATGTAAGTGTAGTGTAGGGATGCGCTCGGGCTCGCTAGTAGGACAACACGCCGACACCGCCGCGCCCGTCACCAACCCTGTACTGCTCGCCACTGTCACCGGCTCCATATGTAAGTGTAGTGTAGGGATGCGCTCGGGCTCGCTAGTAGGACAACACGCCGACACCGCCGCGCCCGTCACCAACCCTGTACTGCTCGCCACTGTCACCGGCTCCATATGTAAGTGTAGTGTAGGGATGCGCTCGGGCTCGCTAGTAGGACAACACGCCGACACCGCCGCGCCCGTCACCAACCCTGTACTGCTCGCCACTGTCACCGGCTCCATATGTAAGTGTAGTGTAGGGATGCGCTCGGGCTCGCTAGTAGGACAACACGCCGACACCGCCGCGCCCGTCACCAACCCTGTACTGCTCGCCACTGTCACCGGCTCCATATGTAAGTGTAGTGTAGGGATGCGCTCGGGCTCGCTAGTAGGACAACACGCCGACACCGCCGCGCCCGTCACCAACCCTGTACTGCTCGCCACTGTCACCGGCTCCATATGTAAGTGTAGTGTAGGGATGCGCTCGGGCTCGCTAGTAGGACAACACGCCGACACCGCCGCGCCCGTCACCAACCCTGTACTGCTCGCCACTGTCACCGGCTCCATATGTAAGTGTAGTGTAGGGATGCGCTCGGGCTCGCTAGTAGGACAACACGCCGACACCGCCGCGCCCGTCACCAACCCTGTACTGCTCGCCACTGTCACCGGCTCCATATGTAAGTGTAGTGTAGGGATGCGCTCGGGCTCGCTAGTAGGACAACACGCCGACACCGCCGCGCCCGTCACCAACCCTGTACTGCTCGCCACTGTCACCGGCTCCATATGTAAGTGTAGTGTAGGGATGCGCTCGGGCTCGCTAGTAGGACAACACGCCGACACCGCCGCGCCCGTCACCAACCCTGTACTGCTCGCCACTGTCACCGGCTCCATATGTAAGTGTAGTGTAGGGATGCGCTCGGGCTCGCTAGTAGGACAACACGCCGACACCGCCGCGCCCGTCACCAACCCTGTACTGCTCGCCACTGTCACCGGCTCCATATGTAAGTGTAGTGTAGGGATGCGCTCGGGCTCGCTAGTAGGACAACACGCCGACACCGCCGCGCCCGTCACCAACCCTGTACTGCTCGCCACTGTCACCGGCTCCATATGTAAGTGTAGTGTAGGGATGCGCTCGGGCTCGCTAGTAGGACAACACGCCGACACCGCCGCGCCCGTCACCAACCCAGTACTGCTCGCCACTGTCACCGGCTCCATATGTAAGTGTAGTGTAGGGATGCGCTCGGGCTCGCTAGTAGGACAACACGCCGACACCGCCGCGCCCGTCACCAACCCTGTACTGCTCGCCACTGTCACCGGCTCCATATGTAAGTGTAGTGTAGGGATGCGCTCGGGCTCGCTAGTAGGACAACACGCCGACACCGCCGCGCCCGTCACCAACCCTGTACTGCTCGCCACTGTCACCGGCTCCATATGTAAGTGTAGTGTAGGGATGCGCTCGGGCTCGCTAGTAGGACAACACGCCGACACCGCCGCGCCCGTCACCAACCCTGTACTGCTCGCCACTGTCACCGGCTCCATATGTAAGTGTAGTGTAGGGATGCGCTCGGGCTCGCTAGTAGGACAACACGCCGACACCGCCGCGCCCGTCACCAACCCTGTACTGCTCGCCACTGTCACCGGCTCCATATGTAAGTGTAGTGTAGGGATGCGCTCGGGCTCGCTAGTAGGACAACACGCCGACACCGCCGCGCCCGTCACCAACCCAGTACTGCTCGCCACTGTCACCGGCTCCATATGTAAGTGTAGTGTAGGGATGCGCTCGGGCTCGCTAGTAGGACAACACGCCGACACCGCCGCGCCCGTCACCAACCCTGTACTGCTCGCCACTGTCACCGGCTCCATATGTAAGTGTAGTGTAGAAGTGTGACCCTAGGCCTCGAACAGTGTGAAGAGCTGCACAGAGGAAACGTATGCGAAGTATCATATAATAGAAAACGTCACTTGCTGCCACACCAGCACGCGTGACGAGCGGCATCGAGGATCCGAGTGCCCGGGAATTTTAAACGTACCCGTTCGTTCGTTGTCGGAATCGTCTTTTTCCCAACTAGATGTCAGCAAACCGTAGGAGCCCAGACGGGTCGATGTCGGCAAGGGCCGATCGGTTTTGAAAAGAATATATTCTTGGCCCCGGAACGCAAAAGGTAACTGAAGGAACATAGGTGTAGTTTTAGTCAGTAAAAGTCTGACATGACCACCCTCTCCACCCTAGACGGGAGAAGTCATAAGATGATTTCCCACCTCAAAACAGAAAAAAAAGCCTTTTCCCAACTAGTTTAGGGTCGGCTTCCAGTCTAACTAGATGCGGCTGAATATCTATGTATTACATTGAGCACCTGCCTGTCAAATGTTCACGATCCAGTTACTGGTCAACACAATAATGCTTAGACTGACTGACTGATGGTGTGGCGGGAATTACTGACCCAAATATTTTGTTATTTTTAAGTTGCGATTTTTTTGATAGACAAAACGCCTTTTTTAGTTCTACGAGTATATTGAGAGAATTTTCCGGGTTATTATGTCTCTATTGGAGATTATTATGTAGCTTAACACTAGAAGCGCGGGTGTCCCAAAGACTTATTTCAAAGTTCATACTGTTCTAGTTAATGTTTTATTATGCAGTTTTTTGTGAGGTTTGTATGAAATCTCGTGTAAACAATATTATAATTATCACATTTCATAAAATGTTATAAAAATTGCGATTCTAGGTTTTTTTTTATGCATAGAATAGAATAAACTGTATTGTACACCAAAAAAGTAACAAATTATTACTGGGTGTTTTTGACATCGAAGCACAAACGAATACCACGGATCCAATACATGATTCTGGACCCGCCAGTGGTGAAATTATTCGTCGGCTCTTACCTAATTTAAAAAAAAATCTGTACTTTTATAAATTTAAGTTGTGCAAAATCGTTACTCTAAACAACCCCGATGATATTTTTAGTAAAAAAAAGAACAAAAAAAAATTTTTTTTTTAATTAAATCAAAAGTCAATCGAGGTAGATAAAATCGTTATTCTAATCAATCCCTATGACATTATTAATTTTAAAAGTAATTCATAAATTTTTTTCACTAAAAATCTTGGAATAACGATTTTATACAGTTTAAATTAAAAAACGTAAAATTTAAAAAAAAAAAAATGGAAAAAACCGACGGAAAATTCCACCACTGGGGGTCCAGAATCATGTACTGGATCCCTGGTATTCGTTTGTGCGTCAATGTCAAAAACACTCTGTATTTTAGTAATTATGATACTTTTTGGTGTACAATAAAGTTTATTCTATTCTATGCATAATAAAATATTAACTAGAGCAGAAAGAACATACACCCGCGCTTCTAGTGTTAATTCGCCTGTGATATTCAAATAAATTTTTTCCCCAACAGGCCTAGTAGTCCAGCTCCCCCCAGAGCTGTACGAGTTCCTCCACCAGCTCGAGGAGCGTCTGACGCACACGATCAAGTCTGTCGGCAAGATCCAGCACTCGTTCTGGCGGTCGTTCAACACGGACATCAAGACAGAGCCCGCTGAAGGGTTCATCGATGGTGACCTCATCGAAAGCTTCCTAGATCTCAGCCGGGATATGCAGAAGGAGACGGTGCAAGGGTTACAGGTGTGTATATAAAAAAATAAACATATTAATTAATACTATAGAAATACATTTTTTTAGTTTTCGTAATTGGTAATCTTTGACAGTAGTCATCTGATTACAAAAAAAAATCTTGTTGTTTTTGTTATTAGATTTTTTTGGTGTGGTTGACTTCCACGTAAAATAAGTTGTGCGCCAATTCACTAAATTCAAAGCATGCAGACTATTTGAAAATATCCAATTCCATTATACATTAAATTCATTTCAACCGATTTATTTTCGATATTTCTATTACACACTCAATGAAAAATCAATTGATAATTCGAGATAATTTCAATCCATCGCTAACAAATCAAGTAATGCGTTATGTAGCAACAGTCTATGTTAAAAAATTGCAACAAAATTGCAATGAAATTTAAACTTTGCCATGTACCTATGTGACAAGATTTTTTGTTCCGTAATTTGATTATTATTTTGAATTCTGAATTTTAATGAAATTATATATAACAATAATATATTGTTGTATATATTATATAAACAATAATAATATAATAACGGTAAAATCGGTAACGATAATCGTTTGAAACGCAAGTATTATTAGATTTATACAAAAATTGTTATAAATATAGCGAAATTACAAAACCAAAAGAAGTAAATGAACAGCTAAATTTGGAAAAGGAAAAACATGTTTTATATATAAAGTTTATTTGAACTTATCCTAGGCAAAATTACTACAGTTCAAAGTAAACCCGGGGCCCTGAGACGAAGGCAACGAAGGAACAGGAGTGGGTTTTTAGTCAGTAAAAGTCTGACACTATCTCCCGCTCCGCTCAAAAGCGGGATTTGTCATAAGATGATTTTCCAACACAATAAAAAAAAACAGTTCAAAGTAACAAGTTTTTTATTGCGGCAATTTTTTAAGTAGACCTATTATTGACAGTAGAGAATGTGGTTTCAGATCGACGACGGCGGCGGCATGATGCGCGACGCCACAGTGGACGACCTCATCAAAGTCGTGGAGGACCTCACCAGGATACACTAGTGACGAGTACTCATCTTATAGTTCGTATTGCAGATTAATTAAATACTTTATGTACGTCACACTTGTTTATCATTACAAATTGAGTCACCTTATAGTATTACCCAAATTGTAGGGACGGTATCATTCAACTCTGTAGTCTCTTTTGTACCTAGTGCTTCCCAAAAATATTAATTTTTAAATAATCAGGACAAAATATGGCGGCGACTATCCGACTCGTTTTTTTACTTCGGGCATAGTTTGCACAAGTTTGCCAACTACTCAAAACCAAGAATCTTTTACACTATCTGGATTGATTACATGAACCTCAAAAATGTTTTTTTTTTTCTTTCAAAAGGATATGTTATCTTTCTACTAGTGTGTCCATAGATTAGTTCGTACTACGGACAATTCTGTTTTCAAGAGTTCAAGAAGTTATTAATTTGGAATTGTACGTTCAAAAACGATTAATTAATATGTATCGTCGTCGTTGATATGCTAACCAAAGAGAACAACAGGAGTTTTCTTAGTGATGCAGATGGTTAGAAAATAGCATTTTTCTATATGAAAGGTGGCGCAAAATTAATCATCCAATTTTGGTTTTGTATAACTTCATTACTAAATAAAAAAATTAAGTGATGGAAATCTTTATTAGGACCTGTCCGTTTTATCGCATTTTCCACGACTTTCCGCTAGATTTCCGGTGATACCTGTTCGCGTTCTTGTTCAATATTCTCTTTAAAGGCTGCGTTTGTCTGAAGCTTTTTGGCATAAACCCGCGACTTCAAGTAGCCTCAAAGAAAGATCGGTTAAATCAGATGATCTTGTTGGCCATGCAAAATCGCCAAAAAGGAAGATTACGCGACCAGGAAATGCATCCTACACATTATCTATTCTGGCTCGTGCTGTGTGCGGCTGCACCGTCTTATTGAAACCACGTGTTCACCAAGCCCCCCTCCTCCAATTCCAGCAGTAAGAAATCGAAGTCTTTCACTAAAATTCGCTGTAGGGTCCGTCTGGTGATGCCCAGTTGCTTGACCCGTCGTCTGGTTGATATATTTTCGTTCTCAATGGCATCGGCACCCACAGCGTCGATATACCGGCAGAACGACCAGTCCGGTGGCAGGCATGCCCTGAAAGGTCTCTTGTGGTTCCAGTCTGTTCGAGTCAAGCAGCTAAGCGGTGGAATGTTTGCCAAGTTGAGTCATGCCAAGAGAACGAATGTTGCAAGTGCATTAAATTAAAATGTGGAAATATCTCCTAAAACCAATGTGTCCATTTCATAGGAAACTAAACCATTATTAAAAAAAATATTACAGCAGTATAATAAAACCAGAAGTTATTATTATTCATAATAAATTATTAACTTCAGGTTTCACAGATAGTATAGGAGTTACTTCTCCGGTGGTACTTCTCCGTCGATATGTTGAAATGTGCAGCATCAATTGACAGCACGGTTGGCGTAGTGGTTGAGATTGACTGCCGCGCTGCGTGTCGCGTGTTCGATTCTCGCACGGGACCAATACTTGTATAGCCTACAGATAGGTGTCTTGTGTATCTGAATTTACATGTTTGTAAACGCACCCACGATACAAGAGTAATTCCTAATGCGGGGCAAAGTGTATTTTAAAAGAAAAACTTTGCTTCATTAAATAGTAAATTTATGGTTACCCTAGTTAGAGATAGAGGTAAGAAAGGGACACACTACCTTTCTCAGTACATCTCTCCTTTTGCTTGTCAATAAAATATATGAAAATTCAAGTTAATGCTAATGAAAATAAAGTACACTTTGAGTTTGTAGTATTGCTTCGTAATCAGTCCAGTTAGTTCGTAGGGTACACGAGATCCTTGTTCAAAACTAAGACTAGGATGCGTTCATAAACTTCTAATTTAGGATAAGCAAATATTTTTTTTTAAATGAAATAGTGAATTACTAGTGTGTGTGTTTGTAGTGACACAGCATACTGATAAGAGTACTTTTGACCGATATCTACTCGATAGGTACTTAATTTCAAAGTATCGATACTAAAAGTACTTGGTATCGGAGAAAATTATCGAGTAAGTACTTATATTTACTTGAATCGTTTCATCTCTAGTTCCGGGTCTTGTGTACATGAGTTTTGGTAAAGTTTACAAAAAAAAAAAAAAAAAATCTGTTTCAAAATTTAATCACAGAAAGGCATTACAATCACAGTTATTATGTACCAATGAATCGTTATCATAAAATATGCTTTAGAGCAAGAACGCAGATCCCGAACCACATTTAATATGTTGTAATAAAATTATTTACAAGCAAATAGCGGACACACAAATTCATGTTGCATTAACGAAGTGTTTGAAGATTCTTCAGTCCGAGGCTGAAATGTGATTTACAATTACTATATACGTTGAAACAACTTGAAAATCATTACCTGGGTTTTTTTTCCACACATACCAAATCTCAAATAAATTAGCCAAAAATAATTTATTTTAAATAAAATTCTTAAAATATAAGACCACGAATTAATCATATTAAAATCTTTTTTCTTTATTTTACTGTACAAAAACATTATAGTGTTGTAAACTCAAGCGCAACTCAGTAATACCATTTTAACTACTACATAGTCTTTATGTAGTAGTTAAAATGGTATTATTGGTTTAATCTGATACCATTGAGGTGTGGTTCCGTGTACCAATATTACATTAGTGCCAAATATGCAAACAAAATGCCCTAAAAACAAAAAAGTCTAACTATACTAATATTATAAGAGGAAAGATTTGTATTTTTGTTTGTAATGAATAGACTCAAAAACTGATAGACCGCTTTTTTTATTGATTATACGTTCGCGCTTGACTGCTATCTCACCTAATGGGAAGCGACGATGCGGTCTACGATAGAGCGCGCTTACCTAGAAGTAACCTATTCACTCTTGACAAAGATTCCCGGGCTCTGGCCATCAGATTCCAGCAGGAAATTCCACACCGATTTAAAAAATTCTTTCACCAGTCGAATCTATTTTATCATTGAGTGACATAGGCATGTATTTTCTACACTCACACGGGTGAAGCCACTGGTTGAAGTTAGTATTTTTATAATATAATGTCACGCCTGTATCCCGATAGCGTTAGGTTTAAGATAAACGTATACAAGGTGTCTCTGACATCGACGCACAAACGAATATCACGGATCCAGTACACGATTCTGGACACCCAGTGGTTGAATTTTTTATCGGCTTTTTTGTAATAAAAAAAAAATCTGTACTTTTTTTATATTTAAACTTGTAAAAAAAAAAACTAATTAAAATGTCATCGTCACATTTTTAATTTTTAAAGTAATTAATTTATTTTGTTCACAAAAAATTTTAGAATAACGATTTTATACAGTTTGAATTAAAAAACGTACAAGTTTTTTTTATAATATAAAAAAACGACGAAAAAATTCCAGCACCGGGGGGTCCAGAATCATGTATTGGATTCATGGTATTGGTTTGTGCGTCGATGTCAAAGACCCCCAGTATTTTTATGTTATTGTATTTTTTTCTATCTAGTTACTTTCTAGGGAATTGAAAAATCCGTGAATACGTTTAAAAGTGCTGTTTCAAGCAATTTTATAGTGACATAAAAGATTAATAGAGTGAGAATATTCAGAGAAAACATCAAAATAAAATTTTCGTGAGTTACAATGTATGGAGTACTATTTGGTTAGAATAATATCTGTTTGATTGAGCACCACAGGTTTATTATATTACGTTGAGCGATAATAAAACATTTTATTTTGTTTCTGTAATGCTTACGTCTGACCTCCATCTAACCTGACGTGATGATGTGGTCGATGCACCACCATATTTACTTCTGGACTTGAAATTGAAAGACCCTAGGTTTAATTTATAATACACACTTAAATATTCGTAGACTGATAGACGTTCTAAGTTGTTAAAGAAACATTTAATTTTAGTGGGAAATCTACAAATAACTTCTCCCGGTTTGGGTGGACCGAGAGGGAGTGTCAGACTTTTACTGACTAAAACTCACAGGTGGATATTAGTCAAGGGCTGCTCCCTGTATCTCTTTCAAACAATCCTGCAGTAAATAATAAACAGATTAAGTCACATTCCAATTACAATTCGACCTCCAAGGCCTCGTTTAAAACGTTTATTTCATTTTAATCTGCTATTGACAAGCTTCTAGACGAGAATTCCAGTAGACTGTTATTACTTATCTCTGTGAACCAGAACAGTTCACAAAATTGAGGAATTCGGATACAATTACTATTTAGTTTACTACAGAAACATCTGTACCAGTCTAAAAAAAAATCCGTACGCGATAAAAAACTGTAAATTCTAAGCCTAGAAAGCTTTTTTCCAACAACTTGACCGCTACACCCAGACTCCTAGAGCAAGCAGGGTCAAATTGTCCGGAGCGGGGATCGAGCAATCGTAATACCGCTCAGATTACTGATTTTTTAAGGCATTTTGATATCGATTCACGATGAACCGAGCTTGTCTTTTTCATACAATTATACTAGATTTAAAACCAATAAATTCACTATTAAAACTTACTTAAACTACTGGGAGACAACACTACAGTGATGCGACTACAGAAATAAAACTGAAACATTTAATTGAGTTACAAAAGTTAGAAGTTCTCCCAAATGAAATAGAATTAACTTGTCTAATTACATTGTTACCCAAGTGCACTTTGTAGGGTCAATCAAACCTATTAGTGAAACTTCATAAATGTGATGGTAACTCATGGACCCAGCAGGGTCGAACCCTACTGGGTCAAGGGTCTACTTCTGAAAGGAAGACTCGGCTTGGTATGAAAGGCAACGAAGGAAAAGGGAATGGGTTTTTAGTCAGTAAAAGTCTGACACACCCGCACGCATTACGCTGAGCGGTCAGCAGTTTTAAGCGGATGTGGCGCATATTTTTCACATTTTTTCATTTGCGTCTTGTTCCGCCAGATAAAATGTTTTTTTTTCTTTCTTCCCAAGAGGGGGGATGTCATTGGATGATTTACCCTCCGAAAAAAAAAAAAACCTTATGACGGTTAATCTCAAGTAACTAAACAAAAAGCGATAGTTCACCTCGTAATCAGCCGTAGTGACTTGTAATTTAATATTTAAAACATCTTTTTTATCTTTATTAAATTACCTATACCCTACTTTTATAGTGTGGGAAATTATCTCATAACTTCTACTCTGCGAGTGAGAGAGAATGTCAAACTGACTAAAAACTAGAAAAAATGACAACTGAAATAGCTTGGGTGGGCGTGTGCCTTCAGTTGCTCGCAAAGATTCATTCGAACAATCGCGCACCTTCAGATACCCGGTACATTTATGAAGTTTCACTAAGTACTTTAATATGACATTACGTATGTACCTATAAGTTGGTAACTGCGCAGGCGAAACATAAAAGACGGCAATATCAAAAATAAGAAAATATATTTCCGCATTACCCATTCGCAAAGTCAATTCTATTTAAACGTACATAGTTTACTCAACGTGTTATCTATTATGTATATAATCTAAAAGCAACCGCTTGTCTAAGTTAATGCCATAATTACGAGATAACCTACCGACACGAGGTACAGACGGATAGGGAAATATCTAGTTTATCTTGCTAAGCGGCGAAATAGTGATCTGAATTCAAATTCTGAATAAACTTTTTGCAAAAAGGTTTTAAAAATTGGAAATTGGTTTTTTCAAACACAAATTCAATTTAGGACAAAGTTGAAATTGGAACCATTCCACCAAAAAATTAATACTTTCGTTGCTGAAAACACACCACTTGTGTTCTTACCAACATATCGTGTGTGCGCTCACTTGTATAGCTCTGTCTCTTACCCACACCGGAATAAGAATGAAACAATCTTACTTTAAACGTCATGGTAACCCACAAGGTATGTGTTTTCTAAAGTCCTGCTTGTCGAGGTGTGTTTACATTTTTTCCTTCTCCGCAGTTTTTATATCTGATATAATAAATCCTTACATAATATTAAACGAATTCCCCCAACTCGTCAGTCTGTCTGTTCGCGATAAACTCAAAAACTAATGAACGAATTTTCATGCGGTTTCCATAACAGTGCGAAGTTTGAGCGGTCGCTAGTAAATAGTATAGATTAAAAAAAAAACCGGTTTATATTAATTAAGTACATTGTTGCATTTTCTTTTTAAAATGAAGGAGCGGATGAAAAGTTTTTGGTGGAATGGGCACCCAAAAATCAACTTAGACTACATAATTATAGCGAAAGTAGATAATTGCGAGTATATAAAATTCTGAATAAATAAGCAACTTCGTAATTAAGTAGCAAGATTTACTAGATACTTTACTTGAACTGTACGTTGAGTGCGACTTGTTTTTACGTAATCGCGATCGAAACGTTTACCGCGCTTGGTTATCTAATTTGTTAAGAGCTTGGAGCGAGCCAACGACCTTACAGCCACTAGACGTCTAATAACAGGCGACGCATGTCTGTCAACACATATGATTCTCGGCAAGCAGAACGCAGAGTCCCGCTCCCCCGTACCAAACCAAAACGTAGTACCCGCTCCCTGTACCCCGGCTAGTTGACAATATTGTTTTGGTGCGCTAGTTCAAGCATGAGGCGTCTAGTGTCTGTAAGGTCGTTGGAGCAAGCCAATCTGAACGCCGAACGTCATAAACGTGTCTATTGCGTAAAACAAACTCGCAATAGGCACTGTATGTCAGAATAAATTATGAGTTTCATAACTAATCTTTACATTCATGTTACCTACATCCGGTCGCCGTAAAAATGTTCAATAATAATTTGCATAACAACGAAACTTCACCGTTTCACCTTGCATGCCTATTGTATATGATTAGCATTTCCTAACATCTGAGGCCTTGACATTGATTGCGATTGTCAAGGTCACAAAATGTTTTGAAAATATAATAACTGTCTAATGCAATCGAGTGAATGGTATGGCATAAAAGTATATAAGATTGAACGTAAACATGAATCAATTTTTTTTAATATTATAAACTAGCGGTTGACCGCGATCCCACCTGATGGTAAGCAGTGATAAGCGACTATTCACTCTAGCCTTGAAGACAGCTAAATTATAATCGGACGGGAAGACTGCAGCACGCTAATTGCATTACATTGCTCTGGAAATTTACGTTATGTTTTAATTACGTATGCTTACTTAAAATCGAAACCCTTATATTCTCTTGTCTTATGATTGCGTCATTTCCCGTAAATAATTTTTTTTTCATATACTTTGGCAAAGATTTCCGGCCGGTGCGAAAGGCCAAATTCCTTTTAAATTATGTTATGTGTCACCCTTGAGTTTACTTTTTATTTCAACAACTATTTTTATGACGACCGGCAACAAGCTATGCTAGTTCAAAATAATCAATTTACCTACATGATAATTATTATTAATAAAAACATTTACATACACGTAAGAAAAAATTCATCGTTTTTAACGACTTTGCATTCACCGCAGGTCCGCTCAAATGACCTGTCTTGACAGAAAACCGAAGTTAATAAATAAGAATATTATGTTTTTTTTTCAATTCCAAGTACTTAACAATAAATAATTGTAGAAATATTGGCGTTAATAAGCTTCAAAATGGATATAAAAATCATGATTTATGTAAGGCTCGGCGCAAACGGCCCACCGACCACAGGCACTGGTGGCGACAGTGACTTAACACACTTTTTCATATATTTTGTATAGACGCGCCGCACACGTGTAGCCGGTGGCGGCCACTCGCTACTGCAGTGCCACTTGTGGTCGCTACGGGCCACACAAACCGCCGACACCCGCCACTCTCGCACAGCTCCACTCTCCGCTAAGTTAACCGATAGACGTTCTACGTTTCGCGAGCGTCACCATGGAGCACGACGCCTCAATGGATGTTGATACATCCATATCGTCCATCGTAAGACTGCTCAGCAGGCAGCGGGTTATAAAATTTGCAGGCTTTCGAACACCGGTGGCTGTCGCTCGCTTTGGACATTATTACAAATGTGGCGGTAACACGCTAAAGCCACCGGTGGATGTTTTCGGTGGCCCGTTTGCGCTGAGCGTAGGAAAAAATGTTTCTAAGTACTCAAAAAACACCAAGAATACGTGCGCACTAGCTTCTAAACTGCCCATGCCTATGTGCAATAAAAATATTTTAAGTATAGGAAACTAAAAAAATATAAATCTACCGTAGTATCCTCAGAATTACCTGCGTCATTAAACCACAAAAATACAAATAAAAAGCAGGAAAGGCTAAACAGCATTGACTAAAATTACAAAATACTTATACTGTAAAAACTATGTACTATGTATTACTAGGGCACACAAGTTGGACCTGGTGAAAGTCAATTTGGCTGTTCCTTGCCTTAGACTTATTTAATGATGATGAAGGTATAAAGCAAGAACTACATTAGACCGACGCACACGTGGATGACGCTCGAGTTGTACGTAGTGCTTCGCTAGTTGCTTCGCGTGACGTGGGTCTAATGTTGCTCTACAAGTCTAGTATCCATAGGAAATGTATAGAGACCGATGCGCCCAGATCGTCGTACGTGGCCCACGTGGGCCCAATCCTGCCTTGAAAACTTAAAAACGCCAATATCCTCAATATTAGACCGTATAGTCAGCAACCGGGTGCACGGCGATCCAAACAAATTGACCTACTTTCTGTATTTATCCGCCTTGTTTCGTAAAAACCACATTAGTGCGAATAGGCAAGATGGCGGACTGTTTAGGGGTCCTGGGCCGGATATCCAATTTTCTACGTCCGTGATTGATTTTTCTACAACTTCTATGATTTCATCTTCGACGCCACCGCCTGAGAACAAAAATATTATAGAATTAAATATTGTTTTCTTTATCCATGTCAGAATTGTTCAGTGCATAAGGATATATTGTAATAAGACATGGGCTTACGACTGGATACCAGTAACTTTGGGAGATTAATTAGTTTTCGTCTGAAAGTCTATCTAAAGACCAGCCAACGAGAGATTTGGAAGCAGATTTACTGATAGTGAATCTATTGGGAAATCTATAACTGGCTCTACGATTGTTGGAGTCTATCTAAAGACGAGCCAACGAGAGATTTGGAAGCAGATTTACTGATAGTGAATCTATTGGGAAATCTATAACTGGCTCTACGATTGTTGGAGTCTATCTAAAGACAAGCCAACGAGAGATTTGGAAGCAGATTTACTGATAGTGAATCTATTGGGAAATCTATAACTGGCTCTACGATTATTGGAGTCTATCTAAAGACAAGCCAACGAGAGATTTGGAAGCAGATTTACTGATAGTGAATCTATTGGGAAATCTATAACTGGCTCTACGATTATTGGAGTCTATCTAAAGACAAGCCAACGAGAGATTTGGAAGCAGATTTACTGATAGTGAATCTATTGGGAAATCTATAACTGGCTCTACGATTATTGGAGTCTATCTAAAGACAAGCCAACGAGAGATTTGGAAGCAGATTTACTGATAGTGAATCTATTGGGAAATCTATAACTGGCTCTACGATTGTTGGAGTCTATCTAAAGACAAGCCAACGAGAGATTTGGAAGCAGATTTACTGATAGTGAATCTATTGGGAAATCTATAACTGGCTCTACGATTGTTGGAGTCTATCTAAAGACAAGCCAACGAGAGATTTGGAAGCAGATTTACTGATAGTGAATCTATTGGGAAATCTATAACTGGCTCTACGATTATTGGAGTCTATCTAAAGACAAGCCAACGAGAGATTTGGAAGCAGATTTACTGATAGTCAATCTATTGGGAAATCTATAGCTGGCTCTACGATTGTTGGAGAGAAAGAAAAAAATATATTTAGCACACAAACACCTAAAAAAACTCGGGCAAGTGCGAGTAAGACTCGCGCACTGAGGGTTCCGCACAAACTTACCTATGAAAACAGTTCAATTCCCGAATTGATTTACGAAGATTTTTTTCAGAATCGCATTTTTTTCTTTCGTACGTAAAGAAAAAAATAACTACAAATTTACCTTTTTCTGATTTTTTCCTATACTTGTGCTATGAGACCTTACTCCATGCCAAATTTCAGGATTCTAGGTCAACGGGAAGTGCCCTATGAATTTTTATTCCCTTGAGTGTCGAAATTCACGTTTTTTGCGACATAAAGTTAACTCAAGTTTGATTTTTTTCACAGCTTCTAGGGACCATAGGCATGAGTATATGGTTTTAATTTCAACTCAATACCTCCACGCGTTCCTGAGATAAACGGTCTTGACAGACAAACAGAACGGACAACAAAGTGATCCTATAATGGTTCCGTTTTTTTTCTTTTGAGGTAGGTAGTAGGTAGCTGTGCCAAATAGGTCCAATTCATCATAATGCCAGACAACTACGTAACAGTTGCCTGACGCCAGATTTCAACTGAACCTTACTTTGAGTGTACGAATGCAAATCAGTTATGTTGCTAACAACGTAACTAATTTGCATCTAAATGCAGTCCAAAGATGAGATAGGCATCCTTTCTCTTGGCTCTTTCAAAAAAAAATACGTTGCCCCACAAGGAATTATTCAAATATCGCGGGTACGGTAACCGACATTTAAACGCTCAAAAGTCAAGTAGGCATAAAACCCGTGACACGCATCTGCAGCCAATCGCTCGAGCACCGCGAGAACCATACCGCAAAACCATTTATGAAACCACAGAAATATGCCCTTAGTTCAATAATGGCGGATATGCAAAACCACACAGTTAATCGATATTGTGAGAAATTTCCTATATTTATTTAAACTTCATGTACAGTGGTAAAATGAATACATAAAACACTTAACATACACTAACTTATTTATACACTTAAATAAAAAATCTAAAAGCTAAAATATGGCGTCAAAAAACTCCTCCGCATCGCTGTCGACTGGAAGTTCGATATTGTTGGGTAAAATTAAAATTAACCTTCACAAACGTCCCTTGAGGACTAATCGCGATGCTCGTAACAAATAATTGAACACATACTCAATGGTATTTACCGTGTACATAGTGCTCCTAATCGATACGTGGAGGCCATAAAACAATTGAGATCGATATCGCAAGTAGATTCTTAGAAAGATAATAGAAAATTCCGGCAACGCCTTTTAAATATAGATACGGAATTACAGAAATCTTAACGTCATCCTGATGTAGGTATTTCATTGTACATTGGCGTGATCAAGGATGTTATCTAAACTATCGTATATCTATATAATACTAGCAAACCCGGCGAACTCCGTTTCGCCACCACATGGCTTCGTTTTATGTAACATTTCGTTTGGTGATTAAAAGAAGAATTTTTGTTTTTGCTATAAACTTCACGGAGCCCGAGACCTTTCCAACGAATGCAAAACCGTGGAAATCGGTTCGTGCGTTCTGGAGTTATAGCGTCAGGAAGGAAAACCCGACTTATTTTTATATAGTAGATAAAAATGAATCCCTATTTCCCTTGGTCACGCCATCACGCGTGAACGGCTGGACCGATTTTACAATTTTTTGTTGTTGTATTAATTTGTTATTGTCAGGAGAAAATTCTTATGAAAGAAAAAAAATAAAAAATTGGTAGTAGGGTAGAGCAGAATAAGAGTAGTCAGTTGACGGGAGCGAAGCCGCGGGCAAAAGCTAGTCCGCAATAAAAAATATCCGTAACCGTTACAGTTTCGGATAAAGACGCTAAATTACAGTTTATGGCAGGTTTTCGTTTGTGTTCCCCGGACAAACAAATGATAGTCTAAATTAGAAATAAAAGTTAACTCTTGCTATTTATATTTTACTTAAATATTAAAAAAAATAATCTTATATCCGTAACTGAAACTATCCGAAACTAGCGAGTCATCATCATCTCTCCAGCCTTTTCCCAACTAGCTTGGGGTCGGCTTCCAATCTAACCGGGTGCAGCTGTAAACCCGTTTTTTACATGGAGCAACTGCCTATCAGACCTCCACAGACCAGTTACTGGGCAACACAAACGAGTAATCCGAAAAATTTCATATCCGTAACCGTATCCGAAACCGGTATATTATTCCGTATCCAGATCCAAAATTTCATAGCTGTTTCACAGTTTCTGTCAACGGGTTCACCTGCGTGAAAGTACGAAGCTATCCGAAGGGTACACAATCTCGGGATAAAAAGCCATCTAAATAAATCATATGTGCTATTCCAGGATAAGGACTACCCGTGTGTCATTATTTCACACCTCATAGGATCATAGCAGAACTATCGTAAAAAGTAAAATGGCTTCGTTTATACGTGTAGTCGATGACTGACTGAAAGACACCACCCTGGAAGGGATATATCTAACTGATCTGATGATGAATTTGGAATGTAGACACCGGGTTTGGGATTATATTGACTATAAATTATCATGAGATGCACTTTGGCTATAAGATACCATCGAGCTAATCTGATGATGATTATCTGAGGGGTACTTTTAGTTGTGCTACTACAACGAACAAGTGTAATAAAAAAGCTTTACAAAAAAAAAATAACCGAGTTAAATAACGAAGAGATAAAACTATTATACAAACACCGACTTCCGAAATTAAAGTTATTTTGTACTTTTTTAGTGTTTTTTTTTTTACATTGAAGTCGGTTGTATTTTTTTTTTCAGTTTTTTTTTCGATTTCTGGCATAAATATTAAGGTCTTTGCAAGAAACCTATGCAACCATTTCATCGAATCATTTCAAATATAAATAAAATAATAGTCGGGATTCTGGATATGCATTAAGTCCGCCTTTGTACCTTTGTGTTGCATGAAGTTTTAATAAATAAATAAATTGGATTCAATCTTAAATTTTCCATCACTATAATAAATGATCGATGTGAGGTATATTACCGTATCAGCCATTATGCTGCGAAATCATTAAAACTGCTATTCGCTACTCATAATCAATTTCTTGCAGTTGTTTTATTGAGTGGTTGATTTTTATTATGTACGTTGTTAGACTTGCAACGAATATTCGGTTATTATGCGGTATTCGGCCTTTTGTGCTATTATTATTATATTCGGGCGATTTTTTTTTTCAAATTATTGATATTCTTCCTTTTGACCACTATCTCACCTGATAGTAAGAGATGATGTGGCTGACGATGGAGAACGCTTGCCTTAAAGCAACCTATTCAGTCTTGACTTAAATACCACTAGATCAAGCTATCAAGAAACACGACTCTGGCAGGGAATTCCACTCCTTAGCTGTACGCATAATGAATGAGTTCCCAAAATGCTTTGTACGTATTGGTGGGATGTCCACCATGTACCGGTGGCGCCACGCCGAATACCGAAAATCTACATACAATTCGGTTAAATAACGAATACTTAAGGTTATTAAGCATTTTGTTATAGTGAGGTAATTGGTAAAATGAACGTAAACATTAATTTATTTTATTAATAAAGTAATCATATCATAATCAACTTCTGTATTACAAAATTTCTCAACAAAAAGTTAAGAAATAAATGTCAGTGAATGAATCTGAATTATCATGATAAGAATTTTAGAAACGGAAGATTAGTCATTTTCGGAATACAAACTAGTTAACTCTTTTATTACTCGTAAACTTTATTTATCCCTTTAAACGTTCAAGTGTTTATTCAGAGAATAAACACTAGGTACTCTTGGACTGCGCCGGCAATCTCTCGCGTCCAGCTCTGGTTCAGGCCATGGACCGAAGCGAGAGAGAATGGGAAGCGGTCGCCTCTTGCGAAGAACTAATGCGATCGAAGGAGGTCGCCGCACGCGTGAGGGAGCGGACATCCTCACGCTTCAGCAGTCGGGATTGGGCCGCCATCGGGGGGACACAAAATTGCGAGCATTGGGTAGCTCGCCGTCCGTTAACCGACCGGACGTTAAATGGCCGCAACCGTGACAGAATAGACATGTCGAGAGTCGCAGGGCGATTTCCGGACACAGTAGGCGCAGGCTTGCGTTCGACAAGCAATCAGCCGTCTAGTAAGGATTATGCCGGAGTCTATTGCTGATATTGTACCAGGCGCGCTTCAGAGATGCCAGCAAAACTGAAGGGGCCCAGTACATCGGCCTGCTAGGGCTGCGAGGACGTAAGAAAGATTTACCATGGCCCTGGAACGCAAAGGGAAACTAAAGAACACAAGTGGGTTTTAATCAGTAAAGTCTGACACGGGCGTCTCTCGCTCTTGTTATGAGCGATTTAAAAATTAAAATTCTTGCTTGCCATGTGTATTATATTGTCATGACATGATAGTTCTTAATATTTAAACAAAGGTCTGCATATTCGTGTTGCAACTGCATTTTTTTCATTCGATGTCTCTGCATGAGAATGAAATTTTGGCGAAACATACGGCCCGAATACTTTTACTTAATATTCGGCTAGGAAAATTGCAGAATATTCGTTATTCGGCGTGTGTCCGAATATAGGTTCTAATCGTAGTATGTGTAGTTATTGTAAAAAAAGGACTAAAATCTATTACTACGTGGTCGCTCACAATGGGCCTCATCAGAAGGCTCAAAATCACCCAAAGGGCAATGGAAAGGGCTATGCTCGGAGATTCATTGCGTGATCGAATCAGAAATGAAGATATTCGCAGGAGAACAGAGGTTGCCGACATAGCATGAAGAATCGCCAAACTTAAGTGGCAATGGGCAGGGCACATTGCTCGCAGAACAGATGGCCGTTGGGGCCGAAAGGTTCTGGAGTGGTGACTGCGTACCGGAAGACGCAGTGTTGGAAGGCCCCCTACAAAGTGAACCGAAGACCTGGTGAAGGTTGCGGGAATCCGATGGATGCGAGACGCACAAGACCGTTCATTATGGCTACATTTGGGGGAGGCCTATGTCCAGCAGTGGACGTCTATCGGCTGAAATGATGATGATGATGATGATGTTGATGAAAATCTATTAATAACATTCCTTGAGAAAAAACTGTGTCAACATCTAGTTGAACGAATTCTTAGTACGGTATAGCAAGGAGAGATCCATTAATAGATACACATTGAAATCAACTACAAGATACGCTTACATGATAAGTTAATTCAGCTAAACAAATAAAGATAATATTAACATGACATAATTGTCATTACGACCGTTTTGCCAATATGTAGAGCCGCAAAGCAAACCTGTAATGACTAGTTTTGTCCCGTTCAAATAGCTGGCACGACCATGGGCGTAAGGAAGTTCTCCTCGAACCCCTTTTTTTGAAATTGAATTTATCAAATAATTTCTCCCACAAATAACACAATACCGTCCATTGTCGCACTCTGCGACGGGAGAACTATGGGTCTTCTACTTGAATGAAACTCTTGGGACGTTACAACATTTTACTTATAATTTTCTTCAGGGTTCGATATCAGCACATCGCGCTACAATGGTTATGTCCGAACTGAAAAAACTAGACATTTCTTTGTTCTACTCAATTTTTAAACCTATTTTAGAACAGCAAAATCCTTAAAAGTATATTTTACAAGCCAGTTCGTTAGCTATAACAAACCTAACTCATGCGATCTCCTTTCGATATCACAGTATTTCAGATTTTGACGGACTAAAATCCACCATGTTCCTCCAGCTGCTCTTTGCGTAACAGGGCCGCGGTAACTCTTTCCAACAATTCCACAACCCTGGCATGACTTGCTACCATGACTTTTAATAAAGCACACAGATACATTAAAAAATTAAAACATAGATAAAAAAAGCCGAACACAACGTTATCTCTAACAATATTTTCGACTTCTTTTTTCGAATCGAAGTTTTAACACTTCGCCTAGACTACGTCAGTTAAGATTTTGATTCGCTTGCGCTGACATAATTCTTCTCCAGTTCCCCAAAGCTGCATAAATCGTCAAAATTAGTTCTATCTCTGTATGAGAAAAAGAAAACCTATCCTATTCGAAGCGGGATTCTGCAGATACAAGTCCCTGAACATAGTACTGCCGGTGTCAATTGGCTAACGTATTTTTATGAACCAAATATAAATCTACAGCCCGATAGCAGTCTGCAAATTATAATGAGTAGCAGTAATGCTACCGAGTTATTTCCTAATGGAAATATCAATAACATCGCTAGTGGCGTGTGCCGGCAAATTTTAACCAGTAATGGATGTTAGCATGTGGTGTCAAGGCCAGGGTTGGGCGTCCTCGATTAGATATCAATAACGATAATATGTGTGTAATGTTATCGTGATAATCACTGCTGAAATCTAACTTAGACTTTTCCGCGGTTTTCAGACAAGGCCTAGTTCAAATCAAATTATTTTTATTTTACACACGCCTATACGAGCAATTATAAAACTTCAGAAGTTAGTACACTGTTTTTCAATTAGTCATTTCCTATGGAGAAGAATCGGCAAGAAACTCGGTGGATGGTTAGGTACTCTTTTAAAAAACTGGGCAAGTGCGAGTCGGACTCGCGCACTGAAGGTTCCGTACAAACACCCATATTAAATTGTTAAATTCTCGAATGGAGTCTCGGAAGATTTTTCGGAATCGCAAAAAATGTAATTTCTTTTTGTGACGTAACAACAAAACTGTTTTCAGATTTATTCCTATAAGACCTTGCTTTATGCCAAATTTTAGGACTCTGGGTCAACGGGAAGTAGGTACCTTATGAATTTTGATTCTCTTGAGAGTGTCGAAATATACGTTTTCGCGACATAAACGGTTGTATCTTTTTAGCTTTAAGGCCGCAGACTTGAGTAAATGTTTTTAATTTACAACCTGATACCTTCACAGGTTCCGTTTTTTCCTTTTGAAGTACGGAACCCTAAAAATGGTTGATTTTACAATATTTGCATAATACAATATTAATAATAAGTAAGGACAGTGCAAACCGGCAAACATTATACCTAAAAGTACAACAAAAATAAAAAAGTGGATCTCTCACAGTCTCACATAAATGCTTGTGTCCCAGCAATTGGAATATTGAAGGCTGATTATGCAAAACTAATAGTCGGTCAACAGCTGTGATAGTTGACTTGAATATCGGACTTTTCATGCTTACACACTATACTACCTTATCTTTCGTGTCATTCTCACCCACCACTCACCACCACCGCACACACCACCACACCCCTCCACTCACTCTCTCTTTTATTTGTTAATAAGCTTCATAACTTTATTGAATAAAGTAAAATAAAGGCCAAGATAGATCTTACGTTTATTGAAAGTGATAATTTTGCAGTGTTGCAAATTCAACAAGTGCACCACAATTAAGGCATGCATCGCTCACTCACTTCAATTAGGACTTAATTTTGTTCATTAATGGCTTACTAACCTTTCCCTTTCTTCATTTCATCGGTGACCTCGCAGTAAAACATCGTCTGAAGCGAGCCCTGCACGCCCACTCCGGCCCTGCGTGCGAAATATGAGTTAAATAACCAATTACATTACCTCTAATTAGTTTCCATGTTATCAAGTGGGCTGAATTTACGAATTTATAATAATTTATGAGTATTGTCCGACTGAACTTTCGGTTTCGGCCAAAAAAGTTTCGGCTTCGGCTGCCATCCAGCCGAGAGGGCGAAACTGAAGCTGTAATCGGACATGTTCAGTACACTGAGCTGCGAGCGACGAATGGTCATTTTACCGCGCGACCGCGTTCGCGCGCATTTACGTGTCATTTGTATATTTCAGTTTGTGCTTGCGCCAAAAACTTTGAGGTCGTTAGTTTTGCTTGCTGTGAAATTGCGCATGTGTATAACTTTATTTCAAAACATTTACCAATATGTAATTTATAAATAAAGAGGCACTGACTGATTAAGAATGACTATTTTTTCCCCATTTTTTTCAAAACATGAAATGATGTGAAAGTATTAGTTTCGGCAGAGACTGAGAGCGAAGCCGAAATTTAGTTCCGGTTTCGTCGTGAAAACTAGTTTCGGTTGGACACTATTTACGAGTTTTAATGAACAAAATAATAAATAAGACATAACTTTTCATTGCTTATCAGAATCTAATGCACGTCAATGACATCAACATATTCAATGCAACATAAGTGCATATTTACGAAGAGGTATAGTTTCGTAGTCATGCGAAAAATAACTTTTAAAAATACTGTTTAGTCTCCATTTACGTACTTATATAGAAATAACAAGGCAGATTGCGCGTTTTTCTGACGTCACAACTTGGTACTTCACGACATGGATCCGACTAGACTGAAGTTAAATCGCCTGTCGTATTTTTTAGACAACCTTATCTATAGGTACTATTTCAATCTATGTTGGTCTCAGAATAGCCAAAGTTGAACTGAAAGTGGAGGTCGCAGGAGTCCGATGGATGCGAAAGGTACAGGGGACTTAAGCGGGAACTACATTAGACCGACGTACATGTGGTCCACGCCTGATTTGTGGGTAGGCGCGTCTCGTGGCACGGATCTAATGTGGCTCTACAAGTCTAGTTGCCATATAAAATGTATGGAGACCGACGCGCCCATATCGTACATGGCCCACGTGTGCCCAATGTAGTTCTACCTTTATCATAACGGGATGGAGCTATACACCCTATAAAGCTTCATCCCTTTAACAGTTCAGGTTACATATTAAAATGGATCGCGTTAAGATCTCGTGGGAGAACTACAAAATCGATCGTTGTGGCGATACTTGGGGGAAGCCTATGCAGGTACGGCAGTGGACGTCTTTCTACTGAAATGATTATGAAGATTAATGGAAATAAAGCAAAACAGTAAAATTACTGACCTGTAAGACGCAACTTTCTGCAGATCATACAGCGGTACATCATACCCGCACTCTTCTAGTACTTCTTCCTTGGCGATCTCTTGTAGAGACTTGTTCTTGTCAACAATGCCGGCACACATCTCTAAGGTAATACCCAGAGATGCTGGGTACTTACTAGTGTCTATCGTGTGATTTTGACGGTCTTGTACTGGTACACTATTGTAGTATATTGCTGGGGGAAAAATGGTGATTTTTATTAGTAAAAATAGAGTATTTATGATTTAAGAAGAGATTTCCTAATGACTTAGTTCTGTGTTAAGAAGAAGTTATCCAAATCTACCACAAAGCGACGACTGATGATGTTCTGACGGCGTTGCCGTCATAACATTAGGGCCGACGCTGCGTTAAGCGGACTCCCGCGCGGTCCCATACAAAAGTGCTCCGTTGCGGCTCAAAGTGCTCCGTTGCGGCTCGTCGCGCAGACACTAGTCACGGGCAGCCGCATTCCGCGTGGGCGTAGCCGCTGGCAGAATCTAGTAGATTATAAAGTACTTCTCCGCAGAATAGAGTACAATGTCCTACCTTAGAATATTGTTGGTAACCCCACTCACAATCAACTGCAAAATCACTATTTTGCAGTTAATCGTTACCAAATATACATGTATTCTTAGCTGCATCTAGCTAGACTGGAAGCCAGTCCAAACAAGGATGGGGAAAAAGTAGGGAGATGATTATAGCACCCATAAGACGTTTTACTTACTGGGTCTAAAATGTCTAGTCAGAATAAGCACTTTTCTAGTCACATTGAAGATCGTAATAATAACAGTGTCATGCATTGCCCGCATATCTTTAGTTGTCTTAATACCATTCAGGGTATAGAACAGACGAAATATTTTAAATTCAGGCTCTTGTATGTTTATCGAATGCACATTTGAAATAACCAATTCATCCATTGCTTAATTGATTAAATTATATAAGTCGATGATTAAATTAGACTGGTTTGTACAATTCATTAAAATCAGAGAACTAAATATTGTCACTTGGAATTTTGTGTTTATTTTTCAAGAAGAATTTTGCTTAAATTTTTAAATAAAATTAGTATTGTCAGTGTCAGGCTAACACATTCAGAAACCAAAAATTATTGATGTATTGAATCAGAATATTGCAAGGAGTTTCATTGGAGTTGTACTGACAGACTATAACAGCTTTATAATGAGAACAGGAAGCTGATAACTAGATTATCTTCTATATATATAAAAGGAGAAACAGACTGACTGACATATCAACGCACAGCCAAAACTACTGGGACTAGGAGCATGAAATTTTGCAAAATGTTTCCTTTTTTCTCAAAATTCACCCTCTAAAGGGACGAAACGGGGGTTCAAAGTTTGTATGGAGAAACCTACTTTTACGCGGGCGAAGCCGCTGACAGAAGCTAGTTATACATGAAATCAGTTTGATTTCATGAAAAGTGTCCATGGAGTTTCTTGCATGTTCTTGTCCATAGAGATCTACGTTTTGGAATGTGCAATTAGCATCATTTTTTCTGACTGACTGACTTTTAACCCTGCCCGCACAACGATATTTCACCGCCCATTTTTTTAAAATTCTGTAACATATTGAATCTTATGGAAGCATCCGCACAGGCGATAAAAAAATCGCGCGATAATAAAATCTGTTATTTCCTGATGTTATGCGGTGCGGAAATAAATCCGCGCGAATGTTTCCTCGCGGTGAAATATCGCTGTGCGGGCAGGACCTAATGGTTTATTTGAAATAAAATTCTTTGAATCTTTGTCAAATAATCTAGTTATCAGATTATGTAATAACTATGTTTCCATATGAGCCAACTGAACATGACTGTCTCAAAATGAATATTAATAAACCAAAGCATTTACCAAAATATATTTTAAGCGAGAACTACACTAGACCGACGCACACGTGGACCACGCCTGATTTGTACGTAGCGGCGCGCGGCAAGTTGCGTAGCGGCGCGCGGCAAGTTGCGTAGCGGCGCGCGGCAAGTTGCGTAGCGGCGCGCGGCAAGTTGCGTAGCGGCGCGCGGCAAGTTGCGTAGCGGCGCGCGGCAAGTTGCGTAGCGGCACGCGGCGCGTTGCGTGGCGAGGATCTAATGTAACTCTGCAAGTCTAGTTGCCATATAATGTATATGGAGACCGACGCGCCCAGATCGGCGTACGTAGCCCACGTGTGCGCAATGTAGTTCTTGTACCTGCTACCATGCCATGCTACCTTCCGAAATTCCAGTACAATAATACAGTCAATAGAATGGCTCATTGTATCAAACAGGGATTATGGCAATCCCTGTACATTCTATTGAGAAAAAAAAAAACATAATGTAATTTTTTTTTTAAATATATGACTAGGTTCTACCAGTGGCTTTGTCTGGGTGAAAGAAGGTATCTTTATACAAACTTTGAACTGCCATTTCATGGTCTGAGGTCTACAAAAAAGTCTGCGATGATATATACCATTTTTATATCTTTTACTTTTTACAAGAAATAATGGCTTATATATGAAGCAATTTTAAGCAATACTGCATTAACCCAAATCCAATTAAGTACCTTAAATATATTGTGCATGCATAATAGATCATTATGCTCCCTTATGGATCAATATTGCACCTGTGCGAAGCCAGAGCGGGTCGCTAGTATATCATGAAAGGAACCTCTGAGCAAAACATTCCCATTCTAGGTCTAAAGGTTTGTGGTATCAGGATTTTTCCTTTTATATATAAAAATCAGTGACAGTACACAGGAAAGAATGGAAGAAGAAAATGTGTTTTTTTTTATCTTTATTATTAAGGAGCTTTGTCACAATATTGAATATGTTGCTGCACCAAACACAAGTATCATGAGACAGGAAGATGGATGGAGATTAGTAAAAAAAAAACAAACTCCCAAAAGGAATTCAGTAATTCAGGTGTTAAAGTATAAATTGAAAAATTTTAGACTACATGAAAAAGCTTGAATAATCCATGGAATTTGTTATATACTATCAAATAAATTGCACAAACAAAATGTGTGTGATATTGCTTGTGTAACAAATGCTATTTGAGATTATGTTTAATTTAGTGTGGCGTTTTTATCAGCAGATCATTATAATAAATTAGACCAATGGATAACCCTATAAAGTTACGATAGCATAAACTCAAATTATTTTTAAGGAAGTTAATTTACACTACTTGAAATTACCACTACTTGAATTACACTACTACACTACAGCATTAAATGTAATTATGAGGACGACCCTCACTTTATGCTGTTTTGGCTTTTAACATTAGCAAAAAAAAAAAATCTCGAAAACCGCAACTACTCACCGGGTCTGAATTGCTTCACAAATATCAACACATTCCTGGTAACGTTAAAGACGATGATGGCGACACTGTCGTGAACTTCCAGCATGTCCCAGTTCTTCTCCTTGCCTCCTTGCGTGTAGTTGAAACGAAAAGGCCTCACGTAAGGCGAGTCCGGCAAGGGAGTCATGTACACTTCAGTTAGATCTTCCATCTTTCGAACTCTATACTATCGGTGTGGTGGAAATGATTGAATTAATGTTTTTAATTAATTGATGTACTGACTACTGTTTATAGTGAACTCCAAGTTCATTAAATTCAAAATTATTCGCTAATAATTTGTAACACTTCGTGCCTTTCTCGTAGTAGCAGCTGAACTGACGTTGACGTCTTCTGTCTGTATTTCTGAAATGACGTCGGCACAGCATGACAGCAGATAACAGTATTGCCAGTTAGATAACAAATTCTTTTAATGAACGTTATGGATACAAAGTAATTTATACGTATATCGTCACGAGCGTTACGCTTTGCACAAGCCACAGAGCGTACCACGCACTGTCAATACGATAATAATGATTATGGATTGAACTTTTGCCTAATGGCAATGATAACTATAAAAGATTCAAAATAGAATTGATTCGTATAATCCAAATCCGACTGTTTTTTCTAGCAAATTCTAGCCTTCACGCTTTATGCATAATTGGCTTGATTTTCATTTTGTTTTGCTGTCCCAGACCCTGTCTTAGATTTATCAATAGGCCGTATAGGCCATGGAATATGGGCGACAGATTTTAGAGGATGCTCACTCGATTTCAGAGGATATAAGTCAAACAAGTTCACTGGTTTTGTCATGGCTTTTTATACTAATACGTTCAATTCCTATAGAAACTCATTCCTATCGAACATTTTATTTCCAACATTTATCCCCGCAGCCGCACTCACCAAGCCGCCTGCGCCGGCAAAAGAAAGTACGGCCGACGTAACTTGGTGAGTCTGATCATGGCCCTTTCCCTGTGAACTTTAGCGTATGTACATTGGTAAAAAACAACTGCTATTGACATTTACTTTTTTAAACCTAAATACGAATAAAAATGCACTTGTGGCGTTTAAACCTCCAAATACTAATACAGGGACCAAGTACGATAAAATTTATATCAATACACTTTGAGAAAGAAAGCTACAAAAACAATAACAACCAACGAAAAGTTTTGTAACCGCCTGTGTTCAAGAGAGAGACAGTGACACGAAAATGACACCAATGCTAACGTTTGAGAGAGACAGTATATTACCGCGTACCTAGCTTTGACGACTATGCGGTTCGATTGAAACGATGTCCTCAAAATATATTTAAATTAAATTTTTAAAGGAGGTTTAAAATATTATCAAACATCGTTACTCAATCAAGTAGTCGTTAAGAGATAACTCATATTTAACTAAATCATGTATTTCAATCAAGAAAATAAAGTTTTAGTATTTTTTTTTTTAATAAATGTCGAAATCTCGTTTGCTAACGACCACATTAATTATATTTGTAAACCTAAGTAGGTTTACAAATTTTTGTGTAATTTTTTTTTTTTTTGTTTCATCAAAGAGACAACAAAGAAAAAAAAATGACAAATGAAACATCGAATGAAGAACCTGAAATATACTCCAGCTCCAGAGATTATTTCAGAGTGAACACTTTTTTGGTCATCCTTGATAGAATGAGGGCTGAAATACAGAGAAGGCAACACAAAACAAAAATGACTAAACTTTCAACACAAAGAGTTACAGAATGAGCCCAGTTGTTCGTGAAATATTATATCAATGATTTAGAGGACGATTTGGTGTATTTTCCCAGTCACATTTCCTATATTAAAACTGCAGTGTGTGCAGTGAAGCCTGGATCGAACTCACCTCTCAGACGGCGATATCTCTTTGAGGCGCGCGTGGAACACTACGCGCCGCCGACGACTTGGGCAAGCCCAAGTCGTCAAGCAAGGTCGGGCCGATTACTGGACGGCTGGACAGCGAGTTACACATTGTTCATCGTCCGCAAGCCCACTTCTAGGGTGGCTGGAAATCGGGGTCGAGATCCCAGCGAATTTAGTGTGAGGAAGTCCTTTCCCCCGGGTATGCGGCTGTTTCCTTCGCTAGTACTACTGCTTCGCAGAAGGAAGCGACCGCCTACCATTCCTCCTCGCTCCGCACCATAGCCTGTGCTAGGTTCCCGTGCGAGGTCGCTGCCTCCGATCGCCTCCATGAGATCGCGACGGTGCGCTGCCTAAGTTATACATATCTCCACCGTATGCTCCACCATGACCTCCTGGCGGTCCACACAATGATGACAACTGGTCGTTTCTTCCGCACGAATTCGTTGCAAGGATCTCTCGTACTTACCATGTTCTGTGAAGAACTGTGGCTTGCGGAAGGTAAAGATGCCGTGACGTCTTTTCAGCCACTCTTCAGAGGTGACTTACCGCCATGATTATGGTGTGCCCAACACTGGGTTGCCACAGTCGCTATCGCCATATCGCCATGAGATCCCGAACGCAACTCTGTTTACCATCCCGCGAACTGTCGCGGCAGTGAACTTTCACCCCAGTGTTGCATCTCTATGCGCAGATCGTACATGCGTACAAGGAAGGACTGTTACCAGATCCCATGGCGGCAGACCGGCAGGCAAGGAGGCTTGCCACTTCGCGGAAGACCGTGCAGTATTTCCGCAACATCCGGTTGGCCATAGCCATGACCCTCTGGGATGGGTTCAGCTTGGCTGCCGGTCGCTTTCACAGCGATGGCGCCCACACCAGCGATCTGGACGCATGAAAAGTGACTTCTCATCACTTTCCATGCGTGTAAGGCCTGGTAGGGTCAAAGGTGAACATTGCATGACCGAAGTCATGAAAAGGTAACCCTTAACCCTTATGGGTGTAATGAGCATTAGAAAAGTGAAGGATTTTATAAGTTTTCTGACGGAAGTTGCTGTTTTAATTATTCGCTAATTGAATCCTAGTAGATATTGTGATGTCAAATTGGTATCGTTTTGCATCTCAAGTGTTTGCACAACTGGACAAAATGTGGAATCATGGAAACAGGCGTGATGTCAATGAAATGGGAACTGAGATTTTATCGTAGTTGACTACCTCAGCGAAGCTTGCTCTTTGGACTTTGGTCACCTTTGAATGACAACATTAGAATGTGTTTCATCCATATTCTAATGTTAAATTCTTTATTCAATGAAAATATAGTTTGATCTTAAAGGTTTCAGTTACCAGGTCATAAAATCCTAAAAAAAGACTTCATATTTCATTTTGACATTTATACGGGAAAATAAACACATCAGATTTATATCGATACGATATCAAAACTGGATGTAAAATAAAGTACAAATCTTTAATTCACTTTTATTTAATAAAGTGCGAATGGATAAGCGACGAAAAAGGTAGAAACATTAAAATGGCTCGACAAGATAAGGGTTCTAAACCGGGCTTTGTGATCAAGCTTTCTAACGAAACGGCGCAAAAAATAGCCGAAGAAGAATTACAAGCTAAAAATCAGCTAGAAGAAGCTTCAGCGAGTAATTCTAAGAGTTTGGATTCGGATAAATTAGATAAATCAATAAATTCTGAAATTAAGGGCAATGACAATACTAATACAGAAGTGAGTAACTTGCGTAAACCTGACGAAAAAGATTCAAGTTCTACGATTGAGGATTCACGTGATGAATCAGCTAAACCTGGTGTAACTAATAAAGATGCCAATCAAGACGGTTCCGCATGGGGTGACTATGCGCCGTATGTTACTTATGAAGGTGAAGAAGCTATCTATACTGACCCATCTAATAATCAAAAATATACATGGGGCAAAGAATCCAATTCATGGACCTTGAAACCGGGTCAAGAAGTGCTTGGAAGAGAATACAGTTATGAGGATGATACACATATTTACACAGAAGCTGATGGCTCCAAATTTTTCTGGGATGTTGAAAAGAAAGCTTGGATTCCTAAGGTAGATGATGACTTCTTAGCGTTATATCAAATGTCCTATGGGTTTGTAGATAATACATCTGAAGAAAAAGAAAAAACCAAGGCTGAAGATAAAAAGAAAGAACAGAAAAAAGCAGAGCTTGCTATTGGTGTGAAACGAAAAGCTGAACCACAGTGGTTCCAACCGTCAGAGGAAACAAACACAAAGGTCTATGTATCTAATCTACCTCAAGACTTAACTGAAGAAGAATTTGTCAATTTTATGCAAAAATGTGGCCTTGTTGAGCGTGACCCCACTAATCAAAAGATGAAAGTCAAACTGTACAAAGATAAAGAACACGATTGTTTTAAAGGTGATGCACTATGTACTTATATCAAAATAGAATCTGTTGACTTGGCATTAAAACTTCTTGATGGCAGTGATTTAAAAGGCAATAAAATTAAAGTGGAAAGGGCATCTTTTCAATTGAAAGGTGATTACAATCCTGCTTTAAAACCAAAGAAGAAAAAGAAAAAAGAACTTGAGAAAATAAAGAAAATGCAGCAGAAGTTGTTTGATTGGAGACCAGAAAAATTTATTGGAGAAAGATCAAAACATGAAAGAATTGTTATAGTTAAGAATTTGTTCCATCCAACTGATTTTGACCAAGAAGTCCAACTGATTCTGGATTATCAGCAGGACTTGAGAGAGGAGTGTGCTAAGTGTGGGGAAGTGAGAAAAGTGGTTATTTATGATAGACATCCTGAAGGAGTGGCCCAAATTACTATGAAGGACCCAGAAATGGCTGATGCAGTTGTGCAACTTATCAATGGAAGGTGGTTTGGCAAGCGGCAGATCACTGCTGAAATATGGGATGGTAGAACAAAGTATAGGATTGCTGAAACTGATTCTGAAATAAGTAAGAGGATAAATAAATGGGACCAATTTCTGGAAGGCAAAGAAGGTGAAGAGGCCAAGAAGAATGCCTCAGATGGTGCAGTTGAAACTAAAAATGATCAAAGTGCTGCTACTGATGAAACTATAAAAACAAAAACCATTGAAGAAGTTGATAATAAAATGGATGATATCTCCAATAAGGTTTCAGATGAAGCAAATAGAACAGAAGTTGCTGATAACACGAATGAAGATAAGAATGCTGTTGAGTCAAGTGAGAAGACAGAGTGAATTTTAAACTAATAGCTTATACAAAACTTGTTTGTAAGTAAGATAATAATAAACCAATAAAATCAAGAATGATTTTCTTAACATCACACAGCTGTTTAAACCAATTTTTAATGAATTTTTTTCTGAATTGATCTTACCTAACTTTAGTCTTCTGAAACAGGTCCAAGGTGCGATTGTGATATGTATATGATATTAAAAGCGGCATTTCATTCTTAATCTTATACCTAACAAAGTTTCGAATAAAAAGACTATTCATGGCTTACTATAAAACTGAAAAGCTTTTTTTTTAGTCTTATCATTTGTCACGACCGGATGGACTTTGAACCCATTTTCACAGAACATCATCTTTTACCCATTTGGACAAACAAACCGGGCGAAATTAGTTTTCAAGAAGGATCTTAATTAGCCTACAGATTTCGATATAGACAACTGACAAGTAGGTAGTTTTATAGTTTTTATTTTGTAGGTGAGGTCGTATCGTATTCATTCTATGAATTGGTCTGTCTGGGAGGGCCGTGAAAGTTCTTTTAAGGTCAGCTCACACCGAGACAAGAAATAGTAAAATCTGTTTTATACCTACCACATTTACAGATTTGTGCCCGCCATTCGCTTCTTCGAACATTTGCACGTAAAATGTTGTTTAAACATGCATTCATGACTGCGTGGCCATAAGTGTTCTCGCATTCTTCTACAATATGGAGAAGAAAATTGACGCTTTATATTAAGGGGAAGGGGTTCTGTAATAGGCTTATAATTTAATATTTGGAGGAACAAGCGTAAATATTAATTTCCTGGTCTATGGTTTTTTGGCTGAATGGGGAAAAGTCTTTGCACTTTAGTCAATCCTAATTTTAAGAAATAATCGTCATACCATAAACAAGAAGCCGTCATGTTGTCTGACACCTGACTTTTTAGTTGCATACACAAATTTATCCAATTCGACGTTTTGTAATCAAAAACGTTTACAATAACGCTTGTTATCCAAGAGGCGGATGAATTAAGTTTCCAGTTGTGTATAGTTCTATGATGAGAATTGTGTACGAACGCTTGAATACGCGTCTGTACTTGGAGTGAGGTGTCACGTCTAATCGGGGCTTCTCTAGCAGCCGACTCCATGAATAATAACAGGATAATATGTTAACATGGCTGTGCAATCGGACTCTGGAGGGAAGGACGACGTGAAGACTCAGTTTGTGACGCGAGAGGGCACATATCGCTTGATGACACTCTCTGAGTATTCGAGGCCTAATCGAGTTGGTTATACGAGTGGCTCCGGATCTTCCCATGTGCGCGTGTCACTGGTCAGCCTGCCGCCAGGGCCCGGGGGCGGCGCACCTGGTTCCGATGGACAGGGTTCCGACGATAGGATATGCTTCAACCATGGCAAGGAACTTTATGTTTATGTGTACAGAGGTGTTAAAAAGGTATAGTAACTAGTGGTTTTGTGTTTAAATATACTTAAATTTTAGTGTATGCTTCTATTTGGTGTTAAACCACATCCAATTTGCTTACCACATGGTTTCAGGATGTGTGATATAATGAGATTGAAAGCAACTTTTATTCAGATAAGTTTTATCATCATTTTAACAAACTACCCACTAGTAAGTTGAAAAATAAAGTGTAGAACATAGAACTTTTAATTTTTATAATACTAAAGGGGGATTCTTTGAAACCGAGAGAAAATCTCATTCATCTGGCCTAGCTTTTTCTTTACAATTTGTTATTTTTATTTCCATATTAGTTTTTTAAAAAGTATCAGTCCAGACTGTCAAGTCATGTAAACCTACTTGCATCAAGGCTGGAAGGCACGGGAAGCGCTCAATACTTTCGTCTAAAAAGACATAGCATTTCTGCCCTGGTAGACTGCTTTGAAGACCCCACCACTTAGGCAAGCTTGATGAAGCTTCCTTTGGAGATGCCTATTACAAAATCAAGAAATGACAAACGAATGGCCCATTGTGTGTTACACAGATTGCCAAGTTACAGAAAATTAGAAGAGAAATAAAAAAGTTTTTTCCGATCATTAAATGTATCAAAGGCAATCATTTGCGCCCAGTGGCTTACAACATAAAATAGATAGGTACGAAAACAAGGCCAGATGAATGAGAAATTCTCTCGGTTTCCAAGAATCACCGTTAAATATTTTCTGGACTCAATATTTAATTACCTTACACTCTGCAGCCAAATTTGGAATAGAGTCATATCTAAAGCAAACAGTCCATATCTAAAAATAGGATCTAGAATAAATAACCTTAATTGGTCATTATAAAGTGGGTGTGTATGTTTTACAACATGGCAACATGCTCCTGAGCCAATATATAATTTGAAGTTTAGGAAGCACAAGTTAAAATTTGAACTTACCATGTTGTACTTTAACCTTTCGAATACCGTAATAAGAGACACAATAGAAAGACTATGAGATAGTGAATTGATGGGTGCAATATTGTTTTTTTAATAATAACTTATCTACTGAGATAATAAGAAATAAAACCTGAAATTCAAATATCTATCAATAATGTTTGTTTTAGTTATTGTTAGCTTTTCTGAGGTTATAAAAGCCTGTAATGCAGTATAAGCTGGCCTCATTCATCCGGAATGTCTCTCTGGATTCATAATCTGAATTCATATTATTAATTCATTAAACCCCGAGTGAACGCCGGCTTTTGCTCGGTCATTGTATTTCTATTGTGTCTCTAATAAAAGACTGACTACTACTGAATAAGAGAAAGACTGGAATACCATACAATATCAGTATGCTCAACACACATTAATGGATATGTATCCAAATAGCCATTCTGGATTTCAGCCTTAAAGTAACTAATATATAATGTACTTTATAAAAAATATGTAGGTATATTCACTTCTACACATATTCTGCTTAATTAAAAAGGTAAGGTGGCTTTGTAAGTACCTTGTTTAATCCCCATGTCTTTTAAATATCAATAATTATTTTTATTAGTACAAAGTAGTAAATTTTCATGATGCACTGAACTCACACATTTGTACATCCGACAGGGCATGTCATTATATTACACACTTCCTCGGCAGGCGGCAGATCTCACGAAGCCAGTTGACAAGAAGATGTACAAAGGCACGAACCCAACCTGTCATGACTTCAACACCGTCACGATGACACCAGACAGTGTATCACTAGTTATAGGATTTTCTACCGGCCAAATACAACTCATAGACCCTATTAAGAAAGAATTAAGTAAATTGTACAATGAAGAGGTGAGTAGTTTTTATATTATTTATCTAATGTTTAAAAATATCTGGCGTGATCTGATATTATAGTGGTTGTATCCAATAATTTGACAATTTAGGTCTAATTTTCAAATTATTAGAATACTATACTAATCTGTATACATAATCGGAGAAACTGATCAACTGACATACCAACTAGCCGAAACTACTGAGTCTAGGAATGCAACATTTCGCACTAGACTTCATTTTATGATTTAACCGAGTACTAAGAAGGGGTTTTTGAAAATTCTGTTTATTAGGGGGGTGAAAAGAGGGTAAATTGTTTTTACTCAAAATGTTATTCTTTGGGCCCATATACCTATCTGATATTTAGCATAAGTAGTAACCCAAGTAATTAAAAAGGTTTTTATCATTCGTTTTTCAAAAATACCCCTATAGTAAGATTTAGGAGGTGTTAAATGTTACATGGGAGAATCTTCACAAATTCTAATCAAAAGATTGATCATTTTTTCCAAACTACCCTCAAAGGGGTCTTAAAGTTGGGTGACAAAGTCCCTGGGAAAGTGTTGGTGTAATTGGACAAAAATCTTCAGATTGTCACTTCTGCTAGAATTTTATGACCTTGGAGACAGTACATAAAACTCAGTCAAAATAAAAAGGTGTTTATTGTTTTCTGTATGTATCAATTGTGGGTCAAAGGGAGTGTATGAACATATCTTTGTCTTGCTTTAATGTATAAACTACAAGACTGTATATAACAAGCATTGAAGTGTAACAAGAGGGATTTTAGCAACAGAGGGGAGAGGGTAGACTGCTGCAGTCTACCCTCTAATGAGTGTATATCAGTTTTTGCTTCCAATTTTGACTAAACATTCCAGGGGAAGGTAGTTTGAGTGCCTTAGGATTTAATAATATGTTTTATAGGAATATGAGGTATATTTTGATATGAAAACAAGCTATCATATAATATTTTTTTTGTTAAATTTGTAATATCAACCACCACCACCACCATCATCATCATCATCATCATCATCATCATCATCATCATCATCATCATTTCAGCCGAAAGATGTTCACTGTTAGGTCTCCCCAAGTGTCGCCATAATGAACGGTCCTGTGCTTCTCGCATCGATCGGATTCCCGCGACCCACGACAGGTCATCGGTCCACCTTGTGAGAGGCCTTCCATCGCGTAATTGATGTGGTGGATATCATCCACCATGGATGTCACAAATTTAATTTTTAAAAAAGTTACATATTCTCCGTTTGACACACTTAAAGTGGTAGGGTAGGCCTTTTTTTATCCAAATTATGGAGAGACGTGTTACGATATAATTATTATAGTATAACTAGAAAACCCGGCGAACTCCGTTTCACCACTAAAAAAGATTTTCCCGCTTTTCTGTTGAAATTTTTCCTGAATTTTCTTTGCTATAAACCTCACGGAGCCCGAGACCTTTCCAACGAATGCAAAACCGTGGAAATCGGTTCGTGCGTTCTGGAGTTATAGCGTCAGGAAGGAAAACCCGACTTATTTTTGTTATAGAACGTCGAAACGGCTTAACCGATTTTATGTTATTTTTTGTGTATGTAGTGGGTCTGAGAATATTTCGGCCGTTTTTCACCACAAACCTTCAAACCCCATTTTTTTCTATGAAAATTTACGTCTTAGAACAATGTTTGCCACGTCTGGTAGAACAATGTTTGCCAGGTCAGTTAGTTTTCGAGATTAATATTCAAGATACCACTCACACCCACCTGTAAAATTATACTTACATATTTCTATTACATCATCAAAATATGTGAACAGATATAGCAGTGCATATCTCAATAAAGCTTGCGTTAATACGTCTTGACATATTAATGTATATTTTGAAAGAACATGGGTGTATCTTTTAATTTAATTTACATGCAATTGCATGTACAGTAGAATTCAATGATGATGGTGGCTCCGATCATCGTACGTTTCAATGGGCAGAACGTAATATATATTATAACTCCGTGTTTATTTAGCCTTATTTAGCCTTTATTAGATACCGTATATGCAGTAGGTACTTAAAGATTTCTAATACATGGCTATTGAGCCAAGAGCGGATTCAGCATTGTGGGCACGGTGGGCAAGCCCACAACCCTAACCACAACCATAAGACTGTAGATCATTGAAACATGCAACCAAGATTAATTGTATCCTAACATGAAAGTTTTTTGCTATTGACAACTCTGCCGGTCAGGGGGCTACCGAAGAATTTTCGTGTTTTAGGCTACACAGAGTAAAACTTTGTGTTGTGGTTCAAAAACACGAAAAATAAATATCCCGCGAATATACAGGATGATTTTTTAGAGTGGGTTAGAATAGTCAAATCCGAAACTACAAGGATTATTGAAAAATAATCAAACGACTCTTGGGCTCGATTTTAATAAAACTAAAATGCAAAATAAGATTTTTGATAAATCATTATTTCTAGCCAGGAATCGAACTCGTTGATTTAGGAAAAAGAATTCACTGTATCAGTACACCATTCAATAGTGTCCCTATTAAGGATCAAATTCTGGGTAGTAAAGGCATGCATGCAAGTTAGTGCGAATGTGAGTCCGTAGTCCGACTCGCAATTGATCGATTTTTGTGTGGCTGTAACTACAACCTATTGAGAGCTGGATCCGCCCTTGTTGAGCGCAAGTAAACAAAACATCTTTACAATTTCTGTCGTGTATTTTGCGTTATTTTATGCATTGTTATGAAGATTAAGTTTTTGTGTAGTAATAGTAGTATATTATTTTCTCTTTCTTAGAAGGCCTTGAGATATCCAAGAAATCTATTATAATTTTAATGTAGTGATGAACGGTTTGTTGGACACGTATCACTGATAGGTTAGGTTAGGTAGGTTTGAGAGCCCTACAGTCTATAAAAGCTGAGATTGGTTTAAAAGAGTTCAGTGTTGAAAGAGTCGCCAATAGCGATTTAAAAAAAAAAAAAGGTTATTTACCCTCACTACGAAACTTGCTGTCTGGCAAAACAATTCACTATGTAACAGTGGCAAGGCAAGATCTATATCTATTCGATGCGAGCAAGGTTCATTCTGTGAGGTCTTCTGGCGGTATAAGAAGTCTCATTTTTTCAAATATCACATCTGAACAGCGCAATACTGCAAGCCTGACGTAAGCTTGAAAAATTATAACTTAGTTGTAATAGTGGAGAGGTTAATTTGTTTTTAATTACCATTGATACACTGAGTAATAACAGTAACTTTGTTGTCTCACGCTAAAATAATTAACACCGACTGCCCATGGACGCGTAGCTTCATAGACGCGTATTCGTCATTATACGCTTGGTTTACGCCTGCGTGAAGCTTACATACAAAACTATAAAACTGTGCCGACGAAGCGGCACCGTCGCACATAGGTGAAATTCTGAAAAAATGAAAGAAAAATGAAGTTCAAAATCTAATTAAAAAATAGTAACCTAAATTAGCAACTAGACATATGAGGACATATGAGTGACCAGTATAACGTTTGACCCTTTTTATTTAGCTATCCATACGTTTGATTTAAACTGCGATTGATTATGGAATAATTTATTACAATTGTGAACCAAATGTTCAACATTTGAAAAGTTTGAACAACGTTTAATATGTTAGTTTTTGAACATAAGGACTAAAACCTTATGGATTCTATATTTTCAGGTATGTAATGTTATTACTAAATAACTAAAACGTTTACATTAATTACGGTTGTAAATATATATCTGTTCAAACACAAGGCTAAACTTTATCATTTTATTCTTTTCTCATTGTAAAAAAGTTTATAATCAATCGCAATCAAGCCGTTTTTTATACGTATTTATAAAGGGCATATCAGTAGCTTTCATATAATACTAACGTTGGCTGCGTCCACCCAAATAAAATTGAACAAAACTCGACAATGTATACGAATTTTAAAAATATTCATAATCAGTTTTATATTTAATAATCAATTAGTTGCATAGAACTATTGAATTTTTACATAATGTGTGAACCTAATAATTACGAAGTTCGATTTCATTGCTTAGTTACAAAATTTCGTGAAATAACACACTTTGAAAACGAGTGACTAAATTATATAAAATAAACAGTTGTTTCACTTTATTTATCAGTATAAACTGAAGTCGCAGTTTCCAGAAATGGCATACGTTTCGGAAGTTAATATAGTAACTGTACTGATACATAAGTCAATTTCGATTTGCAAGAAAAAGTGCGAAGGCCGCTAAAAGACTTTGTGAAACGCAATGAAAGTTATGAAAAACTCAAGAAATAAGTAAAAAAAAACAAATGAGTCAATATTGTTGGTATTCATGCCACTAATTCCTGGGTAGTTTGACTCGGTTCGGCTTCCACCATCTCGTTCAATTCATTATTATTCACCTGTGTGGGCGGTCTTCCACGTGGTCCATTCTTCAAATCCAAGTTTCCATCACGAAAGCGTTTAAACCAAAAGCGCACGGAGCGTTCATTAGTAGTCTCTTCTCCAAACGCAACATTGATGTTGTGAGCTGTTTCTGCCACGTTAGTTCCGCGTCGGAACTCGTATTCAAAAATCACTCGAATTTTCAAAGTATCCATTTTTATTGTCTAAGCTGAATAAAAGAAACAACTGAAAGTCGTTAATCGAATGTTGCACATTTTTTAAAAGAAGTACTTCATAGGTACCATGTAAAAAAGTTTCACTCAAAAATCTGAAACCATGAAGGTTCTATGTCAATTCGAAGTACTTATTACAATAAAACGGCAATTTCATACTTTAACTCCTATTACTAACTAGGCTTTTAATTAATGCATTTTCAAGTCGTGAGCGAGGTTCCCTGGACCGCGTGTCAGTAGGCGGTGGTCCACGTCGCTTCTGCTATGAACGCGTCTTCACGTGTAAAGATTTTTGTGCGACAAATAAAATCACAAAGCCTCTAAGCACGGCCTTTTTGCGACTCAGTATCGGCGCCTTTGTTGCAAATATGACGTATTTTTTTGAGCCGGAAAAAATGAAATGTTTTCACCGATAGAAAGCTGCTTTATTCCTGAGTGACATAGGCTGTAATTTATGTACGTGGGCGAAGCCGAGCGATGTAACGATTCCTGAATTTTTCATATAAACAATGAAGGCATATGCCTATGGACGCATCGCTACGCAAAGGTCCCGCGGCCTCTTAGAAAAATAAGTTACCTGGATAAGATTTTACGTTTTACTAGCTGGCTCGGCGAACTTCGTAACGCCTAATAATGTGATAAATGAAGAAACGCTCGACCGATTTTGTGCAAACTTCACATAAGCCATCTCCTAAATAGTCCGAACAAAGCCTAAACATTTGGTTTGGATAGGTGAGCCCGTTTTTGAGTTTTAAAATTACAACGAAAAGTGGCATTGATTTTTATAGATAAAGATGTTAGAGGGCCTCTTGGTAGAAATGGCTACTGACCCCAAGCTGGCTTAATCCGGCACTGTTTAAGTCCACAGATAAACAAAGTCCTCCTAAGTTGTGCCACTTCTAAAGCACTTATTTCTCCACTTGTTTTATCAAGTGTACCCATAGATATCCATGAGTATACCCCAAAGGCGCCTACGAAATGATGTCACCTACAAGTACGTACGTCAAAACAGTGCAATATATAGCACATTAGGATACACTCATTCTTCATCCGACGTGTTAGAGCGTGAAGTGCCTACTTATTGCTACGCAGCATTATCACTAGCCAGTTATCGTGAGCGCATCCTATGTATTGTATTACATGTTCTGTTACATAACGTATTTAAATGGGGAATGTTGATTAGGTCGACAATCTACATAATATGAGTATAACATGTAGGTTTTGAAGGCAAATATATGGACCTGAAGAGTTGTTTCTTTTAAATTCTTTCTACCCCCCACTTTCTGATTTAAACATTTGAAGTTAAGTATTTCTCAAGCTTGAAAACCTGTCACAATTTGGCATATAAGTTGGGTTTGAGACGTTCTTAACTCAATATACTCAATTCAGAATCCTTAGTGTATCTTTTTTTATTTAAGAAATCAGCCAACATCTCCCGCTTTTGATGGAGCGAGAGAGAGCCTCACACTTTTACTAAACCCAAAACCGTGGTCCTTCAGTCGTTTAAGCGTTCCAGGGCCGCAGTGACTCTTGAACAATCCCGCAGCCCTCTTAGTTTACTCCTAAAAGATTATTTAAGACACTTATCTTTCCATATCTTCTTTGCATATCTTTAAGTCAGTCATGCAACAACTTTATGCAGGTGTATAGATTGGTAATCGACCCAGATTGTGTAAGTTTTTCAAAAGTAAATTAACAATCTGCTAGGTATAACATTAAAATTGAGTTTGTAATTTAAATCGAAAATTAAATTCGTCGGAGTCGTGAGAATTTGTAATACTGAGGACAATAGAAAGTTTTAATTGTGTATTATGGAGTAGGTTAGATATGAGATTGCGTTAAAATTTGTTTGGGATCTGTGAATCCGTCGCTACTACGACACAATACGCAGTGATACCATAAGATTTCTTGTATATCGTAACACAGCTAAAACATAGACAGACATAAAGTTTACCATCTCACTTTTTTAGTAAGTCATCTGTAACGAAACTTCAAATATGCTTCGGTGTATCTTTGTCAAGACTTCAACTTATATTATTATAAGTTTAGAGAAATCGACCTTTATTATGCTCGTAAAACTAACTTCGAAACATTTAATTACTTTGCGTGTTTAAGATATTCACAGACTAAATTTACGTTCAACATTCAACTGACTTTTCACAATGTATTATGTAGTATTAACTTAAACAATGTGTTTGAAAGAAAACATACTGCGCGGGCCCAAAATGATGATGATTATGTGCTCATAACCTAATAATATATTGCAGAGACTGATAGACAAGACGCGCGTGACGTGCATCCGCTGGGTGCCGGGCTCCAGCAACCTGTTCATGACGGCGCACGCGTCGGGACAGCTGTACGTGTACAACGAGGAGCTGACCTGCGGCACGGCCGCGCCGCACTACCAACTGTTCAAGCAGGGCGACGGCTACTCCATCCATACGTGCCGCACCAAGTCCACGCGCAACCCGCTCTACCGGTGGCTCATCGGCGCCGACGGCAGCTGCATCAACGAGTTCGCCTTCTCGCCCTGCGGCACCAACCTCGCCGTCGTCTCGCAGGACGGCTTCCTGCGCGTCTTCCACTACGACACCATGGAGCTCATCGGGCGCGCGCGCTCCTACTTCGGCGGCTTCCTCTGCGTGTGCTGGTCGCCCGACGGCAAGTACGTGGTGGTGGGCGGCGAGGACGACCTCGTCACCGTGTGGTCGTTCAGCGAGCGCCGCGTGGTGGCGCGCGGCCAGGGACACCGCTCGTGGGTCTCCGTCGTCGCCTTCGACCCCTACGTCGTCAGCTTCAGCGAACCGGAGAGCGAGGAAGGCGTCGAAGACGACAGACAGAAAACTGAAAGTGTGCAGTGTTATAGGTTAGGTAGTGTATCTCAGGACACACAGTTGTGCTTGTGGGATCTCACCGAAGATGTTCTTAAGCCCCCCGTTAGGGCGCGAGCTTCCGCGCATCTCTCACCCAATAGTCAAACATTCTCCCCAAACGGAGTCCCCGGTATGAAAGTGCCGGCTCCCAAAGGAGCTAAAACTAATAAAATAGGCCATAAACACGCCGAGCTGAGCGGGTCGAACGCGGCGGGCGAGCCGTCCGGCACCAAGCAGACGAAAGCGAAAGTGAATAACGTCTCAACGCTCAACATTAGTGTGGGGAAAGCGAAAGAGGAGACTTCGGGTTCGCTGGGGGTGAACTCGTTGACGCAGCGGCTTGCCGGGTTTTCTTTCGGGGAGCGTCGATCGGAACATCGGAGGAATTTTAGTCTGACATCAAAGCCAGCGGAGCAGAAGTCTTCTGCGTCGAACAGTGTGGCGTTGAGAGGGAAGTCTGCGGGGGCGCAGTCGAACGATTCTTACGATCCGTTGAAGTTGATCGGCACTCCGTCGTGTCCGCGGTTTGACGAGTGCCCGGTGTTGGAGCCGCTGGTGTGCAAGAAGATCGCGCACGAGCGGCTCACGGCGCTGCTGTTCCGCGCCGAGTACTTCGTGACGGCGTGCGCGGACGGCGGCGTCAACACGTGGGCGCGGCCGGCGCGCGCACACAACGGCGACGCGCGCCCCGCTCGCCGCTTCGAGCGCATCGACCTCGTGGACTAGTACGAGCCGCCGCCGACATCGCATGCATACCGTCATACCCGCACTACTAAAGGTCCTACTCGATACTAACATTTTGGACACCCATATTTCGACAGCCTGATGACTATAGTTATTGCACAAATAGGTAGGTACAAAAGGCAGGCACCATGCAACGAACGAAAACAAGTGCAAGCATACATATACACGCGAACGTCAAGCGTTTTCAGAGCACGCGTTAGCACTCGCAGATCGTAGGCGCGTACCCCTTTACCGAGTTGTCTCTTTGTAAGTATATCCTCGCTCGTTGTATAGACTTCTGTCTGCCTGCTGTTCCCATCTATTCTGAGGATATAGCATTGGACGCTTCCAAGAATTAAGAGTAAATGATTAGTACAATACTATAGTTGAAAATATATTTCCTTTAGCAGCACTGAAAGTTGTAAGTAGCCGTTATATTAAACGAAATAGCTGTTATTGCGTTACGTTCCAAACAAATAACGTTCACGTTTTCGTTGATAAAAAAAGTAGCAGTTATTTGGTTTCACAGCGAGATTTTAAAATGTTGTGACGGTGTTGCTTTAAAGAATTTTGGATAGACTAAGATGTTAAAAGTTTGGTTTTTTGATAAATACTCTGGGTTGTCTGCAGCGATGTCGTCGGTTGTTAGTTAAAGTTGTGAGTGGTGTTCGTGTGCTATTATTCCATGTTAGACACATTATTCAGAATGCGTATAAGTGTATATGTCGTGTCCTGGAGCTCTCCTGTGTCTGCCAATACCGTTCATATATATCTTCATAAGTTCCCGAATCGCAGCCAAAGTTTAGGCTTAGAAAAATTTTTAAATGTTTGCACTGATATTGAGAAAAATGACACTTTCTGGTTTTTGTATATGTATTTCTACGCGATTCTGGGAATGAAAATGGTAATGTATAATGTTGAACTCCTTTTTGTGGGGTTTGCACACCTGTGTTTTCGTCTTGAATTTTGACCATATTCATAAAATTATATTTCGTCTTTGTGGTGTGTGAGCCCCCATAGGTTTTAATAAGTTATAGTTTCCAATATTACACGCAAAATCCAAGCAAAACTATTGTGCACAACAAAATGAGCCTTATTGTATTCGTACTAGAAATCATTTTAGACAAATCTTTTTTTTTTATATATTTCACGTTGGTCCCTTCCTTGCTCTTAGGTGTTAACACGACACGCTACTACATGAGTAAACTGTAACTAAATTGTGATACTCCCTAAATCGTTGGTAATCTGTCCTTATATTGATAGTACTGGGTAGAGATAGCAACAAACTTAAATATTGTTAAATACTTCCTTGATAGTTCTATCGACATGTTTTCAATTATTAATAGAATAGTCTACGTGCGCTTAGCATTCTGTTCTGATACTAAGTCAATACAGGAAAGTTCCAGTCGTGGGTTCCACTAAGCATTTTCTAGAGTTGTAATGATATACGATGAAAAAAAAAACATTTTAGATAGCAATAGATATGAGATTCGTAACTATGTATAGACAAATGTATATTATAATTAAGGAAAAAGGTTTTTTTCTCGGCTCACATAATGTAAATATAGTCATAGGTCAAGCGATCTGATCGCTTCATATTCGCAAACACGTGCGCTTTCATATTAAATCTATTTATTACGATTTTTTTATCGATTTAAATGTTGTTGCATCGATTGGACGTGTCTGAAAGACTTGCAGTGTTAATTCGTTTAACTATTTTTTTTTAATATTGTGAGACTCTTATAAGTTGTTAATTATTTAGTTATTAGCCTGTAGTTTAGTGAATTTACTTTTATCATAGATCAATATTTGGTTCTATAATATGTTTGCTCTCGTGTAGATAAATTGATACGAAGAGCGCGGATTTGAAAAAGAGAGTGATTCTGTTTGAATCAAAACACTATTAGAAAAATCATATATACATTTTTGGCGTAGGTATAACTATTGTAATTATGTTGTAATAATCGACCAATTTTAGAACGAGTGGTGTATCTAAAGTTAATGATTCTACCTGAGGCCACAACAATAAAATTAATAATCGAATGAAAGCTAGTATTCGATCTTTCGGCCTTTCTTTCAACTTTCAAGTTAAATTTTAATCAATAAAAGCACTGAATGAAACTCTTTTCACAAATCCGCGCTTGAATAAATTATTCCTAATCTGTATTTAGATATTTTCACAATTTGTCCATTGCTGATTGCAAATTAAAACTTAGCAACAATGTAAATTACGATATAATAACTGTTATAACAATGCAATAGCGTAGTAATGAAGTCTTTTCTTGAATTCGCCTAAATTATTCGATAAAATTATGTTTCATAGTCACTATTATTTATGTGTATAGCGTATAACGTATTAATTTAATTTTGAAAATCGACATTATAAATGAAATAACGTTATTTGTGGCAACGTTATTATCCGTTACTTTTGGTTGAAAAAAAACAACGTTTAAAAATAACTGTTATGCATGTTGCAGAATATTAAAAAGAAATAATTATGTGTCATTTTTATTGTACCATAAAGGAATGTTTTCTTTTTTGTGGCCTTATAAATATTACTTATTATGAATATCAGATGGCTGCAATTAAACTTGCCTTTATTTATGTTTGTATGTCAGTTAATTTAAATAAGTTTGTAATAAAGACAGTAGTTGTGATTCAGGGTTAAATATGGCCAACATTGGAACCAGCTTGAGACAAAGTTGACAATACAAAGACCTATTGGATTCTTAGTGACCGGCTATTGGTCCCAATGTTAAGAGCCAATATGTCTCTTGCGCATCGTGATATTGCATTCTAATGTTTTAATTAAATACGATACTAGTCGTAATGTGCTATTATTGGTACAATTTTGAGCCTTGGTAACGTTATAAAGTTTTATAGTTATTTATACAGAATAGGATAACGTCTTCGATAAAAAGGTAAAGATAGATTTAAGATAAATACCTAATAAATTCAAAATACGTAATGACATGAAATTAAAATGATCTCAAGCAAAATTACCTTTACCCAATCGCTTTAAAATCGCGATGCGCATCCCTTAAGAGACTCGTGAAAATCCTGAATATATCTAACAAATTATTTATGATGTGAAATCTTTAATAATTCCTAAATTGTATCGTTGTCGATATTAACTTGTCCTTTGTGAGGTCAGCAGCTACTCAAGTTTAAATGTGTCTGTTACATTCAATGAGCCATTTATAAGTTTTAATTTCATACTTAACACTAGGTTGTGCTCATAGTTATAATGTTAGCCTTTGAACAATCACTGTGGCGTTGTTTTGGCTGTTTTCGAGTTCCGAAACAATTTTCTACAATAACTTTTCTCGAGGCATATCGAGGTACAACAATTAATTAATAAAGACATACTTTTTTCTTTATATTCAGTTGCCGATTGAACCCCAGTCGTCTTGCATTTAATTTCATGTGATAATCTATTTAAAATGGTGGATAATTCCTATAGTTTGATAAAATTGACAAGACTGGTTGTATGGAAAAGATCGAAGGATGTAGTTTTAAATGTGGATGAATAAATTGGCAATTTTTTTACGGATTCGTTTACAGTCTAAACAGCGCTTGAAAATATTGTATTTGATATTTTATTTCAACGATGCAGTGGACGCAATATAAAGCGACTCAAAAGACCTTTTGATATACATCAGCATAATTACTTTCTACGAGGCAAAGCGAAACAAATGTAATACTGGTATAGTCGTGTTACTTTGACCCCGGGGCATAACTTTGGTCCAGGTATGGCCAATGAGAATACTGTATTTCTATTGGTTGCTTGGGCCAAAGTTTCACCCCAACTTGACGGTACATACATGCTACGTCCAGTGATTGAGTATCTTTGTATTGTGTCATAGTAGAATTAAATTGCTCTCTGTTTTGAGCAAACACTATGGGAGTAGCGTTTGCGAGACTGCCTTTAGATATAATTCAAATATTATTCTCAACATTTAAAAGATTTTGTCTATTGCTGATATGGGGTTAAGTTCAGCGCGGAGATTGCATAACTCATAATTAGCAAACAATATTTCAGATCTCATTAAGCAATGGATTATTTCCTTTAAAGTCGTTCAGTGTATGATAGAAAGGGTTCAAGTTCACTGGTGTTGGTGTGAAATGTAGCAATAGGCCTTACTACACGCCCTATTGTTCTTTGAGCACCATCACTGTTTTTGAACATCTCTATGATCGTCTATGTTTGTTGACACCATTACTGATACCGGCACGAATCTTGAGCGCTCGGCGAAAGAGCGGGGATTGCTTTGCGCATCGTACAGCCAATCACTAAAAAATAAAAAATAAATAAAAATTGTTTATTCGGTCTCAAATGGTAACATTACAAATGTGAATGAAACAGTCCCAGTAAGTTATTAATAATACTTGTGTTGGGATTGTTTCGCTCCTTCCCTTAGTTGATATTTAACAATATTGAGACTAAGTAACAAGTAAATAAAATAAAACTAAAAACTAAACTTTGAACAAACAGAAAAAATGACTTATAAAAATAATAAGCAGCTCTGTGTAGTGTGTAACTGTGTGTAGTTGTGGGTGTGAGTATGTTAGTGTATGTTTATGTGTGGGTTTACGTGTTTGGTGAAGTGCCATCAATCACTGTACAAGGATAGCACTCCCCGCCCCCGCGTCTCATTACATACCACTAAAGAGACTCGATATTTCACTTCTGCACAAGTAGAAGTCAGCGCTCAAGATCCGTGCCGGTATCTGTACTATCAGATCACCTACAGTATACACCCTGATCATTAGATTAGTGTTTTTGTCAATCTAAAAGAAGTCTTAACTCTATGAAAACAAGGTTTTTTTTTAATAAGGCAGTCTAATAAACTTTAGTCCCATAACAAGTTAACTATGTATTTATATCACCGACATTATGCAGTTGTAATATTTAGTAACTATTAATTTATTGGAGTTCTTTGTTCAATAATAGTGAGACACGAATTACAAGCCTATCAAGTTAATATTTAAATAGAGGATTCTCTTTATAATTGTTGCAGTTTCATTTTTATAAATACCATCTTTACCATTCCTAGACGATGACGTAGTCATGTGTGGCCATACCAATGACTATACAACCACTTGACAGCTCATAGGTACTGGCGACTCAGGCTCAAGACTGACTCTCTCGACTGGCAAGTTGCATTTAGATGCCAATATGAGTGCTTTTTTTAGTTCTGACCAGTTATTGGATCTGCACACACGATAATTTTGGTAAATTAAAAAAACATTAATTACCTGTTCAATTAAATGGTGTGGAAGAAAATATGGCATAAAACTTCATCTTTAAGTAAAATATATTTATAATTTACTAACATTACCTATAATATTTCAGAGCTCAAGCAAAACTGGTTGTTTACGTAAAAAGTGACTCCGTGTTGATGTCTTTTTGAAAAGTCCCTTTCACTAGACTTACTAATTAGCTTGGACCCTGTTCTCGATACCAGTGGGCTATTTTTTTTAATTGATTTTTAATAAAGGAGGATCCCTCATTCGTGCAATGTTTTTCTTTATTTATTTTTGATGTTTTTTCAGAAATATTTTAAAATTGAGCACTTTTCTATGGAACCGCGCGAGCGCCCGCTTCACGCAGTTTCAGGCCTAAGTGTGCGGGCATGAAACTTGCGACAATCTCATCGTCATGGTGGCAGCGGGGCGAGGGCGACGTATACAAAAGCGTTGCACACCATAGCGAGCCGCCCGACACGGGCGACGGCGGAACGGGGCGATCAAGCGATGCACGGACGACTGCGACTTGGTTTTGTGACTTGTGCGGGTACACAGTGTTGTATTGAATTATTGTTTTAGCCATGGAAATTGATATTGAATTGAAAATATAATCTAATGTCCCTATACTCATTCTAGTATAGATGTAAAATTTCATTGAATGACACCTTAGCTCGTAATAAAGCGTAGAAAATACTCCCAGATTTCATCTTTGTTGATTTTTTGGACGTACACATATGTAATAATAATTCCCTCATTAGGAGACTAGGCTCCAATAGTTATCTTCGACGTAAACTCATGTTTCCCAGCACACTGCCCGAGCACGCCCGCCAGTTAATTTCCCGCCCGCGCCACATATCGCTGCCTGAACACCCCGCGTCGCTGCCGCCATCGCTCGCCGTCTTTGAGTTAACTACCTATCGAATTTCTTGTAAGTTTACTGGATTATCTAAATAAAACGCCAAAAAGACTATATAATGAATATATTTCTTGATCTAAAAGCCGGGATCCCACGAGGTAGTATCGGCGGCGTCCACCATCTTGTAGCAGACCACGGTGTCTCCTGGCTGCACTTCGAATGGCTGCTCGAAGCGGAGGCCGCATTCCATGTCGCACTTTATCGTAGGAACTTCATCTTTCAGGTGCTTCATTGATGCTAGTTTGCCTGGGGAAGAGAGCGGTATTTAGTATGGTATTATTACTAGAAAACGAGAATTTTATAAAAGTATTCTGTAGTCAAAGTATCAAGATAAGATTCTTTCTGATCATCATCATCATCATTTCAGCCGAAAGACGTCCACTGCTGGACATAGGCCTCCCCTAAGTGCCGCCACAATGAACGGTCCCGTGCGTCTCGCATCCGTCGTACTCCCGCAACCGTTACTAGGTCATCGGTCCACCTTGTAGGAGACCCACCTTTCTGATCAAGTTCGACATAATTTACTGAGCTTCTCTTTTTTACCGACAATTGATTACTAGAAAAAAGTGTGACGGAGGCGTATTCCGTTCAGGGATGTTATGGATATGAAATTTCGAATCTGCATATTATACCGGTTTCGGATACGGTTACCGCTATATAAATTATAAAAGTAAAATACAAATAGCAAGATTTGATATTTATTTCTAATGTAGATTATCATTTGTTTACAATTGTGAATATGAGGACTATGTGGATCATTTTTTTTTTCAGTTACTTTGACGTATGTCTGGCAATTTGAGTATTTCTGCGGCCTACCCAAATGTCCTTTCTTTGGTATTCGTCAAATCGTTGAGCTCCTTAGTTGAGCTATACGAATACTGACAAATGCTTGCACAAAATGGACAGGTACACTCAAATCTGTGTGGTTCTTTCCTCAAAAGACCATCTCAGACACACCACTTGACCATTACATGTTTGCTGAATGGACTTAAAAAGAGACTTTGACCCCTGAGTTTATTTCGGTGTTTCATCTCAGGGTAGTCAGCTAGGAAACACCGGCTTCATCTAGTTTAAACTGACGAAAAAATTTACGTGTAAAAGTGTTTTTAAAAAACCAATTTGCAAAATAATAATAATGTTTTTCTTAATCTTGCAATCAGTCGTTTAAATATGAGCAGATGTGATAAAATAAATTGTGGCTTTCAGAGCCATATCATATATAGAAGTATAGTAATTATTATTGTAGCCACTCATCTGAAACTTTAAATATCGGTTACGGACAGTGCTCCATTACATCCCTGTCTTCTTCCACTCCGACACGAAAATAAAAAAATAAAAATATTCAGAAAAAGTTTGAGAAGTAGTTCTGCTTACCTTCAAACACGACGTCCTGTCCTCTGATGACTCTATACATGGCGTTCCTTGCGAGGGATCCCTTCACACACCTGCAGCCTGCTACCGGTACTTTCTTCTTGTTTTCTGTTACTATGAATTGTTGTAGGACGTTCGCTTCGCCTGGAAGAATAATAATACTTTTAGTTGGTTCATAGCTAGTTTGAGGGCTCAGCTGGAAAATATTATACCTGTCCCCTTTTATGTGTCGTGCTGTGATCGGAGCCGGAAGCAAAAGTTCAACTTGCGGTTAACATACAATGCGTTCGTGATTTTAACGAAAATCTTCACAACAATTAGGTTACAATTCAATTAGGTATTTTCAGTATATTCTAAAAGTATTTTCAGTATGGCGCCGCGTATATACAATCACTTGCCAAAGTCCATACTAGAAACTTCATCAATAGATGCGTTCAAAAAGAAATTAAAAATATTCTTGTTAACTAAATGTTACTATAGTGTTCAAGATTATTTAATAGAGGATGTAAGGACATATTAATGTAACTAGTGCACTAATTAAATATTAATATTTGATATACTTTGTCATTTTTATACTTTGACATTTATTTTGACATATATTTACAGATATATCTTGACATTCTCATTTAATACATGACATATCAAATTATAATTAACTATTGACATTATTGTTTTTCATTGTGAACTAAATTGAAATATTAAATGTAAAATTTTTGCATGCATTATAACAATAAAAAAGCTTGTGATTTGCATATCTCAAGGTGTAATATGGATGGACTGTGCTATACTTTTAAGAACTTTATGTAATTACCCATATTAGCAAATAAATTATTATGAATTATGAATTACAAAATAACACTAAAAATAACTGCATGAAAATTGGGCATAAAACAAAGCAGCAATTAGCATTTTAAATATTTGTGGTAGGCACTCACTCTTCCTCATGAATGAGTGCGTGGTTGGAACATCTCGCTATCTCGTAATTATGATTGATTTAGATTTTTTTTTACATATATGTAACAAATAAAAAATCAGTCAAGGACCCAATTTTCAACAGCTACTGTTATATTATTTGACATAATATTTCAATGTGTCATTGATTTAACGATTTTAGTTCCACAAACAAATTGGACTGCGTAAACAATCTCACGAAGTAGTTACAATGTTGGACATCAATGGTCAATTGAAGCCAGTTATTACAACCAACACAAAATTTCAACTTCTTGTAAGTAAACCAACCTATAAACACTTTCTCGGTCCTTAGCTATCCTGTTACTGATATCCTCTCTGACGTCACTAACCAGTACGTATACAATATTGATCAATGAAATTTCATTGAAGTCAGTGCATTTCCAACCTTATTTCGATCAACATATAATTTAAACTCGTCTGTAAGTGACTTACCTATAAACTCTTCTTCAGTCCTCTTAGGTATCCTGGCACTGATCTCCTCCTTGACATCGTCGACCAGTCGGTATATGACGTTGTGTAGCTTGACGGGAATGTTCTTTTTTTTGGCGTCCACGGTTATGGCGGGCGGGCAGTCGACGTTGAATGCGTAGATTACGGCTTTGAACATTTGTGCTGTCTGCAAGTGTGCCAAAAAGTGCGATTAAAACAACTACTCGTTTACTTTATTTTTTTGAGGCGCCTAATCAGAAACCACACCTATGTTTTCCTGCATTAGCTTTTAGCGTTTTAGGAGCATGGCTTACCTTTTTAGAAGTAATTCCATGACCCTAGTAGGCATCAGCCCTGCTACGGTTTTGTTGACTTTTTTTTAAACGTACTTGGAACACTGCGCCATTGACGACTCGACCTGGCATATTCCCAGCCACATGGATTGCCACCAGCCCCCTAGTCAATTTACAACCGTTTCAACAAAGAAATAGGAGGCGTGGCCGACTCGAGGCGATCAACGAAAAGAGAATCGAAACGAAACGGTTGTAACTTGGCAGAATCGAAACGTAAAGGCTGTAACTTGGCAGGTGGCAATCGGGAATTAAATTCCCAGTCGTCAACGGATAACAACTGGGAAATTATTGCCCCCGATTCAGATCGCTGTACATTTATATGTCGGGCTGGTGTCCGCATCTCTACATCTAAACCGCGAATTTTGCGTACGGGTGGGACAAATGTGTTATTCGATTAACCCCAGTTCCACAAAAAAAGGCCAGCAGCGTCATGGTAAAAAAAATTAAGACTCCTTCCAGTTGTAGCGAAATCTATTTACATAGTTCGTCCCTCCATCTCCTTCGTGGTCTCCCGCGACCCCGTCGCACTGTGTCAGGACACCAACTGTGCTTCTTCGGCCCACTTACAGCCGTAAGACAGACAGCGATGATAGGTTATAGTCCATGCCGCAATGTACAGGGATTTGAAGTGGGGGCAGGCAATAAGAACAGTCGCCACTGGGTGGCAACTGAGAATTTAATTCCCGATTGCCACCTGATGGCAATTCATGTGACTTGGAATATACCCTCGGGCGGAGTCCGGTCGGTTACCGAACGGTCGGACGGCGAGCTACTCGTCCATGTTTGTGGTAGAAATATAGTATACTCCTCTGGATATTTCTTTGTGATGCATACGGGCTTAATGCAACAAGGCATTCTCTATCAGTCAACCTTTGGGATAAAGACTATACTGCGGTAGGTGTGCGCAATAAATAAAAAATATTTAAAATAGAATTAAGTATAGGAAGCCAGTGAAAATGTAGTTTTCTACGAGTGAAATAATTTTCAATACTGAATAACAAAAACATTTAACTTTTTATGATATTAGATCATCATCATCATCATCATTTCAGCCGAAAGACGTCCACTGTTGGACATAGGCCTCCCCCAAATGCCGCCACAATGACCGGTACTGTGCGTCTCGCATCCATCGGATTCCGGCGACCCTCACCAGGTCATCGGTCCACCTTGTGGGAGGCCTTCCAACGCTGCGTCTTCCGATTAAGCAGAAGCGGATTTTGCGTCTTGCGTGTTTCGTTTTGATATTAGATTCGATTGTTTAATTTATCTTACCTCCAAATCATTAGGAGTAACGGGTCCAACCCCAAAATGTACCAGATCCAGCCTCACAACGTTATGTTCATCATACGTCTCCAGGATGTCCAGGATAGCTTCCACTGAGCCATCCACATCACCTGGTGAAGAAAATATTCATTAAGATTGGTGGTAATATGTGTTGATATAGTATCAAAAAGTTTTAATGAATGATTCCTGCAATTTGTCATCAGATAGGAAGCAGAAGTTTGGAAATAATACGTCATTATCATCGGGAATAATTTAATAAAAACAATAAACGCTGCTTGAATGGTTTATATTTACTATCACTTGTCGGTGAATCAGTTTCACTGTTGAAAAATATTATAGTTCCACCTCTTTTTAACCCCATATTATTTTATTGGTGGGTAAATCATCCAATGACATCCCCCGCACTTGGGCGATGCGAGAGGGTGTGTCAGACTTTTACCCACTAAAAACCCACTTCTTTTCCTTCGTTGCCTTTCATAACAGGGCCGAGTCTTCCTTTCAGAAGCAGTCACATGGTCCCAGTAGGCTTCGATCCTGCTGGGCCCCTACGGTTTGTTGACATCTCCTTGAGGCGCCCGTGGAACAATATGCCGGTCCGGACGATTACCGGACGGTCGAACGGCGAGCTACACACTGCCCGCCGTCCGCAAGCCCATTATAGTTCCACCTGCGACCACCTTAAGCTCTGTTTTGCTAAGCTGTATTTCTAAGCGTCGTCGGAATCGTGTCGTCGGAATCTGAAGTGGTCATAGCTCATTAGTCCCATCCCACACCCGACCAGCACAACGTCATCACTCGGTGCCCAGTCGTTGCCGATAAGTGGTTGCATGCCGCGCGTCAACACGCGTGGTGACTGCTACGTTATTAACTAGTAAACGCCGCGATGTTTACGTTAAGTTTATCTTTATTAAGTTCGAAAACAAAACGAGAGAAAGAAAAACTAGAAAGGCGGTGCTGATCGAGTATGGGGTGGTTCGTCGTGTCCTCGTGGGGGCGATCGGCAACAGCGATCTCTCGCGCCGGGCCGCGCTTACAGGCCATGGTCCGGAGCGAGGAGGAGTGGCAGGCGGCCGCCTTCTTTTGCGAAGCAGTAATGCTAGCAAAGGAAGAGGCCGCACGTGCAAGCGCGAGGCAACGGCCATCACGTCCCAGCTGCCGGGATCCCGATCCCACTTTCTGCCACCGTAGACGCGAGGGGATGCGTCCGATCGTCCGGTAACCGTCCAGACCGAACCCAAGTCGTCGACGGCGCGTACTCGCCTCAAAGAGATGTCGACGGCGCGTACTCGCCTCAAGGAGATGTCGACGGCGCGTACTCGCCTCAAGGAGATGTCGGCAAACCGTACGGGGCCCAGCAGGGTCAAAGCCTACTGAGGCCAAGGGTTTATTTTTGAAAAGAAAACTCGGCCCTGGTATGAAAGGCAACGAAGGAACAGGAGTGGGTCTTTAGTCAGTAAGTCTGATACAAAAGAGCGGTGGATTTCATTGGATGATTTTCCCACCTAAAAGGTAGGGAGTCAGTTTTCGAGTAAGTAAACTGCTTTTTATTTGACCAGAGTCGCAGTTAAAACGTAATATATAGTGGTCAAGCGCAAACCTATCAAGAGTTAAAAAAAAAAACAGAATATTTATTTACATTTTCCGATATTTGGCATTACTTTTAAGCGGTAACTACATTAGACCGACGCACACGTGGGCCACGCCTGATTTGTACGTAGAGTCGCGTCGGGTGGCGGCGCTTGGTGTGGATCTAATGTAGCTCTATAAGTCTAATGGCCATATAAAATGTATGGAGACCAACGCGCCCAGATCGGCGTACGTGGCCCACGTGTGCTCAATGCAGTTTCTACCTTTAACAATGACGCTGAGCGTGGGATGCGTGTCGTGCTGTATCATCTTCTGGCGCGGCCCCTCGGCGCGCATCTTGTACCTGCCCAGCGCCCGCTTGTGCGCGAGGCGGGCGTGGTACTGCTCCTGGTGTGCGGCCTCCTTGGCTGCTATGATTTCCTGGTCGACGGCTTGTTTCTCTTTCATACGGAGATTATGACGCCAGCGCAATACTTCGGCGGCACGTTTCTATACAAGATTTGTTTTGTCGAATTAATTAATGTAATTACGTTATGAGTCGCGATCGCACTTGATATTTTGCAATGTAAGGTGCCATTTTAATTTACAATCGTTTTTTTTTTTTTAATTATTTGCATCAAAAAGTCACTTAATCAAAAAATAAAGAAAATAGATACAAGATAGTGAATAGAAAGTATTTTTTGAAAGCCGTTCAATATTAAGTAAGAGAGAAGAAGAAGAATTCATCTTTCAAATCTCATGGAAATGGAAACTGTAAAGTAATAGAATATAATAGGATGAACACACTGAAATGTGACGTCACCGCCATTCAGTTATGTGTGTACAAAAGACATAGCAAGATGTTCCCACCGCGTTTCCACTCTTCCTCATACCAATATTTCAATTATGCTAAGTAATTGCTGCTTCATTTAATATCCAAATTTTATGCTTTTTTTCAGAAAGAAGATTTGTTTTTGGTGTTATTTTTTATTTAGTATAAAATAGTTACCTAGGTACTGTCGCCGGCACTAACATGGCAAAGATTTGGCGTGGTGGGGGAAAGTTCGCGCATACAACAGTTCGTGAAAAAAATTTGTTGACTATATTTATGATTATTTTATCAGTATGATAAAATAATCATAAATATAGTCAACAATTTTTTTTCTAATTTTTAAGTCTATGATTATTGCTATAAGTTATTTTAAACAAATGTCGGTTTTGAAGATAGTCAAAAAAAGAAAAAGGAATTCGTGAAGTATATTAGGGGTTATAAATAAAATATGTTAAGGTTCTGAAGTTTATAATACAACGAAAATATTTTGGTTATTATTAGGTTTCATAGACGGAACACTACAATTCAAAGATTTCAATAATAACAGTTTATTATACTTTTTAACCGACTTCAAAAAAGAAGAGGTTATATGTTCGGCTGTATGTATTTTTTTTATATAAGTTCATCGATTTATCGGTCAATTGTGGACCAGCTTTTTTCTTTAGTTGAAAAGTTATACTCCCGAAATGGTCCCATACAAATATTGTTATCATCTGACGATGAACTTCAAACAAAAATTCAACATAAACAAAGGGTACAACTTTTGTGTACGCAAGTGTATTTTCGAGCAAACGGAACGTGGATTCGTCGCCAGGGACAACGCTCGCCTGACCGACCAATCACGTGCTAGGAACGATGTCCCCCGCCCCCCGCATGCTCACCGCAGAGACCTAAAAATCGACTTTTGCGCATCTAACGACGCTTCCCAGCGTATTATACAAAAATAAACACAAGAAAATATCCAATGATTAAAAATATAGCAAGAAAATTGAAAATAATCATAATTATCGTCGGCTGTTGAGGAATGATTTATAGAACATACAAAAACTCTATCTTCCTATTAGCCTATTTATAGTAGCCTATTTATATTTGGTTGGCTCGAACTAAACTGCAATTATCACAGAGATAAACATAATATATAATGAAAAAAAAAAAAAAACTTCAAAACTAAAATAAGTACTTGCCTCCGAGGTAACTTCTAGAACCTGGTCTCCAGCTGAAGGTAACTCTCTCCATCCGAGCACAGACACAGGCGTCGAAGGAGGAGCTTCTTGCACAACCCTGCCTTCCGCCGAGTTCAGTACGCGCACCTGAACATAAATAGAAAATTAGCAAAGTCGTGATGAAGACCACCTGCTTAACCTTGACCCATCTAAGATCGATTAGCTCCCAGCCTAGCTGGATGTCACAGACGTGGTTATTTTGGAAGCAATCTCCGCTTCCAAAATAACCACTTAAATTTGGTTTGTCGGAATCGGAATCGGAGGTGGACGCAGCGACAGAAGCGCCAAATGAAAACCTACTAAAACTAATAAAAAACTGATAGTTAAAAATGAAGCACTAACCTACAAAAATATGAAACAAAACAACAAGTGAAAGAGTTATCGACGGAGAGTACAGGGGAGAGAGTCAAGTAAGTATAGATAGCGGTACGAATCTTGAGCGCTCGGCGAAAGAGCTGGGATCGCTTTGCGCATCGTACACATTGGCGAGCCAATCAATGTACAAGGATTGCACTCCCCGCCCCCGCATCTCTTTTCATACCACTAAAGACACCCGATACTTCACTTCTGCGTGCTTCTGTACAAGTAGAAATGTAGAAGTCAGCGCTCAAGATCCGTGCCGGTATCTAAAGTAGTTTGTACCTGCGATATAACTTTGATTAAAATTTATAGGAACCAAAATTAGAATCAATGGCGAATTTCCGACCTTTCGGGATCGGAATCGGAATCGAAGGTCCGTAACATCTCTGATAGAAATAATGCAAGTTGAAATATTAAAAGTTTGAAAAACATATTTTTCATAAAAAGCTTTTATCACACGTTACTCAAAATACTTATCAAGACCATTACAAAGAGCTTAAACACGATGAGGTTATCTTGTTACGCTCAGTAGTTCCTATGGTCACTATCCGACTTTATCATCAGAACAGCTCCATAACAGTATATTAAATCAATTCAAAATTTCAGCTCATTCAGCTAGGAGTCACTGTTTCAAAATACATTTGCAACTTTTTCCCTAATCATACATACATACATACAAAAATTGCTAGTTAAACAAAATCTTGTGCCACCGCGTCTTTTTTGAGAAACTCGACTCTTTTCTTTAAATAGCGGTTTTCTATACAGATCCCGACTCAGTAGGTACATAGCATAGCATAGCATAGTCGGCCTTATAATTTTCCCACTCTTGGGACTCAGGCCTACTCTCTAGGAGAGGGAATGGGCCGTAATCCACCTCACAGGCCCAGTGCGGGTTGGTGGATGTCACATGTCAGTAGGTACAGTAAGATACAATAACGTCTGGCGAGTTACAATGTACCAAACTGTACCAGATAGGCAGTTTCCAGATCAGATAAGGGCTATCAACTATATACGCAGAGTATTTGCCTTAAGAGGGTCCATTTTCACTCACCTATCGTCAACATCGAGCATGGTTTAAAAGCTTGTTACTTCATCTAACGCAATCCAAAGCGACGTTTCACGAAAAGGCAACGCGAAAAAAGAGAGATAACGCCTGGAAACTCTGTTAGCATTCGGTAACTCCGTGATATACTCGAATGTTTTACAAAACTTGTTCCAGGAAATACATGTTTTTTTTTTAAAACCTTAAAAATTTTTGAAAAAAATGGTCGTCCTTCAGAATCTTGATTAAATTTGCAAGGCTTCTATTGTTATACTTTTTAGACTTTTTTAATTTTTGAGTATATTATGAAGTGTGTAAAATAGCAAAATAGCAGATTTTCAGAGGTCTTTACTGGATTATTTTTACACAAATTTATAATTTTATTTCAATAGAATCATAAATAAAATCCACAAGATACTGTGTTTCCAAAATATCCAATGAAAAATGTGTAATAAAGTCATAATCGCGTAGGAGTACTTGTATGAAAAACAGTGAAAATATATGTCGAGTTGCATCCCCTTAACCTAATAAATATATACTCGAAACTCGTTGCTATTTTGGTGTAGAATAAAGTTTATTATATTCTATGCATACATACATTGTTATAACAGTGAATACTACCACAAAATGGTTGTTACTTATTACCTTTCCCCAGCCAGTGCCTGCCACGATGATGCTGCCGCGTCGCAATGTGCCGCGTTGTACTAATACTGTTGCTTGTTTCCTGCAACAAATTTAGTTACATCAGCACATCAAAGTAAATGATACTCAAAGTTCTGTCTGTTTGCAGGATCTTGCTTGAAGACTGCAAAAAAAACGAATAACAACTATTCTCCCTCATTAAATAAGTCAAAGTTGTCGAAGCCTTTAAGTTTCTTTGAACAAGAACGTCAAAGTTGGCTATTTAATGCAAAAATTGTGACTAACATCTAATAGCCCTCTTAAATACATGTTTTTTAGGGTTCCGTACCTCAAATGGAAAAAAACGGAACCCTTATAAGATCACTTGGTTGTCCGTCTGTTTGTCTGTCTGTCTATGAGCCTTTATCTCGAAAACGCATGGAGGCATCTAGTTGAAATGTCTGTGGTCTCTTGAACCTGTAAAAAAATCAGATTTCTAAGTTAACTGAAAAAAGATACGGCCATTTATTTCGCAAAAAACGTAAATTTCGACACTCTCGAAGGAATCAAAATTCATACGGTACTTCCCGTTGACCCAGAATCCTGAAGTTTGGCATAAAGCAAGGTCTTATAGCACAGATATGGGAATAAATCTGAAAACTTTAAAATTGTTGTTACGACACAACAAAAAAAAAAAAAACGATTCGGAAAAATCTTCAACACTCCATTTGGGAATTGAACTGTTAACTTATGTAAGTTTGTACGGAACCTACAGGGCGCAAGTCCGACTCGCACTTGCCCTGTTTTTTTTTCCTGCAGTCCAATGAAATCCAAAAAAATTAGATCCGGCGACAAAGTAACATTCCCCGACTCACTTTAGAAAATTTGAATTTCGCGTGCATCCCTAGCGGTTTCACCTAAGCTGAAATAACAAAAAACGATAAACGACTTACCCAGTCCTAGGATTCAGTTGGGCCTCAATAACAACTCCCTCGACGTACCCCCCCGGGTCTGCCTTCAGCTCCATCAGCTGCGCCTGCAGCGTCAGCGCCTCCACTAGCGTATCGAGGTTCTTTTTCTGTAGCGCGGACACTGGTATGGCTTGGATGTCACCGCCTAACGCTTCGCAGACGATACCGTGCGTCGCCAGTGAACGCATTGTGCGATCCTGTGGAGGACTTGGAGGTCAGACATTTAGTTTTACAGTTTGTTTTAACAAGGGATGTTTTTAATGTTTGATAATTAATGAAATACTAATATTATTAAGGGCGGAATTCACCAATAAAATTAATCGCGTTTTAACGTTTGGCTCGCATAATCGCGTTTAGCCGCTGTCACTAGTGTCACTTGTAAAACTACAACAAAAGAAAAATACAGACAAGGTGTGGTTGTCAGTAAAAGCTTGACACGCACGCCCGCTCCGCCCTAGAGCCCTTCAAAAAAATATGTAACTGGGATCTTATTAAACTGGTCATGATAACATAAACACCAAGCGCAACGACCATTGTAGCCATTATATAAATACATATTTTGGTTTAAATTGACCAAGTACAAGTATCATGAAGGAGTGAAATATATAATAATAATATTCTACAACTATCACACAACGCCATCTAGTCCCAAACAGAACTTGTGCTATGTGAACTAGATAACTGATAAACATACTCATATATTTATAAATACATCTATACTTATTATAAATCTATAGAAGTGAAAATTTTGTACATTGAAAATATCAAATAAATGGCAGGGGGTGTTACTAGACCGACACCGAACCCAAGAATGTGATTAAAAAAAAAAAATTGTCTGTCTGTCTGTTTGTTCAGGCATCACGCAAAAACTATCGGTTCGATTACGATGAAACTTGGTATAATTATTCTTTAATATCCTGGGCACCACTCTGGGTACTTTTTATCCCGAAAAAGTATATAGAAAAAACAAAAACAAACTTAATTTTGCGATTCGATGCCAACCGCAAATAATAAGTTTGTCGTAGGTTTCGTCACCCGAAGTGGAGTTCACTAAGGGGCGCTCCACACGGCTAAGATACTAAATAATATTTCATATTTTCGTATCTCAAAAACCTAATAAAACCATTTTCGACTTCTACGCGGACGAAGTCGCGGGCAAAAGCTAGTAATAATATAGATAAATTACATCCAGACACAGAACAAATGATTGTGCTCATTACACAAACATTTGTTCTGGGTGGGAATCGAACCTACAACCTCCGGCTTAGCAGTTAGGGCCACTAACCACTAGACCAACAGACCAGTCGAAATTTCATATAAGTATATTAAAAGTCTTTACATCGATGTTGACAATACTAAATGATTTGAATGACACACAAAAGTACAAAGGCGGACTTAATGCCTTAGGCATTTTCTACCAGACGACCTTTAGGTGATGCAGAGAATGATTCAGCATTTCCTCGCGATTCATGATGACGTGATATTTCCTAATGAGATACAACCTTTTCTTAGCTATAGCGTAATTATGTATTAGTCATTATGTAAAGGAATAATTACGATGCATATTAGGTAGGGCACGTGACTGCGATGCGCACTGATGATAAAAAGTATGTTGGTTCTTTATAACTTGCGGTTGACTGTCGTTGTTATGGCATTTGCATACACGTGTGCTGAATGAAACTGTATCTAGTATAACGTATATGAGCGACCAATAATACTAGTATTTTAATGGTGACTTTACAACAGCAAATTTCAGCAATGGGGTAGTTTTTTTTTTGTTTTTAATGTCACAAATTTATTCCAGAATCGCAAATAAAAAGCTTATTTATTAATTCATTCAAAATTAAGTAAGTATCTTTTGAAATTTAATCTGGTGAAAAGGGAAAATGAGAAACAGAAAAAGGATACACTCACTGAAATGTGACGTTCATCGCCTTTAGGTTACGCGCGTAAAAAAGAATTAGCGAGATGTTCACACTATTCCCACCACACTCTTCCACATACGAATTTTTGTAATGCTTTATTAGCATTATCTAATCCTGATTTTTTAAGCTGTTTTCCGAAAAAGATTTATTTTTAGTATTATTTGGTGTTTAGTACAACATACTGTGCAAACATAAACACAGAAAGTATCCAATTATGTTCATAATAGGGTTATTTACTATATATGAGAAAAATCTAAAAATAATTATTATTACGATAGCTTAGGCAAAAAGCAGTCGGTAAGTAATGTTAGTTTGAGTTCATAAACAAAAAAACAAAATATTTTTTTAAATTAAAATGAAAGTTTTCAGTTTTTTTTATTTGTTCTTTATCACCATGTTATTAAGTCTTTCAGCTGTGTAAACTAAAGTGACAGTTGTCAACAGTCAAATGATCGGCCATACTTACTGAGTGAATATCAGTGCATTTATTTACACAGCCAACTGACGTCACGACTACAGAGTAAATATGGCGTGCACTACGTTCTGCATTCTCGTCAAATTACGCGCGAAATTTGAAAATGTAAATTTTAAATGCATTAGCGTACTTAGCGACAGAATAAAAATTTTGTGGGTTTTTTTTAGTGATTTATTAGCACTTAGAATCTAATTGAGACACTTTTCAAAAATGAGTGTAATGCCCTATTGCTGGATAAAATTAAGACAAAGAATATACTTTTCCAGCAGATAGGTATCTGTTACATTTTAATAGACAGAAAGCTACATCAAGTACACAAGTCTGCAATGACATTTAAGCAAAACAAAGTACCTATACAACAAGAATAACATGGATATATAAAAAGAGGCATACCTACAATGTTCACACCTGGCTTGTCGATTTTGTTGATCGCCACCAGGATTGGAACTGGAACAATAAGAAGATACAATTGAATTTCCTGAAATGCTAACTGTAGTTTTGACTTGTCATACAACTTTCTTTTGTTAATATTCAACATTTAATTCCTGCATAAAAACTCTATAAATCTTATAAGCAAATCAAGTATCTCGACTTGGCTCGTGAGATTGTCGACACGTGGATCGTCGAAGTAGGAAGTCGTGTCAGCTAACCATGAGCCTCGAGTAACATCTTAGGAGGCTCTCGTTAGAGGCTGGTCCTTTTGAAAATGGTTCCAGTTCGAGGTTCCTTTCTCAGAAACCCTGACCACCGGTAGCTTGGACCTAAATATGTAAAAACGTAGTTAATATACGAGTCGTGTTGTGGCAACACTTGGGGGAGGCCTATATGTCTTTCGGCTGAAATGATGATTATGATGAAGTTAAAATGCATAATCAAAATAAAGGAACTAATGTTTAATTAATCGTATCCATTTTGTAACATAGTCACAATTAAATCAGTCACTAAATTTGATTTAGTTTGCCACCTGATAAATTAATACGGGATCTTTGCTAATGTCTAGAGACGGCAGGTATATAGAGCGTACAATTTCATTCACGGGGTGCTTTCAAAGCCATCAGTTTGCATTCATCATCTATGCTGTAGTGCGAAAAGTGCTGATAGTGCCATATCTAGACTTCGATGCGTGTCCTTGAGTTGACTATACTTATTGCTAGCCACACTTGATTCACCATTCACCTTTGTCGGCGGCGGCGACCAGCACGACGATGTCAGTAGCGTCAGACGGCATGGCTGTGAAGCCGCTACTAGTTAGTAGCGACAAGGCTGCGGTACTCTCTCTCCCGAAACACGGGTTTTATAAACCTAACTCAGGCAAGTCGCTAATCTATATTATATATAAAAGGAGAAACTGACTGACTGAGATATCAACGCACAGCCGAAACTACTAGGAGTAATAAGAATGTCAAATTTTGCACAAATCATCCTTTTATGACGTAGGTGAGCACTACGAGAGGATTTCTCAAAATTCACCCCCTAAGAGATGAAACGGAGGTCCAAAGTTTGTATGAAGAAACCTAATATCACGCGAGCGAAGCCGCTGATTCAAGCTAGTTATACATAATTCTAGGTTAAAGTAAATTTTCCTAGATTTACTTGTGGCAGAGTGTGTGAGGAAACCGGCATATCCTAGAACTAAAAGGTCGAAGACATGTGACATCCACCAACCCGCACTGGGCCCGCGTGGTGGATTACGGCCCATTCCCTCTCCTAGAGAAGAGGCCTGAGTCGCAGTAGTGGGAACATTATTAGGCCAACTATGCTATGCTATGCTATGCTATACTTGTGGCGGATACAGATACAGTACTTCATGTTTTACACAATAACAATATTGTGTATATTGTAGTGGACGTCTATCGGCTGAAATGATGATGACTGTATCTACAACTAGGTCCTAAACTCACCGTTAGCCTCCCTGGCCATCCTGATGGACTCCACCGTCTGCTCCATGACGCCGTCGTCGGCGGCCACCACCAGCACGACGATGTCCGTGGCGTGCGCGCCGCGGGACCGCATGGCCGTGAAGGCCGCGTGGCCGGGCGTGTCCAGGAATGTTACTTTGTCGCCGGATGATAGTTGGACTGCAGGAAAAATAAAATAGTACATTTTGATACAAGTGGAGACATTTTTTTGTCATTGCTACCGAGACGGAATTCGCTATAGCCGTAGGCGATGGTGTTTTGGAGCCGAGTACCGGCGTTTTTCGATACACTTAGATACGAAGATATAAATAAACGGGGGTTGGTTGACGGACGCTGACACAATACATGTAATAAATTGAGGCAAAGGCAAGCACGTGCACTTTTCCGCACTAGTACGAAAAATAGTAAATTGAGTGCTTAAAAACGATAGAATAAGAGCGGGTTCTCAACTATCTAAGTGTATTGAAAAAGATATTGAGATGTTATTTGAATTGCTGAAGATGCATGCATATCTAAAAATGCACGTCAAAACTGCTGGAAGGAATCTTATTTAAGCCACCGTATGATGCTCTAAGGTAGCTTGCGTATTTACACCAGGGTTACCATGACGTTCAAAGTAAGATTGTTTCATTCTTATTTCAGTGTGGTTAAGAGACAGAGCTATACAGGTTATCTAGCGCCATCTCTTACCCACACTGGAAATAAGAATGAAACAATCTTACTTTAAACGTCATGGTATAGTCCTGGTCAGTGTCAAGTTGAATGTTGATTAAAATATGATTGGCGGCCGTAAAACGTATATCATCATTACAATTAATCAGTACAACCCTCTCAGTCTCAGTTCAACTAACGCAATTGAATGACTTTTTCACGAAATAACCATTCAATAACATGCGATGGTGCGGCTATTGAGTGTCATGAGGCAAACATAGTGGATAGAGAAAGGGTCCTTACCATGACGTGTTAAAATGACTTGTCTGCGAGCTAGAAAGAGCTAAGCGATGAGCTATACACCCTATATTATTATAGTAGTGTTGCAACAGAACTCTGCTTTCGCTTCTGCAGAAGTTCCGCAAGCTTTTTCACTTCTGTTTCCGTAAAATTTATAACTTTATAACAGAACTCTAAACGGAAGAACACAGCGAGGAGGAGCGGGGAAGGGGGCGGCTGGACACAACGGAAGAGTCGCGCGGGGGGCGGGGGGGGGGGGGGGGGCACATAAACGTGTCGCAACAAGTTTCTTTATTATTTTATTTTTTTGGTTCATTCTGCGCATCACCGCGCTCGTGACGTGATTACGACGTAAACCTTGTTGTTTTAAAAAAATATAATTTTGCTTTTACTTCATATCATTCAAGCTTCCGCATCCACAAAGATTTACTTTTGACATTTGTTTGCGTTTCTGCTTCCGTTAAGACACTTCCGTTGCATCACTACTATATAGCTCCATCCCATTAAAAATTCAGTTAGGATCGTAAAACGAATCGCGTTAAGAGTTCGTGGTAGAGCCTCTGAATTCCGAAAGGCAAAATATATAGAAAATGAATATAAGATTACCTTCAAAAGCGCCAATATGCTGCGTGATCCCTCCAAACTCCTCGTCAACCACAGATGTGTCTCTCAAAGCATCTAACAGCGTTGTCTTGCCGTGGTCTACATGGCCCATCACGCAGACCACAGGCGGGCGGGGGCGTAGCGCTTCGGGAGGCGCCGGGGGTGCCGGTACGGCGTCTTTGTTCTGTAGAAAGAGTTACCATTTTAACTAAGTTGGTTTTTGCATATTCCGCATTGTAATTTGAACTATATTTTAATACCTTAGAGTTCAAATTTGTGCGGGAGTAAGGTATGGGTACTGGGTTTCAAATATTGCAGTCATAATGGCTTAGTTTTTTTTTTTGTTAATTATAATGAATATTCTTTTCTTATTTTTTTAAGTTTTCCCCACATTAGAAATGACTGCTGTATCGTGGCTGCGTTCACAAACAAGTGAACTCACATACACATATATTTGTCCCGCGCGAGAATCGAACACACGGCACAGCAGCCAATCGCTCAACTACTGCACCATCCGTGCCATCCAATGTTCGTCAACTTGCAACTGTGATACCTTACGATATTACCGTAAATCGGAAGGTGTCAACTCGCGTGCACTTGCGAGTTTCATAGTCGCGAGTTGACGAAGAAGTAAATTTTAGTGTACGTGCATGATAAAAAAAAGTACTGTATTTTATTTGCTATTAACCGATGATATCTCAAATAGGAAGTTTTGCCTGATTCAAATTAAAGATTTGGAAAGGGGAATGAAACTTTCCCATACATTGCTGGCATGTAATTTTTTTTCTTTTCACCAAAAGTAAAACCTAGGCCATGATAAAACAATAGCAAAAAGAATTATGTCTATCATCCGTAACCAAACGAAGTTAGAGACTATTTAGTATATTGCTATAGTTTATTATCAGGTGGTTATTTTTCTTAAATAAAAATACTGCATGTCTGATACTTTAAGTTTCCCATTGTTAAATATAGTTTTGGTATCGCTTTTTATGGTGAGTACGCAATAAATAATGTCAACCACTACCACAACACTAACGCGTATCTTTTCGATTCGTTTATAACTTTTTTTTTTATTAGTTCTAGTTATGGAAAACTGCAAGTGTAAAAAAACATAACAGTAATAACCAATTTAATCTATTTTATCAATGGAAACCTCAAAATATTACGCATTATATATAAGGTCCCATTAAAATAGTGGGTCAAATTTTAACACAGCGTTCAGTACGTCTAACCAAACATATCCAAGAAAAAAAAATCAGTAATTAAAGTATTTTTATTTTGACCTATATAAAATAATAAATGGCACTCAAGAATAAACACATCCAATAAGGGTAGGTACTTAAACTCGCGCCTCGCGCCGCGCGTCGCGCGCTTATTTCATTGAACCCCGAGCGAACGTCTAATTACCTACGCTACTCAATCGTAATAGTTACTTTCAGTTGTCTACCTACACACCGCATTTTTAGGATAGTGTTGCTAGTCTGGATAAGTAGAAGATAGTTAGTACGCGCAACTCAAGAACAGGCTACCATCGAGTGTGTATAAACTTTCCTCGAACACACATGATTATGAACTGTCTAGTTGCAAGAAAAGATTCTAATTTCCCAACACACTTTACCAGGCTTTGGACTGTCTAATTGCGTGCTGAACTGTTATCTAGGTATCAAAGCTATTGCAGTATGTAAGTTGTAAATAAACAAGCGCGCAGTGGAAACAGTGTACTGATATGAATCATTTTTGATTATTTTAAAGTTCGATAACAGTAAAACACTGATTCAGGCGTGTTTAAACATTAGAATCAGCCCTATTTACAGTAATTAATTGAAATACTACTTACTCTACGCCGGTAGGTTTAGATTAATTGTTGAACATGCCTACTGTTTTGTTCACTGCACTTGCGGGCGCGTTTAATTATGTGTATTTTCACTTTTAAAAGAGTGTCTTCACTTTTAGTTCCTGCACACGAGTGTAATGATACGGGTGGAGGCCTTCATCACAAAGGAGTTTCCACACGTAAAAATCACTGACATTGAATACACTACCAGCATCGGCCGTGCTCGCCGTGGGGTGCCGTCTAAAGTCTAAAATGTCTTCTTCAAGATGCACTGCATAGCGCGGTCTTCCTGTGTCAACCGCTGGTGGCATGAAGGTGCCTTAATCACGATGGCGCTGTACTGCTCCCAGGATTGTCGCAAGGCTCGGCCGCCTTCCAAATCTTTCATGGTAAAGGATTTGGGCTTGTCGTATGCTATTTCCAAGTATTCTTGATTGGTGTACGCGTAATAAGGCATTGTTGTCGATTGTGATAACTATCTAGGTACGTAATAACACTCACACACTTACATTCGACGTTCGCGAAACATGTTACCGTCTCGGTTGCACGACGAAAACTGAAATTGCGTCATCATTGTCATTTACGGCAAGCGCGCGACGCGGGCGCCTGCGAAAGGCTATGTTAGAGTGAGAAGGCACGAATTGATCAATGAACGCGGCGGCCGGTGACGTCGCGTAGGTATTTTATAGTATTAAGAGATGTGTTTATGCATCGGGTAACCAACATTTTTAGTAAATCGTTAGATGTTTTTTTTTTTTTCATTGTAAGTAAGTATGTACAGTTTATTTTTTTTTACCATTGTCTTTATTTTGGTGGTCTGAATGATTTCTAAAAGTTTGTCCCACTATTTTAATGGGACCTTATATAACGAAAATAGGTAATGCCTGACAAAAATGTACTAGCAATGCTTCTATACGTATCTTCGTTCGGTTACGGTTTAAAGACCTGGTTCTTTTTGCTATTGCTTTCTCGTATTAACCTCTAACATATAACCCAGGTTTCATTTCTGAAGAAAAGAAAAAAGTAAATCATGCCAATAGTTTACATTGGCCTTTGGAATATATTAATTGGGTATGAGAACTTACTAAATCTTCTATGATAACCATGACATACCTCTTCTTCCTCTGCATCCTGATCAGGTCGAGGTACAATCTTGAACCTGCAGCCAGATATCTTGACAATGTCTCTTATGATCTGAGGGTTGTGTATCACAGTCTTCTCTGTGTAATCAACTTCGGAGTTCTTGTCAGCAAATTCTAGAGCTTTTAGCACATGATCTGAACCAAATAAATAAAATGTTGCTGTACTAAAAGAATTGGCCAACAATTCCAAATATATTATTATGTAACTTTTAAATAAATTTAAAGTACATTTAATTTTCCCGCAGGAACAGATTACAAACTATGGAATCTTACTTTAAAACATCAAATTTCATCTCAATAAATTTTTTTTTAATTCTTTAAAGGTTCATGCTTGACCGCTATCTCAGCTGATAGAAAGCGACGATGCGGTCGACGATGGAGCATGCTTACCTAGAAGTAACCTATTCACTCTTGACTTAAAGATTCCCTGATTGTAGCCATTTAGCTGGTTAAGTGTGAAGCAGGAACAAACATACACACATACATACACATTCATCTTTATTATATTGGTGTGATGAAGTACAAACAAATGATACTAACCCACATCTTTGTTGAGGACAGTGGCTATTTCCTGCACAGTCATGTTCCTCCATATCCCAACAACTTCCGCACTTTTTGGTGAATATCTGATTGATGGCCTGCCGTGAGTCTCAACCCCCTGTGTATCCATAGAAGAATAGATAACTTAGAACATTTCTTTCTATTGTGTCTTTAATTAGAGATACAATTAAGTAATTAAGAAGATACTATAATTAAATTCAATAAAAATATGACAGTGTGAGTGTGTTTGATGTGTGAGACAGAGAGTATTTTCTGCAACAGTCAATAACAATGAGAGCAGTGCTGGTCCAGTCGTAACAAATCCAACTTATGAGTTGTAAGTCTCGAGTTCAAACCCAGCCAGGCTCATTATTTTGTGTAATTTTCTTCATTACCTTGCTCTCAAAACAGTCAAGGAAAATATCGTGAGGAAACCAGCTCATCCTAGAACCAAAACTATGAAGATATTTGTTTCATCTGCCAATCCACATTGGGCTTGTATGGTGGATTATGACCCATTTTCTCTCCTAGACAAGAGGCCGAGCCACAACAGTAGGAACATTAAAAGGCTGATTATGCTATGACATGCTTATTATGTAATGACAATGGTAGTACAGTGCATACTTTTTCTTCGGGTGATCTCCTTTTCTTACAGCAAACATATGATATTGAAAGTTGTCTGGCCCATTGGTGATTATTATTCAATGGAACTTTTTTGAATCCATGCGCTTGGGAAGTAAGTTCATTCCTAATTATTTTTATTGGTAACCTGGAAAAAATCATAATGAAAATTAATGGAATAAAGCAAATATTGTATGCAAGTAAGTACCCACTTCAAAGTTTCGGTTTTGTATTGTTTCTGAAACGCAATGCAAAATATTATTATTACCTTCTAAATAGTAGAGTTTTGTACATTTTTCCTGTTATAACATTCAGGAGTTAAGTCATGAAACAATTGTTAAAGAGTTTCAAGTTATCAAAAAAGGTTATGTCACAAAGTTTTAAGGTTATGAGATACAGGATTTTTATTTTGGCTTCTGAATGAGCTTATATATTACATTCATACCGCTTTGTTCTCAATAGTTACAAGTATAGCTAAATATAACGTTTTATTGTAGAACAAAACATAACCTCTCCTCTCCTCCATATGACATTGACAGTAGACAAAGACAAGAGCGACGATGATGAAGAGGCTTACGTTTCGTTCGTGTACAAGCGAAATACCATGCCGTGCGACAGCGGCGGCCGGCCGGGGCTGGAAGGCAAAGAGTATGTTTGGAATGCATGCAGCATGCAAAAAAGAAAATTATAAATTCATATTATTTCCATATCTCGGTCATTATTTTCCTGCCCTTGTCTCGTGGTCCCGTGCACATTTGCGCCTAAAATGAAAGAAAATAAAATTTCTATTTCATCCTTTCGGCCGGCACGCTATCACTGATATCAAGACTTTACACAATCCATCCATCTTTCCTTTGGCTGCCCTCTCCCTCACCATCCATCCACATGTATTCAAAACTCTTAGTAACATACGTTCACATGTTTCATTCCATTTACATGACCATACTGGCGCTGGCGCCATTACCTCTAAATGGATATAATAAGAGTTATTAGATAGTACTAATTAATCAAATGAACTGCATGCCCTTTTCGAATAACCTAATACATATTCCCAATCGTCACTTCCAGTAATTACATTTATGGTGAATATCAAAAATAATAATTGCATGCGTTAATTGTTGTAATGTTACTAAATATATAATGAAAAATCTTTGAGGAACATCGTGTAAACACACCAATTGTATAATTAATTTATTCATAACATTTGTTTTGCTCTTATTTCCATGAGGTTTTGATCCAAGCAAGAATGAAATTCATAAACAATATCCGATAAAATTCATTTAAAAAAGTAAATCATAGACAATTACTATTTATGTCCGCCATTCATTCTTTTGAGTTGCTTTTTCGTTTTACGATTCCCGAGAGCACGATTTGTCATCGAGATCTACGCAACACCATCGCGTAATTAATTAACCTACGCAGAAGCAGTTGAAACAATAAATTCCACGCGTTTAGGCATCAGAGCCACCAGTGTAGTGTATCAGCCATCTGACGTGATCATACCGTGAGATCGTATCTACCAGTGATGCTTTTGCTCGCCTTTTACGTTATCGGTTGCGACGTGAGTTCGAGTGCCTGATGGTGTGGAAACTATGTGCGATTAACTTAATAGAAACAGAGGACTCAGTATGGGGCAGTTTTTGAATAAGCCCGAGACAAAAAAATACAACGAGAATGGGGAAGGGAATGGTCTTCGCTATGGCGTGGCGTCGATGCAGGGTTGGCGCGTTGAGATGGAGGATGCGCATCACGCGCAGCTAACTCTGAATGGAACTTTATCGGACTGGTCTTATTTTGCGGTGTTTGACGGGCATGCGGGAGCGCGGGTATCGGCGCACTGCGCAGAGAATCTCCTCGAGTGTATCCTTCAGACGGATGAGTTCCGGCGCGAAGATATAGCCGAGGCGATCCGCGCCGGCTTCCTGGATCTGGACAAGAAGATGCGTGAGCTGCCGGAACTGTGCAACGGCGTGGAGAAGTCAGGCTCGACGGCCGTGTGCGCATTCGTGTCGCCCAAGCAGATCTACATCGCGAACTGTGGCGACTCGCGCGCAGTGCTAGCTCGCAACGGCGTGCCGATCTTCGCGACTCGAGACCACAAGCCGGAGTTACCATCTGAGAAATCACGAATTGTTCAAGCTGGTGGATCGGTCATGATTCAGCGTGTAAATGGGAGCTTAGCTGTGTCTAGGGCTCTGGGTGATTATGAGTATAAGAAGGTGATGAACCGTGGGCCGTGCGAGCAGCTGGTGTCCCCGGAGCCGGAGGTGTCTGTTCATGAGCGGAACGAGGTGGAAGATGAGTTCTTGGTGCTGGCCTGCGACGGTGTGTGGGATGTGATGAGCAATGAGGCACTGTGTGCATACATACACTCACTGCTCCAGCTGACGGATGACCTTGTGGCCGTCACCAACCAGGTCATCGACACCTGCCTTTATAAGGTATGTTCAACGTGGTACAGTAGTCAGTTGTTATTTCAGCATGCTATTTTTGAACTTCATCTTTAGAGTGAATATTAATAGATCATAGGTAAGCACCTGTTATGAAAATAAAACAGGTGATCAGTTCCTCACATTGTTTTGTTTTACTAAAAGTTGCTAATTTTATTTCATTTTACATAATATTAGGTATCTTGCAGGTAGATATCGGAAGACATGGATGTGTTAGAAAAACCATGTTTTTTTTTCTATTTTCATGGTTTATGTACACATAATTATAGATGTTTAGATAACCTCATTTTGGTGAATACATCTAGTTTGTTTTTATTTTGAAGTTCGATAAGGAAGAAAGCATCCATTCACCTTGGTCTCTGCTATCCTCAAGGCCTTGAAATGATGCCACCAACTGCATAGTCCTCAACTACTGGACGGCTTCCTACTTCAGTTATCTAAAGGAATAACCTAAAAAACAGTCTGGTTTAATTTTATCTTTTTGGGGGGTATGAAGATGTTGTTTTTGTAACAGCATATTCAGCAACATAATGTGTTTACAACCAACAAGATGGAATTATTCTAATAATGTTTTTGTGATAACATATACTTATGGCCTATTTGCAATTTTGTTATTAAAGAATATTGTTGAGTTTTGTTTTTACCCAACCATATGAAATTATTTTAACTCAACATCATCTTCTTTCTCTTATTCCGTGTGATTTGGAGTTGATACAGGACATTTGTTTTTTTCCAATCTGTTATGTCACCCATCACACTATTGATAACTCTCTTTCCTTTCATATCACATGAAATTACTATAACAAAATTATGAATAATGTTTTGGATGTTTTACAAGATAATAGCCAATAGTGAAGTAAACAAAAACAGAAAGAAGAAAGAACATATATTTAGATATTTTTACTAAAATAAAATGACATCGCTCAAGGAAGTAGGAAAATCCCAATACCTCTGAAAATATAAAGGGTTTCCTCATTTCAATAAACATAATTGACTATTGGTATTTTAAAATTTAGAAGGAACTGTAACCAGTAAATCTATTTGTGACATTGGGAGCTAGTAAGTTCTGAACCCACTGTTCCTTACCTGTTTTTCTTAGCCGTAAGTCCTCCATATCATTTAAATAAATAAATAAACCTATGTATGACTTCAAGTTTGTAGAGCAAGGACAGTCTGTGTACAAAACACAGATTGTTGCCTCATATTTGCATGAATGAACATTAACACTATTTTACTATCCAGCTTGCAATTACTCAAAGTTGTGCAAATCCTTTAAAGGCATAGCCATGTAAACTAAAGATTCTATACTCCATTCAAGATAGCATTAGACAAAAGAGGTTCATAGAAGCAGGTGTGCACTACATTTATTTTTTGAGATGAATTTAAAAAAAATGGTTTCAATATAAAATATTAACATTGCCTGCTTAGATAAATTTGATTATTGTAAGGTAAGTACTAAACACTTTGATTTAAGTAAATGAAATGGATTTTTAAAAAATAAACATGACTTTATTTCAAACAATTTTACAATTTTTTTAAAATGGTATCAACAAGTTTCCTCCTTACAAAACATATGAATTGTACACAATACAAGGCAACAATATAATTATTTAATATTCATACAGATAGAATCAATTAATATTTTATAGTATAATGAAAAAAATTCCAGGCACTGACAACCCCTAATTCCTTCCCTAATTCTTTTAGGTTTTTAACATAGACACTAGTAGTATAAGTAAGAACAAATTTATTTAATTAAAAGACTTATAAATTCAAAAGATGGATAGTTCAAATGAATTCATTTAAGTATAACAGTTGGTATATAAGTTGATTACTATAAATTCAACTGTAACAACAATAATAACTTTTATTACAAAATGTACCCTAAAACAACCTTTTTTAGGTTTCCATAGTCAACTACCCTTATAGTTTCGCCAAGTCTGTCTATCTGTCTGTCCATCCGTCCGCAGATAATCTCAGTGACCGTTAGCACTGGAAAGCTGAAATTTGGTACCAATATGTATATCAATCATGCCGATAAAGTGGTAAAATAAAAACTGGAAAAAAATGTTTTATTACAGTACTCCCCCTACACATAAAGTGGGGAGTGATTTTTTTTTCATTTCTTCCCTAACTTGTGATATATTGTTGGATAAGTATTTAAAAATGAATAGGGGTTAAATAAAATCAGTTTTTGATGATGATCATATTTGATGATGTTAATATTTTCGGAAATAATCGCTTCAAAAGTAAAAAAAAGGTGTTCCCCTCTCTAACTTTTGAACCATAAGTTTAGAAAATGTGAAAAAAAATCTCAAAAGTAGAACTTTATTTTAAAGATTTTCTAGGAAAATTATTTTGAACTTGATGCATTGAACAGTTTTTGAAAAGTTGTCATTTTTTTTTTAACTTAGTTTACACATTTTATTAACCTGAACGTATCTTCTTTCAAATAAAATAAGAATTATTAAAATCAGTTCACGCAATCCCAAATTACCAACGAAAACCCAACATACAAACCCGTCTAGTTTGTATAAATTATAAAGCCAATACCCCGAGAGATGGCGCTGTACTTTGGGCTACTTCGCGCTGTTAAGATTTTTCCTGATTTGATGAGTTCGGGACGGGTATGAGCTATACTGTCGAATTGTTCGGTTGGTCTCTCGTTGGCATTGGTGGTATTTGTTCTTGCTCGTTGTTTGTCGTTCATTAACTCTTAAGTGGGGACACTATTGTGACGGACGGGAAGCTACGGAACCCTACACTGAGCGTGGCCCGACACGCTCTTGGCCGGTTTTTAACTTCTGTCTAATGCTATCGCGAATATAGATCAAGATGAAACGCGATTGGTACTTCTCTTGCCTAATAGCGCATGCCAGCCCTACAAAATCATTTATCTCGCATATTACCTACTGCAAGAACATTTGAAAGAGTGACTGTGGTCCTAAAATAGAAAGGGCAATTGAAGTACACAGGTAGGTTTTAGTCAGTAAAAGTTTGACACGCCCTCGTATTCCACCCTAGAGTAGAAGTCATTGGATGATTTCCCATCACCATAATAAAAAAAAAAGACATAATACCCACAATTCTCATTCTTGCTTCCCATTTACAGGGCAGCAAAGACAACATGAGCATCGTATTGGTGGTGTTCCCTTCTGCGCCGAAGCCCAACCCCGAGGCTCAACGCGCCGACCGGGAGCTCGACGAGACGCTCCGGCAGAGACTCACAGGTTGCTATCATTCACTACTGCATGCCTGCTCACACAAACACAGAGACAGACAGAGGACTGACAATCATATTGACCAACAGAATGACTGTAGGGGCGGCTCTAACGACGCTAGGGCTAAGTTATGAGCTTGTGACAGCGCAGGGACAAAAACCCAGTAGCTCACATCACGACAAATAGTTGAGAGTCATGACCTAATCGAGGTGCAGACTCCATTATTTGCTCTTTGAGTTATTTGTAAACATGCCAAGTATGACAGGAGTTGACTCATTTATTGAAGTAGAGTTAAAGTTGCTTGTGACTAAAATCTGCACGAATTTTGCAGGAATGTAACAAAATATGGTAAGGGATCAGTCAGAATAGTAGCTTCCGCCTTAAGTACATCTTCGCGCTGTCGCAAAGTAATCTGACGGTAATAGTCAAATTAATGTTTAAGAAGCGTATCTATTCCGTGCTAAAAAGGGCCTTAATTGACAATTTGATAAGTTAAAGACTAAAATTTGACATTTTTGGAATGAATTTAGGGATAGGATTACCTTTTGGTATTTTTACATTATTATTAAATATTAATCTAAAATTTACTCTTTATAATAATCCTAATCAATTTACGTATTGCCATTTGCCATATCATGCCAAAATAAGTTTATTATTTTAGTAAAATTTTAGCTTTAGTTAAAAAATATTAAGTAGTACAAATTGGTATATTTTATTTTATTTTAGCGTATATACGATGTGATTTTACCCTAAGACATGATGTGTTTAAAAATTAGCACAATGTACCTACTGTGAAAAAAGACGTGTTCATTTTTTTGGAACAATTAATATTTGATCTTTGAAATGTTGACCAGACTAAAAAAGCATTATGAATTTAGTACACTTCTGAATGTTGCTTCTTGTTCTTTACATACTAATATTATGTTAATATCTTTACATAATATGCCTACATTCTTGCCACTGGAATTAAATTTCACCCTGAGTTCTAATAGAATAGAAATAACCTTCGAATTCTCGCCGTGCCATCTTGAAGTCGTTCGAGTCACATAAATATTACGCTGCTGTGTTTTACTTTTACTTAATCAATTTTAAATTTGAACTTTTCACTTCCAAAGACGTAAAAAGTTTTAATAGCGTAGGTCATGAGTATATTTTTTTATTTTTTTATGGATTCTATATATCTCGTTAATCAAATGTATGAAGTAAAATACAAAAAGACGTTTCATTTACGGACTGATTAATTAACAAATTCGAATATAACTTTTATTCAATATATACTAACACTTGTGCACATAACATTCAAGGTTAGAGACAAACCCAGGATAGTTGAGAGCACAGATGTGATTAATCTTCAGTTTTAATATCATTTGCAGCTACTAGCATTAATGCATGTTAAAATGGCCCATTGTTTTCTCTCTACCATAAGGCACATTATGCAATACTGCATCTGATGAAGAGATCTACGAATATCTACTTATACACCGTTCCCTTTTACTTTACATTAGTATAGTTTTCCTAGATCAACACTGATCTAACGAAGCTGCGGTTTCCACTGCCAAACAGATATGAACGTTATGTACATTAAAATAAAGTTGAAATTTAAAAAAATCTACTTGTCTTCGAGAACCTGAAAGTGTTTATTAGGCGCTGCGTAGTGCGTCGCTAGGTCTGCGTTGGTCCTAAAGCGCTGCGTCCACAAAAACCAAAACTGACACGAGAAACTGCTTAGATCAGTCTTCATCGAAGTTACAACGAAATTAGTGAAGCTTGTGACCTAAATAATAATGATGCAGTCTGTGTAATAAAAAGTAGACTAGTCTATGGATTTCTATGCTTCATGGTCGAGATGACAGTTTGAGTTTATCCAATTTTGTCTTTGATAGATTAACTTCGTAGAAAAAATACTAGTTTCAAAACAAATCACCTATAGCTAATTAAGTTATACGTTTACAAACATTCTGCTAATGCTACGAATTTCGCAGATTGTTATCACAGGTATGATATCACTATCATAGTATATTTACTATCAGAGAATGACATCATTTGCTTAGGTTACGTGCACACTACGCTGGTGGACCGTGTTCGTGTGTACTGTTCGATGTTGATGTTATCAAAATAATTTATCTTACTGCCTATCTTTCCCCATTATTTTCCTCCTTTGAAAAAAAAATACAGTTCCTTGAATTCTTAAGATTTTTTCAAGGTATACAATTACATTCACCTCCTATTTATCTTGTTTATGTAAAGGGCTAAAACACAGATGAAGTCATTCAAAGTTAATGATCAAATCAACGAAATGATGATGAATCGGATGGTAATAAAATTGCTTCAATTCTTCGTTAAATCAGCGGTTATTTTAAGCGTTGTTTGTCAATTGAGAGTAACATTATGTTGTGGGCAAGCATGTGACATTAAACGATGCACGTGTGGCGCTCCTAACGTGTTTAGATTCCAATTTCAACCGCAATTTGCAGCCGGTCCGCCTGGAAACGTTTAGCGTAATGTGTACGGACCTTTATAATATCTTACAATATAATACAATAGTCTCATTAATGTCAGGGAACTTTCATGTAAATTTAAATTCAGTAATTAGTCATTTTTAGTTATATGTAGTTTATAGACATTTTATACACCTCGCAATATTATGTTTCCTATATTTTAATTTATTCAAGTACAAATATTTGTGATATTAAAATATCAAATCTTGAGTTTATGGCGTTGATACACCAGGAATACAATTCTAATTATTCTGTTTCAATTTGGCACGCAACCCATAAGTCACTCGTACATAGTGTACATGTTGATTATTGTAAATTATGATTTCATAGTTCATTCGTCGATTAGATTGCCAAAGCCATTGCTTCCATGTTATTATGTTCGACATCACGAACTGAATGCTAATGAGCTATTATTATTATCAATACAAACAATAAAATCTAGGTAACTAGCGTGGACAAGGCTCCAGTTGATATCTCAGTAAGAAACATAAAATGATTTACATACAAAAGGAAGAAACCTTGCCATGCATTAACTTTCCTAAAAATGCTGTCTAGATTTCATCGGTATCTAAAATAGTCTACTTGTTTTCATACTATTATCGCGTTGAGATAATGCAAAATGAACGTTCATTCGCTGACTCACAAGGAAGATTCTTTCGATTAAGAAGACTACCAAACGAATTAAAAGAAACTTTCCACCAAATCACGTGTAGACCATCTAATTTACAAAATACCCATGTCGTAATATTAAGCAAAACTGCACTCTAAATTCAAAAGTTTCAATATATGTATACCGAGTACTGGAAATCCTTTGTCTATTGCAGGAATACTAATAGAGTTTAGCATCAGTGAACAGTTATCCTGTCCAGACTGGTAGGCACTTGTCTATGACACGTGTCCACCTATCTCTGTAGACACGTAAATAAATCATGAGCAATATATGGATCTACAGAATAATAATGATGCAAGTTTAACTGTGGAACTGAGATTTGATTGGTCGGTTGTTCGTGTTGTCAACGACTTTTGACAGCACAGATAACGTATTTTTAGGACCAGCGAGCATCAGAAACTTTTTAATCGCCAATAGTTTGATCTGAATCTTTTTCTGACTGTATTTTTGCGATAATGCTACTGTCTGCCAGATCACACTGTCGGCTGATGAAAACTCCATAAGTGCTTGCTTTGGCATATTGTTGAATTTTAAAAATACATTTGCATGATTCTAGAATTTTATATTGAATAATTTTCATTACATTCTTTAGATATTAAGAATATCCGATAATCTTTTTGGATATTTACAAGTCCTATAAGCCTGACCTCATTGTATTCCTCTATGCTAATCAATATACTTCCTATAACGATTTTATTATATTTAAGTAGTACAATTATATTCTTGCCATTATTCTAAACATACCCTTTATTATTTAGAACTAGCAAACGTAATACAGGTCATTAGTATTATTATTAGACCAAGTTATTGTCTGCTTGAGATATTGTCCCGTTGTTTTTTTTATTAGAGAAATATTATACGTTATTATTTTTAGTAAAATATTTATTATTTAGTTAGTACAGCAACTTGTATTCATCTAGCGAGAATAAAGGCGATTTTCTACCAAAGAATAGATTAAAATAAAGACATTCGATTTTATTTGTGTGTGTTTGCTTTAGTTGTGTTATATTTTATTTATAATTTCAATTATTTCTTTTGAAGAAAGTCGCTTTAAAATATTTGTACGGTGTATCTACACAAAAAAAAATATCGTTAATAGTAAACAATATAATATACGCCTATCTTTACTGCGATAAATGTTTATACATACCAGTTTATTACTTTATTTATAACACAAAGTGTATATTTTTTTTTTGTTATTTTACGTAAAGTATTTAATATATAATTATTTTAACAAAAAGTCTATGTTATTGTATGTCAATACTCACAGATGCATCACCGCATCGGCAATGGAGGCTTTTCAAATAAGATGTTTTTTTTGTTAAGAGAAGTGTAAGTTTTACACTTTTTATATATTTTTTTTATTTGCTGGCCAGGCATTTATGTGTCTGAGGTTATTCTCGTGTGCAAAAAAGGTTTTTACCGCTTTAGGTTTTTACTCATTTTGATCGGCCACTCTAGTGAATTGTATTCAATAGCCCACTATTGTCCATGTTGATTTATCTATTGTTGAGAAGATGGATACATTTCCCTAAACATTGGCCCATATAAGGCAACAATCCAGTGAAATAGACCAGCCAATAAATCCACATTTACACCACTTATACGTAAACGTTTGAAAAGCCTTCAAATTTTAGCTTAGCTTATATTCTCCGTTGTACAAACTAAAATATTTAACTACAATGTACTTAATCGAATTTGTGATTTTCTTTCTATGTAAAAAACTAACATTTGTGATATTAACATTTTAATTCAAAAATTTTTACTAAAACTTTTATAATACCTAATTAATCGTTTTACAAAATTTTACTAATTTGTATTGTGAGACTAAAAAAAAAAATCGCGTTAAAATGTTATCTAAAAATTTGTTACCCTGTTTTCTAATATTAAAATATTTTTAAAAAGTAACCGTTTGTTTTCATTGCTTTAGTCCTGACCCTGATCATTTCATTGCTCCATGAAGTTTCAAGTAAAGAGTTCAATGTTTTTTTTTTTTTAAATGGAAGGGTTAAAGCAATGAACAGCGTGCGTGTAGATTGGCGGCCTAGGCCTGTGTGACGGCTGCAGCCAACGACAGTACGTTTATAAGATTGGAAGTCGTAATAGTGCACTTGTAATCTCGTTGGTTCTTGTCTGTTATCGATTATTATTTATTGTAGTGCATGCTATAAATGCTCGTGAAACAGTATAAATAGCCTTTGAATATCGTCATTCGCAATATCTTGATTGTCTGTGCGATAAAATTAAACTTGAGGCTCATTAAAAGCATGATAACGATTCATGAAGGAAACTTTTCAGGAAATGATAAATAATTCGTAAAAAATATATTACACTAGTGCTCCCGAAACAGAAGAAACGTTTTCAACAAAAAAATTTGACAACCCGATTGCAGCGCTACTATCTGGACCAATTTTATTTTCAAACCGTCCAGGAACCCAATCAAATATACAGTTTCATCCATATCGGTCAAGCCATTTGGGAGGAGACACGTACAGATGAATTAAAAATAACTGAAAAAAACAAACAGGGTCTCATTGGCCATACGGTTATAAACAAATTCTTGCTTCTGTTTAAAAAAAAAAAATCTTAAGTACAAATATTGGGTCTACAATATACAGGTTGACAATAACTTGGTATAGTATTTAATGACCTCCTTTCTATTTATGAATGTGCTATATCGCTAACAAAACAGACGGAACAGCTCCTTGTAAATATTTCGGAATGCGACTACAATATAAAGCATCGATCTATTCACGTGAAGACGATTCGACCTCTAATGACATGCAAGGGTAAAGATATTGATTGGACACTGATTTAGTTCATACAATAGATACTAAGCAAACAATATTATTAAAAGACTGATCGTTTAGAACGCTGTACGTGTCTTCAAATGGAAAAGAATTGGTCAACTCTGTAAATGTATCCCACCGTAAAACACAAAAAAAAAACAAATTGGTCTACTCTGTAAAAATATCTCACCGTAAAAACAAAATCAAAAGTTGAACTGACAGTCTACAGCATCAGGGGCCTTACCATGACTTGTCAAAATGTCAAACGTGCGAGCGAGAAAGAGGGATGAGCTTTACAACTTATATGTATAGCTCCATCCCTTTAACAGTTCAGATTAGGTCGTCAAATGGATCGCGTTGAGAGCTCGTGGTTGTGTCTCTGGTGTTGGAATGACAACTCACTTGGCTTTTTTAATTGATATAAACCAGTGTTTGACTGCGATCCCACCCACCACATCCACCACATGGTAAGCACTGAGGCTTGTGGCCTTAGTGCGAGTTATTTTTATAACATACTCGATCAACGTCAATTTAGACCAAACCGCCACCTGGTGACAATAATAAGAAACCTCATTTTTTCAATACGATTTGACATAAGCAAACGTTTACGCGATCAAATGCGTTAATTCGGACTAGGCCCTCGGTTTTGTCGATGAGATCTTCCTTCTTTTTAATTGTACATCTTAATTTTATTGTCCGATACTTCGCTTCAGTCTACGGCATAGTCTGTGGCAGCAGAAAGTTTAACAGAATAGCACGGTGGTTTTTAGATAATTTCTTATGATCGAGGTTGGTTGAGTTTTCTAGCCAGCAAAATAAAAGTTGGTCAACACTTCTAGTCACAGAAGTTAGCGATACTTGATGAAACTAGACTATCGCATCGTTGTAAGCTAAACTCATTAAAAATTAAAAGGCCCGTTTTGACGTTTGAGAAAAACCCTAGAATGTAACTTGGAACGAAACTAAAAGAAACAATAAAATAATAATTAAGGGTCCAGTGTAGTAGTAGCTAATTTAGCTATTTTAGTAGTAGCTACACTACACCGGACAAGCCGCAAGGTAGTCAAAATACAAAAGTCAAAACGTACCTTATATTTTTTGACGAGTTTATGTACATATTGCTATGGAAGAAAAAATACTATACAACTAGAATGGTTATCTCATTGAAAAACAATACAAATGATTACGAAAAAAAGATAAAAAAAACGAAATAGGAGAGAAACAAAACCACCGGTTTCTGAAATTAAAGTTAATTTGTAAAGTTTTTTATTTTTCACTTTTAGTTTTGGTACCCCACAACTGAAAATAAGTAGTGAACGAATTCTCACGTTAGTGACACTATACACAATGACCTGTACATATTGTTTAGGGTATACATAGTCAATTGAAAAAAGTAATGGGAATCAATCACGAAGTTGACAACATTATTCAATACAAAAAGCTGAAGTGAAATCGATTCTGTAGAGTGTAGCACGAAATCGAACCCGCGACATGCAGAGCGACAGCCAAACTCTCAACCACTGCGCCAAACATGCCGTCTTATATCAATAAACATTATGAAATATTATTTGGTCTATCGATTTTGCTAAGTATTTTTGGTAAGGAAAGATGACTTGATAAGAATGGTGTGTGAAAGTGTTTGATATATAATATATTGAATGAAACTCGTTAAGCTTGGCGCCAGTTTGCCAGTTCAGTGCAAATAATTCCTATTATTTATGAGTTTATAGATAGTAACAAGTTATTACTATCTATACATCCTCATGCCATTATTAGGAGAGATACCTCTATTTAGCTATGTCAGGCAGATAGCCATAAATTACTTATGTTACACACCATTTCGAAACGAAAACAGACTTGTATGGATAATTATTTTTTTCTAATATATCAACATCTCGTGTCACAGTGTTTGTTATAGAACTCCAAAATGGCTTGACCGATTTTTATGTAATTTTTTTGTTTGTATTTGATAGGTCTGAGAATAGGCAATTTTATACCTTCACCCCCCATTTTTTCTTTGATGTAATTTATATGGTAGAACAAAGTTTGTCGAGTCAGCTAATCTTTTTCAAAAATCTTTTATTTTATATTGCCCTTGGCATTGATCTTACTTACCCCGCGTTCGAAATTACAATATCAGCGCTGTACGCGCTAGTCAACAATCCGCTTGATGTATGCGTTTACGGTAAATCGGAACGACTGTTAGCGCGCTAACATCGAAAATATCGTAATTCGGAACGCGAGGGTTAACGTCAGAATGTACAGTCAAAGAAGGAGATGACATACAGCCTTGCGTTCAAATTTCAAATTGGAGTTAACTTTAATGACGTCATCAGAGTAGATACTCTACACTCGCATTTTTAAACTGTCAATGTCAAGCAAGTTCATTTATGGCCGCTTACACCAACCTATCCTGCTCGGAGTTAGAGTTAGTTGGATTAACTCTAGGGTAGCTACTCGAGTTATAAAAGAACGACCCTGGGTTGCAACTCGAAGCATTTTCGAACGGTTGGAGTAGCGACTCTGTCTTACTCTGGTTATTCTTGAACGCAGGGCTGGGAGCTAACCCAACAATAGTTTGACATTGCTAATATGCCAAGTCTCTTACATCAAAGTGTATATGAATGTTTAATTTCGCACACAATGTATTAAAATTTTTATAGAGGAGCAGAAACACTAATATTTTGCTTGTAAATCAAATTCTTTGTTTGACTGTACTGTGAAATGTGTCTGCAGTATTACGTTTTAAATAACATTTTAGCATATCCGTATTTTTGTCATACAATGTCGTAGTTGCGACGTCGCATATGACCTAATGCTTCTAGTAGTTTTTGAGTAGCTTTATCATTCATTGTTTTTACTTCGAATGTAAATTAGATTCAAAGGCACTATGTGGGTTGTTACTTGTAAATTTTCAGTTGTTAAAGTTTATAAAATTGTATAATTCAACAGTTTTACCCCCGATTTCTGATTGAAGCATTTGAAGCTGAGTACGTTTCAAACTCAACTCTTTATTAATGGCATTTGTGGAAGAGACCACAATTATGCCAATAATACGTGCGAACTATTAATAGACCGTCAAACACTGGAGAATATTTAGCGAGTTCTCAAACTCTAGAATGAAAACTTGTCATTTGGCATTTGATTCATTAAACCCCGAGCGAACGCCGGCGTTCGCTAGGTCATTGTCTTTCTATTGTGTCTCTAATTACGCTACTCAAAAGGCTTAGACACGACGTAGGGCTTGAGACATTCTTATCTCAAAAAAAAAAACCTCAATTCAGTATCCCGCCCATAGAGAACTTATTGAGTAAATCTGCATCGAAATAATAATGTTAAATAAATAGTTTTGATTATTAGGAATAAATTATTTTCGCTTTTATTCATAGCTTACATTGGACAGTGTGATCGAAAATAGGCCAATAGGTTCTTAAACTATTCTTAATTGAGGGTCAGGAAACGAAGTTGATTTCGGTACGAGCATAAATCTTAATATCAATCAATCAGTTATTTAGTAACGTTTGATATTTTTTATTTATTACTAGCTTTTGCCCGCGGCTTCACCCGCGTACATAAAATATAGCCTATGTCATTCAGGAATAAAGCAGCTTTCTATCGGTGAAAAAATTTTAGCAATCGTGCTAGTACTTTCAAAGAAAGAAAGAAAGAAAAATAATTTATTTGGTACAACACAAGACACAAAAATAATATTAGATAACATTAAACACGAAAAAAAATAAAACAAAAATATATAAAAAAACAGTAGCAAAAAAATATAGTTGCGTGCCTCACGGCTGCACCAAAATAGGTCCAGTTCAGCATAAATGCCAGGCAACTAGTGCCTGACGCTGGTTTTCAACTGAACCTGTGGTTGTGACGCAACGGACGCAAAACAGTTTTGGATTCTAATACATATGTGTCGGTGATGTATACTTTCAGAGATTAATCTCCTCCTCTAACAAACAAAAAAAAAAAACAAAAAACCAAACTTTACCTCTTTATAATATTAGTGTAGATTGACAGGCTCGGGTTTGACCACTTTCTTACCATCAGCGTTGTGTTCGACGTTAGAGCACGCTTGCCTAGAAGTCTACGTAACTTTATTAATTTACTTATGTACAGTTTAACTACATAAGTTTTATAGTTAGGTCAAGCCGATGTCAGCTCTCGTAGATATAGACAGGAAATATGCAGCTTGTGCCAGTTCATGTTTTAATTAACATTCATGTAAAAACAATAACAAAACGTGCATTTACTTTAAAAATAATGGCGAGATTGTGTTAGTTATATTGATGACCTAAGCATAGTGTCATAGGTCTCTCTCTAGTTAACTATGGGTTTCTAGTGACTACGTCTATTATTTTTTATTGTGCTTTTGGGTACAATATTGACTCGTCTACACTATCTTCTCATACCTATTAATCTATATACAATATTAAAAGGAGAAACTGACTGACTGACATAACAACGCACAGTCGAAACTACTGGGAATAGGAATATGAAATTGTGCACAAGGCTTTCTTTTATGACGTAGGCGAGCACTAAGAAAGGATTAACTAAAAAATTCACTCCCTAAGGATATGAAACGGGGGTCCAAAGTTTGAATGGAAGCCGCTGGGAGACGCTAGTATTTTAATATGGGAATATTGTTACATCAATATTTTTTCTAAAGAGTTACCATGTTATTTTTTGTTTCGTATAAAACGACCAATTGACACCCTGCACTAGTTTCTGACGTTTTGTCAGTGCCCATAATATAATATTTGAAATAAAAACCTTTTGATTTATAAGGCCTTATAAATCTAAATTAAAATTAAATTCCCATTTGCGTAATAAATTCTTATTTATAAATAATAACACTTGAATTTTTAAACAAAGATTGTATTATTATTTTGAGACAATAATACTTAATAATAATACAAATAAAAGACGTACGACACACATGTAAAACTACACACGCACACACTGCTGAAGGAACACATGTAGATTTTAGTAAGTAAAAGTCTGACACTCCTAGTTGCTCCACCAAAAACGGATATGTAATGATTTCCCACAAAAAAGGACATGCTCTACCAAATGCCAATTTTCGTCCAAATCCGTTCAGCTGTTTGAGTGTGAAGGTAACAAATACATCTACACATACATACAATGTTTCGACTTTGTAATATTACTGTGATACAATACTTATTTTTTTACGTTAATGAATGAATCCTTAGTTATTTTGAACTTTGAAATGTGCTTAGGCCCTCTGAGCTTTTAACACGAACCATTTTACGACTTTAAACTCTTTCTCTCGCTTGCACGTGATATTTTAACACGTCATGGCTTACCATGACGCCTAAGCCCCTGATACTCTTATTTGCACTAATAACTTTTGACTATGACAATATTTTATTCACAGACGAATTCAACCAAATTTTTGAACAAATTCAGCTAACATGAATATGATGTTTATTCTAAAGCGTTGATCGAGCGCAGTGCCGGCAACGAGGAACGCGAGGATTCGTCGAGTCACTTCTCGTGGGTGCTGAAGCAACTTGTGCAGGAGAACATACAGGGCTTGCCGCCCGGCGGTGGGCTTGCTGCGAAGTAAGTGCTGATAACGGTTTACTTTACTCCCGTAGATAGAAAACAGGAATGAGAAGATGTGTCTTTTCGTGCAATTGAACGTCACTATTACTTCAAAATTGCATCACTGCTTACCATCAGGTAGGATTGTAGTGAAGCACAAATTTATATCATTAACTAGCTTTTGCCCGCGACTTCGTCCGCATAGAAGTCGAAAATGGTTTTATTAGGTTTTTTGAGATACGAAAATATGAAGTATTATTTATTATCTTCGTCGTGTATGATAGTCCATTGAATAGTATGGCGAGCGATATTGTATCTTAAGATAAAATATTATAGTATCTTAGCCGTTTGCAGCGCCCCTTAGTGAACTCCACTGCGGGTGACGTAATCTACGACAAACTTATTATTTGCGGTTGGTTCAGTAATCGGGTCTAGGGATCGAACCGCAAAATTAAGTTTGTTTTTTATTGTATAATTATACTTTTTTGGGATAAAAAGTACCCATTGTGGTGCCCAGGATATTAAAGAATAATTATACCAAGTTTCATCGTAATCGAACCGGAAGTTTTTGCGTGATGCCTGAACAAACAGACAGACACACAAAAAAATTTTTCATCAAATTTTTTGGGTTCGTTGTCGATCTAGTCACTAGTCACCCCCTGCCATTTATATTTTTGATATTTTCAATGTACAGAATTTTTACTTCTACGGATTTATTATAAGTATAGATAAAAAAACAACGGCAAGATCTTTAGACAATAAAGAGATCTATAGCTGGTTTTAGGCCTCTTCACACCCTAGAGTGAAGAATTGAGTCAGTAAATGGTTCCCACAATAAAAAAAAAGCATCGCGTCACCGGCGTCACATGACCGATCCTGTGTTTTTCCTATCCAGCGAATTCACTGTATGCCTGCATCCTGTTTTGTGAGCAGTGGTGGCCGAGTGGTAACGGCCCCGACTTACAAGTTGTAGGTCGCGGGTTCAAACCCAGCTAGGCGCATTACTTTGTGTAATTTATTTCATCACCACTGCTCTCAAAACGGTGAAGGAAAACATCGTGAGGAAACCGGCGTGTCCTAGAACCAAAAATTCGAAGACATGTGACATCCACCAACCCGCACTGGGCCCGCGTGGTGGATTACGGCCCATTCCCTCTCCTAGAGAGGAGGCCTGAGTCCCAACAGTGGGAACATTATAAGGCCGACTAAGCTAAGCATCCTGTTTATGTGGCAGTTAGATATTTTCAACCTTAATGAGTTTCCATTTGCTTGGAATTGTTGGCTTTGATAAACCAATTACTGGGTCGACTATATCTACTTCATAAACAAATTGTCTTAGATACTAAATATTCCCATTACCAGCAGCTTCATGTGGTAGCAATTTGAAGCGTAATTTAAATGAGTTTTGAGAGCGTCTTGAAATGTAGAAGACGGGTTTAGTTAGAAATTCATAGGATTTTTGTGTCAGTATACGTATTATAATACATAATATACAGTATAGTAATGCGAAATGTTCTAAAATTATTTTTTTTTAAATTCCAGACAATCGTTACTGGACAAAATATACAGGGAGTTCTATCCAGACCACCCCGACAGCTCGGAGACCTTCGACTGTCAGACGGAACTGGCCGACGCGTTCAGCGCAAACTAACGCTACACAATACGTTCTACACTAACACACGGGACGCGATCGCACACTAGCTGCGCAAGCGCCGATGGAACTAACTAAGAGATAGATACGGAATGTCCCATTCTAAATCGTTTGAACAGTTTGGTAAGTAACTTTAGGTACGTTTCTTTTTATACTAGTGACACTCACTAAATTAATTGTAATTTTGACATATCAAACCAAAGCTAAGTTTTCAAATTAAAAGTATGGAAAATGTCTGGGAACAGTTGTTTTCGGCTTCGCATTTTTAAAGTGTGTTCACTTGCTATGTGTGCGGTTTCGTCCCAAAATTAGCTGAATACATTTCATCATACTAGTAGAAATCGAATGGAGTTGCAGTTACATTACTTTAGAATTTTGAACGTTGGTAACATTTCATTTTGTACATAACTGTCTCGAATGTCTGGTAATGTAGTTGGAATTTTGTTTGGTTCAGTCAATATTGGAGCTTCGGCTGCGTTGATGCGTCGGTTTAAAAATACCCTCAAATTACCTTTTTAATAAATGCATTTTTTTGTCTTCAATGGCGTATTCTAGAGGGAACGCAATGCCTACCTCTAGTGGTCAATATCTTACTTGTTCACTTAATATAAATAATAATATAATATTTATAATAATAATAATATTTGGTTCGTGTCATGATCAACATGATGCGTTACCCCAAATACATTCTAGTAAACTGACAACTCGACAGAGCCGAAGCAGGTTCGATTTCTTAAATGCGTATAATACTATGTAATACTCTATAGGCTGTGGTATGGCCTTCAGAATAAATGTTTATTAAGAACCTATTTCGTTCAGCCTCACCACAGCCCCTCACTTGTATCACACGGCACAAAATTTCCTTATTTCCAGCCATGTTTAATGTAACCCTGCCGGATTGAAATATCCCATCCCCTTCGAACCTTTATTTGTATAGCAAACATTTTAAATTTTGTCGCGTTACAATTTTAATTTTTGTAGCTTAGATATTTTTGTTTCGTGTTAACATTGGCCATTTGTGAATGTCATAATATTAGATGTATAATATTAGATATTCTATTGGATGTAATAGAAAGTCTATGATAATATTTACTTGTGTGAGCGGTTAAATTCTATAGTTTATGTTCCCGCGCTTAACATTTTTGTTAAGAACATTTTATACAGAAGGTTTGTATCTAAACTTGCTTAGTGTTTAGAGAATATAATTTGTCAGTAGCAAAATCTTCTTAACATGAGTGTTAAGCCTGTAATAGCAGATTTAATGGCCAGTCGGATTTAGTGTAATCTTATGTTCCGTTTCACATGAAAGCCTAAGAAAATTGGAAAAATGATTTCTCAATTCTATTAATAAATATCTAGTTTCCTTTTTGTACATATTTTTTCTTTATTACAACATACATAGTCATTATCCAAAACGTCAAAGTAACATATTGATTTTTAAAAAAAAATTATAAGAACTAGCGTTATTAATCGGGAATTGGAATATGGGGTAATATTAATTGTTAGTTTTTTATTTCTTAAAAAATATTGTACTTCGTTTCGTGTTGCAGAAGATGAAATTAGATTTAATCGCTTTTTAAAAGTTACGCGTTATCGAAAGAAAGTATTGGGTATGCTTTTAAATTTTTGCTTCGTACTTAGATGAAAAAAAAAGTAACTAATCAGTTGATACGCGTAGTGTCTGTGGCCGTACAATATACAAATTAGACCGAATTCCATTTTGTCATATAATGTTGTTACCAAATTCTATGTGTACTATTTCATTTCTGATATTCACCTCTTGTAAATAAAAGTGAATAGAAAAGATACTTTTGTACCTGTTTGTGCGGTTTAGCGTGTAACTAACTAATTGTGAGGAGTTTATCGTGTCAGCTTTCGTGGAAATACATATAACATCTTCATAATATGCTTTTACATTATTTTATTAGATCACTGTCTTCTTCATGTGAAGTCTACATCATAACGTCTTTTTTCGTTTTATGCGATGTTCAAATCGATTGCCGAGTTAAAAGTATAATTGTGTATATCATTTTAGCAGAATGACACAGTTCTACGTAAATATCAAACATGATGTATGTATTTCCAGCGCCTGATATAATAATGTAACTAAATAGTTTTTACTGAACAAAAATATTTCAAAGGTTTTCAAATGTGACGTAGGAGGCATTGTTTTCGTATATCTTACGATTGAATTAATAACAACCTATAATATTATTATATTATGTTTCTATTTACAAATGGAACTTGAAAACCCCTATGAAAATCACACCTTGATATTTTTATAGTCGAGGCGTTAAAATATAAGTTCATTTGTAAATTCAAACGATCTTATTGAAAATTCAAACCATATCTAAATTAGTTTAATATATTACGTAATAAAATACAGAACATGTTTCCTAGGTATAAAATAATGATTATCTATTTTATTGGTGGTAGCAAAGCTATTACGACTTTATTATTGTTTTTTTTTTTATCTCGTGCAAGACAGCAAAATACGTATTTTCCTACTGAATTCAGTTGTACTATGTTAAGGACGTAAATCTCGCACTAATATATAGAACTGTATATCGTGTTATGCTGCCTTGCGTTAGTGATTCGCTATGACCCCAAAATTGTCAGTTAATATTGCTTCCATCATAATTATTTTCTATATTTTTTACCCAGAATATTTTGTTACCCTTTTCAACCCATTGTCGAGGATCAATACGTTGCGTTCTTCATTTGTTTACGTAGGTCATATAGATTGTGTTTGTACAACTGTGTTTAGATTTGAATGCCAATTCAAAAATGTGCCTTTGACGCTTAGTTCATCGAACGTCTCGTCGAGATGTTGTGGTTGTCAACAAGTCACATTTAAGTGGTATTGGTGTCATGGGCTCCCTTCTGTCCTTATTATGTGAAGGTTGCGTTCGACTTGATTATCCGTTATTTACCAAATATTAACATTAGACAGTGGGTTTTGAATTGGATTTGATGTCCGCCCGGGACGAGTATATAGGTTTACGTCTGGTTTTCTTTTTAAATTTTGCTTTCGGACGAAAGTCGACGTCTCACAGTGTGTCTCTTTATTATCTAGTAGACGCTTGAACAATAAATACCTGTACCTTGACAACATATTTTTTATTTTTCTTTTATTATTTTTTTATTAGGTCCCGCTTTTGTGGTTTAATTAGTATGTAGCGTTGTACGCTGTAGTCATTAATTGTCGGCTGTATAACCCGTAAGGACTTGAAAATAGTATATTATTGATAAATGTTCAAAAAAATTGTGTGCATTCAAATTTCAAGCCTGAAGGACGCACATGCAGCAATTAACGCCTACTCGTTCACCCTTAATTATTTTGGCAAAGTATGTATTTTAATATCTATTACGCGAATTATTTACCATAAACAATATAAAGCTTACTTATCTGTGTACAGTAAGTCGACTTGAAAGTGTAATTTGTATGATATTAAAGTTTATAGTGTCAATAAGGAATATTTTTAAAATAAATTCTTAACTATCTACACACCCACACATTCGAAGTAGAGTAGTGTTTAGGTAACATGAAAATAAATATTTATAATGTGTATTTGTGTTTGATAACGATCATTAGTTTAAAGATCATATTCCAATTAATTATAACGAAAAACATTATAAAAAAATCTTAATAGGGATGGTAAAGTCGTGGCTATTTTTTTTTTTTAGAATTTAGTCACAAATTACTAAATGATTCAAGATAATATTATATAGGCACCTTGCGCATAAGCCGCTGTAAATAAAACAACAAAAATTTACTGAAAAGCTAATTTAATCAAAAATAATTTCGTTCGATTTCAATAAACAAAAGGTTAATAAAAAATATAAAAGTAATCTTGAATTTAGAATGGCACGCCTAGAAAAGGTGTATAATTCTAATTCGGCCTGGTAAATATTTGTCTCCAAATAAAGCTTCTTCCTATGCTGCAACCAGAATTGTTTCGCGCAAATACGGACCATCCCAGTGGCCTTAGATAATAGGGGTTAAAGTATGAAATTGCCGTTTTATTGTAATAGGTACTTCGAATTGACATAGAACCTTCATTGTTTGAGATTTTTGGGTGAAACTTTTTTCACATGGTACCTATGAAGTTCTTCTTTTAAAAAATGTGCAACATTCGATTATAGACTTTCAGTTGTTTTTTTTTTATTCAGCTTAGACAAGAAAGACTGATACTTCAAAATCTCGATTGATTTTTGAATACGAGTTCCGACGCGGAACCAACGCGACAGAAACAGCTAGCAATATCAATGTTGCGTTTGGAGAGGGGACAGCTAATGAACGCACCGTGCGATTTTGGTTTAAACGCTTTCGTGATGGAAACTTTGATTTGAAGAACGAAAAACGTGGAAGACCGCCCACACAGATGAATGACAATGAATTGAAAAAGAGAATGGTATAAGTCGATCCAAACCAAACTACCCAGGAATTAACGGCATAGTTTAACGTTACCTTACCAACAATATTGACTCATTTGCGTCTAATCAATGAAATAAATCATCTGCAGAAAGAAATGCATGCTGAAACTTGTGTCGCCTTGTTGAATCGATACAGAAAAAATGAAGGAATATTGTATAGAATTGTGACATGTGATGAAAAGTGGATTCTTTACGATGACCATAAGCGAAAAATGCAATGGCTGACCTGTCAAACGCCGCAACAGTGTCCTAAAACAAAGCTTACCAAAATATAAAGGTAATGGTAGCTGTTTGGTGGTCTCAGCATGGTGTTATTCACTTTAGCTTTCCGATCTGGTTAAGCAATAGCGGCAGATGTCTACTGTGCCGAACTCCGAACAATGATAGCAAATCTAGCAGAGAAACAGCATCGACTCATGAATCGATATTCACCATTATTGCTCCATGATAACGCGAGACCTTACAGCACGAGAAACCGTTTTAACTCTACAGGAACTGCAATTAGAAACCTTTCGTCACCCTCCGTATTCGCCAGACCTTGCTCCAAGGGACTACCATTTTTTTTCGTGATTTGGACAATTTTCTACGCGATAAAAAGTTTTCTTCTTAGGAGGCAGTACAAAATGCTTTCACACAGTATGTCTAATCTATATCACCAGAGTTCTATCGCAAAGGCATAAATTACTTTCCTATTAAATGGCAGCGCGCAGCAATGTATAGATAATAATGGTAATTATTTTGATTAAATAAAAGTTAAATTAAAAAAAAAAACTAATTTCATTTTTTTTTTAGTCCGCCTATGTACCACCACAAGTTTAAATAAATAAATTTCAATTTTTCAGTACAAATCGGCAATTTCATACTTTAAACCCTAATAAAAGATGAGCTCTGACTGTCACAGCTTTATGCAATATAGCCATAGTATAATATGGCTATAGGCTATGGATATAGTTCTTGAGTATAGCGTTATACTTATGCATATAATTGGTGGATTTGAGGCAATACTTTGATTAAGGAAAGGTTTCTGTATTTTGAGTTAAGAACGTGTCAAACCGCCACCTTAAGTGTTTTATTAAGCGCCAAATTTGGACAGTTTTTCAGGCTAACGAAGAATTTGAGAAATACTCCAACTTCAAATGCTTAAATCAAAAGTCGGGGGTAAATTCAATAAAATGGATTTCAGCGCCATCTAGCCACGCTCGGGCCTATAACTTTCACCAGGTTATTTTTTTTCTTGATTTTGCAGTAGCGAGTTTCAAATTCATTATGTACGTTGAAAGAATTATAAGATTAGTAATATCCTAATGATTCGGGCAACTGCCCATCCATGGGTGGTTGATGCGTGATGGCATAGTGATTATTGTAATCATCTTGGGGTTGGTGCCGCGTCATCTGCTTGGCCTTCCAGGCTTGTTTTTCCGCGATGGCTTTCTGTAAAATACCGGTCAACAGAAATTTTATTAATAATAATTTTTCGTCAGTTTATACCCTGAAACAATCTAAACGTCTACCGGAAGGGCAGGATGGAGGTAAGGGACAGGTGGAATCGCAATAAGCACCAGTTTAAATCATAAAAAAAAAATTGAATGCTTAGATTAATTTTGTCAAACTCACATCCTTGCGGCTCTTTTGGATGTCAGTACGATACTTCACGGCATCCTTCTTCCATTTACGAAGCTCTGCAGCGCTAGCCTCGAATCTAAACATTCAGAAATAACTTCTTTTTAGACGGTCGTGTTCTGGACTGCAGGATTGTTCGAAAGAGTTAGCGTGGTTCTTAACCATAAAGAGCAACTTACTCAACTAGTGGCAGAGCGAAAGGGCGCTCTTTCCAGAGCGCCACTGATCATCATTTGATCACTCGTTTGATAAGTAATTATCCACGTTAAAAAGACTTGTTTTATAACACCCCTGACATGTTCATTTATTTCAGCGTTCAGCGCTGGAGTCCCAAAGCTTATAACATGGCGTGAAGTTTATAAAAGTCCTGCCTAGAAGAACATTTGTGTAACTACTAGTATAATCATCATCATCATCATTTCAGCCGAAAGAAATCCACTGCTGGACATAGGCCTCCCCCAAGCGACGCCACAACGACCGTTCCGACTAGTATAATATGAATACCATTTTACTTTATATTCAAGCGTCACCTCCACGAGCGTCATGCATGATATAATCCTGCCGCTTCATTCTATAACAATTCTATGGTCGTGTATCAAAGCGATATTATCGCGACGATTTGATGATTACCTACTGGCATTGGGTGTTTTCACATTACACGATAATGAAAACGACACGATATTGGCGGACTGCTAGTTTCGTTTATCCGACGATGTCGAGGTGACGTTAATCAATAACTTGTATGTTATATACCACCAAGTAGTCTTGAGAACCTACCTAGTACCAGCAGATTACACCTTTCGTTAGAAAATGTATGAAAACTACCAATCCGCCGATATCGTTGTCGTCTAATGTGAGAACGGCCATTGTCGAGCAGAACTTTAACTCGTGACGATTAAATCACTCTTGGCGGACTCGAATCGATTCGCTAAATGGCAAATAAGATGTCAAATAAAACTAAACCAACGTAGAATACATATAAAGTTGAAAGTCTTAGTGGGGTAATTTACTTGCGCTTTATAAGTAAACGGCCCAAGGCGTGTATGGGGTTTTTGGGCTGTCTAGTGGCGACTTCGTGCAGCACTTCAGGCAGTATCATACCGAAGCTGTCCCAGAGGAACTTCACGGAGTCACTGTCCAGAGTTCCTGAAAACATTATAGGTAGGTATTGCTAAATTTATGTGATTACGAAAAAGTACTTCAAGCAACCAAGATAGGGACTATTAGATTTGAAATCATTTGAATTCATCGCCATCAAATCTCATATTTCGACTTCAGTGTTGTGTACTTATTATATGTTGATGAGTTGAGCTACATCTTGCCTCACCGCATCGCACTTTACTAAGTTTCTATCCTTTTCTGTTACTTAAAACCGTCATTTACTAAAACGAGAAAGAGAGCTAGTGCCAATCGCACGCGGCGAAATCTAAGAGGTGCTCGGCACAACACTTTTTTTTCTCGCTGTAGTGAATGACAGTTCTAGCTTACATGCTAGCATGAATCTCAACCATTATTGATCATTTGTATCAAAAAAACCCTAAAAATATGGGTTGTAACAGAATTTAAACTCTTTTGTCTGGTAAGAAAGAATTTACTGTTCCAAAATTTGATAAAATTATCTCGAATCCTAAATTCAAGTACACATGGAATCGAACGACGTAGTGCGACCAGACGCACCAGTTAAAATGAAAACAAACAATAATAAAAAAACAGCCTTGTAATGTTCCTGCTGCTTGGGACTCGGATCTCTCTCTAGGAGGAGCCGTAATCCACATCGCGGGCCCAGTGCGGGTTGATGGACGTCAGTCGTGTGACATGTGACTTCTAAATGTCAGACCATTTTCCTCGATGTTTCTCTTCACCATTGGTGATGAAATAAATTACACAAAGTAATGCGCCTGGCTGGGTTTAAACTCACGACCTACAACTCGCTAATTACCCTTGCCGCTGGGTCACCACTGCTCCTACAGTGACGCAGCAGCTTGATGAGAATATTCGAGAATTCAACTAAAACCACGCATGCGATTAGAAAGTTTCCTGGAACAAATGTCAGAGCGGTTTCCAGTAACTTACCAGTAATATCTAAGGGTTCATTCTTCGGCAGGATTTCCTTGTCAGTCAAATCTTTGATCTCCTCCAACCTACACTCTGGATTGGGCTTGTTAGAGTGCCCGCAGTCTTTAGTGATCTTCTTGAGCAGAGAGTCCTCGCCTAGTTTATACTGGCTAGTGCAAGACGCGATCTGGTGGACCTTTTCGCCATTCTCTTCAAGTGTATATCGACCATTATCGTCAAAGAAGTATGGCGTGTTTTGTGTATCCTGCATATGGAGATAAAAAAAATTAAATACAACTGTATCTCACAGTAGCTTTTAATGTTTGTTTCTGTTTCTATTAATACCTAATGTAAATGAGAATTTAACTTGTAACCCTTTTCTGAATCAATCCTCATATTTTGTGCTTAAAATACAATGGTATTTTAAAGTTATCCCCACTTTCACATCAGTGGAAGCGCATGAACTGCACAGTGAAGGAAAGCCTTATTGAAACCACTTTACCCGTAATACAAAAACATGTTACCGTATGGAATGGGGCTAGTAAGGTAGAAAATATTAAACATTCTGTGGCTTACTTAGCTTAGTCGGCCTTATAATGTTCCCACTGTTGGGACTCAGGCCTCCTCTCTAGGAGAGGGAATGGGCCGTAATCCACCACGCGGGCCCAGTGCGGGTTGATGGGTGTCACATGTCTTCGAATTTTTGGTTTAGAATATGCCGTTTAATATTCTAAACCAAAAAGCCGGTTTCCTCACGATGTTTTCCTTCACCGTTTTGAGAGTAGTTGTGTGTTGTACTGTGGCTTTAGATATACAAAATTATTTAGACTATTTCAAGAAACATAGGTTGACCATTAGCTTTCTAGCCTCGCCTGTCTCGTGTTCGTAAGCGTGACTGTTGAGTGTGGGGTGCTGGGTTCGACTCCCAAGTCGGGCAAAAAGTGCCATTGTATTTTTCTGATAATAATTTCTTTGCCCTTAGCAAGCTAACACTAAGCTAGCATTGTTTAGACAGGGGTACCACCAACGTACCTACTTCCAAGGAAGTTGGTGGTGTGATTCCCCTGTACCTACCTTGAAAAGCACGTAAAGCGTTTGGTCCTACGAAGAGGCGTACCGTGGACTAATTTAGACATGGGCAAAGGCACATCAGAAAAGCCTTTTTCTTTCATAAATTCGAAAACAAGACAGCGATTGTCGCAACCCCGTGTTCGACCACATCGTCGCAAACCATCAGGTGAAATAGTGATCAAACGCGAGCCTATCAACTATTATAAAAAAAAACCTCGTTCTCAAAGAACCCTCGCTTGTGCGAGGCCCTTTTGGTTGCAAGGCCGCGGGCGAGGGCCCACTTCACCCGATCTCTCTGGTCTCGTCGGGTTGCCGACCCATCGGATTATTGAGACTAAAGGAACAGAGAGCGTACCTGTGTTTGGCACACACTTATGCAATATATTATCTCTTTCGTACTTAGCTAAATATCTCTGTTGGTGCTACTCCATCTCACCTCCACGAACTCGCCGTAACAGTTGACGTGGAAGTACTTCAAGCCGTAATTTGTGATGTAGTTCTGATGGTTGTACTCGTCAACGTAGAAAGAACCCGCTCTGTCAGTGTACAGGACACGATCCGTTCCTATAGTTGACACATAATTAACATTTTAAATCATACACCAGTTTTACCAGGAGTACATATAGTGTTACCCAGAAACTGGCTTGTGGAGTTCAGATAAGCAGTCGCTCCATGTATTTAGCTGCATCCTGTAAGACTGGAAGCCTCGTTGAAAAATGATTAAGCAGATTGATTGTAGAATTAGAAATTTCGATGCTGCAACAATGATGCTCAACTCATGGTTTGTACGAATAAGAGGGCTTTAAATTATCGAGTCCAATATGATCTACAACTGTTAGTGAATACATTAAATTAAGTTTACCTCTACAACAGAAGAAAGTTATGATAGCTTTAGCCATTGCAACCCGTTTCTCCTGAAGATACGCAATTCTGTTATCGATATTCTCGCCTATCAACTGGAAACACACCGTTTTTGTCCCGGGCAATTCCAAGCACCTTTAAAATAAGTTAGTCATATTACTATTTAGGTAGTTTGTTTAGAATATGACGCGACTTGTACCTAGACCCTGGTTCTGATTTCGATCCCCAGGGTGTTTACAGGTTTATCATTAAGTATCAATTAATGTTCGGAGAAAAGAACTATGCCCAGTGGACTCTAGGTGCAGACTTTCAAAGAAATCTGGATTTCTACAATACCTCTTCCGAGCCATTTAGGGGAAAGGATGTAGATCATTTTTGTTCATGCACTTAACTTTGTGCGCCTACTCTCTCGTCCATGGACTGGAGGAACCGCCACAGAATAAAGCCTTGAGAATAACGGATCCAGAATAAAACTGAAGTTACAGAAATAACTTGCAGAGTTAGCAAGATGAAATGTTATTGGGATAGCCATACACGAAATTAATAAATAGAGCAGGACGTGTTCGGTGAATGAACTAAGTTAGTTAGCTAATAAATAAAGATTGCACCAGGGTTTTACACATCAGTTGCGAGTGAAAAACTTTTTTTTATTAAGCAACATCTAACAAATACAAATTGCAAGAAAAAAAAGTAAAAAATATTGAATTTTGCGGGTTACCCTCGCATTATTTCGCCACGTTTTTAAAGAATGTGGCGAAATAGGGAACTACCGGATATCTTATTTTCTTTTCTTAGTTCTCTTCTTTTAAAAATACGTAATCTTACGTTGTGTTTTTGTATTTTATCTGGTCCGCTTCGAGGCTTTCAAGCTCAGTTTGGATTTTGATCAGTGTGGATGCAATCTCGTTAAAATCCTTCAGTCTTTTATTCCAGTGCCTATTCTCTAACTCCAATCTAGCCAGAGTCTCTTCATTAACGCAGTGTCCTATCTTGTCTCTCAGTAGATCCATGGTTCTATTTACCTAAATTAAATTTTAAGTAAGACATTATAATAATATCCACTGCACCGCCACCAGTTTATAAAATGTATTTCATGAATTTTACGACAGCGGTCCAGCATAGTAAGGAATTTCATTAGCAATTCACTAAGAGGCCATATTATGGCGTCGCCCTAATAGAAAGCCATAATCTCGTTAATACATGATCTTCGTGTTCATTTTTTCGGGAATACCGGAAAAAATACCCACTGCCGGTGCGATGACATCTCATACGGGTTTTACTAATGTGCATCCTGTAGTCTGAGAACTCGAGCATGGACAAAACTGCGCTCATTTCATCGTGGAATTCGAATTGATAAACTTAAACTAGAAACAAAATACTATCGAGAATATGGGCTTTAGTCATAGGCGTATAAAGAGCCCTTCCCAGGATGTTGGGCAACGGTTTCCAAATTATATGATGGATGCTAAAATACTGATAACACAAAAATCAGACATGTTAGGGACCTGGCCTCCTCTGAAAAATAATCCTAGATACGCCAATGACTAAGTGATTCTTGATCGAGCCGAGTTATCAGCAATCAATTTATTCTCGATCGATTAGATTGATCGACGTTTGTCTGTGTGTAGACAGAATGTAGTTAACTATGACGGATAGTTACTATCACTCGGCCGATTAAGATGTTATCAGTAACAGTACCTCCCTATTTATAACCCTAAGGGAAGGCTTCGACCATTTTGCCTAGTCTTACGTCGAATACAGTTACTGTGTTTACCATTATGGATGTATTTGATAGCAAATGTATTGAGCCAGCCTTCTTGGAAAACTTCGCTGAAGTAGTCAACACCATAATAAAATTCTCAGCTCCCATTTTACTGAGATCAAGCCTGTTGCAATGATTCCACATATTGTCCAGTTGTGCAGACACTTAAATTACAATACTACAGCAATTCTTTATTACATCCACTAGGAATCAATTTGCGAATAATTAAAACAGCCACTGAACTTTACTCGAAAAAATCCCGCCAAAAACTTCAGTAACACTAACACCCTTATAGACGGACAGAGAAGAGAGTGTATGTGTCATGGCCAGAAGATCTTAGAAATTCATCACTTCATGATATGGCCAAGTAAAACTGGCCAGATCGTTTTAAACGTTAAAGTTTGATGCATCCATCCTCGTTTGGCCTAGTTTCTTTAGACCTTTTGTTATCACAAAAATCCTACATCAATGATATGGCTAAACGGGAATTGACATATCATCAAACGGTAACGTTTAAACGATCTGGCCAGTTTTAGTTGGCCATATCATGAAGAGATCAATTCTAAGATCTGGCCGCGAAATATTATATATTATTATATTTCGTCTGCCCTCGAATTCGCCCGCGTAAAAGTCATCTGAATAAACCAAAATATCACCAACTTCTGCAGTATCGACGGATCGTCTGTGGAGGCGTCTGTGTATATCCAGGTACTCCTTGTTTTTCTCGTATAGATTGAGAATCAGCGTATTCTTCCTGCTACGACACAGCTCTTTGCACTGTTGCAGGTTACATTTGAGACGGTTCGCTGTCTCTTCAAGGCTCACTGCTATTTCGTAAAGCTGTATAAAAATGTTAGAACACACTGTAACAACAAATCCTTTAAATTCATCAACTGAGCTTCGGACGTTTTTTTAGGTGTGAAATCATCCAATGACTTCTCCGGATCCAGGTTAGAGCGAGAGGACGTGTCAGACTTTTACTGACCAAAATCCACCTTTCAGAATTGTCCCATGGAACTTCACAGACGTTGTGAATAAATTTGTAATCTACATGCTATTAAGTGAAGTCTCTTTCCATATCTGACTCTTCACTCGCTAACTACTCCCAAACCATGCAACGGATTTTGACGCAGTTTTCACTAATAGAAAGAGAGATAAATGAACGGCTGGAGGATGGTTTACATGAATTGCACCCATTCAATTCCAGAACAGAGTCGCTAGTATAGTTGTTACATTTTACCCATCATTCATAATTTTAGCCGAAAGACGTCCGCAGCTGTTAGACGGAGGTTAGACCATACTCATTGTTGTTTCATTGACTAGTCCTATCAGTCTTTTATGTAAACACACATCACACCGTAAAAATTGAGGTGGAGTGAGCGTGAAGTGAACTATGATTCCTTCTTAATTGAGTATATTGGCAACACTGCAATTTTATAAACACTACATTATACCGACGCACACGTGGGCCACGCCTGATTTGTACGTAGAGTCGCGTCGCGTGGCGTAGATCTAATGTAGCTCTAAGTCTAGTTCCCATATAAAATGTACAGAGACCAATTCGCCCAAATCGGCGTACGTGGCCCACGTGTGCCCAATGTAGTTCTATCTTAATATTTATCAGCCTGCTTTGTGTCTCCATCGAGCAGTCGGGTAAAATATACCTATGCCTGCTTACTCGATCGGCCAACATGTCCGCAATGTAACAATGCGTGAAGTTGCACAAATCACTTGTTTTCTGCATAGTATCTTCAAAAGCTTTCTTTACGAAAATGTCAAATTTATCTTGTCTGAATTCCCAAGTATTTCTAACTTCTTCTAGTTCCTTCACAAACTTGGCCTGGGCATCTATAACCTGCTGGTAATTTTCTTCTTCTCTTTCTGAATTTAATGGCTGATATTGCCTTAAAAATACTTCATGGTTTTTTTCGTACATTGCTATTGTCTCTTCAATTAGTTTGACAAATAGTTTGTTATTTATAATATGACTATAATAATTAACTTTTTTCCCTGTATCGTCTATTACAGTTGTGAAATAATTCATAAAAGCAGTAATTATTTGTCTTATTTCTCCGTAATACGCATTTGCTTTATTGCCATCTGGTAGTTTCACTCGTTCTAAGAGACGAACGAAAAAATTAAAGGTAGGCGTAGGGTTCTCGCATATCAAGATGCCAGCCTGTCCCTCGCACATCTTCATTCTCAATCTGTAGATAAACTCCTTTAACCCATGTTGCTCGCTTCTATTCTTTTGGGCACAAAAATACTGGTAGCTTGAAGCGGGGCCGCCGGTTATGGGTTTATCTCCCAACTATTAAAAAAAACATAATATATACTATTGTAAGTAGGTAACTAAAACTGAACTTTAGTAGGTAGGTAGGGTATCAACTGATTTTTTTCAGCTGATGATAACTTTGAAAGGAAATATTTTTTTTGGGAATTGACCGACTTCCTTGAAGAACGTGGTACATTACGGTCTATTGTCCACCCAAGCGTAGCTTCATAGATGCTTCAAACTACGCCAGGCAGTTTGAGCAGCACAGGCGTAGTGAACCCTGTCCACGAGGCGTATTACACGCGTACGTTTTTATACTCTTTGATAATTTGACTATATCTATGTATGTGACGATGCCGTTGGACGACAAAGACGTTCCCGACATTTTTTCAAAAATAAAAACGTTCTTTTGCTATGCCTTGACGTATGACATGCGGTTCGGCAGGCGTCATGAAGCCTCAGTATGCAGCGACGCGAGCACGTTTTGTATGTAAGCTGTGAGCAAGCGTACACCAAGCGTATAATAATGACGAATCCGCGTCTATGAAGCTACGCGTCCATGTACGTCTAGGTTCATTACAATAGGTAAAAGCAGTAGCTAAAATATAAGCACCTAGCCATTTCCGTCCTCAGACCAACAGTTTCCGTCACACTCTGTAGATCTAATCAATGACTATGTTTTATACATAGATAGGCAACAAATATTTCTGAACATACCTCTAACTTTGCTTCTCGTTGTAAACGTTCTATGAATAATCTATATGAGTCAATGTTTTTTTCTTTGCTGTTACTGAAAATTGCAAACGCCGCCATTTTTAAAAAATGGCCAGTTGAGCTTGCTCAGTGTATAGCCAAAGAGTATATGAGTATAGCAAAATAATTCAGGTTCGGATTCACATATATCTATCCCCGCCGGTAGTTCATTCACAGGCTAAAAACATTTGCCAGAAGTAAATCTATCGAGAATACCAAACTGACACAACTATAACTTGTAGTATTTCCAGTTTTTTTGACTCAGCTTGACTGAGCTTGACGTTTATCTCATTCATTTATAATCTGTATTGCAAATGGGCTCTCGAATAATCTGTCAATAGTTATCAAAATTTTATCAAAACGGGCCTGAAAATATGAATGATAACATGTGTTTCGCGACATTTTCACGTAACTTACGATCAAAATAGTCATCTTTGATCGTGTCGGTGGACGTGCAAGGATCCATTTAAGAATCTTAATAAAGAAAAAAGTTGGATCCATAGGTCCTCCGGCTTATTGGTAAGTTCATATTTTAAATATTCCTTTTGTGTTTTATATAAATACGGCTCTATTAAGTATATTGAGGCATGGTTTGATGCAGATATGGGTAATTGTTATACAATTATGTTGGGCACATGTACCGCTGTGTCATTGTAGTTTGTCCTTACACTGTGATGTAAAAAGTTGAATGAACGTTGTTTACTTCGTTATTTCATATACCTGCCTACGTACGTGATCATGGTCACAATGGCTTGTGCGCGACCGCGGCTCGGTTAGCCGCCCAACTTTAATACATTCATCTTGTGACCTACATCGATTATGTTTATGTAATCGGATACACGCGGGATTATGTTCGAAATGGTTGTTTTTTTAAAATAACAATGTGAATTAACAGTTTTCTTATTGCTTTTCACAGAAAAAACGAGCATGGTGTTCTACTGATCTTGTCAGTTCATTGTTTTCAATCATTCCAGTGAAAAAATAGTTTTAAAAAAAGTGAAAAAATGGCAAGATATTTCGAAAATACATCTACTTTTAACTTTAGTTGGGATCAGGTTGCTCGTGGATATTGGAAGAGGTACCCAAACCCACAGAGGTGAGTTTGTTTTTGTTATTTTTCTCTTATAGGCCTAAGTTGGTGTAGTGGTCAAAGGTCATTGTTGTATTTTGAATGAGAAATATCAAATATTTACAAAATAATAGAGCTAAATTAAGAATTAGAACTTTAAAAGAATTTTTTAAGAATCAATTGGAAATTCTAAATTATTATTTCAATAGTTATTTAAAGTTTTCTGTCAACAATATTATGCATTAATTTGTGTCTGCTAAGAACTGCATGGAAGTAGAAAGTGTATAGCCTATGTTACTCAGTGATAATGTAACATTCTACTGGTGAATAAAATTTTAAAATCGTTCCAGCATTTTTTGAGTTCATTCATTACAAACAAAAATGCAAATCTGTCCTCTTTATAAATTCTAGAACTTTCGAACACAATTTTTTGCCTTATCTACTATCAAATATGTCATTTTAAATTTTAATAGAATAAAATTTAAGCTTATTAGTAAAAAAATACAGAAACAAAAAAAATAAATGAATCTGACAAATCACCTTCCAGTATCTAATAATTATTTCAAGGCTAAGACTTCACATTAATGTCATGGTTTCAATATTATCAGAGTGTTAAGAGGTTTTATTATGTCACTAGTTTCTGCCTGCAGCCTTATCCGCCTCAATGTTGAATGTAAACTATCCAAAGGGAACTTTTGGTGACAAATAGTATCTGTTCCAGGACATGGTCTGGACCCATGTCACAAATTTCATTAAAATGTGTTCAACAACTTGAGCATGAATGAGTAACAACTATTATATTAAAATTTATCCACATATATCAACGGATCCCAAGAACAAAATCTTATCGAAAAAAAACACAATGTATTTTATGACTTATTTATAGAACTTTAAAACCTCATACCTTAAATTGATAATTCTTCATTAGCGATTTTCTTCTTGGGAGCCATCGATTACATTTGTATGTGTAAAGTGAAAGTATTTTCGCCTTTATAATATTAGTATGATAGGCTATCAATAAAAAGCCTGTTGACGTGATTGATTATTTTTTGAAAATTGTAGCCCTATTTTTCGTTGTGTATATTATGATTAAAATCAATAAGCTGATAAGAAATATTGATTAAAAACAGAGTAAACTTGGAATAATAAATATACAAACTGAAAGGGCAATTATATTTGCTTACAAAACAACAATTTTGCTGAAATGTAATGGGATACTTATGTTTTCACTAAATTAGTCTAATCTCTGTTTGAGTACATAAGTTAATTAGTATTCACACTGAGCACTGTTTGATGACAAGTACTCAGGTCTAGACTTGTGGACTCCAAGAACTTACAATGATTAGTTAGTCATCCTCTTCAACCTGTCTCATAAATGTTTAGCAACAACATAGGTTTTTAAAGATATAAAATTATGAGTTCTGACTAGTTATCCCCTACCGCCCATACTATTCATAATGAACCTGACTATCCCTTATAAAGAATTTTTTTCTAATCCGACTGGTAATTTCAGAGATAAAGGCATTTAAACAAACAAAAAATATAAAACCACTTCTGCTTTATTGTAGGATGAAAATTTTCAAGCATTATTTCGTATTCCCTCTTTTCAAGTTATAAATGTATAAATGCTAAATAATATAAACACTGCAGCTAAAAAACAAGCAAAAACAAAGACACTCATTAAGTGGCTAGTACAAGATTGGTTCTGATATCAAATAAAAATAATAATGTTTTTTTAATAACATTGTATAAACTAATCTATAAATAATAACTATTGTAATTAAATAATATCAAAAAAAAATTGATAAGATTAACTAAATTATTTGCTATAGGAACAGAATATTTTACTCTGAAGAAACGTAAATAATGCATGGAGGTACACACAATAAAATGGTAGGTGCACGGAGGGCTAGGGGTTGAGTAGACAGGAGGGGAACAGCACAAAAGATCCAGAAGGGTCGAAGTGCTCTGGCCCAGGGCCAGCCCAACACAAGATAAGATAAGAACGTAAATAAACTAACAGAAATAAAATAAGAGTGGTTCTTTTTTGTCTTTTAATACTTAATCCTTTAAAACCGCGATTGGATTGGTCCGACTAATGTTATCGTGCCCCATTCGCCAGGGTCGTGTGGTTGCGACTGGGTACTAATCTTATTTAGCTCTTTAATCCCCATAGGTGACAGAAGAGCTGACGAGATGGAGTGTTTGGTGTGTGACCCTGGCGGAATAAACGCGACAGTGTTTGTCGCATATATCCGACGTAGGCGATTAAAAGGTTAAATATTAAAATATAAAGTCCCCTGCTGCGTCTGTCTGTTTGTATAAACACGATAAGTTCAAAAACTACTGAATTGATTTTCATGCAGTTTACACCAATAGATAGTGAGATTTATGAGAATGGTTTAGGTGTAAACATGCATATCATACTATGGAAAAACCGAGAATTTCAAAGATTTAAAATATAACCCGTGTAACTATATAAAACGAAGGCTCTCACTGCATCTTTTTTTAATAAGTTCTATCCTCCTAGGGCGGAGCGGGAGGGCGTGTCAGACTTTTACTGACAAAAATCGCATCTATGTTCCTTCTGTTCCATGCTTTCCAGTACCTCGAGTTCCCTATTCGGAAGCCAACCCATGGCCCACTGGGGCCATGGGTTGGCTTCGGACCTGCTGGGCCCCTACGGTTTTGCTGACATCTCTTTGAGGTGCGCGTGAAACACTACCCGCCGTCGACGATTCGAACTCGGTCCGGACGATTACTGGACGGCTGGACGACGAGCTATCCATTGCTCGTCGTCCGCAAGGGCACATCCCGGTGGCTGGGGCGTGAGGGAGGAGGCGAGCGCCTGACATTCCTCGCTCCGGACCATGGCCTGTACTCCGGATCATTGAGTGCACCTCCCACTGCATATGTCAGTTCGTTTAAACGCGATAAACTCGATGCGATAAACTTAAAAAGTTTAGAACGGATTTTCATGCAATTTTCTAGACAGAGTGATTCATAAAGTGGAGAAAAGACGAGAATTTCAAGATTTTTGACAGGGGTTGCTTGTTAATCATTCTTTTTTTTTTTGCTGCAGAATAAATGGTATCTACATTCTCAGAATTGACCAACTTAATAATTGTTCTTTATTACAATATTTAAATTAACTTTTTAATTCCAGTGTCCATGTTTTGTCGGAGGATACTTGGAGCAGAGAAGTAAAAGATGGATGCTTGTACACAAAGAGAGTCCTCACTAAGACAAACAGGGTGCCTAAATGGGGAGAAAGGTATGTTTCAGAAAATATCATTTTATATTCTTCATTCTGCCATAAATTAGATTTTGTTGTGGTTAGCATGACTCATGTAATTCCATTCATCTAAATTAATTTATTTTAACTTTATGAACTGTTGTGGTACATAGGTGGACTTAATGCAACAAGGTATTTTCTACCAGTAAAATTTTGGTTTAAAAAATATAACAGTATGTATAGGTATGCAAAATGAAATAAAAAAAATAACAATTATTACAAATTTACATCTCTTTAGTCTATTTTTTTATAGTATATTTTTACCGAATCTTCTATCTACGGTGTGTCTCAGTTTCGGCGGAAACCGAAATCAAATCTTCGGTATCGTTTCAGTTTCGGCTGAAACAGAATCTTCGGTTTCTGTTTCAGTTTCGGTCGAAACCGAATCAAACTTTTGCCAGTCACAAGCTTTAATGCGATTTAATTTTGGGTTGTTTATTTACTTGTCTGAGTCTGAATACATTCTAACTACTGATAAATAATTTCCACTAGGTCTTTCCTTATTGACATAACAATATTGACAAGTCTTAAATCACATTGTATAAAGTACAAGGTCATTGTAATGGCTGATGACTTGTTTATTTGAATTAATTCATGATTGTTGTGAAACTTATCTCATTCGCAAAATAGTAATATTTTTTCTATCTTTCTTGGTTCTTGTCACACTAAGAAGTGAACCGATTTCAACCTAATCTAGTTTATAGGACCTAAACTGGAACTTCCATGTAAGGTCATGTTTTCTTGGGGGAAAACAGAAGTCAAAATTATTTTTTACTTAATAAATAAGGTACAATATAACATATTCGATCGCAGCATTCAGTTCCTCGAGCTTCTTGAATACAGTTTTTGGTCTGGGCCGAGTTCCGGTTTCGGCTGCTATCCAGCCGGACAGCCAAATCTGTTTTTGCTGAAACTAGGCAAAAACCAAAACCGAATCTGAAAGTTCGGTTGGAGACTGTCATTTAGATGTACTGAGAAAAAAATATATCCAGCTTAGGCGTTTTTTTTTTAAATTCGATATAAACTAGTTGCTTAACTGAGATCTCACCTGATGGTAAAATTGTAAGCTATTTATCAGAAGTAACAACTAAACTTGCTACAACAGTAAGAAATAGGTCAACATTTATCTGTTATTATCTGCCGTTTACCTAGCTAGAAGCGTTATAAAATCGTCTCTCGTCAAGCAATATTTGGCTTGGTGTTTCCTTTTAATAAATTGTTTGGTGGCGCAGAGTGGTCGTAACCTTGAGATCCTGGTTATGATGCCCGGGAGCCTAGAGGCTCAATTTGTACCTGGTTGATGGCAATACCCTTCTTACAAAAAGCATAAAGGTTACCGACATATCCCGAAGAATTGTCAAATTGAAGTGGCAGTGGGCAGAGCACATTGCTTGCAGAACAAATGGTCGATGAGAACGAAAGGTTCTGGAGTGGCGACCATGTACCAGAAGATGCAGCGTTGGAAGGCCTCCCACAAGGTGGACCGTCGACCTGCTGGGTTACTATGACGTTTAAAGTAAGATTGTTTCATTCTTATTTCCAGTGTGGGTAAGAGATGGCGTTAAACAACCTGTATAGCTCTGTCTCTTACCCACACCAGAATAAGAATGACAAAATCTTACTTTGAACGTCATGGTAATCCCCCTGGTGAGGGTCGCAAGACTCCGATGTATGCGAGACGCACAGGACCGGTCGTTATGGCGATATTTAGGGGTGGCCTATGTCCAACAGTAGAAGTCTTTCGGCAGTTTCGGCTGAAATGATGATAAAAGAACTTAAACATGGGTGTTATCTTGAGTTCAACTTTGCTTAAACCTTCGGAGCATATAGTTGTGCTATTAAGATTATGCTGTGGTATGCTGAAATCAAATAACTTATAAATTTATGCCAAAAACATAAGGTTATCCCAATCTATAGCAGCATGTGGGTACAGTAATAAATATTCAACGGATGCACCAGACGCGCAACCGGGACTAAATATAAAATGTTAGTCATCGTTATTGGTCAAGGTGAAACTAATAAACCCAGTCAATCTAGCTTATTAGACTGTATCAGTAATTCGTCGTTGACGAAAAGTAATCTGTAGGGTTTTACTAATATCGAGTCTATCATCAGGTGGGATCGCAGTCGAGCACTAGTTTAAATCAAATTAAGAAAAAAAAACAAAAAGACAATTTTGATTTGCAAGAACCACCACACAATATTATCTACAGAATGCCAAGAATTTTGGCAAGTCCAGTTAAAAAGGTCTTAATTTAAGAATGGACCATTGCTGGAATTAAAAAAAAAGCAGGAATACCTACTTTATATATGTGTAATTTTTATATCACAGAAAATCATTTGCTTTCGGTTTCTTCAGTAAAACGGTAAGAAAATACGGTAATTGACTGATATAGCAAAATGCCATAACAAACGTTATATTTCCAGTGTTATGTCACTTATAAATTTCTTGTGGCATTTTGCTTGTGGATATGCGCAGCTGACGTGGACTCAATTTTCACATTACAAAAGAGGGCAATCCGGCAATTTCTAAAACAGGTCCTCTTTAATCCTTTAGAGAAAAAGAAATCGATATACTGACTGCCGTGATTGTATGAAAATAATGTTTTTACTAATGTATTCAATATCGCACCTGCCATAATTGGTCGCTTTACCCAAAGGTTGTCTGGTATAAAATCCGCCTGTGTGCTTTTGTGTGCATAAAGAAATAAATAAATGTAGGTATATTCTAGAAAATATTTTATACATAAGTGTGAAGATACTACAAAAATAAAATCAGAAGTGATTTTCCAAAATGTGAAATTGTAATGGATCTAATTGGAGATAAGCTAAGACTAGTGATTCCTCATAAACAGCATAAGATTTTATAACAAGTTGCTAAAGTCGGTTACAGATTTTAAACGAGGGATAGTTCAAAAACCGCATCAAACTTGTCCTTAACAGAAAAACAAAATTAAAACCTGCTCCGTTCCGCCGTGGGTAAAAAAAAAGTAGACTTCGTTGTTTGTTTGGCAATGACTACTTCTGCACACGTTGCTTTCCTGGTATCTCAATATTTGCAACACAATGTAAAATGTTTATAAAGTGCTCAATCATTATCCTAATTTTATTTTTTAGAGTTCCGTACCTATAGGGTAAAACGTGACCCTGTTACTAAGACTCCGCTGTCTGTCCGTCTGTCACTATGCTGTATCTTATGAACCGTGATAGCTAGACTGTTTCACAGATGATGTATTTCTGTTGTTACTAACAACAAATATTATAAACAGAGTAAAATAAATATTTTAGTGACGGACGCTCCGATACATCAAATGTATTTTTTTTTGCTACAGACGGTATGAAACCCTTCGTGCGCGAGTCCGACTTACACTTGGCCGGTTTTTTATTCATGTCATTGTTTTGAGATGTTTTTACTTTAGTTAGACCATCTGCTAACTTTATCAGTGACTTCGTTTGCGGACATGATTTCCATTCAAATTTATTGATTGTTATAATCGTGGCATTTGGTAATAGATTTATTTTCATAAAGTTTCTTATTTTATAATGTGAGAACACTGTACACTCGGCAGACTCATAGATTATTTTTTATATCGACGGACGTTTTGGTTTTATTATACTTATTTGTTAACTACTGTAGTATTGTAATATTGTGTATTTTTTAATATATTTTTTTACCTTCTTTGAAATCTTGTAACTTTGAAATGATTTCATTAAGACTAGCCTCTGCCAGCGGCTTCGCCCGCGTTAAAGTAGGTTACTCCATTAAAAAGAATCTTGGAAAATTCAGTTTGTGCAAAATTTGACACTTTTAGTCCCAGTAGTTTCGGCTGTGCGTTGGTATGTTAGTTAGTCAGTTTCTCCTTTTATTAAGATTTAAAATATAGATACTGTATCACAAATGTGTCTTTATGAGTCTTCCGTGCACAACGCCGGAAATGCTTATTAAAACTTAGCATTGACGTCAGAATACTAAATAGGAATTAAGTAACCAACTGAAGCCAAGTCAGCACTTTACTTTAGCCTTGGAACTAAAATACTGTAGTAATATCCAATTTATGCTGGCTTTGTACATCTGTCGTAGCAATTTTATTTTATCACTAGCCCGCCCGGCGAACTTCGTACCGCTTAACAGTCAATGAATTTAGTATATCTTTCGATTTAGTCAACCAATTGCGATGAAACAAAGCCTAAGTAATATATCAAAATTACACACAATTTTAACGTATAAAAGTTATCTACATCGATTTTGTACATTTTACGTGATGAGCACACAACTAAAAACATTCTACAGATTTATTATATTTAAGTATTTGAGCCGTTTTAAATTTGGCGTGTTGGCTCCGGATGCCATTTGCAGAAGAAGAAGCCAGGAAATCTGACACCTATCAAAATTTGATGATGGAGGTCAGATAGGCAGACAGGATAGTCACTCCATGTAAATATTGGTATTCAGCTGCATCCGACTAGACTGGAAGCCGACCCTCACGTGTTCGGAAAACGCTAGACTTTGGAATTATTGTTTCGACGTACTTGGTATCGAGGTGGTGGTTTCCCGTACTTCGAGAGCGATCGGGATGATCCCGCTCGACGATCTCCTTAGGCCATTGGTCTTACAATAGGAGTCAATTTCGCTCCAGCTATCTATCAGGTGAAAGATCTCGTTCAATCTTGGCAACAGGAAGAGTAAATTACCTAACCTACTTTACCTATTATAATATTTGTCGATTTTGGCAATGTGCCACCGCTGTCATTTCTCTGAGCAGTTACCTAGGGTAACATTTATTATGGTAGGTTTGCTTTTTAGATAGATTGATAGACATGTTATATTAGCAGACAACATACCCAGTGCTTTTTAGGGTTCCGTACCTCAAAAGGTTTCGTGCCTCATCAGTTTGTTGTCCGTCCGTCTGTCTGACTGTCAATTGAAATTAAAACCATATAATCAGGTCTGCGGTCTCTTGAAGCTGTGAAAAAAATCAAACATCGAGTTAACTGAAAAAAAAGATACATCTGTTTATATCGCAAAAAATGCGTATTTTGACGCTCTCGAGGGAATCAAAATTCATAGGGCACTTCCCGTTGACCTAGAACCCTGAAATTTGGCATGAAGCGAGGTTTTATGACACAAGTATAGGAAAAAATCTGAAAACTGTAAATTTGTAGTTACGTCACAAAAAAGCCTTTTTTCGCGATTGAGAAAAATATTCGTTCAATTCGGATATTGAACTGTTTTCATAGATAAGTTTGTACGGAACCCTCCGTGCGCGAGTCCTTCTCGGACTTGCCCAGTTTTTTATTGTTTTTAGACTCGCGCTTGACGGTTATCTAACATTCTTACTTGATGATAATGTGGTCGACGATGGAACACGCTTGCCTAAAAGTACCCTCTATTTATTGCTGACTTGAGAATACCAGGTTGAGAATATCAGGAAACTCAGAAGCCGGCAGGGAATTCCACTCCTTAGCTTCACGCATAATGAATGTGTTCGCAAAACGTTTTGTGCGTATGGGTGGAATGTCCTCCGTGTACCGGTGCCGCATCGCCGAGCGTCTGGTAATCTGTTGATAGAATAGGCTGGTTTCGAGTTATGTAATGGGAATATGCATGCAATTTTTAGCTCTGGTAAACAAATATGAAAAAAAACTATCTTCATCAACAACGAAGCTTTATAAGCATTAAGCTTCAAAGATTCTAATGAGAAAGGCAAGTCCGACATGGTTTTTGACGTCAAATTGATGTGATTTTTTTGCCGCTTTATTCTATTATTATATATTAATTGATAAACTGGTTAGATAACAAATATTTTTCTCAATTCTGACTCATTCCCCGAAATGCAACCTATAAAATCGATGTTTCAATAGTAGGTACCTTCTACAAAAAAACAATAGGTGGAATAAAAGACTGCCATACATTACATAGAGGTAGGTACTTAAGTGTTTTGTAAACGCAAAAAAATTAGTGTTTTTTTAGTGAAGTCGCTATTTTTTTTTTGTAAAAGTTTTTTATTTCTCAGTTTTTAGTTGCGATACACAGATAACCAGAGTGCCTATTTCTCATGACAATTCCAATTCACCCAAATACTGCTAGGTTACATTGTTTTATTATGAAGTTCCTGAGTCTACCTTCCACCTTCCGGCTCCATCATCAGATTAGTTCGATAGTACCTTATAACCAAAGTGCATTTCATTACAATTCTAATAAGCCCAAACACGGCTAGGATTCATTGATTAATTACAGAGTTCCATTTTTGGACTTCTTCATCAGTTCCACTTCATCAAATGTTACTTTTTGACTGTAAACTCGATGAATATACCAAAATTACTATCTTATTGCCTATAATATTTGAGGAGTTCCCTTCGATTCCTCATGGATCCCATCATCAGAACTGGAATATGAAAAAAATTGAAAGTAGGTAAAAAATATTACCAAAAGTAAACAAACACCGCTTATTATCGGTGTGATAACTTATCTAGCGAATTCTCTTGAATTGACGTGTAATCAGAATGAAAAATGCCCTGACTAATCTTTGAACGTCAATATTTTCGTTTCTACGCCTTGTTTTTATTGAACGTTTTATGACTCCCAGACAGTTAGTGTTTATTTATCTAAAGTATAGGTACAATAAAAATTAGCAGTCTATTAACTTGCACTGGCTGTTGATTGTTTTTTTTTTTTTTTCGGTTGGAAAATCATCCAATGACATACCGCGCTCTTAGGCGGAGCGAGTGGGTGTGTCAGACTTTTACTGACTTAAAACCCACTCCTGTTCTTTCGTTGCCTTTCATACCAGGGCCGAGTCTTCCTTTCAGAAGTAGACCCTTGGCCCCAGTAGTCTTCGACCCTGTGGTTAGGGGCCCACCCTACGGTTTGCTGAAATCTCCTTGAGGCGCGCGTGGAATAGTACGCTTCGACGACGACATGGGCTCGGTCCGGACGGTTACCAGACGATTGGATTGCGAGCTACCCATTGCTCGTCATCCGCAAGCCCACGAAGGACTGCGGTGGCCGGAAATCGGGATCGGGATCCAGGCACCACTGGCTGTAGATAGAGATATCATTCTTCTGATTCTTTGAGTTTAAGGGGCCTACGTGAGCTAATCGCGAGTTTTATATTGCTCAAAAGTATATGATTCACTGCAGTATACCAGTCTGTCAGTCAGTCAAGCACTGGGGGTAGTCTGCGGTTTACAGCTAGCAAATATAAGTCAAACAATAAAAAATACGATATATGGATAAAAATATACCTATAAAAAAGATAATACATAAATTAAAAGTATATAACAGAAAAAAAATTATAAAGCTTTTTTTATATACCTATAAGTAAAAATAAAGAACGCAGTATCGAGGAGTTCGGAAGCAAAGTATTCCCAAATATTTATGCAAGTCGATTCTAAAATTAGGATAATTTATAACTATGTAGAGAGAAGCTGATGCATCCTTATTTTAGTCTTTCGTTCCAGTAAAATTTTCTTTATGTTTAGACATTCTTTAGATATTTTGAAGGTAGATTAGATAATCTATACCATAATTATATTTGGCGTGGATTAATATTGTTGGTATTAGAAGCTATCTATATGTCGTGGCCAGATCGTTTTAAATGTTACAGTTTGATGATATTTCAATCTTCGTTGGGCCTACTTTGTTTAGACCTTTTATTATCATTGAAATTCTACATCAATGATATGACCAAAGAAGGATTGACATATCATCAAATGTTAACGTTTAAACAATCTGGCCAGTTCTAGTTGGCCATATCATGAAGTGATCAATTCTAAGATCGGGCCACGACATATATTTCTGCTGCCTTCGAATTCGCCCGCGTAGAAGTCAACCAAACCGTAATCCATGGAACTTTGCAGTAGTATAGCATTTTTGAAAGTAAAAGTTTTATTGATCTCGTTTTAGTAGATGTTCTAAGGGCCGAATTCACCAATAAAACTAATCGCGTTTTAATGTTTGGCTCTGCCGCTGTCACTAGTGTCACTTGTCTGTATTTTTCTTTTGTTGTATTTTTACAAGTGACACTAGTGACAGCGGCTAAACGCGATTATGCGAGCCAAACGTTAAAACGCGATTAGTTTTATTGGTGAATTCCGCCCTAAGAGATTAATCCTTATACTTCATACTTCTAATCAAAGTCTCCCAACGCGTTTGTCTGTCTGTTCGCGATAAACTCAAAGACTGTTCGAAATAAACGAATTTTCATGCGGTTGTCATCAATAGACCGAGTGACTCATTAGGAAAGTTTTGGTGTACCTATGATTCATGCGTATTATATCAAAGTCGAGCAAAACCGAGAATGTCGAAAGATTTATGTCAATAAACAGTATTCATTCTCTTAATCGCTGTTGTTTTTACCGGCGTAACCTTCATTCGTGACCTCTAAATATGTACCTACCTATCTCAATATTCTCAATGCTAGGACGTTAGCAACTTGTTTTAATCGATCGTTCTGGTGGAGCAGTGTTTACCGAAAGAACCGTAGTGCTAATCAGAAGATCAATATATTATTATGCATGTGAGGTGAACACACCATCTATGAAGTTATTTTCCAAGAAATTGAACGTAGGAAACATTTAAATTACAAAAGAGTGTGAGTCACCGCGTTATATATACGATAATAACAAAAAACTAGTGAACGGATTGTCATGAAATTTTCACCACTAGACAGATTCATGAAGAAGGTTTAGATATATGTATATAATAATAGTACATGCATAATTATTAGCAATAAATCAAATGATTGAATTCTATGATTAACCTTTCGAATACCTTAATTAGAGACATAATAGAAAGACAATGAGAGAGCGAAAGCCAGCGTTCGCTTGGGTTAATGTATTAAACGGGTTAAGGGACATCTCGCCCAAACAAAAACGGCCATAACCCGATTAAACTTTATGCTACCAGCGGCTTCGCCTCCTGAAAGTAGAAAATTGTCTCTAGGGAATATACTCTCGGGATAAAAAATATCAGTGCTATTCCAAGACATGGTCTACTCTAGGAGTTTGAGCAATCCGTTAAGCCGTTCGAGCGTGAAGAAGTGACAAACATATACAGACACACACTCACAAACTCACCCCTTTATAATAATTAATTATTAGTGTGATTCTACAACATTGGCCTCATGCGATTTTTTGTTGTAATGTTTGACACAATAAGTTCTAAATACGGTAATAAAAATACTACATGCTTTGTTAGTTGATAAAGGCGGAACCAATCGACCCTGGCCGTGAAAAGCGGATGTTTCGCCGCAAAAACAATTCCACGTCAGACTGTATATAAACACGAATCGAATCGATATCGATGTGATTTACTATTCAGTCGTGTGTTTATGTGAACATGGAAAAATATGTATGTAACGAATTTTGTATGTAAATATAAATAAATGCCTATGTTCATAACACTGGAGTAAGTTCATTTTCCCAAGATAAATATTATGGAATAAAAGCTATTACAGTTTCAACACCGTGGAGGCGTGCCCTGGTGGCTACCTCTCGCGCCAGGTCCTGGTTCAGGCCCTGGTCCGGAACGAGAGATATTGAGATGCAGTCGTGTCCTGCGAAGCACTAATGCTTGAGAAGTAGATGGCCCGCAAAAGTGAGGGAACGGACATCCACAACCCCAGTGGCCACCCCAGGAAAAGCCCACTGTAGGCGCGGGGTTGCGGACGACGAGTGATGGGCTCGTCGTCCGGTAAGGATCCAGTCCGCTGCTCGAGTTGTCGATAGCGCGTAGTGTTCTACGTACGCCTCAGAGATGTTAGCAAAGCGTAGTTGCTCAGCACGCTGATGCCCGGTAGGGCCACGGAAAATTTCCTCAACATAAAGGGCAATTGAAGGACACAGGTGCGGTTTTATTTAGTAAAAGTCTGACACGCGCTCTCGCTTTACCCTAGTCGGGAAAAGTAATTGAATGAGTTCCCACCTCAAAAAATAATAATTACGGTACAAAGGAAATTAAACTTTGTTAAATGGAGTTTAATATCAATTTCGTGTTATTGAAGTATGCAATGCTCTTTGCGATAAAGAGAAAGCCATGTATTATCAGATAATTAAAATTATATGACTTATGTAAGTCGTTATCTTCTGATAATAGTGTAATATAAATACGTCAGTACTGTACATAATATCCTAAGTTCGATAAAGAAAGTAGGCGACTTATCTGTTTTTCTGTGATACATAACAGATAAGAAATGATAAACCCACAGTGTACACACACCACACGTATCTACTATAAACTACGTATTGATGATTATCTATATATAGTATAAAAAAGAAACTGACTGACTGACATAGGGCGTGAATTTTTGCACGAGTTAACCTTTTATGACGTAAGCGAGCACTAAGAAAGGATTTTCCGAAATTCAGCGCCTAAGGGGATGAAACGGGGGTCTAAAGTTTGTATGGAGAAACCTACTGTCACGTGGACGAAGCCGCCTCGCTCCTTCGATCTGAAAAATACCAAAACAGGTTAAGTATTTGCCAATGTATATGAAGACACAAGTAAGGACAGCCCTCCCTTTTTAAAATTGCATCTATATATAAGTTTCCACCTCTGGGCAAAAGCCTCCAACAAAGTCTTTTAGATGATGTTTTCCCGAACCTCTTGGAGAAAAGAATATCTGGGACTCCGTCCTTCTCTTTAGGAGAGGAAATGGGCCGTAACCCATCATGCGGGCCCAGTGTGGAATGGTAGATGTCACAAGTCTTCGATCTTTTGGTTCAAGGATATACCGGTTTCCTCACGATGTTTTCCTTTACAGTTAGATGATCTGATAGTTATGATGTTTTCCTTCAGAGAGCAGTGGTGATGAAATAAATTACGCAAGATAAAGCGCTTGCCTGAGTTTCAACCCACGACTTCGTAAGTCGGGGCCGTTACCACTGGGTTGCTTTACATGGGTATAGATTCAAAGATACAAAGCATTTTATTTCAAATAAACCATTTACAGGCACTTTTGAAATGTCAAGAAGTCAGCCAGTCAGAAAAATGTTGCTTATTGCACATTCAAAAGCGTAGTCGCGTATCTCTATGGAGAAGAATGAGCAAGAAACTCCATGGACACTCTACTCAATCATGTTTTCTAATTACAAATATCTCTGTTACATGTTTCTTGTCGCTATCATGTGAGAACAATGTAAATAAAGACTAAATATAGATATTAAAATATCTACTGGCAGCTAAGAGATGACCAGTCTCAACTGACAGCGCCCGTTCACAGACATGACGCGAATATTAGCACCACTCAGTTCAACCATTTTTATGGGAACCGAATGATCCAACACACGCGCCACCATCAGTGAGACATTTGAGTGAGCATGACAAACTCTCAACTGCCATGCTCATTTCAAACAAGTCCAATAGTAACCTAAAAACCATAAAATACCTCCATGGTACCTACTCACATTTACAAACTTTGAAAAAAAATGCTTCTACATTATACAATACTTATAATATTACACAATTTAAAAAAAAAACATTAAAAAATAATAATAATAATTTCAAAACTAATCAATTTGTACACCCCGGTGGTAGTGGAGCTGGACCAGCATTGACCAAGTATTTTTATCTTGAATATAATCCTCCAACTTATAATACGCTTGCCTGTATAGTGTGCGTTTAATACAAGATTTAAATTTCATTTCATCGATGGCTTTGAAGCTGCAAAGAATTTTCTGCATTGGATAATAAACAAATTATTCTTATATTTACGGTGATAGCGTGACAGCTGACATTATATCATGGAAGAAAAAAAAAAGTATTGCGCCGACCTCGAGTGACATGGGACAAGGGCAGCTGGGTGCTGTGAAGATTATTAAAAAATTTGCTGACGTCTTACAAGTAATTTTATAATATCTTTGTTGCAGGTTTTTCAGCGCCAAATCAGTGAAAATCATCGAGGAGAGTATCGTAGACCCAGAGAAGAAAATATTGGTGACATACACGAGAAACCTTGGATTTACTAAAGTTATGGTGAGAAACTTCGTCGTCATTACTCCAAAATAGTATTATTTATTTTGTAGCAGTTAGCTTCAAGAAGATGACTATACACTTCCAAAACATTTGAATATAAAATAGCATCATTATTATAATAAACTAGCAAACCCGGCGAACTCCGTTTCGCCACTAAAAAAGATTTTCCCGCTTTTCTGTTGAATTTATTCCTGAATTTTCTTTGCTATAAACCTCACGGAGCCCGAGACCTTTCCAACGAATGCAAAACCGTGGAAATCGGTTCGTGCGTTCTGGAGTTACAGCGTCCGGAAGGAAAACCCGACTTATTTTTATATAGTAGATGTTAATTAGTAGAAAATTATAAATATACCAACTTCGAATTCTAGTCCCAGAATTAAAGTCTTCTAATACTAGTGCAGGGTACGTCTGCCCGTGTGCCAAATTTCATTCAAATCCGTTCTGCCGTTTGAGCGTGAAGGAGTAACAAACATTTACACACCCATAACACAAACCTTCGCCTTTAGAATGTTAATGTGAAGCTCACTAAGTCTTGTTAGTGTTGAGGCCGTTTTAACAATAACAAGACCACCCCACCAGCGGTCCAAGACCAGTCTCATCTCAGTCGCAGGATCCTTCTCTTGCAAAGAAGGAGGTATTTTACATCCTGATCACATATATCTAAAATATCCAAATGAAATAAATTTATTTCTATTTTGTAAATTACACAAATATCTTCACATTTCCCCAGAGCGTGGTAGAACGCGTAGAGTATCGTTCAGCGGGCCCAGGACAGACGATAGCGCGCCGCTCCGCCTGGATCGACTCGCAGGTGTTCGGCTTCTCACGGGCCATCCGCGCCTTCGGAGTCGATAGGTTTAAGAAGAACGCCAATCAGATGGTGAGTGACTTGCTAATGTGTTTTAGAGGGGCTCATTCTATTATTGCTGCATAGATTGTACTTAGAGCATAAAAAAACAATAACAAGGGTTTAAATTTTTTCTTAATTGTTTACTAACCCATATGGATGTCATTTATCCGAATTAAGGATTTTTTTTCAAAACCGTGTATCCACAATGTTCGCGAACCTGTTGCGCTCCACGCTCCTGCAATTGCTTTAGGTAGTGGATACGTTTGCGCTCCTGGAGCATGCAACTTAGCGTGCTCCGCGCTTAGCGCTCCGATCGGTGACGGGTTTTTTTTGTGAACACAAAGGGGAGCTCAGTGTGTTCGTAGACGCGAGCAAAATGCCACGTTTAGTGTGTACGTGTCGTGTTACACGCTCCACGCTTGGATAAATGGAGAGTCGGATGAAAAATATTCGCAAGGAGACTGAAGTATGTGTTTCTTAAGGAGATGCGCGTACCGTCTCCATCAAATCCCATTGAATTTTAATTATGTTTTTGATAAGTGCAAGTAAAGCCTTTACAAATGACACGATGTAATTTATCTTAACGTTTTTTTTTAATACATGACTTGGTCAGCTAGAGGGCTATAAATTTGAGCAATATTTTGACAATATACAAGTGAAGCCCTTTAGAATGATACCAAACACGGATTAACTATCTTATTTTTTTTAACACAATACTTTTTGTCCGCTAGAGGGCCCCAAATTGAGTTTTGTGACCCGTCACGTAGCCTATGTTCACGGACGATTAAGACGGTTCTAACGATACCTCATTATTCGAGTTCCGATAAGAATTTAAGGAGCTATGAGGAAACAGATAAACTTATACACACATATACATACATAGCCTGTCAAAATCATAACCCTCCTTTGACTTTGTCGTAGTCGGGTAATTACACCAAGTTTACATCGCAATATCCACTAGGAATCAATTTGCGAATAGTTAAAACAGCTACTTCAATCGAAAAAGTCCTGCCAAAAGATAAAAAGGCATTTGGTGGTTCCATATAACTTTTTATCTTTTGTCTACATAATACCATCTGCTTTGATCCTCAGATATAACTTTGCTCCTATAATTGTGTTACCGAAACTAATATTAAACTTGTCTCAATCCTCAGGTCAACGGCTTCAACCACGTCCTCCACAGCATGTTCCCGCGTCAGGTCCCCTCGTCGCACACCATGACGCACACTCTCAAGGAGATGCGCGAGGCGGCCGCAGCAGCCACCGACCGCGCCAAGCACAACGTGCTGTCCTCCGTCAACAGGACATAACACGACGCCGACTGACCCAGGAGCTAAGGACTAAGTGAGTGTAGTTCAGTTTAGATGCAGTTCCGTTGAGCATAGAATAGTGAGGGAATGGAGTGCTTAAATCATCTAAGTTGAGAGCCCAAAATGCATTGCTCGTAGTGTCCATAAATTCTTTAACTTTAAATGAGCAATCATCGCACCCAGGACTTGACGATAATAAGGGACTAATTGATTGTGGGACAGTGGTATATTTTGGAGTGATTATATTTGGAATGTGTAGAAGAAACTTGTCCATTTTATGAGATGCGTGAGAGATATGTATTTGCCATTTTTGTCAATACTGGCGACTACTCTTTATCAGTTAAATTTGGCGATTATTGAACTTATAAAATGGCAATGTATATGAAACTATGTTTCAGTCACGACTGTTATTCCGCAAATGAACACTCCATGTTTCAATAATCTATGACAATGTGATGCCTAAGTTTAAAGGAAGTACAACGGGAGGATTACAAGTGAAGGACTGCTTTAGAAGGCAAGTTTGTTGTAGACTATACAGAGATAAGGAATTATAATTAATGATGAAAAGGTTCTAATCTATCTGTCACTCAATAACATTGGCTTAATGAGGATACGACTTGTAGTGGATTTATTTTTAACTGGCGTTATTGAATTAATCTTTAAAGTTGTCTCGCTCCAGTTCAGCGTATATAAGGTGAAATTAGCGATAAAAGCTTCGTCCGATATAATATGTATATATGGGAAAAGTCATTGACAAGTGCTAGTCTTTTTTTCTAATCATTATTGTCTCGAAACACATTTTAGTCAACATACGAACTCATTGGGACTGTCCGGAGCAGGATATTGGCAAATAAGTAAAAAAATTATAATTTTGTGATCTATCTTAGAACGTCTTCCCAGTTCAAATTGAGTCCATTACCTCTGTCTTCAAAAAGCCCGTGTTTCTTTTACTTTCACTGCCATTTTCGTCATTTATATGCACACACGCTACTTGTACCTTCACCACATTCCAGCCGTGTGGTATGTAATATTATCTATGTGTATATGTTTGGAAATAACTTCTGCACTACTTAGAGAGAACGGCAAACTCAGAGCTACAGAACGAATTCACGCAGTCATGTATTAATACACTCGTATATAAAATTAATAATTAATTAGAGACAGTGGTAGCCGAGTGGTAACGCTCCCGACTTACGAATTGTAGCTCGCGGGTTCAAACCCAGCCAGGCGCATTACTTTGTGTAATTTATTTCATCACCACTGCTCTCAAAACGGTGAAGGAAAACATCGTGAGGAAACCGGCATGTCCAAGAACCAAAAATTCGAAGACATGTGACATCCACCAACCCGCATTGGGCCCGCGTGGTGGATTACGGCCCATTCCCTCTCCTAGAAGGCCGACTATGCTATGCTATAAAATGAATAGTGAAGCCGAAAACTTATGGCTGCAATGCCAAGGTGTTTTGCACATGCGCCACATTTTAGTATCTACGTTAGTTTCACTATTCTACATGCCTGTTAAGTGATTTTTGAAGTAGTAATTCCTATTGAGCATGCTTTTCTCTCGAAGCTGTGAGTTCTGACTGAGTTTTTTATTTGGATAGATTAAGGTTAGCGATGTTGTGAGCTGCTGGTGAATTGTAAAGAGGACATAATAATAAGTTTTGTTTGAAATTAAGATCAGATTGTATTGATGATAAAATGGTAACGGTCTTTTGGCTACAGAACCCAAAAATTTGCAGTTCCTTGCTAACATATAAATTTTGCAGAAAATTATGATAATTGATTTCTTTTTGATTATTTAAACTTATTTATTATTGTGATGGTTGAATATATAAAAAATAAATTATTGAATAGCATAACATACGTGACTTATCGCTAAGTAATCAATCATTTGATTTACTTCCAAATTTAGGAAAGTAGTCATTAGACCTTATCAAGATTGGATGATGAGGCAAATAGAAGTCTATACCATTGCTAAATGAAAATGGCGGAAATTGTCTCTAACTAAGCAAATGAGAGTGTTCTAAAATGACGTTCAGAAGGTGGCAGCACTGAGGCGTCAGGTCCAGGCACCTGTCAAAGCGCTTATGTTAATGACATTAGTTAGACATGAACGTCAACGTCAAACGTCAGACGTTAACGTCATGTACACGTTTTCAAAGGAAAAGACCTGGCTGCTAAGTGGTGCCAACTAGTGGTGTGAATTTTTCTGAACACCCTCATTGAATTGTTAACGTTATTATTGTCACAAAATCGAATCAACAAATTAAACTACAGAAATAAAGATACTAAAAACTCTAAATAGTCTCTCGTATGAATAATGTCTGTTATTCTTCTGATGGCTTTTTTCACGACCCTAATCGAAGTTTGTATTCGACTTCGTGTCAATATATCTTGACTATGTGAAGTAACAAATGGGCGGAGCTTAAGATATATAGGGGGGGAGGAAGGGTTGATGTTTGTTTTTTATTTAAAAGTGGAATATTGTTTAACATTGGCGAGGCCTCGAAACTTTATGAATTAAAAAAAAATACCTTAGCAACATAAAAAAAAATCTCAAAAATCTTGGTGTTGTGTTTCAAACTTCCGAATGGAAGTCTATACGAATCGAATGGTGTAGATGCCTCACTCATATTACCCAATCAATAAATACTACTGCAATTGATATTTTTGTTTTCTTACTGCGCCCATTGTCACTTCACAAGTATACAGCATAATAATTTCATGGAATGTAAAAAGCAGCTCCAACTCGCTAACTAATAAACAAATGGTTTGATTCTATGTAAACATTTATTTAATGAATTGTCTTTATTTAATTCGTCTAAATCTAAATGTGAACTATCAAATTTATTCCTTACATCTGCTTTATTATTATGTGATGTGCTTAGAAGATTATTAAAAGTAAAAATATCTTTATTGATCCATAAGACGAAGGCAGATAATAATAATAATAAAAAATAAGAATGTTATTAAAATGAAAATTAATTTCTTCTTTTTGTTATTACCGGATTATTCTCAATGGTTTATTTACTGAATTACATACAAATAAAGTTTTAATCTCGCCATAAATGTTCATACTATGTAAGGTGTTACACAATTTTGAAAGAGCCTATGAAAATGTATGTAAGACAAACGTCATGTAAATAAACTATTAAAATTATTGACTTGAATTAAAAAAAAAATATTCTATCTTGTCTTTGAAAAAACCTTGCTATAGAATAATTATGAAAATCAAATAGAAAAAGGGAAAATATCAATGTTTAAAATGTAAGAAATATATTTTTACTCCGACAGTATGTTTAGTCTAGTCTCTTTGGGAAATCATAGTTAACTGTATCTACCTATTGCATTTAGGTGTTTTAGCAACTATTAATAATTCTAGTGACTATGACTATTATTAAATGTTGGCGCCACTTTCCATTATGAAGAAAAAAACGCGCGCTTTTTTTTTTAAATAAAATGGGACAATATTTAAAATGTGTTGTTTGGTACCACGTCTTTTAAGTTATTTATTGTGATATAAGCGTGCAATGTCTTCCCCTATCAATAATATTATTAGAGTACGTAATATTGTCCAGGTCTTCGTTTGTTTAATATATACTATGTCCTAGACAGTGAAAAAGCGTGAAAGCGTATTTATTTTCTACGTAATTCAAAGTGGCTTTTTTATGGGAGGTTTAAATGTTAACTTGACGGTTAGAGCTATTTTAAAGGATATTCTAAACACATGTTATCATAACTCAAAGTTTGGAACCGTTTTAGCAGATCCATAGTATAATAAAGATTAGTATTAGTTACCATAATCAATATTAAGAAGATAATAAACGAGTCTATTTAATTTTATGGTTTTATTTACCCGGCTACCATCCTAAATTCGTAAGTTTGGATGTAGGAAGTAATCTTCGATACATGTCATTTTATTTCAAGAATTCTTTGACTGTTAGAACGCTTTTTTTAGGTATAATCATCAAAGAACTCTGGCTCTGGGTGGTGTGAGAGGGAGCGTCAGACTTTTTTTGACTATAGTCCACGTGATCCTTCAGTTACCCTTTGCGTTACAGAGCCGCGACAACTCTTTCGAACAATCCTGAAGCCCAACTTTTAAAAAGCTACATTATCGCTGTCCGTACGTGTTGCACTGAAACGTGGTCACATGCTATGGGCCTTATTAGAAGGCTTAAAATCACCCAAAGGGCAATGGAAAGGACTATGCTCGGAGTTTCCTTTCGTGTTCGCATCAGGAATGAAGATATCCGCAGTAGAACCAAGGCTCCGGACCGAGCCCAAGTCGTCGGCGGCGCGTACTGTTCCACGCGCGCCTCGGGGAGATGTCAGCAAATCGTAGGGGCCCAGTAGTGTCGAAACCTACTGGGGCCACGGGTAGTGTGAAAGTGAAACCCGGGGTCCTGGGATGAAGGCAAAGAAGAAACAGAAGTGAGTATTAAGTCAGTAGAAGTCTGACACTATCTCTCGGTCCGCCCAAGAGCGGGATTTGTCATTAGATGATTTTTCCACCTAAAAAAAAAGTAGAACCTAGGTCGTCGTCATATCCCGAAGAATCACGAAACCTAAGTGGCAGTGGGCAAGGCACATTGCTCGTATAACAGGTGGTCGATGATACTGAAAGGTTTTGGAGTGGCGACCGCGCACCGGAAGACGCAGCGTTGGTAGCCCTCTCACAAGGTGGACAGATGACCTGGTGAGAGCCCCGGGAATGTGGTGGATGCGAGACGCACAGGACCGTTCCTTGTGGCGACACTTGGGGGAGGCCTATGTTCAACAGTGGACAAGCTTCGACTGAAATGATGATGATGAGTTGATGTAGAATAATAACGCACCGAACCATAGTTTTTTAAATAAAGTATTAAAATTTATTAATTATATTTTTAAATCAACGTATGAAAAATAAAACTAGCAATTTTTATAAGTTTGCAAGTAAGGATGACGATCAAAACCGGTTATAATTGTATTGGTTATTATTGTATTACTTATTATTGTCGATAATTGTGTGGGCAAGGCACATTGCTCGTAGAACAGGTGGTCGATGGGGCCGAAAGGTTTTGGAGTAGCGGCCGCGCACCGGAAGACGCAGCGTTGGAAGCCCTTCTCTAAGGTGGACCGATACGTGGTGAGGGTCGCGGAAATGCGACAATTGGGGGTGGGCTATGTCCAGCAGTGGACGTCTTTCAACTGAAATGATGATTATCGCTGTCATAGGGTTTTCATACCGCAATACCAGAAAAATCTACGGTAGGTAACTACGTCGTCGCCTTGCAGTAAAAACTTAATAAATGTGAAAAATATACCTCTAAAGAAGAAGAAACTGGGTGTAGTTTTTCTTCCTCTTGTAAGGGAATTGTCGCTTAGTATCGCAAGTACTTGGCGACACACGGGGTGCTCGAGCCTCCGAGCACCCACGGAGTCGGCCCCTGAAAGTAGGGTTTGACACATTCACTCAAAATACTCAATTCAGAAACTCGCCCTATGACGTGAAGGAGTAACAAATATAGAAACGAAACCAACCTAAAGGTGAAACATTCACCTTTATAATATTAGTGTGATTTGAAGCGTGAAGTGAGCTGAATCTAAAATAAAACACGATATCAGTCTAACATTTTCTAATACTACATTCCTTAAAAACAAATTGTATTTACAAATAATACAACCAATTACTAAACTACATTAATTACATTTTGATCAAAGTTGTGTGGACACATTCGTAATTTTATTTGACTTTAATGGCTGCCCGAAGCCTTGCACTACGGCTTCTAGGATTCCTCTCCACTTCTTCCTCACTCGGTACTTCTACATGCTTATTGATGGCTTGCCAAGGAGTATCCAAAAACTGATTGATGGTATCTTGATTCTGTACTAATGTAGGACTTAAATACTTCAACGGAACAGGGTTAGCAACTTCATTGATTAGATTTCCTGCTATATGTCGCTTGACAATTGTATCTTCTAAAGAATGGAAGCATATCGTAACTAATTTACCATTTATTTTCAAGTAATATTTTGCTAGTAACATGCCATAGTTGAGCTCATTCAATTCATTGTTTACGAAGATACGTAACGCTTGAAAAACCTTAGTAGCATTTGATTGAGGCCTTTGTAGTTTATCCAAGCGTTTTTCATCCGGACAACATGAGTTGACAAGATCTACTAATTCTTCAGTGGTCTCAATATTTTTGATCATGTATCTAGCTTGTATGATTGTTTGTGCTATTTTTGCAGCTTTCTTTTCTTCCCCATATATTTTGAATATCTTGTAAAGTTCATGTTCATTTGCGGTTGCTAAGACTTCCCTTGCTGTTATTTGATTTGGATCCCTACCAGCATCCATTCTCATATCTAAGAAACCATTTTTGCTGATAGAGAAACCTCTTTCTCCTACATCTAATTGCATTGATGAACATCCAAAATCAAATAGCATTCCATCTATAGTGGATTGTTTTATTTCTTTGGCTTTTAGCAGGGAAGGAAGTTCACTGAATCTTCCTAATAATGGTGTTACTCTGTTTGGGTATTCTTCAGCTAACTTTTGAGCTTTCTCATATGCTACCGGATCTCTGTCTAAAGTTATAAGTTTGCAATCTGCAGCTTCTAGTATTTTCCTTGAGTGTCCTCCAGCTCCAAATGTCATATCAATGTACAGCTCATTGTCATTAGGATTTAAATATTTTATTGACTCATTTAACATAACTGGTGTATGATCTCTGTACTGTACTTGCTCTGTGGACAGTCTCCGAGCGAGTACCGTCCTGTGGAGTCGTTGTAAGTGTCTTAGAATCATTTTTTGTCTTTACTAAAGATTTTACTGAAAAAACCTTTGTTTTGTTCCTTCAAATAATCGAGAACTTCGTTAGAGAGGATGAGGTTACACTCTTCAGTACTCAGGCCAGTAGCTGTACTGCTGTGCTTTCGTTTGTACTTGTTTTTGTAATGGTTATCGGCAATTTTGTTAAGGGAGTTGTATTGTCGGTTGCAGAACTCGGAATCCAGGGCCTGCCTCTCAGATGACTCAAATGCACCCTTGACCTTATCTCTGATGAATTTTCCCAGGTCTCTGTAATTTAATTTTAGAGTAAATGGGTGTTGAAATCGAAGAAGATAGAGTATTATTTATCATAACCTCTTATCCTCTATCATAACTTTTACTCACCTTTCACCTTTACTGTTGTCTACGGGCCATTTAGCTATGAGTCTAGTGAATTTTTTGTATTGAGTAGTCATAGCTAGTTACTTAGTATACCATGTTATTATTTTACTATTTTGATAATTTCGAAGTAAAAAAGCACTGAAATGCGACGTCTGCTTCTGCCAAAGTGCCAAACGTCAATATCAACGCAACTGTCTATTTTCTGTCAATCTCAATGTCAAATTGTTTTTTTCTTATGGCTATAGTCGTTCGACCATATCGCCTAGTCTTTCGTCCATGTTTTCTTGCGTAATAATCCTTCTGTATTCGAATATCATATTTTTGTTTTACATTAGAATGGCGGTTGACAGGATAGAATGGAAGAAAAAAACGTGTTGCGCCTACCCTAAATGACATGGGACAAGGGCAAGATGATGATTAGAATGCGGGTGTAACACATTCTAATGTTTTTGAAGTACTTGGCAGCAAATGTATAGATTCAGCCTTCTCAGCAAACTTCGCTGAGGTAGCTAAAACTACAATAAAATTCTCAGCTCCATTTTACTGAGATCGCGCTTATTTCAATGATTCCACATATTATTCCAGTTGTGTAGACACTTGAGGTACAAAACTAGGGTCTATCTTTTATAGCAGAACTTTTTATTCATATTATTTTGCATAACAACGGATAGCATAAACTTGCATGCAGCATTCAAGCACGCATGCAACATGCAGCAAGCATTGTTTCTGTCACGGCTCCGGTGCTGCGGAATTTGGGCGGCCCCACGCGAGTTTATCGTCTCAGATGGTTTTAACTCTCACCACCGCACTTCCACGCCTACGTGAGCTTGAATTACACTCTAGGTAGGGCAGATATAAGACTGAGTGAAGTCGGTTTTGCAGCGATTTGTTTCTGGCACTAAATTTTATAGCACCCTATTAATTTTAAGTTCCTAATGTTATTTGTATTTTTGGTGTACAATAAAGGAAAAAAAAAACGTGTTGCGCCGACCCCAAATAACACGGGATAAGGGCAGGAAGATGATGATGATGGTGTACAATAAAGAATATATCTATCTATTGACTTTTTATGCCACAATTTTAATTTAATATTGAAAATGCTACCAAGTAACCTTCTATATATAAGGTCCCATTAAAATAGAGGGTCAAATTTTAACACAGCGTTCAGTACGTCTAACCAAACATATCCTAAATAAAAAAAGAGTGATTAAAGTATTTTTATTTTGACCTATATAAGGTCCCATTAAAATAGATGAACAAACTTTTAGAAATCATTCAGACCACCAAAATAAAGACAATCGTAAAAAAAAAAAATGTACATACTTACAATGAAAAAAAAACAGCTAACGAAAATTTACTAAAAATGTTGGTTACCCGATGCATAAACACATCTCATAATACTACAAAATACCTACGCGACGTCACCGGCCGCCGCGTTCATTGATCAATTCGTGCCTTCTCAGTCTAACATAGCCTCTCGCAGGCGCCCGCGTCGCGCGCTTGCCGTAAATGACAATGATGACGCAATTTCAGTTTTCGTCGTGCAACCGAGACGGTAACATGTTTCGCGAACGTCAAATGTAAGTGTGTGAGTGTTATTACGTACCTAGATAGTTATCACAATCGACAACAATGCCTTATTACGCGTACACCAATCAAGAATACTTGGAAATAGCATACGACAAGCCCAAATCCTTTACCATGAAAGATTTGGAAGGCGGCCGAGCCTTGAGACAATCCTGGGAGCAGTACAGCGCCATCGTGATTAAGGCACCTTCATGCCACCAGCGGTTGACGCAGGAAGATCGCGCTATGCAGTGCATCTTGAAGAAGACATTTTAGACTTTAGACGACACCCCACGGCGAGCACGGCCGATGCTGGTAGTGTATTCAATGTCAGTGATTTTTAAGTGTGGAAACTCCTTCGTGATGAAGGCCTCCACCCGTATCATTACACTCGTGTGCAGGAACTAAAAGTGAAGACACTCTTTTAAAAGTGAAAAGACACATAATTAAACGCGCCCGCAAGTGCATTGAACAAAAGAGTAGGCATGTTCAACAATTAATCTAAACTTACCGGCGTAGAGTAAGTAGTATTTTAATTAATTACTGTAAATAGGGCTGATTCTGATTTTTAAACACGCCTGAATCAGTGTTTAACTGTTATCGAACTTTAAAATAATCAAAAATGATTCATATCAGTACACTGTTTCCACTGCCCGCTTGTTTATTTACAACTTACATACTGCAATAGCTTTGATACCTTGATAACAGTTCAGCACGCAATTAGACAGTCCAAAGCCTGGTAAAGTGTGTTGGGAAATTAGAATCTTTTCTTAGGCACCTAGAAGGTTCATAATCATGTGTGTTCGAGGAAAGTTTAAACACACTCGATGGTAGCCTGTTCTTGAGTTGCGCGTACTTACTATCTTCTACTTATCCAGACTAGCAACACTATCCTAAAAATGCGGTGTGTAGACAACTGAAAGTAACTATTACGATTGAGTAGCGTAGGTAATTAGACGTTCGCTCGGGGTTCAATGAACTAAGCGCGCGACGCGCGGTGCGAGGCGCGAGTTTAAGTACCTACCCTTATTGGATGTGTTTATTCTTGAGTGCCATTTATTATTTTATATAGGTCAAAATAAAAATACTTTAAAAACTGATTTTTTTTCTTGGATATGTTTGGTTAGACGTACTGAACGCTGTGTTAAAATTTGACCCACTATTTTAATGGGACCTTATATATGTGACCAAAATTCTGTAAAATGTTGTTTCGGTGTGGTTTTTTTTATGTGGGAGAATCATCTAATAAAAAATCCTTTTACTGACTAAACACCCACTCCTGTTCCTTCAATGCCTTCGTCCCAGGGCCCCGGTTCACTTTCACACTACCCGTGGCCCCAAAGTAGGCTTCGACCCTGCTGGGCCCCTATGATTTGCTGACATCTCCCTAAGGCGCGCGTGGAGCAGTACGCGCCGTTGACGAGTTGGGCTCGGACCGGACGGTTACCGGACGGTCGGATGGCGAGCCAATGGGTGGCTCTCCGTCCGTAAGCTCGCGCCTACGATAGCCGGAAATCGGGATCGGAATCCCGGCAGCGGTTGGGGCGTGAGGACCGTTGTCTCATGCGATCCGCCGCCTTCTTTGCTAACATTACTGCTTCGCAGAAGGAGGCAACCGCCTGCCACTCCACCTCGCTCCGGACCATGGCCTGTACTAAGGCCCGGCGCGAGAGATCGCCGCCGCCAATCGCCCCGACGAGAACACGCCGTTGCTCTGCCCAAACGATATGTCCCTTAGTGGCCTCTTACGACACCCACGGAAAGAGATGGGATGGTGTCATTCTTTATGTCCGAAAACCATATGGAACTTAGTGCACATTTAGTACTCATTAGTTACACAAAAGTGAAGATCCAAGTACCAAACAATTTGCAACTTTTCGATTCAGTATCATAGGATCATAAGAATAACTCAATCTGTATAATTGTTGTCATGTCACTCTGGGGTAGCACAATGAAGGTTATTAACTATTTATCCTGATAGCAATTGATTGGGATATTATGTTGTTGGTCACGGGATCTGTCAAAGTCAAAGCTATTTTTGCTAGCTATTACAAAGAGTATGTGAAGCTATCGAGTTAATGTTAATTCGTTTTGGTTTACTTCTTTTCGAATCGATAGTAAACTCCTTGGTTAAACCAAGTAAACTCCTTGGTTTATGTAAAAGTGTTGCTATTATTTTGGTGTAAGTATTGTAAACTTTATTCAATTCCATTCTTAGTTTGAGGCTAGTAGGTGGCTTCAATCTGTTAACTGCAGCATAATGCTAAGTATTGGTGTGATTATTTTGCTATACCTATAATGCTGCTAGTGAATGATTTTAAACTAAGGTATGGCGTTTTTTTTTTTAGGTGGGAAAGTCATCTTATGACAAATCTCGCTCTTGTGCGAAGCGGGAGATAGTGTCAGACTTTTGCTGACTAAAAAGAAGGAACAGGAGTGAGTCCTGTTCCTTCTTTGCCTTCATCCCGGGGCCCCGGGCTTCGCTTTCACCCTATCCGTGGCCCCAGTAGGCTTCGACCCTGCTGGGTGGCCTACAGTGACTGAAATCTCCATGAGGCGCGCGTGGAACAGCACGCGCCGTCGACGACTTGGGCTCGATCCGGACGGTTACGTAAAGTAAAGTAGTAGTAAAGTAGGCTTCGACCCTGCTGGGCCTCTATGATTTTCTGACATCTCCCTAAGGCGCGCGTGGAACAGTACGCGCCGTTGACGAGCATTGCTGCTTCGCAGAAGGAGGCGACCGCCTGCCACTCCTCCTCACTCCGGACAATGGCCTGTACCAATGCCCGGCGCGAGAGATCACTGCCACCAATCGCCCCCACGAGGGCTCGGCGGTGCTGCTTCACCGTGTCCTCCGGACGGTCCACACAGTGGCGGCACCCAGGAGTTTCTTCCGCACGAATCCGGTGCAGGAATCTCCCGAACTTACCATGTTCGGTAAGGACTTGCGTCATACGGAAGGTAAGGTCGCCATGTGGTCTTTCCAGCCACTACCCAAAGAGAGGACTTACGGCCATGATTATGGCGTGCCCAAAACTAAGGTATGGCTGAGAGTACTGCTGAGAATTAGCAACACCGCTTCAATTTAATTGATTTGAAAACGATTTTGAACGAAGTAGTTTTAACTTATTTCTTAAAAGAATAGGTACGCTAGCAAGCCACACCAACAAATGAGATAAAATCTTGAAGTTTATAATGGTTTTGCGTTATGAAAGGGTCCCATGCAATCAAAGTAACTAATAAAAAAAAAGGAAAGCTATACGAAATAAGAGTACCTACCACCTATCGAAGAAAATAATATGCTTATGAAAATTAAAAAGTTTTCTTTGAATTTTCTACGAGGAAAACCCAATAAAAATCTCTTCCCTTCATAAAGGAAATTTTGTGAACAGGTGTGCAAGTTTCCTATAGTCGTTGTAGGAATACAGGAAGTTCATTATATTTTTAGCTAGTAGCTAGTCAAGGGATTTGCTTGAATAAAAGTAAAAGTAGAAATTATCTCTAGGAAACGTACTATCCAGATACAAAGTCTCGTGTCCTAATTCGGGCCCTGGTGTAGAAAGTGTCAGACACATTATATTAGTTCTGATAATTTCTCCTCGCTCCACCCAGAATGACAGTACAGGACTTGCCGAGCCGCATTCAAAAATGTATGACAGTACTATGTTATTTTGGATTGATATATGCTGACCTACCACCATAGGATTTGGGCACGCCATAATTATGGCGGTAAGTCTCCTCTTTGAGGAGTGGCTGGAAAAGCAACACGGTGTCTTTACCTTCCGCATGACGCAGATCCTCACCGGACATGGTCAGTTCGGGAGATTCCTGTACCGGCCTGCGGAAGAAACGCCCGGGTGTCACCATTGTGTGGACCGCCCAGAGAACACGGTGGAGCATATGGTAGAGGGGTAGGGGTGCTGCCCGCCGTGTCCTCGTGGGGGCGATCGGCGGCAGCTATCTCTCGCGCCGGGCCTTGGTTCAGGCCATGCTCCGGAGCGAGGAGGAGTGGCTGGCGGTCGCCTCCTTCGGCGTATCAGTAATGCTAGCAAAGGAAGCGGCCGCAGGTGCGAGGCAACGGCCCTCAAGTCCAAGCCGCGGGGATTCCGATCCCGATTTCTGGCTACCGTAGGCGCGGGCTTGCGGACGTAAACCGTAAGGCCGTCCGGTAACCCTCCGGATAAACCCAAGATGTCGACGGCGCGTAGTGTTCCACGTGCGCCTTATTTATTTATTTATTTATTTAAACTTCATGTACAGTGGTGATACATAGGCGGACATAATGCCACAAAGCATTCTCTACCAGTCAACTATTGGGTTAAAAAGACAACACTGTGGTAGGTGTGCACAATAAATAATTAAGAGATATGGAGATGTCAGCCTATAGCTAAGCCTACTGGGGCCACGAGTAATGTAAAAGAGAACGCCGGGGCCCTGGAACGAAGGCAAAGAAGGAACAGGAGTGGGTTTTAGTCAGTAAAATTCTGAGACCATCTCGGCTCGACTAAGGGCGGGAGATGTCATTAGATGATTTCCCACCTAAAAAAAAAAAAACCCAAAAAAACCTCTATTTAACTAAACGCTTCGACTGGCACCTGTTTCAAATCTGTTGGTTGGATGGTTGATAAGGGGACTGGTCCCATACAAATTTGATCATCGTTCTTTACCTAGGCTACGTCTAGTTTGAATCTGTTAATTTATTTTATCTGTATCTATAACTAACCAACGTGCAACGTTAATGCTTGAATGTAGAACTTGAATCTTGTGGTCGAACTTCATATTTTGCTGCAGTACTTCGGTCTTGCTGTGGCTGCAAAACACATATTCACATCACATCCCACGAAAGTTTGTATGTACGAGTATGTGTATTATATGTGTTAGTTATACCTTCATGCTCAAACAGCTTAAAGGATTTGGACGAAATTGAAACAACATATAAATAGAAAAAAAGAAAGAAAAATATTTTATTTAGCACACATAGATACACACGGTGTAGAAACAAACATAGAAACTTAACATTAAAAAAAAAAAACAACTAACATTGTGTGTCGTGGCTGCGCCAAATAGGGCAGCAAAAATTATAGTGTCACTGGTTTTCATCTGAGCCTTATCATATAATAATATGATACGTTTTATCGCTGGATTATTTTCTTCTTTCATGCGGGCGAAGCCACCGGCAGAAACTAGTTTATAATATTAGTAGGATTGTAGGAAGTAGGATTATATTGGAATGGAAAAGCGTCACGTAGTTATTATAACCGGCTGGCCATGGTTACGGCTGAGGGCAAATAATTGTGTAACCATCTGCGCTCTGCGGTCCATGGGCTCGGTAAGATGCGACCGCCGTTGGAATTTGTATTTAGAATTTGGTCGGTAATGGTAATTATCTAGTATTAGTATGTTTGTTATTGCAGGAAACTATTATTATAGTGGACAGTGCGGTCAGCAAGAAAAATGGATAGGACAGGTTCGTTAAGGAGCAAAAGTTCATAACATAGTCATAATCAGCCTTTTAATGTTTTCACTGCTGGGACTTAGAGAGGATTTGAGGGAAGGAATCTACCACGCGGGCTATATCTTCGAATTTTTGGTTCTAGAATATGCCGGTTTCCTCACGATGTTTTCCTTCACTGTTTTGAGAGCAGTGGTGATGAAAAGTGCTGCAGTGGTGGTGGCCAAAAAGTAATGCACTTGGCGTATCCACGACCATGCCACTGCTCTGCTGGAGCAAAAGTTCCTGCTGTTTTATAACTAAGTTATCTGCTGTATTTATCTACACACGAAAATTATGTAAATACTTTATCAGTTTTGAAACCGCATTGAAGTCACCGCACTGCTATGCGCGACCTAAAGAATGACGAAAGCTCTATATACCTACAGCTGCACCATGAACATATGTAAAACACATCAATCGTGAAAACAAATTATTGTGGAAATATGAAAAACGTTTTGGGAATACATTCATTGTGCTTACAGCTAAGGAGTGGGATTCCATGGCGGAGGCTGTGTTTCCTGATAGCTAACAGCTGGGGGGTCTTTACGTTAAGAGTGAATAGGTTACTTGTAGACAAGCGTGCTCGTCTTCGAAATAAAATGGCACTGTCACTATTCCGATGCAATTTTTGAAAATTTGTCATTAAGGACCTCGCCAATTTACTACGTTATGGCGTCGTCCCACGTCATCGTGTACGACAAAAATTTCTCGATCATTCTTCAACGAAGAGGTTTTGTGATGTTGCCTTGACGTGTATTTAAACGACGTGGCATCGTATATTTGCACGACGCGGATGCGGCGTGCAGCGATCACACTCCGCAATGTTTCACGTTAAGATGAATGGGATAGCCCGCAAATTTTAAATTTTCGAAAAAATGGTAAAAATAATTGTTACGGTAACGACATAGATATACGAAATATATTTCTATGGTCGGAACAATTTTTTTTTTCAAGTTTTCCTTTCAGACCCTGTTGGGCCCCTATGATTTGCTGACATCTCCTTGGGCTCGGTTCGGACGGTTACCGGACGATCGCAAGCCCGCGCCTACGGTGGCCGGAAAACGGGATCGGATCCCGGCGGCTGGGGCGTAATAGCCGCGCCGTTGCGCGTGCACGTGCGGCCTCCTCCTTTGCTAGCATTACTGCTTCGCAAAAGGAGGCCACTCCTCCTCGCTTCGGACCATGGTCAGTACCAAGGTCCGGCGCGAGAGATCGTCACCGCCGATCTTCCCTATGAGGACACGGTAGTGTTCTGCCTAGGTCGGTACTAAACCTATAGGTTTCCATGTACCATTTGTACACCGTATTAATTTTAAGCTTTTACTGTATTTTTTTCATGTTGTGTAATAAAGAGTATATCGATCTAATCTATCTATTCATTTCCTCGTCAAAATATCTTATAAACAAAGCAATATTGGCAATCGACTATTACTGACTGTCTTTTTTGCTGACTGACATTTCCTGCCCTAAAGTGGGAACTCATGTAAACCCTCTTCCAACTGACTGACTATAAACAAACAAAAGTATTCTCAAAAGTATTCCGTTTTTATTTCTTCCTCATACTTCATCGGGAAGACAATACAAATTTAAGCTTAAGGCGTATAGTCCCTTGAACATCTGGGCGCAGTGATGCACAAAAACTCGTACTGCCACCTGCGCATAGAGCCCCGCTGATGCGCAATGCGCTAAAACCATTTTCTTTGCAAAATATTGATTAACTAGCTTCTGCCAGCGGCTTTGCCCGCGAGAAAGTATATTTGTCCATACAAATTTTGGACCCCCATTTCATCCCTTTAAAAGGTGAATTTTGGAAAATCCTTTCTTAGTACTCGCCTGCGTCATAAAAGGAATCCTTGAGCAAAATTTCACGCTCCTAGTCCCATTAGTTTCGGCTGTGTGTTGATATGTCAGTCAGTCAGTTTCTCCTTTTATATATATAAATTTACAAATGCTATGTACATTTTGAAGAACATTTAACTAACATTTGTTTGGGTAATTAAATCATCATCATAAGAATGTTATGCAGTTATTTATTTTTTTGCAAAATTATTAGACAGGAAAAAAATCATATTTTGATAATGTTATAAATGAATCTATTATAAATATACATATTTTTTTCGAATCTATTAACCCACCCGTTACCGAGGAGTAGGCTTCAGAAAGTCACTGTTTTATGGCACTAAATGGGACCAAGAGTCTTAAAGTCAGCCCAGTTTACAAAAATATAATAGGATTAATAGGTCATAACTCACGCCATCTTTTAATAGTCGTTGTGTTATTTCAAAGCCGTTAAAAATGCAATTCTTGTCTTTGGTTACGTTGGGTCCGGGTGTCGCGCCCGAAATAGGGGATTAGTAGGTAGCGAGTTCACACCGAAAGGTGGAGTTTAATGTAGCTGGTATTTTAATTTCGAACCATTCTTTGATATTATTTATATGTAGGTATGTATATGAATCTTGGCGGAAACTTTTGCAATAGTTACTGAGGCCCTAGAACGTAAAAGACAAATGAAGGAACATAGGTGGTTTTTGGTCAGTAATAAATCTGACATGCCATCTCGCTCCATCCTAGAGCGGGAGAAGCCAAGCATTCGGTTCCTACTTAAAAAAAAGTAGGTAAATGTTTTATTTAAAACCTACGTAGTGCTTCTTAAATTCATCATAATTCTGGTGTGTGAGAGACACGGAGCCATATAGGAATACCCAACTCTATCGCTTTCTCATGTTGGAATTATGACGATTAAAGACGTCATGGCTGGACTAATTGTCAAAATCGTCGAAGACCGAGAAAAATGGAAAGAGAAAAGGGAAGACTTTGTCCTGCAGTAATAAGTGAATGTTGTAAGAAAAATTCCGATAAGTAGGGTAAGATCGCTAAACCCCCTAGGGGAAAATTGCGGTAACTTTTAGATTAATTTAAATTGAACAATTTTCACTGCTAACACGTAATGTCCATTTATTCATCTCTCCAAGAGCAATCATGAAATAAACCTAATCATCTTATAATGTTAGTTTTCTGTAAGTTTTCTTTTTGTGACTCCCGTCTCTTTAGGAACTTCCGCGGCAGTTGGGGCGTTAGGATGTCCTCTCCCTCCACGCTTTCCGCCACTTCCTTCGCTAGCCTTACTGCTTTGGAGAAGGAGGTGACTGTTTCCCATTCATTTTCGCTCCGGACCATGACCAGAACTAAGATACAAGATGGACATCCTCCAGGCGATCCACGAAATGATAATACCTGGGGGCGTATCTTTCCGAAGAATCTCAAACAACTATGACTGATGAGGACGCCGTGGCACATATCTAACCACTCCTCAAAGAGGGGAGTTATCGCTGCGATTGTGGCATGCGCAACGCATTGACGATGCTGACTTTTATTTCTTGAGAGGCCGAGATAAAAGCTTTATATACGATTTGTTATCGAGCCTAGAGGCCTTACCATGAGCAGATATAAAATATGAAACTCTATTGCGGTAGCCTGCGCAACCAACCGTACGTTGGTGCTGTATGGCGGTGAGTGAAGCAAAGCAGAGGGTGTATAGCTCCATCCCTCTTTCTAGCTCGCATGACTGACTTTAATACGTCATGGTAAGGCCCCTGGACTCATAGCCTATTAGGTACAACCAGTCAGACAAAACATTTGAACAACTAAAGAACCTATGTGTTAGGCTAAGAACTCACGAAGCGGTTATTACCCGCGGCCGCTGCGGTTGCGGGTTCGCAGCTTCTGTAGAATGCAGATATATAGGTAAAAAAATAAAGCACATTTTAGCAGCTGTACCACGAGCAACTAGTAGGACCTCGCGCACCGCAGTCGCCCGCAGCCTCGGCGGTTTGCGCCCGCACGCACTGCGGTCGGTTGGTGAACGATCAGACACCAATCATTTCACTGGCCGTCTTGCAACCGCATGTCTTGCGATAATTCAACCCAGGTTTGCAGGCGAAAATTGCAACCGCGGCGGCTGCGTAACCGCGTAAATCTGCGGTCTCGTGAGTTTTGAAATAAAATAGCTATTTCCTTCACCGCGGCGGGGGCGGGTAAAAATCGCCTCGTGAGTTCTTAGCCTAACTGTCAAAGAGCTATGACATATGAGTTAAATTAAGCTGAAAAGCTCGTTTCCAAAAAGTTTCCTCGACAAAAAGTCATTACATTTTCGTAGCAAGCCATTTAGTTGAGGCCACATAGTGCTTTGTAATATCAATTGAGGTTTAGAACTCAACGAAATGATGTGAACTTAGCCCAACACATTACGTCGTAGGCGGCCAATCATGTGATATTTCTCACTTCTTCTCTTGTATTACACCTAAAATGTCACACGAAGTGTTCACTAGTGCGGGGGTGTACGAAAATCACGTGGGCCTGAATTAATGTGACAGACATGAAAGGAAAGTTGGAGAGAAAACTAACGAGCCGCGAGCTTTGGTTCAGAGTTTTCAGGACAGCTTAAAATTCTGTGTTTTCTATGGGAAGGTTAAGTAGTACCTAAGCTGTATGCTTCTTTACGGGTTGATTCCATTTATCTTTACTAATATTACAAAGAGAAATGGATTTTTGTATTTTTATTTGTTACTAGCTGACCCGGCGGACTTTATACCGCCTAACAGTCCATTGCGTGAGTTGTGATATTTTCCTTCTTGAACATTTCAAATTCATATATCATTCGATATAGTCAATCGATTTCGATGAAACAATGTCAAAATCAAATCAAAATCAAAATAGCATTTATTCCAAATAAACCATTTACAGGCACTTTTGAAATGTCAAGAAGTCAGTCAGTCAGAAAAATAAAAATAAATGATGCTAATTGCACATTCCAAAGCGTAGATCTCTATGGAGAAGAATGTGCAATAAACTCCATGGACACTCTTTTCAATCATATTTTGTAATTACAAATATCTCTGTTACATGTTTCTTGTCGCTATCATGTGAGAACAATGTAAATAAAAATAAAAACTAAATATAGATATTAAAATAGCAACTGGCAGCTAAGAGATGACCAGCCTCAACTGACAGCGCCCGTTCACGGACATGACGCTAATATTAGCACCACTCAGCACAACCATTTTGAAGGGAACCGAATGATCCAACACCCGCGCCACCATCAGTGAGACATTTGAGTGAGCATGACAAACTCTCAACTGCCATGCTCATTTATGTCAAATAAGTCCAGTAGCAACATAAAAACTATAAAAAGCTCCATGGTACTCACATTTACAAACTGTGGAAAAAATGCTTCTATACATATAATACAATACTTATATTTTACAATTTCAAGAAAAAAAACATTAAAAAATAATTTCCATACTAATCAATTTGTACACCCCGGTGGTAGTGGAGCTGGACCAGCATTGAGCCAAGCATTTTTATCCTGAATATAATCCTCCAACTTATAATATGCTTGCCTGCATAATGTGCGTTTAATACAAGATTTAAATTTCGTTTCATTGAGTTCTAATATTTGTGAAGGTATTTTATTATAACATTTCAAACAGTACCCCATAAAAGAAGAGGCCACTTTTGCTAGTCTGAAACTTGGTTGAACTAATTGGTCCCTATTTCTTGTAACATAATTATGTCTATCGCCTCTTTTGCTAAAAAGATTAAGATTTTTTCTAACATACATTATGTTTGCATAAATATATTGACAAGGCACCGTCATTATGTTAATGTCCTTAAACAGTTCCCTTAGAGAATCGCAGCGGCGAAGATTGTATATAGCTCTGATCGCTCTTTTCTGTAATATAAAAATTGAGTCGATTTCTGCAGCCCGTCCCCATAGTAAGATACCGTAAGACATGATGCTATGAAAATAACTAAAATAGACTAGTCTAGCGGTATCAACATCCGTAAATTGGCGGATTTTTCTAACAGCATATGCAGCTGAGCTAAGCCGTCCTGCAAGAGATGTTAAATGAGGACCCCATTGTAGCTTTGAGTCAAGCGTAATCCCCAAGAAAACTGTTTTATCGACAAATTCTAGTTTTTCATCGTTTAATACTACATCACAATCGCTACCTTAAACATTTGGTAAGGAAAATTTTATGCATTTAGTTTTTTTCCCGTTTAAAACTAGATTATTAGCAGTGAACCAGTTTTGGACCTGCAGTAGGGCGTTATTTTCGTCGTCAAGATTATTAGTCCTTCTATTTATCTTAAAAATCAAAGAAGTGTCGTCGGCAAACAACACCATATTAAGTTTATTTTGCAACAAATAGGGTAAATCATTAATATAAACTAAAAATAAAAAAGGACCTAAAATTGAACCTTGGGGTACCCCCATTTTCACATTTAATCCCGACGAATTGACACCGTTAATTTGAACTAGTTGCTGTCTGTCAATCAAATAAGATTTTAATAAGCTTAAAGCTGTTTTGCCTAAGTAATATATCAAGTTATACAAAATTTTAAAGTATAAAAGTGTATATATTTAATGTCTTTGATAACAGTAATCTACATCGATATATACTCAAAAGCTATAGGATCGATTGTAAAAATTCTTTCACTACTAAAATGTTATTTCATCACTGGGTGACTTATGTTATATTTGTTCTACTTTTATGCGGACGAAACCGCTGGCAGACCCTAGTGGCATCTCATGGTGGAATGGCGACAGCGACTGTCGCAACCCAGTGCTGGGCACGCCATAATTATAGCGATAAGTCCCCTCTTTGGGGAGTGGCTGGAAAGACCTCACAGCGTTCTTACCTTCCGCATGACGCAGGTCCTCACCGGACATGGTAAGTTCGGGAGGTTCCTGCACCGAATTCGTGCGGAAGACACGCCCGGGTGGCACCATTGCGTGGACCGCCTGGAGGACACGATGGAGCATACGGTGGAGGTGTGCCCCGTCTGGGCTGGAACCGTAAGGGTCCAGCAGGGTCGAAGACTACTGGGGCTATGGGTAATACGAAAGAGAGTGGGTTTTTAGTCAGTAAAAGTCTAATACTATCCCCCGCTCCGTCCAAAAGCGGTGGATGTCATTAGATGATTTTCCCACCGAAAAAAAAAGACCCTAGTGGCAAATAAATGAAGTCTGCAAAGAATTCGGCTTCGAGTTTGACGATGAGACTCCTAGATATCGCTAAACACTTGTCTTATTAGAACTTCTAATTCTAAATAGGGTGAAAGTTCTATAGTGAGTTGACTATACAATATAACCATTAAAACTATTTATAGCCAGAGTGCAGCAGCTGCATCTCATCACAATTTCAAGAAGTCGAAACACTGCTAGGATACCTACATTGTTTTATTAGGGTGTTCTCGTGCCTACCTTCCGGGTACATCATCAGATCAGTTAGATGGTACCTTATAGTTAGAATGTATCACATTTTGGCATTACATGTGAAAACTATGTGAACTAACAACTATTTTAATAAATAAACAAATTATTTAGTTAAAGGAGATTGTTGTGTCACTTACAAATAAATGTACCTATCATATTTATTTAAGTATGGGTTTAAATTCATGCTTAAATAAACGAGTAAAGAAACCGTCAACTGTATTTAAAAATATTCGGATTGAGGCATCGTCTGGATTTCTGCGAACACTCGAGCAATCTTTAACCTTGATGAAATATATTTCCATTATGTCAATATGTATATAACTTTTATTATCAAACGTATGTGTTAAAGGTTTGAACTCAAACTCAAGTGAAAAACAATCAAATAATTCCGAGAAAAGTAAAAATTAAACAAACGTACTATGAACACATCGACCCTTTTTATTTAGGAAGAAACGTCGTTCTTTTGCGGAAACTGATTCTCTTTTCCTTATTATTATATAAGGAATAATATAATAATAAGATTTTTTTATAGAATGATTTATTATCATAAATCATTCTATAAAAAAAAAATATAACCGCATAACAGAGAGAGAGAAATTCCGACACGTGGTCATTCCACGTGTCGGAATTTCGGACCAGATTAGGTGGCTGCCAATTCGGCGTCGGCGAGATACACATATACTATCTCTTCTCTACACTATCCTGCATAATTCTAATGCTCCTCAATACCTTCGTGAACGCTTTGAGTATCTCGTCCCTAGGGGTAAACTCTGTCGCACTGCCTCTTCTCTTCTCCTTCGTACGCCGCGTCAGTCTTCCAGCCGCTATGGCGGTTCCTTTTCTGTAACTGCAATGCGTCTCTGGAACTCTTTACCACACTCCCTTCGCGACTGCCCTTCTCTGGATATCTTCAAGAGGAAACTTAAAGAGCACTTCCTTTCATTATTGACATAATATTAATATATATTAGTATGTATTTATATTATAATTATATAATAGACTTATGTATAATATAATTATATTTTAGATTTAGTTATTGCAAGGATTATATTGTGCACTGGTTCCTACCCTCGAATGTGTTCTCACTCTGTAACTCAAAGGTTTGCTGGGAGAAAACTCATTGTTGAGTTAAGCTCGCCTTTGTACATAAACTGTATTATCTCCTTGTACTATGTACTCGTATGTTTTTGTGTACAATAAAGAATTAAGAATAACCGACTTCACTAAAAAAAACACTAAAAGGAACAAAATAACTTTAATTTCGGAAATCGGTGTTTCTCGGTATGGTTTGTTTCTTATTTAACATCGACTATTTTTTTTTTGTGAAGTCGGTTATATATTTTTTGTAAAAAAAAATTATTTCACAGTTTTTAGTTGCGATACACTTATATATAACCAGAGTGCCTATTTCTCATGACAATTCCAATTAACCCAAACACTGTTAGGTAACATTGTTTTATTACGAAATTCCTGTGTCCTTCCACCTTTTTGACTATAAGTGTTTAAGTTCTTGATGAAAATACCAAATCGCTTTATGTTTTCCTATAAAATTTGAAGAGTTCCTTCGATTTCGCCAAGATTCCATCATCAGATCCCGACTTGGTGACTATGGGACCATTTAGGAAGTATACTCTTACCAACAAAAGAAGAATTTTTCAAATCGGTTGGCAAGCGACGAAGTTATGCGTGAACAAACATAAAAAAAAATACAAACAACCGAATTGAGAACCTCCTCCTTTTTTAGAAGTCGGTTAAAAAATATAACTCATTATTTAGATAACTACTGAAGTAATAGAACAGTTATATATTTTCATAAATACTTTTAAGAGAAAACCCATTCCTGCAAAACCGCTAATTGTCGCTTACGTTGTTCTTTCTGCCCCCCTAGCCAAGTTACGATCGTTTCGTTTCGATTCTCTTGCGTCGAAAGCTTCGAGTAGGCCACGCCTCCGATTCCTTTGTTCTGACGTCATCTCAACGCTCAGTCACGTGGTTAGAACAACGTGGTTGTAGGCTGAAGTGTCGACTTACCTATAGTATGAACAGCCCCCCCTAAGTTACGGTCGTTTCGTTTGCGTCAAACACCTTGAGAAGGCCACGCCTCCGATTCCTTTGTTCTGACGTCATCTCAACGCTCAGTCACATGGTCAGAACAAAGGAATCGGAGGCGTGGTCTACTCGAGCGTTCGAAGCAAACGAAACGATCGTAACTTGGCTAGGGGGGGCAGGTCGGCGGAGGTATACAATATACCTACCTACAGCCATCAGAATGCCTAGTGCAACCCGCACTAGGCTTTCTTTTACGTTAATGCGATCAACACGTTAATGACGTTCGGCGCTCTGATTGGCTCCCTCCTATCTTTTAACCAATCAGAGATTCAAACGCGGAAGATGTTTCGATCGCGTCAACGTAATAACAACTCACATTTAACGCACTGAACAAATGTCTTACACTAACTCAAAATTCAGAACTAATATTCTCGTGAAAAAACGATTGTATCTTTGAGACACTATCTGTTTTATAAAAGTTTGGCTTCGAGAATACTGTGTTACTTACAACGTAGGTAACCTCTATGAAGTTTAAATTTCTGTAACTATCAAATAGTTAAGCTTTTGACTGTACTTACTCCCACACTTAGCGGAAACTAAAATAGAAAAATCCTATTTATAAATCTCGTGAAAGACCTCGATTCTATTGATGGTCAAGAGGAAATGTCATTGAATGAAGTGGAATACCCATTCTGTGTGTGTGGATTTGAAGAATCAGCCATTCATTCTTCCAAATCCACTTCTAACTATAATCTGGTTTAGTACCTAGTTTCGTACATCGCTCTACTTTATCCGACTAAAGGCGGAATTCGCCAATAAAACTAATTGCGTTTCAACGTTTGGCTCGCATAATCGCTTTTAGCCGCTGTCACTAGTGTCACTTGTAAAAATACAAAAAAAGAAAAATACAGACAAGTGACTCTAGTGACAGCGGCTAAACGCGATTATGCGAGCCAAGCGTTAAAACGCGATTAGTTTTATTAGTGAATTTCGCCCTAAGTATCTCTAGGAATTGCTGCAAACATTAAAATGAATTCAAGCAATGTTTTTTGGCACTTTGTGTGTTTTATTGAAGCACCACTGCTCTCAAAACGGTGAAGGAAATATCGTGAGGAAACCGGCATGTCCTAGACCCAAAAATTCGAAGACACGTGACATCCATCAACCTGTACTGGGCCCGCGTGGTGAATCATAGCTTATTCACTCTCCTAGAGACGAGGCCTGAGTATTTGCAGCAGGAACATTATAAGGCTGATTACCTATATGATTAAACTCTTATTACTTATATGATTAAACTCTGATTACCTCGATGATTAAACTCTGATTACCTATATGATTAAACTCTGATTAACTAGATGATTAAACTTTGATTACCTATATGATTAAACTCTGATTACCTAGATGATTAAACTCTGATTACCTACATGATTAATTTCTGATTACCTATATGATTAAACTCTGATTACCTATATGATTAAACTGTGATTACCTATATGAATAAACTGTGATTACCTATACGATTAAACAATGATTACCTATATGATTAAACTCTGATTACCTATATGATTAAACTGTGATTACCTATATGATTGAACTCTGATTACCTATATGATTAAACTCTGATTACCTATATGATTAAACTGTGATTACCTATATGAATAAACTGTGATTACCTATACGATTAAACAATGATTACCTATATGATTAAACTCTGATTACCTATATGATTAAACTGTGATTACCTATATGATTAAACTGTGATTACCTGTATGATTAAACTGTGATTACCTATATGATTAAACTCTGATTACCTAGATTAAACTCTGCCACACACAAGGAATTACTCCGGTATCGTAGGTTCGTTCACAAACATGAAGACTTATATACAAGACACTAAAACTCAGAACAACTATTTGTAGGTCATACACAAATTTGTTCCGTAGGAAACCAACCCGCGACATGCAGCGCAGCAGTGAATCGCTCAACTACTGCGCCAAGCTCCAAAGTACTCCAAACAACATAAAGACGTTAAATGACCTTGATAAGCAATGTGGCGAATCTTCTTATAAATTACATAGAACTTTTTGATATAAAAACCAATCGGTTCTTTATCATTTGCTAGTTTGCATGGGGAGTTGTGTAAAATTTTTGTTCCTGATAGCTACTGTTGTAGTGCCACGTTGCCGTACGGTTGCACGACGTCGACGATTCCGCGAATGTTAATCGCACTCAACGCTCTCCTTGAATCCAGTCCTAGACTAGATCTATTCGCTCCTTCCAGGAGATACTGACTGAATGTCTGGTGATTTGCGAGAAGACTGAGTGAGAGGTTTAGTTATATTATCTGTGTTATATTTTCTTTAATGTATTTAACATTATTTCTAACTAATATAATCAGTGTAATTGGCATTTTGTCGTTCTGGTTGAATAAATAAATAAATAAATCATAAATTAGCTAATCGATTCATAAATATTACGTTTCACAACAGTTCTTTTAACCCTCAGTCTAACAAACAAAGTAATAAGCAAATAGCAATCTCTTTCACTCAAATAAGAGATCAAAGACTGTTGTGCATATATAAAAATAAAAATCCTTAAGATCTGATATTTACTCCCCGCCTTATATCTCCATCTTAGGCTTGACTCAATATCTTATTGCACATGTGAATTCGAGGCTTCGTCTTAAAATCAACATTTTTTCACGACGACTTGCCTGCTCCTACTGAAAAAATAATACTATAAGACTACATCTAACTTTTCTATATACATTGCGGGTTTTATTCAGTAGTTTTACTAAGTTGGCAGTGTATAGGCGGCAGTGTATGCCGTACAAATGCAGATGTTTTGATAAGTTGTGCCTTCGGTACAAGGTAACGCTGAACGTTACAAAGTGCGAGCCTTTTGTCTAGATTAGGGGGTTGTTCCGCTGTTGCGTTTAGTCGATAGGGATCTTAATTTAATTTTAATTAGTGAGATGATCTTAGGGTTCTCACACAAAACTTTGATGCGATGCGATTTCGTGCGGTATATAGCATTGGTTCAAGTGACTATACAATGTGCGATGCGAATCAATTCGTCAGTTCTTGCAATGCTTCGTCTCATCGCAGTTTTGTGTTTGGGCCCTTAATCGACTTATTTAGAAAACTGTTTATGGAGAACAGTTTTTTTTAAAGATATTTCTTATCCAACTACACCAACTATATCTTATCTACTACACCCTAAACTTTTAGAAGCAGCACAAATAATTATTGAGAAAGGTCTGGACCATCCTAATTAATTTAATAATATCATAACTATGTACATATTATATTAAGTGTTAGTTATAACATCGCCTTGGACCAGTCTGTAAAGGTGTTATAATGTAATAAATCATCATCATCATCATCATTTCAGCTGAAAGACGTCCACTGTTGGACAAAGGCCTCCCCCAAGCGACGCCACAACGACCGATCCTGTGCGTCTCGCATCCACCGCACTCCCGCTACTCTCACCAATGTAATAAATAAATAAATGTTCTTTACTCTAAGTACTTCATTACCGTTTTTACTTGCGTGGGAGTCTCGTGTTACTTGTGGCAGGTACAAAATGTTTTCCTCTTCCATTGTACCCTAATAAATATGACGTTATCATTAATTTCAATCTAGTTTATTTCTTATTCAAACTTAAAAATCTTATCGATTTTAAAATACAGCATACTAAAGCAGAAGTGACACAGTATTAACCGTCCTCGACTCACAAAACGTACATTGCGATTTACTTTATTTAATTTCATACATTAACATAGCTCTCAAAACGATGAAGAAAAACATCGTGAGGTAACCGGTATGTCCTAAGCTGGAACCAAAAATTCCAAGATATTACGTGACATCCACCAACCCGCACTAAGCCCGCGTGGTAGATTACGGCCCATTCGCGAGAGCGAATCAAGTTTCAGGCCTCTGCTTTAGGAAACTAAAGCAAAGGCCTGAAACTGACAATGGGAATATTGCAAGGCTGATTATGCTCTTACTACAGTATGCTATCTTTAAAATGCATGATATTTTTAATAGAGTAACCCTGGAGTTTATTGCCGGTTCTTCTTAGCACACGACCAAATTGGAACCGTGCACTAGTTTCTGACGTTTTATAAGTGTCCATGTAGGCCTATGTGAATCATAATAATCATAATCATAATATTTGAATTATGATTTTTTTAAATTGAATTTTATCGGACCTGTATTCCCCGAATAGGTCATACAAGGGTGTATTTATTGTACCTACAATCCCATTTCACCTCTTATAAAATAATTTCAGAAACCTTTGTTTTGCAACTTTCCTAAAATTGTATAAACCTATTCTTACCTACTAAACATGTCCATGTCAAAAACCAACACGAATTATTTCACTAACTCCATAACAATACCTTTAACATCGACGACAAAGACACCCACGCAAAAATACCCTCAATCCTCCCGGCCTACGCTTCAGCAGGACCCCTCTCTAACCGGAGGGCGGGCGGCGCGCGCAGTCGTCCGCCATTTCTATCTGCAGTCGTTCGCCGCGCGGCCAGCACGCGCCATGCAATAACGAACCCATTATATAACACTACAAACAATCATCAACATCAGTGATCAGTGTTACATAACTAAAATAACATTACAACACTAAAAAATTAAAGTGCAAGTGATATACCCAAACTGTGTTAAAAGGACGCTCTCTCATACCAGGTACGGTACTCTCTACGAACGTTTTCGTACACACGCTACGTTTTATTATATAGTTTTATATTTACTATGTGGTTTTTAGGTTCGGAGGTTTTTTTAGCTGTTATATTTTAGGGTTTTAGTGGTATTTTTGGGGGACAGTGTTGTTTTCGTTAAATTATCATAGTTCAATGTTTGGTTTATCGATTTATTCTTCGAAACATAGTTAGTTTTACCGCTTTTCAGTTGTTTTAACTGTACGTTGTATTTTTGGTTGATTTAGTAAAAACGTAGGTATATTTTCGCTATGTTTCATGTAAAATAAGCTTGAAAAAGAAAGGTTGAATGAAAATTAATTTTGATTGAGGTTAGGATATTTTCTCTAGCTATAACTTGAAGAAAACAAGTATGCTTCTAAGTTACGTTAAGCAAATACTAGTTATTACGGTATATTAGAGTTTAGCCCTATATATCTTTAGTTTTATATATCCATTCAGTTTCAATCACCGCGCTCTCTAGAAGGTATTGACCCCGCGTTTTTCGATAGCGTACCTACCTTCGTGGTACTTGTCCATAGTACTTTTAAAAAATTTACTTATATTTCGACAATTTGAAAAATATATCTAATATATGTTGGTATAATGAGTAGGCACCTACTATTTTTTTTTTGTTTAAACAAATAAAATAAGTTAACGATAATGTTAAGCGTATTTTTTGATTTTATTTAGGTTGTTACTGACATTTCTTATTGATAAGTAAGTTGATAAGCTTTTGAGTAGATTCTTTCAAAAAATTTCATTATTTTTTTTATGTTCCACAACTCTCACACGACGCCGTCTAGCCCCAAGCTAAGCAGAGCTTGTGTTGTGAGTACTATAAAACTGATAAACAAATGTATATTTCTAAATACATACCTACGTATTATAGATAAATTACACCCAGACACTTTAACAAATGTTCATCTTAATCACACAAACATTTTCATGGGTGGGAATCGAACATACGACCTCCGGTAGAGCAGTCAGGGCCACTAACCACTAGACCAATAGGCCAGTCAAAAAATATCTAATAAAAATAATTGTAGCCATTATACTTAAGTTAGCCTAGTATCTTAAAATAAAAAATAAATTGAGAGACTCACGCATTACACTTATCACAGAACAGGAAAGTTTGTGAATCTGTGTGTGTATGTTTGTCACTCCTTCACGCTCGAACGCCTGAGTGGATTTCGATAAAACTTTGTATACGGGTAGACCATATCTTGGAAAAGCACATAAGATAACTTTTATCCTGAAAGAGATTCACGCATCACAGAACATGAAAGTTTGTGAGTCTGTGTGTGTATGTTTGTCACTTCTTCACGCTCGAACGCCTGAGTGGATTTCGATAAAACTTTGTGTATGGGTAGACCAAGTCCTGGAAAAGCACATTTATCCTGGAATTATGCTCCCTTGGGATAATTTTCTATTATCACGCGGGCGAAGATGCTGGCAGAAGCTAGTAAATTATAACCCGGGAACAAGACTTGGCGCAATGGTTGAGCGATTGGCTGCCGCGCAGCGTGTCGTGGGTTCGATTCCTACACCGAACAAATGTTTGTATGGTCTGCAGATAGATGTTCCGGCTCTGAGAGTGCTGTTTAAGTAAGGTTACATATTTGTGAGTGCACCTACGGTACAGGAGTAGTTTATAGTGTGGGGTAACGTTTTTTCAAACAAATAAAAAAGTCTTATGACTTAAAAGGAAAGAAAGATTTATGTTGTACATTGGATCCTACCCTCGATTGTGATCTCTCTCTGTCACTCAAAGGTTTCCTGGGAGAAAACTCATTGTTGAGTTAAGCTCGCCTTTGCACATAAATTATCAAATCCATGCATTGAAGTTAAGTTTTTTTTTCGTGTGTACAATAAAGAATAAAGAAAGAAAGACAAAATATTTTTTTTTTTTTATTCTTGAGGTTCGCGCTTGACCGCTATCTCTCCTGATGGAAAGCGACGATGGAGCGTACTTACCTAGAAGTAATCTATTCACTCTTGACTTAAATATACTCGTCTATATCGTAATCAATCATCTTTACTTTTTAGCTAAAAAATTAGGGGTAAACTCTTTATAATATTGGTAAAAACGCCATTACAGAACGCTTGTAACATATAGCTATTATAGGCACTATTGCTATGCAAAGAAGATCTACGTCATATAAAAATATGATACAATAGTTTTTGTGCCTTTTAGGGATGCCCCAGGACGTGACCATTTTTTCTAGGACGTCTTTATAAATAACATGATTGTAATATCAAGAGACGATAAATCACTTTTCTGGATGTACCTATGATCTTAGATTGGATAAATGATAAATTATATTTATTTTGCAAATAGGGTTTTTAAAAACACTTTTACACGTCAATTTTTTTTAGTCAATTTAAACTAGATGAAGCCGGTGTTTCCTAGTTGACTACCCTGAGAAGAAACACCGAAACCAACTCAGGGGTCTAAGTCTGTTATACAGCCAAACTTATATTTAGTAAGTGTGTTTGTCATCTAAGTCCTCCTTAACGGCTAGACTGATTTAGATGAAATTTTATGAGTATATTTGAATGGATCCCTGGAAGGTTTGAAAATACAATTAAACCCGGTAGGTAGCACTGCAATCGGGTTTTCAAATTTTTATTCTGACGAATAGCCAGCATTCGAACAGGACTACGTCCGTCGGGACCGCTAGTCGTTATATATATAATTATTCTATACGTGTGTCTACTACCTAACTCCTAAACGGCTGGACCGGTTTGGATGAGATTTTGTGGGTAAATTTGAAAGGGTCCCTGGAAGGATTGAAATCACAAATGAACTCGATAGGTGGAGCTGCTGATAAAAATCTAGCTTTGGGCAGAACATCGACTGCTGGGACCGCCAGTATAATATAGATATTGCAAAAGGCCTCCCACAAGGTGGATTGATGAGCTGGTGAGGGTCGCGGGAAACTGTTGGATGCGAGACGCATAAGACCGCTCGTTGTGACGATACTAGGGGGAGGTCTATGTACAACAGAGGACATCTTTTGGCTGAAATGATGATGATGATACTGGAGGATTGTTTGACAGAGTCACCACGGCTCTTGAACACAAAGGGCCACTGAACATGGCGTCAGCACAATCATTTCTTCTGTGTCTGGGTATAAAAGCATAATCTACCTTTTAATATTCTCACTGCTGATACTCAGGCCTCTGGGTATAATTTATCTACACTTAATATTATAAAGAGGAAAACTTTGTTTGTTTGTAACGAATAGGCTCAAAAACTACTAGACCGATTTTAAAAATTCTTTCGAAAGCTACATTATCCACGAGTAACATAGGCTATATTTTATTTTGGAAAAAATAGGATTCCGTAAGATATTTGAGTTTTTCGGACACAAGGTGTAAAAAGTCAACCAGAAAAGTTACTTATTTTGCGTACGCTGCCTAAACTATAAAAGATAGAACCATAAAAATAATTAATTGTAGATCTTATAAATATCTACCAAAGTTTGTTAGAAGAAACCTACTTTCACGCGGGCGAAGCCGCTGGCAGAAGCTAGTCTATAAAATTCATGTAATTAGAAACAAGTATGTTCATCAGTTGTCTAAGTACTCATAGTACAAGCTCTGCTTAGTTTGGTACTAGATAGAGTTGTGTGATTTGTATGGAATATTATATTTTTAATATTATTTAAAACTAAGAATCGCCAAACTTAAGTGTCAATAGGCAGGGCACATTGCTCGCAGAACGGACGGCTGTTGGGGCCGAAAGATTCTGGAATGGCGACCACGTATCGGAAGACGTAGTGTTGGAAGGCCTCCTAAAAGGTGGACCGATGAACTGGTAAGGGTTGCGGGAACCCGATGGATGCGAGACGCACAGGACCGTTCATTGTGGCGACACTTGGGGAGGCCTATGTCCAACAGTGGACGTCTTTTGGCTGAAATGATGATGATGGTTATTTAAACCTAAGTTCCTTACATAATCCATTTATTTCGGTTACGTTCATCCATAAGCTCAAACACGCATACCTCCTTTCTTCTCCTTTGTTCAATAAGTTATCATATTGCTCCACAGCGTTTCGTGGGTTCGATTTCCGCACGGAATAAATAATTGTAAGCCCTACAGATACAAGACGTAGTAGTTACAAGTCTTTGTGGACCGTTGAGTTTCTTGCCGGTTCTTCTTCATAGGAAACGACTAATTGGAACCGTGCTCTAGTTTCTGACGTTTTAAAAGTACCAATGGAGGCATATTTGAAATAATAATAATAATATAATATTCCACAACTATCACACAACGCCGTCTAGTTTCAAGCTAAGCAGAGCTTGTGTTATGAGTACTAGACAACTGATAAACATACTTATATGTTTCTAAATACATTCATATTATAGATAAATTACACCCAGACACAGAACAAATGATCGTGCTCATCACATAAACATTTGTCCTGGGTGGGAATCGAACCCACGACCTCCGGCATAGCAGTCAGGGCCACTAACCACTAGACCAACAGGCCAGTCAAAAAATATTTTTTATTTATTTAAACTTTGCCCCATTCTACGAAAAACTCTTGTATCGTGGGTGCGTTCACAAACACTTACATACACAAGACATCCAGATCCAGAACACCTGATTTATGACTATACTACTGATAAACATACCTATATATTTAGAAATATATAAGTATGTTTATCAGTTGTCTAGTACCCATAGCAAAAGCTCTGCTTAGCTTGGGACTAGACGGCGTTGTGTGATATTTGTAGCATATTATTATTATTATACCTTTATGTAGGTCTAACAAATATTTGTTACGTGCGGGAATTGAACCCGCTGCCTTGCCTTCAAAAATAAATAACCAGAGTAGAGTAGAGTCTCTACTCCAACGGTTCTAAAATGCTTCGAGTTGCAACCTAGGTTCTTTTATAACTCGAATAGCTACCCTAGAGTTAACCCAACTAACTCTAACTCCGAGCAGGGTAGGTTGGTGTAAGCGGCCACAAATGACACTTGCTTGACATTGACAGTTGAACTCTACGTTCGCGTTCAAAAATACGAGCGTAGAGTATCTACCCTGATGACGTCATAAGAGTTAACTCTAACCTTATTTTTATACGTAGGGCTTTGGGCGGAATTCACCAATAAAAGTAATCGCGTTTAAACTTTTGGCTCGCAAAATCGCGTTTAGCCGCTGTCACTAGTGTCAGTTGTAAAAATACAGACAAGTGACACTAGTGACAGCGGCTAAACGCGATTATGCGAGTCAAACGTTAAAACGCGATTGGTTTTTTTGGTAAACTCGGCCCTTAGTTGATACAGTCTTTCACACAGATATGCCAAACAGTAATCTTTCATCTTTTTGTGCCATGATGCTGTTGTGTACAGATTTTGTTATACGCGAGGGGTTACTGCAGCCGCCTGTGCTGTACAAAGCAATTATCTAGACATTCTCTGGGGCAATAAGATAGCTAGAAATAGTCTCCTGGGGCTTATATTGCCCGCGTTGACATGAATAGGGCGAATAATAGTGTTCGGGGTTTGGGTCATAGGGCTCAAACTGACGGTCGAGTCTTTGTGAACCTTAAATGGATTACAGATTGTCGAAAGATTACATTTAGGTTCTATTTAAGATTGCGAATCAAGATAACTACAATATACGGCTATTGAATCGATTGCAGTTATGTTTAAAAATAAGTATTTTTGAGAACAGTGGTGGCCGAGTGGTAACGCGGGTTCAAACCCAGCCAGGCGCATTACTTTATATAATTTTTTTCATCACCAATGCTCTCAAAACGGTAAAGGAAAACATCGTGAGGAAACCGGCATGTCTTAGAACCAAAAATTCGAAGACATGTGACATTCACCAAACCGCACTGGATCCGCGTGGTGAATTACGGCCCGTTCCCTCTCCTAGAGAGGAGGCCTGAGTCCCAACAGTGGAAACATTATAAGGCCAAATATAAAGTATTTTTGAAGCCGCCTTACCTTTGCCGTATGAAAGTATTTAAAATCTTATGATTGAAAAGATTAACAATAAAATATTTGCTCTCAAAATTGACTCAATTCTCAAAAAGTCAGCCACTCCTTCTCGTATAGCCAACATATGCATCAGAATGTATAAGTTTAATCTCGTTATTAATTGCCTTTTGAACCCATGGCGGGCTATAGGGGCTATTAAAGCCACAATGTGCCACAGTTTTGCAGCGCAGTGTAAAGAGATTTAATTAAGTGTCAGTCAATGTGAACATTCTCCCAGTTTTCATGTACCTGTGGTTTATTTACCCTACTTACTACAATACAATGCCTTTCTTTCTTTACCTAAGTTTGTCCCATTATCTATAGTTTGGTCAGCAGTTTTTCGGATCAGTGTCGATGTGGACTTGTCTGCACTTTATTTATGGTGGGAAATCAACAAATAACTTTTCCCGATCCGGGGGGAGTAAGAGAAATTGTCAGACTTTTACCGACTAAATCCCAGGTCCTTTCGGCAGGCATTGGACGGTCGGTAAGACTTTGGCCCTAAAGGACCCCATCAGTTATGCTGTCAGCTCTTTGAGTTGCGCGTTCTTATCGGACGGCGAGCTACCCATTGCTCATCGTCCGCAAGCCAGGAACCGTCCTGCAACTGCAAACGTTCAGGGCGTCTCCTGCGGCGGCAGATGAATTGCATGTCCCTCACGCTTTCCGCCACCTCCTTTGCTCGCATTACTGTTTCCCATGCCCTCTCGCTCCACACACTACAATATCTCCTCCATATTTCTCCTCTGTTGAAATTCGTCACCATGATCCAAATTCGGTTGGAAGGTTTACATAGAATATAGTTCGTCACGCTACGAGGTACTACATGCGATATACGATATAACTGAAGAATTATGCGACAGCGGAAACCACTATTTATGGATATATATAAAAAAAACTATCATTATATATTGGAGCGATTTATAAACCATACCAACGTAAACAACTTTTTAGAATTATAGTGGGCCCTGGGACGAAGGCAAAGGAGGAACAGGAGTCGGTTTTTAGTCAGTAAAAGTCTGACACTATATCCCGCTCCGCCCAAGAGCGCAATTTGTCATAAGATGATTTTCCCACCGAGTAAAACTCTCAATTGGAGCGACGAAAAAGATCAATAGTTTTTGAAAGAAGACAAGAAGTACTATAATTTACCTATTTCAAAGCTGCCGCAATGAACCAAAAAAAATGTGGGATCTAATTAACAACTTAGAATTAAATAAAATTAAAACACCGCCCCTCCCAACCTTCCAAACTAATGTCAAACGCTGAACTTCTAACAGAAGGTAATTCAATATCGTCCCTTAGCTTACAACACCGCTCAAGGCGAAAATTGGCGGTTTTCACATTTGAATGCCTTTACATGGAGCTGCTCATTGCGCGTCTAACCACTGGTCACATGATATAGATTTCAGCCAATCGAAAGCCATAATTCGAAAAGTAGTGATGGCGTGCAAGTCGGCTGGCCTCTCAACACCGCACAGTTTTTTTCGTTTCCTGTAAATTCAAAAATTGGCTGTTTTCACATTTGAATGCTTTTAGATGGAGCTGCTCATTGCGCGTCTAACCATTGGTCACATGATATAGATTTCAGCCAATCAGAAACCATAATTCGAAAAGTAGTGATAGCGTGCAAGTCAGCTGGCCTCTCAACACCGCACAGTTTTTTTTCGTTTCCTGTAAAGTTGGTAAAAATGACTTATGCGGTGTTGTTAGCTAAGGGACGATATGTGACTTGTTCACTTCTTTTTTCACATATAAAGGCGCAGACTTAGCAAAAAAATTAATAGACACATATCACACAAATACTGGCAACACATTGATGTGCGATCATAACTATACAGATGACATATCACTAAATGAACTAATAGTACAGTTAAAATAGACCAAAAAATCGGGGTAAGGTTACAATAAGTCGCATATAGCTGAAGATTGGTCCTTGGTGAAAAAAGTCCTTATCGAACCGACACAAGAAAAAAATAAACTCGGGGTCAAAGGTCACAAAAACGAGTTTTCATCATAAAATTAGCTCAGAAATTTTTTTTTTGATCAGATTATGTACATATATTATTACTTTTTTTTCCTAAGAGCCACCGTTTTGAGATATAATGATTCAAAAAGTTGAAAGAGGTTTTTTTATTATTGGGCAGGAAAATCATCTTATGACAAATCCCGCTCTTGGGCGGAGCGGGAGATAGTGTCTGACTTTTACTGACTAAAAACCCACTCCTGTCCTTCTTTGCCTTCGTCCCAGACGTCATAATATGCACCTGTTTTCACGTCACCTTTGAGGTAAAGTATTTAGCGTGATTTTAGGATTCCGTACCTCAAAAGGATAAAACGGAACTTCCTTTCCAGGTGTCGGATTGATGAGGACTTTTTACGTTTCATTAATGATGGTGTTTTAAACAATCCTACCAATTTTCAGCTGGTTGGGAATTATTGTGACCTTGGATGTCTAAATTGACCGAACTACGCACACACTATAGGATAACGCAGTGCACCACGGACGAAATAATTAGGATAATAGACGACCTCGATAGTAACACTAACACTGGTCTGGATGATATTAGTACTAAGGCAATAAAATGCTTGATGCGTTGAGCAGCTAACTATATAAATGCCTGTTTACTACTTGGTACTTTTCCCGACACCCTCAAGGTAGCTAGAATCAGTCCTGTTTACAAATTTGGAAAGAGAACTGACCCAGGCAACTACATACCAGTGTCAGGGTTACCTGTTATGTCCAAAATATTGGAACGCGTATTTTATAGTCGCATAAATAAGTATTCGATACATAAAAACATCGAATAAAACAATATGGCTTTCGCCTGAAATCAAGTACTCTCTCGGCTGCAATTGATCTAGTTACCAAAATTAAAACCCATATAGATCAAAATTCCTTAAGAATATTCATCGATCTAAAAAAAGCGTTCGATACCGTAAGTCATCAAAAACTGCATCAGCGTCCTAGCCAAGTTACGACCGTTTTGTTTCGATTCTCTTGCGTGCCACGTGCCACGCCGATTACTCTGTCTGACGTCATATCAACGCTCAGTCACGTAATCAGAACAAAGGATTCGGAGGCGTGGCCTATTCGAGGCGTTCGACGCAAGAGAACTTTAAGAGAATTATTGTAGCCAATAAGCCTGATATAGTGGTGGACGTGGCGGTGGACTAAAGCGAGAGGCGTGCAATGATTGTTGAAATATTCGTTCCGCATGTTTTCTTTTCTGTCGACATGTAATATGTGGATTTGGCGATCATTGTACCGATAATCGTGTCAGCCAATGACTTAATAGGCAAGAGCCTCGACCAACACCTTAGGAAGCTCTCGATAGGCGATTGAATCCACGGCTTAATTCAGAAAGCGGTACTTCTGGACACGGCTTATTTAGTATTTTAGTTAGTTAGGAGTTAGTAACTTTATATAGTTAGGAGGTTCTTTTCTTTGGAGCCCTGACCGTCGGTAGCTTTGACCCTGTTTCCGATACCGATGGGTTGTATTTAAAAATGTAATTTATATGTAATATTGATGAATAAACGAAATAATAAATTATATTAATTTATTTGCTAAAAGGACGATATAATAATGGAATGATAGAAGCCAATGTATTTGACAGTTGCTGTAATTTTTGGTGAAATTGGAAATTTTCAACTTTTTTTTTAAGTAAATCTTTCCGATATTTTAATATAGTTATTTTGTTATTCGGGGCAAAGACGAATCCAACAAATCAAAGATCATTGAAATCAGTCCAGCTGTTTTGGGTTATAAATGGTGTAACTAATACGACTTTGTTTTATGTAGATATGTACTAGCTTTTGCCCGCGGCTTCGCTCCTACTACTATAGACTACTAGAGTAGAATAACTCTACTTAACTCTGCCCTACTCTACCCTACCCTACCCTACTCTACTCCACTCTACCCTACTCTACCCTACTCTACCCTACTCTACCCTACTCTACCCTACTCTACCCTACTCTACCCTACTCTACCCCACTCTACCCTACTCTACAGTATATTAATTTAATATACCAACTTCAACTCTTCATTAATAGCATTTGTGGAAGAGACAATTTAATATACCATTAAACACATCAACCGGTCAACTTCAAAATTTCATATTGTCAAACTTTCAACCATTCTTAACCATAGACGTTACGTTTAGCTGTCAGTTGCGTTTTGTTATACCACTTTTTAGGTCACGTTCCACGGTAATGGGATAAAAATCTTATGTCCGTCTACTGGTTCTAAGCTACCTCCCCACCAATTTTTAGCCAAATCGGTTCAGCCGTTCTTCTGTTATATATAGTGTAATGAACACGACTTTCTTTTAGCATAGCATAGCATAGTCGGCCTTATAATGTTCCCACTGTTGGGACTCAGGCCTCCTCTGTAGGTGAGGGAATGGGCCGTAACTACGACTTTATTTTAGCGACTTTCTTTTATATATATAGATTATATGTGGTTACACAGACTAGTCACAAAAACGCCTGTTCGGGAATATTTGATATCTTTAGCTTGGAGTCTAAGAAATAGGATCCGGCTTGTTTTAGCAAAACCTTATTGTAGTCTATTATTGGGTTGGATATCTTGTTATTTCTGTACCTCTGTATCTAAGTTATTCAATATCTCATTCCCAACTGTGTGTATATTGAAAATAGCGATTGAGGGACTATTTCAGTACGATCGATAGCTGTATTGTGTTTCTGCGTCTTGCTTGCTCAAGAGCTTGGTCTATGAATTAAATTGAATTATTTGTCAAAATTATGAATTTCTACGATATTTTATTAGGGTTAACATTATCATCATCGTCATCATTTTAGCTGAAAGACGTCCACTGCTGGACATAGGCCTCCCCCAAGTGTCGCCACAATGAACGGTCTGTGTGTCTCGCATCCATCGGACTCTCGCAACCGTTACCAAGTCTGCAAAATCTGATAGTCTGGCAGCTAATTTAACCTTAGAATGTTGGTATGGCCGATCAATATGCATACATACTAGCTTCTGCCAGCGGCGTCGCCCGTGTAAAAGTAGGTTTCTTCATACAAACTTTGAACCAAGAAAAATTTGAAACGGTGGACACCAGTGACATTAGTAATTGGTTGATCTCAATAGAAAAATACCTGAACGAAGTCTGTTCCATTGCTCAAGAAGGAAAGTTCAATTCCGATCGAAAGTTGAAGATCATCGATGTCGCGCAAGATAGGACATGGCGTTTCGCAGATGCCAGTTTTTACCAGGACTGGAATTTTCTTTTATCGCTCGAACAGCGTTTCCCACTTCTATAGCCTTTAACTTCAAGTCCTGGTAAAAAACTGCCATCTGCGAAACGCCATGTCGGGTTGTCCGATGGTAGAAAGTACAAACAGAAACAATTAAAAAAAATGCTAATTCCTTTTCAGGTTTCCTTACCCAGGTTGACAAAAGTGGAACAATTATAGGATCACTATTGTCCGTCCGTCTGTCTGTAAGGGTACCGTATAAGGATTCAATTTTTTCTTTTTGAGGTACGGAACCCTAAATATACGTTTTTTGCGATTAGGACAAATCATCGAGACTCGAAACAATATTTACAAAGATACTTTTATGCAGGAACCTCAGTGTGCAAGTCTAATTCACACTTGCCCGGTTTTTTCCAACAAAATGTATTTTTCTTTGTCTAAGCACAAGCCGGGCATCCGCTAGTTAGGTCATATAGGTCAAACACATCTGATTATACTAACCAAGGCTGACAATAAACCAACCTGATGTACTGTGACTAACATCAATAACCGCCCGAAATAATCCCTATAGCCTTTTTCTTTCTTCAAGGAAGGAAGGTATTGTTACCACTAAGTGTAATTTAGGAGGAAAACTGATGCAAGTGAAAGAGATGGCGTATACTGTTGTATGGCTTTATAAAGGGAAGGGGGATTAGGGAGGATCAGAGGGGCAATAGCATGTAACTCGTGACTTACTTATGCACGGTTGTTTACCTTCGAGTATCAGATGTACGCTGCAAGGGATGATAAGGGGAGGTGTTTGTTTTTGTCGGTAGTAATATATATGTTTGGAGGTAAGCGGAACAGAGAGTAAAGTCCCGCAAACCTTCGTTGAAAAGGGAGGATCCTCCGACCAGACGGTTGTTATGTCTGGTGGGCAACTGCCCGATAGATGATTTCGAGCTGTTCTGTACGTTCCAATCGCGCGGAGAACTTTAATTGCGCGATGCAGGATTAGTTCTTAAGTGACGTCATAGATATCGCTACACATTTTTTGGTGGGCAAATCATCCAATGATATACCGCGTTCTTTGGCGGATCGGGAGGGTTTGTCAGACTCTTACTGACTAAAAATCTACTCCTGTTCCTTTGTTGCCTTTCATACCAGGGCTGAGTCTTCCTTTCAGAAGCAGACCCTTGGCCCCAGTAGGCTTCGACCCTGCTGGGCCCCTACGGTTTGTTGACATCTCCATGAAAAAGACCCTTACAGGTATGGACAATATGCACAGTAGGTCTAATTAATTAAATACATGAAAATCCGATAAATAATAAACATTTAAAATACAAAAATAAAAATTAAAAGCCAGTTGCTATTTTAATATCTATATTAAGTTTTTATTTTTTTTTATTTACATTGTTCTCACATGACAGCGACAAGAAACATATAACAGAGATATTTGTAATTACAAAACATGATTGAGAAGACTGGCCATGGAGTTTCTTGCACATTCTTCTCCATATAGATCTACGCTTTGGAATGTGCTTTTCTGACTGACTAACTTCTTGACATTTCAAAAGTGCCTGTAAATGGTTTATTTGAAATAAAATGCTTTTGATTTTGATTTTGAAAAAAAGAAGTAATGTCCTAACTTAAAACAAAAATTAATCACATTATTATCAATTTAAAATTTAACTAAATTACATTATTAACATATTAATCAATTACATTGTAATTGAATTACATTACATTACAAAAAAAACTTAAAGGCTAGAGTGAATAGGTCCTTAATAAACTAGTGCGCCTGACCATCAATGATTGCATCTCCACTTACCATCAGGTGGGATCGCAGTCAAGCACTGGTTTATATCAATAAAAAAAAATAAAAAATAAAAAAAAATTACAGTAGATACATATTTTATTAACCATAATGGTCAGATCTCTCTGAAGCTCAAATGAAAGGCTGTTCTTAATTAAATACTTATGTTTATATTGTATGAAGCACTTTGTATGTGCGCCCTCTATGGACACCACAATATTCATAGTAGGACCGGATCAGGGATTTCAGTAATTAACACTATTGTCTAATACACAGGCGTTTCCTTAGTTAATTAATCTGCCAAGATTGTGTGAGACGTAATTTATGATTAGCCTGGCTTACCGCCTGTTGATTTCTTATCCTCCGGGTGTGAATGGGAACCCATATAATTGAAGTTATTGTTGCATTATCTGTATTAGATACATTGAAATTGTATAATAGTTTGTCTAAAGAACGATTAGGTTGCAGTCTGTTTAGTCTAACATATACTAAGTTTTTGTTTAGTTTCTTATTATAAAGATCCGTACTGTGCTGGTGCTGTCGGTGCGGCTGCGGAGAACCTCAAGCGGCGGAAATGTAACAACCTCGTGGCCAGTTATATTTTTGAGCCGTTTGAGGTTGAAGATCATCCGCTTTTTAAAGAATTATCCAAACGCTTAGTTGATACTTCGCGTGACCCAAGGGCTGGCTTTTACCTCGGTCAGAGAAAGCGCATTGCCACGTTGTATGGCAATCCATACAACGTGGCAATGCCGCCAGCCTTTTGGGCACACTTCCAGTCGACAGCGATGCGGAGGAGTTTTATGAATATATAGTGTATATATATATTTTAATTAGTTAAGTGTTTTTATTTAATTAAATAAAATTCACTCTTGACTTAAAAGATTGAATACTTCAATCTGTAAAGATATCGTTGTATGTTCAGATGTTGATTTATCAAAGCTTCAAATAACTTCTCTCGTTCTGGGTAGAGCTAGGAGTGTTACACTTTTACTGACTAAAACCCACGTGTGTTTCTTTTTTCAAATACTATAAACTAGTGCTTAACTGCGATCCTACTTGATGGTAAGCAGTGATGCAATCTTTGATGGTGAAGCGCACTAGCTTATTAAGAGCCTATTCACTCTAGAAAGACCGCATTAAGCATCGATGCCTTTTGCGGTCCAGAGTTGCGATGACTCTAGTGATTTTAGTCACAAAAAGTCTGAAACGTCCTCACGCTCCACCCTTGAGTGAGAGAAGTCATTAAATGATTTCCCACCTAAAAAAAACGCCCGCTTGTAAAATTCATCCTATATACTTACTTAGATCAGCTAACATACTGCAGTCCATTCCCAATTTACCTTTAAACCTTACATTGTCGGCCTCTTCCCGGAGCAAAGGCACGAACCGTAAAATCCCATGTAATTTGAATGAGTTCGGGATTGGAAGTTCGCGAAGATGTCGCGTCGCGAGGTGGTGCCCGCGGAGCCTAAAATAAACCCCGGAATATATTAACCGAGCCAGACTGTTACGTAGGCACTGGGCTGAATAACCGAGACTTCGTTAACCTTAATATACTTACTGCTTCACGGTTACGCAAGTAATAACTGTAGGAAAAAAGCTTGGTTAAATATTACACGCGTATCTATACACAATGACAGGAATATCTACACTAATATTATAAAGAGGTAAAGTTATTTTTTTTTGATTTTATGTTTTTTGTTTGTAGGAGGAAATCTCTTGAAAGTACTGGTCCGATTGCGAATTTTTTTCCCCGATAGAAAGCTGCTTTATTCCTGAGTGAAACAGGCTATATTTAATGTATGCGGGCGAAGACGCGGGCAAAAGATAGTTATAAATAAATGCGAAAGTTTGTGAGTGTGTATGTTTATTACTTCTTCACGCTCGAATGGGTGAACGTGTTTTAATGAAACTTGGGACCTAGGTAGCCCTGGAACAGCACAAATAATATTTTTTTTACTTTTTGTCCTGGGAATATTTTTCCTTAAGATATTTTTTTATAGTTATCTTTGGATATCACTTTTACGCAGGCGAAGCTGCTACCAGAAGCTAGTCTTAGTTTTCTAGTAAGGTTCTAGTAAGGTTAACTGTCGGTCTGTTACACTTTCAAGGTTAAACTACTGAACCGATTTTGACTTAACTGGCTTCGTCTGCGACTCATCCGGACGAAGTTATTGGCTAGCTAGTCTTGGTATATAATAAAAGAGAAACTGATTATCAGCAGATAGCCGAAACTGACTGACTTTTCAGCAGACAGCCGAAACTGACTGACATATCAGCAGATAGCCGAAATTGGCAGACATATCAGCAGATAGCCGAAACTGACCGACATATCAGCAGATAGCCGAAACTGACTGACATATCAGCAGATAGCCGAAACTACTAAGACTGTCCTCATCGAGTTTGTCGTGAAATTCTGCACAAGGTTTCCTTTTATGACGTAGGCGAGCACTAAGAGATGAAACGTGGCTAAAATAGTCTAAAATAAAACTTCAAGGTCCTCTTAAAACCTTAGCACAAAAACAGAGATTACAATCACAGACCCACTTAAACTAGCTCGCCAACTACTTAAAACTTTATTTAATAAAAAAGCCTTAATTTTGATAAACTGTACTTTCTAGCGGCACTAACACTTACTTCTTGAACTACCATTAAAAGTGAGCCTAAAATATGGCAATAAATTAGGCTAGGCTAGGCTAGACCAGTCCACTACGGGGTTTATGCCTATTGTATAGTTTATATACGGACTACAAAGTTTTGTAGGTAAAATGGTGTGTATTTAGACTAATATAGTAAACCTGAGCTGTAGAACCTAGAGCAGTGGTGGCCGAGTGGTAACAGCCCCGATTTACGAATTGTAGGTTGCGGGTTCAAACCCAGCCAGGCGCATTACTTTGTGTAATTTTTTATTTCATCACCACTGCTCTCAAAACGGTGAAGGAAAACATCGTGAGGAAACCGGCATGTTCTAGAACCAAAAATTCGAAGACATGTGACATCCACCAACCCGCACTGGGCCCACGTGGTCGATTACGGCCTATTCTCTCTCCTAGAGAGGAGGGCTGAGTCCCAACAGTGGGATCATTATAAGGCCGACTATGCTAATGTAAACCTGAAAGATTTGTTTGTTTGAATGTGCTAATCTCTGGAACTACTGATTCGAATTGAAAAATTATTTTAGTATTGCATGGCCCTTTTATTAAGGAAGGCTATGTTACATCACGCTATGACCCATTGCAGCAGAGCAGTACCCATGATAAAAAAAAAAAAATTTAGTTCGGAAATCATCCAATGACATCTCCCGCCTTTGGGCGGAGTGGGAGGGCGTGTCAAACTTCTACTGACTAAAACCCACTCCTATTTCCTCTGTTGCCTTTTATTCCAGGACCGGGTTTTCCTTCCTGTGAGGCCTCTACTGTTTGTTAACATCTCTTCGAGATGCGCGTGGAACACTACGCGCCGTCGACGACTTGGGCTTGGTCCAGGCGGTTACCGCACGGTCGGACGGTGAACTACCCATTGCTCGCCGTTCGCATGCCCGCGCCTACGGTGGTCGAAAATCGGGATCGGGATCCTGGTTTTCGAGTTCTCCTAAATCCTGTTATACTGTAATATTATTTTACGACACGGTTAGCGCAGGGGTTGGGCGAGTTCGATTGCCGCATGAAATAAATATAGGTATATACGGTACGGGTCATTGACAGTTGCTTCAGGTCTGACTTTTTTGTATATGGGATTTAAGACAGAAAAGAACCGGCCAAGAACGTGTCGGGCGATGCTTAATGTAGGGTTCCGTAGTTTCCCGTCCGTTACAATAAGTGTCCCCACTTAAAAGTTAAACAAGAAGTTAAATTTTAGCCACAATGTAATTTAATTAAATCCAATTTTTCACAATGTAACAGAACCCTTAAACTACAACGACTATCAACCAATTTTATCCAACAATGATTTGTATTAACCGTATATGGTTAAATTACAAACTTAGATCAGAAATTATTTTTTACAACTTTTCAAAAACTGTGCAACCCATCAAGTTCAAAATAATTTTCCTAGAAAGTCTTTATAAAGTTCTACTTGTAACAGTCATTAATTTTATCGCTTAACATATTTGTACTCGTTACTAAATAATGCTTAGAAACCCAAAATATTCATAATCGTTCGATCGATATTCATGAGTCGATTTTTAAACCGACTCATGAATCGATTCATTTCGGAACGTTGCAACACTGTCTCGGGCGGCCATTTTCGAATTGTGAGATCCGTCGGATATATTGTTTTTGTGCAGTACGAATAAAGAAATACTCTGTGAAGAGTTTTCGTTTACATCAAAAACCCCATCCTTCTGAGCGTTTTTCATACTTTTGAGAATTTTTTCATATTTTCTAAACTTATGGTTTAAAAATTAGAGGGGATACACATTTTTTTTTAAAATTTGGAGCGATGATTTTCGAAAATATTAATATTATCAAAAAATTATTTTAGTAAACCCCTATTCATTTTTAAATACCTATCCAAAAATGTATCACACGCTAGGGTTGAAAAGAAAAAAAAAACAACTCCCCACTTGTAGGGGGTAACCTAATAAAACATTTTTTTCCACTTTGCCGGCGTAATCGATATACATTTTGGTACCTACCAAATTTCAGCTTTCTAGTGCTAACGGTCACTGAGATTATCCGTGGACGGACGGACAGACAGACAGACTTGGCTAAACTATAAGGGTTCCTAGTTGACTACGAAACCCTAAAAAGCAACAAATTGAGAACCTCTTTCTTATTTGATGATATCCCGTTTCCAAGGTATCCATGATACAGATTTTTTGGTATAAAAAAACGTGTTTAAAAAATACATAAACAAAAATGGTTTTCGTCTCTGACGTCGCCGCAGCAATCTCTCAACACGCGACAACTGCTATCTATCATCATTTGTTACAGTTAAAGATAATAACAGATTACTTACACAATTATTTCGCTGATCCTTATCTATGTGACAGCGCCTACTCTATTTCACGTTAATCTTGAAAGAGATACCGACATCCTGGAACGAAAACGGCAACTAAAGGACGCAGGTTGGTGTACACCTAAGAAAAAAAACTGGACAAATGCGAGTCGGATTCCAGTGCGCGAGTCCGACTTGCACTTGCCCAGTTTTTTTTTTTAGGGTTCCTTACAAACTTGCCTATGAAAACAGTTCAATTCCCGAATCGGGATACGAAGATTTTTCCAAATCGCAAAAAAAGTTTTTGTTTTGTGGCTTAACTACAAATTTAGTTTTCAGCTTTTTTCCTATACTTGTGTTATGACATCTTGCTTCATGCCAAATTTCAGGATTCTAGGTCAACAGGAATTACCCTGTTAATTTTGATTCCTTTGAGAGTTTCGAAATACACGTTTTTTGCGACATAAACTGCCGTATCTTTTTTTCCTGTTAACTTAAAAGTTTGATTTTTCCAAGTTTCAAGGGACCGCAGACCTGAGTATATGAGATTTCAACTTGATACCTTCATGCGATAACGGGTCTTAACAGATAGTCAGAAAGACAGACAAACGGACGGACAACAAAGTGATCCTATAAGTGTTCCGTTTTTTCCTTTAGAGGTACGAAACCCTAAAAATCAAAAGAATCTAGGGCTCATTTAGCCAGGTATTGCTGCATATCTACGGAATCGATAACCACAGCTACAAGACCATGAGAGTGTAACCGCGGGAAAAGCTGATACATAATTGAATACAGCTAAGGACTAAACCAGCACAAAGGCGTACAGTAAGTACAAGTCACCAATTCTAAAGCGGGTCTTGATTTCCCTCGGCACTTAGCTGCTGTGACTGCCGCGCCGCCTAGGTCTTAAAATTTAACTGTATTACAACTTTATGGCTAGGGAAGGGTGTAAATCAATACAAAGTCTTAACGTCGAGATGGGATTCGATGCTATAAATCTAAACTGAAATTGCAGGTAGAAGGTAGCGTCTGGAAGTTCTGACCAGAAGGTCAATTCTCTTATTTAAAAATCGTTCAGTCGTAATGTTATCATGGTTGTTTTGGGAAGTTCCTATTTCGAATTCAGCGGGAAAAAACGTTCGGGTATCAATATTGTGTGGTTCACTCAGAGGACTCGGTACAGAGAGAGGGAGGGAATGGGAAGCAGATACCTTCTTCTGAGAAGCAGCAATGCGTGAAACGAGAAAGCGTGAGGAGGAGATAATCCTCACGTCCGACCAGAGACGTCCTGGGAGTCGGGAGTCACCCAGCCATTACAAACGCAGGCTTGCGGATAGCAAGCAATGTGTAGCTCGCCGTCCGCAATGCGCACACGTTATTTAATGATTTCCTACCACAAAAAAAAAAAACTGCTCATCAAAACAATTCGAAAAGCTCACAGTAACTTTCGTGGGCATAAGCAGGTGGACCTATTGTATATGTACGCACCAGAACCGGTTTTCAGTACACACATACATAGGCTTAAACTTCTACCCAACAAAGTACGAACTGTATCTCGAACAGCCCATACGATCATGTACTACTTATGGCAGTGGAAAGACTGAAGTTTTACCAGCAGTTACCAGGTTCCTAAGTTTCATTCAAGCGTGTGCAGCCGCCATGAATTCATTAGCGACGTTCGAAGTTACGAACGTACTCGCATTTACTTGGGCGTTTGGTAACTGGGACTACAATGTGAAAGATAAAAGTGGTTTTCTTCTCCTAACATATTATTGACTGGCCACTCACCAATAGACCTGTCTGCTATACTGGAAGGTCGTGGATTCCGTTCCCATGAAACGTGTCTACAAAACAATAGACCCAGAAAAGCCAATGCCCGCCAGGGCCACGGGATTTTTTTAAAGAAATACCGTTGTTCTAGATTGCTACCAGAAGTCCTGGAAAGGTGGGTTTTAGTCAGTTAAAATCTGACACGCCCTTATACTCGAGCGGAAGAAGTCACTGGATGATTTCCCTCATTAAAAAAAAGTATATATCGGGTTTGTTGTAAAAAAAACCAATTGTCGATCATGCTCGCCTATGTACATTCAGCCCCCCTAGCCAAGTTACGATCGTTTCGTTTACGTCGAACGCCTCGAGTCGGCCACGCCTCCAATTCCTTTGTTCTGACGTCACCTCAACGCTCAGTCACGTGATCAGAACAAAGGAATCGGAGGCGTAGCCTACTCGAGGCGTTCGACGCAAACGAAACGATCGTAACTTAGCTAGGGGGGCAGCTGTCCTATATTAATTGTTTTTAAAAAGTTGTGGGCGTACAATAAAGAAAATCAATATATCTTCATTCATTAAACGAATGGAGGAAATTATAATTATTACAGAAACTAGTTATTGCTACCGGTTTCGCCCGCATAAAAGTAGGTTTCTCCCTACAAACTGTGGACTCCTATTTCATCCCTATAGGTATTGAATTTTGGAAAATCCTCTCTCAGAGAGACTAGAACCGTGGAACTTTGTGCAAAATTTCACGCTCCTAGTCTCAAAAGTTTCGGCTGTGCAGTTTCTCCTATTCTATGTATCACACCTTTAATCCAACACCACACAAACAGACTGAAACTGCAGAGCGCTAACTTTACAGATTGCGTTATAAACAGTATTTAGTTGAGTGACGGTATTGGATTAAAGGTGTGATATATAGTTATAGATAAATAACATTTTGCTTATATACCCCGAAGGCTTGTACTGCTCACATTTCACCAGTAATGTGTAATTTCCAAATAATACTGGGCGAACAGAGAAATCAAATAGGTCTTTCTCTATGTTAACTACAATGTTATTTCAAAATATGTATGTGTAGGACGAACCGTCCGGTAACCGTCCGGACCGAGCCCAAGTCGTCGACGGCGCGTATTGTTCCACGCGCGCCTCAGGGAGATGCCAGCCTACTGGGGCCATGGGTAGTGTGAAAACGAAAACCGGGGACGAAGGCAACGAAGGAACAGGAGTGGGTTTTTAGTCAGTAAAAGTCTGACACTATCTCTTGCTCCGCCCAAGAGCGGGATTTGTCATAAGATGATTTTCCCACCCAAAAATAAAAAATAAAAAAAATGTGTAGGACGAACAAACCAACTCTAGCGTTGTCATTCTTCTAGATACTCTCTCCCTTCCCTCCTTTCCTCTCTAAACACACATTTACAGGAGTTATTCACTTTTACTGATTTCATGTAGGCCTCAAAGGTCAAGTTTACTTTGAAGAATATGTCATAGTTTTATATTTTTATCTTGCAGAGTGGGTAGATCGTGGGAGTTCAGTTCACAAAACGAGTGAGTGTTTGTAGGCGTTCGGATGCGTTACTGTAAAAGAAATTAAGTTCAAAAGGGACCTTTTTGAAGGTGTGTTGAAGCGTTTACATGTGCTTTGGCATTTGCTGGGGAATATCCCTACCCTTTCGCATTAGGATATTCATTAAAGTTTCGACTTTTTAACGATCGTCATTGCTGAGAGACTTAATTCCGCCAAGCTCATTCCATCATGGAACCACCAGACGTACCCAATTGGTTTCGCCACATTTTCCCCACTGCGAAATGTTCATTTTAGTAGTGTTGGTAGACCTTTGTAATTCTGACTGTAATGATATACTTAGGTTATAATTGGGTAACCCTAAGGTGACCCAATTGTAACCTGTTATTGGTTTGATTGGGCCCTAAGGCCTGCTGGTTGCTATGATGGCATAGCCAGATGACTGGGGAGACCCCCAGTGGACGGGCCTAGGGCTAGGTCCGAAGCTAAGTGAGGGAGGTGTCAAGCATCGTCCTGTGGTATGACAAATGAAAAATTTACCGCTTAACATAAGCTTGACCTTTAGTAAGTTTCATATCTAATTAAAATGTCAAAGAAAAGTTTTCAACAGAACAATTTTATGAAATAATAAAATATTATGTATATAATTAACTTAAATATTAACCAACTACGAGTATTATTTTATAAGCTAAATACGTACATCTATAGGTATTATATACTAGCTGTTGCCCGCGACTTCGTCCGCGTAAAGTAAGTTCGTAAAACTGTACAATCACTCTGTGCTTGCAATTCATTCCGAAAGCATCGCAATTATTTATTGTGCTTTAACATAAAACGGTTAATAAGCGGATACCCAAATTGAGAACCTCCTCCTTTTTAGAAGTCGGTTAAATAAGCAAATTACCTTGAGGAAATATGTTATGTACTCGTCCAGTCAATGAATAGAAAGAGCATGTATGTGTCGTAGCAGTTGTCATTTCTGACTATCCCAAGGGAAAAGGCATGTGTATGCATGGGCATATATGTATGTTTCTGGTTTATGTGTCTACAGAGGCGTCACGGCATCCTCTTTTTGTGCAGGACTCACCGGTTGTGGGTATTTCGGAAGGTATCCGTGTCGAATTCAGCGGGAAGAAACACTCGGGTCTCACCATTGTGCTAATCGCCCGGAGAATACGATGGAGCATACGGTGGAAGTCAGTCCCGCTTGGTCGGAGCGCCGGCGCCGCCTTGTCCTTATGGGGGCGATTGGTAGAAAAACTGACAACCAGTAGCCTCCTTCAGTGAAGCACTACGATCAAAGAAGGTGGCTGAAACTATGAGGGATAGGACATCTTGACTCTTCAGCGGTCGCTGCAAGGGACGCTCCGGGTGTTAAAAGCCGCAAGGCAATTCCCAGCCATCGCAAACACGGGATTGCGGTGGTGCTGTCCAGCCGTCTGGTCAAAGCAGTCCTGAATCGACGGCGCGTAGTATTCTACGCGCGACTCAAAGAGATTTCAGCAAATGGATAGGGCCCTCTAGGGCCGATGTCTGCTAGGGCTGCAAGATTGATCGAAAGAGTTATCTCCCATAACAATTTTCGCCTCAATAACGTTTCACTGAAGAGTTTAAGCAGTTAGACAGCTTTGGTAGAGGTAAACGAAAGAGCATAATCGGGACACCGACCTACAGCTGGATAACGTGCACTGATAGTGAAAAGCCTTAAGTGAATCCAAAAACTACCATCATCATCCGGCAGACATTAAGTCCGTCGCTGTACATTTGTGCATAAAGGATTAAATAAATAAATCATCAACTATCTTCTTCCACAACAGTACTTATGAAGAACTTGCGAGAACATGCTTGCATTGATTGTTGAAGTTTGATCATTTTGAACGTTAGAATTACTTGTTCATTTACCTAGGATATTTTGGTGTGTATTTAATAGACGTCCCCGTATATAAAACAAATGTTTTTTCCATAGTGGGAACTACCTTACGAAGAGTCTCCAACTTATGAATAAACTTCGGCGAAACCTTGTGCGCGTGCTCCAGACGATTCACAAAATGGTAATATCAGGGTACTTTTAACCGAACCCAGAACAGAAACCGTTCGAAACACCCACAACAGTCCTGAGCTTATCCATAAAACATTGATATTACGGTTAACAAATGTAGCAGCCGATTAGTGTTATCCCTGAGACTGACCTCCCTTAGAAGGTTCTTCCAGTGTTGGTCACCAATCACTGCAAGGAGGTAATGTCCAGATGTCGACGTAAGGCTGCAAGGAATCTGAGATACATCATACGTTGTCAAACTGTGATCAAAAAACACATTCGATACCGTTTTATATGAAGCAGTGACTAAATAATAAAACACATCATTATTAATCCGCAAGGTGCCATAATGCCGGAGGACACAGTGGAGATGTGCCCTGCAAGGGCGGAGCACCGCCGTGTCCTCGTGCCAAAAAAAGGTGCCATCATCATCATTATCATTTCAGCCAAAAGACGTCCACTGCTGGACATAGACCTCCCTAAGTGTCGCTATAATAACCGGTCCTGTGAGTCTCTCATTCATCGGATTCCCGCGACCTTTACCAGGTCATCGGTCCACCTGGGGGCCATCCAACGCAAGGTACCCTGTAACTCCTCCCGAAAATGTGGCCGTGTTATTTTAAAATGAATAATTAAATACATATAGGTATTTACTTTTATCGTCTTTGGATGGTATCCCTTGAATAATCACGGTCAATTAGCTTGTTACAATAATGGGAAAAACTTAATAAAAATAAGCAGTAGGATTGTTAAAAATGCCTCCGTCTAACACCAGTTTAACCATAACTGTAAACGTGGGTGATGGCCATTCTTCTGCCACTCAGAAAATTACGTAAAATACGCAATGCCATCTATCAAATTCAGTATGAAGTTCAACCGTCATTGTCATCATTATTTCTACTTTGAGTCTTTAGATGGCGTTGCGAGTTGCGTGTGGTGTCATATTTTACTTCTCGAAAACTTTGAGCTTTGTTTGTCTTTCATATGCTTTGTTTCTTTGCGATGAAACAAAGCATAATATACCAAGCGTAATATATCAAGTTACACACAATTTAATGTATAAAAGTTATCTACATCGATTTCTAAAGTTAAAGTTTAATAATACGCACTTCACTAAAAATTTCTACAGATATATTATATACGTATATTTATAAAAAAAATTGTAAGCATGCAAAAATATATAAAAAATCTTATTCACGGTGAAAAAATAAAACAAAACTTTCCCCTAAGAAAGCCATATGGGATTCGAACCATCTTTACATTACATGCAAGTCTAGATACGAAACCACTGCGCTACGGTCTTCGACGTTAAAGACATAAAATAGACGTTCTTATATAAACGTCATAATTGACTGGTTGGCTCCCTAACGATGATAGCGTGATGATTTTCGTTTCAGAAGTTAAATTTGCAGCTAAATGGAATAATGTAACATTATAGTACGTGATTTTAGTCGCCGCTTTGATTTTATTATGTGTTTTGATTAGTTTTTACATAATATTTAGAAGATATCGAATAGAAATGTCTATTTTATTTTGAAAAATTGGTAAAAGTTATTTTAATACAAAAAAATAAGACAAAATAATGTCAAAATTTTTAACTGTAGCTGGGAATCGAACTTGCGGTAAATGTCGTTCAATACCTACATTTTGGATTATTGCTCACCCCCCATAGCAAATAGCGTGATAATTTATAACCTATCAGTTGCCCTGACCTATAAGGATTATGTATGCAAAATTTGAACAGGATCGGTTCAGTACTTTTTGCGCCAATTAATACCAACGCAAAATAATTTTACTGTTTTATTATATGTATAGATATATAAAAATAAACTTCGAGATACTTCTCCACATCGCTGTCATCTGGGCTCACTGGAATCGTGCCCAGATGACTATCAGCATGAGCACATTGAGTTGAAATGTCAATGTTTTTTTTTTTCTATAATTTAAGTATAGCATTATGTTTTGAAGAAGAAGACGGAAAGATGCAGCGTTAGAAGGCCTCCCACAAGGTGGACCGATGACCTGGTGAGGGTCGCGGGAATTCGATGGATGCGAGACGCATAGGATCGATCATTATGGCGATATTTGGGGGAGGTCTATGTCCAACAGTGGACGTCTTTCGGCTGAAATGATGATGATTATACTTTGTATAGAAACCAGAGAGATGTTACTAAGGTTTGACTCCGATTCCGAAAGTTTAACGTCCGATTGTTTTCACACCTTCGATTTCAGTTTCTATCAATTCAAATACGAACTTATGTTGGATGTACAAACAAGTTTATAATTGTGGAGCGGGGAACCTCCCTCACCATTACCTTCTGTCAACTACTACTTCACTTGTTGTAGTATTTCATTTGAAGTTTCTGCCTTCGTCTTTGACTCCGATTTTGGTTCCGATTCCGACAAACCAAACTTTAAAATTCCGTTTCCGAATTCGGTTCCGATATAACCATTTCCATTATATCCCTATAAATACCCAGTAAACGTAGTGAGAACAATTATCATAATACATATGCTGATAGATTACAATCAAATCTATTCTATACTTATAATAAATCTGTAGAATTGAAAATTCTGTACATTGAAAATATAAAAAAAAAAATATATGGCAGTACTAGACCGATACCGAACCCAAAAATGTGATTAAAAAATTTTTTGTCTGTCTGTCTGTTTGTTCAGGCATCTGCAAAAACTACCGGTTCGATTACGATGACACTTGGTATATTATTCTTTAACCTTTTGAGTAGTGTAATTAGAGACACAATAGAAAGACAATGACCGAGCGAACGCCGACATTTGCTCGGGGTTTAATGAATTAATATCCTGGGCACCACACACCACACTACTTTTTATCCCGGAAAAGTATAAACAATAAAAAACAAACTTATTTTTCGGTTCAATCAATAGATCCGATTACTGTACCAACCGCTAATAATAAGTTGGTCGTAGGTTACGTCACCCGCAGTGGAGTTCACTAAGGGGCGCTGCACACGGCTAAGATACTATAATATTTTATCTTAAGATACAATATCGCTCGCCACACAATTCAATGGACTATTTATTACACACGACGAAGATAATAAATGATATTCCATATTTTCGTATCTCATAAAACCATTTTCGACTTGTACGCGGACGAAGTCGCGGGCAAAAGCTAGTATCAGAATATTATTTCATTGTAACTAGGAGCCCACAATGACTGCCAAGGATCAGCCTTGTCAATTGTATAGTAACCATTGATGGAGACCGATCGATTGCAATACAATTGAAGTTCATATCTAGATTCAAATTTTAACCTTCGTCACATCGATAGCAAGAGCTGGAATTAGTGGAAAACTGTAAACAAATTACATTTCCGTTGACATTTCAACGGCATCGATACCATCGACTAATGCAGTAGACACAAACGCAAAGCTACTTTTTTATTTGATACTAGCTTCTGCCAGCAGCTTCGCCCGCGTGAAAGTAGGTTTCTCCTAACAAACTTTGGTAGATATTTATAAGATCTACAATTAATTAGAACATTTTATGGTTCTATCTTTTATAGTTTAGGCAGCGTACGCAAAATAAGTAACTTTTCTCGTTGACTTTTTACACCTTGTGTCCGAAAAACTCAAATATCTTACGGAACCCTATTTTTTTTCCAAAATAAAATATAGCCTATGTTACTCGTGGATAATGTAGCTTTCGAATAGTGATGGAATTTTTACAATCGGTCCAGTAGTTTTTGAGCCTATTCATTACAAACAAACAAAGTTTTCCTCTTTATAATATTAGTGTAGATAAACTAGTGTTTGACTGCGATCCCACCTGATGGTAAGCAGTGATGCAATCGTTGATGGTGAGGCGCACTAGTTTATTAAGAGCCTATTCACTCTAGCTTTGAAGACACTCAGATTATAATTGGATGGGAAGACCACGACAGGCAAATTGTTCCAAGTGGTTTTTTTTTTTTTAATTGATGTAAACCAGTGCTTGACTGCGATCCCACCTGATGGTAAGCGGAGATGCAATCATTGATGGTCAGGCGCACTAGTTCATTAAGAGCCTATTAACTCAAGCCTTGAAGACACCTAAATTATAGTTGGACGGGAAGACCGCAGCAGTATCTAAAGATTTAACACTTCCTTTTTATACACTGATTATTAAATCTTTAGAAAATTAGTTATTTGAAAATTATATCAATCGTTTATCGTTATATCAAATAAAATTATAGATTCAGTGGTTATACGAGTATCTTGTAAATATTAGAGATTTTGTAATTATACCTTATATTACTTACCCACATACAAACGTGGCCTTTATAATATTAGTGTAATATTTACTATACGTACTCCAACCGAACTCACAAAAAACCTTTCAAAGCTTAAAAATATAAACACTTAAAGTTATCGTTAACTTGTAGAACGGTTTCCCAGTCGTCCTTGAGTCGAAGGTCGCGGCGCTTTCATTGGTCAGTCCAAGGGCGCTGGAGCAGTGTCGTGTCTAACTACGTACAACTGTACTCTAGTTTGTGACGTGTGACGTACGCTGGACGGGGTCACATTAGGCAAGGCGGCGGGGGCTCGACGTTTTGTTATTAATGTCTTAAGTGGAGCACCTAGCGTTCTGGGACCGAAGTTATGTAATATCAAAGCTGTATTATTTACCAGCTTTTGCCTCTAGCTTCGCCTGTGTACATAAAATATAACCTATGTCACGAAGGAATAAAGCAGCTTTCTATCGGTGAAAAAAAATTAGCAATTGGACCAGTATCTACTTCCAGAGATACCTAGTACAAACGAAAAAAAAACATAAAACAAACTTTACCTCTTTATAATACTAGTGTAGACTTTACCAGCGACTTCGTTTGCGAGAATGATTTCAAAAAACTTTCAATATCATCAGCGTCATCTTCAGCCGAAAGCCGGCTACTATTGAACGTAAGCTTCCCCAAGTGTCACCGTAACGAACAGCCCAGTGCGTCTCGCATCCATTGCATTCCTGCGACTCACACCAGATCATCGTTCGGTTATGGGAGGCCTTCTAACGTCTTCTTTCGTTTTTCGGTGCGCGGTCGCCAGTCTAGCCCCCCTAGCCAAGTTACAATCGTTTTGTTCGCGCCGAACGCCTCGAGTAGGCCACGCCTCCGATTCCTTTGTTCTGACCACGTGACTGAGCATTGAGATGACGTCAGAACAAAGGAATCGGAGGCGTGGCCTACTCGAGGCGTTCGACGCGAACGAAACGATTATACGAACGAAATAACTTGGCTAGGGGGGCAGAACCTTTCGGCCCCATCGAACATCCGTTCTACGAGCAATATGACCTGCCCACTGCCATTTAAGTTTGGCGATTCTTCGGGCAGCACTCCGTAAACTGTGTATTTTGAGGATAGTTTTTTAATAATGACATACATATATAATGACAGTATTCTTTGTTCATTAATTACAATTTGTGCCCAGTTTCAAGTTTACGTGTCACGCAAATTATGGAAATATTGCACAAGCTAATGATTATGAATGAATGAATGGCGATCAAAATGGAAAAACACTGCGCGTAGTATTTTCTACTAGTAGTAGCAATAGTTATGAATGATTGATTCAAATATGAATTTACTAATTATGGATAATTTTCGTGGACAGTTTTGGGAATTGGTGTTTTTTAATTTTTTATTACACAAATATAATCAGTAACGGGTACGGATAGAGCAATTTTTTTTGTAGTATTATAAAAAATAGGAGTGTATAAATTTTTGTAATACTAGGAATTTTATTACTCCTGAATCGTGAATGCGTTCACGAATATGTAAACTCACGTACATAAGACCATACCCGGAACAACTATGTATCTGTAGGCCATACAAAATACCTATGTATTTGATTTGTTGTGAAAAAGAGATGGTGCCTCTCTGCATGCCTTATATTAAGATTTTTTTTTGTAAAATATGATGGTATTGTTCGTTAGAGTCACCACGATCCTGAAACGGAAATGTGAAGGTTATGAGAGAGCATGGAAAGATTTGAATGCACACGGGATTTATTTGATGACTAAACATACCAAAAAAGGCCGTCATTTCCACGTATTAGCGATGGGCTAATTCGAATTTTCTACAACTCTAGATATTTGGTTGACACGAGTTAGTTGCAACTCGTGTCAATGGGCGAAATTCAGCTCGATCGGCCGAGTCAACTCGGTCTGCCGAGTCAGTTAACTTAAAACTTAACTTTCTATAAATCGGTTGGCATCGTGACTCGCGTTGTCTTGCTTTCATTCAGCCGTTTGCAGAACCGCTACCGAGTGCTTACTCGAGTTGAAGGAAAAGCAAGTCGAATTGACTTGTTTGTCGTTTTGTCGAGTAACTCGGTTAAAATGACTCGCTCATCGCGCTACGAAATGTCTTGACGAGTCTTTTTTTTATCTTAGAATTGTTGATTCATTTTTTACAGACTACTAAGATTTTTTTCACACACCTGCCAAATACCAGCTTGATGCCCTGGAGTTAATTGAGGAGCGAGCCAAGAGGATCATCGGTGATGATGCACTTGTCGAGTCAAAACTCCAAAGCTTTGAGCATCGACGCCGAATTGCTGGCCTGTTGGTTTTCTATCGATTACACTTCGGGGAGTGTGCGTTGGAATTGCACAATTTAATTCCACCAAGTCCGTTCCATCATCGGACCACTAGACGTACGGCGTTGCACCATCGGTACATGGTGGACATCCCGCGTACAAAGCGTTTTGGGAACACATTCATAATGCGTACAGCTAAGGAGTGGAATTCCATGCCGGAGTCTGTGTTTCCTGATAGCTACAACCTAGGGGTCTTTAAGTCAAGAGTGAATAGGTTACTTCTAGGCAAGCGTGCTCCATCGTCGGCCACATCATCGCTTACCATCAGGTGAGATAGTGGTCAAACGCGAGCATATACATAATAAAAAAATAAAAAAACATGAGGTCTTGCATAAAAATTGTCTCCAATTAACGCTGACGTAAACATGATCGGCGAGTGTATATAACATCATAGCATATCAGTATTTAGAGTTGAGATACAGACGGTTTGGTACACTTGTCCTTCCTTTATCGTATTCCCCGACATCACTTACGAAGCTTTTCCTATTTTTATTTCAATAACCATTTTTTCTCTAGTGGTTTTCCTGTCCCTGACCCACTTGAGCAGAAAATAACTCAATAAACCAGGTTACCTTGTTCAAGGAGCTCACAAATCTATTGCCCAGTTACTTCCTACAACTTGCGTGAGAGAATAAGCAGATGTAACTAAATTGTGTTACTAAGGCAACATAAACTTGTTGGTTTACGCCAAGAACAGCGGGTTGTAATAATTTGGAATTGTCTTGTAGATTTTGTGACATGATACCTATTTGAAATCACAATACAGCAGCGCAGAATATAATGTTTTTAACTGTCCCTGAATGCTATTTTTAGCGACCTGGACTGCGGGGTTGTTCAACAGAGTTAACGTGGCACTGAAATGCAAAGGGTAACTAAAGGAACACAGGTGGCCGGGTTACCCGGATTTCTGTCTTGGGTTTGGTGTTAACAATACTCTTTACTTTGGCGTAGAGTCCATTAGAACCGTTCCTTGTTTGTTAAACATATTTAGCTCCGGCTATTCATTCATTTTTCCTCTATATACTATCACAGCTCTTCGTTTATTTTGGAAGCTTCATCGTTATCATTACAGCCGAAAGACGTCCACAGCTGGACGCATGCCTCCCCAAAATGTCACCACTATGACCGGTCTTGTGCGTTTCGCATTCATCGGATTTCCGTGACTTTCACCAGGTCGTCGGTATACATTAGCTCCTTAAGGGGATGCAACTCGACATACATTTTCACTGTTTTTCATACAACCGCTCTTTCGTGATTATTTTTATATTATTAAGAAACACAGTAACTTGTGGATATTATCTAGGCTTCTATTGTAATCAATTTATAAATTTGTGTAAAACTAATCTCGTAAAGACCTCTAAAAATCTGCTATTTTGCATGAACTTTGACACTTCACAATTTAGTCAAAAATTAAAAAAGTATAACAATAGAAGCCTTGCAAATTTAATTAAAATTCTGAATGACGATCATTTTATTCAAAAACTTTTAAGGGTAAAAAAAACACGTATTTTCTAAAACAAGTTTTGTAAAATATTCGAGTAAATCACGGAATTACCGAATGCTAACAGAGTTTTCAGGCGTTATCTCTCTTTTTTCGCGTTCCCTTTTCATCAAACATCGCGTTGGATAACGTTAGGTGAAGAAACAAACTTTTAAACCATGCTCGATGTTGTCGATAGACGAGTGAAAAAGGACCCTCTTAAGCTTGAAGCTCCTTATAAAACACAATCTTCTATTTCACTATATAAAACTGTTTCCATTATGAAACTGATCTTTTCTCACTAAATATTTTTAGGCAGTCCTAGTCATCATTGATTTATTGTTCGGAACTCAGCGGATACGGAGCACGGTTAAGGCATTATTCCGTGAATTCCGGCGCGCCACGGAATTTGCAGCATCGCCGGAATCCGCGATTGCGGTGTGCGACTGCAATTGTGCATTGAGGGCGGAATTCGCAATAATGTCTGTTGTACTAGTGTCTGTTGTAGTTATGTGTGTTATATTGGTATCCGAGGCCCAAGAATCAAGAAAAATAGTCTTGTAATCGAGTGGGTAGTCGAAACAGAATACTCGGGAACACCTTGGAGAAACGAGCCATGCTTTCACGTAATGAAACATGTGATACTCGTGGGCTGGAGCTGAAAATCATTGTCAGGTGGTGGTATTGTGTTAACATTTGGCATTATGCTGAGCTGAAGCCCTTTTGGCATTATTCAGTGTACTTTTTGTTTACTGTTAAGGTGCTTCCGTTTTTTTAATGCCAATGAACGTTCTTTATATTCTCTATCTCTTTATATACAGAGAAGACATCTGCGCTTGTAAAATGGTATTATTAGTAAAAGTTTCCTATCAATGTTTTATAGGTCAGTCTTGTAGCGAACTATAAAAACTAATGCACTTGAGTAAGTAAAGACTTGGCAAATGCTATTATAAGTTAAATAGTCTACCACAATGCCTTTATAAGAACGTTATTAGTAGTGACAGATTTATAGTCTTTCTTTATAGGATTACTTTGCTAGTTGGGTAATGAACAGCCCAAATTTTTTGCATATTCATTCTCTACCAAATCGGCAGATTAAATCAGACTACTGTTCTATTATAGAGCTGTGGTGGCCGAGTGGTAACGGCCCCGACTTATGAGTTGTAGGTCGCGGGTTAAAACCCAGCCAGGCGCATTACTTTGTGTAATTTATTTCATCACCACTGCTCTCAAATCGGTGAAGGTAAACATCGTGAGGAAACCGGCATGTTCTAGAACCAAAAATTCGAAAACATGTGACATCCACCAACCCGCACTGGGCCCGCGTGGCGGATTACGGCCCGTTCCCTCTCCTAGAGAGGAGGCCTGAGACCCAACAGTGGGAACATTATAAGGCCGACTATGCTATGTGTATCTTTAAAATCTGACAAAGTGTAAATGACATTTTTGGTTGTAATCTTAACCACTAAAGAGGCCTCCTTTAGATAACAAATGACGGAGGTTTTGATCTGCAAGGAACATCTACCTGAAGGTTTAAAGTTCTCAATGGTTATGATTCCCTTCTGTCACACTTATCTGTGCATTTTGAGGATCTCGAATTTATCAGTCGTTGCCCGCAGGTTGGCTTTGTGGCCGGTCTATTGGAATATCGTGTCCTGTTACATGGGATTTAGCTATAAATTTAGAGTGTGCGCGGGAATTGCATGACTTGTTCCTCATTCATTTCTACCATCGGACAACCCGATGAACAGCCAGTATCCACCCTTACTTTGTTGTAACCTCTACGGTCCGGATATCGAGGGACTGGAACAACTTGCCTACTGCGGTCTTCACGTCCGATTATAATTTAGGTGTCTTTGAGGCTAAAGTGAATAGGCTCTTAATAAACTAGTGCGCCTCACTATCAACGATTGCATCACTACTTACCATCAGGTGGGTTCGCAGTCAAGAACTAGTTTATAACAATAAAAAAAAAGACAAACTGTGTACGTAATAATATAATCCCACTGATATTATAAAGGCAAAAGTTTGCATGTATGTGTCTGTGTATGTTTTGTACTCTTATACACTCAAACGGCTGACCGGCATGGAACATGAGTTTTTTTTTCGGTGGGATTGACATTGACATGCCCTGCTCTTGGGTGGAGCGAGAGATAGTGAGACTAAAAACCTACTCCTGTTCCTTCGTTGCCTTTCTTCGAGTCTTAGCCAATATTCAACTATCGTGGAAATACGCTTTAAAGTTTTGTTTCTATTCACCCCCAAGTTTCTATTCACCCCATTTAACTGAATGTAATAATAATATCATGCACCAAATTAGTATGTAAACTACAAGCAAAAAGCGACCTTATCTCACACCGCAACCCATTTATTCAATGACTTATAGGTAGCTATCCCAACCTAAAGATGTCAAGCGTTTAGTTACAAGTATATCACAAAAACAAAGCGTCAGGTACTCAGTTACTTGTTCAAATATCTACGAAGGAACGTGACCAATTAGCCTAGTTACCACTTTTAATAACATTCCTAGTCTCTGTCAGCCCTATCTGTGTCTAGATCGGAATTTGTATTCACTGTGACTCCTAGCCTAGGTACGATGGCGGGAATTAAGCGGGAGCTGGCTCTTGGACTATTTGCTGAATTTTCGGGATGCTTTGTTCTTTGTGTGCTTTTGTTAATTGCGATGTGGCGGTTGGCGGTTATGATTTGTTGTAGGTAGTTGATGTAGTATTGGATATATACAGAGTGGTCTTTGACATCGACGTACAAACGAATATCATGGATCAAGTATTTGATTCTGGACCCCCTAGTGGAGGAATTTTTCGTCGGTTTTTTCAAATTATACTATTAAAAATTGATATTACACATTGATTATTTTTTCTTGGGGCATTATTTAAAGCTAGCGTTCATAGTAAGTTAAATTACTTGTGAATGAATGAAATTAAATTCTTTAGCCTAAGAAAAAATACCTAGCTCAGGTGCTATTTCTAAGCTTCGAAAGTGTTGGGCACGCCACAATTATGGCGGTAAGTCCCCTCTTTGAGGCGTGTTTGGAAAGACCTCACGGCGTCCTCACCTTCCGCATGACGCAGGTTCTCACCGGACACGGTAAGTTCGGGAGGTTCCTGCACCGGATTCGTGCGGAAACGATGCCCGGGTGTCGCCACTGTGTGGACCGCCCGGAGGACACGGTAGAGCACACGGTGGAGGTGTGCCCCGCTTGGGCAGAGCAACACCGTGTCCTCGTGGGGGCAATCAGTGGCGGCGATCTCTCGCGCCGAGCCTTGGTTCAGGCCATGGTCCGGAGCGAGGAGGAGTGGCAGGCGGTCGCCTCCTTCTGCGAAGCCGTAATGCTAGCGAAGGAGGCGGCCGATCGCGTGAGTCAACGGTCCTTACGCTCCAACGCCGCCGCAGGGATTCCGATCCAGATTTCCGGCCACCGAAGGCGCGGGCTTGCGGACGGCGAGCAATGGGTAGCCCGCCGTTCGACCGTCCGGTAACCGTCCGGACCGAGCCCAAGTCGTCGACGGCGCGTATTGTTCCACGCGCGCCTCAGTGAGATGTCAGCAAATCGTAGGGGCCCAGCAGGGTCGAAACCTACTGGGGCCATGGGTAGTGTGAAAACGAAACCCGGGGCCCTGGGACGAAGACAACGAAGGAACAGGAGTGGGTTTTTAGTCAGTAAAAGTCTGACACTATCTCTCGCTCCGCCCAAGAGCGGGATATGTCGTAAGATGATTTTCCCACCCAATACAAAAAAAAAGTTTCGACAGTGTTGAGTGGATTTTAATCTGTTTTAATGTAATGTAATGTATCTAAATGTAATGTAAATTTAATGTATCTAAATTAAATACGAATTTCTAGACTCAATTGATGTTTGCCCCTTCGCATAACTTAAGCTGCCGATTCAGGTTTGAATTCAGTAATACTAAGAACTATTGATGAGCTAAATCATAATTAAACATTTAAAAATAAAAAAATTAAACCTACAATACCCCAAGATACACAGGGTCTTTAATACCTGGGACAGTCTTATCATTCTAAGTCTAGAACGTTCCAGAGAATTCTAAAGCATTCCAGAGCATTCCAGAACACTTTCCCTGCACTATTTCCGCAAAAAGCTAGTCCCCAGGGCAGAGAGGCGTCTCATCGTGGTATAAATTGTCGCTCATTATTTCCGACCATGTGCCGGAAATCCTTACATTTTCGTTATTACCAGGGGCCGGAATTAGATAGAGTTATTCATGTACTTGCATCGAAATGTTGATAATAATATGGATCTTCCCGGGATTTGTAATAAAAAATCCGTGTGGCCAGCTATATTACAAATAAATAATACTAAAAGCCTTAGAGATAGATAAGACATATAAAACAAAGATATTTCATTAATTCCTTGTTTTATTTGTCATATACTAATATTTTAGTATTTTTCATGGAAAAGATCTCTCTACGTCAGCTGAGGTCAGGTTAACAAATTTTTACACTTCCTCCTCCTCGTCACTAATGCAGGAAGAATTTTTCAGCTATATTTCTTTTGATAGTGTCATAAAAAAATCTGCCCCTTAAAATTAATCTCGGTATTTGGGGCATATCCACTTTATTTTTTTCGCTATATACAATCGGTGTAAGTACATATTTAACTCTACCTAATTCCGACCTCTGGTTATTACAAAGACAGGGGGTATTATTAAGGATTAACTTGTAATGAACATAGATGTATGATTTCTCTTGATGGAAGAGGTTGATTGATGAGAAAGGTATCCTATCCCATTGTATGCTGACTTATATCTTTAACATTGTTATCCTGCTGTAATCCAATTTATTTGCGGTCAGCATAGTATGTCTATTTTAATTACTTTTTTGCGCCGCTTAACTTAGACTGATGAGATTATCGTCGTGAGATAGTTCTCACGACCTCCGCAGTGTCGCTAGTTCAACTTTAACGGTGTGCATGTAGTCGTGTCGACGGAGAACTTTAATGTGTTATAACGTAGCAAAAGGGGCACGGGGCGCGGCTGCCCGCGGCACCTTGACGAAGCACTTTTTTATAGGACCACGAGGGCGCCCGCGTAACGCAGCGTTCGGCCTAAGAGGATAAAACGGGGGTCCAAAGTTTGTATTGAAAAATGCGACTTTCACGCGGTTGAATTCGCTGGGAAAAGCTAATAATGAATATTTTGAATATGAAAGTGTGGAGATTTTTTATGTAAAATAACGTAAGTTGTTAAAGTGGGATACAAAAATAATAGAGATACGGCCCCGCGTGCCGGCTTAGACTGACTCCAACGAAATTACCTGCTCGTACTAAAAGAGTAGAAAATTCTCAAGTGAGAACTTTATGAACGTGAAATGAAAATATGTCTTGGTATGTTCCTTATAAGATGCTAATTAAATTACCATAGAACACGTTACAAAACTGATTGAAACGAAATTGCTCCGTATAAGCTTCTTATTCGCTTGCAAATCTTGTATAGTCTCGCGTAAAGCCTTGTTCTAGAAACATTTAGGGATTTAAGAGAAATAATTAATTTTAAGATTGGTACACCTGGATTTTACTGCCACCATTTGACAACATAAATGTGGTAAGTGTGCGTGGTAGTATGTTGTTAGATATTAGCAGTTTCTGATTCTCCAATTTCAATCATCATCAGGTTTACCACAAATATGGCTAATGAGTATGGGGTCTTTTTTTTGGTGGGAAATCATCTAATGATTCCTGCTACTCTCGTTGGAGCGAGAGGGAATGTAGAGACTTCTACAAATAATAATAATAATAAATTTATTGAAACATTGTTACAAACGGTGCTTTAAATTAAATAATCTTAATGTATCATATGGTATGTAACTAATTGTGGGCTTCAATTGTGTAGTATACGGTGGTCCCCAAACTAGGCGGCGCCTGTATCTTGGGGACCGGAGTTAAAAACAGTAAAAATAAAACTGCTTTTTGCCACTGGAGAATATAACAAAATGTAAAAAGAATATAAAAAAAAATAAAATCAAAAATTTAAAACCACCTCTATTCTTTCAGTTGTCCTTTGCAACCCACGGAACCCTTACAAACTTTAACAATCCCGTAGAGTGCAGGGTCCTGAATTTGATGTCCAGATACTTGGACTTAAACAAAAAGCAGTGGATTGTAAACTGATAAACGTACATCCAAGGACAACAGAGGAATTAACAACGCGCGTGTATCGTCGGTCGTTCTCGCTGGTGAAGTGATGGCGGGCCTGGCACTCGTCGCCCCGCATCTCTAGCGCGACGTCGACGATGCAGTCCGACGAGTGCCGAAGGTAGCCGACGGCGCCCGAACAGTGACGTTTGAATTTTCCGAACGTAATTTGTTAGGACTTTTTTTCTAGTTTGAAGCAATAGGCTTACTTTCTATTAAAACCTAAAGATGATGTGGAAACTTCAACATAGTTTTTTGAGCAAAACAAATCTGTCAACTCTATAGGAAATATAGGCATGGCGATGTTATCTCCTCATTTATGTGTGACCTTGCCAAGTTCCCACACCATGCCTCAAATCACTTCTCATTTAGAAAGCCATTATAACCACCATAGCGTTTTCCACTGGGACGAAAATATGTACATTAAGGTTCTTGCTCCCGTTCCGTACCACAAAACAGTGACTTTCTGAAGCCTAGTACTCGGTAACAGTTGGGTTAATAGATTAAACAAAAATGTAATTATTATAGCATAGTCGGCCTTATAATGTTCCCACTGCTGGGACGCAGGCCTCCACTCTAGGAGAGGGAATGGGCCGTAATCGACCACGCGGTCCCAGCGATGATGTCAGATGTCACATGTCTTCGAATTTTTGGTTCTAGGACATGCCGCTTTCCTCACGATGTTTTCTTTCACCGTTTTAAGAGTAGTGGTGATGAAATAAAAAACACAAAGTAATGCGCCTGGCTGGGTTTGAATCCACGACTCACAATTCGTAAGTCAGGGCCGTTACCACTCGGCCACCACTGCTCTTAATTATTATAAATTCATATTTAATATTATCAATATATGATTTTTTCGTCTGACTTAATACATTAGCCCAAAAAATAATGAACAACATGATATTTTTGAAAATGCTTTTAAAGGTCAGCGGGGCTCTATGTGGGCAGAGGCAGTATGATTCAAGTATTTGTGCATTTAACTCCGGTCAGATGTTCAAGGGACAATACGCCTTAACAAGGCTACGTAAATCACGCATGGTCATAGACCACTCCGATACAATCTAGACGTAATAATGGTCGTTTGGCATAATATAGGGGGCGCCACTCTCGTTACGACCTGATACGACTGAATAATTTAGTTGTTTGGACGTTTGGCCGGCTAGAGGTTATATCGGCCGAAACTTTCGGTGTGTTTTGGCCGATCTGTAATTGTCTTACCTTAGGGCAATAGCCTCTTGTCATTTGAAGAAGAAACGTGTATTGACCTCCACGCATTTTCGTTGCGTGTCGGTAATTTCAAGTTCATTTTGACTTTAATCGGTCGTAATTCTATTCGGAAAGTCACCTTGGCACTGCTTACCTTGTCTATAGATTTTTTGGTTTTACTTGAGACCGTTCGGGTTAATATAAAGTACTTATAGCTGAAAATAAATGCGTGGGACGACTTGCTAAGGTAGAAAAGCCGACAATATGCCTTTATATTTGGAAAAGGAGAGATATTGCAGATTTTCAATTTGAAAGAGCTTTATAAAGGATCTTTTTACTTTTTTTTGCTGAAAATAGACTATGATTTTTAGTATCATATAAACGTGCCTAAGTCCCATTAAAACGAAAAGCAAAATCATCAAAGGAAAATAAACCTTATTACAGTATAACAAATGTGTGGAAATCAGTTATGTAATTCTCGCTAAAAGGGTTCGCTCATTGAAATAAAAACTTGTCGTATTATTTTATTTAATTAGTGTTCAAAAAGAATTCGTAAAAGGTAAACTTTGTAATTTAGTAAAAACAACTGTTTGTGTTTATTTTAAACCTTTATTTGAAATAAAACTTTGACGACAAAAACATATGAGACAAATAAAACAATAGTTAAATTCAATGTAAATGATTAAAATAAAGAGGTATTTTAAAGGTATTACTATAAATTTAATGAGCAAGGAATTTATTTTGTTTGTAATCATGTTTTGGATAAAATAAAACATTCAATTTACATTTTAAACTACTTAATTTATAAAACAAACCAAAAAGGTAACTCACGATCGAATGAAAGTATATAGGTACTTTTTGTATGTACATACATTTAAAGTACACAAACAGCCCAGCCAAATAAACAGAAATCCTTCTTATTGTATCACCGCTTTTTTTAAACTAACATGAAGTTAAAATGATTGCAAGCAAATTTTGAACTTTAATTGAAAGATCAGAAGAATCAAAGTTTAACAACAACTTTGCCAACCATATCTCCTCGGAGCATAGCGATGAACGCATTCGGGAGTTCTTCAAAGCCATTTGTAACGGACTCCTTCACTCTAATAGAACCATTTTCGATCCATTCCTTGATCTGTTGTATGGCAGCTTTCTGTTCCTGCCAACTCCATTGTGTAAAACTGAAGCCTTGAACTTTTACTGTCAATGGTATCTTAGGAATTTTCATCAGCGCCGGATTCCCGTATGAACTTGTGGAACCACACACAGCGACGCGGCCGTGGTTCTTCATACACTCCATGACTGCCACAGATAGATCCCCTCCAACATTGTCGAAGTAGCAGTCGATGCCGTTCGAGACAGAAAGTATTGCCTCCTTAATGTCCTTCACCGTTTTATAGTTGAAGGCGTGGTCGAAGCCCAGTTCTTCCGTCAAAATGCGTACCTTTTCATCGGTGCCAGCAAATCCGATGACGACACAGCCCTTCAGCTTGGCTATTTGTCCGGCGATGGAGCCGACGGCACCCGCAGCGCTCGACACGCACACTACTTCTCCAGATTTCGGCTGACATATATTCAAGAGGCCAAGATAGGCCGTCATGCCAGGCATTCCTAGCGCGCCTATCGCTAGAGACATGGGTAATTCCCCAAGTTGAGGGTCGTACGGTTTAATCCCAAATATAGGGTCCGGCTCGCCGTTGAGGACGACGTAGTCGCGCCAACCGGAATGTGAGACTACGGTCATTGTGTTCGGGTACTCAGGGTTTGTTGACTCTATAACTTTGCCGACTTGAAAGCCGAATTGTTCGTACGGCGCGATACGCTTGTTCGCAAAGGACCTCATGTAAGGATCAGTGCTGATGTACTCGGCTTTAACCAGAAACTCACCATTCTTCAATTTCGGTGGGTATTTCTCATTTCGTATTTCAAAATCTCCGGGTTCTGGTAAAAATTCTTTGAAAGGACTTCTGACGACGTATTTTAATATTTTCATTTTTCTTAATGATTCGAAAAACCGCATGAAGTTATGAGTGGCTTAGGATTCCGATTATATAAGAACTATAATTAATTTTGCTCCAATCCGAAAATATATTGTCGGTATAATCGAAAAGAATAAAATACTATTGTAAACTGATGTTCGCCAATGACAATGCGGAGAGCATTATCTGCTGTCACTCTATTTGTAATGACAGCACGTTTCGTTAATGCTTTCGAAAAGCTTACGAGTTGTGAATGTACGTTTAATGATGTAAATAAATGTTCTTCGACAAAGTACTGAAAATTGTTTATTCTATAAATAAATCATCCGTCCATGATTTAAGTGCTAGGTGTTGTTAAATATCTCTTTTAATTTGTAGAGGTTGACTGCTAGACTTAGCGCCCACTGGTTACTTTTGTCACCGTGACTTTTTCGTCACTTAAGTCCGTGGCTATGTATGGAAATGAGAGACACATATTGAAACATATTGACACATATACCGTAATCACACCGACATGTACCGTATATCTTGAGACATATTGTTATTGTTAATTTTATTCGTCCTTATTTTTATTTATGTTTAATTTTAGTTTGTAAATCAATTATTTGTTTATTAATAATCCTGGTGTGCTGTGCTAAATAAACATATTTTCTTTTTTTTTTTTAGATGCGCGCATATTACGACGTGACAACTAGGTGACATTTGTGTACGTCGACCGGCGAACAAGCCCGTGACGAAACTGTCACCGCGCCGTTAGGTTTTCATAGCGTTGCGCGCATTGGTGACAAAATTGTCACTCTTGTCGTCGGTCGTTCGCCATTTGCATTCTTGCTACAGATTTTGGTGCGCGTAAAATGGCGTCACCATTTACGCAAAACGTAAACATTCTTGAAGACCATGTTGATAATTAACGACGTTGTTATAGAAGAAACGGAAAAGAGCATTTTATGATAAAAGGTTGAAAGAGTATTCAGAAAAAAAATCTTTAGAAGTTCTCGAAGAAAAAGCACACAGGTATTTAAAGCACATGAGACGCTACTGAGAACCTAAGGTTTCATCCATGTGGAAATAAATTATGTCTGACAGCTCTGGGATCTTAGTATAATAGTACAGACATACGCACTCCACTTTGGAAACGTGAAGTGACAATGACAAAAACTTTAAAGTCACGGTGACAAAAGTCACCAGTGCGCGTTAGCTCTTATGATCAGCTTTGATAGAATTTGGTCTATGATTTTTTTGAATCATAGAGCAAATTCTACACGCTTTGTTTTTGAGTTCGTTCCTATTCACATATCATGTATTAAATTAGCTACTGCCCACGGCTTCACTCGCGTGAATGTAGGTTTCTCCATACAAACTCTGGACCCCCGCTACATCACCTTAGGGAGTGAATTTTGAAAAATCCTCTCTTAGTGCTCACCTACGTCATAAAAGGAAACCTCGTGCAAAATTTCACGCTCCTAATCCCAGTAGTTTCGGCTGTGCGTTGATATGTCAGTCAGTCAGTTTCCCCTTTTTTATATATATAGATAAGAACAATTTTCAAACAAGCGACGTGAAAATAACATTGTTAGCAGTTATAATTTTCAAACCGTTTGGAGTTAAAACTCTTGGATCGTGGGGTCCGAGAGCTCAAAAATCGTATAAAGACATATCTAAACGCTTGTTGACCCTTCGCGTGACCCAAGGGCTGGCTTTTGCCTTGGACAAAGTATAAACATTGACGCACAGCGTGGTTATGCCACCTATCTTTTATGTACATTACCAGTCGACAGCGATGCGGAATTTATCGCCATATTTTAGATTATTTTAGTTGATCTTAATTCTTTAGTATAATATATGTGGGTATGTAGCATCGATATCTACTTATTGTTCATAAATTAATAACATAAAGCTGAAAAGTTTGTTATTTTGAACATAGTAAACTCAGGAACTACTGATTTATTTATTTATTTTATCCTTTTTTGTACACCAATACAAACATAAAAGGAAACTAAAACTAAAACACATACGTACATAAAATGGGCGGCTTTATCGTATTCCGCGATCTTTTAGAGGCAACCTGGAATAGACAGTAATTGCCTGGACAAGAAATGGGGCTGTCATTGGTGTGAAAAAACCAGCATTAAACCTGATATATAATAATAGATACACAGATCTATACATATGTTATATAATAGATACATATATACATATATAATCATTCAAAACTATAGACAGAAGAGAAATAAGAGTCACGACTATCGATACTCACAGCGAAAGGTAATGTTCCCTAACGAGTCTTTTAAAAACAGGCAACGATTGAGCGCGTTTAATTGGGTCTGGTAATTCATTCCACAGATGAGCAGCCTGAACAGAAATGATTTATAGATGTATCGTGGTATGGATTGGCAATTTAAGTCATAAGTTCTCTGACGATCTTAGCAATTTCGTATGTGAGTTGCAGAAAAACTTAAAAAGTTTTTAAGGTAAAGAGGCGTGAAAGGGGAAAAGAGGATATTATATAGGAGGGAAAGAATATGAGCATTCCGGTGATACAAATTAAAAAAAAAAGTGTTAAATAGCCCATTTACCGAAGAAGACTATAAGCTTTATAACATCACGCTACGACCTATGGGAAAGGAGCAGTAACCAAAGACGCGGGTAAAATCGAGGTGAACAGACTCATCATCATCATCATCCTGCCCTTGTCCCGTGTTATTTGGGGTCAGCGCAACACGTTTTTTTCTTCCACTCTGCCCTGTCACTCGTCATGCTATCACTAACTTCCTTTTCTTTCATATCACTCTTCACACAATCCATCCATCTTTTCTTTGGCCGCCCTCTCCCTCTCCAACCATCCACATATATGCTCATAACTCTTTTAGTAACATGCGTTTCATCTCTCCTCTTCACATGACCATACCAAGACAAACGATTCCCTTTCAACTTTTCAGTCACTGGAGCCACTTTCAAACTTCCCTTTATATACTAGTTAATAAAAATAAAAATTTCCAAACAAAACATGCAGTAAGCCTCCGGAACTATGAAATAACTTGTCAATCTTGAAATGGCCCCTCGTCAGTTATCATATAATGGATTCATCCACCCCACTATGAATTTATAACATTTTATAACAAGCTAACTGTGTCTACACGGAAACTAAAAGTTACTTCGAAAAAGGCACAAGTGTATCAAAACACGTAGTAACTTAAGCCCTTGTGGAATGAGAAGTGTGAATGGGGTGGCCCATTCGTACCAGTTACTTCCAACTCAGTGCCCAGGATATACGTACAACTATAATTTAGCCACCAGGTGTCGGGAATTGATTTGTTTCCACGATTTTTGTACGTTTCGATATACTGTCGTTCGTGGTTGAAAAGTTTTATGACTTCGACGTCACTTTGTTTCTGTTTTGTTATTATTAAAATAATCTGTTTTAAGTGTACTTTAAAGCCCTTTTCAACTAAGTTTTGATTGAAAAGGGCTTGGCTTAGTAAGATCGTGAATAAAATATAATTTAAGCACTTGTTCAAAGGATATGTTTTAGTCAAGAATGAACTATGATACAAAAATTGTTCATGAACTACTGCTTTTGTATGATATATCCTGGGGCCCATGATAAATGATATTTATTAAACAAATTAGTTATAAATAACCTAAAAAAAATCCATGTAATTTTTTGTCATTTTATACTTGATGAGGCCGGTGTTTCCTAACTGATTACTCTTAAAAGAAACTCCGAAACAAACTCAGTCAGCCTATTTTTGAGCCCATATACCTAGTAAGGAGACGGAATGGGCCGTAATCCACCACGTTGGTGGACGTCACATGTCTTCGAATTTTTGGTTCTAGGACATGCCTGTTTCCTCATGATGTTTTGGCCCTCTCTGCACCTGCGTGGTGGGTTACGGCCCATTCCCTCTCCTAGAGAGGAGGCCTTAGTCCCAACAGTGGAAATATTATAAGGCCGACTATGCTGTGCTATACCTAGTAATGTACTTAATGTTCAAATATTAAAACTAAATAGACTCATATAAGTAAAAAATGGATGAGCTTGGCTCAGGAACGGTTCATGGATGAGCTTGGATTGGAAAAGGCAAACAATGCCCAGCTGAGGGATAAGTCAGGCCATGGATGATAATGATACTCAAAACGCTTTATTAAGGAATAGATGATAAGATTTGAGCAGTCACGCCAAGCATCTAATTAATACAGAACAGTGAACAAATTATAATAATGTTTAACAGATCGGAAATAAAAAGTCTTGTAAAAGCGGACTGTTCCTTAAAGTTCTCTTTATAAAATAAATCTCAATAGTGTTTAACCAGTATATTGTAAACAAGGAAGAACTACGAGTAGCTCAACGAAAACTTACTAAGAAAATCTTTATCAAGATATATAACTACAAACAATATAAGTGAGTGTTAGTGGAAAGGCCTATGCTTGGAGTTTCCTTGCGTGATCACATCTAAAATGAAGATATCCGCAGGAGAACCAAGGTTACAGATATAGCCCGAAGAATCGCCAAACTTAAGTGACAGTGGCCAGAGCACATTGCTTGCAGAACAGATGGTCGATGGGAACGAAAGGTTCTGGAATGGCGACCACGTACCGGAAGACGCAACTTTGGAAGATTTGGTGAGGATCACGCGAATCCGATGGATGCGAGACGCACAGGACCGGTCATTATGGCGATACTTGGGAGAGGCCTATGTTCGACAGTGGACGTCTTTCGGCTGAAATGATGACGATGATGAGTGTTAATGTAGTCGACCTTAAAATGGCACATAAACATAACATGGCAGTGGCAACATAAAAGAAAAACAAACAGAAATAAATACATACGGCTGTGGATCATCATTGCAGCCGAAACACGTTGAACATAAGTGTCACCATGACGACCAGTACTGTGCATCTCGTATCGCATCGGATTCCTACGAATAGACACCAGGACATCAGTCCCCTTTGTGAAAACAAACGCTGCGTCTTCCAGTTCGCGGCCGCTACTTTAGAACCTTTCGTCCCTATCGACCATCTGTTTTGCGAGCAATGTGACCTGCCCACTGCCACTTAAGTTTGATTAGCATTTCCTTAGGCTATGTCGGTAACTTTGGTTCTTCTGCGGATATATTCCTGTCCCCCTAGCCAAGTTACGATCGTTTCGTTTGCGTCGACCGCCTCGAGTAGGCCACGCCTCCGATTCCTTTGTTCTGACGTCATCTTAACACTCAGTCACGTTGTCAGAACAAAGGACTCAGAGGCGTGGCCTACTCGAAGCGTTTGACGCAAACAAAACTATCGTAACTCGGCTAGAGGGGCTGATTCGATCACACAAAGATACGAGGATAAATACAAACCAACAATGATATTACGAAAAAATAAATCCATCCAACCAATACTGTGATGATTCTACAAACTTCTAGCCAATCTGTGTTCATGTGTCTTCATATATGGTGAAAGCTATAGGTCTGAGCATAATATTACAATCTTACAAAATGATCACTAGAACTTATCTATACTTATAATAAATCTGTAGAAGTGAAAATTCTGTTGATTGAAATCGCTCATTGAAAATATCAAAAAAAATAATGGCAGGGGGTGTTACTAGACCGACACCGAACCCAAAAACGTGATTAAAAAAATGTTTGTCTGTCCGTCTGTTTGTTCAAGCATCACGCAAAAACTATCAGTTCGATTACGATGAAACTTGGTATAATTATTCTTTAATATCCTGGGCATCATACTGGGTACTTTTTATCCCGAAAAAGTATATACAATAAAAAATAAACTTAATTTGACGGTTCGATCCCTAGACCCAATTACTGCACTAATCGTAAATAATAAGTTTGTCGTAGGTTACGTCACCCGCAGTGGAGTTCACTAAGGGGTGCTGCACACGGCTAAGATACTATAATATTTTATCTTAAGATAAAATATCGCTCGCCATACAATTCAATGGACTATCACACACGACGAAGATAATAAATAATATGTCATATTTTCGTATCTCAACCTAATAAAACCATTTTCGACTTCTACGCGGACGAAGTCGCGGACAAAAGCTAGTTCAAAATATAACAAAACAATAAACTATAAATATATATAAAACATTGGCGTCGTGTCCCGCCGCATGGTGGCGCGTAACCGTCTTCAGAAACGTCAATATACGACACCTTTCGGCCAAAAGTCCTCTTTTGAGGAGGTCTGTAGATGGTAGGCTTACTATGTAGTATGACCCATATTCATATCCCAACAGTATTACAGAAAGGTGCTGTTACATAAATCATAGAGCTTATGATATTAAGGGATAAAAAGAGGTCCCATAGGGTTACCCGTCACCTCGGACTTGTGAGGCAATCTATATCCTATAATATTGGTCCTCAGACCGCGCCTCCCAAGGCGAAGAATTGAAACTAACAGGAGCTGAAGCTTCTGAAGGGTATCAAGTTAAGAGTAGTTGTAAAAGTGACTTAATAGCAATCCATTAAGTCAGCTTTACAACTACTCTTCACTAGAGTCACGTTTATCGGTGTTGATAGAATTTAGAAATCTGACATTTTTACTGATATATAGAATTTTTGAAGTTTAGGGTCGGTAGAGTTAGGCCGTGTAGATTTAGAAGCTTGACTCTACATGAGATCTGATATCTTTTTCACAGGGCAAACCTTATGTGGTCGTCTTGGTAACATTTTACATGAAATGTTTTTGGTGGAATCAAGTTTTTATTTAAGTGTCTGGTTTTTATAGCCGTCAATGTCTATCGTAAGCGTGGGTTTGCGGATGACGAGTAGCGAGTAGCTCGCCATCCGGACATCTCGTAACCGTTCGGACCAAGCCCGAGTTGTCGATGAAGCGTAGTGTTTCACGCGTGCTTCAAAAAGATGTCAGCAAAACCGTAGCTGCCTAACAAGGCCGTAGGCGTTAACTTGCGGCCGACGAGCAATAGGTAGCTCGCCGTCCGTAACCCTTCCTGACCGAACAAGAGGTGTTGACGTAGTTTTTATACGCGGGCCTTAAAGATCTCAGCAAAACCGTAGGGGCCCAGCAGGGCCGAAGCCTACTGGAGCCATGGGTCGACTTCTGAAAAGGAAACCCGTGGTCCTAGAACGCAAAACAATGAAGGAACATAGGTGTGATTTTACCTTGTAAAAGTCTCACACGCCTTGCCCACTCCACCTTACAGCGAGAGAAGTCATTAGGTGATTTCCCATCTCAAAAAAAGTACTTTATAATAAACTTCCAGGAATCATTACTCAAAATCAATTTAGTTGATGTCAAAAACGTTCAAATAACCACATTACAAATGCTTAACATGGTATTAAACCATCCAAAACTGTGTCATTACAACCTCTTCCATCCCCCTCACAACTCTCCCTCCCTACAAAAGATTCTCCTCGCTATATCGTCGCAAGAAAACCATATACAAGTATCCATATATAAAACGTTTGATTTATCCGCGTGTGCCGACGACGTTTACAGCCTGCTGGCCACTTGTGTGGAGTTCCGTTGACTGCCGAGAAGGGTACTTATCTATGTCACTAGTTTAGAGAAAAAATGTTTAAGTAGGGAAGTGTTTACTTACTTTATAGGTTTAGAGAAGTTATATTTTCTTTTTAGGGTTCTATACCTCAAAAGGAAAAAACGGAACCCTTAGAGGATCACTTTGTTGTCCGTGTGTCTGTCAAGACACTTTATCTCGAGAACGCGTGGAGGTATCGAGTTGAAATTAAAACCATATATTCAAGTCTGCAGTCGCTTGAAGCTGTGAAAAAATCAAACTTCTGAGTCAACGAAAAAAAAATACGGTCGTTTATGTCGCAAAAAACGTGTATTTCGACACTCTCAAGGGAATCAAAATTCATAGTGTATTTCCCGTTGACCTAGAATCCTAAAATTTGGCATGAAGCAAGATCTCAAAGCACAAGTATAGGAAAAAAATCTGAAAACTGTAAATTTGTAGGTACGTCACAAAAAAAAAAAACGTTTTTGCGATTCGGTAAATCTTCGTAGCTCAATTCGAAACTGTTTTCATAGGTAAGTATGTATGGAACCCTCAGTGCGCGAATCTGTCTCTCACTTGCCTGGTTTTAATCAATAACTAGCTGCTGACAACTAGAAATTTAGGCTAGAAAATTGTCTCAAAGGAACAAACTCACGGGATAAAGTAATACTATGTGCTAATAACATGTATGTAGATCATGGCCTAAAATTAAGTGGCAATGGGCAGGGCACATTGCTCGCAGAACAGATGGCCATTGGGGCCGAAAGGTTCTGGAGTGGCGACCGTGTACCGGAAAACGCAGTGTTGGAAGGCCCCTTACAAGGTGGACCGATGACCTGATGAAGGTTGCGAGAATCTGATGGATGCAAGACGCACAGGACCGTTCTTTGTGGCGACATTTGGGGAAGGGCTATGTCCAGGAGTGGACGTCTATCGGCTGAAATGATGATGATGAGATCATGGCCTGGATAAGGATAAAGAATATTTTAATCTAGTTAGTTTACGACTTTTATGAGGTCATGGAGTTGATGCCGATGACAAAAGTTACTATTATAATGTTGTCTATCGATCAAAGTGGGTGTTTTGTCAACATGCTTGATAAGGTTGAAGGGTACCATGGTTGACATGTGCTGGGCATTCGATCAATTATATTCATTAACATAAGTATCCGACTTCTTTGCATATTACAACCTGTATAATAAAGCAATCTATTGCTCTATCTATATTTGCGTAGTTATTTAATTATTGTACGCACTCGTCATAATGGGAATAAAGGAGCAGTGGTGGCAGAGTCGCGGGTTCAAAACTAGCCAGGTGCATTACTTTGTGTAATTTATTTCATCACCACTGCTCTCAAAACAGTAAAGGAAAACATCGTGAGGAAACCGGCATGTCGCCGGCATCCACCAACGCGTGGTGGATTACGGCCCATTCCCTCTCCTAGAGAGGAGGCCTGAGTCCCAACAGTGGGAACATTATAAGGCCCTCTAAGCTAAGCTAACTCGTCATAATAATTGCCCAAACTATTAATTAAAACGGAAAACTCAAAGGAAAATGAATAAGGCAAGCTCAACAAATCGAGAAGTTTCGCACAAGAGCACGTCAAATCAGTCGTCGGGAGGGAAAATCGTCTCGGGCCGAAAAAAAAAACCGGTAAAAAACCGGCTGGAACCGGTAAAATCCGGGGTCGGTGCCAACTTTCCGCTCCGGCGGGATGACTGGGCGCTTCCCACGCAGAATGACCCTCTCACTCAAGAAGTTTTGGACGAGGTATAAATTAATAGCCTTTTTTAGCTCTCGTGGTTTTAGGGATGGATTTAGTGCAACGGTGTATAAAAGGGCTTCACCGGTACGTTGGGTTTTGTGAAAGAAAAGCATAATTCAAGCATTACAATACAACTAAGTATACAAATATTCAAACACATATATTAACTTTATAAATGTATATTAAAATATTCTGTCATATTTATATAAATATATATATGTATATTATATATATCTATATATACCTATAAGTGGAGGTGTCCACTTACATAATATACACGTCCATATGCTCTAATGCACACAGCATGGTCAAAACAAATTACAAATTCATCTATTTAAGTTTTTATGTTTATTCTGCCAAATATTGGATGTTTGAAGTGTAATTTGTGGACATAATAATAACTTTTTTTATTTTTGTTTTTGTAAACTACTTATTGCCAGCGGCTCTGTACGCATAAAATTAAGTTTGTATAAGTGATTTTTTTAAATTCTATCTTAGTACTCGCTTACGTTATTAAAGGAAACCTTGTGCAAAATTTCATGATCCTAGTCCCAGTAGTTTCCGCTGTGCATACTTCAGTCAGTCAGTCAGTTTCTCCTTTTATATATATATCTAGATTTCCTCTGACTCTAAAAAAGCATAAAAATGCATCCTAGTACCATGTTAGAAAAGCTTCTTTAAGATACGACTGAGACAAACTTACAAAGCTCTTATTAAAAGCTAATTTAACTTATTTCCTCATATCTCCACAAAGTTCTCAAGTATGCACCAGCTGCTCATTACATTCTACATTTTTCAACTTCCAGAAGCAAACTCCTCACAAAAGTTCCCGCGCTCATTATTTGTCCATAAGCATGCCTCCTCCAAACATTCGTACATCACATTTCCCGTCGGCCTACTTTCTTCGGCAACTGCAGCTCTTTTGTGAAAGCAAGTGCCTTTTACCTGCACTAGATAGTATATCTTAGAGTCACGTTTATTTTCTAGCGTACTGTGCTTATGTTTTGTTATTGTAAGGAATATTTTCTATGCTGTGGTTCTTGCTTGTGAAGTTTATGTGCGTCATGGGGTTAGAATGTTTGTAGCAGTTCTGTTCTATTTTTTTTTTGCAAACGAAAGGAATCTTTTGTTTTTAAATAGGATATAGGATTGATATAGGAGAACCAAGGTCGACATAGCCCGAAGAATCGCCAAACTAAAGTGGCAGTGGGCATGGCACATTGCTCGTAGAACGGATGGTCGTTGTGGCGTCGCTTGGGGGAGGCCTATGTCCAACAGTGGCCGTCTTTCGGCTGAAATGATGATGATGAAATGATATATTCTTTCCCTCCTATATAATATCCTCTTTTCCCCCTGCACGCCTCTTTACCTAAAAACGTTTTGAATTTCTTTGCAACTCACATACAAAATTGCTAAGATCATCAGAGAACTTGCGACTTAAATTGCCAATCCATACCACGACTTTCTATGATAAATCATTTACTGTCCAGGCTGCTAGTCTGTGGAATTACCAGATACAATTAAACGCGCTCAATCATTGCCGGTTTTTAAAAGACTCTACATTACCTGTCGCTGTGAGTATCGATAGTCGTGATTCATACTATATTATAGTTTTCAATAATTATGTATGTATATATGTATCTATTATATATATATCTGTGTATCTATTATAATATAATATGTTTAATGTTGGTTTTGTCACACAGATGACAGCCCCATTTCTTGTCCAGGCAATTACTGTCCATTCCAGGTTGCCTGGAAGAGATCGCGGAATGCGATAAGGCCGTCCATTGTATGTACGTATGTGTTTTAGTTTCCTTTTATGTTTGTATTGGTGTACAATAAAGGATATAACAAATAAATAAATAATCCAGTGCTTGCCTGCGATCTCACCTGATGGTAAACAGTGATGCAATCGTTGATGGTGAATCGCCCTAGTTTATAAATAGTCATTCTAGCCTTGAAGACACTAAAATTATAATGGGACGGGAAGACCGCAGCAGGCAAATTGTTCTAACCCTTCGATGAATGCGGTATAAACGACGAGGAGAAACGTTTAGTCCGGACTGTAGAGGTTTTTTCTAATTTCCGCGTTAAAATATCTAAGGAATTTGGGTGTTGAATTTGGTCGTATCATAATAAGAATTCAGAAGGGTTTTATCAAATAAGTACATGACACGATTGTTTTGTAGTGGCCCTCTGTTCATTTCCAATTTTACTTGTTGCAACACAGACCAAACACATCTTCCTAATGACCGTAAATTTTCATGAAAATACACTTACGCTGCGACTTCTTAATTTGATTATTGACAAGCTTCTGCCTGCATATACGCCCGCGAGAACTTAGGAAATAAGCCTATTTCATTCAGTAATTAATTAGCATTCTGCTGGAGAAATTATAGGGGTTCTCGGACGGGTGCGATCTTCAGTGTTGGTGCGGCGTCTCTCCGCAGGCCATGTCCCACCTTCGATCCTGCATCACGTGTCCTATTACCTGTTCACGTAGGGACCTAATGACAGCATCAGCGGACGGCACTGCCGTGGCCGAATACTGGGCCAAGCAAGGAATTTAACTAGTTTTGCCATCGATACGCTAAGAAGAAGCTAGAGGAAGAATTTTTAAAATCGGTCCAGTAGTTATTGAATTAATTCATTACAAAGAAAAATACAATTCTTTTCTCTTTATACTCGTAATATTAGTATAGATGAGATAAGCTCATCTAAAACCAAACAATATTGATCTGAAACGAATCCATGATTTTATATAATAGACCTTTTCATTGTCCGTTGACCGTTTCTTTTGACTGGCCTGTTGGTCTAGTGGTTAGTGGCCCTGACAGCTATGCCGGAGGTCGTGGGTTCGATTTCCACCCAGGACAAATGTTTGTGTGATGAGCACGATCATTTGTTCTGTGTCTGGGTGTAATTTATCCATGATATGTATGTATTTAGAAATATTTGTGTATGTTTATCAGTTGTCTAGTACTCATAACACAAGCTCTGCTTAGCTTGGGACTAGACGGCGTTGTGTGATAGTTGTGGAATATTATTATTAATATTATTTATTGTATTTTTTTTAATGTAAACAAATTAAATTACAATGTTACTCAATCCTTCGAGAAACTATGATAAACTAATTTACAGTCCAGTTCATCCCCTAGGGATAGGTAGGGGTTGGTTACGAGGACCCTTTCTATCCCATGGGGCTCATAAAAGGTGACTCAGGAATAATGTTACAGGGATGGCACTGTCAGCATCCCTGCGCGAACTCATGTATCATGCTACGACAAAAAAGAGTGGCGCAATGACGTAGAGTTTTTGCCATGTTGAGGTTTGTTTTTCCCATTGTGCATTACCACTCGTTTAGTTATGTAGCAGATTCTTTTTATTTAGTTACTAGCTGACCCGGTGAACTTCGTACCGCCTAATAATTAGACACATTTTAATTAGAAATGGCGTTGTGTTCGGCTTTTTTCCCCATTTTTTCTCATCCTTTAAACCGGCCTTAGACTATCACGAATATTTCAAGACAAAAATTAGTCAAATCGGTCCAGCCGTTCTCGAATTTTAGCGAGACTAACGAACAGCTATTCATTTTTAAATATATAGATATCGCAGCATCTTTTTATTTGTATTCTTCTGCTTGATAAGTGAGTCCTTTAACTTCATTACCCATTAAATTAACAATCCTCCATAATATTATCTATACAAAATACAAAAAAAAATACCTATGTCCGGTATACACTTGAGAAACCATCCAACTGAATTTGCCCCAAACAGGTTTCATTAGAAAAAACGCAGCCTCCCACAAGGTGGACCGACGACCTGGTGAAAGTTGCGGGAGTGCGGTGGATGCGAGACGCACAGGATCGGTCGTTTTGGCGTCGCTTGGGGAAGGCCTATGTCTAGCAGTGGACGTCTTTCGGCTGAAATGATGATGATGATGATGAGGTTTCATTAGGAAGGCAATAAGGTGAAGATACTCGTAGTTTTGGACCAATTTTATTTAAAAAAAACTTTGTCCCACACTAGGAACTACTCCTATATCGTGGATTTTTTCACAAACACGTAAACTCACAACAAATAAACAAAATTTATTTCTTTTTTTGGGGTAGTAGCGCCGGGTATTCAATATTATAAAACAACAATAAAGTGATATCTTTTATATGAATATCTCAATTAAAATACTTAAATAATAACAATTATACTTATAAACAACTAAACTAATAATAACTTAATAGGTATATATAAAAACCGAAAAATAAAATCGTGTCACAGCTTTTATCATTGAACTCAAAAATCAAATCATCAATTTTATCAAAGGTTGACTGGTAGAGAATGCCTTGTTGCATTAAGTCCACCTACGTACCACTACTGTACATGAAGTTTTAATAAATAAATAAACTCCTACGAAACGGCTAGATCGATTTTAAGTTTTTTTTTTTTGTGTTTATTTGGTAGGTCTGAGAATAACTCGTAGGCTATTTTTTAATCTCTTACCTCCCATTCTTTTTTTTAATAACTTAAATAGCAAAACAAACTTGGTTGCATTCGCTAGTAATATTACAGTATATAGAAACGCATATAAAATGAATTGAAGATTTCAAAAAATCTATCCTCGCTATTAAGAGAAAAGTGCCCAGAACGCAGGCAGCATTACCACGTAGAATGGCTATATTGGTTCGTTGGCAAAAGAAAAGCCCAGCCCTCTGGTATAAGAACGAACAGGAGTGGGTTTTTAATCAATAAAAGTCTGACACTATCTCCCGCTCCGCCCAACAGCGGGATCTGTCAAAAGATGATTTTCCCATCCAATAAAAAAAAAGCCCTCTGGTATCTCTATCAAATAGATGAGCACTCAGACCACAGGGCTCTAGAATTTCAACTACAAATGACTCCAACAAGATGAACAACTTACTGGTTGATACGAATTAAGTCAGACAGCCATTCTTACTGCCTCAGTAATCGTAGGAGTCAGAGTCATTACGAATAAACTTACTAAATAGAAACAGAGCCTCTGTGTCAAGTCGCCATGCCCCAAATATGTACGTGTCATTAGGAACTAATCGATGAACGCCATCATTCATCAAAATGGATCCATACTCATTTGACGTTATTAGAGCGATTGTGTACACATAGTTATCTTTATAATAACGCCTTGTTGGATGAAAGCAAGAAAAAATATATTTGAAATGGACTTGTGTGAAATGTTTTTTTTTGTCTTTTCCCAACTAGCTTGGGTTCGGCTTCCAGCCTAACCGCCTGCGGCTGAATACACATGTTTTACATGCAGTGACTGCCAATTACACTTTACAACATACTCCATGGATAGACTGATGGTCAGACTCTCTAGCGTCTGACTGCCTGTAACGACTGTTTTTTTCAAATCCCGCTCTTGGGCGGGGCGTGAAATAGTGTCAGACTTTTACTGACTAAAAACCCACTACTGTTCCTCCGTTGCCTTCATCCCAGGGTCCCGGATTTCGTTTTCACACTACCCATGGCCCCAGTAGGCCTCGACCCTGCTGGGCCCCTACGATTTGCTGACATCTCCCTGAGGCGCGTGTGGAACAATACGCGCCGTCGACGACTTGGGCTCGTTCCGGACGGTTACCGGACGGTCGGACGGCGGGATACCCATTGCTCGCCGTCCGCAAGCCCGCGCCTACGATGGCCGGAAATTGGGATCGGAATCCCGGTGGCGGTTGGAGCGTGAGGGCCGTTGCCTCACGCGATCGGCCGCCTTCTTTGCTAGCATTACTGCTTCGAAGAAGGAGGCGACTGCCTGCCACTCTTCCTCGCTTCGGACCATGGCCTGTACAAAGGCCTGGCGCGAGAGATCGGCCGCCGATCGCCGGCTGTCAAAGATCTACGAATGACATGTGCTTCCCTACATAAAATTACATCTAAAATGAAAATTCACATTGGTACTTTCCTTCCTACCCGATTTCGTATCCGCAATCTTATGCATGAGAGGCGGGTGCTTAGACCACTGGGCCATCACGACGAGAACTGCATGTGTCTTGCTAAAAAAATAATATTTCTCGCTTCAGAGTTCTACAAAGGGAGTTTGGAAACTTATAACGTGCAGCATTTGTTGACATGTGTACAGGCTTTAGTTTTATCACATTAGTATTACTAAAGTAAAAGTTTGTATATATGTGTGTGTATGTTTGTTACTTCTTCACATTCAAACGTCTGCACAGATTTGTATGAAAAGAGGCACACGGGTAGGTCATGTCCATGTCTTTTGTTTCGGGTGTAGGCCTTTGGGCTAATTTTCTAGTTCCACATGGGTACAGCCGTTGACAAGAGCTAGTTAGTTTAATAACATTATGAGCTCCTGATATCCATTGCAACAGTAATTCAGTCAGTATAGAAAAAAAAAACCTAAAGATCTAGAACGTGGTATAAGTAAATTAGCTCAGTAGCTCTGTTGGGCCAGATAATATTCCAGCTAAAATCCTTAAACTATCTGAGGGATCTATAGCCAAACCTGTATGCCATATATTTAACTTGTCATTAAGCCCTAGAAAATATCCGACACAATGGAAGCTCTCTAGGGTTACGCCTATACCAAAGACAGGAGTAAAAACATCTGTTGAAGACTTCAGGCCTATTGCCATATTGTCGGCTCCTGTTAAAGCATTTGAACATATTTTGTATAAAGAAATTCAAAGGCAAGTCGATATTTATATGTGCAATGGGCAACATGGTTTTCGCAATAAAAAGTCAGTCAACACCAATTTACTCACCTTAGTTGACTTTATTTCTACTCAAATGGACCGCGGACAGCAAATGGATGTGCTGTATTTTGATTTCCGCAAGGCTTTTGATAGAATTAACAATGACATCTAGCTACGTAAATTAAGTGCCAAAGGATTTTCACCAAGTCTTATTCTTTTTATTTCTAATTTCTTCGGGTCCGCCAGCAATTTGTTCGTCTTAGCTCATACAACTCACATATCATACACGATCAGGCGTGATTCAGGGTTCCATTTTAGGTCCTTTGCTATTTTTAATTATGATTAACGATTTTCCACAAATAATAAAACATACAAAATGTTTACTTTATGCCGACGCCCTTAAGATTTTTGCCAATGTTAACTCTGTGTCGGACTGTATAGCTCTCCAGCATGATATAGATGCCCTGAGTGAATGGGCCACCACCAACAAGATGGAATTTAACATCTCAAAATGCCAAATAATGAGCTTTGGTCGCTTGTGGAATCCTATACAGTACGACTACAGAATGAACAATAGTCTTATAACTAGAGTCTCATCAGTGAAAGACCTCGGCGTCCAATTTGACACCAAACTAACTTTCCATACGCACATAATAAGCCTGGCTAAACAATCATTTAGACGTTTAGGATTTATTTTACGCAACTGTCAAGGTTTTAAAAACCAAGCTTCTTATAAAGCTTCTGTATAATGCTCTAGTTCGGCGCAAACTTGAACCCAGCGCTTGTGTATGGAATCCTCATGAAGTGACATATACACTCATGCTGGAGAAAGTACAAAAAGCTTTTCTCAGTCACCTATATAAACGATTATTTGGATACTATCCATATATGTATCCTACTATGTTTATTTTAGGATGCTTAAATTGCAATTCATTAAAGTATGGCGGGCTGTTGACCAAATTACAACAGCCTGTTAAATTACTAATGGTTACACTGATGCGTCGAACTTACATGCAGAGTTGTGTTAATTATTTGTTCCGAATAATTAACACTGTAGCTCGTTCCACCTCTCCTATACCATTCTATGCTAACGATGCTCAATGCGCTCGTGGAGACCAACCCTGGATTGGATTTGTTTGCTGATGACTGGAAGATAATATTATTAGAAATTTTGGAATTCTGTGAGAAGACAGAGTGAAAAGATTAACGTATTTTAGTATTAATGGTTATTTTCCTGTAATAAATAAATGAATATAAACTTTTCGTGTGCATGTTTGACTCGCAATTGGCTGATTTTTGATATTAATAATATTAGTTTGGGTTTCGCAACCAAATTGCAAGAATGAATTTTTTTTTCGACACTTTCGATTAACAGTGTAATATATTTATATTTTTGGAATCTACTCGTCAAATCCCAGACGATAATCAAATGCATTAACAGATACAAAAAAAAATAAAAAATTGGTGGGTGGTGTTTTTAGATTTTTTCAATAGCTTATAAATAACTCGGGACGATGCAAGAATTCTAACGACACCTCATACATGTAAATCAGTCCAGTCGTTTAGAAGTTATGATGGAATAAAGAAACTCACATACATACATGAACCCTGAAAACATAACACTCTTTTTTTTTGAGCAGTCGTGTAAAAAAAATGGATGGGTGTTCATTTATTTATCATACCTACCATATTGGATTTTTGCTTTTTTTCAATAGCCTATATTACTCGAGACGATACAAGGATTCTAACGATACCTCATACATGTAAATCAGTCCAGTCGTTTAGAAGTTATGATGGAATAAACAAACTCACATACATACGTACATGAACCCTGAAAACATAACTCTCTTTTATTTGGGCAGTCGTGTAAAAAAAATGGGTGGGTGTTCATTTATTTATCATACCTACCATATTGGATTTTTGCTTTTTTTTCAATAGCCTATGTTACTCGAGACGATGCAAGGATTCTAACGATACCTCATACATGTAAATCAGTCCAGTCGTTTAAAAGTTATGATGGAATAAAGAAACTCACATATATTCATCATATACATACATGAACCCTGAAAACATCCTCCTCCTCCTTTTTTTGGGCAATCGTGTAATAAATAAACACTACTAGTTTCTGCCAGATACATCAGCCGCGTGAAAATCTTATCACAAACTCACAAACTTTCGCCTTAAAATATTAGTGTGATGACTGAAACTTTCAGTAGTCAGCGGTGGGTTGACTACTGCAAGTGGCAAAAATATGTAGAAGTAAGATTATTAGGTATATAAACTTTCATCTACATCACTGTTAATAAGAAAAGTGCTCGGGAAAAAGGCTGGCAGCTCGCTTGTCGCACAGAAAGAAACAAAAAAGGCCAGTTCTGTCGTCATTTGAAGAGTGAAGAAACTGTCAAAGAAAGATGACTCGAATAAATCACTGAGTATTTGGTCTTAGTACCTATTTCGCCCCAACCGACTCCCTTATCGGTAATATTTAACTCCCGAGTGCCGCGAGGGAGTTATTGTAACTCCAACTAAGATTGCTACAAATTCTCCAAACGCATTCGAACCTAACAAAACATATCTCCTTAATTATGTTATCTTTTGTTACAGCCGCAAGAAATGAAACGCAGAAGGAGCCACTCCTCGGGCGTGTTGTGACGTGTTGAGCAGCCATGCCATCCGACGTCGCCACGATGCGCTACATCCTGTTCTGCCTCCTCTCACTCTCATTCAACAGAAACTTCGCGTTCGTCCTCGACAAACAAAACCCCTACTCGCAATTCCGCAAATGGAACGCCGGGTTGAATGGAACACTCGAATTAGAATTCAAAACTGACCAGCCGAACGGTCTACTTTTGTACACGGATGACGGCGGCACTTATGACTTTTTTGAACTGAAGCTCGTTAATGGAGCATTGCGACTGAGGTATAACTTGGGGGGTGGTGCGCAGATTATTACTGTTGGCAGTAACCTGAATGATGGACATTGGCATAAAGTTCAGGTAAGTCGATTCAACGATCTATTTTTCCATATTTTTTTACTATTAGATATTAGTACCGTTAAACGAGGTGAATAGAAACACAGGGGTAAATAGCAACAAAACTTTGATTAAAATTTTCACTTTATTATTATATATATATTATCTATTTGTGTCAAATCATTGACTTTTGTTACAATTAACGAATAAATACGAGTACATAAATGGTGGAATAATGTGAAAATCTCTTTGAAATTTTTGTTTCTATTTACCTTTGCGTTCCTAATTACCCCTTTGTGCAAACTATTTTCTGCATTGCATTTAATCGTTGATTCAACTTCTTTCCTTAAGCTACTTGATTACGGGCGGAATTCACCAATAAAACTAATCGCGTTTTAACGTTTGACTCGCATAATCGCGTTTAGCCGCTGTCACTAGTGTCACTTGCAAAAATACAACAAAAGAAAAATACAGACCAGTGAAATTCCGCTCTAAGTATGCTTGCAAGAGATCTCCTTAACACACATTGAAAATTATATTGCCATTTTCCTTAAAAACAGACACTAAAGGTTAACAACAGTTTATCGAACTCTACTAGGATAAGCTTAATTGAAAACTGTTCCTTAAACCACGTGGGCGTCATAAAAGACCACGAAGATTACCCCAAAACAAAGAGCAGTACATTCATCTGTGTACCTATGCCCGCTAATCCCCTTCCTCGACACCCGACACGCTCGTTAATTATAGTTCTAAAGACGTGAACACACTTCGACGCGAATATGAGTGAACATCGATCAACGAATTTGTGTTGTTTGATGTTGGTAGTAGCAAGTTTGTGAATAATATGGGTAGGTAGGTTCATTCCACAGGCATAGAATACCTATAAAGGTACTAGGTAGGTCAGGTTTAATGACCGAGAATCGGGAAATAAAGCTGGCTTTGCTGGCCTGTTGGTCTAGTGGTTAGTGGCCCTGACTGCTATGCCGGAGGTCGTGGGTTCGATTTCCACCCAGGGCAAATGTTCGTGTGATGAGCACGATCATTTGTTCTGTGTCTGGGTGTAATTTATCTATAATATGTATGTATTTAGAAATATATAAGTATGTTTATCAGTTGTCTAGTACTCATAACACAAGCTCTGCTTAGTTTGGGACTAAACGACGTTGTGTGATAGTTGTTTTTTTTTTTTTTTTGGGGCGGGAAAATCAGATTGTGACCAATCTCTTGGGTGGAGCGGGACAGAGTGTCAGACTTTTACTGACTAAAAACTCCCTCCTGTTCCTTCTTTGCCTTCATATCAGGGCTCCGGGTTTTATTTTCACACTACTCGTGGTCCCAGTAGGCTTCGACCCTGCTGGGCCCCTACGATAGTTGATACACCCTGTGTGATAGTTGTGGAATATTAACTATATTATATTAAAGTTTGTAGAGGCCTACGCATAACTTTGATGTTGCAGTCAAACTTCTGCCGGGCTGACCGGACCTGCTAGGGTAACGGGGAATTTCTGAAAGGGTGGTCTTGAAAAGCAAAGGGCAACTGAAAGACTTAGATGGGTTTTAGTCAGTAAAAGTTTAACACTCCCTCTCGCCCCACCAAGAACGAGAGAAGTTATTTGATGATTATCATTCAAAACAAGCGTTCTAACAGTTATTAGAATTATTGAAATCGGATGATGTATTATGTTTTGGAGATTATTTCCTACATCCAAACTTCTTTGGATGATTTCCCACCTCAAAAAACCAGGCAAGTGCGAGCCGAACTCGCGCACTGAGGGTTTCATATAAACTTACCTATGAAAACAGTTCAATTCCCGAATTGAGTTACGGAGATTATTTCGAATCGTGACGTGAAATGACGTAACTACAAATTTACAGTGTTCAGATTTTTTCCTATACTTGTGTTATGAGACCTTGCTTCATGCAAATTTCAGGATTCTAGGTCAGCGGGAAGTACTCTATGAATTTTGATTCCCTTGAGAGTGTCGAACTATACGTTTTTTTGCAACATAAACGGCCATATCTATTTTATTCGTTAACGTAGAAGTTTCATTTTTATACAGCTTCAAAGGACCTTAGAATTGAGTATATGGCTTAAATATAAACTCCTAATATATAAATCCTAATATATAATATAATAAATCCTAGCCTATAACAAAGTTAGATAGTGCGACTATGGTTAAATATTGCGTTCAAATAAACATCCAAAAGTTTCCCTTTGAGGAGACAGTTTAGTAAATAAAAACAGAAAATCATTTTCCAAGTATAACAAGAAAATCATTAACTAACAGTAGCCCAGAATTTTGTCACATCTCTCCATATGACATTATAAGAAGCACTCACACATGTCTTCACCTTCCCAACCGTACTAAGCCTTATTAGAGGCTACTTTAAACATGTTCTCTTATAATTAATGCCTTCGTTCTCCGCCAGGTGGCACGTCGCGACGAGCACACGTCATTACAAGTGGATGGCTCCACGCAGAGTAAGACTTCGCGTGGCAAGGAGTTTGTCTTCGGGAAGTTTAATTCCAACTCCGATGTGTTCGTCGGAGGGATCCCGCCATCGTGAGTTTTTTCTTCTTTTTTGACGTTCGATATTTGAATTTGACAGGTGTTATTTTTTTTGTTTACTAAGGGCGGAATTCACCAATAAAACTAATCGCGTTTTAACGTTTGGCGAATTCCGCCCTTAGGATTAAATGTTGGTTTCAAAACTGAGGTTATGAAATTGTTTCTACGGTCCTTTTGTATTTTTTTTACAGATTAAAATTATACAGGTTACGTCTTCTGAAAAGAATGTCTTCATTATTCATGTAAATAAACATTTGTATAGGAAAAACAAAAACATTTATTAAAATACTAAATTATTTTGCACCACAGTCAAGGACCTCTTTTATTATAAAATAATACATTTAAAACATAACATCCACCAGGAAATCTAGATAACAATAGGTGCTTAATCAGCTCAAATTTAATTAGTGTTTCGGTGTTCATGATAAATGCGATATACTAATATTTATCATACCTAATTAATTGTTGCTGCCTATGATTTGAATACGTAAATTAATTGTTAGTTACCAATTCATTTGGAAAGGGATACTCATTTATTTTGTGTTGCGTGCAGACACAAGTATTCACTAAGTGATAATGGTATTATTAAAGTAATTTTAAGTTGATAAACGGACTATGGGGTGACAAATTGTTGGGTGAGCTTGGTTTGCGGTGAACATCCTTGAAGAATTCTATGTGAAAAAAAAACAAACTTGAGTTTGATAAATGTCTTTATAAGTTGTTGAGCTTGGGATGGATATACACCTCTAATCATTTTCAATTTAGACATTACTTTTACGATTATTTTCTAAAGTCAAAAGAAAATAGATAATCACGAGACTTAGTTATTCTAAAAATATTTACTACTTACTAGACTTTACTTCAGACTTTTTTTGTTGTAATTATTTTTATTGTGCTTTTTGGTACAATATTGGTCTACACTGTTCTTACATAATATCTATTATTACTGTAATATGAAAATATTGTAATCAGCCACTTTTTTTAAAAGAATTACCATGGGGTTTCTTGCCGGTTCTTCTCCATAGGAAATGACCAATTTGGAACCGTGCACTAGGTTCTGACGTTTTATAAGTGCCCATGTAGGCCTGTGTGAAATAAAAATATTTTTGATTTGATTTGATTAGATGCGGCCAGTACGAAGTTGGGGGAAGCCTATGTCCAACAGTGGACGTCTTTCGACTGAAATGATGATGATAATGATCAGATGTTGCCAATGGCTTCATTCACCGGAAAGTAGAAAATTGTCCCAAGTGAACATAATCCCGAGCTAAAAAAGGATACTGTGATCTATTCCAGCAAATGGTCTACCCGTGTGCCAAATTTTCATCCAAATCCGTTTAGCCGTTCCAGCTTAAAGAAGTAACAAACATACACACTTTCCGCTGTTATAATATTAGTGTGATTGGAATTCCGAAGTACCTAGTTACATAGTCGTGATCGATACATTATGAATCGTATTTCTGTGTCTTATCTATAAAAACTGACGCAATGGAAAATATATATGCAATTTTTAATTAAATAATTTTTAGTTTTAAATATATGTAAAAGCGAAATACCACTCAATGATTAATCACGAAATCTTAGAAACTATAACACCTACAAACTTAAAATTTGGCAGGTAGTTTCCTTATAGGGTAGTTTCTACCACTGATTGCCATGTAGTTGTCTGGCATTTTTTGCTGAACTGGACCTATTTGGCGCAGCCGTGAAACACGCATTATGTCAGTGTTTTTTTTTCTTAGTTGTCTTAATTTTTGTCTTTACAGTGTGTGTATCCATGCGTGCCAAATAAAATATTTTTCTTTCTTTTTCTTTCTTTCTTTCTTTCTTTCCTTTTATGAAATTCCAACCCTAAGGAGGTAAAACGGGGTTTGGAAGTTTGTGTGAATAAACCTTTCAAGCGGGTGAAGCCGCTGGCATAAGCTAGTTTAAATTTTTTTTTAAAACATCATCAAGTTCGAAATGGTCTTTGACATCAAAGCTCACTACGCTCATACGGTTGCCTTTAAAAACGGCGATTTGACGAGAGAGACAGATATAAAATTTATTTAAAATTGTTATATCTCATTTGCTTTTCTACCAATTTTGATATTGCTTTCACTGTTAATATATATATTTTTTAAATTGATATAAACTAGTGCTAGACTGCGACCCCACCTGACGGTAAGCAGTGATGCAATCGTTGATGGAAAAACTAGTTTATTAAGAGAAAATAGGCTCTTAATAAACTAGTTTGGTTTAACTAGTTTATTAAGAGCCTATTTTCTCTAATCTTCAAAACCACCTAGATTATAATTTGACGGGAAGACCGATATAATATTCAATTATTGTGTATTTATTGATAAACTTGTCACACACTTGTCTGTATTCTTCTTTTGTTGTATTTTTACAAGTGACACTAGTGACAGCGGCTAAACGCAATTATGTGAGCCAAACGTTAAAACGCGATTAGTTTTATTGGTGAATCCGGCCTTAGATAACAAACATTTGTTTCATGCATATTTCCCACTGTAACTAATTCACGCTTACCACAGCATACAACAGTATCATAGCTAAGACCGCAGAATTACCAGTGCACGAACCGCAACATATTAAAACCAATTACTCTGCCAAGGGAGACATTACCTTTATTTATTTCAGCTTACTTCTAATGAGACAGTTTAATTAAACTAAGTTAAACAGTTCAATCTTAACCGATGGTTAAGTTAGTAGCGAATTGAGAGATTACACACGCTTTTAGTTAATTGCAATGAGTTAACTGGGGGTTTAGCGATGTATAGTGAAACATGTTTTGTGTGGATTGTGGTAATGTAACAGAAGAAACAGAAATAACAGTGTCGTTAAGGTAAACGGTGTGGAGTTAACGGATGGTTAGATGTAGATTTGGATCGTATTTCTTACTTAAATTACAAAGTTTGATGTTGTGGCATAGATTAGAGCAGTGTTAGTCGGTGGCAACGGCCTTTTCAAGTACGCGGGCTCAAACCCAGGCAGGCGCTTTTTTTGTGTAATTTATTTTATCACCACTGCTTTAATAATGGTGAAGAATCGTGGGGAAACCGACAGACAAAACTTCGAAGACTCCGGCCGATACCTTTTCCTAGAGAGGAGCCGTGATACCTAGCTGTAGGAGTATTATAAGGCGGGCTATATGAGTACTGATGCATAATCTGCTGTTTGTGTCTTTGATATGTTTCGAGAATTACAAAATAAATTGTTTATTTATTATTATTATTTATCTATTGTATTCTTTATTGTACACCACATAAGCAAAAATACAGGATAAACATAATTAAAAATTAGTGTACAATGGGCGGTCTTATCGCACAGGGTAATTTCTTACAGACAACCTTTGGATGAACTGAAAGAAAGGAGATAGATTTAGGGCTGCCAGTGTACAACATCAGAAAAATACTAATAAGACATATTAACACAAATACATACATAAAATATAAGACAAAAATATACTAAACAATAATAATAAAAAAAAAAAATGAAAAAAAAAAAATTGTTTTTTGGTTGACTGGTAGAAAATGCCTAAGGCATTAAGTCCGCCTCTGTACCTTTATGTGCATGAAGTATAAATAAATAAATCACCTTATTTGAATGAAGTCGGATTCGACGATTGATCTCTTTCTCGAAGTTAGACCTTCCCAACTGGACCGTCTGTCCCAGGTAAACGTAGTCGTCCACAACTTCGAGAGTAGAGTCCCCGATCTTGATAGGAGTGGGAGCTACATGGCTGTTTACCATGACTTTGGTTTTATCCATGTTCATTTTAAGTCCCACTTTTTCAGAAGCTCTAATGAGGTCACCAAGCATTGTACTGAGCTCCTCCGTAGTCTCAGCCATGACTACTATGTCGTCGGCCAACCGAAGGTGAGTGATGTACTCGCCATTGACATTAATGCCTAGCCCTCTCCACTCCAGAACCTTGAAGACATCCTCCATTGCTGCCGTGAACAGTTTCGGAGAAATTACGTCTCCCTGCCTCACGCCCCGCTGCAAGAGGATAGGTTTCGAAGTCTGGTCTTGTAGTCGGACTGACATAGTGGCGTTTTTGTACAAACACTTCAGCACTTCGATGTACCGATAGTCAATTTGGCACCGTTGGAGAGACTGCAGTACAGCCCAAGGCTCAATCGAATCAAAGGCTTTCTCGTAGTCCACAAACGCTAAGCAGAGAGGCTGATTATACTCCTCAGTCTTCTGTATAACCTGCCGCAGCGTATGTATGTGGTCCACGGTGCTGAAGCCTTTTCGAAATCCAGCTTGTTCGGGAGGCTGGAAGTCGTCAAACCTGCGTGCAAGACGATTCGTGATGACTCTGGAAAACAGCTTGTAGACATGACTCAGAAGCGAGATGGGCCTGTAATTCTTAAGCAGGGCATTATCGCCCTTTTTAAAGAAGAGTACCACCACGCCTCTGCTCCACGCCTGTGGCGTTTTTCCTTCGAGTATGACGGAATTAAATAGCTTCTGAAGGGCCTTAAGGACCGGTTTTCCACCCACCTTCAGGACTCTCTGGCTCACTCAGGTGGCTCTGAAACGTGGTCGCTTACAATGGGCCTCATCAGAAGACTCAAAGTCACCCAAAGGGCAATGGAAAGGGCTATGCTCGGAGTTTCCTTACGTGATCGAATCAGGAATGAGGATTTCCGCAGGAGAACCAAGGTCACCGACATAGCATGAAGAATCGCCAAACTTAAGTGGCAATGGGCAGGGCACATTGCTCGCAGAACGGATGGCCGTTGGGGCCGAAAGGTTCTGGAATGGCGACCACGTACCGGAAGACGTAGCGTTGGAAGGCCTCCTGCAAGGTGGACCGATGACCTGGTAACGGTTGCGGGAGTACGATGGATGCGAGACGCACAGGACCGTTCATTGTGGCGGCACTTGGGGGAGGCCTATGTCCAGCAGTGGACGTCTTTCGGCTGAAATGATGATGATGATTTGAATGAAACCAAAAATTCGAAGACTTCGGCCTATTCCCGTTCCTAGAAAGGAGGCGTGATTTCTAGCAGTAGGGACATTATAAGGCTGATTAGGCGTATGCATAATCTTTATCGTTTGACCACTATCTCACCTGATGGTGAGCGATGATGTAGCCGACGATAGAGTATGCTTGCCTAGAAGTTGACTTAAATATACCTAGGTTGTAGCTATAAGGAAACACAGACTCCGACAGAGATTTCCATTCCTTAGCTGAACCCATAATGAATAGGTTCCCAAAATGCTTTGTACGTATGGGTGGGATGTACACAATGTACCGATGGTGCAACGCCGTACGTCTATCTGATTATGCGTATGATATGTTTCGAGAATTAAAAAATAAAGCAAATCATTTTATTTCAAAAATGTTCTCTAGTAATTATGTAGTTAGTTACTTTTCCATTCTTATCTTTACGAAATGTATATTATCTTTTGGAATAAATTAGGTTACTTTGAGTTAGGTTTGGTATAAATAGTTAATATTTGAGTTTTTGTGTATATAATATTGTTACTTAACTAATTAAACTAAAATAATGACAATTGGAATAAATAACTCGAAATTACTTTGTGGTTTTTGACATTTGGATGTGCCTTTTAGTGATCTTGTGAGTACTAGGCAACTGATAAACATACTTATAGATTTGTTAATATACACATATTATAGATAAATTACACCCAGACACAGAACAAATGATCGTGCTCATCACACAAACATTTGTCCTGGGTAGGAATCGAACCCACGACCTCCAGCATAGCAGTCAGGGCCGCTAACCACTAGACCAACAGGCCAGCCAAATATTTGTATGTCCTGCAAACAGTTGTTCCAAGTTTGGGTGTCTTGTTGTTTGTGAGCATACCCACAACACATAAGTATAGTTCCTAGGATGGGGCAACGCTTTTTGTTTTAAATTCCCCATATTGATTTTGTGAAACGGTATCGTTACTTATAAAAGTAAAAAAAATATTTGAGATAAAAGATCAGGATTGTTTTTAAGCATGTTTTTTTGTTTTCATCAAAATCATCCAATGACATCCCCCGCTCTTGGGCAGAGCAAGAGGGTGTGTCTGACTTTTACTGACTAAAAAAGGAATAGAAGTGGGCTATTCCTTCGTCGCCTTTCATACCAGGGCCGAGTCATTCTTTCAGAAGCAGACCCTTGGCCCCAGTAGGCTTCGACCCTGGTAGGCTCCTACAGTTTGCTGACATCTCCTTGAGGAACGGTACATGCTGGAGCATGTTAAGCTGCAAATGTGTAAGGGCGGAATTCACCAATAAAACTAATCGCGTTTTAACGTCTGGTTCGCATAATCGCGTTTAGCCGCTGTCAGTAGTGTCACTTGTCTGTATTTTTCTTTTGTTGTATTTTTACAAGTGACACTAGTGACAGCGGCTAAGCGGGATTATGCGAGCCAAACGTTAAAACGCGATTAGTTTTATTGGTTAATTCCGCCCTAAAGAAGGATCTAATCCAAATTGCCAGTTACTAATCAACAAATAGCATTCAGACAACCATTACTGAAATCGCTTTTCTCACAAACATTCACAGATTTAGCAATCGAACTCGTATTTTTACTCATACGATCTTTTTCACTAAACAACCTCAGTATTCAAACTTAATCCCTAAATTTTACACACTAAAGTTGGAATTTGAATGCACATTTTAGAAATATGTGAGCCAATTCAAATTCGTGCTTTAAATTTTATGTTATAAGGTTTATATTGGAGTGGAAATGCATTGGGGTGGTGCTGGGTGGCTGTTCAGTTAATTGGTGTGTCGAAAACCGTTAGTATATCTCGATTTGTAGAGTCTTTGTGAATCATTGAAATTTATTCTTGGATGAATTTCTAAATGGTGTATTGAACAGCTGAACTTAGCTGATTGCTTTTACATTAGTCTAGAATATTTGCTACAGAATACGTATCGGTTTTTGATGATACGTAACTGAAATACTCGGTTCTTATAATTGAAAATCAAGCCCTTTTCTCACAATATTATCGTAATACATACTTCACACTTTTATTATAAAGGCTAAACTTTGTGAGTGTGTTTGTTACTTTTTACGCTTGAACGGCTGAATGGATCTGGATAAAATTGGGCATACAAATTACTATTTGTCCCAGGAATATGTTTATCATCATCATCACTTCAGCCGATAGACGTCCACTGCTGGACATAGGCCTCCCCCAAATGTCGCCACAATGAACGGTCCTGTGCGTCTCGCATCCATTGGATTCCCGCAACCTTCACCAGGTCTTCATCGGTCCACCTTGTAGGGGACCTTCCAACACTGCGTCTTCCGGTACGCGTTCGCCGCTCCAGAACCTTTCAGCCCTAACGGCTATCTGTTCTGCGAGCGAAGTTTGGCGATTTTTCGTGCTAATCGTGTGTGTGCTTCGTGTATGTGTGCGAATATGTTGCTCTGGGACAATTTTCTACATTCATGAGTAGCCTATCAATAATACGTTCCATTAAAAGCGTCTAAGGTGCTTCTGCGAGATGGATTCGACTCCTCGTACGCCTTCCAAAGGTCCAGAACCCCAGGGATCTGAGATATACTAAAACAAAATAATAATAATAAAAAAAAGGATTTCGCGTGAGCAATCTCAATTTTTCTGAACAAAACTTAAAACAATACAAGAATATTAATCGACTCTCAGGACCAAGAAACTTACGTCTTACGAGTCGCAGTTTTAACCACTAACGATCGGCAAGGCGAAGCCTCAGGTGCTTTAACTACGTTTGTAATTGAAAACAAACACCCCGTTGAGTGGTCGTTAGTTAGGAGATTAAATACATCTACGGGGTTATAATCCTTAACCAGCTTCACTTTTTACGAGCAACACTAAGAGCTAAATAGACGCAGAACTATTTTATAGAAACATACTACCTAAATGGTGGAAAGAGATCGTTTTTTTTAAAGAATGGTGAAAGGAAAAAGCTTAATTTATATTATGTGCACAGTCAATGTGAAAATATTCCCAACTACATATAAAAAAACCAGCCAAGCGGTAGCCGGACTCGTGCATGAAGGGTTCCGTACCGTCCCTAGCAAAAACAAAAAAAAAACATGTTTGTAGTTATAGTGGCAACAGAAATACATCATCTGTGAAAATTTCAACTGTCTAGGTAACAGTTTTCATGGGATGCAGCCTGGGGACAGATGCATAATGGAGTCTTAGCAATAGGGACCCTATTTTTACCTATAAAGAAATAGTACAAAAAAGCCTTATAGGGTCGCACGCTGCATGTTAGACTTCATCCACTGTTTTATATCAAGTGAGATCGAGACAAAACTCACCACGACATAAAAAAAGTAATATTCAGCGTCTTTGGACATAATATAGACCTTTATAAACTAGTAGTTTAATAACAATCAACTGAGACCCTAAAATAACGTTGTAATACGTAGTTTCTGAACAGTCACTCTTAGGTAGCCCACGTATGACTTTTAGTTGTCATTAAACCAATCATAAGAGTTAACTAAATTTTTCGCAACATTCTATGACACAATCAGCTTTTAAGATTAGGTTTAGTATTACACTCCCTGTAGCCCAAATCTTTTGTTTTTAAATTAGTAAACGATCAAATCTTTGGCGGGAGAGTTGGCGCAGTGGTTGAGCGATCGGCTGGTGCGTTGCATATCACACACGATTCCTGTTCCAGTCTGGGTGTTTTGTGTATGTATGTGAGCTTACATGTTCGTGAAGGTACCCACGACACAATAATCATTTTAAGTGTGGGGGAATATTTAAAAAATAAAATTAAAAACAAAACTACTACCTCGCGCTTTCCGTCACCTCCTTCGATTGCATGACAGCTTCGTAGGAGGTGACTAATTCCCATGTCCTGTCGCTCTATACCATGGCCTGGACCAAGGCTAAACGCTAGAAGTAGTCGCAGCCGATTTCCTCTATGAGGACATTTCAGTGTTCCGCCGAAGTGAGGCACATCTCTAGTGTGACTTCCAGACAATCCTTACAACGCAACTGTGACACCCTGGCGTATTTTCTCGTCGAATAAAAAGCAGGCACTTCCCGAAACAAACGTGTCCGGTGAGGACTTGCGTCAGGCGGAAAGTGAGGATGCTTTTATAACCAATATTCAAAGACGGGACTTATCGCCGCGATTGTGGCGTGCCCAGCGTAACCCACACCTGTACCTAAGAATATATATTTTATTAGTATTCGTCGTGTCTAGCCTTTTGTTAAACCTTCGAGGAGCACCTATTAGGCTCAGGAACGTGTCCTGACTATAGATATGGTTAGGTCATAGCTATTGTGTGGGTATTGGGGTATTTTTTAGAAAGGTTATATTGGACCCGTTCGGGCCCGTATTGTTCGTAATTTGATGGACATTCGGCTTGTTTTCTTTAGGTTTTTGGGACAGGTTAAGGAATATGTTTTGTATCGGATAGTTTAAATTGTTGGTTATTTTGTAGTATCTGATTTCATGAACGTTATATAACTGATGTTTTGTCCTTATTTTTACTAGTTAGTATGGAACTCATTATTAGCGTCACAATGATTGACCATTGTTAGTTCGCGATTTAGATTAAAAATATTATTTAACGATTTATATTTATTTTCATATATGTGGAAGCTTGTTATTAGCGATTTTCCCTAAATATGTAAAAATATTATATATTTATTAGTCTGTAAGCTTTCTTAAAAATAAATAAAAAAATATAAAAAAATCGGTCGAAAGATGGTATGACTATCCACAGCTAGATCTTAACCATCTGTTTTCTTTAATATTCGAGCCTTGTATTGAAAACAGTTTTTTTTTTTAATAATTATACAATACTATTAAAGGGCTGCATCAAATCAATTAGTTTGATTAGATTCGAAGGACCACATTTCGTAAATTGTAAGTCCTCAAAGGACCAATATAAGTGACATTCAGACTAATTGTCTTAGCTCTGGGCCATTAAATATTCAAAACTAGCAATCCACTATTCATTAAGAGATAGTGGAGGACTTGTAACATTACTGTTATTAAATTGAGTATTTTTTATTTATTTCGGTTTCTTTAGTCGGGAAATTTAATAACTTTAGAATTCCTTTTCACCGCAGAGTTTGCTCAGAGAGCGTTCATTGCAGGGAAAATGCATCATTTTATAAAGAAAAAATCAGGTATTTGTTCAATGCGGTTATCTGTTTGTATTTAAATCCCTATTCATCATCATGTGAAGAGGAGGGATGAGGCGAATGTTAATAAAAGAGTTATGAGTTTACATGTGGATGGATGGAGAGGGAGACCAAAGAAAAGATGGATGGATTGTGTGAAGAGTGATATGAAACAAAAGGAAGTTAGTGATAGCATGACGAGTGAAAGGGCAGAGTGGAAGAAAAAAACGGGTTGCGCCGACCCCAAATAACACGGGACAAGGGCAGGAAGATGATGATTTAATTCCCTATTTAATAAGGTAATCTGAAAACAACACAGGGTAACCTACTAAAGAGAAAATGATCACTACTATTACTAAAGAGAGATGATGATGATGATGATAAATGATTTTGCGCGCTGTAATTAGTTTCATGAATTTTCTCCAAAAACTGAAACTTCTCCTACTTTGGATGAATTAAGGGGTAAAAAGGTATCTACTACATATAATACATCTGTAGAAGTTTTTAGTTGTGCGCGTATCACGAAAAATGTACGATATCGATGTAGATAACTTGATACAATAAAATTGTGTGTAACTTGATATATTACTTAGGCTTTATTTCATCGTAATCGGTTGACTGTATCGAAAGATATAGAACTTGAAAGTGTTCAAGAAGTAAATAAAATATCACACCTTGACTATTAGGCGGTTTTTTTTTTGATTGAGTGGGAAAATCATTTTATGAAAAATTGCGCTCTTGGGCGAAGCGAGAGATAGTGTATTTGCCTTCGTCCCAGGGCCCCGGGTTTCACTTTCACACTATGCTTGGCCTCAGTAGGCTTCGATCCTGCTGGGCCCCTACGATTTGCTGACATCTCCTTGAGGCGCACGTGGAACAGTACACGCCGTCGACGAATTGGGCTCGGTCTGGACGGTTACCGGACGGTCGGAAGACGAGCTACCCATTGCTCAACATCCGCAAGCCCGCGCCTACGGTGACTGTTAGGTGGTACGAAGTTCGCCGTGTCAGCTATTATTGTAATATGGAAATATTGTAACAACAATATTTTTTTTAAAAGAGTAACCATTTAGTTTCTTTCCAGTTCTTCTCCATAAGAAACGACCAATTGGCACTATGCACTAGCTTTGAACGTTCTTCTTTCGAAAAATCTCGCAGGAGTTTGAATAATGGCTCATGGTTATTTTATATTGAGGAACTGTGTTTTAGTCAAATAGTTAAACATACATTAATAGTCGTAAAGTTAGTTTGAAAGTAACAACACGCAAGAAGGAACATCGCAAAATGAGTGGTAATTAGTATCGCATTATGAACAGTAAGGAAGAACTATTAAGGAAGCGAACTTTGTTTAAAATAAATAAACGTCAACACAATATCACGCCTGTCTTCCATGAAGAGTTAGGTTGGATTACCTTTTTATTTTGTGGGAAACCATGACATAACTTTTTTCGCTCTGGTTGGATCGAGAGTTTCATCAGAATTTTGCTGACTAAAACTCACCAGCGTTTCTTAGCTTACCAAGGGTAATTTCTAAGAAGAACACGCATGGTCCTAAAACGCAAAGGGCAATTGAGTGAATATACGTGGTTTGTAGTCAGTGAAAGTCTGATACGTCTTTTCTCTTTACCCTAAAGCGAAAGAAGTAATCGGATGTTGCATCACTTCCAAAAAAAATAACGTTTTTCTTCAGTTGCTCTTTGTGTTCGAGGATGGTTGTAACTTTTTCGAACAAGACAGAAGTATATACCCATATTGCGCAAGTTTTATTTATTATTTAAGTCTCATAATGGTTTAAGTAAAAGGAGGCGAAGACATTGTTGACCGGTTCTAGACTGTTTTGAGATTTTTTTTATATAAAAGCCCGACAACGAATCGCTCGACCTACAAATCAAACCCAGAACTTTGCGATTGGGATTACTAAACCATAAAGGCTAGATACAATAAATTGATTGAACGAAATTACTGTGAAAACTAAAAGGATTATCCATTGGCATGTATTTAACAGTATTTCGATGCAATACCATTCATTTGTAATTATTTATTAAATCGAAAGTATTTATCAATCACGAAAAGAGAATATTTAGTTTAATTCGAGTAATAAATTGATATTTGTTAAAAGCCATTTTATTTTAAAATCGATACATTGTTATTTTATATTCGAAGTATAAGGCATTAGCGCCAAGCGGATTGCACTTTTTGAGAAATTAACTGCATTAAGTGGAGCTACGTATATTAAGTAATCAAGTTACCTAAGTTACTTGAGTCTGAGACACGGATTTCAATAAACTGATTTGATAATGTAATTGAGTCCAGAAGTAAAATTAGAGTATTTAATTCAAGTACACCATTCACGGGAGTATTATCGATATCTATGAAGGTATCGTATGAAATTCAGATATGTGATGATCAGAGATCAAAATAGGTAGGCTATATTTACTAAAGTTCGTGGAAGTAAGTAACATAGAGTGTATAATACCTGCTCTAAAATCCCAGAATCTTAACTTAGCGAACTTATAACGCAAGCACGCAAGACGTGGACATGCCACAGTCATGGCGACAAGTCCCCTCTTTGAGGAGTGTCTAATGAGACGCCACGTATCTCACCTACCACATGACGCAGGTGATTACTAGATATAATACATTTGGAAGAAGACGAAGAGACTGAGACCAAGTCGTCGACGGCGCGTAGTGTTCCAAGTAACAAAAGTAAAGGGGCTTATATATTATGTCCGCTCGGGCTACGGGGAATTCCTAAAAATTGAATTGATGGACACAGCCCCCCTAGCCAAGTTACAATCGTATCGTTTGCGCCGAACGCCTCGAGTAGGCCACGCCTCCGATTCCTTTGTTTTGACGTCATCACAACGCTCAGACACGTGGTCAGAACAAAGGAATCGGAGGCGTGGCCTACTTGAGGCGTTCGGCGCGAATGAAACGATTGTAACTTGGCTAGTGGGGTAGGTGTGGTTTTAGTTAGAAAAAGTCGGAGACGCCATCTCGCTCCACTTTACCGCTCCTAGAACGGGAGATGTCATTGGATGATTTCTTACTTAAAAAAAAACTTAATGTTTAAGCTACTCTCATAACTTGTACCACACGTCAAAGCGTTGCGTGCACACAATACAGCACAACAATCTATTGTCCCGCACAAACTTGCCGCCGCAAGGTAATAGCTGTGGCGGGCGCTTTGCGTTGTCGCTCGTAATGCTTGCGCTTTTTATTATGAACAGTTTTCTTGTAATTATGTTATTATTTGTTTGACGGTTCAAAGAGAAATGTGGGTGGATTTTATTTACTTAAAGCGCTGAACATTACTGTTGCATTGTGAATTGTACTTTGTTAACGTTCTTTTTTAATAAGGGAAATGCTAGTTTTATCTATTATTTTTTTATATTCCTGACATGAATTTTACTCGTATATATCTGTGTGTGTACTTATTTGTTTATTTGTAATGTTACTTTTTGTGGTTTAAATAATCCTTCCGACCGTATTACGATCACGGTGGCATCAACGGAGATTAACCAAGTACATATTACTGTACATAAGTGCGTGCACTAGCACCCAGGTGCATTATCTTGATACGTCTAACGCATAAAGTCGTAACATATTTATTGAGTAGACTTGTGTTATAAAAATGTAAAATAAACATTATTATTTCTTACTACATCCAGCATTCATCTTACTACAGCCAGATTTTAAACTGATTTTTGATAACATAATGCAAGTATGTACTTGCATTATGTTATTTTTTAATTTTTTTTATTGGGTGGTAAAATCATCCTAATGACATCCCCGCTCTTGGGCGGAGCGTAAGATAGTGTCAGACTCTTACTGACTAAAAACCCACTCCTGTTCCTTCGTTGCCTTCGTCCCAGCGCCCCGAGTTCCGCTTTCACACTACCCGTGGATCAAAAATCAGTTTCAAAATTCTTCTAACTAATGTTAGTTAGAAGAATTTTCACAAATTACTTCCAATATAACATTCCATAATTAACAATTACAAATCGCTTTTTGCTTTACGACCTTACGTGTGGGAGGTATCGATCTGTTCCTTTTTTTCATAGTCAGATAGTAAGGCAATCCGCAAGACGAGCTTTACGAGCATTTCGAGGCGCGGAGTTATCACACTACCAACTTTCAAATTTCGGGCTGCTATAGAATAATCTATATATAAAAGGGGAAACTGACTGACTGACATATCAACGCACAGCCGAAACTACTGGGATTAGGGGCATGAAATTTTGCATTTTCCTTGTATGACGTAGGTGAGCACTAAGAAAGGATTTTCTAAAATTTACTCCCTAAGGGGATGAAGCGGGGTAGAGTGAAGTTTGTATGGAGAAACCTACATTCACGCGAGTGAAGCCGTGAGCAGAAGCTAGTTCGTAATAAAAAACCCAACAGCATTTTTTGCCCGACCCGGGAGAGAGACCCAAGACCCCACGCTCGATAGTCGAGACCAATGAGGCAGTTAAAATAGGATTAGTATTGTTAGGTGTAAGGGCCGTTTATCGTCGTGAATGCCTCCTTCAAACTGTGCCAGGTTACTGTAATACATTATATCAAGATACCAGGTAATTTCAGTTACACCCAATATTAGGCACCAAAGGTTTTTTCTTTAATTCTTATTTTGATCTTCCCATGTTTGTTTTTTAGGGTTCCGTACTTCAAAAAGAATAAACGGAAACCCTTATAGGATCACTTTGTTGTTCACAGACAGACGGCTGTCTGTCAGTTTTCATAGGCAAGTTTGTACGGATCAATCAGTGCGCGAGCCCGACTCGCATTTGCCCATATCTTATTTTTATTTTATTACATGTGTTGATTTAGACTCTACAGACTGTTTTTTCACTCTATTATTCAGCTTTATTAATATCGTAAAGGTGAAAATTTCTGAGTGTACGTGTTGGTATGTTTGTTACTTCTTCACGCTCGAACGGCTGGACGGATCCCAATAAAACTTGGTACACATCTAGACCATGTCCTGGAATTAGTACATAGGGACTTTTATTCTCTCGGGATAACTTCCTACTATCATACGGGCGGGAGAAGCTTCTGGCTGAATTAGTACAAAGACAAGTTTCTTCTCCTAAATCTAAACCCAAATAACCAATTCACGTGTTCTCACACAACGTCAAAAACTTATTACAGAATTTACACAACCTAGATAGCAGAATATCAAGCGTCCCAGTCTAGATCTGGCACAATATATCTATATATATATATACTGACTATCACAAACTATTTGGTCTCAACAATAGCTGCAAACACTTTCGTCCGGAAGGTCGCCAGTTCGAGTGTGACCCACTTGTCTATTGTTAACCACTTTGAAAATAGTTTGAGAGGTTAAAAGCTGCAATAGTCACATTAACTGTTAAAGTGCTGACTCACGAGCCTTTATATTTGTAAATTAAATTCGTATCGGGGTAACATCTCTGCTATCGCAAATCGATCAGCAGTTTCGTTATTAGGGTCAAAATGTTGATGGTGGCGTGGTGAAAGGGGCTTAGTTTAGTTTTCTAGGTGTTGTTAGGTTATGCTTTTATAGCTCTAGGTAAATTGTAGTTAGTAGGCTTTTTTAAAAATACCTCAGTATGAGGTCAATTGTTTATGAGGAATTTATACGTAGATGAAGTTTTTAATGTCCAAATTAATTCTTTTTATACGCTTTTATACATGTTTATTTTGTTTATATACTTAAAACGTTGTTTATTAGTAATCTAAGTGGCACTAGGCAGGGTCACATTGCTAACAAAACAGACTGGCTGAAAGATTTTGTGGTGGTGGCCACGTACTAGAAGATGCAGCGCTGGCAGGCTTCCCACAAGATAGACTGATGACCTGGTGAGGGTTGCGAGAATCCGATGGACACACAGAAGTGGTCGCTAATTCCAACAGTGGACGTCTTTCGGATTAAATGATGTGATGTGATTAGTAAACTAATTTACATAAATTAAGCGATAATATATATATATATAAAAGTAGAAACTGACTGACTGACATATCAATGGACAGCCGAAACTACTGGGATTAGAAGGGTGAAGTCTTGCACGAGGTTTCCTTTTATGACGTAGGCGAGCACTAAGAAAGGACTTTCCAAAATTCACCTCCTGAAGGGAAGAAACGGGAGTCCAAAGTTAGTATGGAGAAACCTGCTTCCACGCGGGCGAAGCCGCTGGCAGAAGCTAGTTTTTTTTTTTTTTTTTTTATTCTGGATAGGTTCGCGCTTGACCGCCATCTCACCTGATGGAAAGCGATGAGGCGGTCGACGATGGAACGCGCTTACCTAGAAGCAACCTATTCACTCTTGACTTAAAGATTTCCGGGTTGTAGCTATCAGGAAACACACATTCCGGCAAGGAATTCCACTCCTTAGCTGTACGCACAATGAATGTGTTCCCAAAACGTTTTGTGCGTATAGGTGGAATGTCCACCATGTACCGGTGGCGCGTAGTTACTAATAAAAACGGAAATTAGACTATCCTTAAAAAAAAAAAATGTAGGTTTTATATTAAACGCACTACTTTAATTTAATATCACAATAAAACACTACCAAATAAAAAATCCATCTCGATAATTTCCCTACCGTCTACACGCGTAGCAATCGTCGTAGCAATACATGGCTACGCCGTAGACGCCTACGCCGTAGCAAGCCTCGTACGTATTGGGGTTATTGCTTCCGAATTGTGACGTTCTGTGCGAGTTTGCACATAATATTGGGTACGTTATAACCAACCAATGTTATGTACCTTATTTATGAAGTCGACTTAGATTTTGAAATGGTATTTCGTATTGCAGGGTAATAGTCGTAATCGTAAACGGTTTTACCTTGATTCTGAATAGGTTTGAAATGGTTTGGATTAGTATGGTTATGGTCTCTAGTTTTATTAACCCATTGTGAAGTATTTGAATAAATTGTTGTTTTTAATTGTAAATTAGGTATTTAGAGGCAACCAGCTAGGTCAAATTAAATATGCTAGCGAAACTCCACAAGCGTCATGGGTTTCGGAAAAAATATAACCACTTAATTTTAAGTAACTACACATAGCTGAGCGCGTCCGCTTGTAGTGTAGTTAGCATAGCATAGCATAGCATAGTCGGCCTTATAATTTTCCCACTGTTGGGACTCAGAACTCCTCTCTAGGAGAGGGAAGGAGGGAGGGTAGTGTAGTTACTTGAAAATTGGTTAGAGATTAGATATTTTTTTTTGGTTTTACTATCTTTAGATATTGATACCCATTGGGCTGCAAGTTAGTTAAAACTCGGGTGAGTTTCAGTCAGTAAAAGTGACATCCTCTCGCTTCAACCAGAGCGAGAGAAAATATTATACTCTATATTATCTATATTTTCCACTTTAAACAAATATTTTCCAGAAAAATGAATAATGCCAGCCGCATAGCCCAGAGGAGCCGTGGAAAAAGACTTGTTCGTTATATTCTGTATTATTACTGACTCGCTTTTTTGCTCCGTCCAAAGCTTGCCAAGCTTCTGTAGCTTAGGTAGGTATCTTATATTATCAAATTTATTATTTATTTATTTATAGCCCATTTTTGTCCCACTGCTGAGCAAAGGCCTCCCTTTCCCTTTTCCACACAAGTCTGTCTTCGGCCATTGCGGGCCAGTCCTTCTGGTATTTATCCAGTTCATCTCTTCACCTTCGCCTTAGTCTTATTTACTCATTTTAATTATCAAATTAAAATGAGTAAATAAGAGCTTCTATTTAGGTATGGTTTCCACACTTAGTCCTATGTGGACCATTGTACGTGGTAAAAAAAAAAGAGAATTTTTGTAAATTTTTCTTCCCTCATCTCAATTGTATATATTTTTGTATTTATTAGTGTATTATTTGGTATTGTATAAATGTACTACATATTTTTCACATTGGTTATATTTATTTATACACTGAGAGCCCTAAATATTTTCCTTTCGTTTAGTCCATCCAAAGGTTTTCTGTAAGAATTCACACTGTGCGATAAGACTCGTACGCTTATTTTTGTAAACGTTTGTCCTGTGATAAATTAAGGTATACAGTATGTAATAATACTGACCTGCTGATCTAGTGGTAAGTAGCCCTGAATGCTATGCCGAGGTCGTGGGTTCGATTCCCACCCAGGACAAATGTTTGTGTGATAAGCATTATCATTTCTTCTGTGTCTGTGTGTAATTTATTTATAATATGTATGTATTTAGAAATATTTAAGTGTGTTTATCAGTTGTCTAGTAGTTCTAGTACTCATAACACAAGCTCTACTTAGCTTGGGACTAGATGGCGTTATGTGATATTTGTGGAATATTAAAAAAAAGATACCCATATCATCAGCAAAGTCTTACTAGCCGATTTAATTAACCCTACATAATGAATTAACTGTTCCTCTATCGAATACTTTATAGAGTAACATAAATTTAAATACCAACACGTTAGAACCAGCAATAGTTAGTAACACCTGTCGAGTTCAGTATAAATTATGGGTTTAACTGAGACACATCGACGGTAAGCGACGCTGCGATCGACGTCGATTATATGCTATATTTCATCGATTAAACTGCTGGCATCTCACTACCTGGGATTTTCATTGGTGGTCCTTTGATCTAGGAATAAAAAAAATAGGATTGTGTCGATCGAGAGTCGGTGGTGTTCTATACTAAACAACTGATATACATACTTTCTTATATATTTCTAAATACATATGTTACGGCTAATAGCCGAAGTGCGGCTACACCTAGTTTTAGCCGGCTACAAAAAGGTGCAGCCGACCACGTGCGGTTAAACTTAGGTGTATTCTACTCATCTTCGGTTAGACCTAGGTTTGGCCTTCATCATAGCGGCTAGAACTAGGTGCAGGCCAGCACAGCGGTGGTTAAACTTAGGTTTTCAGTAAAATTAAGTATTTTGGTTTTGTTTTGAGATTCTATCTTGCATTTCCCAATTGATTCACTCACACAAACATTTGTCTTAGGTGGGAATCGAAATCACCACCTCCGGTATAGCAGTTAGGGCTACTAAACCAACAAGCCATTAAGATATATATAGTATGAATATATAATATAGAAGTATATATAATTACAGTAGTCTTGTTCGTTTCTCTTTTTTTTTTGAACTGGCAGATCACCTCAATTACTTTTACGATTACAGAGAGAAGTGTCAGACTTTAACTGACTAAAACCCACTCGTGTTTCTTGAATTGCCTTCTTACGTTCTAAAGCCGCACATACACATACACTTTCTTGGCTTGGATGAACATCCATAAATAAGGCTTTTGTTAAATAATAATAATTTTGCTAGAAAAAGAGATGATAACCTAGAAAAGTTGCTGCTGACAGGAAAAATAGATGGGAAAAGACCCAGGGGCAGGAGTCCGATACGTTGGTCTGACCAAATCCATGCCAAACTGGAGACCACAGTCTGATATAGAGATGGGAAAATATAGCGAAATTCAGTCGACAAGAAAATTATTTGTCGAGGTCACGACCCTCAGCATTGAGGATAAACGACGCAAAGAGGAGGAGTAATTTTGAGCATTGTTTTTCAAGACCGTTCTTGTAATAGAGAGAGAATCTTATCTAGTTTTCTGTATAAAGAGTAGTCTGTATTCGGTATTTTGTCAAGACATTAAAAGTGTGCGAAGCTGGTGTGGATCCCTAGTGCATGAATTTCTATTTGCACAAAAATATACTTTGGTTACCGACATGAAACGACACCCACAACTGCAGAAGCGTTACCATTTTGGACGCAAAAGACACTTACTAAAACACAATTTCCTACAAAATATGAAACTACATTTCCAACGCCATTTCGCTGCAAGAACTAGTAAGCTAGTATTGAAACTACAAAAGAAAGTGCAGAGAAAGGATACGACCCCGATTGGCCAGCAACTGGGCCAAGGAGTATTACTGATGAGACCTTATCGAGATCAGTCCCCTTTATAAGGCGACTTTATACAACGTATCATTTTGGTCCTTGTAGTCGCGAGTGTTTTCTTTCTCGGGTCGAGTTCGTTTGTTACGAATAGTGATTTCTTTGTTAGTTGGTGTGCTGTCAAAAAATAGAGTTTTAGAAATTGAAATGATAATACAATATGTTTTTAAAAATGTGCAATCACGGATATACCTGAAGCATTGGTTCTTAAATAAATCATTGGGTTACGTTTAATAAGTTTTTTGTAAGTCATCTCATTAATAAAAGTAAGAAATAAAACGTATTATTTTTTATTAATTTTTAAACGTACGGAAGGAACTGGGCCTCACGACACAGGGTATCCTAGTGTGGGGGCCAGAGATATATAGTTTTTATTAAGTGTCAAAGTACTGCCCCCCTAGCCAAGTTTTTCGTTGATCGACTCGAATCGGCTAGGCCTCCTATTTTTTGTCCTGACCACGTGACTGAGAGTTGAGATGACGTCAGAATAAAGGAAACGGAGGCGTGGCCTACTCGAGGCGATCAACGAAAAGAGAATCAAAACGAAACGGTTGTAACTTGGCTAGGGGGGCAGATGTAATATCGAGTATTATCAGGAACATATTAATATTTTTAAGCATGTATTACCGTAAATACTCGTACTTTTAAATTGGGAATGAAAATACCATTTCCTGCAAAACGCACAATTTGTCGGTTACAATGATCTGATTCAGTTTTCTCTTTTCTAAAGTCCTTATATTTCTCTCGAGACTTGAATAAAAACATATTAAGCGATTGTAATCATCCCGGTAAAATGTTCAAGTGTCATCATCATATTTCTTGAAACGGTCGGAATCTTTAGAAACCGCTTGATCTCAAACTACTTCTCCAACTCAAGTAGTTTAGCCTCTTTCAAGGAAACACAACAGATTTCGCAAATCTTCAAACTTAAACAATTTCAAATCGAAGTCCGAAGAAAGTAGGTCGAAATCGTGTTGCAAATTTTTATTTAGTTTCTGGCCCAGTCGCAATTATTTTTAAGAATAGTGACAATTGTTAAAGAATTAAAGAAATAATAATGTCTTTCTTCCATACTTCAGAGAACAATATTCAATCTGCTTAACCTAGGTATAATAATAAAAATAGTTTTATTGTCACAAAGCATAGTTTGGTTGAAGTAACTCTATTACCTTAGTTTTCAATTTGGACTTATTGAAATCTTGAATATTTAATTTTTATGAATTATAGAGCTGTGGTCTCTCTCCTAGAGAGGAGGCCCGAGTCTCAGCAGTGGGAACATTGTAAGGCTGATTATGCTATGCTTATGCTTATATGTGGCCGAGTGGTAACAGCCCCGACTTACGAGTTGAAGGTTGCGGGTCAAACCCAGCCAGGCGCATTTCTTTGTGTAATTTATTTCATCACCACTGCTTTCAAAACAGTGAAGGAAAACATCGTAATGAAACCGGCATATCCTAGAACCAAAAATTCGAAGACATGTGACATCCACCAACCCGCACTGGGCCCGCATGGTGGATTACGGCCCATTCCCTCTCCTAGAGAGGAGGCCTGAGTCCCAACGGTGGGAACATTATAAGGCCGACTATGTTATGCTCCATGGTGAATCGAGAGGGCGTTTTAAGCTCTTACTGACAAAAAGCCACCTGTGTACTTTAGTTGCTTTTTACGTTCTAGGGCCACTTTGTCAAATGTTCCCGCAGCACAACTATTTTCGATATGACCTAAAGGTCATATCGAAAATAGCGTTATTGCATCTTAAGTGTAACCAACAAACAAATGGTTTTATAGTATAGGTACTATAAAACCATTTGTGTGTACCAATAAAATTACAATGTAAACATAGGTGTTACAATGTAAAATTACTATGTAAAATTTTATTGGTTGAGATAAATTATTATTATTCTCTTTACCCTATTATATATATATCTCTTTTTACCCTATCGATGCAATTTATGTTTTACTGGCTTTTGCCCCCGGCTCCCCCTGCGTACATAAAATATAGCCTATGTCACTCAGGAATAAAGCAGCTATCATATAAAATTTTACCTTTTTATAATATTAGTGTAGATATCCTTTGCATATTTGGTTCCACGCGCGCCTCAAGGAGATGTCAGCAAATCGTAGGGGCCCAGCAGGGTCGAAGCGTACTGGGGCCATGGGTAGTGTGAAAGTGAAACCCGGGGCCCTGGGACGAAGGCAGCGAAGAAACAGGAGTGGGTTTTTAGTCAATAAGAGTCTGACACTATCTCCCGTTCCGCCCAAGAGCGGGGATGTCATAAGATGATTTTCCCACCCAATAAAAAAAAAACCACACAAATTCCTCTATAAAATTTTCATGTAAATTAAATTAAATTTATATGTAGTAAATTTTTAGAAAAAGATCTATTAATCTGTCTCCAAATTCATGAACGTACCACGTACTCCTTTGACTCATGTAGTATAGAGAAAAAGTTCTCAAGATCAACAAATCTTACTTTGACCTTTATCCAAAAATAATATAGGTACTTAAATATTTATGTAGAATGCACTATAATTCAACTTAGCCAATGAACATCTCCATCTTTTTTTTAGTCAAGATGTGAAAAGTCACGCAATATAACACATATATGACATATGCAAGGAATATGATTGGGATCCATTCACAATTAGTGTGAACTCGGCCAGAAGGTGCTTAAGCCTCAAATATTCTTTAAGTAGCATTAGGTTTAATAGGTTGTTTATTAGTTATTTATGCTGTATCCTACTTAACTAAACAGCGAAAGTTTTTTTTTTTGTGCTCACACTATATTTTAATTTATTCTTTTGTGCTCACACTATATTTTAATTTATTCCAAGGAGATGTCAGCAAATCGTAGGGGCCCAGCAGGGTCGAAGCCTACTGGGGCCACGGGTAGTGTGAAAGCGGAACCCGGGGCCCTGGGACGAAGGCAACGAAGGAACAGGAGTGGGTTTTTAGTCAGTAAGAGTCTGACACTATCTCCCGTTCCGCCCAAGAGCGGGGATGTCATTAGGATGATTTTCCCACCCAATAAAAAAAAAATGTCTATACGTGAAGACTTGTAATTGGCTTTCTAATGATTATGGTTTTCTATTTTTGTCTGGTTTTATTAGCTGTAAGTCCTCCATGTACTAAATAAATAAATAAAATGTAACCCAAAATTCAGCAAAGTAAACTTCGATGGTCGCATCAAAAATCCGACAATACACAAATCTTAGTGTGACCTCTCTCGAAGGATAACAGTTGATCCGTGCCCTCGATCGCGTTGAACCTGCGATAGATATTGATTCAAACTTCACACTATGGCGGACTGAGCTCGCTCATCAGTTACACAGTTACACTCGGCTAGATTTATTCCAACTAATCTTTGTGTTATATGAGGGAGTACTGAATGTCTCTTTTATCTTAAGAATAATGAGAAGTAGTCCGTTACTATTATCTTTGTTTTAATTTGCGAGATGTGTTTCGCTTATGTTTGCAGAATTAAATTAATGAAATTAATGTTCGCTTTTTCAAAGAGAATGCATTTTATTTAAGTGAAGTTTTGAGTACGGCATTTATCTTTTTTTGATGAAAGATTTTAATTCTATCTTGATAATTATTTTAGATGAAATATTTTGATTCTTTTTTCAATCCTAAAAATTGAATAATTATATTTTTACATAATGAGTTATGATTTAATGCATATAAAAATTAACTAGCTTTTGCTAACGGCTTCGGCCGTGTGATAGTAAAAAATTACTCTAAGAGAACACACTCCTGGTATAAAAACTATCATATATGCTATTGGACACCGGTCTACCAATATATCAAGTTCCATCGTAATCTGTTCAACCCAACAACCATACAGCCACTAGACATCTAATGTGACGTATGTCTGTAAACACATTTGATTATAGATCTGATATCTCGACCAATCAGAACGCAATACCCCGCTCCCCTGTACCAATCAAAACCAATCACAACGTTTTACATCGCTCCCCGTATCTCGGCTAGTTGACAGAATTGTTTTGGTGCGTTATTACAAGCATGAGGCGTCTAGTGGCTGTAAGGTCGTTGGTTCAAAAATTCGAACATGAAGAAGTTACAAATACACACACTCACAAACTTTCGCTTTTATAATATACTAGCGTCTGCCAGCGGTTTCGCCCGCGTACAAATATAGTTTCTGAAATTCCGTGATTAATCAGTGAGTGGTATTTCGCTTTTATATATGATATAGATTAGTTTGCTCACAATCGTACAGTTAACATAAAGCATAAGCATAATCAGTCTCAAAAAGTTCCCACTGCTAAGACTCAGGCCTCCTCTCTAGGAGAGTCCAGTGCAGATTGGTAGATGTCACATGTGTCAATTTTATATTTGTTTTCAGCATAATATTAATTACACAATTTTGTAAAACCGTATATAGTGCATGTGGTGTTAGCCTATAATTGATTGCTACACTAGTGGATGTCTGTTTCGTTTTAGTAAAATGTAAATGTATTGTGTAAGCAGTTGTTGGCTGACCAAATAAATAAATAAATAAATAAATGTCTTCAAATTGATTGTTTAAATTTTTTGAGTTCAGGGATTGTTGGTTTGTTGGCTTGCTGTACGCTTTGGTGCATACTGTAAGTATAGCAAGCAATGGATAAATAAATAAATAATAAATAAATGTATTATTCTAAGCAGAAGAGAAGTGAAGAGCAGTGGTGGCCGAGTGGTAACGGCCCCGACTTACGAGTTGCAGGTCGCGAGTTCAAACCCAGCCAGGCGCATTACTTTGTGTAATTTATTTCATCAGCACTGCTCTCAAAACGGTGAAGGAAAACATCGTGAGGAAACCGGCATGTCCTAGAACCAAAAATTCGAAGACATGTGACATTCACCAACCCGCACTGGGCCCGCGTGGTGGATTACGGCCCATCCCCTCTCCTAGAGAGGAGGCCTGAGTCCCAACAGTGGGAACATTTTAAGGCCGACTATGCTATGCTATTATTCTAAGACATGCCGGTTTCCTCACGATGAAACCAGTGAACAACAAACCGTTTCTATATTATTTTCACTATTATACAGCAATTTGTCCTCCGATCCCATTTGCCTTGTATCCACACAAAAAGGATGAATAATTTATTGCCAGAATTGCGTACAAATAAATAGGAACTGGTCCTCAGCTCATAAATAACCGTGCTCCTGCCTATTACAACAAATGCGAGGTAATTTCCTGCGCGATTTGTGGCGCATTATGAAGACAATGTGACAACGAAGCAGCCGTAAAATTAGTTTGGTTTCTCTACGGACTTGGAGCGTAAATCATAGTTTTGGACCCAAATTGGCCTTGAGAGTTCGGACGCGCTGGCCAACGTTTGTGGCTCGTTTGAATATGAATACAAATTATACGTAAACTCTAAACTCTATGTGAGATTTCCCACTAATATTATATAAAGGCGAAGGTTTGTATGTTTGTTACTCTTTCACGATTAAACGGCTGAATGGATTTTGATTGAATTTGGTAAGCAGATAGAGCTTGCACTGCTCTCAACGGACAAACTGCTTCCGAGAAAAAAAGTATTCATATCCTATGTGCTATTTCGAATTTCATACAATATTTTTTTAAGAGTTTCAGCGTGATCCATTCATGCTAGCAAACATACACATTCACAAACTTTCGCCTTTATGATATTACACAGGTGGTTTTTTCCGAATTGCAAAAAAAGTTTTTTTTTGACGTAACAAAAAATTTACAGTTTTCAGACTTTTTCCTATACTTGTACTATGAGATCTTGCCTAGAATCTAACCTAGAATCCTGAAATTTGGCATGAAGCCAAATTTCAGGATTCTAGGTTAACGGAAAGTACCCTATGAAATTTGATTCCCTTGAGAGTATCAAAATACACGTTTTTTGCGACATAAATGGCCATACCTTTTTTTTCGTTAACTCAGAAGTTTGATTTCTTCACAGCTTCAAGGTACCGCAGACCTGAGTATATGATTTCAATTTCAACTCGATACTTTCACGTGTTCCCGAGATAAAGGGTCTTGACAGACAGACATACAGAAAGACAGATGGACAACAAAGTGATCCTATAAGGATTCCATTTTTTCCTTTTAAGGTACGGAACCTTAAAAATAAGAATAAATCAGATTAAGCCTTTTAAACAGTTAAAAATAACAAGGGTTCATAACATAAAGATGACGAAAAATCCGTTACAAAATTTTCAGTTACATTTTGAAATCGAATAGCTGTATCCCCTAATTAAAACAGAGCCCTTAAAACCGGTCAGTATCCGTGTGTCAATAAAAATCTCTGCTTATCAAATCAAATATCAAAGCATAACCAAGTATTCACATTCGGTAAAATGCAGTTTTTAATTTAAACGAACGTACAGAATATGAATGGATTGGACACAATAGGGACATATTCAAGCAATTTTTTTATTTGTTAAATAAAATTAATTAATTAAATAGGTACACTTTAACTTTTTGGTAAATAAATATAAAAAAAATATATAAAACCTTCATCAACAATACATCGAAAACGGCGCCTCAGCGAGAGAGACCGATATATTTGTTTAAAATTGTTATATCTTGTTTGCTTTCCCTATTTTGATATACTTTTAACCCTTATCTTCCTATAAGGATTAAAAGTTTTGAGTTACGGAACTTTTATTGACAAAAACCCACTCCTGTTCAGAAACCAACCCTTGGCCCCAGCAGGCTTCGACCCTGCTGGGCCCATACGGTTTCCTGACATCTCTTTGAGATGCGCATGGAACAGTACGTGCCGTCGATGACTTGAGCTCGTTCTGGACGGTTACCGGACGATCGGACAGCGAGCTACCCGTTGCTCGCCGTCCGCAAGCCCGCGCCTAAGGTAGATATAGCAATACTGGAAATATGAATTAACGTAAGGGACATTTAACTACTCGTAAAATATAAAAATATACCTTACGATGATTGATATAAGGATATTTTACGCAAAACGTGCAAATGTCCCTTACGTTAATTCCATATTACTGGTATTGATAAGTATGGTTTTAGTCAGTAAAAGACTAACACGTCCTCGCGCTCCGTCTTAGGGCGAGAGAAGTCATTAGATAACTTCCATCCTTAAAAAAAAGTTTTGCAGCGGATATCTTCATTTCTGATTTGATCACGCAAAAAAACTCTGAACTTAACCCTTTCCATTGCTCTTTGGGTGACTTTAAGCTTTCTGATAAGGCTCATTGTGAGTGATCACCTGGCAAAAGTGTACTGTGGGTATTTTAATACATACAATGCCTCTAACAAATACTATTGGCGTAAATTAAAAAAAAATGTATTTTACACCAATTTTATTCACTGTATATCTATTTATTACATAGAAGTTTTACAGATAAGTAGAATCAGTATTTAAAATATAAGTAGTCTGTAAAATGTCATTTGGTTAAAAACATGTTATTTGGTTTTGTATACCCATTAAAGTATAAAAATCAAAATCTCCGATCTACCAATAATCGCCTACCACGATGCGACACACCGCTCTGGGTTTATCCAGTCCTCTCTCTTTGGAATGCGCTCCCTCTGAACATCGGCTTCCAGTCGGTTCACTTTTAAGGTGATGGCACGTGAATACATTCGCAGGAAGTTGGTCTAATCATCACATCGTTGATTTGTTGGATTCGTTTTTGTATCTAAGCATAAATTTATTATTCTATTTCTAATCTAGTTTACCATTATGTTGCACTTATCATGTTATATTTCTGCACCACCCTAAGGTCGACAGGTAGAAAATGCCTAAGGCATTAAGTCCGCCTTTTTACATTGTTTCTTACTAGTGCTACTAAAGTTTTAATAAATAAATGTCGTCAATTAATATGAAATTTACTGCGACATTACTATTTAGTCTTACATACTCAGTGCCTATGATTCAGTGCCTACAGCCTAAAGGTCTCAACGGTAAACACTTAATATGAATTATGACGGTACCGCTTAAGACAATAACAATCCAACCAACAGCCAACATTGGCGCCAAACTTTCTCCTATAAACAATGGTCTTGCTTGAGTTTGGCGCATTGTTGGGCGTGATTTGTGGGTAAGAGACTGTGTGATTTGTTTTTGAGTTTAGTCATGCAATAAAGAAGCAGTAAATTTTGTCGAATCATAATTCTGAATAAACAAACTGAAATCTATAGGGATTGAACTTTCATCACTGGAATGTACGAGGTTTTGTTGAAATCCTTTATTCTTCGCTCTCTATTATACGATTTCAATCGTTGACGATCAATTTTGACTGGTCTATTGGTCTGACTGTTATACTGGAGGTTGTGGGTTCGATCCCCACCCAAGACAAATGTTTGTGTAATGAGCACGATCATTTGTTCTGTCTCTGGGTTTAATTTACCTGTAACATGTATGTATTTGACGTACTCGGGTGTAATTTATCTATAACATGTATGTATATATTTAACATGACTGGCCTGTTGGTCTAGTGGTCAGTGGCCCTGACTGCTATGCCGGAGGTAGTAGGTTCGATTCCCACCCAAGACAAATGTATGTGTAATGAGCACGATCATTTGTTCTGTGTCTGGGTGTAATTTGTCTATAACATGTAAGTATTTAGAAATAAATAAGTATGATTATCAATTGTCTAGTACTCATAGCACAAGCTCTGCTTAGTTTGGCACTAGATGGCGTTGTGTGAAAGTTGTAGAAAATAATAAAATAATAATTAATTACACCCGGGTTCTAAACTGTGAATTTCAAGTTGAGAACTTGTCAAACTTTTGTCAAGCAAGATACCAGACCCGCCAGAAGTTTGGCCGTCGTCGGCACGAGCTCGCAGGTATGCGAAGGTTTAAAGTACATACTAATAATACTTAATCTCACACATTTAGTTAATTAGAAAATGAATAATATCTTAGATCTTCAATTAAGAGTTTCCAACTTAACATTCTTAACTCAGAAATCAGCCGCGTGGGCACAAAGTTTCATACAATTCAGTTATGCTGTTTAGGAGTTAGGTGACAAAAACACGTACAGAAAAATTTTATGTACAAAATTACTTTTAAAAAACATGTGTCTAGTATTTTTATGTAAAGAATCTATGTACAAAATTTCATAACTGTATCATGAAAAACCACAAAATTGCCTGCAAATACCAACCCGCACTGGGCCCGCGTGGTGGATTACGGCCCATTCCCTCTCCTAGAGAGGAGGCCTGAGTCCCAACAGTGGGAACATTAAATGGCCGACTATGCTATACTATGCACCGGGCCATCCGGGTGACTGAGGGACTTACCTGGTTGTTTTGCTCCCGCACCCAGCTGTGCGCTGACGCCTAATGCCCGCTATGACCTCCCGTGATCTGTATTGTACTTAGTGTCGGTGATGTTCAACTTTTGACCTGTTTTTAAATATTTTTGAGAAAAAATATAACACGGTGTAAAAAATTATTGGAATCGATTCAGTAGATAACTGATTCTAAACAAACTGTTTTCAGGGTTCGCATATACTAAAAATAATTTTGTATAAAAATATCTTCTTTTGAAAAATTAGACTTTTGATTACATTATTGTTTACATTCCCAAAAACATGCACAAGTAACACCATAAAGCCTTAATTAGTAACCACCCAGCAATAACAATCACGGGCATTGGCAATTTCATACAGCCAACATTGGCGCCGATTCACCCCCGAACAAAGGTCTTTGCCGCGGATTTCAACGCATTGTTGCTCAATGATTTGTGGTCGCCTGGCTGTATGATTTGTTGTAAGTTAGGCCCTTACATCAAACAATAAACCCTTCTAAATCAATTTACTAGTTTTTGGGACCAACAACTTGGTCCTTTTGGAAGTGTATTTGAACTTGAGATTAAATGTGGATTCAAGGACCATTTCAATGGTTTCTTTTATTAGTTATTGGACTGGTTAACATACTAATGATTTATCTGACGAAAACTAGTTGCAGCAACTGTATGTTTACAATGCAGTAGAAAGTAGTTTTCTAATACATTTTATACCTATTAAGAAAAGCTCAATGTTTAGAAACCAAAAATAATGGTGGTATCCATTTTTAGGGTTCCGTACCTCAAAAGGAAAAAGCGGAATCCTTATAGAATCACGGTCTGTCTGTCTGTCTGTCAAGACCTTTTATCTCAGGAACGCGTGGAGGTATCGAGTTGAAAAAACCGTATACTCAGGTCTGCGGTCACTTGAAGCTGTGAAAAAACCAAACTTCTAAATTAACGAATAATGAAAAAGATACAGCCGATAAAGTCGCAAAAAACGTATATTTCGATACTCTCAAAGAAATCAAATTTCATAGGGTACTTTCCGTTGACCCAGAATCCTGAAATTTGGCATGAAGCAAGGTTTTACAGCACAAGTATAGGAATAAATCTGAAAACAGTGAATTTTTTGTTACCAACGTCACAAAAAAAAAACTTTTTTGCAATTCAGAAAAATCTTTTTGAGACTCTATTTGGAAATTGTAGTTTGTACGGAACCCTCAATGCGCGAGTCCGACTCGCACTTGCCCAGTTTTTTTTTTGGTTGGGAAAACGAAAAAAAATAGTTTATTTATGTCTACAAATACACTTGGAACATCTAGTATGTTATTTGGCAGAAAAAAAACGATAGCAAAAAAAAATGAATTTGTAATTTAAGGGAGAGGTCCTAACTAGGCTTTAACCTGTATCTTAGAACTACAGGTCCCATAATCAAAATTTTAACAATTTTTGTCCATGCTTTGTGCAATAAAGCATATGGACGTGTATATAGGTAAAGTGTGTAGATATATCTATATGACTGACATACTGGATTTAAGAAGGTGAAATTTTTGCATAAGGTTTCCTTTTATGGTGTAAGTGAGCACTAAGAGAGGATTTTCCAAAACTTACCCCCAAAAGCAGGGTTGGTCCAGTGGTAACGGCCTCGACTTACGAGTCGCGGGTCAAACCCAGTCAGGCGCATTACTTTGCGTAATTTATTTCATCACTGCTCTCACAACGGTGAAGGAGAACATCGTGAGGCATGCATGTCCTAGAACCAAAAATTCGAAGACATGTGACATTCACCAATCCGATTACGGCCCAATTCCTCTTCTAGAGAGAGGTCTAAGTCTCAGCAGTGGGAACATTAAAAGGCTGATTATTCTGAGATAGACAGATATTCGTTTAAATCACGGAATTATCGAATGCCACCAGAGTTTTCAGGCGTCGTTTTTCTTTTTTTGCATTGCCTCTTCATCAAACATCGTGTTGGATTGCGTTAGGTGAAGCAACATGTTCAGTTGAAAACCAGCGTCAGGCAACTGCTACATAGTGGCCTGGTATTATGCTGAACTGGACCTATTTGGCGCAGCCATGAGACACACAATGTTGATGATTTTTAAGTTTTGGTATTTAAGTTTCTATATTGTTATTGTTATCTCATTGTGTGTACCTGTGTGCCAAATAAACGTGTTTTCTTTCTTTCTTTCAACAAGCATTTAAATAATGCTCGATGTTGACGATAGGCGAGTGAAAAAGGACCCTCTTAATGCTATTAGCTCGATCAAGTGGTAATAAAAAGCTCAGGCAAAGCTTTCTACAAGGAGCTATTACTTAGTACTCGTATTTAAGTACACAGTACAATTTATGAAAATACTTTGTAAGAAGATTTTAACAACTTTTGTTGTACACCTGTTTTTAATATTCTTCTGACCCAAAGAAAGATAAATTGATAAATGATTCAATCTTGTTGCATTAATTCCCCTTATGTACCACTTTTTCCTTATCCAGCCTATACTGTTCCACAGCTGGGTAAAGACCTCCCTCCATTCCTTACATTGTTCCCAACTCTGATTTACTTCTTGCCAATTCCTGAGGAGGACATCTAAGTTGTTTTGCCATCTGTCTCCTTGGTCTGTCGCGACCCCGACGTGCGATTTTTTTTATGTCCACCACTATGCAAATTTATTTTAAATTAAAAAGCATACATAACGTGTTCGCTAACAATGGGCCTCATGGCTACAATGGCTTAAAGTCACCCAAAGGGCAATGGACTATGCTTGGAGTTTCCTTGCGTGATCGAATCAGGATTGAAGATATCCGAAGGAGAACCAAGGTTGCCGACATAGCACGAAAAATCGCCAAACTTAAGTGGAAATGGCAGGGCACGCTGCTGTCAGGACAGATGGCCGTTGGTGTCGAAAGATTCAGGATTGGCGACCGGGTACCGGAAGACTCAGCGTTGAAAGGCCTCCTACAAGGTGTACCGATGACCTGTTAAAGGTTGCGGGAATCCGATGAATGCGAGACACACAGAATCGGTCGTTGTAGTGACGCTTAGGGAGGCCTATGTCCAACAGTGAACGACTATCAGCTGAAATGATGATGATGACATAGCATTAGCATAATTAACCTTACAATTTTCCCACTATTGGAACTCAGTCCTCGTCTCTAGGAGATGGAATGGGCCGTAATCCACCAAGCGGACCCATTCAATTTTTCTGATTTTCGTTCTTGGTCATGTGCCGGTTTCTTCACAATATTTTCCTTTACCATTTTAAGAGTAGTGGTGACGAAATAAATTACAGAAAGTAATACGCCTGGCTGGAGGCTGGGTTTCAACCGTCAGTTAGGGCCGTTATCGCTGGGCGACCACTGCTCACAAAAGACGAGCCAAAACAAAATATATAATTATTATTTAATTCAATTTAGTAGCGCTCTTTAAGTTCACATTTATCACCATTGCTGTTACCACGAAACATTAAACAGAATTGGTAGCCGCGTGAACAAAGGACGAGGCCTTCCTTTCTCAACGAATTTCAGTTCATTGTTGTTCTGTGATTTGTGAGAGAAAAACAGGATTTTGTTATTATGTTTGGGGTACTGACGTCATGGGAAGGGACAGCGCTGTTGTGTACACCATATTTTTAGAACAAATAAATTATGCCAAATATGGTTTGCCGAATTGCTAACCCAATTTAAAAAAAACAAAGAGGAGAAATATTTTTAAATAATGAGTTAGATTCTTGTACGATTTTAGGTCTCAAACCTTTTGTCCGACCTTTTTGGTCTGCTTATACCCAAACTAAAATTATAATGAAGTAAAACTGTTTGTAGAGCAGTGGTGGGCGAGTGGTAACGACCCCGACTTATGAGTTCTGAGTTGTGTGTTTGAGTTATGAGGTCGCGGGTTCAAACCCAGCCAGGAGCCTTACTTTGTGTAATTTTTTTCATCACTACTGCTCTCAAGATGGAGAAAGAAAACATCGTGAGAAAACCGGCCGGCATGTCCTAGAACCAAAAATACGAAGATATGAGGTCGCGGGTTCAAACCCAGCCAGACACATTACTTAGTGTAATTTATTTCATCACCACTGCTCTCAAAATGGTGAAAGAAAACATCGTGAGGAAACCGGCATGTCCTAGATCCAAAAATACGAAGATATGTGGTCGCGGGTTCAAACCCAGCCAGGTGCATTACTTTGTGTAATTTATTTCATCATATTATATATCATGTTCTAGAACCAAAAACTTGAAGATATGTGACATCCACCAACCCGCACTAGGCCCACGTGGTGGATTACGGCCCATTCCCTCTCCTAGAGTCCTCTCTAGGAGAGGGAATGGGCCGTAATCCACCACGCTTCTCTCTGCTGGGACTCAGGCCTCCTGGCATGAGTCCCAGCAGAGGGAACATTAAATGGCTCATTGTACTACGCTTAAAGTAAAGGGTCATCTCTGAAAGCTAATATTTTTCAAGAAGCACACGATACGTGCGCCCGACACAAGAAGATTTTGTTTTTTTGAGGAATATCACTGGACTACTTTTTATCATGAAAAGTATTATCATTTGCTATCGGTGGTGCAACGGTAGTCAGTCAATTTCTTATGTACTAATATTATAACGAGGAAATATTTTATTTGTAATTTTGTTTGTAATTAATAATTTCGTTCGTGAGGAAACCGGCATGTCCTAGAACCAATAATTCGAAGACATGTGACTTCCACCAACCCGTACTGGGGATTACGGCCCATTCCCTCTCCTAGAGAGTAGGCCTGAGTCCCAGCAGTGGGAACATTATAAGGCCGACTATGCTACGCTATGAATAATTTCAAATCTACAAGACCGAATTTAAAAATTTGTTCACCAGTAGAATTTAATTATGCACTTATTATATATTTTATTGCACACCTCACAAAGCGAACAAGATCAACATTAATTTGCAAAAACTAAGTGTACAATAAACGATCTTATCGCACAGGGCTAACTCTTACTGACAACTTTAGAATGGACTGGACGAAAGGAAATAGATTTGGGATGGTCCCTGTACAATTCTACTTTATTACTAAGTGACATAGGCATGTATTGCCTCGCGGGCGAAGCTAGTGCCAAATACAAATACTACCTACCGTAGCTAGAAGTGGGCGAAGCGGCCCCTCGCCCACGGGCCTCGCACAAGCAAGGGCTCTTTAAGACCGAGTTTTTTTTTATATAATTGATAGGCTTGCGTTTGACCACTATTTCACCTGACGGGAAGAGACAACGTGGTCGAACAGTAGGTGGCGACAGTTGCTGTCTTGTTTTCGAATTTATAAAATAAAAAGGCCTGGGCGATGCGCTTTCGCCCACGTTTAAATTAGTCCACGCTACGCCTCTGAAGAATCTTTGAAAAAAAAAAAACATCTTTAACATCGCCGCACAAAAGACAAGGTTTTCCCCCAATTTGAGAGCGTTGTAGCCAATGATTTGTGACCACAAGCTGTACGATTTGTTAGATCAGTAATGACGGGTTCCTGTAACGACCGGTTATCAACATGATCGGTCCTTACGCATTATGTTCTTGTCATTTCATTTTATTGTGCGCTGCGATTGGTCCTTCTGTGCCACGTTACGTTTGTGATTGGTCCTTGGTGTGTTCTTTTTTTCTGTGATTTGTCTTTGTTTTTTTTTTCCTTGTCAGAGATTTGTTTTGTAATAATGTTACTTTGTCTACTATTGTGTCTGAGTGTTTCTTATTGATCAGTTAGTGTTACGAGGTCATTTTAGTTTTGAAATGGGAAATCGTCAAATAACTTTTCCAGCTCTGGGTGGACCGAAAGGGTGTTAGACTTGGCAACCCTCCCGTGTTTCTTTAGTTACCCTTTGCGTGCTAGGGTTGCGGTCACTCTTTCGAAAAATCCCACAGCCATTTAAGGATAAGCATAAAGAGCGGCCTTCGAGGAAGATTCCTTCTTGTTATACATGTGTTCCTTAGTAAAACTACTACTACTACTCACTAGCTCTCGCATGGGTAGTGGTGGCCGAGGGGTAACGAACCCGATTTACGAGTTGTAGGTCGTGGGTTCAAACCCAGCGAGGCGCATTACTTTGTGTTATTTATTTCATCACCACTGCTCTCAAAACAGTGAAGGAAAACATCGAGAGGAAACCGGCATGTCCTAGAACCAAAAATTCCTGCTCTGGGCTCGCGTGATGGATTACGGCCCATTCCCTTTCCTAGAGAGGAGGCCTGAATCCCAGCGTGGGAACATTAAAAGGCTGATTATGCTTATACTTATTTTAATCACAAATGATGGAATTTATTTAATTTTGTTAATTTTGAACTTGTCAGTTAAATGATGAATCTTAACAGATGCCCTACATTTAACAAAGGGGTTAAAGCGATTCCTATCGAAGATCCATTTAGTATTCGTTCAAACACATTACCAAGGGATTGTGGTTGATGTACAAAACACAATGCTTCATCATTGTCAGCTTTGTAAAGCAGACTTATCAGATATTTTGAGTTTCTTTTGTGTATTTTTTGACGTTTTTCCCGTTTATCTTAAATGTTTATGATGTTAGGTTCGTTTAAATTTCTGTCGGCATCGATCTTGGTGGATGTTGGTTGACTTACTATTCTGCTGCAAGTTGAAGGGGTCTAGTAATAAAGATGAATTGAAGCGAACTTAGAATTTCCGAATTCTATGTTCCCCCCTTCCTATGTTTCTATGGTCCCCTAGCCAAGTTACGATCGTTTCGTTTGCGTCGAACGCCTTGAGTAGGCCACGCCTCCGATTCTTTTGTTCTGAAGTCATCTTAACGCTCAGTCACGTGTCAGAACGTTTTTATGTATGCAGGCGAAGCTGCGGGCAAAAGCTAGTTGTAAATAAGAGTTTTTTTAAGACAAAAATAGTTTACAATTTCTCGCGATATTTTACAATCTTACGACGTTAGCAATTTCCTAGTGACATACACAAAGAATAAGAAATTATTTTTTTAAAATTCACCACTCATAGTGATGAAACGGGTGCCCGAAGTTGGTGTGAAGTAAGCTAGGCTAGTTTGTACATATTTCTGCCATTGATTTTTATTTTCTGTCACTACATTTGTGATAATTTTATTCAACCAATCCAATTGTTTTTTCTTGGGTGTCTTTCTTTTCGTTTACAGACAGTAAATAGCAGCAAATTGTCATTCGAAGACAATTGCAAATTTATTTCTATTTTCAAGCTACATCTGTATTCCTTTCAGCAACACTATCATTAAAATCAAAATAACCTCGTACATTACACATTAAAGCTCTTTAAGTACGAAAACACACTAGCTTGTGTCCTCACGTTCCCCGCATAATTCAGCCTCCCGCCATATGGTGTACAGGATTTAGTGGCAACCTCACTTAGGGATGTTTATCGAATAATTTTATGAATTTTATACGCGAACAACCATTTCAATTTCTGTCTTTATTGAGATAGCTGCTATGTTTTTGTTGTCATTTGTGAATATTTGATTGGACTATGCGGTATGTTGGGATTGTAATGTTTTTTCTCTTTTGATTTCTTTCGGCCGAGCTCTGCCTTGACCTACTTTATCCTGGAATCATGTTAGATATTGTGGTTCTCCCCAAACAATTAACCTCATTCCAATGAGAATATGTTTTTTGTAAAATGTTGGGCGGTACGTTCAGCGCAGTGGTTGAGTGTTTGGATCCTGTGTTGCGTCTCGCAGGTTTGATACTCGCACACGGAACAAATATTTGTATATCTAATAGTTGTATGCGAAAGCGAAATATACGTTTTTTGCGACAAAAACGTCCGTATCTTTTGTTTTCGTTTACTCAGAAGTTTGATTTTTTCACAGCTTCAAGGAACCGTATACCTGAGTACATGGTTTTAATTTAAACTCGATACCTCCACGCGTGCCCGAGATAAAGGGTCTTGACAGATATACAGACGGATAAAAAAGTGATCCTATTAGTGTTCCGTTTTTTGCTTTTGAGGTACAGAACCCTAAAAAGTAATTACTTGATTCATTTTTAGGGTTCTGTAATGTTCCTAATTAACCTGTATCATCATCATCATCATTCCTGCCGAAAGACGTTCATGGTTGGACATAGGCCTCCCCCAAGTGTCGTTACAACGACTGGTCCTGAGCATCCCGCATCCATGGAATTCCCGCGACTTTCACCATGTCATCGGTCTGCCTGGACCACTGACTGGCCTGTTAGTTTAGTGGTTAGTGGCCCTGACTGATATGCTGGGGGTCGTGGGTTCGATTCCCACCCAGGACAAAATAATGTTTGTGTGCTGAGCACAATCGTTTGTTCTGTGTCTGGTTGTAATTTATCTATAATATGTATGTATTTAGAAATATTTAAGTATATTTACCAGTTGTCTAGTACTCATAACACAAGGTCTGCTTAGCTTGGGACTAGATGGCGTTGTGTGATAGTTGCGTTAATATTATTATATTATTATTATTTATTATATATATTAATACCTTGAGGGAGGCCTTCCCATTTATGTTAATTTATGTATCAAAACGGTAAACATTCAGTTTATCATGAAAACACGTCGTAAACTATTACCCGCTTCAAACTTCTAATAGTTATAATCAAAACCACTCGGAGTGAGATGCTTCCTCAATATTCCGAGCTCCGGCAGCCCCACATTAGCTACACATGGCCTTGAGGAATGTGTGAAGCGAGTTCTGTGTAAAGAATTTTATTCGTTCTCGACGATTTCAACTTCTACTTTTATTCGTTTTTGATGGCAGCAGCGATATTATACGGCTGTAAATGTAATTTTTTGTAAGTGGATGACTAGTGGCTTTTAGAAGGCTCGTTCAGTCACTGATAATATTTTTATGACGAATTTTGCAGTTTTCGCTGAAGTTAAATGTTGTAATACCGTCATTGATATTGAAATTTCTTTTTAGGAGTATTTTTAGGGTTCCGTACCTCAAAAGGAAAATACGGAACCTTTATAGGATCACTTTGTTGTCCGTCTGTCAAGACCCTTTATCTCGGCAGAGCATGGAGGTATTGAGTTTAAATTAAAACCATGTACTCAGGTCTGTAGTTCCTTGAAGTTGTGAAAAATATCGAATTTCTAAGTTAACGAAAATAAAAAAAAATGATACGGTCATTTATGTCGCAAAAAAAGTATATTTCGACACGTAGGGTACTTCCCGTTGACTTAGAATCCTGAAATTTGGCATGAAGCAAGGTCTCATAGCACAAGTAAAGTAAAAAATCTGAAACTGTAAATTTGTGGTTTTAAGAAAAATCTTCGTAATTCAATTCGGGAATCGAACTGTTTTCACTGATAAGTTTGTACGGAACCCTCAGTGCGCGAGTCTGACACGCACTTTCCCTGTTTTTTTTTAATCATGATTCATATCAGCAAATTAGCTTTTTTAAGTTCCAACAGTTTTTTGACATAATAGATTTCTTTACGGCCACCTTTCGTACAGTAGTCAGTTGGTTTCATACGTAAAAATGGACCACCCCCTATAGGGAAATCATAATCAGCCTTAAAATGTTCTCACCGCTGCGACATAGGAATCCTCTCTGGGAGACGGAATGGTCCGTAATCTGCAATGCGGGGCCCAGTGCATTATGATGGATGTCACATTAAGTGACATATAGTGTGTGTGTGTTTGTGTTTTGTGTGTGTGTAGTGTGTTTGTGTTTTGTGTGTGTGTAGTGTGTGTGTGTGTAGTGTGTATGTGTGTGTAGTGTGTGTGTGTGTGTGTTTAGTGTATCTTCGATTTTTTGTTTTATTTCTAGTTCGAATTTCTAGTTTCCTCGCGATGTTTTCTTTCACAATTTTGATTCCATTCAGTATCAATGCTACGAGTATGCCAAAAATGTAGTTCAGTATGTATTTTTTTTAATTGTATGATTATCTAACAGTTTTAAACAACGAATTATGTTTTTTTTTAGGTTTTTATTCCACACAAGTGCCATAAATAAGCCGCAAACCTTGGTCATAAAGTATAACAGTGAAAGCATTGCTATTTTCAACGAAAAACTTTATAAAGGCTCTTTGGGGTCCTGTTTGGGGTCGGCCATATTTTAGGTCTACAAGTGCACTGTAAAATTGTGGCCTTGGCATTTTAATATTATACTGAGGCTGAGAAATATACCTGTTAAGTATATATTTCCTTGTTAAAACGGTGCTATCTTTCCAAGATGGAGGAATCGAAAAAAAAGTCCATCTCAGTCTTCATGCTGCTGTTAAGGCTGTCTAGATACTGTAGTAGCACTTGTGGTTAATTTTCAAGTTTTATTTCCGGTGGGAAAATCATCTTATGACAAATCCCGCTCTTGGGCGGAGCGCGAGATAGAGTCAGACTTTTACTGACTAAAAACCCACTCCTGTTCCTTCTTTGCCTTTCGTACCAGGGCCGAGTCTTCCATTCAGAATCAGACCCTTGGCCCTAGTTGGCTTCGACCCTGCAGGCCCCTACAGTTGCTGACATCTCCTTGAGATGAATAAGAAAGCTGACCATCAGTCTATCCAAGGAGTATCGTATTGCTCAATCGCTGCGTCGTGGAAGTCTGATAGGCAGACGCTCCATGTTAAATACTGTAATAGACTGGAAGTCGCCCCAACTTAATTGGGAAAAGGATAGGGAGATGAAGAAGAGCTGTCTCGTTGCTAAGCAGACCTAAGACCAGCTCCAATAGCATTTTTCAAACCTTAGCCGATAAGCATGATGTGCCTATGCTGGAGCATTTGAGGAGCAGTGGTGGCCGAGTGGTAATGGCTCCGACTTACGAGTTGTAGGTCGTGGGTTCAAACCCAGCCAGGCGCATTACTTTGTGTAATTTATTTCATCACCACTGCTCTCAAAACGGTGAAGGAAAACATCGTGAGGAAACCGGCATGTCTTAGAACCAAAAATTCGACATTCACCAATCCGCACTGGGCCCGCGTGGTGGATTACGGCCCATTCCCTCTTCTAGAGAAAGGAGGTCTGAGTCCCAGCAGTGGGAACATTAAAAGGCTGATTATGCTTATGCTTATGCCTATGCTGGTGCTCAATCATTGGTTGAGGTTACTGGATGGTTAGATTTTTTTGTAGGTGGGAATATCATCCAATGACATTCCGCGCTCTTAGGCGGAGCGAGAGGGCGTATCAGACTTTTACTGACTAAAAACCCAATCCTGTTCCTTCTTTGTCTTCGTACCAGGGCCGAGTTTTCCTTTCAGAAGCAAACGTTTAAAAAAGTTTATTTATTTATTGAATTTAATAGTAATTGTATAGTTTCTTTGTAACTTATTATAAAAAACCTTTATATTTGTGTAATTGTGTGGAATAAACTTTGTATTTTTGCGTGTGTTGTTATGAAGAAAATATGACTGTTCTCTTTATTTATATCACTATAACATACATACTACAGTCATATTTGCAAAATAAAAAATCTCATCTTAATATAATAACGAAATCATAGAATAATAAATGAGCAGTTGAAACGAACTCATAAACTTCACTATCATCTCATAACATAAAATAATAATATATGTTGACGGCTGGTTATTGCAGTCATTCGTATTTATTATCTCCTCGTTTGTTTTAGTGATTAAATTGAAATGTTTCAAAATGCAAATCACTTACCCGTAATAAATTAGCCTGACTGTAATTGTAACGTTGCTTACAAAATGTAGTGCAAACCAATAAAAACATAAATAAATCACAATCGAATAGTCATAGTCATAGTAGTCACAGTAATTTGACTGGCCTGTTAGTCTAGTGGTTAGTGGCCCTGACTGCTATGCCGGAGGTCGTGGGTTCGATTCCCACCCAGGATAAATGTTTGTGTGGTGAGCAGGATCATTTGTTCTGTGTCTGGGTGTAATTTATCTATAATATGTATGTATATAGAAATATATAAGTATGTTTATCAGTTGTCTAGTACTCATAACACAAGCTCTGCTTAGCTTGGGACTAGACGGCGTTGTGTGATAGTTGTGTGAATATTATTATTATAATTTATTGGTAAGGGATTCTTACAAGTCATATACAAAATGTTAAATTATACTTAGTCAACAAATTAATGATTACATAACAATGTTAAATAATAAAAAATGTCAAACAAATAAAAGAAAAACAAATAAATCGTAGTCAAATCACAAATAAAAATAAAAAACAATCCTATTAAAAGTCACAATAATTTTCAGTCCAAATTAATATTCGCGTCAAAGTTAAATTAAATAATTAAAAAATTAAATTCGTCAAAAGAATAAAAAGCTTGCTCAATAAACCATTTTTTCAAACGAGCTTTGAAGCTCTCTATAGTTGGGGCACCAGAAATAGCTACAGGCAGCTGATAACCCAATAGGGTCTAAAATAATACTTATCTCAACCAATTGGCGTTCCTCTATTTAAATTCATATGTTGGCAACATTCAACCGTTCGAATTTTAAAAAATCCGTCTCACGTATCTAATTAATTCGACGTTAGATAAAACCTTTCCCGCAGTAACATTAAAAATACATTTAAAAAATATTTTTTAGCTGTGGCAACGTCACAACATTTACAGTCATGGAGGACAAACATCATAAATCTCTAAAGCGGGCCACTTTAATTTTAATTTTTAAAAAAGGTATATTTTTCCCTCTCCTATCTCTGTTTTGACGTAAAACTCCTTGTTACGACCTCTGGTACAAATGTACTGGCCATTAAACTCCCGGGTAGTCGATTATCCTTTTCCGAGTGAGTCCGGGTGAACGAGTAGTCGATTCCGTCTGCCATTACTGAAACTAGTACTAATTATTAGTTTAGGTTGTTTCGTATTTTGAAATGACCTAGTGAGGAAGTAGGGAAATGGTTTTCTTTTGCCCACTAAAGCACTTTGGGTTAATTCCGTAAAGTGGAGTTGCAATTATTTTCAATGCGAATCTAAAGACCGTTCTTTGTTAGCTGTACTTTTCATTGAATGCCATTTTTAATAGGATAAAACTTTCTGATAATTCTTCAAAAGCTCGAACAAAAAAAAATTGTTTATTAAGTGCACTTGTGTTAAAAGAAATTTATTCTCATAAAAGACTACAGTCTTAAATGTCAAACATGGTATACAAATAGTGCTTATTATTAGTAATACAACACATAGTCACATTATAATATATTTATGAATTATGAAGCCAAAAGTTTATGTGCGTATATTTGTTACTCCTTCACGATCAAACGGCTGAAAGAACTTTAATGAAACTTGGCACAGGAACAGGAGTGGGTTTTTAGTTAGTAAAAGTCTGTAAGTCTTTCTTGACGTAAAGTCTATCTCCCGCCCCGCCCAAGAGAGGGATGTCATAAGATGATTATCCAACAGGCAAAAAAAAAAGATTAACCAAATTCCAAAACTGGGCAAGTGCGAGTCGGACTCGTGCACTGAGGGTTCCGTACAAACTTATCTATAAAAACAGTTAAATTCCCAAATTGAGTTACGAAAATTTTTCCGAATCGCAAAAAAAGGTTTTTTTTTGTGACTTAACTACAAATTTAGTTTTCAGATTGTTTCCTATACACGTGCTATGAAACCTTGTTTCATGCCAAATTTCAGGATTCTAGACCAACAGAAAGCACCCTATGAATTTTGATTCCCTTGAGAGTGTCGAAATACACATTTTTTGCTATATAAACGGCCGTATTTTTTTCTTTCGTTAACTCAGAAGTTTGATTTTTTCGCAGCTCCAAGGTACCGCAAACCTGAGTATATGGTTTTAATTACAACTCGATACCTTTACGCGTTCCCGAGATAAAGGGTCTTGACAGACAGACAGACAGACAGACCCACAGACGGACAGACAGACGGACAACAAAGTGATCCTATAAGGTTCCGTTTTTTCCTTTTGAAGTACGGAACCCTAAAAGGTACATAGGACACGGTTTATCTCAGGCGGATCTTCCCTTGGGTTAATATTGTACTATTACAAGGGCAATTCCGATAGTAGAAAGTAGTTTACCACAAAAACAAGTTACCAAGCCATATAAGTCCATCGTAGGCTCAGGCTTGAAGACCACAAGCAATGGCTAGCTCGCCGTTCGCTCGTCCTATAATGACCGAGCCCAAGTTGTCAACGGCGCGTAATGTTCTAAGCACGCCTCAAAGAGATGTCAGCAAACCGTAGAAGCCCAGCAGGGTTGATGCCTGCTAGGGCCATAGGAAAATGTAAGAAAGGGACACTCGATGCTCCTTGAACGTTAAAGGCAACAGAAGGAACAAAGTTGTAGTTCTAGCCAGTAAAAGTCTGACACGCCATCGCACTCCACCCTAGAGCGAGAGAAGTTATTAGAAGATTTCCCACCTCATAAAAAAGTCATCTAAGTCACCACTAACCTATATAGAGATCTAGTATAGGTAGGTCCTATCTGGAGGTCTAGTATACACTTACTTTTCTCACGTCTCACATTATCATTCACTCAAACGGTTCATGTATCATTCACTCCCAGTATCGTTCAAATCCGTCTATTGCTTCAAAGAACGAACCATTACTTATTGTGCCAAATGGCTGATTCAAGAGAATACAGAATGTGTTTCTATAAAGAGGTCAATGGAACATTTTGTCTGGAAGTTTAGGATCAACTTGGGTAACCTAGATTTTTTTGGGTAAATGGGACTAAGTTTTACCCTATTTAGTCGGCAGTTTATTATCTCTTTTGTACCGGGTAAAAGGCGACTAAGAGATTATTTTAAAAGAATGGAAAGCGTCGTCCTTTTGTCCGTTTATTATAACATTTTGTAACTTGTAACTGAGATATTATAAAGCTAGGAAACTTTAAAATGTCGGCAGAAAAATTTAATATCGTCAATAATATGGCAATAGCATTTTCCTATGTACTTCTTTTAAAAGAACTTTGTTACACTTGAAATTTCGACTGGCCTGTTGGTCTAATGGTTAGTGGCCCTGTTCTGCCCTGTCGGAGGTCGTGGGTTCGATTCCCACCTAGGGCAAATGTTTGATTATTTGTTCTGTGTCTGGGTGTCATTTATCTATATGTATGTATTTAGAAATACATAAGTATGTTTATCAGTTGTCTAGTACTCATAACACAAGTTCTGCTTAGCTTGGGGTGTCGTGAAAAAAAAAAACTGTATCGTGGATTTATAAACGTGTAAACTCACATACATAAAACACCTCTATGATATCTATAGATAGTTATTCCGGTTCCTCAGTGGAACCCTCAGTGCACGAGACCGACTTGCACTTTCCCGGTTTTTTTTTTCTATTTATGCTTACCATCTCGAATAAGGTAGGCATACTAACCTAGTTAGATTTCTCTTACACAAAAGGCAGTCTCAATGCAAATCCTAACGATCCAATTTATCTAGAAATTAAGATGAATAAACATGAATATGGACTTTATCCTCCTGCATGAATAAACACAAATAATATATTACAGATGTACAAGTAAATGGTACATATATACAGGCAGATGGCGACTATAGTGTTCCAATGACCCCGATACATCCCAATTCAGCAAATCTGGAATGTCTCCAGCAAATTAATGCTGAGTAACAGTCTACATATCCCTAAAGCGAATTATGGACTAACCTATTTATCGTGGGTGGAGCCGGGTTTTGAATTAGGCAGTGTTTCGAATTGGTCCTACTTGCTAGTGCAAGCGTGTGATAGAATTAGGACCCTGGGTCTACTGTCCTAGGGTCCTAATTCTATAAAACGCTTTTAATTTTGAGATTCCTACAAAAGGTGTTGTGAATTTTTAATAATGCGGTCATCGTCATCATTATCTTCCTGCCCCCGTCACATTTTACTTGGGTTCGGTGCACCACATTTTTTTCTTCCATTCTATCCTGACAATTGCCACACTATCTATTCTTTTAATAGTAAGCGGTGATAGCCGAGTGGTACCGGCCCCGACTTACGAGTTGTAGGTTGCGGTTTCAAAACCAGCCAGGCGCATTACTTTGTGTAATTATTTCATCACCACTGCTCTCAAAACGGTGAAGGAAAACATCGTGAGGAAACCGGCATGTCCTAGAACCAAAAATTCGAAGACATGTGACATTCACCAACCCGCACTGGACCCGCGTGATGGATTATGACCTATTCCCTCTCCTAGAGACTCGTCTCTAGGAGAAAGCCTCCGCCTAAGTCCCAACAGTGGGAACATTATAAGGCCGACTATGCTATGCTATTTTGTTCATATCGCTCAATTTTCAAAAATGCGTATTATCTTCATTGAAGAAAGACACAAAGTTCAAGTCAAGAAATTTGTTGGATGGTTATCCCACAAACAAACAGTTGTACAATCCTTGAGTGCTGTAAAATGTCTTGAGCGTTAGGGATTTTGTTTCTCTTAAATTGGAATTTAATTTTCGTTCACGGCTAAATAAATTAGAAAAACTTATAGCTAAATAAGAACTAAAATCGAAATCTCACGTCGTGGTATTAGAGTTCTTCACTCGTTTAGAATATATACAGCAACCCGAAAATAAGTATTGGACGCGAACCACACACAACACCCATCTGGTCGGAGGATCCTCCCTTTTCAACGCAGGGGTATGTCCGATTATGACTTAGGTTTCTTCAAAGCTAGAGTGAATAAGCTCTTAATAAACTAGTGGGCTTCACCATCGACAATTGTATAACTGCTTACCATCAGGTAGGATCGCAGTGAAGCACTAGTTTGTCATCATAATCATCATCACTTCAGCCGAAAGACGTCGATGTTGATGATGAGGCCTGAGTCCCTATAGTGGGAAGATTGTAAGGGTAATTATGCTCATGCTATGTCATCATCATTTCAGCCGATAGACTTCCACTGTTGGACATAGACCTCCCTAAGCGTCGGCACAACGACCAATCCTGTGCGTCTCGCATCCATCGCATTCCCGAGACTCTCACCAGGACCTATACCATGACGTTTAAAGTAAGTTTTTTCATTCTTATTTCAAGTGCGGGTAAGAGATAGCGCTAGACAACCTGTATAGCTCTGTCTCTTACCCACACTGAAATAAGAATGAAACAATCTTACTTTGAACGTTATGGTAACCCTGCAGGTCGTTAGTCCACCTTGTGGGAGGCCTTCCAACGCTGCGGCCCCATCGACCATCCGTTCACTAGTATCTAAAATTTAAAAAAAAAATAGGACTTTCTGTTAGGACCCTGTTCCTCTAAAAATTTATACTTGTTTCAAATAAAGAGTTTTTAAAAGAATTCAGGCTACAAGGTACAACAAACCGTCCTAGTAACAACGAAATATGATATTTTTGAAACAACCGCTTGGTTACAGTTTCTCTTAGAACAAATTTAAATTATTTAAATTTATTGCCAGCTGCGGGCTAACTTAGATTACTCCACGGGAATCTAAACTTTATTAAAAAGTTGTAGGGTTTAATATTGCGTGAAATAGTTTATATTTTCGTGATGTTGGTAATGGGAATCTAAAAGTGGATTGTGTTACATATTCAGGCGGTTTGGTGGTATTGATTTTGTGACAAAGTAATTAGTGGAGGCTAATTATTCTCGTAATGATTATGGGGGAGGCTTAAATGAAATTGGTCCTTCAATACGCGTTTGCGGAAGATATCATATCATTATGAACCGGCATTTGTATTATTGTAATAAATAATAATAGGCCCGGCACCATTTTTGAGCGTTCCTTCGGTACGAAAAATAATTTTGAAAAAAATTAACAGATATTCAATGGAAGTGACGGGGCAATTATGGGCTATCAAATCATTATATGGGATACATTTTTAATAAAACGTATTTACGTACATTTTCATTTTTAATTACAACTTTGCTGTAAAAATTATGATATTGGCATTTGCAATACAATCTTCGCTTCTCCAATGTCCGATAAAGCTAAACAATTGTTTGAGTTAGTCTTAAGGTTTTTTTTTATTGGGTTGGAAAATCATCTTATGACTAATCCCGCTCTTGGGCGGAGAGATGAGATAGTGTCAGACTTTTACTGACTAAAAACCCATTCCAGTTCCTTCGTTGCCTTCGTCCCAGGGCCCCGGGTTTCGTTTTTACACTACCCATGGCCCCAGTAGGAAGATTGTATGTTTTTGTGTTTACTGAACTGGGCGATGTGGTCGCTCAGCGACACAGCAAATGGCTTTGTCGCTTAGCGATAACGATAACAATCAAATAAAAAAATATAAATTACCACTTTCTGATATTATGTTAGTATCGGTTTTGATATAAGCTGATTCAAAATTTTTATCTTATACTATAATAATAATAATATTCCACAACTATCATACAACGTCGTCTAGTCTCAAGCTAAGCAGAGCTTGTGTTATGAGTACTAGACAACTGATAAACATACTTATATATTTCTAAATACATACATAAATAGATAAATTACACCAAATACAGAACAAATGATTGTGCTCATCACACAAACATTTGTCCTGGGTGGGAATCGAACCCACGACCTCCGGCATAGCAGTCAGGGCCACTAACCACTAGGCCAACAGGCCTGTATATATATACTAGCTTCTGCTAGCGGCTTCGCCCGCGTGAAAACAGGTTACTCTATAAAAACTTTAGACCTGAGTTTGATCCTCTTAGAGGATGAATTTTGGAAAATTCTCTGTTAGTACTCGCCTACATCTTAAAAAGAAACCATGTGCAAAATTCCACGCTCCTAGTCCCAGTAGTTTCGACTGTGCATTGATATGTCAGTCAGTCAGTTTCTTCTTTTATATGTATAGATTTAGTATCTTTTTCTTGTTTCATCTGTAAGTATTACTTAGAAATTAAGTAATATTAACTCAAGATCAAGTTGAGTGAAAGATTATTATCTATCTCCTTATTTTGCACTAACTTATGCCAGCAGCATCGCCTGCATGGATGCAGAAAATTATACCAAGGAAAATACTTATAAGATAACATGTAATCTTATGTCCTATTTGGCACGCCTGTTGGTCTAGTGGTTAGTGGCGCTGAATGCTATGCCGGAGGTCATAGGTTCGATTCCCAGCCAGAACAAATGTTTGTGTGATGAGCACGATCGTTTCACAAATGATCATTTGTTCTGAGTCTGGGTGTAATTATCTAAATTATGTATGTATTTAGAAATATATAAGTATGTTTGTGGTCTAGTACTCATAACACAAGCTTTCTTTAGCTTGGGACTAGACGGCGTTGTGTGATAGTTGTTGAATATTATTATTATTTCAGGACATAGTCTACTCGTTTCATCATCATCATCATTTCAGCCGAAAGACGTCCACTGCTGGACATAGGCCTTCCCCAAGTGTCGCCACAATGAACGGTCCTGTGCGTCTCGCATCCATTTTACTCCCGCAACCGTTACCAGGTCATCGTTCCACCTTGCAGGAGGCCTTCCAACGCTACGTCTTCCGGTACGTGGTCGCCATTCCAGAACCTTTCGGCCCCAACGGCCATCCATTCTGCGAGCAATGTGCCCTGCCCATTGCCACTTAAGTTTGGCGATTCTTCGTGCTATGTCGGAAACCTTGGTTCTCCTGCGGATATCCTCATTCCTGATTCGATCACGCAAGGAAACTCCGAGCATAGCCCTTTCCATTGCCCTTTGGGTGACTTTGAGTTTTCTGATGAGGCCCATTGTAAGCGACCACGTTTCAGAGCCATATGTCATTACTGGCAACACGCCTCGTCTACTCGTTTACCAAATTTAATTTAAATTAAAAATCAACCGTTTGAGCTTGAAGAAGTAAAAAACATACATCACATACATATAGTCTTTGGCCTTTAAAATATCTATTATTGTGATGCAGTAATACAAGATTCATTGTCGCCTCAACATTAATTCAAACTGTATAAAGTTATTAGTGAGATATAATAATATAAAAATAACGACAAAACCTTGCAGGATGTGTCGCCACATAACATAGGGCATCCGGTTTCCATTTTAGCATACCTTCTTCTAACATGCCAGGATTAAACGTCAAACGTCAATATTTTCAAACACAAACTGTTATTTTGTGCCAAAAAATATATATTAAAATATTATTTTCTCGTCATATCCCGCTTTTTTTGAGAGATGTCACCATAGTAAAAACCAGCCAAGTGCGAGTCGGACTCGCGCACGTAGAGTTCCGTACCGTCCGTAACAAAAAACGGCATAAAAATCACGTTTGTTATATGGGAGCCCCACTTTAATATTTATTTCATTCCGTTTTTAGTATTTGTTGTTATAGCAGCAATAAAAATACATAATCTGTGAAGATTTCAACGGTCTAGCCATCACGGATCATGAGCCAGACGGACAGTGGAGTGATACCAATTGAGGCCCGTGTTTACTCTTTGGATACGGACTCCTAAAAATTATCATCGTACTAAGATTTTTTCATTGAGGTATCTCTATGGAAGAATTTCAAATCTGTTGGTCGATGTAATAGTGAGAGGTATGTTTTGGCGCATCATCCTTTCAGTAGAAATTTCAGCAACATTTTCAAACAATCGAGCTTACAGGAAACACGCTGGAACACAATCACCGATCAGCCGTGACCCTCGACACTGAAAAAAAAAAAAAACAAAATGATTAATCTGTCACACTGACCGCGATAATCGAAACGCAAACACGGACTGTACAAAATTAAACTTTATTAAAACGAATGAAGGTTTAAATCGGTTCGTGTGACATTTGTTAATGATTTATACTGTGCGTGAAATGCGAACAGTAATTGGTTGTATTAACTCGTTTGGATTACTTCATTTAAATATATTTCTATGATGGAGATAAAGGCGCTTGAAATTGCTGATAAGGGGAGGTGATGGGAATCGCAAACATCCACGCTAATCTAAGGAAACAAAATCAGGGTTAATTGTGATAATTTCTTTACATTAATAAAGGCTAGCTCACCAGTGAGCTCAGCAGTGTTCTCTAGGAGAGAGAATGGGCCGTAATCCTGCAAGCGGGCCCAGTGCGGGTTGGTGGATGTCACATATCTTCAAATTTATGGTTCTAGGACATTCCGGTTTCCTTGCGATGTTTTTCTTTACCGTTTTGAGAGCAGTGGTGATGAAATAAATTACACAAAGTAATATGCCTGGTTAGGTTTGAACCCGTGACTAACTCGTAAGGCGGGGCGTGCCGCGCGCCCGCTTACCGATGCCGCGCATTAGATCGAAGTTGTGAACAGGCCGTAAAGCGGCGACAACGCGTGCACCTAGGAAAAAGCCGCCGCATCGCGTTGCATTCGCGTGAACTACATCGGATCATCTCGCAACCTCAGTCGCGTAGAATCGCTCACGTAAAACGTCTAAGGCCGCTTTAACCGCCATTGCACACCGGTAGTTCAAGTGCGGAATCTCTAAACAATATGCGCCGTGTCCAAGAACTGCAGTTTGTATCAAACCCTTGATCCAACTTATTATTATCATGCCAAGTACACACCAACTGATCAAGTTGAAAATATTATGAAAAAGTAACGCCAGCCGCCAATTGACTGTATTTTGATTTCCACGACTATCCGATTTTATCCGTATGGTGTAAACATAGCCTAAGAGGCGACTTTATTTTGTTCCAACATGCCTTTACATACCACAAAAATTAAACCTCATTACAGTATTACTATTCACAATAACTCACACAAACTTATCAAATGATTACGAAACAAAATCTCATGTGGTTGCGTGACCCGTCATGGCCGCGCCGCCAGCCGCCATATTGGATCGGGTCGCGTGCTGCCATTTTTATTGACACACGAAACTTGCTGATCCGCAGCTTTATAGCTGGTTATCAATCAATTTATTATTAGTTTGATCTATATTCTAGATGTTTTAGGGCTAATTTTGGGGTTGTGAACTAGTTATGGCAGTTTTTTTAAGGTTATCAAAGTAGCAAGGTTAAAGGTTTTATAGTTTTATAGATCCAAGCAGTTAATTATTTTTCAATATACTTATTCGAAAATACGTTCGTATCCTTAGCGCTTAGGCACGCAATTTACTGTTTTCGCGAAAATTGCGCGAGCTCGCCCCGCTACAATTGATTGTATTTATTGTACCTATCAGGTTGGGCGTTAAGCGACCCCCATGAGTCACCGGTCAACCACTGTTTATTTTTTTAATTTGTCAATGCAGCACTCGGTTCTATAACACCCTTGCCTGCGGCTCGGCCAAATTCCGTCTCTCTCGCAATGACAAACTTTTTTCACTTGTATCAAAATGTACTATTTCTTGCTTGGCATGTATTCCCGGGGTAAAACAATTCTGCTTGACTCAGTATCCTATTAAGTAACCTATTACCCAATCTTGAACATGGTCTGCTCTTTTTTTAATAGTGGGGAATCGTCTTAGAACTCTTTTCATTCTGGGTGGAACAAGAGGCAGTGTCAGATTTTATTGATTAAAACTCATCCGAGTTTCTTTAGTTACCGTTTGCGTTCCAGGGCCGTGGTAGCTTTTTCATATGATGATAGTGATGTCCTGGTAGGCATTGGCCCTAGCGACCACTGTCAATACACATGTCATACCCATCCTGGCAAGGCCACGTAAGGATGGGTGTTTAACGAAAGAAAAGACGTACGATGCGTTTCAAGTCCAGATATATTATGACTTAATGTGAAAGTCAAAAGTTTTTATTTCACATAGGCCTACATGGGCAGTTATAAAACGTCAGAAATTAGTGCACGGTTCCAAATTGGTCGTTTCCTGCGGAGAAGAACGGGCAAGCAACATAAAAATTGTTTTTCTAACAATATTTCCATATTACAGTATAAGTAGATATTATGTAAGAAAAGTGTAGACTGGTCAATATTGTACTAAAAAGTACAATAAAAATAATCATAATAAAAAGTGAGTCCTAATAGGAATAATAGTTGCGGTTACATGAGGTTATATACTTACAAACTAAACACGAGTACATGGCTTACATATTACACCACAACCAAGTTTAGTTTCATTTCCATTACTTTAGGACGTGATTGATAAAGAAACAGTAAAATATCAGAAAGACAGAAAGAGAAATGTTTATTTGAGTTATGCGCAGACAATCATCATAATAAAATAAAATATAAACTAAACAGATAAACTGCGGATGGTGAGCAATGGGTAGCTCGCCGGCCGATTGTACGGTATCCATCCGGACCGACGCCAAGTGGTTGACGTCACGTGGTGTCCCACGCGTGCCTCAAGGAGATGTCAGCAAAACTGTAGGGGCCCAGCAGGATCGATGCCTACTGGGGCCGTGGGTTCGCTTCTGAAGGGAACACCCGGCTCTGGAATGCAAGGCAAAAAACTAAACAGAAGAAACAACAACAACAAGAAAATGCTATGATATTTAAAAAAAAAAAACGCAGTGCTTGTATTCTGATATGGGTTGTGATGCCACAGACACACTTACGGAACACAGACTAAAGATAAAAAACCGGGCAAGTGCGAGTTGGAACCGTCAACTGACGGTTCCGTACAAATTTACATATGAAAACAGTTCAATTTCCGAATATTTTTTTTGACGTAACTGATTTCAGATTTTTTCCTATACTTGTGCTTTGAGACCTTGCTTCATGCTTTTCAGGATTTTAGTTTAACGGGAAGTACCCTATGAATTTCGATTTCCTGGAGAGTGTCGAAATACACTTTTTTTGCGACATAAACGTATCTTGATTTTTCGTTCACTCAGAAGTTTGATTTTTTCGCAGTTTCAAGGGACCGCAAACCTAAGTATGTATATGGTTTTAATTTCAACTCGATACCTCCATGCGTTCCTGAGATAACGGGTCTTGGTAGACAGATAGATGGACAAAAAAGTGGTCCTATAAGGGCTCCGTTTTTTCCTTTTGAGGTCCGGAACCCTAAAAAACTATCCTGACTTTTACAAGACAGGACCTGTATAATATATAAGTTACATAGGCCCCGGAGCGCAAAGGCCGAAGCCAATGAAGAGACACGAGTAGGTTTTAGACAGTAAAAGTCTGATAATTCCTCTCGCTGCACCCAGACCGGGAGAAATCAAGTTACCCTTACGTTGTGAAACCTCTACGGTCCGGACCAAACGTTTCACCTCGTCGTTTATACCGCGCACATTGAGAGACTAGAACAACTTGCCTGCTGCGGTCTTCCCATCCGATTATAATTTAGGTGTCTTCAAGGCTAGAGTGAATACGCTCCTAATAAACTAGTGCACCTCACCATCAACGATTGCATCACTACTTACCATCAGGTGGGATCGCAGTCAAGCACTGGTTTACAACAAATTAAAAAAAAAGTTGTGTGATAATTCCTCATCGTAAAACTAAAACAAAAAAAGAATACTGTCGCACTGTTCAATAAAATAAATCCCGTTTTTTTCACATTTTTCTGTTCTGAAAAACTTTTTGAATTATTTCGTGGTTACGAACCATAAAATTGGACACAGCCTTGGTATAAAATGAGGCCTTTGTCTTGCATTTATCATGAAGTCATTTCTCCATTCTACAAACCATAGAGCCCACTGTTACTAACCCTAGATTAATAGAAAAGCTTTTTCTTTGAAACCTCGTACATAACTAATAAGTTTCAGCGACCTATGACCTTGAATGGGGTCGCTCCGTAATACAGCGCTAAAGTATTCAATCAAATTGCAAACGACCTGGCGTTTTCTTATACTACCTCGCAGCAAGGTTACACATACTGGCTAAATTTAGATTTAAGGGGAATCTCGGGTTATTTGTGGATTTGTTTTGTTCATTATTGATTGAATAAGACTTTGTCGTAGTAGATTGAAAAATTTACTTTTGTAGATAACTTGTGTGGCTTTTAGTGGCAAAGTTCTTTGTCTGTAAAATTTGAAAGGGTTGGAGAGTATTTTATTTCTTAATAAAAGTACATAGCATAGTCGGCCTTATAATGTTCCCACTGTTGGGACTCTGACCTCCTCTCTAGGAGATGGAATGGGCCGTAATCCACCACGCGGGCCCAGTGCGGGTTGGTGGATGTCACATGTCTTCGAATTTTTGGTTCTAGGACATGCCGGTTTCCTCACGATGTTTTCTTTCACCGTTTTGAGAGCGGTTGTGATGAAATAAATTACACAAAGTAATTCACCTGGCTGGGTTTGAACCCGTGACCAACAACTTTTAAGTCGAAGCCATTACCACTCGGCCACCACTGCTCCAATAAAAGTACATTAGGTATGTTCTAGAGACACATTACGAACTAACAGTTCGTGCTGAGCCTCTTTTCTTTTCTCAGTTCGGGATTATCTCAAGAAATTTCAATTCGCTGAAAATATAAGGAAAACAAGCTTTTGGACATGCGTATCTTTTCTCTTTTTCTGTCAAATCCATCTATATGTGATCGAATAGTTAGTTGGCTATGAGTTACAGAGGTAATTTGTTGCGTTGTTCTCAAGTGTTCGTTAGGACTATCGACGGGACAAGAACGTGGTAAACCTTACTTAAATACCAAAGATTGAGAGGTTTTCCAGTTTTTTTTTTTGTAGCCCATTTATGTCCTACTGCTGAGCAAAGGCCTCCCTTTCTCTTTTCCACACAAGTCTGTCTTCGGCCATTTCGGGCCAGTCTCTCTGGTATTTATCAAGTTTATCTCTCCACCTTCGCCTTGGTCTGCCGCGGTGTCGCCTTGCGTTAAGTGGGACCCAATAAGTGGCTCTAGCCCACCGCTCATCCGACATGCGGCAGACATGTCCGGCCTAATCCCACTTCAGAGTGGCAGTTTTTCGGGTAACATCTTGTATCTTGGTTTTGGCGCGCAGCATTTTGTTCCTTACGCGGTTGGGAATTCGAACACCCAGGATACTGCGCTCCATAGCTCGCTGACATACCTCGAGCCAAAAAATAGACAATTAAAAATACTACATTTCAAATTCCTAATTCTGACATTGTTTCCTTGCGTGATCGCACAAAGGATGAAGATATCCGCATGAGAACCAAGGTCGCCGACATAGCCCCAAGAATTGCCAAACTAAAGTGGCAGTGGGCAGGGCACATTGGTAGGTTGGTAGGCCTCCCAAAAGGTGGACCGACGACCTGGTGAGAGTTGCGGGAGTGCGGTGGATGCGAGACGCACAGGATCGGTCGTTGTGACGTCGCTTGGGGGAGGCCTATGTCCAACAGTGGACTTCTTTCGGCTGAAATGATGATGATAATGATGAATTCTGACATTGGGTGATAATCTGCCATCTCGTCAAAAAAATCTCATTTAACGATTAATTAACATACCAAAATAAAACGTCAAATGAGATGTAACAGTTGTGAAAGTTTTACGACGTCTGTTGTCTCGTGATGTTTCTTTTGACGCCGAGACGTGGCACATTTATTTGTTTAGTTTCTAGGTTTATTGTTACGACTGATCACAAAGATGGCAACGAATGGTTGTAAGTTTTTAGAGCTCGCTTAGTCGAATTTGGATATATTGGATTGAAAAGGGTTTTTTTTTATTGGGTGGGAAAATCATCTTATGACAAATCCCGCTCTTGGGCGGAGCGGGAGATAGTGTCAGACTTTTACTGACTAAAAACCCACTCCTGTTCCTTCGTTGCCTTCGTCCCAGAGCCCCGGGTTTCGCTTTCACACTACCCGTGGCCCCAGTAGGCTTCGACCCTGCTGGGCCCCTACGATTTGCTGACATCTCCTTGAGGCGCGCGTGGAACAGTACGCGCCGTCGACGATTTGGGCTCGGTCCGGTTACCGGACGGTCGGACGGCGAGCCACCCATTGCTCGCCGTCCGCAAGCCCGGGATGGAAAAGGGTAAATGAACGTTGCGAGAACACATTCATTCTGCCTGTAGCGAAAGAGTGGAAGTCCCTGTCAGAGTCTGTGTTTCCTGAGGCCCTACCACGAGCTCTCGCGATCCATTTGACGACCTAAACTGAACCGATAAAGTGCTATATAGGCTGTATAGCTCCATCCCTCTTTCTCAAGGCCCCAGATAGCTACTGCATTCTGGGAGTTGAAGGTTTTAGTGCATGGGAGCATTATTAAGTCAACAAAATGGTATTTGCTGAAATCAGATATTTCATTTTAAATTGAATTTTACTTTAACCCGGACCCGGCCTTGTTCCGTCCACCTTTCCTTGTATAACAAGGCGTTCGATGGAGTCACCTCCACGTTGACTAATATGGCCAAAGTAAGCAGAGTGAGAGAGTTTAATACTAGGTACGATGAAATGAGGACAATTTCCAATTGTGAGCAAGTTTGCAGGATTCCTTCACTGTACCTACAACCGTATACCTACTTAGTGTACTCGCATGTTTAATGTTCATATATATACTGTGGGTTCCGACGTGGAATGTGTGCGTTTCGCTGGATACAAGTTGGCGCAGCAAACATCTGAGCTGTGTATATTTAATTCTGAAATGAGATTTCAGACTAATTAGTACTCCTAAGGATATCGCACATTATTATAAATACAGATGAATCTTTTTTTGGATCAATTCAGTTGAGCTACTTCTGTTTGTTATGATGACTTCTCTTCAGAAATTATCAATATCAAACCTAATATGACAATGAAATGAATGATACATATGAAATTCCATTGGATAGGAATACTTACATATTAACAATGGAAAAGCCCTTTAATGGTCTCATTGTTAAATAATTTATAGTATAATTAATAGCTCTTTAATAGTATCATAGCTTTAAAAACCTGGTAATGATTTCATTGTTAAATAAAATAACAATTCAATTGCTTAAAGATATTACACCGGTCAAAATACTATTTCTGCTCCACAGTGTGCCTGACTAACTCTCAAAATCATTTTCATCCAGCCGAAAGACGTCCACTGTTGGACATAGGCCTCCCCCAAGGGTCGCTATAACGAACAGTTCTATGCGTCTCGCATCCATCAGATTCCCTCGATGCACACCAGGTCATCAGTCCACCTTGTGGAAGGCCTTCCTTGGGTTTGGTGATTCTTTGGGCAACGTCCATAAACTTGGGCCACCTGCGGAAAAGGCTGACCTAAAATTCACTGGGCACGCCAGTCCCCTCTTTGAGGCGTAGTTGAAAAGACCTCACGGCGTCCTCACCTTCCGCATGACGCAGGTTTTCACCGGACACGGTAAGTTCGGGAAGTTCCTGCACCGGATTCATGCGGAAACGACGCCCGGGTGTCGCTACTGTGTGGACCGCCCGGAGGACACGGTAGAGCACACGGTTGAGGTGTGCCCCGCCTGGGCAGAGCAACGCCGTGTCCTCGTGGGGGCAATCGGCGGCGGTGATCTCTCGCGCCGGGCCTTGGTTCAGGCCATGGTCCGGAGTGAGGAGGAGTGGCAGGCGGTCGCCTCCTTCTGCGAAGCAGTAATGCTAGCAAAGGAGGCGGCCGATCGCGTGAGGCAACGGTCGTTACGCTCCAACCGCCGCCGGGATTCCGATCCCGATGTCCGGCCACCGTAGGCGCGGGCTTCCGGACAGTGAGCAATGGGTGGCTCGCCGTCCGACCGTCCGGTAACCGTCCGGACCGAGCCCAATTCGTCGACGGCGCATACTGTTCCACGTGCGCCTCAAGGAGATGTCAGTAAATCGTAGGGGCCCAGCAAGGTCGAAACCTACTGGGGCCACGGGTAATGTGAAAGCGAAACCCGGGGTGCTGGGACGAAGGCAACGAAGGAACCGGAGTGGGTTTTTAGTCAGTAAAAGTCTGACACTATCTCGCGCTCCTCCCAAGAGCGCGATTTGTCATAAGATGATTTTCCCACACAGTAAAAAAAAAAAACCTAAAATTCACTAATATGAAAAATCGAGCAAAAATACTTCATCATAAGGAGAAGGCAGATCAATACGTAATATAATTTTTAAAATATTAACAAAATTTACTGACTGATTGATTGACTGTTGGTCTACTGGTTAGTAGCCCTGACTCCTATGCCAGAGCTCGTGGGTTCGATTGCCACCCAGGACAAATGTTTGTGCGATGAGCATGATCATTTGTTCCGTGTCCGGTTGTAATTTATCTTTAGTATGAATGTATTTAGAAAATATATAAGTATGTTTATCAGCATTTTCAAATATTTCCTTAAAAAAACACATTAAAGAAAACATTTTAAAATATAAAAAAGTAGTTGTAAGCCGGCATCGGCAATGCGAGCCGTATTGAATGCCTTTTGTATCCGGCCCTTGAACCAACCGCGCAACGACAGCTCCGGCAGATGGCCGTCGAAGCTTTATTATTGTACTTTCGCGATTTGTTTTTGGTGCGGAATCATAAAATACCTTCTCTAACTCTGAGCGGAGCGTTGAAGAAGTGCGTGTCTGACTTTTATTGACTACACCCACCCGTGTTCCTTCAGCTGCTCTTTGCGTTCCAGTTCCGTAGTAACTCTTTCAAACAAACCCACGGCCTATACTATAGCAGTAACATCACAGTTTTTACCATACCCCGACTGAGTGGACCGCCTGGAGGAGACGGTGGGGTATACGGTGGAGGTGTCCCCCGCACGGGTGGAGCACGCCGGTGTCCTTGTGGAGGCGATCGGCGTCGGTGACCTCCCGCGTCGGGCCCTGGTTCATGCATCACAGACGGCGCGTAGGGTTCCACGCGCACCTCAAAGAGATGTCAGCAAACTGTAGGGGTCCAGCAGGACCAATGCTCGCTAGAACCACAGGAAATTTCTGTAAAAGAAAACCTGCGGTCTTAAAACACAAAGGTCAACTGAAGGATACAGGTGTGATTTTAGTCAATTTAGGTCTGTCTCCGGTTTGTTCCGTATGGTGTCCGGACGTCAAGAATAACACCATCCCATCTTTTCCCGTGGGTGTCGTAAAAGGCGACTAAGGGACAGACTATAGAATGAGCAGCAGCATCCTTTGTGAATTGCAACAACCAACTGCGATTGCCAACCCGCATGCCAAGCGTGGCGATTATGGCAACCCCCCCCCCCCCCTTTTGGGGGAGGCCTATGTCCAACAGTGGACTTCTTTCGGCTGAAATGATGATGTTGATGATGAAAGTCTGACACGCCGTCTCGCTCCACCCTAGAGCGAGAGAAGTAATGGTATGGTGTCTCACCTCAAAAATAAAAAAGCGTTTACCATACTCGCATTCTCACCTTTTAAAACATAGTCCAGTCTCAAACTAAAACGAAAGCCTTTTTCAATCTAGCCCAAGTTTGCAGGGTTCCGTACAAACTCATATCTAGATCGTATGCGCTGTGTGCGTAGCTAGGATATGAGCTAGCATGACAAACATTGCCCTCAGACACTTGGGTTCTGTACACTCAAGAGACTGGTTGCAATTTGTCTTAAAACTTGAAAGCTTTACGTTTGCGTTTGCGATATTTGTATTTAATCTGAAACATACTGTTGGAAGATTTCTTGTGATGTTGACGACAGAATATGTAGATGGTAATAGTACATTTTGATGCAAGTGCAGAAAGTTTGACATTGCGCCCGAGCCGTAGGCGAGTGTGTTAGGGAGTCGAGGGCTGCAGTGACAAATTTGCACGTGTATCAAACGACTTTTTTCAATACGCTTAAGAAATGAATAAACGGGGGTCAACACTTCAAAGCAATCCGTTTTAAAAAACGGCAATTACATACTTTAACCCCTATTATAAATCTTTTGTGATTTTTATTCACTAAAAGTAATATAGCTGTAACTAACCTAACATCAATTGGTCCTTAGAGCCACATAATCTTAACTCAATGCCTAAGAGAATAACATAAATTAGAACAAATTAAAACAATTCCAAACTAACTCCAACTTTACTTTTCCTTAACGAAAAAACGATCACTCTTGCTTAGAAGCGAAAAAAAAACTAACTAAAACAAAAAACTATCTCCCCTCCAGTCGCGCGTGTGTAGCCAGCCTACCTACGCTTTCCACTCAAGCTGAGCGGCGTCGCTTCCCCCGCGTGATATACAGCTACACATATGATATGATGGTTGCATGCATGCGACATGATTAAAATCTATACGCAAACGTAGTCAAACTTGGAAATTATCTTGTATGTCAAACTAGTTGCCTCAGGCTTTCGAAGATTGGTTTAGATTTATGTAATTTTAGTGTTTATTTGGCTATTCAGTTGATTGCTTGCTTGATTCAATAAAGGTCCCTTTGTGACATTTTAACACTTCACGTGCTAGATCAGTGATTCTTAATCTGTGGTCCACAGGCTTACTGGTGGAAATTAGCTAAATTAATTATGATACGTGAAAAGCTAAAAATCCTGCTACTTTTGATTTTAAAGAAGACATAGGTGTATTAATTTTGATTAATAAAAAAGGTTTTTTCCAGCTGCTATCAGCGGCTACATCCGCGTGAAACTCGAAAATTGTCGCGGAATAATAGTTTTATACGCTATGCTAGGACATGGTCTATCCGTATGCTAGATTCCATTGAAATCCGTTCAGCCTTTCGAGCGTGAAGAAGTACTAAATATATATATACACAATTTTTTTTTACACAAATATTTGAATTTATAATGTTAGTATTATAGTCGAAAATTGGAAGAAAAGGGCGATCGGCGGCAGCGATCTCTTGCGCCGGGCCTTGGTACAGGCTATGGTCCGGAGCGAGGAGGAGTGGCAGGCGGTCGCCTCCTTCTGCGAAGAAGTAATGCTAGCAAAGGAGGCGGCCGCACGCGCGAGGTATTAGCTCTACCGCCGGGATTCCGATCCCGATTTCTGGCCACCATAGGCACAGGTTGTGGACGACGAGCAAAGGGTAGCACGCCATCGGACCGTCCAGGAACCGTCCGGACCGAGCCCAAGGCGTCAACGGCGCGTAGTGTTTCACGCACGCTTCAAGGAGATGTCAGCAACCGTAAGGGTCTGGCAGGGTCGAAGCCTACTTGGAGCCATGGGTGACGCGCAAGAGATACCCGGGGCCCTGGAGCAATGGCAAAGAAGGAACAGGAGTGGGTTTGTAGTCAGTAAAAGTCTAACACGCCTTCTCGCTCCGCGCAAGAGCGGTGGATGTCATTAGATGTGTTTCCCACCCAAAAAAATAAATGTTTATTTTAGTGATTCATTCTCAGGCATATTTTTCTGTATTTTGCTACTCAGTAACTGGGTGGCGGAGGCTAGACATACAGTCATTTCATGTTAAACACTGATATTCTGTTGCATCCAGTTATCAAAGATGTCTCTCAAGAAGGTACAGTCAGCATGATTATCTGATTGTTCCCCCTTTTCCATTGAATTTTAATGTAAGAGTGGTACCCAATTGACGCTGCTGTCTGTACTACTACCATCGCAATTAGGTCCAAGTATGATTGCTAGCACTCGTGTGGTTAGCTCGATCATACTTCATCGTCCGTCTCTCCAATCGTACCTCCTCAAGAGGTATTCAAAACGATGGATTAGACATGATAATTACATATGTACGTGCATATGACAGGCAGATTACTAAATTAATTCTCAAATCGGCATGATACTGTGGTAGGCGGCAGATAAATTTAAAATAAAGTACATTGACCTTTTTCTAATATCTCTGGGTAGGTACCTACCCGAAAAATAAACAATGAAATGTTTTTCATTACTAAATGTAAAGGATCACTATAGATGTTGAATCAAGACAGTTTTATGTTCTTATTTCCGTTTTTAGGGTTCCGTGCCTCAAAAAGAAAAACGGAACCCTTATAGGATCACTTTGTTGTCTGTCTTGTCTGTCTGTAAAGACCCTTTATCTCAGGAACGCGTGGAGACATTGAGATGAAATTAATACCATATATTCAAGTCTGCGGTCCCTTGAAAAAAATGAAACTTTTGAGTTGACGAAAAAAAAGATACGGCCGTTTATGTCGCAAAAAACATATATTTCGACACTCTCATGGGAATGAAAATTCATAGGGTACTTCTCGTTGACCTAGAATTCTGAAATTTGGCATAAAGAAACGTCTCATAGCACAAGTATAGGAAAAAAATCTGAAAACTGCAAATTTGTAGTTACGTCACAAACAAAAACTTTTTTCTATTCGGAAAAATCTTCGAGACTCGATTCGGGAATTGAATTATTTACATACGTTATTTTGTGCGGAACCCTCAGTGTGCGATGCCCAGTTTTTATGGACTATATTTCACCATCTTTTCTTATTTTATTTCAACTACCAAACACTCATTTTAGTTACATAATCATACACATACAGACAAAAAATTACGTAAAATTGAAATGTTAAAATTAAATTAAATTAAATTGCATTGGATTGTTATTATCGTTGGATTGGATTATCATTATTTCTCTGTGTTGTCCTGTCTTGAGCGATGTGGATGGCGTTGCAGACTGTGGTCTCTAGTGTAGAATGAATTTGGTGTGAACAACGTAACAGATTCCAAGCCTTTATGTCTTTTCTCATCTACATTTCCAGTCAAAGTGGCTAAGGCATGCAAAGCTTCTTTTTTTGGCAAATGGTGGTTTTTTTTTTATTGGGTGGGAAAATCATCCTAATGACATCCCCGCTCTTGGGCGGAGCGGAAGATAGTGTCAGACTCTTACTGACTAAAAACCCACTCCTGTTCCTTCGTTGCCTTCGTCCCAGGGCCCCGAGTTCCGCTTTCACACTACCCGTGGTGGCAAATGGTGGTGAGTCTTTTTGTCTCATTTGAGTTTAGTTACTTTAAGAAACGACAAAGTTATTAAAGGCAGCTTCTTACACATAAACACATTACAATTTCATAGACACCGAGCTTGGAAGACGAACCACAACTAACTCTAACAACACGTCTCCCTCAGTTTCGGGTCTTAAATTTTTGCGCATTAACTGTAAGATTTATGTCCGCAAACCCACCAAAACGTGAGAAACGGTTTCAATGTTGTCAGCGTTTAAAAATAATTGAAACTTTTCCCCATTCTTTCGTTCCAGTGGCCCATATCGCACTTTTCCTCAGTTTGCGATCAATATCCACGATTGTTGCGGTTATCTGTTCCTTTTTAATCGTTCTATTCGTTGTGATGCTGGATGTGGCTCTCTGACACAGTTTTATTGAGAATAATAGCTTTCGAGGAAACAGGAGTAAATGAATTGCTTCGATTAAGACGTGCAGCGCTTCAAGCGGATTTATTTGCTGGGTTATGTTTTGTTGTTATTTTGTTATTGATTTAGTTTCGTATTTAATTCAATGGATTGGGTAATGGATTATTTGATATATTTTGTAGCTGCTCTTTCTAAGAGAGAGACTGATAGAATTGAATAGAATACACTTTATTGTACACTAAAAAAGTAACAATGACTCGTAATAAAAAATAATGTCAGCAATATGTAAATTGTATTGCATTGTATTCTTCCTTATTATGTTTTTGATCAAACTAGATTTTACTTTTTGTGTCTGGTTTTTAATTTGTTTTTTTTTTTAATTTTATAATTATTCAATTCAAGTAAGTACTTGTAGAATATGGTTATTACTTTTATGGGGCAAGTGGTGTTACAGTAACAAGATAATATTTTTTAATCCATTTCAATCGTTTATTTTACACCATAACCAGTCGTCGACAACGCGTATTGTTCCACGCGCGCCTCAGGGAGAGGTCAGCAAATCGTAGGAACCCAGTAGGGTCGAAGCCTACTGGGGCCACGGGTAGTGTGAAAACAAAACCCGGGGCTCTGGGACAAAGGCAACGAAGGAACAGGCTTGGGCTTTTAGTCAGTAAAAGTCTGACACTATCTCCCGCTCAAAAAACAAAATCCATGACCAGTTATATTAGAAAAAAAGAAAGAAGTAGAAGTGAAAAATAGAAAAAAGACGAAGGCATGGAAGTATTTATTGTTAAGTGTAGTTATTTCTAATAACATTTGCCTGTGTTTACAATTGTTGATTCGCCAATACAATAAATAAACAAAATTATAAACCTTCATAATCAAGTTAGTTATAAGTATCAAAAGTATCGCATTGAGAATCAATTCACTGAGTTTGCTTTCAATACCAAGAAAACTTTGATGAATCATAATAATATGATATCATAAAGTTCTTGAAATTATATTAGTACATTTTCAAGAAAATATAAAGCCAGCACTAAAATGGCTGCTATAGTATAAACATAGATATGAGTGTTACCATTATGATACCACAAGAGACGTCACATGTCTAGACAGAGGACAAACAAAGCTGGAATCTTTAGACGAGTGGCCACGCCACGCGTGAGTCACTCTCAGCATAATGGAGATAGAACAGAAAAGTTACTTGTACACAATGTGACGAAGAACGAATACCTACCGAAAAGACAGTTTGTATTAAGGAAGAATTGTAGATAGTGTCCCTCGATAAGTCTGAACATGACATGGGCCGTATAATATCTACTACGGTCCGCCGGGACTCCGATCCCGATTTCCGCCCACCGTAGGTGCGGGCTTGCGGACGGCGAGCAATGGGTGGCTCGCCGTCGGTAACCGTCCGAACCGAGCCCAAGTTGTCGATGGCACGTACTGTTCCACGCGCGCCTCAAGGAGATGTCAGCAACTGTCCCTACAGTTGCTGACATCTCCTTGAGGCCCCTGCCCAGGAGGGTCGAAGCCTACTGGGGCCAAGGGTCTGATTCTGAAAGGAAGACTCGGCCCCGGTACGAAAGGCAACGAAGGAACAGGAGTGGGTTTTTAGTCAGTAAAAGTCTGACACTATCTCCCGCCCCGCCCAGGAGCGGGGGATGTCATAAGATGATTTTCGCACCGAAAAAAAAAAATCTACTACGGTGAACATGTTGCCAACGAAGCCAGTGGTCTTAAGTCTTCAAGTGAATCTTGTTTATCTTTTTTCTTCTTCAAGACTTTACTGTATTACTGCTGGGCAAATGTCAAAAGAGAGAAAAATGTCTGAAAGGACTTAGGAGAGATCCTAAGTCCTTCCAAACATTTTTCTCCGGCACTGTCTCGACACAAACATGACATAATCAGCTTTATAATATTCCCGTTGCTAGGACTCTGGCCTCTCTTTAAGAGAGGGAAAGAGAAGAGAAGAAAGAGGGAAACAAAATCAGGGCTAATTGTGATCATTTCTATAAATGAATAAAAGCTAGCTCACCAGTGAGCTCAGCAGTGTTCTCTAAGAGAGGGAATGGGCCGTAATTCATCTCGCGGACCCAGTGTGGGTTGGTGGATGTCACATGTGTTCGAATTTTTGATTCTAGGACATGCTGTTTTCTCCAGATTCAGTTCCGTCTCGAACCGTGTCTAAATGTCTCAACCATTCTCTCTGGACCGGTCTGGACGCTCGAGGCTTGTATATATATGAAAGTATTATTTTATTAATCTAGATTCAAATCAAATGACACAATTATGGCCTTCGTCATGAATAGTACTATTGTTAAACGCGTAACTTATAGATTTGGTCTTAAAACCAAGTCATGTAATAAAAAAAAAATCGTTGCATTTCAAGTCGTAAGCTCATCTCAGCGACAATTGATGTTTAAAACTGGTGAAAAATTAGGGAAATTGCAGGCGTTTTTTGACAGATGAAGAAGACTGAGATTAGCATGTAAACGTCCTCGAAAATGCAGAAATTGCTCCACTGAGAGTTATCTTTTGCACAAGGTTCAAACTCAAGCAGACGCTTTACTTAGTGTAATTTATTTTATTACTACTACTCTCTAAACGATGAAGGGAAACATCATGAGAAAACTGGCATGTCCTTGAACCAAAAATTCGAAGACATGGGACATGCATCAACCCGCATTAGGCCCGCGTGGTGGATTACAGGCCATTGTCTGTCGTATAGAGATAGTATAGGGCTAATATGCAGCTTTATGTTCTTTGTTTTTAGTTGTGATATCATCAAATAATTCCTCACTCTCTCTGTGAAGAGGCAGTGTCAGTCTTGACTGACTAAAACCCACCGTTTTCCTTCAGTTGCCCTTTTCGTTCAAGGGCCTCAGTAACTTCCTGCAGCGAGTATTTCTTAGTTGGTTTTGGTTTTTTTAGTTTGGTCTTCGTCATAAATGTTATATTTTAAGTTATCTTATATATAATTATTTAATATTTATCATAGTATTTATTATTTTGTAATTTTAGCATATGTATATTTTTTTTGTCTTTTTTAACACAAAGGTTGACTGGTAGAGAATGCCTTGTTGCATTATGTCCACCTATGTATCGCTACTGTACATGAAGTTTAAATAAATATTTTTTTATTATTATTTCTTTATTTTTTCTCTGTAATGTTAGGTACATTTGCTTATGAAAATCAAAACCAATAAATATTAATAATTTAATAGGAATAAATACAAACTAAAAATAATAATATTTACAAACGGGTAGAAAAAGAAATTATTGGGTATCAAAGAATTCATCCACATCGATATCAATGGGAAAAGTGCCCAGAATGCTATCAGCATTACCACGTTGGCAATGCTGATACTTTGTCCGAAGAAAAGCCCAGCCCTCTGGTACGCGAAGAGTCGACCAGCTGTTTGCTGATATCACGAACAACTCGATGAGCGCTCGGACCCTATGGCCCTAGTGTTTCAATCCCTAACAGTTCAAACATATAACTTCCGATGAGGTTATTTTATATTTACGCCTTTTGAGGTTTTATGCTCTTGCAGCAGCCGCCCCAGCACAGCTTGCCGTACTCAGAAGATGGGATGGCGCAAGGTTGTCGACTCATGTTGTATCCCACACGAAAGGCCACCCTAAGTTCCAGGGCATTATGGTCATCCCGTCTGGCCTCTTTCCATCGTCGCGTGCCAAGCCATTGGGTTCTAAACCCCGGCGGCGACAAGAGCTTGATGGAGGATGTCATAATGCTAGCGTGCCTAACTATTCGACCAGCGCTCCTACTGCAGGTTAAGCCATGGTATCCGAGGCGGTCGATTGCTTCACCACGTTGACACCGATGTGGAGCTCCACTAGGAGCACCCAGTCGCAGTCATGTAGCGATCCGGAACGTGGTGTCACTCAGAAAGTTTAAACAAATAAATATTTTGTTTACAAATTGACCTTCTGTCTCTCCACTTGTGCTCGGAGCCACTTCAATTCGGCTACCAAGGATTACGACTCGGCTTCACAAAAAATACAATGTATCTTTTCTTCAAGTGTAGTACGGTTGGCAATGGATCGATAAGGCTCTTTACTGATTAGTGTAGTGCTTGTCAGGGTCCTTCTTGGGATGTTTTGATTTGTTTTTGTAGTCTTCCCTCAGTTGGTCGAATAAAAATGATAGAAGTGTATGTAATAAATGTCCAAACTAGCGTAAATTGGTTGAATGAAATAGACTGTTTTTGTGGCTAGGAAATAATTAATAACTTCTGTCGTTTTGAGTGTAGTGAGATGTGTCAGACTTTTACTGATTAAAACGTAACTGTATTCATTCAGTTGCCCCGTGCGTTCCAGAGAATGATTTTTCCTATTCTTGGTACGCAATATCAAGACAAGACAAGAGATTGTCCCGCAAGGACAATCTCTTAACAAAGTCAGTGTCCATCAACGATTTAATCATCGCATCGTCACCGTGACTCGAATAGTCACGTTTTTGGTGTACAATAAATTTTATTCTACTCTATTCTATTCGAATGGTTTTGGGATAATTTTACATCAGTAGCAACAAAATATGAATTTCACTCTGTAAAACATTTACAAAGAAATGTCTGAGTAAAGTATAGTTGAGTTTTATCTCTACCTCTAAAATATAATTAGCAGTTGATTTATAAAAGTGAAAATTAATTCCTAATTTTCATGGTTACGCTATGGCGTGTGTTAGGACTTGGAAATGACTGTATTGCATTTATCTGTTTTTTTAAGTTTTCTAATACTTTATGGAAGGTTCATACGAAAAGAAAAGTTAAGAAAAACGCATAGAGATACAAATTAGCTTTCAGAAAACTATGACTACTTAACATTTGAGCTTTTGACAGTTCGTGCATTTGACAGTTAATCGCTTTTTTTTAAGTGGGAAATCATCCAATGACTTCTCTCGCTCTTTTGTATTAGGCTTACAAAACCCACTCCTGTTCCTTCTTTGCCTTAGTTATCTTTCGTACATCCCAAGGCCCCAGTAGGCTTCGACCCTGCTGGGCCCCTACGATTTGATGACATCTCTTTGAGGCAAGCGTGGAACACTACGCGCCATCGACGACCCGAGCTCAGTCCGGACGGTTACCGGACGGCCGAACGGCGAGTTTCCCATTGCTCGCCGTCCGCAAGCTTACGCCTACGGTGGCTGGAAATCAAGATCGGGATCCTGGCGGCTGGGGCGTAAGGGCTGTTTCCTCAGGCGTGCGGCCGCCGCTAGTGAAGGCACTAGCATTACTGCTAAACAGAAGGAGGCGACTGCCTGCCATTCCTCCTTGCTCCAGACTTGACAGTTCATAGCTAAGACACGATAACGTCTGTCAAGTCAGCACAATGATTCCAAAGCAAACTTTCACCAAAAATATTCAAACGATAACTAAATATTTTTTTCAAACCAATATAATCTTAGCACGCACGGTCCGTCTGTATGCAGCCATTTTTCTTAGCCAGCGTTTCCCAAAGTTCACCGCATTAATATTAATGCCCACTACATATTTATGGTTCCGCTCCGTGTTTTTATTTAATTCAATTATGGAACGGTTTAGCTGACACAGCTTTTTGGAACGTTTTCCTCCATTTTATTTTTGTTGTACACGTAGTTGGACACATTTTAGAAGTGTTGTATCTTACAAATGGTAAATTGGTTTTAAGAGAACTGGGGTATAGAATATCGATGACTTTCGCACGAATATTGGTCAACATCATCATTTCCCTAGCCTTTTTCCACCTAGCTTGAGGTCGGCTTCTTTTTTTTTTTTTTCTTGCCGGTTTGGAAAATCCTCATGGATGTCTTTCGCCTGGGGCAGGCGAAGGGGTCTGTCAGATTCTTGCTGATTAAAAACCACCCCGGTGTTCCCTCCCACACTTGGACCGGGGATCGTGGGAGCTGATACGCACTCCATGATCTCCGGCTTGTGCCGGCCCGCCTACGCGGGCCACCTCAGGCCCGCGGAGATGTGTCCTCCCCCGCGACGTCCAATAGAGGCACGCGTGGAACACTACGCGCTGCCGCCTCGGGTCTTGCTGGATGGGGGACGGCGGACGACCCCGAGTCCGCCGTCCCTTCTGCCATCTGGACCTTTTTATGGGGGCTGAAAGAGGGCGTTATCTGCCCTCCGCCGCCGCCCGTTTCGGCTTCTAGTCTAACTTGATGCGGCTAAATACTCGTGTTTTACATGGGGCGACAGCCTATCAGACCTCCACAATCTGGATTGTTGATCGTGGTACTCAGTAATTGGTTACTGAGTAACACGATAGTCCTTGGATAGATTGGTAGTCAGACTTTCTGGTATCTGACTACCTGTAACGACTATAAAATATCTACGAATGACAACCGGTACCAACGGGTTTACGTGCTTAGTATCGAGATAAACTTAGATAAGTACATTTTATTTACATTTGAGTCATTATCATCATCGTCATTTCAGGCAAAAGACGTCCACTGCTGGACATAGGCCTCCCCCAAGTGCCGCCACAATGAACGGTCCTGTGCGTCTCGCATCCATCGTACTCCCGCAACCGTTACCAGGTTATCGGTCCACCTTGTAGGAGGCCTTCCAACGCTACGTCTTTGGGTACGTGGTTGCAATTCCAGAATTTTTCGGCCCCAACAGCCATCCGTTCTACGAGCAATGTGCCAAGCCCATTGCCATTTAAGTTTGACGATTCTTCGTGGTATGTCAGGGACCTTGGTTCTCTTGCAGATATCCTCATTTTTGATTCGATCACGCAAGGAAACTCCGAGCACAGCCCTTTCCATTGCCCTTTGGGTGACTTTAAGTCTTCTGATGAGGCCCATTGAAAGTGACCACGTTTCAGTGCCATATGTGACATTTGAGTACATTTACCATATTGGCCAGCGTCTATAGTTTGATTTTAGTTGACAGGATATTGATGAAGCGTTCTGAATAGGTAGCTCGTGTAATTAATTTTAGGAATGTTGTAATTTCAACGTACCTACTAACAATTGGCCGAAATCAATCCACCAAATTAATAACGTACCTACTAAAAGCATCATGCAAAATATATTATGATGGGCATCAAAGTTATATATCATTTAAATATATAGCCACCTTTTTTAGTACATTTTTAGTCCTTCATCCTGAAACTACACAGTGGACAGTTAATTTTTTTATTTTCGTTTATTTATCTCATACATTTTTAACAATCGCTTAACATATTTTTAGTTCGCCAAAATTTATAGTTTGATGGCGAGATTATGAATATTATAATGTATTATTTTGACTAGAATCGAAGAGTAAGATCGCAATTTTTTTTCTAGCTTAATAGCATAATCAGCCTTTTAATGTTCCCACTGCTGGGACTCAAGCCTCCTCTCTAGGAGAGGGAATGGGCAGCAATCGACCACGCGAGCTCAGATTGGTGAATGTCACATGTCTTCGAATTTTTGTTTCTAGGACATGCTCGTTTCCTCACGATGTTTTCCTTCACTGTTTTGAAAGCAGTAGTGATGAAATAAATTAAACAAAGTAATGCACCTGGCTGTGTTTGAACCCGCGACCTACAACTCGTAAGTCGGGGCCGTTACCATTCGGCCACCACTGCTATTTTTTTTTCTACTTGAAAAGATTTCTTTAGGAATAAGCATCACCAGTGCTCTTAAAACGGTGAAGAAAAACGGAATGTCCTCTATAAAACCAAAAAAACGAAAATATGTGACATCATTCTCTTTAGGAGGCCCATTCGCCCTCCTAGGGCCTGAGTTTCAGCAGTGGGAACATTATAAAGCTGATTATACTATGTATGTTATGCAAGAAGGAGAAAACAAAAAAAAAAGTATAAAGGTGATCCTTTATATATTTTTTTTCTGTTTTCTCCTTCTTGTCTATATTTTTTATGTGTATTTATTATTAAATAAATAAATATCTTTGGCAACATTTTCTGTTCTGTACTGTTGAAAACAAGCCATTACACAAGACTATTACAAAATAGCAAAACGGTACTAAAAGGCGTGACGTAAGCAATGCCATAGACAACGCCATGTAGGTTAATTGGGAACCATTCAGTTGACACATTAATTCTGAACAACAAGTTAGTACTTTTTACAACAGCCCCGATGCCAAGGGATGGCAATTAAAAGTTTGTACATAAACACGGCCGTGCCTACCCGCCTAGATACGAATACATGAATACATGTGAATTTATTTTGACTGTGCGTGTAGTAGTCTTAAATAATTGGTAGGTTTCTGGTTGAATTCCTACTTGATTACAAAGTACTTTGTCGAAAAACCTTTTTTTGGAATATCTTTGGGAATGTTACTTCAGGTTTCATGATAAAGTTTATGTTTTATTAGACTGGCTTCTGCTTATCGGCCGCGTGGAAGTAGAATTTTTTCCCAAGGTATCGTAGTCCCGAGGTAAAATAAAGAAAAGAAGAAAGCAGGAAAATCTCATAAAAAAAAAGAAAAAAAGAGTAGTAGTAGTCAAAGTATTCTATGACTTATTCATGGCCTACCCGTGCTAGTCCAGAGGTAAAATAAAGAAAAGAAGAAAGAAATAAAAACTTCCAAAAAAAAAGAAGAAAGTTAAAAAAAGTAGTAGTAGTAGTCAAAGTATTCTATGAGTTATTCATGGTTTACCCGTGTGTCAAATTTCATCCAAATCTGATTGACTTTTTAAGCAAGAAGATGTAACACACACACAAACACACAAACTCGTATCTAAATATTAATTTATCAAATCCTGTTTCAGATATAATAATCCCTATCATTAGTATGGTTAAGTTTGCTCTGAAAAAGTGATCCAACACTTAATTGTATTTTATTTTATTTTATTGTTTATTATACGAATAGAGTGACATACTCACACTAGCGAAAAAACTCTTTAAATAAAGATTTAAAAAAATATTGGTTTGATTTTATCAATACTGAAACGAAATAAATTATATCTACTGATTAGATATTTTTTTTCAAACTGAATGACTGAATGACACTATTTAGTATCAAAAAAAAATATTTTCATCAACCGATTGACACAGAAATCCTTGATCATTGATGTAACGGACAAATAGCACGTTACACACACGTCTGACCTACTCTTCACTTGATCCAAACAATTTCAAATACCCTAAACACTGCATATTAAATCGAATCAATGTAATTATTTTAACAAAATGTCAATGCTACTGACATAACCAAAGAACTCGGTTCATATCGCCCACTAAACTGATGTGTTATCATTGGATTTGTTCGCTGTCATTCCCATTGAACGATTTGAAAATCCAATATGGCGGATGACATTTGAATTCTGCCAATTTGAATCGCAGATTTTCTATTGTCGAATTCTGTGTGATATTGTGCGACATTTTAGATTAATTTGTGTTTGGATTTAGGACTAGAGGAATAAAGGGTAATGCTTATATTGTTTCCCTTTTGTTTAATGTGCTCTTTTCTACTTCTCCCACATGAAAGTTCATAGGTCATCACATAACTTGAGACTTAAAATGCCCAGGCATTCAAAAACTGTCCTGGATAAGCATTTACTGTGCATGCCGCACGTCTATGAGATGCATTACCTGTGACAATCAAACTTGCGAAAAAACCACCTGTGTTTAATTATGTAGGCTTGTGAAGGAGCATTACTTGTCTTGCATGTTTTAGTTTTTCCAATTAATCTCTTGCCTAAATATATTTTTATGTATGTATATATGTACATTTTAGTATTGAATAGAATAAAATAAACTTTATTGTACACCAAAATAGTAACAAAACTTTTACACTAACTTAAACCTATGGGTACAAAGGCGGTCTTATCGCTGACAGCGATATCTACCAGACAACCTTAGGGTGGAATGTAAGAATTTGAAACAGAAAAAGGGACTAGTCTGCGGCGTACTGCAAATTAATAATGTAAATATTAGATTAAAATTATATACTAGACTATACATAGATGTAATATAGCTACTATATATAAAAGACAATATATAAACATATAAATATTATAAGTAGTATTGAGTAATTTTTGTTTACTTTTATATTTTCATTAAGTGCAACTCCAGGCAATCTCTGTCCATTCCAAGTTGCCCTGAAAAAATCGCCGAATGAGCCAATAGCATGTTTTTTATTTTAAGGTTTCCTTTTATAAATTGTAATCTTGGTGTAAAATAACTTATAAATAAATAAAGGGACTTACAACATGTAATTCCTAGCTACATGTTACAGTAACATGACTACAAAACCATTTGGAGGGATAATAACACTTTGACAACCGCAGTAACAATTTATTATAATATGCCATATTCCCATCAAACTGGGTCTAATTGCTCTAAGCTTTTAAAGAGTCCACGTAGAGTCCCGATTTACCGAAGAGTCCCTAATTTAGTGAGGGTCACGCTAATTTAACCGGAAATATCCAGCTACGTTGAGTAAAAAAATATTGTTTGCTTAGGACCAAAGTTTGGTGAAACGTATCTTCAAACATTGCGTGTGTAAGATACTACATTTAATGTGACATATTTGGTAACAAGCTGGCTGAAATGTTACCCTTTTAGGTTGGTCCTTCGAGACTTACTTTATGATAATAATATCAGGCTATAACTATGTTAGTGTGGTGTAAAGACTTCTTCTCCAACAGAAAGGCGAAGCTTTGATGATCATGTTTGTTTATTGCGAGCTACACTATTACATTAGGTTTCACAACATTTAATTTGAAGTACCTATTGCCAACTGTGATGTATTTTTTATTTTGACAATGTGTAATATCGTTAAATGAGTATGTACAGTTAATTTTATAGGTAACACTTCCTAAGTAACATAATAAGCTGTATAAGAAATGTATAAAGGTTCATGTATAAACTCTAAGCTGTGTAGCAAGCTGTATAGAAGATGTATAAGCGCTTTTGCAGCTCTTATAAGTGCAAAGAGTGCCTCAAACTATAATCAATCATTTTAAACTTTAGTGGCGAACAATAGCTGTATAGAAGCTGCAAATTATTGTGTAATGGAACCTTAACTCTACAGATATTCACTTATAAGTATCATATACAGCCAATTGCCACAAATGGGTATTTTAAGAGAGTTACATAAGAACAAAACTGTTGACTCTAGCTGCTACGAATTTATGGTACTGTCTATTTCACTTTGTTATTTATAACTTCTCCTATTCTGAGTGGTACAAGAGATACAGTCAGAAGTTCAGTGACTAAAACCCATTCCTATTGCTTCAGTTACCATTTGTGTTCTAGGTTCGTGGTGACTTTTTCATGAGACTGCTATGGAAGGCATCGGCCCTAGCGAGCCCCATCAATTACACTGACATATCTTTAAGCGCGCGGTCTTCCTCTCTGATAACCATGATGCCCGTATATATTTCTGTTTTTTTTTTCTGTGAACAATAAAAAAGAAGAAAAGAAGAATATCCATTGTTTAAATCTATATAATATAAAAGCGAAATACCACTCACTGATTAATCAGGAAATCTCAGAAAGTATAATACGTACAAACTTAAAATTTATCAGGTAGATTCCTTATAGGGTGTAGAAATTCACTAAGAACGGATTTTATGAAACTCCACTCATAAGGGGTAAAACGGGGGTTGGAAGTTTGTATGGAGACACCGACTATCATGCGAGCGAAGCTGCTGGCAGAAGCTAGTATAAAAATATTCATGACCTCTTTCGTCTTTTTCTTCATAGTATCTATTTTAGAACGTGGACCCAGTATCTAAAGTTCAACTTGAAAACTATTTCGATCTCTTGCGATGTAACACAGTGCAAGTTTGAAAACTTTTACATTCTACCCCTTAAATACTCAATTTACTCTGACATACAAAATAGTACACGAGTAACAATAGAAAGTATCGGATTTTCAGATGCTATACATCATTTTCGGATGCTATATACCATTTTCGGATGCTATACACCATTTTCGGATGCTATACACTATTTTCGGATGCTATACACCATTTGAAATAAGCTTAGACATTTTGACTTCTATTAGGGCAACAAAAAGCAAAAAAAGTGGCTACAATACTAACTATTTATGTACTGCAGTTGCTATTTATCAGCAACGCAATAAAAGTCAAAATCAGTTGAACAGACAGTAAAAAAAACTGGGCAAGTGCGAGTTGGACTCGCGACCTGAGTGTTCTGTACAAAGTTACTTATGTTCAATCCCTGATTGGAGTCTTGAAGTTTTTTCCAAATCGTAAAAAAAAATTGTGACGTAACAATAAAATTTCTGTTTTCAGATTTATTCCTATATTTGTGTTATAAGACTTTGTTTTTTCAGGATTCTAGGTTAAGTACTCTAGAATGTTGGTTCCCTTGTGAGTTAAAATATACATTTTTTTGCGACATAAACGGCCATATCTTTTTTGTTACCTTAACTCAGATGTTTGATTTTTCCACAGCTTTAAGGGACCGCAGACTTGATTATATTGTTTTAATATCAACTCGATATCTCCACTCGTTTCTGAAATAAAGGGTCTTGACAGACAGACAGACGGACGGACAACAAAGTGATCCTATCAGGGTTTCGTTTTTTCCTTTTAAAGTACGGAAACTTAAAAAAAACAGTATTTTGTACCAAAAACTATATAGTTTTTAAACTTAACTGGCTAAATTCACAAAACTTATTAAGTGACAAGGAAAAAAAATGTTATTACATTAATTAATTATATAGTTTGTGATTAAAGGTTTCAGTACTAAAAAAGTAAGCTAATAATCGCAATCTTCAGTTTTTCAAACGGATCTTAATTGTTAACAACGAACATATAGTACGAAAAAAAACCAAGACGAGTACTCGCATAATAATATCAAAGACCCATTAAACGCTTCACAAACCCATTTCCGAAGCATAAAAGTTAATCGAACACAAATTAATTAGTTAATACAAAATCAACATACCATTTAAAAGTCACATTAAGTTCTAGTAAAAGTGGTGTTTTTTTTTTTACAAAATTACGGTAATAAAAGTGGAATACCGACGCCTTAGGAATTTTAATTGAGTTCCCCGTTTTCGGTGTGCGGTCCAAGTCACAAGAGCATGAAGGGTTGATCTATTGTGCGAATTGAATGAAAAATTCCCGTCAAATATAGAAAAAGAAAGCATAGACAATAGTTCGCGGCATTACATCGCTTCTTTGTGTGCCGGCGCCCCATATGCTTTTATTTTTTTTATTTTAATGCTGGCAACGTGTGGCGGGATTTACATTTAAAAATAAAAATGAACTGAGAATTTGAGAGTTGCGTGTTTTATTACGGTAAGTGTGAGTTCTATAAAAAATATTTCGGTCAGTAGAATTATTTGAAAAGTGCTACGAATACATGTTAAAGTTTAAGATTGGAAGGTGAATTTGAATTTCACCCTAGGTACACGTAGTTTTGTTAGGTCGTGAAATTTTATTTTCTTTGAATTAGCTGTTTTCTCGTTTTGCTGCAGACTGTAATTATATTGTTATTAAATTGCTTTGATTTTTTATTGGAAACTTAACGAGTGCTTGCTTTTATTTTCTGCAAGTTAAATGAAAATGCTTGGTAATTGCAGAACTGAAAACCAACGCTGGGTGTCTGACGCCCAGTAAATGCTGAGGTGGTAACCCGGTTTCGGTACGAGCACGCTCGGCGCATTCTGTACTTTTGTTTTCTTTTACTTTGTGTTTGTAATTGTTGTGTTGCGTCTGTCCCGAATAAAAGTTCTTGTCTTCTATTCTAAGAATCCGATGAATGTGAGACGCACAGGGCCGGTCGTTATGGCGACACTTAGGAGAGCATGTCCAACAGTGGACGTCTATCGGCTAAAATGATCAATTAGTTTTGGTCGACACTCATATTAATTACATACTATTTATTAATCTCGCATTGTCTTATCACTTGGAACTGAGCTGAGTAAAAGCTCCTGAAACTAGATGGGTCTCCACAAAATATGACGTCATTAATACCGAATTCCGTTCTTTTTCTGTGTAATTCCGACAAAACCGTTTTGAGGTCAACAGGAAAGTTTTTAGAGTTTGTAAAACCAGTTGTTAGTCCAGAAACACCAAAGAGTATAATAAATTACTCAGACATAAAAGAAGAGCTGTTATTTAACTAAATGCTCTTTAATAGTGAATTTTTTTCTTGTTTAAGGCTTCTGTACCTAAATTGGCAAATGCGGAACCCTTATAGGACCACTTTGTTGCCTGTCTGTCCGTCTGTCAAGATCCCTTTTGTGTGCGTAGAGGTTTGAAGCTGAAATTAATATAATAAATACTTAGATCTACTACCCTTTGGAGCAGTGAAAAAATCAAACTTCTAAATCTACTCAATATAAAGATAAGGTCATTTAAGTGAATATTTTGACACTCGTAAGGAAATCAAAATTTATAGGGTAGAATCCTGAGAGGCAAGAAGCAAGGGCTTATAGCACAAGTGAAGGAAAACGTTAAAAATTTGCAGTTATATAGGTAAACTTGTACGGAGCGTGACCGACTCGCACTTGACCGTTTTTTTTATTTGCATGACAGAGAAGACGAAAAATACCTCTGTCAAACTTTATTCAGAATCAGAATGTCTTCATTGTGGGCATAGGTTATATACAGATGTTAAAACTTAATAATAAATTATAGTTCCATTATGTCCTGCCAAATAGGCATACATTAATTACAGATTATTATTCAATCATTTAATATATCCTGGATCGTGTAGTAAGTCTTATTAATTAAAAAGTTACGGAGATTATATTTAAATAGTCGAATTTCTGAAGTTAGTTCGAACTAAAGTGGCAGTGGGCAGGGCACATTGCTCGTAGAACGGATGGTCGATGGGGCCGAAAGGTTCAAGAGTGGCGACCGCGCACTAGAAAACGCAGCGGTGGAAGGCCTCCCACAAGGTGGACCGATGACCTGGTGAGAGTCGCGGGAGTGCGGTGGATGCGAGACGCACAGGATCGGTCGTTGTGGCGTCGCTTGGGGAGGCCTATGTCCAACAGTGGACGTCTTTCGGCTGAAATGATGATGATAAGTCGAAGTTCATTAGTGCTTAAAATGTCAATAGATAGATAAAATAATAGATAGATAGATTTTATTGTAAACTTTTGATGCTATACCAAAGAAACTTGTACAGATCGTTTTTCGATAGAAAAGATGAACGTCCACTGAAATCTTATCAATCATATACATAACTCTATCTATCTCTAAAAGAAAATCAAAGCTAGTAAGAAAATTGAATTGACCCTTTTTTATTTGTATCAAAACTGAACTTCAAATAAATCATTATTAAAATTCCACAATTATTACACAACGCTATCTTATCCCAAACTAAGCAAAGCTTTTGCTATGAGTACTAGACAACTGTAAACATACTAATATTTTTAAATAGAATAGAATTGTTTATTTTTGAGTAGATGGTATATGAAGATCTTAATATTAGACAGAATCACATATATACTACCTTTGCCGGTGTAGAAATATAAAATGAGTATCTAATTAGCAAAGTCACATAATTATAGTTCATGCAATATTAAGTAAAATTCAAAATAATAATAATAGTGGCAGTTTTTAAATTAATTTGATTAACTTTATGGACAATATTATTATTTTTTGTATACATAATAAAAAAAATGACTAAACATTTCAATGTTAACTATTTTATATAATGTTAATATCAAACAAAAAAGTTATTAAACAATTTTATATTAATGTCAAAAGATATTCATAAAATGTCAATATTTATTACTAATACAATGTCAATATTTATTACTTGTAAATACATACACGTATTATAGATAAATTACACCCAGACACAATAAATCTTCGTGCTCATCTCAGAAACATTGTCTTGGGTGGGAATCAAGCCCACGACTTCTGGCAAAGCGTTCAAAGCTACGAACCACAAGACCAACACGCCAGTCAAGATATGTATAGAACTACCACGCACAATGTTCCACATAGGACTCAATGCGGAAACCATACCTAAATAGATAGATAGATATGTACAGATCAGCTTTTGATATATAAAAGAATAACGTCCCATGTAATCATATCAATCATAACGCTCTATCAAAAGTAAACCAAAGTCTAGTAAGAAAATTAAACAAAAACACAGATATAATAAATTTCCGGTACCAACTGAAACAAGTCCGATGTCACATCTGTATTCCCTCCATATTCTTGTCCCGTGTTCCTATTTTAAGGGTTTTTTATGGGAATAAAATGGAAATGTGCTGACTCTATGACATACGGCGGCCGGGGCCCGTGAAATATGGTCCTGACATTGTTTTGAGGCTCGTTGCATTGTTGTCCTCACAAATAGAACGCTCTGGCTATTTTATAATTTATATTCGTTACGAAGAAGGCGATTTTGTTTCTGGGCTTACTATATTTGCATGTGTAATTTTGGAGACATTTTTCTATGTGGGTAATCAACTAATGACTCAAGCTCTTGTGGCGGAGCGCGAATGCGTGTTAGTCTTTTACTGACTAAAACCCACTGCTATGTTCCTTCTTTGCCTTTATTTGCCTCGGGGTTTTCTTTCGCATAACCTATTGCCTCAGTAGGCTTCGACCCTGCTGGGCCTCTACGGTAACTTTGGTAACTTGGGTTTTACAATCTATACTTATATTTACAATAAATATAAATAAAATTGAAGTGATGGATTTAAATTAATCTAAATGAATAAAGAAAGCCTACACAAAAACAATTTATAAATTTTCCATTTTTTTTCTCTCTGGTTGTTAGTTCCCGTTAATCTTCGAACGGCTAGACCGATTTTAACTGATAGATAGTTGATGTTTTAAGGAGTAACTAAGGCTACTTTGATTTAAGAAAAAAAAAATGCAAAAAAAACCTTCTTTAAATTATGTCAAAATGGCATTGTCCTGTTTTAAGTGTATGAGTTGGATGCGGACAAAGTCGCGGTCATCAACTAGTCACACCATATAGTCTCATAACATTATAAAGCCGAAAGTTTCTGTGCTTGCACGTTTGTTACTTCTTCACGCTCGAACGGCTGAATGGATTTGGGTGTAATTTAGTACAAGGGTAGACTATGTCCTTTTTATTCCGAGAATATATTCGCTTGGGATATTTTTTACATTTTTTTTTTATTAATGATAGGCTCGCGTTTGGCCACCATCTCACCTGATGGTAAGCGATGATGTGGTAGACGATGGAGCACGCTTGCCTAGAAGTAGCCTATTCATTCTTGAATTAAAGACCCCGAAGTTGTAGCTATCAGGAAACACAGACACCGGCAAGGAATTCCACTCCTTGGCTGAACGCATAATAAATGTGTTCTCAAAACGCTTTGTGCATGTGGGTGGGATGTCTATCATGTACCGGTGGCGCAACGCCTTACATCTAGTGGTCCGAAGATGGAACGGACTTGGCGGAATTATATTGTGGAGTTCCAGTGCACACTCCCCGATAGGTAAACGATAGAAAACCGACAGGCTAGCAACTCGGCGGCGATGCCCAAGGCTTCATTCCCGCGGGTGAAACTACTACCAACAGCTGTGATATAATAATAAAAATCTACGTCAAAAGTCAATATTCAAACGTTTACCAAGATTGTGAAATTGCAATATACTTAGATCAAAGTCAAAGTCAAAGTTTTTTATTTCACATAGGCCTACATGGGCACTTATAAAACATCAGAAGCTAGTGCACGGTTCCAAATTGGTCGTTTCCTATGGAGAAGAACCGGCAAGAAACTCCATGGTTACTCTTTTAAAAAAGAATTTGTTCAAAGTTGATCGCGTAAAAGTAAAAATATCTCAGAAGAATGAGCTACGAAGATAAAATAAATCTTTTGTCCTAATCTAGGCCATGGTCATTAGTCAGGTGTGACTACGAAATAAACGACCACGTATCTAAATATCTGGAAACATTACTGTATGTTTGGAACGTTTGTAGGCATTCACATTTATAATATTAGGACTAAGAAGATCGAATAATTAATATTGGTCCTGCTGTCTATCTTGTGGCATAAATGGTCCATAATAATAATATTCCCACAACTATCACACAACGGTTTTCTAGTCCTAAGCTAAGCAGAGCTCGTGTTATGAGTACTAGACAACTGATAAACATATTTATATATTTCTAAATACATACATATTATAGATAAATTACACCCAGACACAGAACAAATGATTATGCTCATCACACAAACATTTGGCCTGGGTGGGAATCGAACCCACGACCTCCGGCATAGCAGTCAGGGCCACTAACCACTAGACCAACGGGCTAGTCAGACGTCAATAATAACAGGCTAGTCAATAACGACGAAACAGATATCATAAATAATAATGACGAATTGAATACATCATCAGAGAATATTAATTACGCAGATTTAAAGATTTTTCAATAAAAATATTCAATAATTCGATTACAGTCATTCTAGGAAACTGGACCAGAAAGCCACAAGAGAAATCATAATTGTTGGTCCTTACATATTTAATATTCATTTAGTTATTTTTGGTCCTTCGCTCCGGGAGTATATTTTTTGTATTCTTTAAGTAATATGAATCGAAGTCATTAGTGGTGACTTAAGTAAGTGCCCTGTCGTAAAGACAAAAAATGTAGTATATTTTTTATAGGATTTTGAGAAAAATATCATCGGTAAATAGTCATCTTAACAATGACCTAACTGAAGAAAATATTTGTTCTTTTAAGAATATTATGTAGTATATATAATATTATATACTAGCTTGCATGATAGCAGAAAATTATCCGTAGGAAACATACTTCTGGGATAAAGTGTCCTATGAGCTATTACATATTCTAACTGTGTACCAAGTTTAGTCGAAATCCATTCAGCCGTATTTTTTTTTTTAATTTGTTATAAACTAGTCGCAGTCAATGCAATCCCACCTGATTTATTTTTAGTTTATTTAGAGCCTATTCATTCTAACCTTGAAGACACCCAAATTATAATCGGATGGGAAAACCTCAGCAGGCAAATTGTTCCAGTCCTTCGATGTACGTGTTATAAACGACGTGGCGAAACGCTTAGTATGGACCGTAGAACGTGAAAAAGTAACATACATATACACACACAAAGTCTCGCCTATATAATTTTAGATGATAAGTGTAATAAATCGCTAAAATATTGATATAAAAGAAAAGTATTATTTATTTCCCACTCTAAATCACAACTCATCATCATCATCTTCCTGCCCTTGTCCCATCTTATTTGGGGTCGGGTCAACACGTTTTTTTCTTCCATTCTATCCTGTCAAAAGTCATACTATCACTAACTTCCTTTTCTTTCATATCACTGTTCACACAATCCATCCATCTTTTCTTTGGCCTCTAATTCACTCTAAATCACAACTATAAGCCTTAAAAAAATAGGGTTGACAACGAAACCCTCTCACGCGTTATTATTTACCCAACACCGGTGCAATCCGGTTCGCGGCGGTAGATTCCGGTAAAAACTAGTTCCGCGCGATAAAAACTAATTTTCAAGTGTTAACTACACTTCTGCGTGACCCAGTTATAACCGGTTCCCGGTTTGGCTCGTTACTCGGGACGGAACCCGGCTGCAGTCACGTTCCTGCTGTCTGTTTGTCTTTCTGCATCATTATGCACTGACAATTAATTTGTAGCTTTTTAAAATAACACCCAGTATTTTGAAGGAGGGATAAAAGTTTAGTGAAATGTTTTTTTTTTTGCTGGGGGTGTTTCTTTGTTTAACTTCTCTGTGGTGTTTCAGTGGTTTGATGTAGCTAGATCAATTCATAATAGGTAACAGTAAAAGTAAAAACAAGGGTTGAATTTTTCTTGCCAATTTTGACCGGCCTTAAGAATATTAACGTTCGGGAATGACTAAGCATAGTCGGCCTTATAATGTTCCCACTGCTGGGACTCAGGCCTCCTCTCTAGGAGAGGGAATGGGCCGTAATCCACCACGCGGGCCCAGTGCGGGTTGGTGGTTGTTACATGTCTTCGAAATTATGGTTCTAGGACATGCTGGTTTCCTCGCGATGTTTTCCTTCACCGTTTTGAAAGCAGTGGTGATGAAATAAATTACACAAAGTAATGCGCCTGGCTGGGTTTGAACCTGCGACCTACAACTTGTAAATCGGGGCCGTTACCACTCGGCCACCACTGCTCTTCACTGCTGAATGACTAAGGGCGACTTTAAATTATCCGCAAAGTGCAGTACTGCTGCCACGCTGCCGTCGCGCGGCAGTTTGTGGCTAATTTGAAAGCGCCCTAATAACTGTTTTTTCAATGATAAATCCACATGGGTTTTCTTCTAGGGAGATTGCAGGGTTAAGTTGGGTCTTACCGCCTAAATCCACATAGTTCCTACAGGTTCAGTCAGTGCCCCGGGATACAAGTCATTTTATGCGCTCATGATTAACGGACCCTTCACCTTGTGCGCTTGTATTTTTTTTTACTAAGTCCATATTCATTACTAAAAAGAGTGCGTCTCAGCTTTTATATGCATCACAAAGCAAGGAAAAACCTTGCTTTATGCAAAATTTTAGGATTAACACAAATATAGGAATAAATTTGAAAACAGAAGAAATTTGTTGTTACATCAGAATTTTTTTTTTGCGATTTGGAAAAAATTTCGGGACTCCAATCAGGAATTGAACTCTTTCCATAGGTAAGTTTGTACGGAACCGTCAGGGCGCGAGTCCGACTCACACTTGCCCAGTTTTTACACTACAATACAAAATAAAACTCAGCGCTACAGCTCGCCGCAAGTACCAACAAACAAGGATTGAATTGGTAACAATTCAATCCGATTATAGAGATCCTGTAAACCTGGTTCCATCAGCTAGTGCATTTATGACATGACATGCACTCGCTACCCAAAATGTAAAATTTTATTTCTTGTTTTAGGAACTACCATGCTTGCGGACACTGAATTTTCATTTTTTCGGCAAAGTAGTCGAAATGTAGTCTGGTTGTCGAATTGAATTATGCCTATGGCGTTGACTTGTTGAGTCTACAGTTTTCAAACTGGTTTATGTGTTTTACAGTTTTGCGTGGTTTTAGGTATGTCAAATAATAATAATTAATTATTTTAAACTTCATGTACAGTAGTGGTACACTGGTGGACTTAATGCAACAAGGTATTCTCTACCAGTCAACTTTAACCCCCGCTTTACCTTGATAATAATAATAATATTTATTCTACAACTTTCACACAACGCCATCTAGTCCCAAGCAAACAAAGTGCTAGAGAACGGACCGAACAATAATAACAACGAATAAACATACCTTTTTTTTTTTTTTTTTTTGGGTGGGAAAATCTTCCTAATGACATCCCCGCTCTTGGGCGGAGCGCGAGATAGTGTCAGACTCTTACTGACTAAAAACCCACTCCTGTTCCTTCGTTGCCTTCGTCCCAGGGCCCCGGGTTCCGCTTTCACACTACCCGTGGCCCCAGTAGGCTTCGACCCTGCTGGGCCCCTACGATTTGCTGACATCTCCCTGAGGCGCGCGTGGAACAATACGCGCCGTCGACGACTTGGGCTCGGTCCGGACGGTTACCGGACGGTCAGACGGCGAGCCACCCATTGCTCGCCGTCCACAAGCCCGCGCCTACGGTGGCCGGAAATCGGGATCGGAATCCCGGCGGCGGTTGGAGCGTAAGGACCGTTGCCTCACGCGATCGGCCGCCTCCTTAGCTAGCATTACTGCTTCGCAGAAGGAGGCGACCGCCTGCCACTCCTCCTCGCTCCGGAGCATGGCCTGAACCAAGGCCCGGCGCGAGAGATCGCCGCCGCCGATTGCCCCCACGAGGACACGGCGTTGCTCTGCCCAAGCGGGGCACACCTCCACCGTGTGCTCTACCGTGTCCTCCGGGTGGGCCCCACAGTGGCGACACCCGGGCGTCGTTTCCGCACGAATCCGGTGCAGGAACCTCCCGAACTTACCGTGTCCGGTGAGAACCTGCGTCATGCGGAATGTGAGGACGCCGTGAGGTCTTTCCAACCACGCCTCAAAGAGGGGACTTACCGCCATAATTGTGGCGTGCCCAGCACGGGGTCGCGACAGTCGCTGTCGCCATTTCACCATGAGAACTCGCCGGAGCTCTGTCCGCCATGCTGCGACTTGTCGCGGCAGCGGAGTTTCGCCCCGGCGTTGCATCTCCATGCGCCGTTCGTGCATGAGTGCAAGGACTGTTGCCTCCAGATCCCATGGTCGCTGGCCAGCAAGGAGGCTCGCCGCTTCGCGGGAAATCGTCCGGTATCCTCGTACCATCCGTATGGCCATGACCCTTTGGCACGCGTTCAGCCGGGCCGCCGGCTGCTTCCGCAGCCCCGGCGCCCACACCGGTGCGCCATAAAGGGCCATGGACCGAACGATCCCCGCGTAGAGCCTCCGGCAGGAGGCGTCTGGACCCCCAAGGTTGGGCAGGAGCCGCGAGAGGGCAGCCCCAGTCCGATTTAGTTTGGGAGCCAGACGTCGGAAGTGCTCATCGAAATCCCATCGGCTGTCGAGAACGAGTCCCAGGTACTTCATCTTTGACCCGACGCCGATGTGGACTCCTCCCACCGTTAGCTGGGAACCCGGTGGTGGCGCGTTCCGAGGGCCGTGAAAGCACATGGCCTCGGACTTGTGCAATGCCACCTCGAGTCCCAGCTCCTGGATCCTGCCAACGACTGTCGCAACCCCGCGTGTCGCTAGTTCGACCGCCGCCTGGTACGACTCTCCCTGCGCCAGGACCAGCGTGTCGTCTGCGTAGCAGACCACGCTGACCCCGCCAGGGAGGTCGCCGCGCAGCACGTAGTCGTAACCGATGTTCCACAAGGGCGGCCCTAGTACCGATCCCTGCGGAACACCGCACGACATCTCTCGACGTTCCCACACCCCCTGGTGACCAGGGTAGGTGATGTACCTGTCTGACAGGTACGCCTCGACCACACGACAGAGGTAGTCGGGCATCCGGTGATACCGGAGTGCCCTCCCAATGCTACTCCAAGGCAGGGAGTTGAAGGCGTTGGCGATGTCCAAAGACACCGCCACGACACACCTGCCTTGGGCAACTGCATCCCCCGTCGTGAGAGCTCGCACGCACATGATGGCGTCCACCGTGGAGCGCCTCCTGCGAAAGCCGAACTGGCCGTCCGCCAGATCCGGCCCCACCCGTGTTAGGTGTGCGACGAGGCGGTCTGCAATTACTCTTTCAAAGAGCTTGCCCACCTTGTCGAGCAGCACAATGGGCCGGTACGCGGACGGAGAGACCGCGGGGCGCCCCGGCTTCGCGATGAGGACCAGTTTCCCCGTCTTCCAGCGAAGTGGAAACTGGCCCCTCTCCAAGCATGCGCTGAAGAGCCCTCTTAGTCGAGGCCCGAGAGCCTCCATGGCCAGGACCCATGCCTTCCCAGGCAAGCCGTCGGGTCCTGGGGCGGTATTCTTGGCACTCAGCCTTCGTACCGCCACTCTCATCTCTACCTCGGTCACCTCTGGAGCGTTGTCGTCGTCGTCGCCATCGTGATCCGCGTCGGGCACCGCTGGTGGCGGAGCCATGGGCGGGGGAGAGTGTTCCCCTCGCGTAGGGAACAGAGTGCTCACCACACCCTCTACGAGCTGGGGCCGGAGACTCTGCGTCAGCGGGGGAGCCCAGGGGCGGAGTTTGTCCCGCACCAACTTGTACGGGCGTCCCCATGGGTCCCCATTCAGAGTCCCCAGCCACACGTTGCGGGCCTCGAGTTTGGCCCGCCTTATCTCCGCTCGGAGGGTGCGCTTTGCAGCTCTGTATCCCTCGTACAGCTCCGCCTCTCTAGCCTCCGCATCCGGTGGACGGATGCGGCGCCTGCGGTACCTTGCATACCGGCGTCGCGCGGCATTGCACGCGTTGCGCAATGCCGCAATCTCCGGCGACCACCAGTGTACCTGGCGCTGAGCACGTCCTGGAGGGACTCGGGGCATTGCCGCGTCGCAGATTTGCGACATGGCCTCCCGGAACCACTCTGCCTCGACGTCTATGTCGACAGGCCTGTCCGGTGCTTGCACCCAGGCCTGTACTGTCGCGGCTTCCAGGAGGAGCTCCCGGTCCATCTGCCTCAGCGCCCACCGCGGACCACAAGGGTTCCGTCGGACCGGCGCAGTCAAGGTTTGGGCGGAGACGTCGAACCGGATGTACCGGTGGTCTGAGAACGTCTCCACCCCCTCCATAACGCGCCAGTCGACGACACGCGGCGACAGAGCGGGGCTGGCGAACGAGATGTCCACCACTGAGTCACCCCGCATCCGCACACACGTGGGGACAGAACCCCGGTTTAGGACGACCAGGCCTGTCTCCAGAGCCCAGTCCTCCACCATCCGACCCCGCTGGTTCGTGAACCGGGAACCCCAAGCCAAGTTCTTGGCATTGAAGTCCCCGCAAACGACCACGGGGAGGGAACCAAACCCAGCGACGACGGCTTTCAGCTCCATTAGGGAGATGTGAAGATCGCCGAGAGATCTGCTCGGGGACAGGTAGACGCCTACCACTGCGATGTCCCCGAACCGTGCTGCCACGCAACCCCGCCCCCTCGCGACGGCCTCGAGGGTCGGGGTACCGGCGGCGGCCGACGAAATTAGGGTCACCGAGCCGTCCAGGTCCCGCACCCAGTCTCCCCTGGGCAGGACATAGTACGGCTCGGAGACCACGGCGATATTGATCGACCACTGCGCCATGCTCTGGAGCAACAGATCCTGAGCGGGGGCGCAGTGGTTGATGTTCGCCTGGAGGAGACGTAATGGAGCCGTTATTGGCAGTCCATTACTGTCTCCTCCCGAGCCCCACGTGAGGGCCCTGCCACGGCAGTTGCGGCGGCGACAGCAGCGGCAGTCAGAGAGGAGGCTGCGGCGGAGAGGACGTCGGGGTGGGCTTGCCTTGGGACCTTGCCCTTGGCCTTGGCAGGAGGGTCGCAGGACCTGCCTCCAGCCCGGTGATCGGCCGGCTTGCCTGCCACCGCACATGCGTAGCAGTGCGGCGTAGCACGGCATTCTGCAGCCTTGTGACCGGCCTGACCGCACTGGAAGCAGCGGTCACTGCGGTCAACCTCCGCGGCGCAATAGGCACCCACGTGGTGCCCCACGTGGCAGCGGTAGCACCGCAGAGGTCTGGGCTCCAGCAGCTTTACCTGAGCCGAGACCCAGCCCACCAAGAGCCGTCGGCCTTCGCCAGTGATGGCCTTGGCCGCCGACACGGGGCAGCTCACTGTTACAGCTCGCATGCCCGTGCTGTCAGCGCGGATGGTGCCCGCCCGCACCTGATCGGCGTGGCACCCTCCCGCCCTGACGATGGCGGCCACCACCTCGTCCACCCTGACGGAGTCGTCCAGGCCCATGATGCGCATGTCGATGCACTTGGTGGGCCTGGACACTCGAACCTCCTCGACGTCCAGGGACGCCCTGATCCTTGCGGCCAGGGCGTCTGCGGCAGGGCCACTGTCCGCACCAGGGACCTCCAATATTCGGGCCCCGGTTGCGGTGCGCCTCATTCGGAAGCCCCCAGTGGCTCCGAACTCGCTGAGGTGGCCCACCACCGCCTGTTTCGCCTTTTGCATGACGGCGTTGTACGTCACGCCCTTCTTTTCCGCCTCTGGCAGTAGCTTAATAACTACAGCCTCGGAATTTGGGGCGCGAAGTCTAGCCGCCATGGCCCGCTTCTTGCGCTGCTGTCGCCGCGCGCGCTTTTTGGCCGCCCTAGCCGCCTTGCCCGCCTTCTTGCTGGCGCCGACAACCGTCCAATCGGCGCCAGCCGAGGGCTCTTCGGGCAGAGGAGGCGGCGGCAGGTGCGGTCTAGTCGCCGCCGTGGCAGGAGGTCCCACCGGTTTAGTGGCAGGCGCCGCCCTGCCCTTCTGCCGCTGCTGTTGTTTGGCGGCCGGGGCCGGCCTCGCAGGCTCCGATGCCACGGCCCCGCGCCCAGCTTGCCCCGACGGGCCCGCCTTGGGCGCGGGTGCAGTGGCCGCGGCAGCGGCGTAAGATGCCGCCTTTCGCTGGCCGGAGCCCGCTAATGGGGGGCGCAGCACTATGCCCTCCAGCAAGGACAGCTGCTGCTGGATCCGCAGCTGAAACTGCTGCTGCTGCTGTTGCAGCTGCTGCTGAAGAGCAGCCAGCTCCCGCTGCACCAGCGTCAGCAACTGGCCCTCCGGCTCTGCGTGGGGCTGGGGCTGACTTTGTCCCTGCCCTTGCTTGCGCCCCTCTCCAGCCGGCTCCCGGCAGCCGCTGTCTTCCTGGGCTCCCACGAGCTCGGCCAGAAGCTCGGCCCGGAGCTCAGCCCGGAGTCGCGCCACCCTCTTCTCGAGAGAGGCTTCGATAGCCTCCTCGATAGAGGCGGCATGCCGGGAATAAACATACCTAAATATTTTTAAACACACATATATTATTACACATAAATTACACCAAGACACACAACAATTAATGATCGTGCTCATCCCATAAATATTTTTCTTGGGTAGGAATCGTACCTTCCGGCATAGCAGTCAGGGCCGCTAACCACTAGACCAACAGGCCAGTTATCAGGCCGTCAGGACAGGTTATCGCTAGAGGCGCCACTTTGACTAGTCGCAGCAGTCAATTTTTGTTGCTAGTCAAAAATATACAGGGTGTCTTTGACATCGACGCACAAAAGAATACCATGGATCCAGTACATGATTCTGGACCCCCCAGTGGTGAAATTTTTCGTCGGTATTTTTTTAAAATAGGAAAATACCGACGAAAAATTCCACCACTAGAGATCCAGAATCATGTCCGTCCGTGGTATTCGTTTGTGAGTCGATATCAAAGACACCGTGTATGTTTTAAATGTCGCAAAAACAGAAAAATCACTGAGGGTAGGTATACAATGAATTATAAAACAGTTAACATAAATTGCTACCTCTCAATGGATTATAACGATAAGCCTTCGAATAAAGCCTAACGCAAGTTCCAAAATAAAGCACATGGTGGTCGCTTTGAGCCCCGAAAATACGGGCAATGTTCAAAGTGTCCATTAGTGAGTTTCAATTATCGTCCTAATTGTGGCTCAATTTAAACTGTTTTGCATCGATTCGGGTTGATGCTGTGATTTTCAATGTTGGAATTGGCAAACGTTTCAATGAAGGCAACGATACCTACCCGGTGGATGAAGCCAAAAATCTATATGAAAATACATTTTTCTTTGCTATATAACAGCATTTTGAAAAGTTTGAAGGATAATAACAGTTAATTATCTTGTTAAAGTTAAAGTCAAAGTCAAGTCAAGTAAAAAGTTTTTTATTTCACATAGGCCTACATGAGCACTTATAAAACGTCAGAAGCTAGTGCACGGTTCCAAATTGGTCGTTTCCTATGGAGAAGAACCGGCAAGAAACTCCATGGTTACTCTTTTAAAAAAAAATTGATGTTACATACAATATTTCTATATTACAGAATAAGTAGATATTATGCAAGGACAATGTAGACTGGTCAATATTGTACAATAAAAATAATCATAATAAAAAGTAACTTAGTAAAAGTTACGGTACCTTCACATACTAAAAGCAATATAGGTATTACCACATACTATAGCAAATATTATAATAATGTTGGCTATAGTATATGGTAGGCTATTTAAAGGTGTTGCTTTATTTTTTTATGTACACAAAAAAGCTTAAAAATGAAAAGAACAAATGCAGATAGAATTGCACAAAGGTACTGCTTATTATTTGCTTGTTTGTTTATTATCAATTTGTGATTGTCTTTGCATGTACCTAAGTACTAACAAAACAGTGTACCTAATAATTGATTTGTAATTTGTTTAATATATATTAGTTTATTGTTTTATAAGATTGTAATGTTATTTATATTGTCCATGGGCTTTAGTTACCTGACAGTATAGAAATAATTAAAATAATTACCTCGATCCTGGACTTTCATTTTTTACAGTCTCTCTGGCTTTCAGAATTATTCATTCGTTTTATTTTGAAAAGTTCTTTCACTGGTATTCCCAGCATAGTCGGTCTTATAATGTTCCCACTGCTGGGACTCAGGCCTCCTCTCTAGGAGAAGGAATGGGCCGTAATCCACCACGCGGGCCCAGTGCGGGTTGGTGGATGTCACATGTCTTCGAAATTTTGGTTCTAGGACATGTCGGTTTCCTCACGATGTTTTCCTTCGCCGTTTTGAGAGCAGTGGTGATAAAATAAATTGCACAAAGTAATGCGCCTGGCTGGGTTTGAACATGCGACCTACAACTCCTAAGTCGGGGCCGTTACCACTCGGCCACCACTGCTCTCCCACTCGATACCTCCACTGGTATTCCCATCCGATTATAATTTAAAAGTCTTCAATGTAAACTAGTGCAATTCACCATCATCGATTGTATCACTACTTATCATCAGGTGGAATCGGAGTCAAGAACTAGTTTATATCATTTAAATAAAAAGTTTTTCTTTAAAAAATCGTCAGCACAATAGTTCAAGTACACAACAGACTGTTGACTTAAAAACCTATCACTATATACAGCATAACTTGATAGCACAGCAGTGGGAACAGAATAAAGTGTTAGTCGGAGGTTTAGCAGTAATATATCACGAGAAATCTTTTATCTGGCCTTGAAGAGTAGGTAGGTATGGAAAGCAGGGATAGGATTGGGTTGGAAGCACGTAGAAATCTCTTCTCTTCTTTGTGATTGTAAATAAAGTTGGTATGTACGCTTTATATGTACTTTTCTTTAGTTTTGACTGGTCTGTTGGTCTAGTGGTTAGTGGCCCTGACTTCTATGCCGGAGGTGAAGAGTAGGTAGGTATGGAAAGTAAGGATACTGGGTTGGAAGCAGGTAAAGATTCTTTGTGATTGTAAAGAATGCTGGTTTGTACGCTTCATAATTATGTATTTTTCTTTTCTTTTGAGTGGCCTGTTCTTCTACTAGTTTGTGGCCTTGACTGCTATGCCGGAGGTCGTGGGTTCGATTTCCATCCAGAACAAATGTTTGTGTGATGAGCATGATTTTTCCGAATTGCAAAAAAACTTTTTACAAAAAAAGATAACCGACTTCACTAAAAAAATACTTAAAGGATCAAAATAACTTTAATTTCGGAAGTCGGTGTTTTTCGGTATTATTTGTATCTTATTTAACACCGACTTCCGAAATTAAAGTTATTTTGATCCTTTAAGTATTTTTTTAGTGAAGTCGGTTATCTTTTTTTGTAAAAAGTTTTTTATTTCACACTTTTTAGTTGGGATACACTTATAAACAGAGTGCCTATTTCTCATGACAATTCCTATTAATTCAAACACTACTAGGTTACATTGTTTTATTATGATGTCCCTGTGTTTACCTTCCACCTTCCGGCTCCATCATCAGATCAGTTCGATAGTACCTTATAGCCAAAGTGCATTTCATGACAATTCTAATAAGCCCAAACACGGCTAGGTTACATTGATTAATGACGGAGTTCCAGTGCCTACCTTCTGGCTCCATCATCATCATCAGATCAATTTGATGATACCATTTTCAACGGAACTATTCAGAACCATTAACTTATTTGTATTATCATAGTCGCTTAAATATCTTCATTGTGATATCTATGCGGGTATGAAGTTCCGTTGACCATTTCTGATCTTCTTCATCAGTTCCACTTCTTTAAATGTTACTTTTTGACTGTAAATGCTTAAGTTATCGATGAAAATACCAAAATCACTATGCATTTGCCTATAATATTTGAGGAGTTCCCTCGATTTCGCCAAGATTCCATAATCAGATCCTAACTTGGTGACTATGGGACCATTTGGGAAGTATACCCTTTCTAACAAAATAATAATTTTTCAAATCGGTTGGCAAGCGACGAAGTTATGCGCGAACAAACATAAAAAAAAAAAATACAAACATCCGAATTGAGAACCTCCTCCTTTTTTAGAAGTCGGTTAAAAATAGTATTTTTTTTGTGACGTTACTGCAAATTTACAGTTTTCACATTTTTTCCTATACTTTTGCTATGAGACCTTGCTTTATACCAAATTTCAAGATTCTGGGTCAACGAAAAGTACCCGATGAATTTTGATTCCCTTGAGAGTGTCGAAATATACGTTTTTTGTGACATAAACAGCCGTATCTTTGTTTTTCGTTAACTCAGAAGCCTATTTTTTTCACAGTTTCAAGCGGCAGTAGACTTGAGTATATAGTTTTAATTAAAATTCGATACCTTCATGCGTTCCTGAGATAAAGGGTGGTGCCTATACCTTCCTGCGGTGGTAGGCCATAGTATCGGCTGCCGGCTTAATAGTTACCACCCACCAGACAAAGCCATGCCGCCAAGCGATCCGTCGTGTTCCGGTGTGATGTCTGGTGAAGCCGTATGGTGGATGATGGGTCTGAGCAGTTGTGTTGTGACGTGTACCGGGTATGATACGCCAGCTGTTGTTGTGTCGGACGTTTGATCGTGGAGGGTAGCGGGATCCGAAGCACGGTTCTCCGCTGGCCGACCGCAGGTAGTTGGGGGCCCAAGTAGTGTGCCAGCCACACACGAAAGGCTGCCCCGCCAACTGCGAAAAATCCCAGGGTGGCCCCATCGTGCCGGTTGGCGATCGGGCGAGAGTATCCGATGGCGATCCCTGGGGGGGTTCGGGCGTCCCCGCAGTCTCCAGATCAACCCTCCTTTGGCGCAGCAACTCTGGTCGTGTTGTTGGGTTTAACTTCGCATCACCTCGCTCAACTGCCATCTTCCATCTCCCCTATTCACTCCACTAAAAAACATGAAAGGTAAAAAGAAAGGCAAGTGTCAACAGCGGATGCACGTCCTCTCATTTCAAGTGCACCTCACAAATATTAGAGGGCTGCACTCCAATCTCGATGCGGTCCACCACCATCTTGAGACTGACAAGCCACACTTGCTTTTCTTGACAGAGACCCAAATTAGATGTCCCTCAGATACGGCGTACCTCAACTACCCGGGATACTCACTGGAGCATCATTTCCTGCAGCGTGCCGGGGTCTGTGTGTACGTCCGTAATGACATCTGCTGCCAGCGTCTCCGTCACCTTGAAGACCCAAATCTTTCCACGCTATGGCTGTTGGTGGACACTGGTATGGACAAAATTGTTTATGCCTGTGTCTACCGATCGCACAGCGGTGATCAAGAGACGACTCGGTTGTTCGACCACCTCAGTGAGGCCGCCGATAAGACTCTGCATCGGCACCCTGATGCGCAGCTCGTCGCTCTGGGGGACTTTAACGCCTGTCACCAAGACTGGCTTTTCCCATACCAGAAGACCGACCACGCTGGGAGAGAAGCGCGAAACTTTGCAGTATCGATGGGCCTTTCCCAGCTGGTTAAGCAAGCGACTAGGGTGCCTGATGTAGTTGGTCATACTGCCAATTGTTTGGACCTTCTGCTGACCACCGATCCGGACAGATGTATTGTAACAGTTTCCTCACCACTTGGAACTTCAGATCACTGTCTGGTGAAATCTGTTTCGTGCTTCTCCCCACCTGACTGCGACTCACGTGGGCAACGGAGAATATGGCGTTACAGGTCAGCAGATTGGGATGAGATGCGGCACTTTTTTGCGTCTTATCCTTGGCAGCAGGTCTGCTTCTCTTCTGAAAGTCCGTCGAGCTGTGCAGATGCAGTTTCCGATGTGATACGTCAAGCTATGGAGTTTTTCATCCCTTATAGAGACGTACCCATCGGAGGCTCAGCTCAACCATGGTTCAACGCCGATTGCGTTGAAGCTGAAAAGCGTAAGCATTCGGCGTTTCTCGCATGGGTTGACGCTCGTGATCGCAAAGCTCCGGATCTGAACTCAAAGAAGAGAGCTCTCAACCACGCTGCCAAGTCCTACAAAAAGGCACTGAAGAAGGCTCGGTTCGACCGCATTACCCATATTGGCGCAAAGCTCTCTGCACAGCCGTCCGGTAGCAGAGCATTCTGGTCCCTTGCCAAATCGGTCGAAGCGAACTTCTGTAAGCCCACATTGCCTCCGCTGGTTAAACCTGATGGTACACTGGCTCACACGGCGAGAGAGAAAGCAGGTCTCTTTGCAGCTCTCTTCGCCCACAATTCTCGTCTTGACACTAGCAGTGCTACTCCACCAACTCCACCTCACTGCAACACCTCAATGTCTGAGATTCGCATAAGGAACAGAGAAGTTTTGAGAGTTCTGTGTCGTCTAGACGTGAATAAAGCTAGTGGACCAGATGGTATACCAGCAATAGTTCTCAAGGCATGTGCGCCCGAGTTGTCTCCTGTATTGACGCGCTTGTATCGCCTCTCATTTAGAACTGGTATAGTGCCCAAGTCCTGGAAGCTTGCCAACGTGCAACCCGTGCCCAAAAAGGGCAGTCGTGCCGATCCTGCCAACTATCGGCCGATTTCAATAACCTCCATACTCTGCAAGATTATGGAGCGTGTATTGAACTCGCGCCTCCTGGCATACCTGGAAGGTAACGATCTCCTCAGTGACCGACAATACGGATTTCGCCACAATCGGTCTACTGGGGACCTACTAGTGTATACCACTCACATGTGGGGCGAGGCCCTCGAGAAGAATGGAGAAGCGATTGCTGTCTCCTTAGACGTCTCGAAGGCCTTCGACAGGGTTTGGCACGCCAGCCTTTTGAGTAAGCTTCCAGCGTACGGCATTTCCCCTGGTCTGATTAACTGGGTAAAAGACTTCTTGAGTGAACGGTCTCTCCGAGTTGTTGTCGATGGATGCTCATCAGAACCCATGACGACTAATGCCGGAGTTCCTCAGGGGTCAGTTCTCTCTGCAACTCTTTTCCTGCTGCATATTAACGATCTGCTGATGCCCGGTATCTATGGGTATGCAGACGATAGCACAGTTGTAGAGAGATACCTGCCAGGTCCTCGGGCTAGTAAGGAGCTAATCCGGTCCGAACGAGAGGCCATGGTAGAGCGTACGAATGTCTCACTTCAGGCAGTCTCCAAGTGGGGCGAAACCAACCTGGTAACATTCAACGCCGCCAAAACACAAGCGTGTCTGTTCACCGCTAAGAGGAGCCCGTTCACCTTGGCTCCTGCTTTTCGGAATGTATCCCTGGAGTGCACCGACCGCCTTCACCTCTTAGGAGTTGAAATTTCCTCAGACCTCAATTTTGGGCGGTTCATTGAGTCCAAAGCCAAGGTAGCTGCTAGAAAACTAGGCGTTCTTGCAAAGGTCCGACGGTACTTCACACCGGGACAGCTTCTAATGTTATACAAAGCACAGGTCCGATCGTGTGTGGAGTACTGCAGTCACATATGGGCTGGTGCTGCAAAATGTCATCTAGCAGCTTTGGACTCGGTGGAAAGGCGTGCGAAGAGGCTAATCGGGGATTCTGATTTGGTTAAGTCCAATCTACGAAGCCTCGAGCACAGGCGCAGGGTAGCCAGCCTATCGGTTTTTTACAGGTTACATTCTGGAGAGTGTGCGCGGGAATTGCATGACTTGATTCCGCCATCTCCTTTCTACCATCGGACAACCCGACGAACGGCGAGTATCCACCCTTACGTTGTTGAAACTTCAACGGTCCGGACTAAGCGTTTCGCTTCGTCGTTTATACCGCGTACATGAGACTTCGAGGGACTGGAACAATTTGCCTGCTGCGGTCTTCCCGTCCAACTATAATTTAGGTGTCTTCAAGGCTAGAGTGAATAGGCTCTTAATAAACTAGTGCGCCTGACCATCAATGATTGTATCTCCGCTTACCATCAGGTGGGATCGCAGTCAAGCACTGGTTTATATCAATTAAAAAAAAAAAAAAAGGGTCTTAACAGATAACAAAGTGATCCTATAAGAGTTCCGTTTATTCCTTTTGAGTTATGGCACCCTAAAAATGGGCGCTGGGTGAAGCGAGAGGGAGTGTCAGACTTGTATTTACTAAAAGAAGAAAGAAAACATGTTTATTCTGCCTAAATAGACGCACAATTCATTACAAAAATATAAAAACAAAGTTCCCTGACAGGCCATATGTGTATCTGGCATAACTGTGTTGCTCTATATGACCATAGACAACACAGTTGTGTAAAACGCACTAGTGTTTCAGTTGCCCTTTGCATTCTAAGGCCTCGATGACTCTCTTAAACAATTCATCGTCACTAGACACCACCACCACTAATACAACATCTCACCACTTGAAAATTCACTTGAATTTCAAGTGAATTTTCAAATGAATTTCAAGTGGTGAGATGATTGTTGCAAGTGCTGTTTTTTGTGTAAAATAAATGTATTTATTTATTATATACGATTATAAGAGGAAACTGACTGACATATCAACACACAGCCGAAACTGCTGGGACTTGGAGTGTGCGATTTTGCATAAGGTTTCCTTTTCCAAAATTTACCCCTTAAGGGGGTTTTTTTTTTTTATTGGGTGGGAAAATCATCCTAATGACATCCCCGCTCTTGGGCGGAGCGAGAGATAGTGTCAGACTCTTACTGACTAAAAACCCACTCCTGTTCCTTCGTTGCCTTCGTCCCAGGGCCCAGGGTTCCGTTTTCACACTACCCGTGGCCCCAGTAGGCGTCGACCCTGCTGGGCCCCTACGATTTGCTGACATCTCCTTGAGGAGCGCGTGGAACAATACGCGCCGTCGACGACTTGGGCTCGGTCCGGACGGTTACCGGACGGTCAGACGGCGAGCCACCCATTGCTCGCCGTCTGCAAGCCCGCGCCTACGGTGGCCGGAAATCGGGATCGGAATCCCGGCGGCGGTTGGAGAGGGGTCGAAATGAGGGTCCAAAATTTGTACGGAGAAACCATCTTTTACGCGGGTGAAGCCACAGGCTGTAGCTAGCTAATAAAAAATTCTAGTTGTCCCGGATTCATAAATCTTTCAACTATAAAATTAATAGCATAGCATAGTCGGCCTTATAATGTTCCCACTGTTGGGACTCAGGCCTCCTCTCTAAAAGAGGGAATGGGCCGTAATCCACCACGCGGGCCCAGTGCGGGTTGGTGGATGTCACATGTCTTCGAATTTTTGGTTCTAGGACATGCTGGTTTCCTCACGATGTTTTCCTTCACCGTTTTGAGAGCAGTGGTGATGAAATAAATTACACAAATACATAAAATTAATGAAAAACAGAATTCATTAAGATCGACACCTTCAAGGCGCCACGTTCCCCGAGAGCCTGGCTCTACAAGGCTATGACCCGATTCTGAACTATTTTCTTAGGACAAAGAAAATAAAATAGGTAAGGCAGAGCATAGCGGGTAATATGACGTAATGTGCAGAATTTATGCTGAAACTCTTTTAGCATAACGGGCTTATGTTTAAGAGAGATTTTAAATAAGACTTATTCTAATGTTTTTGCGAGGAGGCGACCATCTTATGATGGTATTTTTAGTTTAGGTTGGCGCTGTAAAAATTGATATCAAAAGTTGACCTGGCTAATCATCGTTATGTGGGGTTCCCATGACGTTAACGTAAGACTGTTTCATTTTTTTTTAGTGTGGGTAAGAGACAGAGCTATACAGGTTGTCTAGCGCCATCTCTTACCCACACTGGAAACAAGAATGATACAAAGTTACTTTAAACGTCATGGTACAGGTCCTGTTTGCCACCTCCAGTCTTCATGACAATCATTTATCTTTGCGGCCCCTGCTGCCATCTGTTCTACGAACAATTTAGGTGGTGCTATTAATTAATCTGTAAACTTGGTTCTCCTGTGGGTATTTTCATTTCTGATGTGATCATACAAGGAATCTCCGAGCATAGCCCTTTCATTGCCCTTTGCGTGACTTTAGGGTTTCTGATGAGGCTTATTGTAAGAGACCACGTTTCGAAGCCACAGACATAATCCAAAGAATCGCCAAACTTAAGTGACAATGAGCAGGGCACATTGCTCGTAGAGCAGATGGCCGATGGAATGAAAAGATTCTGGAGTGCCACCTACAAGGTAGACCGAAGATCTGATGAAGGTCACGGAAATCCGATAGATACGAGATGTACAGGATCGGTCGTTGTGGCGACACTTGGGGGATGCCTATGTTTAGCAGTAGACGTGTTTCGCCTGAAATGATGTACGGGAAGGTTAGGTGCATTTTATATCGAAAAGAATCAAGCATGTTCACTGTACTTGTTCGTAGAGTGGTGATTCCTTGTAGCAAAGTTTTTCTCGATGTCCTTTTTCAAGTAATAGTGTCCTCGATTTTATAACTTAGATATAATATCATAGTCTACGAAATCGTAACTATTGAAAAGACATTAGTTTTTATAGTTTTTATGGCGCGTTTGGTTCGACTAGTCTGATAGCTTAGCCAGAACAAAATGGACTTTAAATTGAATGTCTAGACGAGCTTCTAGTCTTGGTTTATCAGACTAATACAATAAGGCGAATGTTTGTATGTATGTGTCTGTGTTTGTTCCGCCTCCAAGCTCAAACGTCTGAACGGATTTCGATGAAATTTAATACACGGATAGGCCAAGTTCTGGAATAGTATACAAGATAACTTTTATCCTGGGAGTAAGTCCACTTGGGGATAATTATCTACTTTTAAGCGAGTGAAATTGTCAACTTAAGCTATTTATTAATATATAAGTATTCTATTAGGGGTTTACCTATGAAATTGCTGTTTTTTAAAACGTGTTGCTTTGAAGTCTTATATCTTTGAATTGACTTGGAATTATAAGTTCAAATAAACTTTATATTAAAGGTACGTTATTCTTTTTCTGAAATTATGTGTTTATTGGATTCTTTGTCTTGTATTTTCTGTAATATCGCAGTTCTTATAACCATGAAAGCTAATAATAACCACTATATATACACTCATATGTCATCTCATTTGAAGTTCCTGTGTCTACGTTCCACCTTCCGCCTCCATCATCAGATCAGTTCGATAGTACCTTGTAGCCAAACTGCATTTCAAGACAATTCTAATAAGCCCAAACACGGCTAGGAACATTGACATTGACTAATTACAGAGTTCCGGTGCCTATCTTCCGGCTCCATCATCATCATTAGGTCACTTCGATGATACCATTTTCAACATAGCTATTCGGAACCATTTATTTATTTGTAATGTCATAGTCACTTAACTATCTTCATTGTAATATTCTATGTGAGTATGAAGATCCGTTGGCAATTTCTGGTCTTCTTCATCAATTCCATTTCATCAAATATTACTTTTTAACTGTAAGTGTTTAAGTTCTCGATGAAAATACCAAAATCAGTATATAGTTGCCTATGATATTTGAGGAGTTCCCTCGATTCCTCATAGATCCAATCATTAGATATGGATTTTGAAAAAAATGGCATCAATCAGAAACCATATCCTCTAAGAGAAAAAAAAAATTGCAAATCGTCGTTTATGGGCACGACGGAGTTCTACGGTAACACACATAAAAAAAAAATACAACCGAGTTGATAACCTCCTCCTTTTTTTGAAGTCGTGGCCTACTTGAGGCGTTCCACACAAACGATCGTAACTTGACTATGGAGGCAGATCTTGAATCTTGGGCGTGATTATACTGTTATTTAAAGCTGACGATTCTACGTTTGTTGTATCACAATCTTTCTCACGAGTTTCTCAAATAAACTTCCAGTTTATTGCCACCAACTTGTTGTCTACTTTATTACGAAACTTATTAAAATATTTCACAATAACTTAATGTTAACAGTATTTTCAAAGTTCCCGAACGTTTCCAAGTTGTGTCTGGTTTTAGTCAGACTAATCTATAGATCGAAGTTAGCCTGTAATGCCTGTAGAGCTTGTAAACTGAAACTTGTAAGACATTTAGCATTAAGTATTCATTGCTCTGTTGGAACTTAGTTATAAGTTGAGGAACCTAATCTAGTGGGCGATGGAAACGGTCCATTAGCTTTTAGCGCGTCCAACGGGTACTTAAAGTTGTTGGCGCTTTTTTTTTAGGTGGGAAACCATCAAAATGAATACAAAAATAATTTATTTCACGTAGACCTACAAGGGCATTTATAAAACGTCAGAAGCTAGTGCATGGTACTAATTAGTCGTTTCCAAAGAAATTCTGATATTTATAATCGTTTTCTATGGAGATGAATCGGCAAGAAGCTCCATAATACCCCATCTAATAACTTATCCCGCTCTAGGTGGAGTGAAAAAGGTGTTAGACTTTTACTGAATGAAACCCACCCGTGTTCCTTCAACCGCCTTTTACGTAATTCTTGAAGAATCTTGCCGAATTGTTTCAGGCCCGTGGTCTTATTTTGTGGTTCGTGGCCGCTGTCAATGAATTTAGTTCAGTTACAGTATTTTTCTTTTTTAAGATTTTAGGCTTGCGCTTGACCACTATCCTCACCTCCATTCACACCTGATGGTAAGCAATGATATGGTCAACGGTGGGATACTAGACTAGTGTCATATTTTTCTGACTTCTGATTATCAGTAACAAATGTCAAAGATCTACAAATGGCATCCCGGACTTGGTCCATTGGGCTTATCGCGCTTTTTAAGGCACGGAACAGGTAATATATCTTTTCATCTTGTATCTACCAAACAACTCACAATCTTTGATATCTCTAGGTACAATGAAATAAGAACATAAAAACATGTTTCTAAATCAATCCGCTTAGCTTTTACCCATTGTGATGAGTTCGGCTTTCAGTCTAGCTGAATGCCAGTAATTTATATTCATCATCATCATCATCATTTCAGCCGAAAGACGTCCACTGCTGGACATAGGCCTCCCCCAAGTGCCGCCACAATGAACGGTCCTGTGCCTCTCCCATCCATCGGACTCCCGCAACCGCTAACATCGGTCCACCTTGTAGGAGGCCTTCTAACGCTACGTCTTCCCTGTACGTGGTTGCCATTCCAAAACCTTTCGGCCCCAACGGCCATCCGTTCTGCGAGCAATATGCCCTGCCCATTGCCACTTAAGTTTGGCGATTCTTCGTGCTATGTCGGTGACTTAGGTTCTTTTTTTTTTTTTTTTTTTTAAGTGATATAAACCAGTGCTTGACTGCGATCCCACCTGATTGATCTCCTGCGGATATCCTCATCCCTAATTCGATCACGCAAGGAAACTCCGAGCATAGGCCTTTCCATTGCCCTTTGGGTGACTTTAAGTCTTCTGATGAGGCCCATTGTAATTTATATTATGGAGCGACTTTCTATCTGTCCTTCAAAATCCAGTAAGTGGGTAAAACAAACATACCATATTTTTTGAAGGTTTCCCTTTGCACATCTTAAATTCTAATGACATCTCTTATTTCTTGTTCCGTCCATTTCCGCATTATTTATTCTTACTCCGCTTCCATCATCATGAAAATTATGATCATCCTAAAAAACAGCTTTAATATTATTTCTTTTTATTACTTCGGTGTTCCTGTGAAAATTATCTGCAGAACTTTGAAAGTCGTTACAAAATTCTGAAGGAGAGATTCCATTGGGACGGGAATTTTTAAAAACCGGCCAGGTGCGAGTAGAACTCGCGCACGAAGGGTTCTGTACCATCCGTAGCAAAAAGTCGAGATAAAATCACGTTTCTTGTATGGGAGCGCCTTTATTTTAATCTGTTTTTAGGGTTCTGTACCTCAAAAGGAAAAAAACGGAACCCTTTTATGATCACTGCGGTTCCTTGAAGCTGTGATAAAATCAAACTTCTGTTGTTCGTTCTTACAATCTACAACTCTCAGTCACACACTTGATTTTACCTAATGTGTGTAAAGTACAGGAGCCTACTTAACACACATTAGGTAAACTCAAGCACAAGAGTTAAGGACTTCACACAATAAATTAGAAACCCTTTTCTTACTTAAAAATTTTATTGAAAGCGATTATTTTTGACTGTTCTTAAATCCTTTGCCAAGTTTAAAGTAGGCTGACAAGTTCGTAAATACCTTTAACAATATAAACAAACAACTACCGAAACGAGGTGTCTCGGAATTCCCGGGACCATAATAAAATAGAATATCCAAATTCGAGAGCACGAAGTCGTAAGGTATGCTCCAGTACCGCGCTTGGAATACCTTCTGTCCTCAACTATTTTTCCGTGAGATTATTCTCGAAACAGAGCAACAGTAAATAGACTAGAAACAATTTTAAAGCAAGCTTCCAGCTACCATGTCTCCCTGAAATATTGTTCTACGGTGCACTGAAACAGAAAAGGACGCAAGATAAATTGTTGTTAGCTATCTCTGTCTCCCCGTGACGAATGTTCTTTGAAAATGGGGTTTTATTAAAAATATTTTAAACGTATACGTCAGTGTTTCCGGACGTGTGAGCGGAATAACTTTTATTATTTCTATTTGTAAGTTATTTCTCACGTCTTATAGTTACGGCCCGAGATAAATCCAATTACTTTAAAATTGAAGGAGAAGAAAGAAAAATAGGATATGGTCGTATTTTTCATGTTTTATACGAACACTGGTCGTTTTTCAATCAATTTGCGAAATTGGTCTTTTGATCCGCATTTTTTTCTAGTTTCTGGTCCTTTGCTATTGGAAACTTTAATCTCGCGCGATCTTTGCCTGAAAATGGACGATATTATTTTAGCCATATTTTTTTATAAGCTAACATGTCTTTTATGTACTTTCTTGTTTTTTTTTATATGTCTATGTATCCGATTGGATTTATATCCTATTCAAGATTTTTTAGCAGTTTTTTAAATAAAAAAAATAAATAAGTTGCTTATATTTTCCGTTTCTTTTGTTCTAGGTACAACTCAAAACTGACGACATTAGCGCTACCATCAGTGATATTTGAGCCAAAATTCCGAGGGTCTGTGCGAAACCTGGTGTACTCAGACCTGCCTGGACAGCCGCCAAGGAGACAGGAGTTGAGGCATTCAAGAGATTTAAAGGTATGTTTAGAGAGTAACTTGATCGATTGAGTTAGAGTTTTTGATATATATTGTTGATATATCAATCGTGCAAATAAAACAGGATTTATATTTAGCTTTTTCGAAGGTCTTCGAGTCTTCATCCAGTTGAGTGTTAAAAGTCATGATTACTTCACGACTATATAGATACTATAATCACTAATATTAAACAAGAAATCAGAAATCAGAAACGTTTATTTCAAATAGACCAATTACAGGCACTTTTGAATTGTCAAAATGTCGGTCAGTCAAAAAAAAAAGGGGAAGCTAAACTGCACGTTCCAAAGCGTAGATTTCTATGGAGAAGAACGTGCAAGAAACTCCTTGGACACTTTTTTAAATCATATTATGAACTCTTAAACTCCTTCACCTGGTTTATGGTATGTGAACTGTTTACCATGGGAGGACGTCTGAAAATGTAACACATGGTCCTAGAACACAAGGGGCAAATGAAGGAAACTAGGTGTGATTTTAGTCAGTAAAAGTCTCCTTCTCGCCCCGCTTCTAAGTTGGAAAAGTCATTCAGTAGATGATTTTTCAAATAAAAAAAAAATAACAGTGACACTGTGTAGTATGCCGTTTCGTCCAAATCTGGTCAACTGAAGGAACATAGGTGTGATTGATTAAGAAACATTTTTTTTTACTTTTTATTATTCTTGATGGGTTCGCGCTTGACCGCTATCTCACCTGATGGAAAGGAACGATGTGGTCGACGATGGAGCGCGCTTACCTAGAAGTAACCTATTCACTCTTGACTCAAAGATTCCCGGGTTGCAGTTATCAGGAAACACAGATTCCGGCAAGGAATTCCACCCTTTAGCTGTACGCACAATGAATGTGTTCCCAAAACGTTTTGTGCGTATAGGTGAGATGTCCACCATATACTGGTGGCGCGTTGCCGTACGCCTGGTGTTCCGATAATGGAACATTCAAATATTAATAAAAATACACTAATACGAAGTATGTTTATAGCAGCTTGTATAAACTAACACCAATTAGTACCAAGAGACACTAAAGAAAGTCCAAGAACTGTCTTCAAATACAGTTACAACAACAAACTTTGTTCGCAACATCTTAAGATTACAATTCAGCGTTTTCCTCGGCGAAAAATCAAAGTTCAAATAAAAAACTAGGTTAAAAACAATCAGAAGTCTCTCAAGAGGCGACAATAGGAAACTTATGAATAAATTCACTTGTGAAGTCTTTGTTTTATGCTAATCTTATTTACTTTGAGGTCGGGACTAAATCAGCTGAGTTTAACGAACACACCCACTCATTCTTCATGAGTTACGCCTCTAATTTTTTGTAAAAGTTATAAATAGAAGCATTCATGAACTAACTACGGAAAAAAACAATATTGTTCTTGCTTTTATTTATATAGCCTCTTTTTTATAATGTGAATGTGGTAGAGAATGCCTAAGGCATTAAGTCCGCCTTTGTACCTTTGTGTTGCATGAAGGTTTAATAAATAAATGTGAGAACACTGTACACTCCGTGGATTCTTAGGTTACTTTTTATTATGATTATTTTTATTGTACTTTTTAGTACAATATTGACCAGTCTACGCTGTCCTTGCATAATATTTGCATAAACTGTAATATGGAAATATTGTAAGAACAACAACTTTTTTTTTAAAAGAATAGTCATGGAGTTTCTTGCCGGTTGTTCTCCATAAGAAACGACCAATTTGGAACCGTGCACTAGCTTCTGACGTTTTATAAGTGCCCATGTAGACCTAATATTGTAAGAACAACAATTTTTTTTTAAAAAGAATAGTCATGGAGTTTCTTTCCGGTTCTTCTCCATAAGAAACGACCAATTTGGAACCGTGCACTAGCTTCTGACTTTTTATAAGTGCCTATGTAGGCCTATGTGAAATAAAAAACTTTTGACTTTGAAAAAGAAAGAAAAGAAGAAGAAAAAAAAGTGTGTGTAAATAAAAATAATAAAATTAAAAAAAAAATATCCTATGACGCCGCCAACACATAAAGGATCTAATTTTTATCTCTCAAATTAAACGGAGATGGTAACGATACACAAGTATTTTGTTCAACCATCATAACATAAATGCTTACTTTTCCCTTCGCCTTAGCAACGTCAAAACTGTCATACAAAGTGTTGCTATACTTAAGTCTCGATTCGATATTATTAAATAATCGATTTAATATTCGACTACAATTATAATACTCGTAACTAATGCTTCTACTTTTAATACTAATACATTGTATTCAGTGTTACCTACTAGCATAGGAGGATATTATCAAAATACCCACATCTTGGCTAATTAATCTTACACACACCAGATGCGAATATTACAACACGTATAATATAAGCTATTTGTATCTTATTTGAACCTTTTGAGTAGCGCAATCAGAGACACAATAGAAAGACAATGACCAAGCCAAGTTATTCGATACTCCTCGGATAGACTGACCGATCAGACTTTTTGGCGACTGACTACTGTAGTTACTGTAAAGGGTCTTATTAGAAAAGGTTTTCTTATTATTTAAGTAAAGTTTCAATAAATAATATTCATAAACAACAAAGTTGTGAGCGTTTGTTTAGGATCCTAAAATGTCACTCAATTTATGGAAATATTGTACAGGCTATTTGACTATGAATGAATGAATGGAGATAAAAATGGAAAAACATTGCGCGTAGTATCTTCTCGTAGCAATTGTTATGAATGATTGATTCAATTATGACAAATTTTCGTGGACAATTTCTTGATTTCGTTATCTTTACTTATGACAAATATGATCAGTAACGGGTACGGATAGAGCCCCATATTTTTTTGTACTAATTAAAAAAAGGGTTGTATATTTTTTATAAAAAAAAATCTTCGATTTTGCCTGTACCTGGATAACATAATTAATTATGGAGATACGGTAACCGTGATGGGTATATAAAGGCGTAAATTTGTATGTGTGTTTGTGAAAACAGGAAATTGTCCCAAGGGAACGTACCCTCGGGATACAAAGTCTTATGAGCTATTCCAGGATATGGTCTACCCATGCGCCAAATTTCATCCAAATCCCTTCAGCAGTTTCAGCACAATACACATACACACTCACAAACTTTCGCTTTAAAATCCCATACAGGTAATCCTACATACGGTGTAAAGTGTGATAATAATATATAGTACGGTACCATAGATAAAATATCATAATATTTACTTTAGAATACACAGTCAATTATTGGAAACCAACCAATTGATTCGAACATTTTGAACAACCAGTACAGTACCTTCGTATTGCAATCACTATTATAGCACGAGGTGATTATGGCTTTACCCCAACGGGATCGTGCACGTTGAGCGGTTTATGCACATGGAGTGTGCATTAGCGTACTATACCAATCAGTTGCTGCTGGAATTAATTCTGATACTGTAGTGGCTTTATGTTAAATGTGTACAAACTGATTAGTAACTAGCTGCAGGACCGGCTTAGGTCGCGTGATAGTAGAGAATTGTTCCAAGGTAACATAATTCCGAGATAAAAAGTATCATCATCATCATCATTTCAGCCGAAAGACGTCCACTGTTGGACATAGGCCTCACCTAGTGACGCCACAATGAACGGGCCTGTGCGTCTCGCATTCACCAGATTTCCAGGTAGCTCGCCGTCCGGACCGAGCCCAAGTTTTTGACAGCGCGTAGTGTGCCACGCGCGCCTCAAGGAGATGTTAGCAACCGTAGATGCCCAGCAGGGTAGAAGTCTACTGAGGTCATGGGTGATGCGAAAGAGATCCCAGGGCCCTGGTAAAAATGGTAAAGAAGGAACAGAAGCGGGTTTTTGGTCAGTAAAAGTCTGACACTATCTCTCGCTCCACCCAAGAGCGGGGGATGTCAATAGATGATTTTCCCACCCGAAAAAAAAAATCCATCGGATTCCCACAACCCTTACCAGGTCATCGGTCCACCTTGTAAGAGGCCTTCCAACGCTACGTCTTCCGGTACGTAGTCGCCATTCCAGAACCTTTCGGTCCCAACAGCCATCGGTTCTGCGAGCAATGTGCCATGCCCACTGCCACTTAAATTTGGCGATTCTTCGTGCTATGTCGGTAACCTTGGTTCTCCTGCGGATATCCTCATTTTCAAAGGGCAATGGAAAGGGCTATGTTCGGAGTTTCCTTGCGTGATCGAAAAGTATCATACGTGCTATTTATTCCAGGACATGGTCTATCCGTGTGCAAATTACAAACAAATCTCATAAATAACCTCAGATCTGTTACCGTTACAGTTACCTTGTCAATTGCTCTTGTCACTAGCACTTTCATTTTATAAAGGCGACAATTTGTGTGTTTTTTGTATGTTTGTTACTTCTTCACGCTCAAACTTCCCGTACAAACTTACCTAAGTAAATAGTTCAAATAAAAAAAATCGCAAATAAAATTTTTGTTTTTGACGTAACAACAAATTTAATGTTTTCAGATTAATTCCTATACTAGCGCTATAAGGCCTTGGTTTATGCCAAATTTCAGGATTCTGGGTCAACGAAATATACGTTTTTTGTGACATAAACGGCCGTATCTTTTTTAGTCCTTAACTTAGAAGTTTGATTTTTTCACAGCCTCAAGGGATCGCAGACTTGAGTAAATGGTTTTATTTTCAACTCGATACCTCCACGCGTCCTCGAGATAAAGGGTCTTGACAGACAGACGGACAACAAAGTGATCCTATAAGGGTTCCGTTTTTTTCCTTTTGAGGTACGGAACTCTAAAAAAATATATAAAAAAATATTTATGCAGTAAAATAAAGACACAAAGTGTTATTTTTGCTCAAACTATTTTCCAAATAGTTTCGCCTTCTTGCATTTGCCACTACTCAGACAGTTCTCATAGTGATGAGTAAAATTAAAGAACTGGATTCTGATTAAACTTTTTTTCGTTAACGATTCGTAAATAAATTAAATTTTAAAAACTTCTTGTTTCGCTCACTTGGGTAGGGTAAGTCTTATTTGGAACGCATTGCACACCGAGTGTATAATGACGGTTACGCGTCTATGAAGCTAGGCGTCCATGGACAGTATGCAGTGTAGCCTAAGACCACACTTAACGCGCCGGATTCTCGTTTAGCATAAACTAAAGACGATAGCTCGATCGCTACATTTTTGTCTACAACACAATGGCTCTACTGCACAACCATACTTTTCTATTTATTATTTACTAGGCAATTCCTAGTAATCTGTGGTCGATAGATTTGTGGAAATGTCAAGCGGGCATTCCGCTTGGCAATTTTCCGATCGATACATGTGATTGATATGATTTTGTAAAAACTAATAGTGAATAAAAAATTGCTGTAGCAAGATTTAGAAGAAATATAAATTTATTGATTCACTGAAACCTTTGTGAAGGCTTAATGAGTATTCATTGAATTAGTAAACACAGGCTCAGCTTTTTGAGCGTTTGTATTAGGGAAATAACCGAAGGTTATATCGGAACCGAATTACGAATTCAGTTCCGATATGAGTATTTAAATTCAGTTTGTTGGAATCGGAACTGGAATTGGAACCGAAAACGGAAACAGAAGCGTCAAATGAAACACTACTAAAGCTAATCACAAACTCGGATAAATATAAATGAAGAGCAAACGCATAACACTTCAAAAGCGAAACAAAATAACACGTAAAAGAGTAATTGACAGAAGGCACGAGAACAGAGAGGCAAGTATAAACTTTGTACCTCCAATATAAGTTCCGGTTAAAAGTTATCGGAACCGGAATTAAGTATGTATATAATATAAAAGCGAAATATCACTCACTAATTAATCACGAAATCTCAAAAACTATTACACCTACAAACTTAAAATTTGGCAGGTAAGTTTCTTACAGAGTGTAGACATCCGCTAAGAATTTTACGAAACTCCACCCCTAAAGGGTTAAAACGGGGGTTGGAAGTTTGTGTGAATAAACCTTTCACGCGGGCGAAGCCGTTGGCAGAACCTAGTATATTATAATCGAATATCGGAACCGAACCGACGTAATAACCCTCATTGTACACGTACTTGGTTTTTATGTATTTCGCTGTTTCTTCGCAGAGTAGACAGTTAGGAAACACCGCCGTCATCTAATTTAAATTGACGAAAAAAATTGGTGTATAAATATTATTTTTAAATAACCATTTTGCAAAATAAACATTGTTTATCATTTAGTTTTGTTACTTATTCTAACGGCACAGTGTGCCAAATTGTGATAAAAAAAAAAATATAAAAAAAAATCTAGACAATAGAAGATCTTTGTCTAATAAACATTGATAGGCCATAAAACCTATTACTTTATGCTACGTTTATCTATATAATAACAGAACAGAATAAGAATCTTTATTTGTAAACATAGGCAAAGTAACAGTAATATGTGAGACGTTGCGATGGTTCTGTTTTGTCGACATAACATTGAGTTAGACACTTACAGCTTGACATTTAGCCACCACTCCCTTATAAATCAGGCCTATGAAATGACATAGATATAAGATACAATCTCCCCTGCTGATGCCCTTGGGCTAGTTCCACTGTGTGCTCGGCCAACCGCTATAATCGCCTCTCGCCGTAGCTAATTGCAGAAAATAGCATTTACTTTTTTTCGGAGACGTTTCTAGAGCTGAAACTTCAACTTTTGCTTGGGATTTCAGTCTGTAGATATTTGTTTTGCTTGATCTTTTAATTTACTATTTTAACTTGTTTTTACGATTATTTCAATTATTTTTTCCAAAAAACTTTCTAAAATAATAAAAGTGATGTCAATGAGTGTGAGAATAACTTATTTATTTTTACACGTAGACTTCTTTACATATGAATTTAAGTATAGTACAAAGAACTAAGGCTCTAACTTAAGAATCGTCAAACCCAGGCAGGCGCTTTTTGCAAATTATTTCATCATCATTCAAATCAAATCTAAATTCAAAGTAAATAATTTATAGGCGTTTTAAATTATAGGAAAAATTTCAATTTCAAAAAATTCCGTCGTGGTTTAAAAAAATAGGATTCTATCGAGAAGAATATTTAAGAAACTCCATAAATAAGAGATGGTCAGTATCAACTGACGGCATCCGTTCACGAAAATAACGCCAAAATATGACAAAAACAATAAAATAAAAGAGCAAATCAATATCAAAATATATTAAAAAAATTAAAAAAAACTAACTCCTGTGGCTGTGGAGCAGAACCGGCATTTACTCAAGTACTTTTTATCAAGGACTTATTACAAAAACATAGTTAAAGCGACAATCATAAAGACATTTATTAAACATGATATTTTGAAACATAAATTAATATATAATTGAAAGCTTTTCACCTTACAGACCAATAATTAAAATTATAATACCCCTTTCGTAACATAAATAATTACTGGAAAATGGTAAAGGCAACAAATTAAACGCGGCTCCCACAATAAACCAAATAAGGGTCGAACGGTACCTAAAGTTATTCACAGAATGGTTTAAAAGTACCGACAGCAGAAAAACGATGACCCTTCACATATATATTTTGTTTATCTGTTTTTTCAGGCCGTCATTATGGTTTACAGCAATGAAATTAAGTTCAAATTAGCTTGCCAAGGATACTACTACGCTTGCTTTTTTGTTAATCTGCTTATCTATAAGCATATAAGCATAATCAGCCTTATAATGTTCCCACTGCTGGGACTCAGGCCTCCTCTCTAGGAGAGGGAATGGGCCGTAATCCACCACGCGGGCCCAGTGCGGGTTTGGTGAATGTCACATGTCTTCGAATTTTTGGTTCTAGGATATGCCGGTTTCTTCACGATGTTTTCCTTCACCGTTTTTAAGCAGTGGTGATGTAATAAATTACACAAAGTAATGCGCCTGGCTGGGTTTGAACCCGCGACCTACACTCGGCTACCATTGCACTTAAAATCTTAATCTGCTTGTCTGAGCATTATTAAATAACTTAAACTACACTTCACTGGATTAAGCACCAAGGACTTAAGGGGACTACATGAGCTAATATATGAAAGAGAGAGAGAAAATATATGATCCATTGCAATAAACAGAATCAGAAAAATGTTTATAATTTTTCAGGATAAATGATATTGTATTTAATACATAATACAGCTAATACAGTACGATAAAAAAAATGGGCAAGTGCGAGTCGGACTCGCGCACAGAGGGTTTCGTACAAACTTACCTGTGTAAATAGTTCAATTCCCGAATGGAGTCTCGTAGATTTTTCCGAATCGCAAAAAAAGGATTTTTTATGACGTAACAACAAATTTACAGTTTCCAGATTTATTCCCATATCTGTGCTATAAGATCTTGCTTTATGCCAAATTTCAGAATTCTGGGTCAACGAGAAGTACCCTATGAATTCTCATTCCCTCGAGAGCGTCGAAACATAACATAAACGATCGTATTTTTTTTTTCAGTTAATTTGTTTATCTGATTTTTGTACAACTTCAAGAGACCGCAAACTCGACTACATGGTTTTAATTTCGGCTCGATACCTCCACGCGTTCCCAAAATACAGACAGACAGACATACAGACAGACGGACAAAAAAAGAACAACAATTTGGTCCTTATATGATCAATTTGTTGTCCGTCCGAACTATGATTGCAAGTAAATTTTGTAATTGAGTTGTATAGGCGTAGAGCATTATTCTAGTTACATAATGTATAAAAGCCTCCAAATGACACAAATTTATTCCAGCTAAAAAACCAAATAAACTTAAAAAAAGAACGGTTTCATAAACAAAACAATTCAAAGGTTGTCCGTCCAAATTATTCACAGGAAAGTTTTTATCTGTACAATATTGTCTCTGGTTAACCCTTAGATTTAATCTGTCCATATAGCCGAGGTTGGCGGGTCGACGGGGTCAGCCAATGGTTGTCGTCACCTCGGGGTCTTGTGTTTCGTGTTAACCAAAGGTTATGTCTATAAATAGAAGAATGTCAATCGATGAGGTTGAGGTCTCGTGAATGAGAAAGTGCATTTTGTAAATGTATTTTATTATTTCAGAACCAGTGGCGTAGCTAGATTCTTCGGGGCCCCGTATCAAACTTTTTTGAGGTTTTTTTTTTGTGCCAGGGCCTGTTTGGCTCTAGCTTAGAACTAGTGCCTTGAGATAGCGCGACAGAGTCACGATATTAAGCTCAATAAACTTGACTAAATTGAATAGCACGTTATCAAAGAACGTAGGTTATAATGAAGATGCACTTATGCCTGCTCGCATCCGTTCACTTTTTCAACCTTCACAAGACGACAATTATATTTCCCACCCTATGAATGGATGGCAATGAATAATAATAATATTTCACCACTATTTCACAATTATTACACAACGCTGTCTAGTCCCAAGCTAAGCAGAGTTTGTGTTATGAGTACTAGACAACTCATAAACGTACTTATATATTACTAAATACCAATAAATAATAATATTATAGATAAATTACACCCAGACACAGAACAAATGATCTTGCTCGTGCGCATTAACCACTAGACCAACATGCCAGTCGATAGATTTTCAAAAAAATGAGCAGAAACAAAAAGACGTTAGCTAATGTCGATTCATACGTCCTCAGTTACTAAACTACCATTTCACGTTCATACAGAATATCCACACTTTGTAACTGAGACGTCGCTTATCGCTAAACGACACGCCATGCTAGAGTGCTATGCATTATTGAAACACTTCTTTACGTCCTAGCTATGCACGTTCCGCAGATAGCTTAACGACATCCGAAGTACGTTTGACGATAGTTCAAGTATTAGATTACTGGTTGAAAAAGAGGATAGTTCAAAATTGTTACTATGGCCCTGGAACGTGAAGCGCAATTGAAGAAGCACAGTAGAGTTTTAGTCAGTGAGGCTGCCTGTCCAGCGGAGGGGAGTGTAGTTGCGGACTCTGTCTAGTCCCAAGCTAAGCAGAGCTTATGTTAGGAATACTAGACAACTGATAAACATACTTTTATATTTCTAAATACATATTATAGATAAATTACACCCAGATACAGAACAAATGATCGTGCTCATCACACAAACATTTGTCCTAGGTGGGAATTAAACCCACGACCATATCGGTATAGCAGCCACTAACCACTAGACCAACAGGCCAGTCTTTAATGACGATTATTGACAAATTAGGGTTTTTTAGAGTTTGACAACTGTTACATTTCATTTGACGTTTTATTTTGGAATGTTAATCAATCGCTAAATGAGATTTTTAGACGTGATGCCAGATAATCCCCCGATTTCGGAATTAAGAATTTGCAAAGTAGTAATTTTCACAGTCTGTTTTTAAGCCGGGAAACCTGTCAATCTTTGACGTTTAAGTAGGGTTTGACACGTTCTTAAATTGTCGCTAGTCCTTACAAACTCCCATGTACACGTATGAACAACACGGTGAAATGTCTCTATATACCCATTTTTAAGGGATTAATCATCTAATGATTTCTCCCGCTTTGGATTAAGTGGAAATGCGTGTCAGACAATTACAGCCTTAAAGGTACAGTGTTCCTTCAGTTGCACTGCGTTGCCCACGGTAACTCTTTCGAACATTCCACAGCTGTGGCAGGTGTCAGTTTATCCTGTCCACACCACTACGCAGTATTGATTGAACACCGCGTAAACGACAGATAATTGAATGAACGCCAAACCCGTCATTAATGCCAGGAATATCATCATATCCCACGCGACCCCATTAATTACAAAACGCTATTAAATATCAAATAACATTTCCAGTTTCCACTCGCTCTTTCAACGGAAAAATATTAAAGTCATCCGACGAAAAGGGTGTCTCATTAAAATATTCAATATTTTCCTTGTCAACGCTCATATCGGCTTTTCGTCTAGCTTGTTCAACATAAAGGGCAGGGTAATTCAATAACTTGAAAGCAAATGAGATACGCAAGACGTTGGGTAAATCCACACATCTAAAAACATAAGATTGTTAACGAGAAGTAAGGGTGATGTAGGTTGGGCCAACCCGCTCTTAAATCCAGAGTAACGGGCTATTTCTTTGTTTTCTCCACGCAAACCCCGCGGGAAGGGAAGATTGAAAGGCACTGTTCATGTTATGAATTCTAGTTTTGGGAAATGTGGTTATATGTGAGCTGAAATATGAAGGAGTTGAAGGAATGGAAATTATTTAGATAAAATATTTCAGTGCGTCATACAGACTTGAGAACACTACCAGAAGATCAATATTTTATACAACAAATAACTCACTTAAGTACAGGGTGTACTGACACACTTCAATTAGAAAATTGAGTTACAATTATAATTCAAGCACTGTTATACTTAAATGCACTTAGATTGTTACGTTTTTTTAAGAAATTAGCTATCTTCATTTCAGCCGAAAGATGTCCACTGTTGGATATAGGCCTCCTCCAAATGTCGCCACAATGACCGGTCCTGTGCGTCTCGCATCCATAGGATTCCCGCGACTCTCACCAGGTCATCGGTCCACCTTGTGGGAGGCCTTCCAATGCTGAGTCTTCTAGTAAACTTGAGTAGCGGTGGGCTGGGCACATTGCTCGCAGACCAGATGCTCGATGGGGACGAAAGCTTCTGGAATGGCGACCACGTACCGGAAGACGCAGCGTTAGCTATCTTAATTGTGAGCAAATATTAGAGGAATTCTTGGTACACTTGAGCAATGGTGACACAGTGGTAACCAATCCGACGTACGAGTTGAAGGTCGTAAGTTCAAACTTAGCCAGGTGCATAAATTTGTGTAATATATTTCATCACTGTCCTGAATACGGTGAAGGAAAACATCGTGAGGAAATCGGCATGTCTTAGAACTATAAATTTGACGACAAGAACACCCGCACTGGGCCCGCGATTACGGCCTATTCCTTGTCCTAGGCCGAGTCCTAGGAGTAGGAAAATAAAAAAGGTAGTTATACTTATACAGTGATATGAAAGAAAAGGAAGTTAGTGATAGCATGACGGTTGACAGGATAGAATGGACGAAAAAAACGTGTTGCGCCGACCCCAAATAAGATGAGACAAGCAGAAAGATGATGATGATGCTTATGATGCACTGTACTAGTAGCTCATCGGTATTGGTATCTTCGCACACACATACAAACACTAGTGACGCAATCAAAATTAATCAAGAATTTATCAAAATAGGTAATTTGTGTTTCCTAAAATAATCAATAATTATTTTAAGATGAAAAACAAATAGTTGCAGATTCTGAACATACTGCTATCAGGATAACCCCGGTTTCGTAGGCGTATATTTGCGGACGACGAGCAATGGGTAGCTCGCCGTCCTGTCGTCCGGTAACCGTCCGGACCGAGTTCGAGTAGTTGACGGCGCGTAGTGTTCCACGCGCGCCTCAAAGAGATATCAGCAAATCGTAGGAGCCCAGCAAGGTCGAAGCCTACTGGGGCCATAGGTTGTGTGAAAGAGAACCCCAGGGCCCTGGAACGAAGACAAAGAAGGAACCTATCCAAAGTTCTTGAGAGTGTTGTTAATAATCAACTGTCTCATTTCCTTTCATCTAATGGCCTGCTGAGCCCTTATCAATCTGGATTCCGTCCTGGTCACAGTACTGTATCGGCACTCGTTAAGATTACTGACGACATCCGACTGGCCATGGAAAACAGGCTTCTTACAGTGTTGATTCTACTGGACTTCAGCAGTGCTTTCAATTCAGTTGATTTTGACATCCTCTTAGGTATCCTATCCTCTCTCAATATATCTCCTCCCGTGATTGCATGGTTTAATTCTTATCTTCGGGGTCGCTCGCAGTCGGTTCGCTCAGGAGAGGCTTCCTCTGACTGGTGTGATCTCGCTGTGGGTGTTCCTCAGGGTGGCGTTCTTTCTCCTCTTCTTTTCTCTGTTTTTATTAACGCTATCACCAAAGTCCTTTCTTCACACTTTCATCTCTATGCAGACGACTTGCAGCTTTATCGCCATTTTAAGTTGGAAGAGCTCAACGACGCTATCGATGCCATCAATAATGATCTTAAAAATATCTGTCAGTGGGCTAAAAGTTTTGGGCTTTTAGTAAATCCAACTAAATCACAAGCTATCATTATTGGTGGCAGATATTTCGTAAACTTATTAAATAACCAGTCTCTCCCACCTGTTATGTACGATGCTGTCGCTATAGCCTATTCAAAAAAAGTTAAAAACTTAGGTGTTTTCCTAGACTGTAACCTGTCTTGGAATGTCCACGTTGCAGAAGTAAGCAGGAGGGTGTTTTGCTCATTTCAGTCACTGAAGCGTCTTCAGAAGTTCCTGCCTTTCTCAACTAAAGTTACTCTTGCTCAGTCTCTTCTTCTACCTCTTCTTGACTACGCCGATGTCTGCTTCCTTGATGCGACTGAGGATCTTCTTGATAAACTGGAGCGTCTGCAGAATTTGTGTATCCGCTTCATTTTTGGCCTTCGGAAGTATGACCATGTGTCGGAATTTCGAAGGCAATTGAAGTGGCTGCCTATTCGGCAACGTCGGGATTGCCACACTCTTTCTTTTTTATTCTCTGTTCTTCATAATCCCAACTCCCCCTTGTATCTTCGGGAACGCTTTGAGTATCTTGTTCCGAGAGGAAAACCTTGTCGCTCATCATCCTCTCTTCTCCTTCGTTTTCCTCCTCACTCCTCAAGCCGGTACAGTGGATCTATTACCGTTCGTGCTGTGCGCCTCTGGAATTCTCTTCCACATACATTGAGAGCTAGCCCTTCGTTGGAGGTTTTCAGGGGAAGAATTAGGGAACATTTTTTATCAACATGACCCATATATATGTATGTTTATAGGTATTTATTTATTGTATATTTAATGTTTATGTATAGTGTGCTGTATACATATCTGTTTAGGATATTTTCAATTTTAAGTTAGATTTAATTAATGTTTAATTTTTTGTTTATTTGTTGTACATTTAAAGTTCCTCATAATTTGTAAATTTTCCTCCTAAATCTTATGGTTTGCTGTAAGAAAACCCAGTTGTGGGTTAAGCTCGCCTATGTACATCAACTGTCCTATTTTTATTGTTAATATAAAATTGTGTGTACAATAAAGAATAAAGAATAAAGAATAAAGAAGGAACAGGATTGGGTTTTAGTTAGTAAAAGTCTGACACGTCCTCCCGCTCCGCCCAAGGGCGAGAGAAGTCAAAAAATGCTATCAGGATACGATTATTATATTGTATAGACAAGGTATATTATATCCTGTATTATATTTTGTGCTTAATCATAATCATCTCTGTTCTTGTCCCGTTTTATTTCGGGTCGGCGCAACACATTTTTTTTTCTTCCATTCTGTCCTGTCACTCGTCACGCTATCACTAACTCCCTTTTCTTTCATATCACTTCTCACACAATCCATCCGTCTTTTCTCTTGGTCTCCCTCTCCATCCATTTTGTGCTTAATATACGAACAAAAGCTGATTTATCGCCAAAGTAAAGTTTTAATAGAAGGCGTCTTTCGTCATTTCTGTGACGAGTTTTTCTTTAACGAGATCGTAAAATGTCCCTCACTTAACACGTTTCCCCTATAAACAATCATTTAACTACACTTAAACAACTTTATGAACAAAATACAAATTCAAGTCTCCCAGCCTTAAAACGTTAGTTTGATCTTTCTTTTTTATATGTATTTTTTTTTAATTGATATAAACCAGTGCTTGACTGCGATCCCACCTGATGGTAAGCGGAGATGCAATCATTGATGGTCAGGCGCACTAGTTTATTAAGAGCCTATTCACTCTAGCCTTGAAGACACCTAAATTATAGTTGGACGGGAAGACCGCAGCAGGCAAATTGTTCCAGTCCTTCGATGTATGCGGTATAAACGTCGAAGCGAAACGCTTAGTTTTAGACCGTTGAAGTTTCAACAACGTAAGGGTGGATACTCGCTGTTCGTCGTATAGGCTCCAAATAACACGGGACAAGGGCAGGATGATGATGATGTGGGAGGCTCACGATTGTCTACTATCTGAGGATGGGACACGCTTGCTTAAAAGTAAGCTATTCACTTTTGACTTAAAGACCCAGTTGGTTAGCTATAGCTATCTACCAGGAAACATAGACTCCGGCAGGGAATCACTCTTTAGTTTTACGCATAATGAATGTGTTTTCAAAACACTTTGTACGTATGGAAGGGATGTCAAAAATGTACCGATGGCGCAACGCCGTACGTCTAGTGTTCCGATGATGGAAAGGACTTGGCGGAATTAAATTATATTTTGGTATTTAATCTTTTACACAATATGCATTTTATATAATAGCCACAAGTAAATCTTTAATAAATAATTATGCTTGTACCCAACGAACAACTACGTGTATAACTAAATTGTCAAACAAATAACTTTAAATCTAGAATTATGTATAAGTAGTGACTTGCCCGAGCTAGGTTTATAAAACCTGTATTTCAGGTCATCAATTAACAAGACTAATCTCAACCTAACCTAACAACTTACGAACTAAACCTTACAATCATACTAGAACTTCCAATAGTTTCTCTGTGTCTGCGAGTTTCAGATACTCCGTTGTCAATGTACTACATTTGATATAATTTATGCTATGTATATCTAATAATTTGTTGAAAGAAACGTATTTCTGCACAAGTACATTGTACATTATTTATAAAATAAAATAGAATTTATTTTAAAAAGTATTTGAATAATGTATAACTGACATCGCATGCTCAAATATTCCTTTTGTTGTCAGAATTTAAATGTGAAAATGTGACTCGACACAATAAATAAAAGTTCAATGCGTTTTTTCACCCCGACCTCCCCTCGACCGTTACATTCAAATATTTGACACTTGTTCATGCAAATGTCTTTACAACTTGAATAATATTGTTTGATTCTCGTGTAATATAATTTGTTTCTGATTTTATTGTAAGTTTTTCTGCTATGAATTCTAAAGCGATATTTTATCAGCAATTACGATTGTTAAAAATTCATAATGTTTAGGATTGACCTCGTGATATCTTAGTGGAGAATGTCAATCCCATACACTTTGAAATTCGCCGGCGGTGGCGGCGACCTCTCGCGTCAGGCCTTGGTTCTGCCCCCTAGCCAAGTTACGATCGTTTCGTTTGCGTCGAAAACCTCGACTAGGCCACGCCTCCGATTCCTTTGTTCTGAAGTCATCTCAACGCTTAGTCACTCGAGTAGAGTACTCGAGGCGTTCGATGCAAACGAAACGATCGTAACTTGGCTAGGGGGCCATGGCCATGGTCCGTAGCGAGAGGGAATGGAAGGGGGTCACATCTTTTTGAGAAGTAATAATACAAGCGAAGGAGATTATTGCAATCGTTAGAAAATGGTCATTCTTATGTTCCAGTCACCGCCACGAGAAGTGTATTTTGACTGACCTGTTGTTCTAGTGGTTAGTGGCCTTGAATGCTAAGCCGGAGGTCGTAGGTTCGATTCCCACCCGGGACAAATGTTTGTGTGATGAGCACGATAATTTGTTCTGTGTCTGGGTGTAATTTATCTATATATGTATGTATTTAGAAATATATAAGTATGTTTATCAGTTGTCTAGTACTCATAACACAAGCTCTGCTTAGCTTGGGACTAGACGGCGTTGTGTGATATTGTGGGAAAAAAAAACAAAAAAAAATAAACAAATATATGCGACATGGTTTATTTTAATTGGAATTAAGATCGATAAATATAAAGAAAAACTCCAATAAAAACTCATATTAACATAATCGGCTTTCCAACAAAACTCCTGTAAAAATAAAATAAAAATCTCGGCCGACATCAATCAAGTCACGAAGACGGCGCAAGCTGCGCTGAAATCGCGAGTCACTCTCAAACGTTGACAATGCAGATCGCAGCTTTTTATATAGTCGGAGTGACTTCATAATTTTTAACAAGCAGCCATTGATAATTGGACGTTTTTTGTATTAATCATTTTTTGTTTATATTGCTAGAAAGCAAATTTAAATCATTTGTGTAGATTTACAAGGATTTTAAATAGGTAGGCGAAAAAATGTTATTGTAATTTTACATACTAAAAAATGTTTGTAAATGCACTTTCGGAACAGGAGTAATTCTTAGTATTATTTTTAAGGTTCCGTACTTCAAAAGAAAAAAAACGGAACCTTTATAGGATTACTTTGTTGTTCGATTGTCTGTCTGTCTGTCAAGACCCTTTACTTCGGGAACGCGTGGAGGTATCGAGTTAAAATTAAAACCATATACTTAGCTGTGAAAACATCAAACTTCGGCAAAAAACGTAAACCTATTTCGATACTCTCAAGGGAATCAAAATTCATAGGGTACTTCCCGTTGACCTAGTATCCTGAAATTTGGAATGAGGCAAGGTCTCATAACACAAGTATAGGAAAAAAAATTGAAAACAGTAAATTTGTTGTTACGTCACAGAAAACAATATTTTTTTTGCGATTCGGAACAATTTTCGTAACTCAATTCGGAAATTAAACTGTTTACATAGGTAAGTTTGTTCGGAACCCTCAGTGCTTAAGTTCGACTCACACTTGTCCATTTTTTTTACTATTGATAGGCTCGCGCTTGACCACTATCTCAGTTGATGGAAAGCGATGATGTGGAAGACGATGGAGTACGCTTACGTAGAACTAACCTCGTCACTCTTGACTTAAAGACCCCTAGGCAGCGAGTTTATATAATTTTTTTATGTATTTAAATTGGAATTTACAATTAATGTTTTTCTAAACTGCGTTTACTGGAAAATGTGATTGCTTTTTCTGTGGTTCTATAAATCATCAAATAACAACGTATAAAGTCGTAATTTTTTTTTTAGTCAAATTAAATTATAATAATAAAAATTAAATAAAATAAATATTATTATTTTATAATACATTCAGCGTCTGGTAGGTACGAGTACTGTGATTTTAAACTGATCATTGATTATGTAATCAATGAAAAATGAAAAATTCGAAGACATGTGATATTCACCAACCCGCACTGAGCCCGCTTGGTGGATTATGGCCCATTCTCTCTCCTAGAGAGAGGAGGCCTGAGTCCTAGCAGTGGGAATATTAAAAGGCTGATTATGTTTATGCATACACTAATTTATGAAAATCTTTTTAACCAATGGATTTTCGTAAATTACTTACATAACAAACAATTACAAAAATGCTTCCCCTGAAGAAATGCACTTTCTTACAACCGTTATTCGTAGGAGGTGTCAAAATTTTCGGCGATAGAGAACGAAACAAAAAATACTGAAACGAAGCGATCGTTTCAGTACTTGAAAAAAAGGAAAAAAACATACAAGTTGTCTGTGAAACAGTTGAAAAGCGCCAATAAAAGAAAACAAATCAAATCAAAGCCATCCACTTCCATTACAGTTTGACACACAACACATAACATAATTTTCTCTTCAAACGGAAAACTCTTGCCTACCATATATCTAAATTTATTCGTAAGCCCGGAGTCTGTACCCGGCTTACGAATAAATTTTTTGTTGTAAAGTAACATGCAAGGTAACATGAAAGGAGTACTTGATAAGTGTGGACGCGGGCGCGTACGAACTTAACATGTCCCTTTTTGCATCTGTTCCCGGCATGCGCCGAACACACATAGATCAGTCTGCCAAGAACAGGCGAACCCGTCCACACTGATGCTCCGCGCACGCTACGCTCCCCTTTGTGTTCGGCGAACATACCGACAAATGGCGGATCGCGGCGCGCACAAGTTGTAAAGCTCGGCTCGCGCAGCAAAGACAATCTCCACAGATAGGGGTTCTCGGACGGTTCCGATCTTCAGTGTTTGTGCGGCGTCTCTCCACAGACCATGTCCCACCTTCGATCCTGCATCACGTGCCCTGTTACCTGTTCACGTAGGGACGTAATGACAGCATCAGCGGACGGCACTGCCGTGGCCGAATACTGGGCCAAGCAAGGAATTTAACTAGTTTTGCCATTGATACGCTAAGAAGAAGAATACTCGGTTCGCGCGTGTAGTGTGTACGGTTCGCGCGCGCAAGTCGCCCACACTATAAGAATTCTGTAAAGCCGTGTACGTACTGTTAGGATGGCGATCCGTGGGTCCTTTTTAAAAAACACTTGTTACTGCTAAAAGAATATTTAATGAACAGAGGTTACACTAAGACACACTGGTTACACAACAACTGAACTCTCGACACGGAATGTACAATATGTACTGCGAAATGGCTATGACTGTCTGTCTGAGCACATGGAAATGCCCTTTTATAATATTGGTAACAATATGGAAGCGGCGGGGTTTATATCATAGTCAGCATTTGATGCGTTACAAAGTCCGTTTATAACATCTCCCCCCTTTAGACTGAGCTTTATTTAATTTATTTTAATTAAAAAATAAGCGAAGGAATATTAAAATGAATATTAAATTAGTAAATAAAACTCAGTTACGTTACAGAGTGTGTCTTAACTAATTACAAAGTATGCTTAAATTTTAAAACTTAGTTAAGATACTATAATTATTTATTAATTATTGAACCCAAAAATAGAAATTGAAACTTATATTTAAAATGAAAATAATATTAAAAGTTACTGATATTTCTATTGGTTTTCTTTAAACCAAACAAGGCTTGATTTTTACCAATTTCTATATTTGGAAGACTTTTTACAGATTTGTTATCATTTTCTAAATCATCAGAAATTTCAGTAAGTTCTATGGACGAGTGAACATTATTGTTTTTCCTCGTTTTCTTAGTATTATAGCATTGGTTATAAATCTGAATACAACAAGAGGAATTTCTAAAACTAAAACATTTGTTATACAGTTTATAAATAATAAAAAGAATGATTGCTGATATTATAACATAAGTCAGCCCAGAATAATAATTACCGTATTTAACAATATGGGACTGATTTTCACTATTGTGAATTTCGGTTTCTAAATTTTCCAATTTGTGTGAAGCCAATTTCAATGACTCTAAATCAATATTTGATAAGCTAATTGGATTGATAGAATGAGTACTTTCATTCAGAATATTATACTTGCAACAATCATCCAAGGTCAAATCAAAATTCAGAATTATCTGACTCGGTACAGTAGATTTATACACATTTGAGGGATGGAATTGCAATGTTTGAAAATATGCTACACAATTATTTTCTAAAGATAAAATTCCTGTTCCATGTAAAATATAATCAGTAATGTTATTGTTACATTTCAAAGTTAATTTATTAGGTTTAGATTGTACATAAATATATCTGTTGTTATTTAACTTTTGCCAAACATTTATATCACCATAAATAACTTTGGAGTCACAAATTTCAGGAAGTGATAAGGTGACTTCGGTTAATAACTTAGATTCGCATGAGGGATTGTTAATCGTTGACAATATTGATGGTGAAGGACATAAAATATAATCACTATTGACATGCTTACATTCACTTATGCTATCTAATAAGACGTAAGATAATCTGTCATCCGTTACTGCTACATATAACTTTGAAGGACGAATTAAAACATAAGTTAAATATTGATTTGTATCGCGTGGAGTAGGTAGCGGCAAATTCTTGTAAAGGTTGAACTTAATAGGATATATTAATGGTACTTGTATGATAAACATTAGTTTGTTATTATAATAATATACAGTTAGTTTGGATAAGTCGATTATAGTGTGAATGTTTTGCAATGTTAGCGAAACCGGGAACTCGGTGGTTCTCTTTAGTTGACTGTTATTCGATAACTCGTTGTATAATTTCTTGGGAGTTATGACGTATGGGTGTAAAATATTAGCTTTAGCGAATAAAATTGAGTTAAGTATTGTGTCCAAAATATTGGAAATTGACAGTAATGACCCTTCAATAATATTAAACATAGAATTGATTTTTTCTAAATTCAATATGTTGTTATTTATCTTAGAACTACTTGCAAATATATAATTAAGTTTTTCAATCTGCCTATTGAGTAAAATTTCATTATTATTTAATTTTTGAATAGAAACATTAAAACTATTTATCGTAGAGCGTACAACATGTATGTTATCTTTCATTAAAGAATAAATATGATGCTCATTTTGTTGACAAGTGCTAACAGCTTCGTCGTATTTTCTAGCGTCGTCAGCATCTAATGTACCAAAAAAGAATTTTAAAATTTCGCCTCCAAATTCAAGAGCGCGTTTTTGACGATTATCGGAAATAAGATGCGACAAAGATTCCAACTTAAGATTATTAGAATTAATAAGTATTTCTAAGGGGTTAATAGTATCCTTACACTCTAAATTGATGTTAGGTAAATTACGAGTTTTTTCGCAAAAATTTGATATATTTTCAATAGACTTTTCTATATTTTCCATATAAGGTCTAATAGGAATCATGTCTACGTATGTGATAACATTCCAGTTATCGTTTTGGAAATAGACTATTGATGTTGGATCAAAATAGATTCCTGCACTATGTTCTATTATTTCAATTGGCTCGGACAAACTTGAACACACGAAACATCTGAAACAAATATTCACGCTGGTTTAATTTCGTTAACATGATATTTTACATGTTTTCTATTGACGCATAGAGTGACATTATTTTTACCGTGTGTTTTTAAAATCTTAAATGGTCCCTTCCACACAGGGGACAGAGCCTTACGGAGCCTGTGATGGTGTTTTAAATAAACTAAATCACCGGTTTTATATGTTTTTTCTCGGGCTGTCGAATCATAATATGTTTTTGAGGATTCTTTGCTTTTATTCATATTTTCAATAGCTTTTTCGCGGGAGTATCTCATCCTATATTGTAAAGCACGAATGTATTCCTGATAGGTAACGTTATTATTCGACTCGTAAACACTACTGGGAATTGATGGCTTATAACCGTAAAGAAGTTCGAAAGGCGAGAATTCGGTAGTGCAATGAGGGGTTGTATTATATGACAGAATCGCTGTTGCTAGATAGCAATGCCAGTCGTTTTGATTTTCGTTAACAAAAGACCTTAAGTACTCCTTAAGAGTAGCATGGCTTCGTTCTAGTGCGCCATTTGTTTGAGGATGGTATGGAGTAGAAAATAGATTTTTTATTTTAAGAATTTCAGTTAACTGCCTAAATAACTCTGACGTAAAGGTTGTACCTTGATCCGTCAATAACATTTTGGGAAAACCAAATAATGAAAAGAAATGTACGAGGCTGCGTGCAACTTCATCAGTCGTACAGGTTATCATAGGATAGGCACATGAAAATTTTGTTAAATCATCCTGAAGCGTTAAAATATATTTGAATTTCTGTAGGCCTGCCTCGGGTAAAGGACCAACGATATCGAGGGCTAGTCTTTCAAAGGGCCTGGTACTCGTTGATGTTATTACCATAGGTGCTTTATTTGATGCTCTTAAAGGTTTATTTACTTGGCATAATTTACAGTCTTTAACAAATCGTTCAATATCTGAACGCATTCCTTTCCAATAGTATGAGGCTTTGATTCTACTTAACATGCGTTTAACGCCTGGATGACCCGCTATAGTCGTCCCGTGATTTTCTTTAAGGATGTTACCGATCTCGGCAGGAGTTGGATAAAGTATTTGATTTTTATAAATATGGATCTCAATTTTAGTGCCATGAAAAATGTAAGAGATTATATTATATATTTTAACGTAAACTAGTTTAGAAAATGGTTCAGAAAAATCAGGCAAAGCTAACTCTTTTTCGTAATCGTTTTTAGAAACAATATCATCATCAATTTTAGTAGTAAGTTATAAATAGTTTTATAAGTTGTTTCATCGAAATGATGAACTTTAGTGTATAAGAAATAAAGTATCTTATTGTTTTTACAGACAACCGTTTGTGAGGTGTCAGGTTCGCGTTCGCCTGCGCGATATTCCTGTGGGTTGTCAAGCATCGCTAATAATTGCTCTGTATGCGGCATTGAGTTATCTAGATCTAAAGAAACTGGACAGGCAATACACTTTTGTTTTGCTTTGTGTAAACTCTCGCTATGTTCTACGATTTTTGTGTCGCAAACTGAAATGGTTTTTGTGAATTGTTTTTTAAAGTATTCCTCATACGTAGTCGAGTTGATGTTGGAACATGGGGTAGTCACAGCATTGACTGGATAACGCGATAACGCATCAGCGTTACTATTAACTCGGCCGGGTTTATACACAATCTCATACTCGTATTCTTCAAGTTTTAGTCGCCATCTTAACAAACGGCCACCCGGGTCCTTAGCGTTAAATAACCACGTTAAAGGGCGATGATCGGTCACGATTTTAAATTTATAACCGTAAAGATAGGGCCTAAATGTGTTAACGGCGAAAAGTATTGCGAGGAGCTCCTTTTCAGTTGTTGAATAATTACCTTCTTGTTTATTTAAGGTGCGAGATGCATATGCTATGGGCTTATCTTTGCCTATCTCACCCTGTGACAAAACTGCTCCGACGGCATAATTTGAAGAATCCGTCGTCACAATAAAAGGTTGGGAAAAATCTGGATATTGTAATAAAGGAGCTGAGATGAGCTTTTCTTTAAGCATGCTGAAAGCTTGCTCTTGTTCATGAGACCAATGAAAATGAACATCTTTTTTTAGTAGAGATGTGAGAGGTTTAGTTATAAAAGAGAAATTCTCGATAAAGCGACGATAATAACCCGTTAATCCAAGGAAAGATTTTACATCTTTGGGGGTTTTCGGTGTGGGGAATTGAGATATAGCCTTTACCTTATCTGGATTAGGCGAAACACCGTTGTCCGTAATAATATGCCCTAAATAAGCCACTTCTCGTCGTAAAAATTCACATTTATCGGGCTGTAATTTTAAGTTTGCCTCTCTAAGTTTAGAAAATACAGATTCCAGTTTCTGTATGTGAGTTTCAAGGTTATGTGAGTAAATTATACAATCATCAAGATATATGTAACAATGAAGACCTTGAAGTCCTGAGAGAACAATATTCATCATTCTTTGAAATGTAGCCGGAGCATTTTTGAGCCCGAACGGCATTCTTGTAAATTCAAATTGACCTGATATACTGTTGGTCGTTACGCTGAAGGCTGTTTTGTCTGTATCTTTAGGATCTAATAAGACTTGGTGGAAACCTGAAGATAAATCAAGAGTACTAAAATATTTTGAATGACCTAATTGATCCAAGATGTCGGTTATAAGAGGAAGAGGATAAACCTCGGATACAGTAACGTCGTTTAAGCGTCGATAGTCAATTACAATCCGCCACTTTTGTTTACCTGATGCATCTATTTTTTTCGGAACCACCCACACAGGCGCATTCCAAGGAGAAGTTGAGGGGCGAATAATGTTTTGATCGAGCATTTTTATGATTTGTTTTTCGACTTCGTTTTTATGCACTTCAGGAAAACGATACGATTTGACGTGAATTGGGGGTGCATCCCCAGTATTAATTGAATGTTTAATTACGTCTGTATGAGTTAAGTTTTCGCCATCAAGATGAAATATATCCGTATATTTGGAAATACAGTTCATCAAGGCCTTATGTTCTTGCGGATTTAAATGAGAACACCTTATTTGTTCAAGAACTCTTTTATGCCGGTCAGTTTTTGAGAAATCTAATTGGTGAATAAATTCCTTATGAGTGTTATCTAATTTAGAAGGCAGTTGGTCAAGTGGAGTTAACTTGACTTCGTAGTTATCAATTGGGACCTCATGTTCCGTGGTGTTTAGAATAGAAACATTAACTCTATTATTAGGTTTTAAGCTCACTATGCAGTTTGCTAAGAAAACACCGTCACGAATTTCATGATCTAAGATCAAACCTTCTTTTAGATTAGTAATCTCAGAGAGATTGGAAACAGGACACTCAATGACAGTTTCTGATCGCGGGGGTATAACATATGATGGCTTACTGAGAGAAATAGGTATTTTGTAATATTCTAAATTAAGAGTATTGGTAGAGTAATGAATATCTATTTTAAAATGTTGGATAAAATCACTACCGATAATACCATCGTAATTTAAGTTGACCGCATCGTTAATAGTATGAAATAAATACTCGAACATTATCTTATTTTTCGATGAAATGCCATGTTCAAAAATTAGTTTAACAGTCCCAAGGGATTCGCAATATGATTCATTATCGCTTAAACCTCTAAGTTTTATAATTTCGGGACCCAACACTGGTTTATTACGTAAACTTGAAAGTTTAACAATAGAAACTGAAGAACCAGTGTCAATTAGAAAGCATAAAGGCTTGTTATTATAATTTGTTTTAAGATAGACGTGAGGTAAAGAAACTTTATAATTTATATTAAGCGTTTGCTCACGTGTTAGAGAAAATGTGGAAACACATTGTTTAGAATTTTGCGTGTCATTTTTATGATTTGAAGGTTCCGGTAGACACGAAACCGAAACCTTATTTAATTTAAATTATCGGAATTATTAATGTCTACTTGATGCACATTAGAGCGATTATCATTGTTATTCGGTGCACTTGCACTTGGTGGTGTAGAATTACTAGCCTGTGAGTTCTTTGCCTTAAGTTTCCGACACTCGCTTATCAAATGACCGCGTTTTTTGCAATATTTGCATGATTTCTCGGGGTCAAACTTGGAAGTAGTAGTATTATGAGAATTATCTGATGAATTTACATGATACAAATTTGGAGAAGACCGCTTATTTTTGTAACATTCGGATGCGATATGACCACTTTTGTTACAATGTGTGCATTGTTTATTAGAACGCGTAGTTAATTTAGATAAATTAAATATTTTTTCCTCTTCAATGGCATGCGTTATTGCTTCGGATAATGATTTAGGATTCCTACACCGCACTATATGCGAAAAATTGGAGTTCAACCCTAACAAGAAGGTATTGAGGGCGAGATCTTCCATAGCGGCTAATCGACCTATAAGTTCTTTATCATTATCGCAGCTATAATGGATGTCAGATTGCAATCTTGTTAAACATGATTCGATACGCACAGCATACTGCATCGCGTCTTCGGAAGGCAATTGCTTGCATTGTTGTAAATTAACTAATAAATGTGTGGAATGTTTTTTCTCCCCAAAAGTAGTTTTAAGGAACTGTTTGATATCAGCCCAATTGTCAAATTTCTTTAAGCAAGCGGCTAACTGAGCTTTGCCTTCTAATTGCGAGATGATGTATTTACATAAAAAGTTCTGTTGTTCTGTAGTTGCTAAAGATATCGCACTCTCGCAGTTTGTTAAAAATGCGGGTAAATACTCGCGATCCCCGTTATAGGGCTTAATGAATTTAGTGAGAACATTGAGGGTGATTTTGTCCGACATTTTAGTTTTATGTTTTACTGGAATGTTCTCTGATTCTGAACTGGATGAAGATGCGATTTCCTCTGATTTTTCTTTCTTTAAAGACATTAAAATAACAATATGATTATTATTTAGAGCACTTACAGAACATCAGATAAAAACAAAGCGTGCACAATAAAATTTCTAAATTAGATTTTTTTAAATAAAATACGAGTGATTTGAATATTTGGGAAACGGCACTTCACTTCACTAAAGCACTTTTATAATATTTGAAAAACTCACATTAGCAGATGTACAGCAGTCGCACACGTGAACATTCTGGAAAGGTGACGTCACAAAGCACGCGGCGCCAGCGCCTGGCGACCCAGAGAGTCGTATTGCAGGCAGTTCCTGCACGTGGTGCGCTCAAAACACGTGGCTGATGATGGATGGAGAGACAGCCACAAATTCCATGCGTGAGATGTTGTTGCAGTTCAGAGATCTTGTGTTGACCTGGTGATGCGGGCTCACACTCGAAAGTGGAGGCTGACCGTCGACCACGTGGTAGCAGATGTGTTCGGGGGTGATGCGGGCTCACGCTACACAGCGGAGGCTTATCGTCGATCACAGCAGCAGCAGCGCGGACTTAGGCGTTTTTAGGGAGCCTAAGATTTACCGTCGACCACTACACTTGCAAAGGACCATCGACCACGGACCAAACAACAATGGTGCAGACACGTGGAAATATTCGCGACGCCTACACCTAATGGATCCCAGTACTTAACGATTTTCCTGGGATCCCACTTCTGACACCAGTTTGTTAGGATGGCGATCCGTGGGTCCTTTTTAAAAAACACTTGTTACTGCTAAAAGAATATTTAATGAACAGAGGTTACACTAAGACACACTGGTTACACAACAACTGAACTCTCGACACGGAATGTACAATATGTACTGCGAAATGGCTATGACTGTCTGTCTGAGCACATGGAAATGCCCTTTTATAATATTGGTAACAATATGGAAGCGGCGGGGTTTATATCATAGTCAGCATTTGATGCGTTACAAAGTCCGTTTATAACAGTACGTACGGACACGAACATAGCGAACACAAACACCAAACTTGAACATTTGGTTTGTATGTAAGGACAACATTTTCGAATAAGAATGCGAACATAGTTCGAATCGAGTTCGTGCATAACAGTCGTGAAGTCTCTTAATAACCATGGCTTAATCGTTGGAACTTGGAAGTGGTTGATTGTGAAGTAGCGAAAAATTTTTTGGTCTTCGCATTGATTCATGAATAACACCGTCCATACAGAACATACTAATAGGATCGCCGCGAAACTTGTTTGATGCACAGAGTGTTCGATGTTCGTTAGTGGTACACACGTGCGAACCAAGTTGTTGCGTATCATGCAACGCAACAAATTTGTTCGCACGTGCGTACACGGCTTTAGAAGAACATCGGATGTTATCAAAGCTATAACGTAAAGGTTTATAGAGCAATGTTGGAAATTGTAATGGCGAACAGGAAATAACAAGCTGGCTCTTTGCCTACACCGGCGTGAGAGTCAGTTCTGTGTAGTTTGTAGTTTATAGTTCCTAGAACTTGGTGATGGAAAATGCATTGATGTTGATTGATACTTTATTTTTGCTTTAGAACGCCGTATGGTTACACAGGTACTAGTGGTCTTGGCCGACGCTGTCTTTTCGAAAGCTGGCTTTTTATCAGACACAAAATTGAGAACCCGATTGAAGCGCTCCCTAACGGGTTTAATCTTTCTTTCAAACCTTCCAGGACGCCTCTCATATACACCCACTGGTAGTGTGAAAGCCAAACCCGGGGCTCGGGATGAAGGCAAAGAAGGAACAGGACTAGGTTTTTAGTCACTAAAAGTCAGACACTTTGGGGGGGGGATTTGCCATTAGATGATTTTCCCAACTAAAAAAAAAACTCATATACTCACAAAATTTCATCGAAACTAGTCAAGCTGTTTAATAGGAATTAGGTGCCAAACACACATACAGAAAAATTATATATATAAAGATTCTAGCTGTCGCTCGCGGCTTTGCCCACATGAAATTGGCCCCACCTTTAAAATGATAGCCTATATGTTAATACAGGTTATTAGCTATCCTGGCACCAAATTTCATCTAAATCCGTTTAGCTATTTGAACGTACACATACACACACAAACGTTTGCCTTTATAATATTAGTATGACTATGCTGTCTGTGTCTTCAGAAAATTAAACTGGGAGAACATAGTCCTACAGTAAAAAGTGCCAGTTCTATGACACGGAGAACCCGTGTGTCTATCCAAATATATTGAGTCGTTCGAGCGTGAAAATGTAACAAACATAGTCACGAACTTTCGTTTTCATTCAATATGTTTAGTCAATTAAATTTGTGACTTCTTCTTCTTCTTTGTGATTTGTGAATTTGTGATTTGCTTTTTTGTGTTTTGTGAATTTGTGATTTGTGGTTGTTATTTGTATTTTTGATGTACAATAAAGAATATCTATCTTCTAAATTTATAGAAGGCATCTATTTAATGATTACTTCAATAAAGCTTCTGAAAGCAAAAAAAAACTAGGCAAGAACGAGTCGGACTCGCGCACTGAGGGTTCCGTAAAAACTTACCTCTGAAAACAGTTCAATTCACGAATTGAGTTACGAAGATTTTAACGAATCACAATTTTTGTTTTTGTGACGAAACTACAAATTTACAGTTTTCAGAATTTTTCCTGTACTATGAGATCTTGCTTAAGCAATGCCAAATTTCAGGATTCTAGATCAACGGGAAGTAACCTATGAATTTTGATTCCCTTGAAAGTGTCGAAATAAACGTTTTTTTTGCGGCATAAATGGCCGAATCTTTTTTTCGTTAACTCAGAAGTTTGATATTTTCACAGCCTCAAGGGAACACAGACCTCAGTATATAGTTTTAATTTTTTAATTCAATACCTCCATGCGTTCCTTCCATTGTTTCACACGGGCGGAGCTGCAGGCAGAAGCTAGTAAGTTACAAAATCTGTCACATATAAAGAAGTAGCTAAAATACACAACACTAGTTTTCTTTCCGACACACTAAAGAAGTTAGACCTTGTTCAAATATATAGGCTTTAAGGTCAACTCGTCCCGACCCTGAGGTCCAAACTGGTCAGTGGGACGCTAAAATTACCAACTTTGCGACCACGGACGAAAGTCTAATTTCCTGTTTATACATTAAGGTTGTTATTACTTTTTGTTTCTAAATTATTTTACTTTGTTATACCGTTTTTGTTCAGTGATTTGGATCGGCTAATTTGAAGTGCAGGGGAAGTTATGCGGCGTTAGTAATAGCGGTGATTTAGGGGCTTAATTGTTACGTCTAGAGACAGACCGTAGATTTGGTTTCGGCCAAAAAAACTGGATTCGGCTAGAGCTTTAGTTTCGGCCAAGAAGTGGCCGAATATCTAGCTCTAACGAACTCTAACGTCTTTTGAGTTGATGATTGTGGTAGAGACCTAAAAACTGACTGGCAAGTTCATCTATATATGTTACCATTTTCGGGTAATCGTTAAAGTTTTCAATTATTCAGTATTTTGATAGGCATAACTATATCAAAATATTCAAACGCTAGGTGACATTGCGGTAGACCAAGCCAAAGGTGGAGAGATAAGCTTTACAACTAGTGGAGGGACCGGCCCGCAATAACCAAGGACAGACGTGTGTGGAAAAGGGAGAGAGAGGCCTTCGCCTAGCAGCGGGACATAAGAGGCTACTACTACTATACCAAAGTATGGTTAGGAATAACTACATCGAATCATTTTTAGAGTTCTGTATCAAAAAAAGAAAAATCAGAACCCTTATAATATACTTTTTTATTGCTTGTCAGCTTACCACGTCACATTCGGTTTCGGTAACGGCCGATACTGGAAGTGGAGCCGAACATTCAGTTACGGTTTCGGTTTCGGCTGCAAATCGTGTTTCGACCTGTCACTAGCTACGTCTATAGTAGGTAGAGCTTACACCCTAAATGTAGATGGCATTTTGAAACCGAAATGTTTGAATTGCTGGCTGGTAATGATAATAGCGCTGTTAACTGTGGCGGCGGGATTAACCTCAATACTAAATCTAAATCAAAGGTTAATTTTAGAGCATTAACTGTATGATAAAGCGTCACACTGGTTTTTTGTTTTAAATTCTGTTGAAGTTATTCAAAATTCTATCCATGGCTTAGAAGTTTAACGAGAAGGGGAATTTGGACAGCATGAAGGCGTGAAACTGTGGTCGAATAGATTTTTTTTTTAATTTATATAATCTAGTGCTTGACTGTAATCCCACCTGATGGTAAGCAGTGATGCAATCGTTTTTAATGAGGTGGTAGTTGTAATTTTATCATTAAAGACATAGTATGGTATAGTGGAGTGCAGTGGTGGCGAAGTAGTAACGGCCCAGACTTACGAGTTGTAGGTTGCGGGTTCAAACCCAGCCAGGCGCATTACTTTGTGTAATTTATTCCATCACCACTGCTCTCAAAACGGTAAAGGAAAACATCGTGGGGAAACCGGCATGTCCTAGAACCAAAAATTCGAAGACATATGAAATCCACCAACCTGCACTGTGCCCGCATGGTGGATTACGGCCCATTCCCTCTCCTAGAGAGAAGGCCTGAGTCCCAACAGTGGGAACATTATAAGGCCGACTATGCTATGGTAGTAGTTTGAAGGTACGGTTGGAGTATTGGTTAAGCGATTGGCTGCTGCAATGCATATCGCATGTTGGATTCCCGCAGGGAACAAATATTTGTACGACCTACAGAAAGGTATTCCTGGTTTGGGTGTTTTGTGTGTGTAAGTATTTTTTTCTTGTATTTTTTTTGTTATTATTTATTTAACGATTTATGTACACACATAAAATAAAAGATTAAAAGAAGGAAACAGAAAAATACGTACAGAGGTGATGCTTATTTCTAAAGAAATGTCTTCCAGCACACCTGCGAAAGGAGTGTTGGAAAAAAATTGAGATGTAGACAGCGTGTGTAACATTAATAGGAAAATAATAAATAAATAGGTTGGTGTCAAATGTTTTTGAATTTTTGGTTCTATGACACGCCAGTTTCCTCACGATGTTTTCCTACACCGTTTTGAGAGTAATGTGTAATGGTTGGGTTTGAATCCTTTACTACAGGGCCACCAATGCTCTTCCTCCCCAATGCTAAAAATATGAATTTTTATTTAAAGACTCACTCATCAACACAACTTTCGCAGGAAAGGCCATTTCCCACCTCAAAACGTCTCAAACAGATATTATAACAATTTAAAAGGAACATGACGATACGGCATCGTCGCTCAATTTATGCGAGGCTCGTGACTCGTCTGTTGAAAAGGTCCTTAGGTCTCTAGAGTCATAACCTGGTACATCTGAATATGAATATTCTTTGAAAGTTGCGTATTTTTGAGGTGATATTGGACGTCAAGAAGTCGGCATTGAGTGCTGTAACTTGAGAGACTATTTGGAAAATAGTCTGAGCAATAGTAACACTGATGTACACTATATTTTATCTCAAAAGGAAAAAACGGAACCCTTATAAGATCACTTTGTTGTCCGTCTGTCTGACTGTCTATTAAGACCCTTTATCTTAACACGTGGAGGTTGAGTTGAAATTAAAACATATACTGGTCTGCGGTCCCTTAAAGCTGTGAAAAAATAAAACTTCAGAGTTAACGAAATAAAGATACGGCCATTTATGTCGCAAAAAAACGTGTAGGTATTTCGACACTCTCAAGAGATTCAAAATTCATAGGGTACTTTCCCGTTGACCTAGAATCTTGAAATTTGGCATAAAGCAAGGACTTATAGTACAATTACAGGAATAAATCTGAAAACAGTAAATTTGTTGTTATGTCACAAAAAAATAAAAAAATAAACTTTTTTGCGATTCGGAAAAATTTTCGAGACTCCATTCGGGAATTGAACTATTTACATAGATAAGTTTGTACGGAACCCTCAGTGCGCGAGTCCGACTCACACTTTCCCAGTTTTTTTTTTACATTCAATACATACAAAAGAATAACCATTGAATCCATGACTGACAGTATTACCCAACTAGAAATATCTTTGGAAATATAGGCCGATCGGAAAAAATAATAGAATCATCCGCTTTTAATGCATGTCACCACATAGTATACTTAAGCACGACAAAGCTTACTTGCACAGGCAAATTTTGTTCGGATTAAGAAAATTCTGCAAGAGAAATTTTTCAGACTGTAGGATTAATTTATTTGAGGAGAGCTGGGACCTTTAGACCGGCTCAGCGTCGTCTGAGGGGGAGAAAAATGAGCATGCATTTATGTGCATTAAGTATGAGTATATGCTTTGGGGAGATACGGGATAAATGGACATGTTAGAACTTAGGAATTTAGTTGGGCTAAAATGTTTTGTGTTTTATATTACTTTTGTGAAAAGATAATGTTTTTGTTTTTTGTTATTTAATACTTTTACTTAGCTTGAAGCACCGATTTACCCTAGTTCAGTCAAATAAGCAACTGTGTTCTTTTTAATATTTAATATACTTTATTGTAAATATGCTCTTTTTATAAATAAACGATTTATCTTTGCATGTGATAATGTCATTTTCAAAGCAAATGTATTTTTTTTTCGGTGGGAAAACCATCTAATGACATCCTTGGGCGGAGTGGGAGATAGTGTCAGATTTTTACTGACTAAAAACCCACTCCTGTTCCTTCTTTGCTATCGTTCCCGGGCCCCGGGGTTCTCTTTCGCATCATGGCCCCAGTAGGCTTCGACCCTGCTGGGCTCCTACGGTTTTGCTGACATCACCTTAAGGCATGCGTGGAACACTATGCGCCGTCAACAACTTGGGCTCGGTCCGGACCTATATAAACTAACACTAGGCATCATGTTATACATAGTCCACATCATTCAATACCATATACAAGCTAATCAGAACCTCTAACTATAAAAAAAAGCGCTAGATATCGGCTAGAGCGCGTAAATGGTACATCATTAAAAATCCATTACGCGGTGCATGCCCGATGGCTTTTTAATCTGAAGCGCTGCAACGCTGAAAGGTGGCGTGACGTGCTTACAACTAGACGAGGGATTTATCTGAAGGTGCTTCAAAATACGAGGGATTTTTCGCTGGGATGCACCGTTGATAAAGTTGGGTTAAGATTTGAATTTATTTTGTTTTGAAAAGTGTCTTACTAGGGTTGGTATTGCAGTGTTGTGATGGGCCAGTGGTTAAGGCACCCGCCTCTCATGCATCAGGTTGTGGATTTGAAACTGGGCAAGTACTAATGTGAATAAAAAAAAACTAATTTTGTCTAGGATATTGGTGACACCCCATCCCTTTGGCAAGCACGGAAAGCTGTTGGTCCCGGTTGTCATTCGTAGATTTTTGATAGTCATTATAGGTAGTCAGATACCGGAAAGTTTGACCAGTGCCGCCGGAATTTCAATCCCGATTTCCGGCCACCGTAGGCTTATGAAATAGTTTCCCACCATCAGCAAAATCGTAAGGCCCAGCAAGGCCGAACCCCGGGGTCCTGGAACACAAGGCAAAGAAAGAACATAGGTGTGGTTTCAGTCAGTAAAACTCTGACACGTCCTCCCGCTCCGCATTAGAGGGGAGCGTCTTTGGATGATTTCCTAACTGAAAAAGAAAACCCTTATAAAAAAGAATATCATTTATAATTAATTAAGTCGTCCACATAAATTACTTCCTCCTTATGGTACCAACATAAGTAATTTACAAGGTTGTCATATACAGAGTCTGTTTTCTGTTAATATGGATGAGCTTAATGTAACATAGAGAGGCATACACGTGTCTCTTTTTCTTTATATAATATTTAAAAAAAACTGAGCAAGTGCGAGTCGGACTCACGCTCTGAGGGTTTCGTACAGACTTACCTATGGACATAGTTCAATTCCCGAATGAGTCTCGAAGATTTTACCGATTCGCAAAAAAGTTTTTTTGTGACGTAATAAAAAATTTACTGTTTTCAGATATATCTATCCTAATCTCTATCCTAATCTCTAAAGATCTATACCTGTGCTATAAAACCTTACTTTATGTCAAATTTCAGGTTTCTGGGCCAATGAATTTTGATTCTCTTGAGAGTGTCGAAATATATGGCTTTTTGCGTCATAAATGCCCGCATCTTTTTTTTCGTTAACTTAGAACTTTGATTTTTTCACAGCTTCAAGGGACCGCAGACTTAAGTACATGGTTTTAATTTCAATCGATACCATGTCTCGTTCTCGAGATAAAGGGTCTTGTCAGACAGACAGACAAACAGATAGACTGACAACAAAGTGATAGTATAAGGGCTCCGTTTTTTCCTTTTGAGGTACGGAACCCTAAAAAAGTAATTTATGAATATAAGAAATACCAAGAAAAACAACTTTCTTTTTATCTTATTCTCTACCAAGGAATCAAGTTTCGTTCCAGTAATTTAAAAAGAAGTAATATTATTGAGAAAATGTTTTATCGTGTTATTTTCAGCACTCTTTTTCTGAGAAAGTGATGCTAGATGAATATCGGATCAGGCTTTAATCCTTACGTACAAATAGGTATCTATGAGATGATTTCAAAGGATACCAGTTTTTTTTTTAAATATATGAGTAATTGGTAACTGAATTCTTATGCAGGGGCGCCAGCTTTTGGAAAACCTTACGGGTGCTCATGCTCATTTGATGACTCGAAAAAGGGGCGAAGTTTATTTATACTTCATGCAACATAAATTACAAAGGCGGACTTAATGTCTTAGGCATTCTCTGCCAGTCAACCTAGGGTGGTGAAGAGACAATATGGCTGGTGCATAAAAAGAAAATTTTACACGAAAAACAAGAGCAAAAAAAAAAGTATACATATAATTAAAATGCACATATATATATATATTTAATACATATATATTAATATAAAGAAACGAAAGAAGTTTTGAGACAATTCTGCTATTGATGGAGCAAATGATTTCACACCTTCCGAAGTGTGAGAAGAGAAATGCACAGTGATCGACCAACAAATAAATGTCCTACCTACATACTGCGGAATAACGAAGGTACCACAAACACCCTGACCCAACACAAATATCTGTTTCATCAACAAACATTTGTGTTGGTGCGGGAATCGAACCTCGACCCTGCGTCTCAACCGGCGCTATATACGACTGCGTTAAACGGGTCGTCAGGTAATGAAAAAACGCCCATCCCTAAAAGGAGTCGGCGCCCCTGTGCTTATGCAAAAACAGTTTCAAATAAATTCTTTGATTTTATTTAATACTATATATACTCTATTCAGGGAGCCGTGAGACAAAAGGTTAACAAACCATATATACTTGTAATACTACTAAATTATAGACCACAGATGCTGCAAACATTTTACATTAAAATGTCACGTATTGTAATCGGGCGGGTTATAATCCGCCATATTTTTCACTATAGATACGATAGTGTCGCTTTTAGATATTTTCGTTCAATTCTTGTTATTTCGTTGTTACTTTTGTTGTTTTCATTAGTGTTAGTTTCTTGTTTTGTTAAGTTTAAAGTTACTAGTTGATTGTTTTGTTTTTCGTGCTTAAAAAAACCCGTCGAAGAAACTTTGTCGAAGGTACCTACATTGTTTTCTTTATTTACATATTGTCTCAAGCTCAGATGAATACGGTATAGGTGTTATCAGCGGATTCGCCCGCGTTATAGTAGAAAATTGTTCCAAGGGGACATGTTCTTGGAATAAAAAGTACCCTATAAGCTATTCCAGGACATGGCTTTTCCCTGTACCAAGTTACATTGAAATCCTTTCAGCCGTTCGAGCATGAAAAAGTAAGAAACAAACTTTTGCCTTTATAATCTATCTATTGTAGTCTGGTTTCCGCACTTAGTCCTTGGCGGACCATTGTGCGTGAGCCATGGCAACCTTCACTCCAACCCGCCCACCTCACTCCAGAAACAGAGAGTCTTTTCAGTTTTCTCAGGGCATCTATGAGTGAATTCGGTGCTCCCAAAGTTCGTGTTCTTATTTCGTTGACGGATGTGCACTTGAGGAGCACGTGCGCGACAGTTTCCTCTGACTCCATGCAGACTGCACAGAGGACTATCTGTGATATTCATTGCGAAGAAGTGTTTGTTCAGTGAGCAGTGTCCGGTGATATTCCCAGCCACCAGACGCGGGCTACCTCTGTCCAAACGCAAAAGGTTGCCTTTATAATATTAGCGTGATTTGTTGAATTCCTAGTAATGAAAATATTTACAATTCAATTATCTTACTTCAATGTGTCAATCGAAATACGCAATTTTTTCAAGAAATTTAATTTCATAAATAACATATTAAAATTGTATAACAAATTGCCTACTTCATTAAAACAGGAATCGTATAGCAATACTTTTAAAGCCAGTGTTAAAGCGTTTCTGTTAGAAAAGTGTTTATACTCAGTCGATACTTTTAATTTGTATGTATTTGCAATTATAATAATTTTGACATTATTTTATGGTTTAGCTTATGAGAATTTTTTATTATTGTTATTGTATTTGTGTTAATTATGACAATGTAATAATTTTATTTATGTTAGAATTTAAATTAATCTAGTTTTAAAGTCATATTTATAATTATCTATTTTTTTACACACAATTATGTGGTTATGAATAAAGATACTACTACTACTATTCCCCAAACAATTGAAATTCGAACATTGAACTCTCAGTTAATAGTCCTCTGTCTGACATAAAAAAATATTATTATTGTTATGAGCCCGTTGTATCTCACTGCAGGGCAAAGGTCTCTTTTTTTCTTCAACTCTTTTCTGTCCATAGCCGCTTCCGGCCAATCCTTTAGGTTTGTGTCTTAATCGACACGCCTTCTGGGTCTACCGCGTCGCCGGCTGCTGTTCGGAATCCAGCCCGTGGTTGCCTTCGTCCAATTTCGTTGCGACATAAAAAGTTAACGACTCAATAATTTATGACATTTCTAATCTTCGTTTTTACGGCGACAGGTAAAGCCAGTAACACATTAAAACAACGCGGCTCAGAAATAAAACGCAAAAATTATATCATAAAGCGACCCCTGATAAGTTGTAAAAATTTAATTGTTTCATTAATCTACAGAGTAAGGACGATAAATAATAATTATTGCATTTTTGGGGAATGGTGTGGTGGAATGGGGAGCAATGGATTGATGCTGAAATGTATTCGAGTGAATTGGAAAAAAGGTTTGAAATATAGTGACGGAAAATTTAGATCAAATTATACTCATATACTTCGTAGTAACAACAAATAGTCGTTTTCTACACTAGTGCGGAAAAGTACGCAAGCTCACCCCGCCACAATTTATTGAATGTATCCTATCGGGCTGGGCGCTAAGCAACCCCCAGACCTCACGAGTCGCCAGTCAACTGCCGATTATTTATTTATTCATAAGTGTATTGAAAAATGTGGTTTGATACACTCTCTCTCTCTCGCCTGAGGCTCGGACGAATTTCACCTCGATCGCAATGACAAACTTTGTCCATTTAATAGTATAAAATAAGAGCTTTTTGCCACACAGCGGGTTCATTATGGCTTAAAAATATGTCGCTCACCTAGCAATATATTGGCACATCTACATTTTTCATCAAAGATTAAAAAAGGGTCAAAGATTGTACAAATATTTAAAACGAAGTTTTGAGTTCATTTAACATTTTATATCAAAAATTGTGATGGCTACTAGTACCTATAGACCATAATATATAGTCAAAGATATAAATTTTCCAATTTTAAACACTTATGCCGTTAAAACTTAATTTCGCATTTACTGTAGATGTGCCAATATTTTACTAGGTGAGCGATATGAATGACAAACAAGGTACCCACCTATGAAATCTACTCAACCAAAATGTAGGTGGTATTCATACAAAAAAGGGATCACTGATACTACCAAAATAATGTATTTTAAGTCTCGAAACTATCCAAAACTTTCGGTGTTCCATACGGTGGTCGAATATTGATAAGGCAGGAGGAACTCATCAGAGCACACGACAAATTTATTGGAGGCAGACATATTTGGAAGTTTGGGTAGATAGCACCCCATTACTATGATACGCCGGTGAATAAATTTGTTTAACGTTCTCGTTTTTTGTTCGACCTCCTGTTTTCGTGCAGTGAGTTTGAGTAATCGACTTGACATGTTCTGAAGTTCTGTTGTGATGTTTGTAGTCAATTTAAATACAAAAACTGTTTAATGGACATTTCCTGATATCCATACTATACATCAGTTTTTACAGTTTTTAATTTGTACAAATACTTAAAAGGCTTTTAGAAAAGGTCTTGTTATTATTTAAGTAAAGTCTTAATAAATTATATTCATAAACAGCAAAGTTTATATTCATTTAAGCATTTATTTTTATTCCAAAATGTCACCCAATTTATGGAAATATTGTACAGGCTATTGATTATGAACGAAAAACTATGGAAAAACACTGCGCGTAGTATTTTCTAGTAGTAATTATTATGAATAATTGATTCAATTATGAATTTACTAATTATGACTAATTCTCGTGGTCGCTTTTGGGATGTCGTTTTTTTTTACTTTTGACTACACAAATATGATCAGTAACGCGTACAACTAGAGCCCAATTGTTTTTTATACTAATTAAAAACTGGGCAAGTGCGAGTTGGACTCGCGCTCTGGGGGTTCCGTACAAAACTTACTCATGTAAACAGTTCAGTTTCCGAATGGAGTCTTGAAGATTTTTCCGAATCACATTTTTTTTTTGTTGCTGTGACGTAACAACAAATTTACAGTTTTCAGATTTATTCCTTTACTTGTGCTATAAGACCTTGCTTCATGCCAAATTTCAGGACTCTAGAAGTCAACGGGAAGTACCCTATGAATTTTGATTTTTTCACAGCTTTAATTCCAACTCGATACTTCCACGCGTTCTCGAGATAAATGGTCTTGACAGACGGACAGCAAAGTGGGTCCTATATGGGTTTCCGTTTTTTTCTTTTAAGGTACGGAACCCTTAAAATAAGTGTGTATAATACCAGCTGCGTCGCTTGCGTGACAGCAGAAAATTATCCCAAAGAAACATATTCCCGGGATAAAAAATATCCTACACTATGCTAGGACATAATCTACCCGTGTACCAAGTTTCACATAAAACTGTTCAGCTGTTCGAGCGTGAAGAAGTAACAAACTCACACACTCACAAGTGGTCACCTTTATAAGATTAGTGTGAAGTGTGAAGTGTGAAGACACCTCAAAGAAGCTCATGACACAAAATCGTGGTCAATGGAAAATGAAGAAATGGTAGACCGATCTCAAATAAATGCGATAAACTCTAGCCAGAAGAAGAAGTGTGAAGTGTGATTATAAGTGTAAAATTCTCTGTCTGTCTCCGCATTCACTTTTAAAATAATAAACCGATTTTGATGAGAGGTACGGAGTAAACTTGAACCCATACGGAGCACATAAGCTACTTTTTATCTGGCTTCCACTTCGCCTTTGCGTCTGAAATAACTGACATTCACGCGAATTAAGTCGTTGGCAAAAGCAAGTATACCTAATATAAAAGTCCAATGACTTACTGAGGGTGTGGGTTTTAAATAAGACCTCTTAGTAAGCTAAATGGAATGTAGGTGTTCAAATTCAAGTTAACATACATGATATTCATTCTAACGTCGGGCCGTCTAGCCCAAAAAAGGCGTTGGTGTGGATCTGTAGGAGGCAATTAACTTCTTATCATTCGATACTATCTATCTATCTGCCTCTATCTAGCGTTTCCCAACTGTGTTGGGGTCGGCGTTCAAACTAATCGGATGCAGCTGGACACTAGTATTTTACAAGGAGTTACTGCCTTTCTGAGCTCCATAACATAGAATAGAATAGAACAGAATAGAATAGAATAGAATAGAATAGAATAGAATAGAATAGAATAGAATAGAATAGAATAGAATAGAATAGAATAGAATAGAATAGAATAGAATAGAATAGAATAGAATAGAATAGAATAGAATAGAATAGAATAGAATAAACTTTATTGTACACCAAAAAAGTAACACAACTTATACATTAACTTAAATCTATGGGTACAACATAGTATGAGTATTCCGATACCCTTGACAAGATACGTCAGATCTCCTGACTTCTGACTGTCGTTAGTGACAGTCAGAAGTTCGGAAACCTAATACACAATTATTGTCACAGTTATAGAGCTGTCAACCTGAGACGGAATCTCGCCCCATCTAGAGATAGAGAAATTAATCATTGATAATTATAGAATAGAATAAACTTTTTGTATTTGAAAATAGTAAAAGTTGAATTGAAAATAGTAAGTAAAGTGACTGAAAAGTTGAAGAGGAATCGTTTGTCTTGGTATGATCATGTAAAGAGGAGAGATGAAACGCATGCTACTAAAAGAGTTATGAGTATACATGTGGATGGGTGAAGAGGGAGAGGGAGGCCAAAGAAAAGTTGGATGGATTGTGTGAACAGTGATATGAAAGAAAAGCAAGTTAGTGAGAGCATGACGGTTGACAGGATAGAATGGAAGATAAAAACGTGATGCGCCGACCCCTAATAAGATGGGACAAGAGCAGGAAGATGATGATGACTTGAAAATAGTAATAAAACTTTTACACAAACTTAAATCAATGACGGTTAAAAAAAAATTTTTCGGTCATTATCCACCCAGAAAAAAAAGAAACATTTTCACCATTATTTAACACAGCATTTGTGTAATAAGCCAGTACATAGACGCGTCACCCTAATAATTTTAAACCAATTAACTAATTAATTACGTCGATACCTGCAATTCCACATCCCAGTTAATGTCACATTTGAGTCGAGACTCGTAATGAAGTAGGGGTGGCAAGTGAATGGAATTAATATTACTTGAACCAAGTTATTGATTGTGTCATAATGTGTGTGCCATTTTGGAACAATTTCAATCATTTAGCGACTCGATGTCGTTTAGGTGAATGCATTGAATGTAATTCAGTATCAAAAGTCAAAGTGGTTTAATAGCCAGAAACATCGTAATGAGGATGTAGATAATTATTGTCTACATCCTCATTATGTGTATTATGTATATATATAATATTTATATATTGTCTTTTATATATAACCGCTATATTACATCTATGTATAGTCTAGTATATAATTTTAATCTAATATTTACATTATTAATTTGCAGTAGGTACACCGCAGACTACCCCTCTTTTTTCTATTTCAAATTCTTACATTCCATCCTAAGGTTGTCTGGTAGATATCGCTGTCAGCGATAAGACTGCCTTTGTACCCATAGATTTAAGTTAGTATAAAAGTTTTTGTTACTATTTTGGTGTACAATAAAGTTTATTCTATTCTATTCTATCCTCCTACAGTCACAGAGTTCCACATGTTTCACCAGTGATTGTATCTGTACAAATATTAGATAATATATGCCATTTAAAATTAATTTAAAAATTAATTACTTAAACATACCTATATACAGTATTCATAAAAACTCATTCACAAAATAATTCTCTAACTTAGAGAAGAGCTAAAATGTGCCATTTTAACATACCTACATGCAGTATTCATAAAAATTCATTCACAATATAACTTTCTAACCTAGAGAAGATAAAATGTGCCATTTTAACATGCGCGCCATAAGGAGATGTCAGCAAATCGTAGGGACTCAGCAGGGTCGAAGCCTACTGGGGCCACGGGTAGTGTGAAAGCGAAAGCAAAGAAGGAACAGGAGTGGGTTTTTAGTCAGTAAAAGTCTGACACGATCTCCCGCTCCGCCCAAGAGTGCGATTTGTCATAAGATGATTTCCAACCCAATAAAAAAAAAATATACATTCACAATATGACTCTAACTTAGAGAAGAGCTTAAATGTGCCATTTTAATAAAAACTTGACGTTTAACTTTGTATTTACCTTAAATTTTCAGAGCCAACTGATATCAAACCTGGCCGCAGTGCCAGCGTTCTGGACACTTTTCCATTGGCGGCGATGAGGATGAATTTTTTGATGACCAATGAATTCTTTTTACGATGTGTACGATGCGCAAAGCGATGCCCGCTCTTTCGCCGAGGGCTCAAGATTCGTGCCGCTATCTGTACCACATGTACCGTTTTTCCATGGCAATAGCATATACCTATCCCTAATATATCTTCGTAGGAATTTGTACAATAAAATATGTATCACTGTCCATTAGCAACAATGATAAGAATCATGAAAGATGTCGAGTCAGGATGGCTTTGTTATTTAAAAAATAAAATAAAAAATGTTGACGTAAATGGTTGGCGATGAGCGCTACTGTCACACTAACATGCAAAAAGCTTGGCTTACAGTGCTTTTCGCAATGTGTGTGTTTTTCTGGGATATACGTCGTATTACATCTCATTAGTCACTATAGGGTATTGCGGACGACGAGCAATGGGTAGCACGCTGTCCGGCCGTCTGGTAATCGTCCAGACCGAGCCCGAGTTCGATGACATGTAGTGTTTCACGCGTGCCTTAAAGAGATGTCAGCAAAACCGTAGGGGCCCGGCAGGGCTGAAGCCTGCTGGAGGCATGGGTTACCTTCCGAAAGGGAAATGCCGGATTCTAAAAGACAAGGCAAAGAAGGAATATAGGAGTGGGTTTTAGTCAGCAAAACTATGATATGCCTTCCCGCACCTCTTGGAGCAGGAGAAGTCATTGGATGACTCCCCACCTAAAAAAAAACTTTCAGTCCAAATAATTTCCACTCAAATACAGAACCATCAAAACCGTACAAAAATAAGAAACGCGGAAATCAAAATCGCATTCATTTTCGCATCAGAATGTAAACGCAAACAGTTCACTCAATTTCCCGCGCTCAACGTAAACGTCTCTCAGCCCTATGACACGCCGCACTCGACAGTGATTGCGGCGGCCATGTTGCGACGTCACACCGTGACAGCCCGCGAACGAATATTAAAGCGTGTTGATAGTGGAATAAACGTGTGTGACGTAACACCCTAACTTCCCCTCGCTTACTTAATTGAGGCTTATTTTAAGGGCGGAATCTAGAACTTTCTGACCGGTTTTTTTTACTCTAAAATCAAGCCTTTTTGATTTTTCGCTCTGAATTTTGCTTTCATTTTACGTAACACAGCTTTTTACTTCGGAGTTTACCTATGTCATTTTTAGTGACAATGACGGTTTTAACATTTGCGCGACGGGCCGTTGATTGAGGGTTATTTTAGGGTTGAAAAGAGAAGTGCTGTACAGGTGTATATGTAAACGAGTTTTACAGAGCAAAATTTTTGTAGGTACTTCAACTTTAATGTTGACGTGTAATCTGATCCAGTCAACTGTCACGGATAAATGATTTTGTTGAGTAACAAAACGGAAAACTGATGTACTTTCCCTTTTAGTACGGACAGGTCTTAGATTACTTTGATACATCACAGCATAAAGTAGCATTGGGTGGGTACATCAAAGTAATAAAAAAAAAACGGATTTTTGGCGCCAAATTGTTAATGTTAAACACCAACGAAAAAAATCAGTTAGTCGAATATATTTTTGTTCAATCAAATACATGACGCCATCGATTGTTTTGAAAGCTTTAGTGATTTTTCGAGATATTTGATATTTTCTTATATGATAAATAAGGTATCAAAATAATGGGTTCGAAAAGACGATTTCAAAAGTATTACATATTAAAATGTAGGAAATAAAAAATATCAAATATCTCGAAAAATCACTAAAGCTTTCAAAACAATCGATGACGTCATGTGTATTGATTGAACTAAAATAAATTCGACTAACTGATTTTTTTCGTTGGTGTTTAACATTTTATAAGAATATCTAGCATAATCAATTATACAGCTACTATACTGTGTTGTATTATCACAAAATTTACTCAGCATGATTGATGATACCAGAAAACCTGTCAATAAGTCAATTCAAGAAGCATCGTGTTGCCCAGTAACTGGGATGTGGAGATCAAATAGGCAGTCAGTCTATGTAAAACACAGGTATTCAGACGTATCTGGTTGGAATGGAAGCCGACCCCAAACTAGTAGGGAAAAGGCTAGATGGCCCAATATACAAGGTGTTAAAAAATTAACTTTAAGAATTTCGTGGGGACATTGTACTCCTCTTTATGAACAACTTTTACTATGGGACCAAACTTGAAATCGCGAAAAAGAACCCTGTTCCCTACATTTATGTTCGCTTAACTCGTCAAAATGTATGGAGCAGCTATTTTTTTTTTGTATGTATCCCAAGCCGATTTCGGCTACGGTGACTGGATTCTGATTTAGTGCAACTACGGGTCACGATCATGTGCTCTGATGTGACTAAAAAGCCTATCTTTGCTGTAAATGTGCGTGCACAGTGTGGACACGTTAAAACACCATTGTTGTATAGGTATTGGATGTTGGAGGGCGACTTATTCTTGATGGTATCTCGCCTGAAGTCAAAGTCAAAGATTTATTTGCAGATAAATATGGTTATAAAAGATCTTACAATGGTTATATATATAATAGTAGCTTAACATATTTAATCATAACATAATCACATGCAAAAATTTGTTACAGGTAATTAATTAAATATTATTTCAGTTGTAGTACAAATAAACAAATTATTATTAATTAAATTTGAACTGAAGGAATTCTTTTATAGTATAAAAGGGATCGTCGAGATATACACCTAGTCGCCTGATATTACATAAGCATATGTATAATCAGATTTATAATGTTCCTACTGCTGGTACTTCGGCCTCTTCTTTAGGCGAGAGAATGGGTCGTAATCCACATTTTTTTTTTAATTGATATAAACCAGTTCTTGACTACGATCCCACCTGATGGTAAGCGGAGATGCAATCATTGATGGTCAGGCGCATTAGTTTATTAAGAGCATATTCACTCTAGCCTTGAAGACACCTAAATTATAGTTGGACGTGAAGACCGCAGCAGGCAAATGCGGGCCCAGTGTCATATTGCATATACGATGCTAATTTTGCATATATTTTGTAACTTTAATGCAGAATCTAAAATTGCAGCGAACTCTCTAACAACGGAACTTTATTTATTGGGTTTCATAGTTAGACTGTATTTTAGTTCCAGTAAAGTTGGATTAGAATTTTAATTGCCTGCATCAGACAAGAGTGTGCTACTTAATTTTAGTGTTTGGACGTGGCCATTTGCAGTTATTGGAATATTAATATAATATAATATATTCCACAACTATCACACAACGCCGTCTAGTCCCAAGCTAAGCAGAGCTTGTGTTAGGAGTACTAGACAACTGATAAACATACTTATATATTTCTAAATACATACATATTATAGATAAATTGCACCCAGACACAGAGCAAATGATCGTATTCATTAAACAAGCATTTGTCCTGGGTGGGAATCGAACCCACGACCTCCGGCATAGCAGTCAGGGTCACTAACTACTAGACCAACAGGCCAGTCTAATTAATTAATATTAATTCATTGGTATTAATTTCAAAACAATCGATACATTTTGAAGAATTGATTTTTTTAAAGACCTGCACTTATTTTTCTTTTTGTTAAATTATAGTGTTATTAATTACCAAGATGACCTCACTTTATAGCTTCATTTGTTATGGATATTTTCAATTAATAGTTTTATTTAAATTAAAATAAATGTTTATTTTTAAATTATGCTACATACATAACTTTTTAAAAGCAATCATACTAAATTATCATAATTATTATGAGAGCAGTGGTGGCCGAGTGGTAGCGACCCCGACTTACAAGTTGTAGGTTGCGGGTTCAAACCCAGCCAAGCGCATTACTTTGTGTAATTTATTTCATCACCACTGCTCTCAAAACGGTGAAGGAAAACATCGTGAGGAAACCGGCATGTCCTAGGACCAAAAATTCGAAGATATGTAACATCCACCAACCCGCACTGGGCTCACGTGGTGGATTACGGCCCATTCCCTCTCCTAAAGAGGAGGCCTGAGTCCCAACAGTGGGAACACTATAAGGCAGACTATGCTAATTATAATACATTACCATTTTAAATATCATTATCACTTCTCTAGCTATTAATTGTCTCTTATTCGATGTTAATATTCTCCATATAAAAACGCAATCGAATCGTGTTGGAAGGCCCCCTACAAGGTGGACCGATGACCTGGTGAAGGTTGCGGGAATTCGATGGATGCGAGACGCACAGGATCGTTCTTTGTGGCGACATTTGGTGGAGGCCTATGTCCAGCAGTGGACGTGTATCGGCTGAAATGATGATGATGAAAAACGAAATCGACATCATTACAACAAAAAATCCAAAAAGAATAACACATATAAGAGCGTGTCAAAGTATGTAATACCGTGTGACATAACACCCCGGCCTCCTCGTGACGTTAATTGAGGCTTATTTTAAGGGGATGAAATATGTTAGCGTAGTTTCAGTACTGCGACAGAATTCTAATATTAGATTTTTTTTTCTTTTTAGTAGTTGCTGCAACTCTCTGTAATACGTTTTTATTAGGTATTATTTCTCGTTTGATGAGATTATATAAAAAAAAAAACAATAATAATAATTTATTAATCATAAGACAACTTTTTGTCCACAATATTATTTGTTAGAAGCTCTTATTTCTATATATTATAGATTTAATTTAATTTTTTGGTAATCATTATTGTTATTATTTTATTAAGTTTTGATTATACTCATGTTACTAAAAGAGTTATGAATTTACATGTGGATGGATGGAGAGGGAGAGGGAGACCAAAGAAAAGATGGATGGATTGTGTGAAGAGTGATATGAAAGAAAAGGAAGTTAGTGATAGCATGACGAGTGACAGGGCAGAGTGGAAGAAAAAAACGTGTTGCGCCGACCCCAAATAACACGGGACAAGGGCAGGAAGATGATGATGATGATGATGAAGTTTTAATAATAATAATTAATAATATTTTTTTATTAATTCAGACATCATTGATCCAATGGTTAGTAGAAAACTTATCATCTAGGTGTTAGTAAATTAAAAGACTAAAAATTTCACATTATAATTAGTTTAACCCTATTCCATCAGCACCCTAATTTGATGCCTCAGTATAGGGCAGCAAAATTTATCGACAACAACCGCCAGAATGCCAGTTTTATTTATTATAACTTACTTTTGAGTGTCGTGCCATAGGTTGGAGTCCCCCAAGTGCATGGGTCCACTTTTGTTTGACTATTGAACGTCGTTAACGATCCAATTAATGTAACAATCTACTGGACAGATTTATTTCAAATGAACTTATCGAATCGAAGAAAATAAATTTTGTGTGTGGAAATCACTACGATATGGAAATAATACTTAAATTAGTAAAGTCACTTTTTCAGATGAAATATACTTAATAACATCAAACAGACATTTTACTTATAGTAAAACAAGAAAAATAAAAACATTTAACTAATTAAAATTATATATTCACTGAAGATAAAAACTCCTAGATAAAACAAGGTGTCAAAAAAAAAAAAAAATACTCCGCATCGCTGTCGACTGGAAGTGTGCCCAAAAGATTAACGGCATTGCCACGTTGTATGGCAATGCCGAAGTAAAAGTCAAAAATGAACAGACTTTATTAGATTAAACTAAAACTTTCACTTACATCAAAAAAATTCGATCCCTATTCCAACTTATAGAAAAGTTCACCCAAAAATATCGTTCGGATATCGGGGAACATTTCTGGTAGCAATAAACGTCGCATATTCAGCGTGGATTTAATATCGACCATCACTCGGGGATGTCAGGAGCGCGGAATATAAAGTACGTACGTGTAGAAGTACAGGCAATGAAGTGAATAAGTATACAGGCTTGTAGGTTACTGTCAATGGTGGGATAGTGTGGTGGGTTTGTTCAAAATTAAGTAATCCAGTTATTGTTATAGTTTGTCTTATCGACAGTGACAGCCCCTTTTCATAGTATCCTAACTACTGTCCATTATAGGTTGCCAGGAACTTACACTATAAGTCCAAGTCACCAACATCAGTTCAATGAAAAACCTTTTATACAGGGTGTCCCAGAAATCAACGTCAAGCCGAAATCGAGCATTAGGCCAAGTCGTAACAGTTATCAGAAAAATATGAAAAAAAATCGTGGTCATGTACTTTTCAAATTATATGTATTCAAAAATAAATCTTAAAAACTGACACCCTGTGATGATCTTTCAAGTCCTGTGACTGCAAATATTAACTTTTCGTCATTTTTTTTTCTACCGTATAACTATGAATAACCCTTCTGTCAAACACAGTTAAAAGTTAGAATATAACTGCCTCAGTTTCAAATAAAAAGTTAGATTTTTGCCCAACATTGAATGCAAAATAATTACATTACTCAACTTTAACCGACTGTACTGTAAAAAAAATGTACTACACTATTTTGGCAAGTAACATTAAAAGATGGCGCGTTTAGTCTGGATTCCAAAATGGTATGACACTTACTAATTGCTTCTTCATAATTAAGGAAAAAAAAATTTTTATGAATGTGACGTGACTTACTGCTTTAATAAGAGTGAGCGAGATAGATAGTGACGTTACCTTGATCAAAGGGTACCACTACTTAAAAAAGTAATTTGTTAGTTTTAGGTGCATTTGAAATAAAATTTAGTCGTTGGGTTTCCTTATGATTTTTATTCAATCAGATTTAATGTTCAATGTAACAAATGTTCAAACTGTTTGCCTTCAGCTGCAATGCAAGCTCTACACCTCTTTAAAAATGATCGCGTGATAAGACGGGCGTATCTTTTCGAGTTGATGTATTCAGCGGCTTCTGAAATTCTTTCGCGCAGTTCATCTAAATCTTGGATAGGTTTACAGTACACTTTCTCCTTTATCGTACCCCAGTAAAAGAAATCTATGGGGTTTAAGTCTGGTGAACGGGCCGGCCACGAAATTGTACCGCCCCGCCCAATCCACCTATCGGGGTATTCTCGATTGAGAAACTCTCGTACTGTGAGAGCATAATGCGCTGGGCAGCCATCTTGTTGATACCACATGTTGCCGTAAATGTTCAGTGGCACTTCTTCCAATAAATCTGGTAATTGGTTCAGTAAGAAGTCCAAATAAGCCTGGGCATTTAAGTTCTCCGGCAGCTCGATTGGACCAATAACTTTACCATTTAAAATTCCCGTCCACATGTTTACTTTAAACAGGTACTGCGATCTGTCCTCCCGCATCAAATTTGGACTTTATTCAAAAGTTTTTTTTATATTTTTTTTTATTAAGAAGTAGCAATTAGTAAGTGTCATACCATTTTGGAATCCAGACTAAACGCGCCATCTTTTAATGTTACTTGCCAAAATAGTGTAGTACATTTTTTTTACAGTACAGTCGGTTAAAGTTGGGTGATGTAATTATTTTGAATTCAATGTTGGGTAAAAATCTAAGATTTTCTTTGAAACTGAGGCAGTCATGTTTTAACTTTTAACTGTAATTGATAGAAAGGTTATTCGTAGTTACATTACTGAAAAAAAACTGAAGAAAAGTTAATATTCGCAGTCACAGGACTTGAAAGATCATCACATGGTGTCAGTTTTTAAGATTTATTTTTGAATCCTTATAATTTGAAAAGTACATGACCAAGATTTTTTTTCATATTTTTCTGATAACTGTTACGACTTGGCCTAATGCTCGATTTCGGCTTGACGTTGATTTCTGGGACACCCTGTATAATAACCCTCTTTACATAGTTCGTGTGTACCTAACCGGTCCAGTTAAGTCTCCCAAAACCATAACCCAAAAACATCTTTTGTTTTCTACAAGTCACAATAGCTTCCCATCAACCATGGATTGGCCTTGAGTGTTTTTGCATTGCGCGTATGGGCATGGTCAGTTGGTACCTTGCTCAAACCCTTTTCCAAAAGTCCAATACCCCGAGATCCTGAGAGATACTAAGACCTACAAAGTAATTATTTATTTATTTTTTACTATAAATAACAGATAAAGAAAGTAAACAGGTTACCAGTCCTAAACAAGGTATCAAAAGTTTATGAAAAAACCCAGCACCACGAAAAGCTAGCCTGTATTCCAAACTCTTTCGCTATGTGTACCTACTGTATAGGAGCATTTCAAGGAAGTTCTATTCGGTAACTGTAAGGATTTTGACAAATGCGGTATATTTACATGCCCGCATAAGGGGACGTCAAAGGCTTCTCGCTTTCAAATAACTTGTGAGCAGTTTGTCGAGTAAAGTCGGGGTTGTGTTTGTTGTGTTCTGATACAGTATTTTAGAATTTTAAATGGAACATGTTTAATTAGGGTTTAAGACGAAAGACGAAAATCTTGGATGATTCTTGAGGAGAAGTCTAGAGTACTGCACAAAGATAAAGTTGGTCTATGCTTTGATCAATGCTCATAGCTTTGAGAAGGATCTGATTGATAATATTCTATTATTATGAACATAATTTGTAGTAGCAATCAATCGTTCAATAATTCTTTCAAAATTAATGACATTTTATTTACACACAATTAATTTATCGAGAACCTAAATTATCAAATGACTTTTTTTGAGGTGGGAAATCATGTAATGACTTCTCCAGTTCTAGGGCGGATCGAGAGGGCGTGTCATACTTTTACTGACTAAAACCCCCTGTGTCCTTCAGTTGTACTTGGCATTGCAAGGCCACAGTCACTCTTTCAAATGTTCCCTCAAGCCCAGCGCGGGTAACGTCCTGTTGGGCCCCTTTCCGAAATTAAAGACATTTCTTTAACTCGTCGAGAACCTAAATTCTCAAATAAAGAACTAAGAAAGTTCTAAAAAATCATCCATAAAAACCTTATTAAAATTTCATTTTGAAATACTCTAATTCAATGTCAACAAACATTTTAAAGGATAAGTGGAAATTTCCAGGAACACAACATACAGTGAATTACATAAATCATGTAGACACCCCGTTAAAAGCGAACGTCAGTAACATGACAAATTAAGGATGGAACACAACGTCACAACTTCTGACGCGGAATATCATGTGAAATGTTGTCATGTTGGTAGAATGCTTTTAGTATGTAACATAAAGTATTGAACGAACCTTCATTACGGGCGTGCGCAGCTTTTAGGTCAGGGCAAGTCAGAAGCTTCTGAACCCTGCGAATTTTCTATGCTTTTAAAACAAGCGTATCTTTGTGTAGGCTAAACCCTATACCAGGACTATGTCAAGATGGTGGGGGAAAAGAATGCCTGGAAGGACTTTGGGGAAACCTCTGCCCAGCAATTGGACAGAAATGGATAAAATAAATATGGTTATGACTTTACCTCTTTTTGCCAGCGCCTGAGCTCACTTGAAGTTCGTAATTGTTATCACGGTAACTTTTTGTCGCGGCAAAAAGTATCCTTTAACGAGGTATTCCTCATCCAAACCCGATCAGCAGTAGAAATGTGATTCATACACTGCAAATTATCACATTTATAATAGCGAATATTTCGTATTATAAATATGCTTAAAGTATTTGTTATCTATACAGTACATCATCACGTATCATCAGTAAATATACAAAAATAGAATATTAACTGTGAGAACAATATCGAAATTGGTAGAAAATCAAACAAAATATAAAAATTTTAAACAAATATAATATCAGTTTCGCAGATGGATGGATTGTGTGAACAGTGATATGAAAGAAAAGGAAGTTAGTGATAGTATGACTTTTGAAAGGATAGAATGGAAGAAAAAAACGTGTTGCGCCGACCCCAAGTAAGATGGGACAAGGGCAGGAAGATAATGATGAATATCAGTTTCGCCAAGACGCCGTTTTTTATGGCGGCGGCCGTATGGGCGGGATAGATTTGACGCAAAAGTCCAAGTTGGACTTTTCTTATCAGCGGCTTTGAAAACTTATAATTTCGTTGTCGATGAAGATAATTTAAGAATTTTTTCATATTTTTAGGGTTTCGTACCTCACAAGGAAAAAAAACGGAACACTTATGGGATCAGTTTGTTGTCCGTCTGTCTATCAAGACCTTTATCTTGGGAACGTGTGGCCCCTCCACACGTTCCATTTTTTTTTTGTAACTTAACAATATTACTGTTTTCATATTTATTCCTATATCTGTGCTATAAGATCTTGCTTTATGCCAAATTTTAGGACTCTGGGTCAACGGGAAGTTTCGTAAAAAAATATATTTCCTTGAGAGTGTCAAAATATACGTATCCACACTAGAGTGGGAGAAGTCTTTGGACGATTTCCCAACTGAAAAAGAAAACCCTTATAAAAAGAATATCATTTATAATATTATACACGTTATTAAGTCGTCCACATAAATTACTTCCTCCTTATGGTACCAACATAAGTAATTTACAAGGTTGTCATATACAGAGTCTGTTTTCTGTTAATATGGATGAGCTTAATGTAACATAGAGAGGCATACACGTGTCATACATCTTTATATAATATTTAAAAAAAAAACTGGGAAAGTGCGAGTTGGACTCGCGCACTGAGGGTTCCGTATAGACTTACTGAAAATTAGTGAAGAATGAATGAGTCTCGAAGATATTACCTAATCACAAAAGAGTTTCTTTTTGTGACGTAGCAAAAAAAGTTCTGATTTATTCCTAGACCTTACTTCATGCCATATTTCAGGATTCTAGGTCAACGGGAAGTACCCTATGAATTTTGATTCCATTGAGAGTATCTAAATATATGTTTTTTGCGACATAAACGGTTGTATCTTGTTTTCGTTAACTTAGAAGTTTGATTTTCACAGCTTTAAGGGACGCTGATCCGAATATATGGTTTTAATTTCAACTCGATACCTCCACGTGTCCTCAAAATAAAGGGTCTTGACAGACAAACAGATGGAAAATAAAGTGATCCTATGAGGATTCCGTTTTTCCCTTTTGAGGTACGAAACCCTAAAAAAGATCCTTAAATAATACTTTATCTGCATGTAGCTATCATACCTCTCCGCTTTCTACCTCCCCCTTCAGTGAATACTGGCGTGATGTTGACTTTATGTGACTCTGATTATTGACGTCAAAAGCCGTAATCAATCATTTTATCAATCAATCAATCTCTACTTATTGCTTTCCATTAGCAACAGGTTGTTTCCAAGTTGCTATAATCAAAATTTCATAATAATTATTATCGGTAAGTATTCTTGAAATCAATTAAGGAAATTCAATATTCCTTAGATTAAAAATATTCAAAATAAAAACCTTCAAAGAAACGTGAGGCCTAAGTAACCAAATATTTTCCTTAATTACCTACATACTCAACATTCTCTGACCAAAAAAATATTAATTTAACCACGCACGAAACACTCAAGATTATCTTGAAATATTTTTTTTCAGAAACCAAATATTAATCAAGGTTTCAGGGCATCCCAAAATAACATTCCTGTACGTAATAGTTATCCCAGAGGTTCGCAATATTGTGCGGGAAAACGTTCGAAAAGACAATATTATTTATCGTAAAATTTGTAGCAATTAACGATTAATGAAAATGCGGGTAGTTCGCGAACAGGTTCGGATGATGCGTGGGTGGCGCACATACAGGACGGTTTTGGGTATCGACTTTGTTACGAAAATAAAGGTAGTAAGGTAGTATTTAATCGTTTTCTCAATTTATTCCTAAATAAAATACAATTTGTGTACTAAAAATACTATTCTAGATGGTTTAAGATAAAAATAGCCACGAAGGGGATGGTGGGGTCTGTGTTCGCTCACGTCGCTCGCTCGCTTTGCTCGCTCGCTAAACCCCGTCGTCCTTTTCTAACCTAACCTGTCGGAGTCAGGGTGCCCCAAGTCCATTAATAATTGAAAAAGTTCACTAATATTTGGTGTAAAATTAGTATTTTTAGTAAAAAATTATATTTATGAAAGTATATTCTAAAATAATATTTTTTAATTATTGTTTAAAGATAATATGGCCATAATCACGTTGTTTGGCAGTCCGAATTCAAGACACCACTAAATTCTAATAGGATGTATCGTGATGCCATAAAATTACGGGGGTTAGTCGTATATTATGGATAACTTGTATATCGTATTATTAGAGGTATATTTTACGAATTAAAAGAAAAAAAAAACTAATTTTATTTAAGTCTCAGTATATTAATTTTTAAACCTCTAATAAAGCCTACTTTATGCTTCCATTCATAAAACCAACAGCTTTCATGAAATTCTGCGTAGGTGTAGCACCCCTCCTACGCACTCACCGCCCACGCCGGGTTGTCCGGACTTTCGTCATGCGTAATTGGCGATCTGATATGAATACCGTGAACGCTTTCAATGATCATAAATTCTTTGATGTTTTTCAATGAATTTGTATTTTATTTAAACGCGAGAAAGGTATTCATTGAATATTTTGTTGTTCAAGTAATTTTACGATAAAAATGAATATGGGTTTGTTTCGGTGTTTCTTTTTAGGGTCTGTACCCACGGCCTCATCTAAACTGATTTAAAAATTGACGTGTAAAAGTATTTTTTTAAACTTGTATGCAAAATAAATATCAGCATAAAATAGTTTTTATACCAATCTAACATTAATAGCTAAGTATTCAGTATTATAACTTAAGAGGTAGTTGGTAGGGCACCTTGAATGGTCTAGGTTGTCGACTGCGAATTGTTAGTTGGAATCTGAATGCGAGACATACCTACAGTACTTGGGTTTATGTCCAGCAGTGGACATCTTTTAGTGGTAATGATGACGGTGACTCATGAGTATTATAAATAAATAAATGCATCCATGTATAATAAATATATTAAAGTATACATATTATATGCTTGGAGATCCTTACCAGGTCATCGGTCCACCTTCTGGGAGGCCTTCCAACTCTGCGTCTTCCACTACATGGTCGCCACTCCAGAAACTTTCCTCCCAACGAAAATCTGTTCTGCGAGTAATGTGCCCTGCCACTTAAGTTTGGCGATTCTTCGGGCTATGTCAGTATCCTTAGTTCTCCTGCGTATATCTTCATTTCTGATGTGATCACGCAAGGAAAGTCAGAGCGTAGCCTTTTCCATTGGGGTGACTTTAAACCACTGTAAGTGATCACGTTTCGGAGCCATAGTCATCACTGGCAACACGCACTGGTAGACTTTCATTCTGAGACACTGTGGAATATTGACGACGTGATGAATACGCTCAACTCTTAAGTCGGGGCCCAAGTAATTGCCCCATGCAATGGCAGGAATATGATGGTCCTTGCGTGGCCAACAGTAACTGATACCCCGGGATCAACTGTTATTTTTATTATTTATTTATCTTTATTCCAAAAAGATAAGTCAATTATAAGATAAGCCCCACAAAACCGTTGCAATGGTTTGACTGTGGGGTCGCGGTCGGTGAGTCTCTAGACATACTTAAATATACTTAAAACATTTCTAAATAATATAATTTTAATTTGCGTCTAAATCTATTTGTGTTTGTTTCACTCCTTATGTCTGCCGGCAGACTGTTCAATAGTATTCTCTTTTCTAGTTAGTCTCTACATGATGCAGTATTCTAGCATGTAACTATGTTGGTTACTTATTATTTAACCTCTCGAGTGCAGAACTATTGTTTCAGGTAATGTTTGTGACACAACATCATACGCATGGTTTTCTGAGTAAATCGCGTGTGGGTGTAGTTCTCTGAATGTATTTCGATCTAACGACACATCGTCCACGCTACGGGTATCCAGAAATAATAGAAATAGACTGAGGAATGTCCTCAATTATTCCTTATTGTACGCCAAAACGTCATATACAGTGATAGTATATATAAATACGAGCTTACCTCAAAGTAGAAGTTTTTTCTAGCAAACCATGAGTGATAGAGAGAGATCTCAAAGCTGGAATCCAGCGTTCAAATTCAAATTACATAAAGTCACACAAAATTAGCCATTCTATATAAAGAGACAAAACAAGTGTGGGGCAAATACATTTTTTTTTGTATTCTCCATATGCAGAACTCATTTATTCCCGTAAGCTTGTGACGAGATTCAATTAAAAAATGAAGAGAGAATAGAAAATGAAATGCTTTTCTTTGTCTCTCTCTCACTCTGCTGCCCATATTCATTACATTCCTGCCCCCCTAGCCAAGTTACAATCATATCGTTCGCGCCGAACGCCTCGAGTAGGCCACGCCTCCGATTCCTTTGTTCTGACGTCATCTCAACGCTCAGTCACGTGGTCAGAACAAAGAAATCGGAGGCGTGGCCTACTCGAGGCGTTCGGCGCGAACGATACGATTGTAACTTGGCTAGGGAGGCTGGACGGAGAACGCTCAGTTCATTCCTTACGTCTATGACCAGAAGGCATTGCATCTTAGTTTGAATTTACTTTTTCGCAAAAAATATGTTCCATCCCAGTTTGCTACCAAAAAATTAAATAAGATTGATTGTTGAGGATGACAACAATTTTTTTTTCGTACACTGGCGGGTTTTATGCGTTATTATCTAGTCAATGACTTACCAACTTTCTACACAGCCGGGTGTGGAAAACGACCTCGTTAGACCAACTACGTATCCGAATATCCTTACTCAAAGATCCCCAGAGACAGCAACAAAGGGTAGGACTGCAATATATTGTCAAAATAAACCCCGTCGGTATCAGACGTGTGGGCCATCAAAGCGTTTCCTGGGACCGGTGCGTGAGACGTAGAACCGGCAGGAAGGACCACACAAACAGGTAGATACAGAAGGCCCACTCCATATAATCTATCAGGCTAACCTTTTTTAATTCAAAATTTTTGGGTCGACGGTCAATCTAAGCGCGTAGATAAACCTACATGAAGCGACAGCGTATTTGACCTCCATAATTCAGTTACTGTGATACAGGTGGTCACAATTACGGTTTTTGACTGGCTACCCGTAATTATGGACCACGATCTGCAAATGACAAACAAGGCAGACGGCTTAACGTCATTACGTTAGGGGTATTTGATATGTGCTGCAGACTTTTTTTTTCAAAGGGTTACCGTGGCTCTGGCAAATCAAAAGGGCAGCTGAAGTAACACAGGTTATGGCATAGCAAGAGGAATTATTATTTGATTTTTAACCTAAAAAAGGTGTGACTCTCTTAGGTTCGAAATAATACGCATATGTAAAGGCTTGTCACCTTCTATTGACACTTGTGTTTTATTATAGATTAATACAAATGCCATGCCAAATGTCAGTAGATGGTGTAGATGATCTTAAAACGTGCAAAAATGCAGGCATTACAGACACACTTCATGTGTAACAAGTGCAAGTGCAATCGAAAGTGGAATTTGTTTTAGACTGCCACACGTTTGCACCTGCCCCCTAGCCAAGTTACAACCGTTTCGTTTCGATTCTCTTTTCGTTGACTGGCTCGCGTCGGCCACGCCTCCTATTCCTTTGTTCTGACCACTTGACTGAGCGTTGAGATGACGTCAGAATAAAGGAATCGGAGACGTGGCCTACCTGAAGCGATCGACGAAAAGAGAATCGAAACGAAACGGTTGTAACTTGGCTAGGGGGGCTGATTTTGTTTGGTGTGTGAAGCAGATTTTCATATTATGATATGAAAGAAAAAGGGACCAGTGATAGATACAGGATAAAAAAAATAATACTAACTTCAAGTAACATGGGTAGGACGATGATCATGATGGAGTACCTTCTGTTCTCTTTCTATTTTATGGCAGAAAGTTTCGGTTCGTCGGTGAATAAGGCTTGCATTGTAGGTAGCGGAGATACGGCTCAATGCGTGGGAGTTGTTAGGAATCACATATATATGTCACTGAGTAAGGAGTTATTAAATCAAAGTGACTATGGTATTTGGGGAAAGGCTTTTAGCTAAGAATGGGACTAATATTTGTGTAACATAGCATAGTCGGCCTTATAATGTTCCCACTGTTGGGACTCAGGCCTCCTCTCTAGAAGAGGGAATGAGCAGTAATCCACCACGCGGGCCCAGTGCGGGTTGGTGTATGTCACATGTCTTCGATTTTTTGGTTCTAGGACATGCCGGTTTCTTCACGATGTGTTCCTTCACCGTTTTAAGAGCAGTGGTGATGAAATAAATTTTTCAAAGTAATGCACCTGGCTGGGTTTGAACCCACGACCTACAACTCGTAAGTCGGGGCCGTTACCACTCGGCCACCACTGCTCTTATATATAAATTTAATGTTATATAAACAATTACTGAGTCGTGAAGGTGTCATCCAGTTTGAACTGAGGCTAGGCAGGCAGGTTTTGTTCTTATGGCGAGAGTCCCCACTGAAACAGTAGGTTATTATTTGCCATTTGTCGTATAAAAAGAATTAGTCCTCAATTAGGACCTACCACAGTGTTGTCTTTTTAACCCAATGGTTGACTGGTAGAGAATGCTTTCTGGCATTAAGTCCGCCTATGTACCACCACTGTACATGAAGTTTAAATAAATAAATAAATTCGGGACAATTTGCCTGCTGCGGTCTTCCCGTCCGATAATAACTCACCTATCTTCAAGGCTAGAGTGAATAGGCTCTTAATAAACTAGTGCATCTCACTATCAACGATTGCATTACTGATTGTCATCAGGAGGGATCGCATTCAAGCACTAGTTAATGAATGAGAATGTATCTTCCGTATTTATGTGTGTAAATAAATTATAAATAAATATATTTTGATTAAAAGGTTTTTATGTTTTTCCTACCTTGATTATGCCTGGGCAGGTAATATCAGTTTGATTACACGTGGGCAGGTAAATTGATCACAGTAATTTAATATTATAAAGACAAAAGTTTGTGGATTTGTATGTTGTTACTTTTTTATTATTTGATATGAACCAGTGCTTGACTGCGATCCCACCTGATGGTAAGCAGTGATGCAATCGTTGATGGTGAGGCGCACTAGTTTACTATAAACGTATTCACTCTAGCCTTGAAGACACCCAAATTATAATCGGATGGGTCGACAACAGCAGGCAAATTATTCCAGTCTTTCGATGTACGCGGTATAAACGACGAGGCGAAACGCTTAGTCCGGACCGTTGAGGTTTCATCAACGCACGTAACATCTTCACGCTCGAATGGTTGAACGAATTTCGACGGAACTTTGCACACCGATAGATCATGTCCCGAAATAGCATTGAGGATAATTTTTATCTAGGGAATATGTTTTTCCTTGAGATAATTTTCGATTTTCCCGAGGACGAAACCGCTGGCTGTACCTTTATTTCAATTTGATTACGCGTGGGCAGGTAAGTTAATTTACCAATAACCCCTAAATAAAACTGAATAATTTCAAAACAATAGCAAAGGTTTTACATCTCAGAGTTATCTTTATGCAAATGAAACCATTTGGATGACCTTTTACAACCTTTTAGCCTTTGATCTGCCACCCCTATCGTGTCAGGTGTGCGGTCGGAACTTAATTGACCTTTTCAGTTTTAAAAATATATCTAAACTGGTTTTGTTTCAGAGATTTATCTAGACACCGACTGAAGATTCAGTTTTAATTTCGGGTTCGGCAGTTTCAGCCGAACAACTGGTTTCGGCTCTCAGTGTCCGAATGTTCGGCTCGACCAAAACTATCGTCTTTTATCTGATAGGGCCGTAGAAACTGATTGTCTCGTACGTCTATGTGTGTTATAATTTTTGTGTAATTATCGATTTATTCAATTATTCAGCATTTGATGAAGTTTATAATTATACCTACAATTAAGCATCACAATATATCGTGAAGAATGACAATATTGCAATATTATTTTAAAGTTTTGTCAGTTTTTTTCTGTTACTACGTTAGTTTCGGTTTTGTTTACGCCCCAAATTAGAAGTAGAGCCGAACACTTGTTTACGGTTTCGATTGTAAAATGTGTTTCGGTTTGTCACTACCCTTTTCATTTGATTTTAGTTAGTTGCAAATAAATAAAACATGGCAAATGACATGGCATGGCGTGATGATTTTAGGCAGTACCGTGCCAGATACCTTTATAGGGCCATTTCAAAAGCCTGGCTTATTTTAATAGAAAAATGTTCTATAAGTACTTGCACACAGTATCAAATTTTACTCAAACAGACACACATTTTTATGTTTTTATAGGGAAACATGAGATGGCAGATTAAGCCAGATACAAAAGCCTTTCGGTTAGAGCAAGATCGGAGATCGCGTAGCATTTTTACCATGCTGAGTGGCAACGTTGCATTAAGTTTCATAGTAGTAGCATATATCATATCTTATGATTTACGAATGAATCTTCAATTACGTGCGAAGTTTAAAGTTTAGATTTTTATTTAATTTAATTCGTTTGTTATGTTCCATGATTTAGATGTTAGGTGTTATGTGTTTTCACATAAAAGCCGGGCTTATGTACTTGTATTGCTCGCACATTCCTGTTTTAGGGTCTTTCTTTATGCTTTTATTGTACATAAACAAAATAGGACATCTGCCCTAGTTGCCTGTGGTTGCTTCTGCACTTTTTAGCTGTGAGAGCAATGATGGCCAACGCGTAAAGAAACGGACACCCTCGGGTAAGCAATGGGTAGCTCGCCGTCCGGCCGTCCAATAATCGTCCGGACCGAACGCAAGTCGTTGACAGCGCATAGCGTTCCATGCACTCCTCAAAGATATGTCAGCAAACCACAGGGGCTCAGCAGGGCCAACGATCCGCTAGGATCACTGGGGTTTTCTGAAAAGAAAAATCTGGGTCCTAGAGGGCAAAGGGCTACTAAATTACACAAGTGTAGTTTTAGTCAGTAAAAGTCTGATACGCCCTCCCGTACCACCCTAGAGCGCGAGATGTGGAGAAAAATAGCTCTACAAGTATTAAGAATACCTCATCTCAATCATTTGAAAACGAACAACATTAATATCACATAACGTTATAGGGAAACATTTATATGAAAAATGTGCTCTTTGATTTAGCAAGATACGACATTTTGCACTCGCATCACGTACATTGCGCACCGCGTGAGAAATGAAAGAACCTTTCACGTACAAACGCGACGAGGTATAACATATAACGACGTTTCATCTTAACTTTGGATTATATTAATTTTGCTTTTTTCTTTTTAATCGTTGTCCTACTCAAGCAATAACTTTTGTGTCCTAGATGCAACTCACACACACGAATAACTATCTGTAGGCTATGAAAATGTTTGTTCTGTGCGGAAATCGAATCCGCGTCCAGCAGCGTAGCAGCCGATCGCTTAACTACTGCATCAACATCAAGTGACATCACAGTTAATTTTCCTACCAAAGCACAGAAAAACTGATGTAATCATTTTACTCTAACTAAACTCTGATTGTATAAATAGCTTTTCAGGCCTCCTAGCGATTCGATTCTCTTGCGTCAAACGCTTCGAGTAGGTCACGCCTCCGATTCCTTTGTTCTGACCACGTGGCTGAGCGTTGACGTGAGAATAAAGGAATCGGAGGCGTGGCCTACTCGAGGCGTTCGAGTCAAGAGAATTGAAACAAAACTGTCTTAACTTGGCTAGGGCGGCAGAAGGTTAGACAATTGAATTTTCTCTTAGCCTTAATGCCAAACGCTAATTAAAAAATGTATGGTAATGACATTACCTGCGGAGAAATCATGTGACAAGAGACAGGTCCACATGGTGACAGGACCCAAGACAAATGTTTGAGTGATGAGCACGATCATTTGTTCTGTGTCTGGGTGAGATTTATCTGTAACTAGCTTTTATCCGCGGCTTCGCCCGCGTACATAATATATAGCCTATGTTACTCAAGAATAAAGCAGCTTTCTATTGATGAAAAAATTTTAGCAATCGGACCAGTACTTTCAGAGATTACATCCTACAAACAAAACAAAAAAGAAACTTTATCTTTTTATAATATTACTGTAGATAGTGTAGATGTATGTATTTAGAAATATATAAGTATGTTTATCAACTGATAAACATACTTATATATTTCTAGACAACTCTCTAGTACTCATAGCGCAAGCTCTGCTTAGTTTGGGACTAAATGGCGTTGTGTGAAAATTAAGGAATCATTATCTTCCTGCCATTGTCTCGTTTTATTTGGGGTCGGCGCAATACGTTTTTTTCTTCCATTCTGCCCTGTCACTCGTCAAGCTATCACTAACTTCATGAACGTTGTGGAATATTATTAAAAAAACCTGCTGATACCTGATAACTATAAACTATGATAGTAAATTATTTTGACGTCTATCCTATTTTCTACAACAACTATTCCCAAGTGAATTTGGGCTCAGGTATTTGACAAGCCTGCTGGGATACATTTTCATAGCAAATTATTATTTTGTTTCTACAGCATTATTGCAGGTGTCCTAATCATTCATATTGTATCCAATTAAGTAGAGATTCATCTCACCATCGCATAATCCACGTTATAAGAGGAGATTTGGATTAGGGAGAAGATTTTTCCATCCGATTCTTAAGGTCACGATGTACGGTACCGCTGTAAAGTGCAGTGATTAAGAGGGCCCTTCTCGTCCCGTCCAACACCAACCTGAGCATGATTTAAAAGCTTGCTGGTTTATCCAACACAATGTTTGATAAAAAGGTAACGCGAATAAAGAGGAATAATACCTGTTAGCATTTTGTAATTTTGACATTCATTCGAATATGTCAGAAAACTTCTTATTTTTTTAAATCTTAAAAATTTTTGTAAAATAAAAAAGCCATTATTCAGAATATTCGTCGAAAAAAAAATTTCTTTAATTTTTTTACATTATGAAGGGTTTCTGCAAGGGTTCATGCATAGCATATTTTTAGATGTCTTTTTTGTTTTAGTCTTACACAAATTTGTAATTTGATTTCAGTAGAAACATAGATAATATCCAAAATATTTAGAGAAAGATGCGTAAAAGCGTAGATAGATAGATATATAAGCCATTTATTTGTCACAATACAAGACATACACGAAAGCACAATTAAATTATAATAACTAAATACTACAAACTTGTAAAGATACAACAATAGAGAAATACAGATAAGTGACACTAGTGACAGCGGCTAACCGCGATTATGCGAGTCAAACGTTAAAACGCGATTAGTTTTATTGGTGAATTCCACCCTTAGTAGTTATACAAATATCAACAACATCGACAAAGAAAAAAATATAAAACACGTAGGTACTTAAAAAAAATAAAAAAAAAACACTTATGAGCGATTATATGAAAATGTACCTCGGGAACGAAGCTCTTAAATTACACATTTGACTTTTAGTTAACGATTTATTGAATAGGTACCAAGAAAAACTCACCGATTCCTGGAACCAAGTAACCACATTTGTCAACATCCATTCCTTCGGGAATCAAACGCGTACCGAATTTACGTCACGTGATATCAATCATGTATATTTACACCACTATTCACTATATATAAACGAAAGAAAAACAAGCCGTTTCCATTACGTCATCATTCTTGTAAATGGAAAAATTCACAGAATTGGCAGCGTCTAGATATGTCACTACTAATAATTATGTGTAGCTTAGAAGTGGGATTTCCTGCCGGAGTCGGTGTTTCCTGATGGCTACAACCTTAAGGGTATTAAAGTCAACCTATTCAGGTTACTTCTAGGCAAGCGTGCTCCATCGTCGACCAAGTTATCGCTTACCACCAGGTGAGATAGTTGCGGACGGTGAACCATGGGTGGCTCACCGAAAAGTTTTGACAGTGCCGACTCCAGCAATAACTACCGAAGTGTCTGTGTGCTCTGTTTATTACCAAATCTATTTACAAATATACCAAGTAACTCCCACGCAACTGTCACAGAGGTAATTTGCTTTATAGGTAGGGCTTGTTCAGCGTGATATTTCGGTTATGAATAAAAAATAGTAACAATTTTCGAAAATGTTAGGGGCTGTAGTATATTAAATCAAAGAAATAATTAATAGTTATTTATTTATTTATTTAAACTTCATGTACAGTGGTGGTACATAGGCGGACTTAATGCCACAAATCATTCTCTACCAGTCAACCATTGGGTTAAAAAGACAACACTGTGTTGTAATCATTGTATTAAAGAAAATAATTGTATTAAGACTCCAGACAGAGAGGTACTATGAGACAATGCGTCGACCATTTTCGTTAATAACAATTTATTAAATAAGAATGGTATCGCATTGCACATATTGACTGGCCTGTTGGCCTAGTGGTTAGTGGCCTTGACTGTTATGCAGGAGGTCGGGTTCGACTCCCATCCAAGACAAATGTTTGTGTAATGAGCTCTATTATTTTTTCTGTGTCTGGGTGTAAATTATCTATAATATATATATTTAGAAATATATAAGTATGTTTATCAGTTGTCCAGTACTCATAACACAAGCTCTGCTTAGTTTGGGACTAGATGGCTTTGTATGAAAGTTGTGGAATATTCTTGTAATTTTTTTTTGATCGAGTATAGGTTACATAAAATAAGGTTAGGTTCACTTTAAGGGATCTTCTTGAAGGAGCAGGTCATATATTATTTCCGTCTCTAACCTAGATAATAGTTTTTAAATAGCGCAACATTTGTCTAAAACTAAAAAGTCACACGTCAATATACAACCCGCCCCTGATCGTTCCCGGTGCAAAAGTGCCCATAATACTGGCCGCATTACCTCGCTGGATAGCGATGGCCATCCTTTGCACCAAAAACGACCTGGACCGGGAGTCACCCGTTGCCTCCCAGAGCCTACGGCCTAAATCCCCCACAAAACACTTTGCCTCCGTACTCCAACTGCCCAGAGTCTCCACAGCAACAGGCACAAAATGGTAAAGCTGCACCAAGGAAGCGTACTTCAGCCTTTTTTTAAAGCAGGCGTCTTCAGCGGCGGCAGAAGCAGTGTGCATGGTGCGACTCAGGTGACTGGCGGCGACAGTGCTGACGCAAGTTGCGTCCCAGATCAGGCACTTCCCGTTCTTCCACGGCACCAGAGTCAGCCCATCCGGCCTCTTACCGTCAGACCTGCTAAGACCTGGAGGCTCAAGCACGCAGGGGATGTTTGCCGTTTTTAAATTAAATATATCCAGGAACAATCAGACATATTACAAAAATGTCTTCTGTCATTGTAAAGAAATACACCGCATGATTTTCTACCACTTACACAGAAAACTCTAGCCATATTTCACCAGTCCCACAACAAACTAATTCAGCTATTTCCGAACAAAAAGCCCCGACTGCTTGTAAAAACTTAAAATATTCGGTTTTCTTTTCAGCAATTAAAATTTCAGCCGTGATTCAGGCCGTTCGTGTTTCAAGAAAGCAGTCGGTCAAAAAAATCTTTGCTAACACGGAAACCGAGTTGAAACATGTGACTACCTTTACTTTGTGTTATTTTAATTACTTGGCGACATTATATATGGCTTCGGCACGACTTTCACTAAGGGTACGGTTTTTTTGAGTGTTTTTTCTTGACGAAGTTCAAGTAGTATTCTAAACAAATATTTAGGTATAGAAGGTAATCTCGGCCTCATAATGTTCCCACTGTTGGGTCTCAGGCCTCTTAGGAGAGGGAACGGGCCGTAATCCACCACGCGGGCCCAGTGCGGGTTGGTGGATGTCACATGTCTTCGAATTTTTGGTTCTAGGACATGCCGATTTCCTCACGATGTTTTCCTTCACCGTTTTGAGAGCAGTAGTGATGAAATAAATTACACGAAGTAATGCTCCTGGCTAGGTTTGAACCCGCGACCTACAACTCGTAAGTCGGGGCCGTTACCACTCGGCCACCACTGGTCTTAAACAAATATTTTTAAAGATGATTAATTGTTTCTATGTATATTGGAAGTGGACGAGCAGATTCACCTAACACAAGCATGTTCTTCCTTAAAAGGTGATCTCTAAATTATGTTTCTATAAGTAATATATAGACGCACCGTGGTTGTCTCACGCCATGGCAGTACTGGTCAAGTTACCTTAATTTTATTTTCGTTCATTTTTTTTCCTCAATGGCTAATCTAATGTTTTGTTTACTGACATGGTTGGGTATTAAGAATTCTGTTACTTACAACTTAAAAACTTTTTGGCCTAGTTTATTATTTATTTATTGAATACTTTATGCACAAACGTACAGCGGCGGACTTAATGCCTTAGGCATTTTCTACCAGTCAACCTTAGGGTATGCAGAAATAAATAGTGGTAGGTGCAATAAGAGAGAGAAAAGGCGAATAGGTACAAGAATAGATATACTAATAAACTATCTACATATATATCTACACCAATAAAGTCAAACAATTGGTTCAAATCGACAATTTGAAAACATTAGCGGTGTGATGACACTACTGCCAACTTCTTACGAATTAGCTCGCGAACTTTGGTTTTGAATGTTAATCGATTTGTTGCCATCCTAATCTCTTAGGGGAGCGCATAATACCATTAATAAACAACATTTTTTTTTTGCATTTATACATCTCAGGACCTGGAGGTCCTGGATCTTTGGAAGGCTTACGAGGGGCCGAAGCCAACTCGCAGAGGCTTTAGATAATTTTAATGGAACGTGATACGAACCGACGATTATCCCTGTACGCGCTATGCTAGTGCACCTAAGAACAACCTCTGGTTGGTGAAAAACGATTGCGGCTTGTGGAAAAAAAAGATAACAGGGCTATGGTTTTTGAAGTCGAAACTGGATTGGTAACCTGGAACTATGTTAAGACTATGGCTCCTACCTGAACAATGTTATTAATATCATCGATAAATGACAGGGGTTGACTTGCACACTTAATAAATGGGGCCCCAAAAAACGGTCGCTAGCACGAAGTGACGTAGTAACAAGAGGGCAACGTATCCTGAGGTGCTTGAGGAGTGGAGAAGTTATACCACGGCAATCCCGGAAGTACGGTCAAGATGTCTACCAGCACCTTACTCGATTATACATCTTTCTCCCAAACACGTTTGCCCTTGCGAATCTCCACTTAAGCCAGCCAATAAAGGCACGAGAGAGGTGGGAGTTCTGTTCCACGTCAGTGTTCACTACGTCCGGCCAATAAAGGCAAGTCGGAGATGAAGAACACGAATTCTCCCGGGAGATTGGGTTCGTGGGGTCGCTAATGTCCAACAGTTCGCCACAAAACTGCCCTGCGGACTGTATATCTCTTAGTCTGGTCCCTCACCCTAGGCATGTTACGGTAAAGCAAACGCTACTGATACAGACCTAGGGTTTATAGGAGCGCGAATTTTAATTTTAATATGATTTATATGGCATGTCAATTACTTTTAATTTATTTAATATTAATTATTTAGAACCGTGTATTCCTGGTTATACATAAGCAGTGGTTGCCTACAACTGAGTATCCAATTGAGGATAAGGTTAAGTGTACCAATTTTTATGTCTGTAATGATTATTATTTGGTTATACTCATTGGTAATCCATAAATAAATAATACTAATCAAAGGTAGGTTTTTTTTTAGGTTAGAAAATCATCTAATGACAAATCTCGCTCTTGGGCGTAGCGGGAGATAGTGTCAGACTTTCACTGACTAAAAACCCACTCCTGTTCCTTCTTTGCCTTCATCCCGGGGCCCCGAGCTTCGCTTTCACACAAGTATTGTTCAAAGAAGAAGAAAAAGACTCCATAGTTTTCTGGGCCAAGACATTTCAGCTAGTTGCTGGGTTAAAAAATACGCATGAAAAATAAATATTTTATCTAACCATCAATAAAAATGCAAAAATTAAAAAGGCTGGTAAAACAAAAGAGGTATAAACCATTTTTAACAAAACTCTTTCGTAAAAATGCCTTTTTCTATAGCAGCCTTTTGATCGTGATGGACTTTGACATTTAAGTCTACGTAGTAGGTACTTTTTTTCTAAATACCATCAGCTTTGAAGCCTTATAAATTCGTCGTTGAGAGCCTTTTGCGGGATTTTTTGAGTAGAGTTCAGTGGCTATTTTGATCATTCACAAATTGATTTCTAGTGGATATTAGGTGTAGTTTTGTATCTCAAGTAGAAACTTATAAGCCTATATTTATATTACTCGTATAGGCTATAAGTAACAATTTAGGGTATGGGTACTGGCTTAGAGCTTTTATTATAGATTTATGTATTTTATACTAAAAAAAATACACGGTTAGACAGACTATGAAAATAAAATCACGCAAATAAGCTAGTTGGGGAAAATTCGATCTCGCAAAATCATATTTTTTTTAAGTTAGTGTTGTTTTCGTTCCAATAATAATAATAAAAACGCAGCGTTGGAAGGCCTCCCACAAGGTGGACCGATGACCTGGTGAGGGTCGCGGGAATTCGATGGATGCGAGACGCACAGGACCGGTCATTGTGGCGGCATTTGGGGGAGGCCTATGTCCAACAGTGGACGTCTTTCGGCTGAAATGATGTAATAATAAAAAAAATTATTGCTGGATTGTGTGAAGAATGATATGAAAGAAAAACGAGTTAGTGATAGTGTGACGAGTAATAGGACAGAATGAAAGAAAAAAACGTGTTGCGCCGACCCCAAGTAATATAAGACAAAGGCAGGAAGAAGAAGAATAATATTTGTATATTTTAAGTATTGTGTTTTTATATTATTGAACTTAGTATATAAGGTATTATTATATAATATTTAAAAAAAAAAAGTATAAAACTTAAAAAGAAAAATAATCTAGTTGTACTTACCTACATCATAGTTATTATGATAATAATACCTTATATACTAAGTTCAATAATTATCATAATAACTATGATGTAGGTAAGTACAACTAGATTATTTTTCTTTTTAAGTTTTATATTTGTATGTGAGTTAATTTTAAGACCGCACTATCGCATTAGGTATTTACTTGTAATTATATAATAATTTTTTAGTAAGGGTGAAAATAATTTTTTTTTTCGTTATCCCACACTAGCAATAATTACTCCGTACCGTGAGTCCTGCGTTTGCAAACATGTAAACTCACAAACATAAGGCACCCAGAACTGCAACCACTTTCTGTAGGCCAGAGGCGCCGGTTTTTAGAAAACCTCATGAGTATGCCTCATGTATGCCTAGCAGTATGCCTCACATATAACCTCATGGTAATATTTGATGGACTCGAAAAAGTGGCGAAGTGTGAGAAAAGAAATGTACACTGATCAACCGAAAAATAAATAAATGTCCTACTTACATACTGCGTACATAATTACTAATTATGTTTGGAAAAAATATAAAATGAAACCATTTTATAAAAATGAAACTAGGTAGTTTTTAGTATCAAGAAATATTATAATTTATACGTAACCTAAAAGGCGATTACTGATCTGTTTCTTGATGTCTATTCTCAGGGGTCCTCGGCACCCACTGTATATTTCTCACAGCACACCCCTGTATTTGATAATAATTTCAGTCTAATACCTTCACGTGTTCCTGAGAAAAAGGGTCTTGACAGACGGACAATAAAGTGCTAGTGGAACCCTAAAAAGGTTGGGAATCACAGTTTTCAAGGTAATGCTTTCAAAACTCTGGTCTCGGTTCTGCTTTGGGAGCAGTGGTGGCCGAGTGGTAACAGCCCCGACTTACGAGTTGTAGGTCGCGGGTTCAAACCCAGGCAGGCGTATTACTTTGTGTAATTTATTTCATCACCACTGCTCTCAAAACGGTGAAGGAAAACATCGTGAGGAAACCGGCATGTCCTAGAACCAAAAATTCGAAGACATGTGACATCCACCAATCCGCGCTGGGGCCGCGTGGTGGATTACGGCCCATTCTCTCTCCTAGACAGGAGGCCTGAGTCCCAGCAGTGGGAACATTATAAGGCTGACTATGCTATGCTATGCTTTTAAAATTTAACTATACTGTGACGAAGAAATTAATGAATGAAGTAGGTTGACCTTTGAAACTTACTTACTTACGGTTAATAGTATTATAATTTTATCGTATGGGTACGGGAGATAGCGGCAGATGAATGGAGGGCATTCGTATGCCTGACTGTAAACTCTGACCTTTTGCTCGTCGTAGTGATGGGTAAATTATACTCTGCAGTTATAATATACTCACATAGCAATAGGTTTATTTCTGGGTAATCGAAATTGAACACTGTTTTGTTTTTTTAATTAGTCAAATATAAAACAAACAATAAAACTTTCGATTTTTTTTAGAAATAAGCAGGAACTTTGTGCTTTTCTATCTGTATTGTTCTTTTAGATTTTTTAACAAAAAAAAAAAAAACTGGTCAAGTGTAAGTCGGACTCGCGCGCCGAGGTTTCAGTACAAATCCACATATGTAAATAGTTCAATTCTTGAATATTACAGGAATATTATTCTGACGAATATTGGTCTCGAATATTATTATGAATCGTAAAAAATAATTATTTTGTGACGTATCTACAACGGTTTTCAGTCTTTTTTTTATTTGTGCTAAGAGACCTTTTTTATTTTTAAGGGTGGAAATCATCCAATGACTTCTCCCGCTCTGGGCGGAGAGTGAGGGCATGTCAGTCTTTTACTGACTAAAACCACACCTGTGTCCTTCAGTTGCCCTTTGCGTTCTAGGACTACGGGTTTCCTTGTTTCTTGCAAGAAAAAATACTTCGTTGATTATTATTATTATGATATTCTACCTATACGCACGAAACGTTTTGGGAACACATTCATTGTGCGTACAGCTAAGGAGTGGAATTCCTTGCCGGAATCTGTGTTTATGATGGCTGTCACCCGAGAATCTTTAAGTCAAGAGTAAGCGCGCTCCATCGTCGACAGCTTCGTCGCTTTCCATCAGGTGAGATAGCGGTCAAGTGCGAACCTATCAAGAATAATAATAAACAAAAAAATATTCTAATATAAAATTATTATGATATTATAATAAGAATCACAGAAAAATAAAAAAAATCAAGATTTAAGGCAATAAAAGTAGCTCTGTCCTGCGGATTCACTCCTGTGTCTCGCAAGACTGCATTTTCTCGGAATAGTAAGACACCAATAAACCCATGATAGTCAAGCTATAATAGAACTGTCAGCGATATTTTAGCACTTACTTTCTCCAAATAAATAAACCAATTAAACTATTTCTCACATTATAATTCTAGTTTAGCTGCTAGTAAGTCCAGCTGACCGGTACCTATTTCTATCTCCATTTTTAAATATTATTATAAAACTAGCTGACCCGGCAAACGTTGTTTTGCTATGTATATAAAAAAAAAATTACCTAAAATTAAAAAAAAAAAAATAGATGTCCGATTCTCATAGATACCGGATAAGCACAAAAAATTTCATCAAAATCGGTCAAGCCGTTTCGGAGGAGTATGGCAACGAAAACTGTGACACGAGAATTTTATATATTATAGATATTATAATCACAGTCAAATATAGCCTATGCTTAAGGAATAATGTAGCTTTTAATTTGTAAAATAACTTTCAAAATCGGTTCAGTAGTTCCAGAGACTTACTTTCTAAAAACACACTAAAAGCCTTTTTTGGCTCTTCGTTTGGCTGAGTAATTCAGCCAAACACCAAACAGCTTTACAAGCTACTCAATTATTTTTGGGATTAACGTTGAAGTAAAACAAATATTTTCTTCAATTTTCCCGCTTTTTAAAGACTCTACGTAAACATTTACTTTTTCTATTTACAAAACAAATACACTTTCATAATAACTTAACAAACAACTTTATTTTACTACAAAAACAGTAGACGTAACATATTGCGTTTAACACAGCGTCGACTGACAAATGGATTTTCTACTTTATTTTCACATTTCAGAGTATAATTTCTAATGGCACGTGACTTTTTCATACATAAATAATTCAAAGGATTTTCAATTTTAACATGTAGCTTTCAAGGTACAACTTGGAGTGATGTTAGAATATTTTTTTGCTCGTCTAGAGTTGATTTCGTGATCGTATGATATGATTTATGCAAGAGGTCGATAGGTGAATGACCTGTAAAGGGTATTTAATTTAGAAATATTGTTTTAAATATTTATTGAACCATTACTGTAGAACTGGATAAGTAGGTACTGTGCAATCGCGGGATTGTGGACGACGAGCAATAGGTAGCTAGACGTCCGCCTGCCTGATAAGGACTAGACCCGATTTGGCGGCGCGTAGTTTTCGTTTTTTTTTAGGGTACCGTACCTCAGAAGGAAAAAACGGAACCATTTTTAGATTACTTTGTTATCCGTCTGTCTATCTGTCAAGGCATTTTATCTCGAGAACGCGTGGAGGTATCGAGTTGCAATAAATCCAAATACTTAACTCGGCAGTCCTTTGAAGCTACGAAATGATCTAACTATAAAATTAATGAAAAAATAACCTAAATCGACATTCTCAAGGGAATCAAAATTCTTAGGTTCCCATTGACCTAGAAACCTGAAATTTGGTATGGAATAAGGTAAAGTGCTATGAGATAGCACAAATAAAGAAAAAAAAATCTGAAAACTGTAAATTTATAGTTACATAACAAAAAAAAAACTTTTTTGCGATTACGAAATATGTTCTTTTTTTGTTTACCTTCATGATGGTAAGCAGTGATGCAATCGTCGATGGTGAATCGCACTTGTTTATTAAAAGCCTTTTAAAGATATCTAAATTATAATTCTAAGGGAAGACCGCGTAGTGTTCCATGCGAGCCTCAAAGAGATGTCAGCTAAACTAAAGGGGTCCAGTAGAGCCATGCCTACTAGGGCTTCGGGAACATTTGAAAGCGTGACCGTGAAACTCTAGAACTCAACGAGTAACTGAAGGATACAGTTGGGTTTTGGTCACTAAAAGTTAACATAGAGACATGAAATCAACAGCATTCCTACTCTACTTCTGAGGCGCGTTTTCATGAATTTGAATAATGTTATTTTCAAAAATGTGATTTAGAAAATAAAACTGTTTTCATAGGTAAGTTTGTACGGAACCCTCAGTGCGCGAGTCCGACTCGCACTTGCCGGTATTTTTTTAAAACTTTGCCCCACATTAGGAATTACTTCGGTATATCGGGTGGGTTCACAAACATGTAAACATACATACACAAGACGCAGACCCATCGCAGATCTGTAGGCCATGTTATGGTGTAATTGTAGTAAAGTGTTGTAACACTGCGATGCACGCTAGTTAAACTTATAATGTAGAAAAAACTCATTAAGGTCACAAGCACAACATAGAAACACATTTTTTATATTAATTCTAACCTATTTTACTAGGAAATCTGAAAAATGATTTATGAAAAAAAAAACACAGAAATATAGCGTGAGTTTACCCTATAGTAGGCTGCAATATGAAGAGTCTTAAATGGCAATATTTTAATGATATTATTCGGGGAAAGAGTTACCGTGGCCCTGAAATACGAAGAGTGCCTGAAGGAATGTAGATGGGTTTTAGTAATTTTGACCTTTCCACTCGCTCCACCTAGAGCGCGAGAAGATATTTGTTTTTTTTTATTAAAGCTGAAAGTAAATTTTTCTTCAAGCGTAAAATTCGGTACTATTACTTGAAGTCCTCTCAACCTTAATTGTCTTCGTCAGAATTATTATTAGGATTTGATATTGACACTTCATAATTTACTCAAAAATTAAAAAAGTCAAAAAGTATAACAATAGAAGTCTTGCAAATTTAATCAAAATTCTAAATAACGACAATTTTTTTCAAAAACTTTTAAGGGTTTAAAAAAACCACGTATTTCCTGCAACAAGTTTTGTAAAATATTTGAGCAAATCACGGAATTACCGAATGCTAACAGAGTTTTCAGGCGTTATCTCTCTTTTTACGCGTTGCCTTTTCTTCAAACATCGTGTCGGATTACGTTAGATGAAGTAACAAGCTTTTAATCCATGTTCGATGTTGACGATAAGCGAGTGAAAAAGGACTCTTTTAAAGATACTGGCAACGTCGTAAGCCCAGTTAATTAACACAAACACTATTGTATGACAGTCCAAATAGTTCCAATTTGTGACTGTCTCACTATCTGGTGCAACTTGCTTCATTTGTTATTCAGATTTATTCTAATTGCCGTATCTCTGAGAACTTGGTTTGAACTGGTTTACGACGAGAGATATTTAGGCAATGAAGTGACAGTGTTCATTTATGCGTGTCATGTACGGGACTGTATGGGCAATATTTCACCGGGATACCATGGCGGCGCGACCAGTTGCGCCGCCATGGTGTCCGTAAGCTACTAAACTAGACATTGTACAGACACCAGAGTCGCTACACCACGTTGAGACAGTATCAAAATGGACCTTAAGTGCACGCGTCCGAGCTGGTCGCACCGCCAAATCGGTTGTACAACCATACGGACTGGTGTCCGTTGCGTTGCCGATACGTTGATACTACAAATGTATACAACTCACCACCAGGTGAGTAACTCTCTATAGAGTTGTATACATTTTGTTGGTAGCGGCGACTGGTCGCGCAACCATGATGTCCCGGTAAAATATAGCCCTTAGAGCACGTACCTTATCTATTATAGTTACAAGAAAACGTTCCCAGGAGATCCGTTCCATAACTTTTTCAAATATTCTGAACTGCATTCATAGATTTTGGAAATACAGTCATTAAAAAAATACGAAAATATCAAAAATAAAAATTCTATGCTTTTCGATCCTATGTCATGTTATACTAACACAAATTGAAATTGGGAATGAAATATCAAAGAATAGAAAAAAAGCTTTAATAAAGGTACAGTGAAGATTATGTTTATTGTAGCACATATTTATTTATTGCTTATAATGATTTAAGAATATTAAAAAAGAACAAAATTGAGATTGCTCTTTTTTAGAGTTCCATACCTCAAAAGGATGGGCACGCCATAACCATGGCGGTAAGTCCCCTCTTTGAGGAGTGGCTGGAAAGACCACATGGCGTCCTTACCTTCCGTATGACGCAGGTCCTCACGGGACATGGTAAGTTCGGGAGATTCCTGCACCGGATTCGTGCGGAAGAAACTCCTGGGTGCCGCCACTGTGTGGACCGTCCGGAGGACACGGTGGAGCATACGGTGGAGGTGTGCCCGGCCTGGACAGAGCACCGCCGTGTCCTCGTGGGGGCGATCGGCGGCAGTGATCTCTCGCGCCGGGCCTTGGTACAGGCCATGGTCCGGAGTGAGGATGAGTGGCAGGCGGTCGCCTCCTTCTGCGGAGCAGTAATGCTAGCAAAGGAGGCGGCCGATCATGTGAGACAACGGCCCTCACGCCCTAACCGCCGCCGGGATTCCGATCCCGATTGCCGGCCACCGTAGGCGCGGGCTTGCGGACGGCGAGTAATGGGTGGCTCGCCGTCCGACCGTCCGGTAACCAAGCCCAAGTCGTCGACGGCGCGTGCTGTTCCACGCGCGCCTCATGGAGATGTCAGCAACTGTAGGGGCCCAGCAGGGTCAAAGCCTACTGGGGCCATAGGTAGTGTGAAAGCGAAGCCCGGGGCCCCGGGATGAAGGCAAAGAAGGAACAGGAGTGGGTTTTTAGTCAGTGAAAGTCGATACGGCCGTTTATGTCGCCAAAAACGTGCATTTGGACACTCTCAAAGGAATCAAAATTAATTAAAATTTAAAATTTAAATCGGGTACCCGTTGACCCAGAATTCTAAAATTTGGCATAAAGCAAGATCATATCACCTTTACGTACAAAACGTTTTAGGACAACATTCATTGTGCGTACAGCTAAGGAGTGGAATTCCTTGCCGGAATCTGTGTTTCCTGATGACTACAACCCGGGAATCTTTAAGTCAAGCGTGAATAGGTTACTTCTAGGTAAGCGCACTCCATCGTCGACCGCATCGTCGCTTTCCATCAGGTGAGATAGCGGTCAAGCGCGAACCTATCAAGAATTAAAAAAAAATAGTATTGATTTAGAAATAAATCTGAAAACATAAAATTTGTCGTTACGTCACAAAAAAAAAAACATTTTTGCGATTCGAAAAATCTTCGAGACTCTATTTGGAAATTGAACTATTCACATATTATGTAGGTAAATTTGTACGGAACCCCTCAATGCGCGAGTCCGTCTCCGATTTTTTTAAAATGGAAGTTTATTTTCGTAAATCTTATAACATTTTTGGTTCCTTTGGCAATCAATAATCATTTCAGCCGAAAGACGTCCACTGTTGGACATAGGCCTCTCCGAAATGTCGCCACAATGACCGGTCCTGCGCGTCTCGCAACCGTCGGATTCCCGCGACCCTCACCAGGTCATCGGTCCTCCTTGTGGGAGGCCTTCCACCGCTGCGTCTTCCGGTACGTGGTCGACATTCAAAACTTTTCGTCCCCATCGACCATCTGTTCTGCGAGCAACGTGCCCTGCCCACTGGCAATCAATAAGCCACTACGCATTAAGCTCTTAAATTGTAACTCACTATCTGAAGTGATACCATTTAACAGTTTGATAACATGATGGTAGATATTGTGACGAGAGCCAAGGGTGCGACATAGTTAAAAAGAATCACCGTGACCTTAGAATGAAAAAGGACAACTAAAGAAACACGAATGGGTCTTAGTCAGTAATAGTGTGATATTCCCAGACCTGAAGAGCAGATTTTGTCAGTTACATGTATGCTTACTTTAAGCACAATGTTCCAACCTTCCAATAGAAACGCTATTTTAAACTATTTCTACAAAACGACGCCCTCTACTTACAACTTGGTCTTCAATTTTCTTGGATTCAAACTTAAATTCCATCTCCCCAATACACGAAAACGCAATTTCCATGACTACTTTACTTTAGTAAACTTTAGATCTCCTCACAGGTTTAGGTATTTCGAATAATCTGAATGTCTGGACGTTCGAATAAGGAATAATTCGAGTTGCCAGACGCGATTAAATCCTTGAAAATCGCACTCAATCGTTGCAAGTTCGTTCAGTGAACTTCAAAAGAATGTTGTTCCGATTTAGTTCCTTTGAACGAGAGTTCATAATTGAATTCATTCGTTATTCATCGTGAATGAATGTGGTGATTGAATGGGATGGAGGAATTAATGATTGATTGTATAGTGCGGTAGAGGAGTTATTAATTGGTGTCGTATCTATTTATTCATTTATCTTTGACGTTATATTTAAAAATATATGTGTAATTGGTTTATTGCGCGTATATTTTCGTATCCTTTGCAAGATTACATTGCATTTTGGAGAGTGTGCGTGGAAATTGCATGACCCCATCTCCTTTCTACCATCAGACAACCCGACGTACGGTTAGTATCCGCCCTTACGTTGTTGAAACTTTTTACGGTCCTGACTAAGCGCTTCATCATTTATACCGCTTATATCGAAGGACTAGAACAATTTGACTGCTGCGGTCTTCCCGTCCGATTATAATTTAGGTTTCTTCAAGCGTAGAATGAATAGGCTCTTAATAAACTAGTGCGCCTCACCATCAATGCTTGCATCACTGCTTACCATCAGGTGGGATCGCAGTCAAAAAATCCTTTGCAAGAATATAAGCAAACTAGCTTCTGCCAACAGCTTCATCTGTGTTAAAGTAGATTTGGACCTAAAACTTTGGACTCCCGTTTAAGAGGGTTCTTTTTCACTCGCCTATCGTCAACATCGAGCATGGTTTAAAAGTTTGTTACTCCATCTAACGCAATCCAACGTGATATTTGATAAAAAAGTAACGCGAAAAAAGAGAGAACGCCTGAAAACTCTTGTTAGCTATTCTACAAAACTTGTTCAGGAAATATGTATTTTTTTAAAAGTTTTTGAAAGAAATTCTCGTCATTCAGAATCTCGATTAAATTTGCAAGGCTCCTGTTATTACACTTTTATGACTTTTTTAATTTTTGAGTAAATTATGAAGTGTCAAAGTTCATACAAAATAGCAGATTTTCAGAGGTCTTTATTGGATTAATTTTGCACAAATTTATAAATTCATTTCTAAAGCCTAGATAATATCCACAAAATAGTGTGTTACCAAAATATCTATTAAAAATGTGAATTAACGTCATAATCGCGTAAGAGCGGTTGTATAAAAAACAGTGAAAATGTACGTCGAGTTGCCTTACCTTATGGGGTAAATTTTGGAAAATCCCCTTTTGGAAAATTAGTGCTCCCCTACGTCATGAAAGGAAACCTTGTGCAGAATTTCACGCTCCTAGTCTTAGTAGTTTCAGATGTGCGTTAATATGTCAGTCAGTCACTTTCTCCTTTTATATAAATAAATTTCTTCGGGTTCTTAGTCGCTTCACTCTTGTCAGAGTGGTCGTCGTTATTACGAAGGTATCTCTCCGAAAGTTGTCAGGGTACGCCGAAAGACTTTCCGCTACTTTTACCTGCTGGTAATCTTCCGGACGCACTTGTTTCGGTCACCAACAGCCTATACGTTCCCAATGCTGAGCAAAAGCCTCCTCCAACTTTTTTCGAGCCTCTTCGAACCAGCCTTTGCCGTAGGCGCCATCATCATCTCGCCATCTCGTCCCAGGTCGATCTCGGCGGCATCGTCGTTCCTCAGGTATTTTGTGGAGACTCTTACCCAACAGTCAGAGTGCATGCATCTGATGTGATCCGCCCAATCCTATTTTAACCAAATGTCACAAAATATAAAACGTAAATCGAATTTTCTGTGGATCGTCGAGTGGATTTGTCCACACATTTTTCTGTTGACTTTATTGAAACTGCCCTATATCGTAACTCACAGTTATTTTTCCAGTTAGCCTATTGATTTAGTGATTAAAAAGGTTAGGCTATTGTCATTTGTTCAGCTTTTCTGTTTATTTTGGGTACAAAGGACATTCGAAAGGATAAAAAATCTAGGACTTTTAGCTGATGACATTCGGAATTTTTCTGAAAATGGTTCTAGGTTAAGGGGGGATTCATTCTTGATTCTATTTATTATCGATGTGTTTTTATTAAATAAATATTAATAATAATTTATTGAATTAAAACATTTTGTACACTCAAACACTTACAAACAACACATAGAACAAACAGATATTAGAGAACAAGAGCAATTAGAGTCAGAAGTAACAAGTAAGTATTTCTAATGAATCTGGTACCCAAGGAAAGATTTAACTTGTGTTGTGGGTACCAGGATTCTTGCACTATTTTTACATTAAAAGAAAAAAAAATCCAAAGCCAAAAGGTCAATATCAAAATTGAGCCCTTCATTTGTGCAAGTGTGGTGCATGTGACATTGTGACTTTGTGAAGTAGTGTGATGTTTGTGCAAAGAATGTTCATGTGTAGGTCGTGTATTACTGAAATTATAACCTCAAGAGCTCTTCTGTTTCATTATAACTCAGCATTAAGCTAACATATAAAGCTACCATACCAATTGTTTTTTTTTTAGGGTTCGCAATCTTCAAATAACCCAGATCAGAGTCAACCAGACTTTTATTAACCAAAACAGACCCATACGGGTTGCCCTTTGCCATTTATCAATTTAGGGTTGCGGTAACTTTTTTGAACAATTGCAGAGTTTTGATAGGCTCTATGCTCTGTCAATTAACGGCACGGTTAGCGATGTGGCTGCTGCACTGCGTGTCGCGGGTTCGATTTCCGTTCGGAACAAAAATTTGTATGGCTTACAGATAGCTGTTTAAAAAGCTGGGCAAGTGGTTCCGTACAAACTTACCAATATAAATAGTTCAATTCCCGAAGATTTTTCCGAATCGCAAAAAGTTTTTTTGTGATAACTATAAATTTACAGTTTTCAGATTTTTTCTGTATTTGTGCTATGAGACATTTATTCTTTGTCATATTTAAGGATTCTAGGTCAATGGGAAGCGCCCTATGAATTTTGATTCCCTTGAGAATAAACGGCCGTATCTTTTATTTTCGTTAACTCAGAAGTTTGATTTTTTCACAGATTCAAGAGACCGTAGATTTGTGTATATGGTTTTAATTTCAACTCGATACCTCCGCGTGTTTCCGAGGTAAAGGGTCTTAACAGATAGACAACAAAATGATTCCATAAGGGTTCCGTTATTTCTTTTTGAGGTACGGAACCCTAAAAAAGGTAAACCTTACCCATTGACCTAGACTACGACATAAAACACATCTCTTATGTTGTAACAGAATAATGTACGACTAAAACCGCTGAAAAAACCTAGTTCAAATAAACTATTGACGTTTTTTCTGAACTTTGTGGCCACTGGTTACAAGTGCCTTTGTGTTGCAAGGTCAAAGATTCTATTCTGGCCACTTGAAATTAATGTTATAATTCTAACATACAAATTACATAATCGTAGCCTTTGCTAACACGAGCTTTTGGACCAGTAAGTGGCTTCAACCACGCGATGGCAGGTCGAAAAAATATGTAAAGTCTGGTACCAAGTTTAATACTTGTTATGACCAAAGGCTATTTCAGAAGGCTTCTCGTACTTAAGAGCGTCCAATTCGAGTTACATTTCCATACAGCCTATATAATATTTAGGAAACAAAAGCTAAGGCGGGAGCTCTGTCCCACTTCGCTCGCGCCTTAGCCTTCGTGTTTATTTGCCCATTCCACGAGGAGGCCTGAGTCCCAGCAGTGGGAACATTATAAGGCTGATTGTTCGTTTGCTTGCTGTATTATGCGACATAATCTTCTTGCTTTTGTCCCATGTTATTTGGAAGTCTGCATCTAAGGGATCTACGTATAAGTTTACTACCTTAACCTTTCTAATTTCCTGAGTTAAACCTTATGTGTCCGAAAGCCAGCTTTAAGGCTCATGTCAGAAATTACATTTTATCTGAAATTTTCCTTTATATCCTACCTACTGCCTTCTCTACTAGCTGCCCTCCCAGGTTCGCACGGGTATACTAATGAAGTTAAATTCGCATTCTGTTTGTCTGTAAATGTTGTCTATATTCTTATTCAGTCTTATTTCTTTGTTTTCTGCATATTATTTTTATACAAACTTTCCTGAAAATTATAAACGAGAGAAGTCAAGCCACACATTTTTTTTATTGGGCACGTGATCAAACTTCTCATTTTTTTACTAAGCAAAGGAAATTGAGACACCCCTAATAAACTAATTCGTCTTTTTTTCAACGGCTACTAAACGGCTCTGTATTGTGGGACACTCCGACACGGATAGGTTAGGTTAGAAGGCTAAGGCGGGGCTGGAGTAGAGCGGAGCTTCCGCCTGAGCCTTCTTATATTCTTATTCTTATATTCTTTATTGTACACACAAAACTTAACTACAAAACATGGATTTGACAATTTATGTACAAAGGCGAGCTTCGCGGCCGAGGCGGGCCTTCGTGGTTATTTTTTTATAATCACCCAAAAAGTGGCTCACATATAAGATAACTAGTGGCTAAGATAATATCATTCAGACGCTCGAAAATTGTGGCTGACTTAGTAATTTAGAAGGAAATGTAGATTTTTAGAGGCGAATAATGCTATTAAATAGAAGGTTTTTTTTTATTCTGGATAGGTTCGCGCTTGACCGCTATCTCACCTGATGGAAAGCGATGATGCGGTCGACGATGGAACGCGCTTACCTAGAAGTAACCTATTCACTCTTGACTTAAAGATTTCCGGGGGAGTTTTTTTAATTAGCACCCGTTGTAAACACACTAAAAAAAATTCAGCCAAATAGGTGCAGCCGTTCTGGAGTTATACTCATATATCGACTCGCGACCCGCCCCGCGCCCCGGCTTCGCATGGATGCTATGTTGATTCTAAATATACTGCAGAATGTCTTTATATACGACGTTCACATTTTTTTTGCCAAAACATGTTTTCTTGATATGTTACTCTTGAAAGAACGAAATATAATTGGCCATGTGAAAACACTCAACGCTCGAGCCTGCAACGTTGAAAGTTTGTTAATGGTGATTGCAAAATATATCTTTACCGGATATTGCAGGCGTTTAAATTGGAACGGTAAATCCGATGGTATCAGAGGGATTCGGGAAATCAATACATCTTATCCGGTACCACGTCCGGTAAGTATTGTGCACTCTATTATGAAGGTATTTGGTTATTTTAACAGCAAACCAAACCAAAAATTCGAAGACTTGTGACATTCACCAACCCGCACTGGGCCCGCGTGGTGGATTACGGCCCGAACCCTCTCCTAGAGAGGAGGCCTGAGTCCCAGCAGTGGGAACATTAAAAGGCTGATTATGCTATGCTATGCTATGCTAACAGCAAACGCGTGCCATTGAAAAGTTTAGATGGATTCAGGTTTCTTAATAAAATAACAGGACGACCTACGTTCAACACAACTTTATGAGAAGGGAGTCCAGCGCAACCGATATGTCCCTGCATTTTAAATCTGTAATATCTTTGAAAATATTCATTTAAATACGGTCAAATTAATCCATATTAAATAATACAATGTATTTAAGGTACTTAATTGGATAAGGATTAATGCTGTATTGCTTAAAATCGCTTCGCAAATAAGTCATTATTTCTCGTAATAAGTAAAGCATAAATAACTGGTTATTGTGGGTTATCCCTAAGAGAGATACACCATCGCAGACTTTTTTGTAGACCTTTTTATGGTGTAAAATACAGTAGCACATTATTTTGATCTATCTCGTAGAGTTCAGCCAGCGTTTGCAATGTAAGCGCAAAAAATGTGTTAATTTACGATATCACATTAGAAACCTCTAAAATTATCAGTGTTTCTGTACTATATTATGCATGTAATACATATATATAGACCTTCCTCTTAAATCGCTCTATCTATTTAAAAAAAATAGCATCAAAACCCGTTGCGTAGTTTTAAAGATCTAAGCATACATAGAGACAGACAGGGGGAAGTGACTTGGGTTTTATACTATGTAGTGATATAAACAGTACTTATTATATATTGGTTGGCTAGTTAAACAAAACTTGGAATAAGAAAAAATAATTTTCTTACTAGTATCCACCTGTGTTTCTTCAGTTGCGTTTTGCGTTCCAGGGCCACGGTAACTTTCAAACAACATACATACTCGGCCTTATAAGGTTCCCACTGTTGGGACTCAAGCCTCCTCTCTAGGAGAGGAAATGGGCCGTAATCCACCATGCGGGCCCAGTGCGGGTTTGGGGATGTCACATGTCTTCGAATTTTTGGTTCTAAGACATGCCGGTTTCCTCACGATGTTTTCCTTCACCGTTTTGCGAACAGTGGTGGTGAAATAAATTACACAAAGTAATGCGCGCCTGGCTGGGTTTGAACCCACAACTTACAACTCGTAAGTCGGGGCCTTTACAAAACAATACTACTAAATGTTATCATTGCTCTCTTGCAAATTTGGCTTTTTTTAATAAGGTATATATTGATAGTTAGTTTTTCAAGATTAATTCTACCCGATGCTGCTACACCTGGTTAGACACTATAAGAAAACTAACTTCTGCCAGTGGCTTTGCACGCTTGAAAGTAGGTATTTTTCATACAATCTTTGGACCCTCGTTTCACCCCTTTAGGGGGTGAATTTTGGGAAATCCTTTTAGTGCTCGCCTACGCCTTAAAAGGAAACCTCGTGCAAAATTTCACGCTCCTAGTCCCAGTTGTTTCGGCTGTGCGTTGATTTGTCAGTCAGTCAGTTTCTCCTTTTATATATATATATAGATTGACCCAAAGTATAAACAGACATTTTAAGAAAATCGCTTGTAAATTGGGTTCACCTCTAACGAGTAGATTATCCAGTAATTGGGTTCAGATCTAGACTTAGCTTAGAGACGGTGGTCTAGACGCTAGGTCTTAATATGCCGAGATAACTAGTACTATCGGTCGTGTGCGGCTATGAAATTAGCGCTGATGAAGGCCATGAAGAATTTATAGCCGTAATAGGAACTTTGATTTTGCGGAATTGTTGGAAATGGATTGAAGTTGCATTTTGGAGAGAGTGCGCGGGAACTGCATGACTTGATTCCGCCATCTCATTTCTACCATCGGACAACCCGACGTACGGCGAGTATCCACAATTACGTTGTTAAAACCTCTATGGTCCGGACTAAACGTTTCGCCTCATCGTTTATACCGCGTACATCGAAGGAGTGGAACAATTTGCCTGCTGAGGTCTTTCCATTCAATAATTGAGGTGTCTTCAAGGCTAGAGTGAATAGGCTCTTAATAAACTAGTGCGCCTCACCATCAATGATTGCATCACTACTTACCATCAGGTGGGATCGCAGTCAAGCACTAGTTTATACAATAAAAAAAAATAGTTACCATGGTCGGAGGGTACGATGGGGGTATTCTTCGAGACAGGTAAGATGAGGACCCACCTGGAACGCTGCGAAGGGGCGGAAGAAGCAATATGTGGGTTTTTGTCACGAAGAGTCTAACATTCCCTTCTCTCTCATAAGGTTTCTATAAATATATATTTTTGACTTTTTTAATTTACAATGAATTTTGAGTGCACAAAGTTTTTCACACAAATTTATGATTGATTTCAATAGAAACCTAGATAACTACAAGATAACTGTATTTCCAAATTATCTAGAGCGGTTGTGCGAAAAATAATGAAAATGTGTCATCTCGGCTGATTTAAAAGAGGATTTTCTTGCACGTTCTTCTCCATGGAGATCTACGCTTTGGAACGAGCAACTTAGCGTCACTTTTTTTGGACTGACCGACATTTTGACAATCCAAAAGTGCCTGTATTTGATCCATTTGAAATAGACTTTTCTGATTTCTGAATGCTCTTAACAACACCGTTTTTTGTTTTGAGGCTCGACTACCATCTCACCTGATGGTAAGCGATGATGTGGCCAATGATGGAGCACGCTTGCCTAGAAGTAACCTATTCACTCTTGACTTAAAGACCCCCAAGTTGTAGCTATCAGGAAACACAGACACCGGCAAGGAATTCCACTCCTTGGCTGTACGCATAATAAATGTGTTCTCAAAACGCTTTATGCGTATGGGTGGGACCTTGCACCGATGGCGCAACGCCGTTTGTCAAGTCATGTCTTTTAACTTAATAATTAAAAACCAATTACCAGAAACCTCTCATTTATATCCACGCTAATTTCAAGGCCTATTTTATAGCCAGCCTAGCTAGCCAGCCCAGTTAATCTTGCAGACTGGCTAGACGCTAACTTTAATCTGATAATAGACAGACACCAGCACTAACTAGTTTCCTGCGGTTTTGCCCACAAGGCTTTATGGGACTAAATTTGGATGTTCAGCAGAATGTTTGGTTGGTAGGAAAATATTGTTTTCGTAGGGGTATATTGTTTTTACTATGAAATAATTTCTTGACCCTTTAACCGTTTGGCACGACAACTGTTTTTGTTTGTTCGCCAGGGTTATGTATTTGCGAATTTGTACTCCATTTCGTTCAGTTCTTCAATCCCCACAGGAAGCAGAATAGCTGACGAGATGGAGTATTTGGTTGTGGATGTGCAACCCTGGCGAAATAAAAACGAGATATATTATACGTAGGCAATTAAGAACTAGAAATTCGTAGACATCTGACATTCACCAATACGAGTTAAACCCTCGTTGCGGATTACATGCCATTGCCTCTCCTAGAGCAGTGGTGGCTGAGTGGTAAAGGCTCCGATTTACGAGTTGTAGGTCGCGGGTTCAAACCTAGCCAGGCGCATTATTTTGTGTAACTTATTTCATCACCACTGCTCTCAAAACTGTGAAGGAAAATATTGTAAGCAAACCGGCATGCCCTAGAACCAAATATTCGAAGTCATGTGACATCCACAAATCCGGGTCCGCGTGGTGGATTATGGCCCGTTCCCTCTTCTAGAGAGGAGGCCTGAGTCCCAACAGTGGGAACATTATAAGTTTGATTATACTACTTACTGTACTATGCTTGATAATTATTGACAGGCTCGCACTTGATCGATATCTCGCCTGATGATGTGGTCGACATTGAAGGATGTTTGCGTAAAAGTAAATTCAGTTTTGACTTAACGCCCAGGTTGTAGTTTTTTTTTTCAATTGTCATAAACTAGTGCTTGACTGCAATCTCACCTGATGGTGTGTCACCGAAGTAGTGATGCAATCGTTGATATCAGAAAACAGGGTCATTCATATATAAAAAACTTCTCACTTTTATTACTTGCTTCTGTCAGTGGCTTCACCCTCGTGAGATTTGAAAATTATCCTAAGGGATCATCAATTTATATATAAATCTTAACTATTAAATATTTTAACGTAATAAGTATTTAAACTAACTGAAAATAATAATATGTACAAACGGGTAGAAAAATAACTCATAGGGCATCAAAAAATTCGTCCACATCGATGTCAATGGGAAAGTGTCCAGAACGCAGATTCGTTGACCGAAGAAAAGTCCAGCCTCTGTTCACGCGAATAGTCGACCAGTTGTTCGCTGATATTCCGAACAACTCGATGAGCGCTCGGACCCCATGGTCCCAGTGTTTCAACCCCAAATCGTTCAAATATATAACCACCGATGAGGTTATTATATTTACGCCGTTTGAGGTTTTCTGCACCTGCAGCAGCCGCCACAGCATATATTGTGTTGGAACATATTAAAATATTAAAGGAATAATGTTGAAAAAGATACTCTGACATAAATAAGATTATTAAGTTGTTATCCAGAATTTCTTTCTAACTTAGTTTTTACCCCTCAGTTTATCAATCGTTGTGGTTAGTTATACATGATTGGTTAAATTGTTTATGGTATTATCATTATATCGATTGGTAAGCCCGGAAAAGCTTGTGTGAAAATAGTACAAATAGAAGTAGTTTTATACTTTAACTATGTCCTCTGTGGTTTCGACCCTATTAAAGGAGCGGCTTAATTGTAACCAATCAAGTAACCATTTTGGACTTCTACGCGGACGAAGTCGCGGGCAAAAGCTAGTCCTGAATATAATTTTTATAAAATAACATTGTGTAGACCAGAGATGACGTAACTTACTGCGCACACATTAAACGCAAACTCGGCACACACACAGATATTTAGCACAAACCCTTAAATAATTATAAAGACTAAAGCAAGTTAATTACTTCCTTTATGACCGAACATACAAGCGACAGCACGGAATTTTAATAAGTTAGCATAAAGAGGTAATATTCAGCATAATCAGTTGATCCTACCCTAAGGCCGTAGGCACAGTGAGCGCGGATTGCGTACGGGCGATGGCGTGTCGTGGCTTTAGAGGATCAGTACAGTCACGGTATGAATGACATTTTCGCAAACAAACATGGTTTTCTCGTGAAATTACCATACAATATTTTTGAGAATTTCTTTTGGTTTACAATACTAGATTGTATATATAATTTGATTATAAGTGTATATAGATTCATATAATTTGGTCAGAGTGCCAAATATTTTATCAGTGTTTGAAAGGTATATGAGAAAAAAATTGTACACAAAAAGAAAAAAAAATATATTGTAAAATTGTACATTGTATATGCTGAGTTAGGTGCCATTTTGGCCTTACATAGATTTTAAAGTTATTATTTTTTCCATACTTAAAATTCTATTGTGTGTGTGAGGTACGAATAAATGTTTTTTCTTTCTTTCTTTTACACAAGTTATTTGATGTTTTCCCACCTCAAAAAGTGGTATATATGAGTACAAAAACACTATTGAATTTAGCGTGCATGACTTATATTTATATTCGTAACTGTATATAAGGTGTTAAAAAATTAACTTTAAGAATTTATATGAAGAAATTGAAGAAGACATTGTACTCCTCATTATGAACAACTATGGGACCAAACCTAAAAAAACGAAAAAAAAATCATCAGCTGCTCCATACATTTTGACGAGTTATGAGAACACAAACGTAGGGAACAGCAGATTTTTTTTTCGCGTTTTCAGGTATGGTCCCGTAGTAAAAGTTGTTTATAATGAGGAGTACAATGTCCCCTCGAAATTCTTAAAGTTAATTTTTTAACACCTTATATAGTCAGAAACTTATTAATTGTTCGAGTATTTCAATAGCCAACGTGTGTTAATTAATAATTTGTTATAATTTTTAATTCTATTAGTTTTTTCAAATAACACCGATAATGTCAAAACAGAGATTTTATATTTTATTATGTATAAATATTCATATCTCTAGTCCAAGAGACTTACATTTAGCATTGGATATCATATCATCAAATGCTAAAGTGGTTGGATTATTATTGCGAAAAGACTCGAGAAATTCGCGCTCAGTGTGACAGAGGCTTAAAACTGTTTGAAAGGACCTATAATGTTGAATTTATAATACCGATGCCGCATCCCTAATTTCCTTATAATGTTCGACGCCAGTCTTTTTGGTTATTAACAAAACCTTCTTACCTTAATAAATATGCTTAATAAAATAAAATTATCTAAGTGTTTGTATTCTCAACCAAACTTTATCTGACCCAACTCTGTCTTGAAAGTTTTCCGGAAATTGTATTTAGTTAAGAATTGGGTATAGTAGGATTGTCAGTAAGAAGATTATTTACTTTTTGAAATATATAAACGGAGAACTGGTACCACCATAAATTTTTTGTCACCATTTGATGTTTTAGGCAGCAAAAGCAGGTACTTAGGTGATTTTCAATGTACTATACTGTAGGTAATGTCTTCCGGCTGAAATTTTATTTATTTTATTTTATTAATTTTAAGAAAACTTATTTATTTTATTTTATTTATTTAGGGACAATTAAGGGGCCTTCCCCAAGCGATCCGATCCCAGAACAACCGATTCTGTGTGTGGATGCGTCTCGCATCCACCACATTCCCACGACTCTCACCAGGTCGTCGGGCCACGTTGTAGGACGCCTTCCAACGCTGCGTTTCCCGGTGCGCGGTCGCCACTCTATAACCTTTCAGCTCCATCGAGCATCCGTTCTACGAGCAATGTGCCTTACCGACTGCCACTTTAGTTTGGCGATTCTTCGGACTATGTCGGCGACCTTGGTTCTCCTGTGGATATTTTCATTCTTTATGTGATCACGCAAGGAAACCAAGCATGATGCATCCGATGATGATGATGACTGATTGAAAAGTTATTTCTGGATGTTGTAAGTCTGTCCCAAATAGCTGTTTTTTTTTCTGAGGTTAACAAACTTTGTGACGAAACGGTTTTGATTTAATAAAGTCCTTTAATTAACCACTAACAAAAAGTTCTTGTTTGTTCTGTCCGACTTTTGAGGTCGAAGTTTGTTTGTTCGTCTCTATCGTCCTAGCTACGTCATAGTACCTACGACAATATTCTGAGTGAGTCTCACTGTGACTTTTAATAATTAACTTTGGTACTTAAAAACTGTGTGCTACTGTTATGAAGTTAAAAATACCGGTAAAGTGTGAATCGGACTTATAACTTTAATAAACTATTTACAGGCGCTTTTGAACGGTCAAATTGTCAGTCGGTCAAAAAAGTGAAATTTGGATTTTATTATTTGTTTTTATAGCAGTAGAAATACACAGTCTGTGAAAATTTCAATTATCTACATATTACAGCTTATGTGATAGCTTCTACTAAAAATAGGTTTCTTCATACAAATATTGACCCCTCGTTTCATCCACCTAGGAGGTGAATTTTGGAAAATCCTCGCTTACGTAACAAAAGAAAGCCTTGTGCAAAATTTCTTATTCCTAGTATATGTAGTTTCGGCTGTGCATTGATATGTCAGACAGTCAGTTACATTTTTATATATATACAACATTATTTTTAGTATATGCGAAACCTGAGTACAGTTTGTTCAGAATCAGTTACTGAATCGATTTCAATAATTTTTACACCGTATTAGTATTTTTCTATTCTATTTTCTATAAGTAAATTGGGCACCACCGACACTAAGTTGCAACACAGGTCACGGCAGCTCATAGCGGGCCGACGCGCAACTAGGTATAAACATATAGCATAATGAGCCTTTTCAATGTTCCCACTGCTGGGACTCAGGCCTCCTCTCTAAGAGAGGGAATGGGCCGTAACAGCACGCGGACCCAGTGCGTGTTGGTGAAGGTCACATATCTTCGAATTTTTGTTTCTAGGACGTGCCGGTTTCTTCACATTGTTTTCCTTCACCGTTTTAAGAGCAGTGGTGATGAAATAAATTACACAAAATAATGCGCCTGTCTGGGTCGACCGACCTACAAATCGTAAATCGGGGCCGTTACCTCTCGGCCACCACTGTTCTCACAACTGGGAGCGGAAGCAAAACCACCCCTCAGTCGCTCGGATGGCCCGGTGGCCATGTGTTTGTGCGGACAACCATGTACCATAATAAGCTTCTAACTTTGTGATTTTTCATGATACATTCTTTACATAAAAATAATAGACACGTGATTCGGGTTTCGCATAAACTAAAACTAAAATATAGATATATAGCCTATTGACAGAGAGATTGACGGACGATGGAGGTTTAGTAACAGACTTCCATTAATCACCCATCGGGTATATAGGTAACCCTATAAAGCTAGCCAAACATTTCCAATATACGAAGTCAAACGTAAACTGACTGATTGGTACAACTAAACAAACAACACATGAAATAAAATTAAATAGGTAAATAAACGAATTTGAAGATGAATGGGTAACGCCTACATCATTAGGAAATGTTCTGTAGCAAGATGGCGTCCAAATTTAGGTATATTTAATACAGCTCCTCTTTTTTAGCGGGATTTTTTAGGGTGAATTTCAGTGGCTATTTTAAGGTGTACATGAACATCTAGCCGGAATTAAATGCATACATATTTATGTGCGTTTAATTCCGGCAGCTGCACCCGGATAGAGCCACGCTGATCTTTAAATTCATTTTTTTTTGTAAAATATTGATTGATGTAAATCACTACATATGTTATTTACATTCTGAAGAACACTTAACCAGTTTTCTTTTGTTTAGACATATTTCTAAAGATAAAAGCAGTTTGAAAGGAGTAGGGAAAACTAGCGAAAAAATGTCATGTTGTTAATTTTTTTTGGCAATAGTATTAGTCTTAAGAAAAATTCATATTATGTTGATAAAATTGTACATGAATCTATAATAAACATATATTTTTTCAAACCTTTTGACCTAGCTGTTACCGAGGAGTAGGCTTCAGAAAGTCACTGTTTTATATCATTGTTCGGGAATTACGGACGGGACTAATTATTTGCAAATTTATTCCTAGTGGATATTCTGATGTAGTTTTGTATTATAAAGTGGCAACTGGACAATTTATATGTGGAATAATTAAAATAGGCGCGATTTTATTAAAATGGAGCGGAGAATGTTATTGTAATATTGAACCATAGCGAAGTTTGTCGAGAAGGCAAACTTGATACATTTTTGCTTAATACTGTTAAAACATTAGAATGTATTACATCTGCTTTCTTTTGGAAAACTAAATGACAAAATACTGTATCAAAAACGAAATACTTTCTAAACTTGACGCTGATTAAATGTGCAAATACAGCTCCATATTCAGCTCCTTCCTCTTTTCAATAATTGCCGGCATGATGCTTACCATTTGCTTTCTCTTGTTCCAGACATCACGCCACAGCAATGCAAGTGGAGACGCGTGTGAACGGCGCGATCCCTGCCAGCACGGTGGCGTCTGCATCAGCACCGACGATGGACCCATTTGCGAGTGTCGGGACGGAGACTATGAGGGCGCGTTCTGTGAGAGAGGTAAGTGTCTATTGCGTGGGGAGACGCGTGTGAACGCTATGTGTCAGCATAGCAAAGTCTGGACTCGACTATGAGGCCGGAAACTACGTTGGGGGTTTTTTCTAGAGAGCTAAGATGATGATTGTGTTTTCGGAAGGTTAAGTAAGGGCTGTGAGATGATGCGCAATCGATTTAATTTTCTCCATATAGGTCACTGCAATTTACGTCCAGGTGATAGATGTTTCTGAGGTTTCAAGAAGTCAGATATTGGTAGATGGTGTTCGTCCTACACAGCTTGATTCTTTCTCTAGGCTTATGAGTCTTAGATGGCCTTTTTGCTGTAATGAAAACTATCTCAGAGTTATAATAACTCTGAAATTGCGTTGACCTTGATATAAAGAAAAAGACCTAAGAATGCATCAAAGTATAAGCTTAAAAGTGTTCAATGGGTCTATGATAAGCCATAGAGAAGTCTTTACATTTTTTATCAGTCACCTTTTTATCACTGATATCTCTACTGTATGGCAAAGAGTTTTCAGTAGTTTTAACACGATGACGGTAGCACTAATTTTGATATTATTTCCATTCCTGCGGTACGGGGTGTTTAAGACCTCGTTTTACAACAGTCATTATGATGATAAGGGGCTTGTTAGACCCCGTAACATTTAAGAAACCAAAAGCTTTTTTGTTAAATTAAAAAAAATACATCAAATTTTATTTCTTTAGTGCGGTACGAGGTCAAAGTGACCCCGTATTAAACTAAATACACCATTGCATTCTGTTTTAACAAGGCATCTTAAATATATATTCATCTCTTTCCTAAACTAAACTAAATTGAAGTGACGACCTCCACACGACAGAGAAGACTGTTTTTCTTAGTCGCATGCAACGCAACGAAGATACATACGAGGCATATTAGACCTCGTTCCACACTGAACGTGTTAACAATCGCGTGTTAATCTTCAGTCACGTCTTAAACCTTTAGTAAACCACTACTCCAGTAAATATAACGGTGGCGCTAAACTAACCTCGGTTTGAACCTTAGCTAATGTGCCATTAGTTGAAATGTCAGCTCTTACAGCTACTGAGCGAGTGAACGAGTGAATGAACGAGGACTAAATGCTGTGTTGGCACGCGAGCTTTCCGAAAATTTTGCTTTTCAGCTCGGTTTTGGAGCTAGAATGTGAGACTTTTGATTTGGAGTTCTTTGCGATTTGGTTTAACGGTCTTATTTACTCTGATATAAGTAATTGTTTTTACTTGTTGAAGGAAGTATTTCAAGTTGGTTATAGTGGGGGTTCCTCTACGGTCGGTTTTTTTTATGTGGCGATTATTATTGGCTAAAATCACACACTTACCACTCTAAGTGTCCCCCTATGACGTAGTCAGATACCTTGTTTGTGGCTTTTTTTATTTTATTTTTTCTTCATCATTATCATTTCAGCCGAAAGACGTCCACTGTTGGACATAGGTAGGGTAGATGCCAGTGCATTCCACAACTTTGTTGGATAAATCCTTTACTGTCCAGGCTACCCTTCTGTGGAATGTTTTGCCAAATCCTATAAAACGCGCTCAATCGAGACTTGTTAAGGAACACTACCTGTCTCTGTGATTATCAAAATTTGCCATTTGTTATCATTGCCCATATATTTGGTATTTACGTATTTATGTATCTATTATATTGTATATGTATCTGTGTATCTATTGTAATATATTGTAATTAATGTTGGTGCTTATTGTCAAACTTATGACAGCCCCATATCATGTTCTGACAATTAATGTCCATTCGTGGTTGCCTGGAAAAGATCGCGGAATGCGATAAGGCCGGCCATTGTGTGTATTAGAAATAAGTTTTTCTTTATGTACCTACCTACAATAAAGTATATAATAAACAAATTAATAAATAAATAGGCCTCCCCCAAACGTCGCCACAGCTCCCGATTCTGTGCGTCTTTTATTTTTTATTGTTCTATAATTTTCTCTGCCTGGTTCGAAGTAAATCATTAAAGTAATTAATTAGGTCTTTCCTCCTCCAACAGTTTATTCACGCTAGCGACTTGTCGTAGTCTAGGCTAGTCTAAAATATGACTTGGACAGCTTTCTAGCTGAAGTGAAAATTAAATTTTGAGTAGTTTTGTAAATTTAGAATCTCCAAGCTCGTGCAGAGGTTTTTGGTAGTTTTAGTGGGTCTTCAACCTGAAAACCAACCTATATTTTCTTGGAATTTATTATGGGCCAGACCGAAAAAAATAAATATTGTGATTCAGATAAGGTTCTATATTGTAGAAAGTCCTCTCATCCAATGATTGATTCTTTAAAAAAATTGATGTGTTGTATAAACGCACGAACACTGTAACTCTTTTTGTTTGAGGTGGGGAGACAGCAAATGACACCTCCCACTACGGGTGGAGTTACATGGAGACTGTCAGACTTTTACTGACAAAATGCTTCAGTTGCCCTTTATGACCCAGGGCTGCAGTAACTCTTTTGAACAATTGCGCAACCCAGATACTGTAACCCCATTCGAGTATATTTCTGAGCTACTTTGTTCAACTAACTTGCAACTTCTACACTTAGAGTGAGTTGCACAACTAAGTTTAACGATATCCAATGCCTCGTCAGCCGTCAAATCTCTGGTTAAGCGAAATAAGGGTTGCACCAATTAGCAATAGTTATGACGTCGTATTTGTGACGTCATTTTCGCACACCTCAAATTTGGCACGTTAATGGGTGTAGTTACGATTAAAAAAGATGGTACATTTTATCGACAATCGATTTGTGCGCTGAGTGTGAATTGTTTTTACGTTAACATTGTTGAGTTGAAACGTTTACCGCGTTATGCTCTCTGTCCCCCTAGCCGAGTTACAATCGTTTCGTTCGCGCCGAACGCCTTGAGTAGGTCACGCCTCCGATTCCTTTGTTCTGATCACGTGACTGAGCGTTGAGATGACATCTGAAAAAAGAAATCGGAGGTGTGGCCTACTCGAGGCGTTCGGTGCGAACGATACGGTTGTAACTTGGCTAGGGAGGCTGATTATTTAATGCCACGCTTACACGTGGGCCCAGCCTCGGCCAATCGCCTTCCGTAGCCATTGTGTTAACGGGGAAACCCCGTTTAATCAATCTCGATTGGTCGAAACAGGGCCCACAAGTAAACGGGGAATTAGGGTAACGGGGTAGTTATGTATGTTAGTCTATAAGGTATTTATGATATGGATGCATGTTGCCTGAAATGATTGATTATGATTAGAACCTGGAGTAGGCCCATCGAAAGCCAAACGTCATAAACAAGTCCAAAACAGTACAAAAAAGTGTGAACGGGGCATATTTCGTTCCAGGGGCGCCGGCTTTTAGAAAACCTCATGGGTGCTCATGTGCATTTGAAGTACTCGAAAAAGTGGCGAAGTGTGAGAAGACAAATTCACACTGATCGACCGACAAATAAATAAATGTCCTACTTACTTACTATTAATTACTAATTATGTTAGATATATATATAGTATTTAATTACTAATTATGTTAGATAAAAATATAAAATGAAACTACTATTTAGGTATATAAAAATGATACTAGTTTTTATTATCAAGAAATTTATAATTTATACGTTACCTAAAAGGCGATTACTGATCTGTTTCTTGATGTCTATTCTCAGGTGTGCTCGGCACCCACTGTTTACTTCTCATGGGTGCTCGAGCCGCAGAGCACCCACGGAGTCGGCGCCCCTGTTTCGTTCACTGTCACACAATTTTCATAATTTTAATTTAAGAAAAATTGAGAAATTGGAAAAGATTAAGCGTAAACACGATATTTACATTATTTTTCAAGGAGACAATCCGTTGTGGGTTAAAAAAGAACGAGTCTGTTGTCAAATGATGACTTTTTTGGATAAAACTTACGTTTATGTGACGTGTGCAAAAAAAGGTGGTAAAATTCAATGGCCGTTGTTAATGTTACGGTTGAAATTAACTTTGACAGAAACTGTAACGTTAACATTAGGGATGAACGTAGTAGTCGGTAGGATGAACAAGAAGAAACGACAAGTTTAGTGTCTTGGAAATATAAATTGCGCTTCTATTTCTGCGCGTTCACAAAAAAACATGATTAAAGTAAACCTTCCTACTAAAAAACCTCGATAAATCCAGAAATAGCTGATACCAATAAGATCCCTTGTGTTTTTAATATATATTTTGTAGAAAATTTCACTTTTTTTAAGATTTATTTTTGGAGCTTCGATTGTTTTTCTCAGTAAAATTTAATAAAATTTTGTTACCATACCTGCTAATAATATCTAACGCCCACTTCTTGTAAAATTTTGTTACATTCAGGGAGGATCCTTTGGAACAGCTAAAATCATCGTAATTTGCTATTATTGATTGATAGAACTATATAATATAATATTCACATAACGATCACACAACGCCGTCTGGTCCCAAGTTAAGCAGAGCTTGTGTTATGAGTACTAGACAACTGATAAACATACTTATATATTTCTAAAAACATATATATTATAGGTAAATTACACACAGACACAGAACAAATGACCGTGCCCATCATACAAACATTTGTCTTGGGTGAGAATCGAACACGAGCTCCGGCTAAGCAGTCAGGGCCACTAACCACTAGACCGACAGGCCAGTCGACTGTTTTTTCTTCAGGATTTTATCATATCCTGTTAAAATATCAGGCGTGCGCAAGAAAAAGAGATGGAACTATACATCTTATATAGCTCCACCCCTTTTACAGTTCAGTTTAGGTCGTCAAATAGATCGCGTTAAGAGGCTCTGGTTGTTATACTTTTTATTTTCTTCAATTTTAATGTAGGCTGTATTGTCGCTTTCTAGTCGAAAGCTCATTGAGCTCATTGAGGTCATTTGATGAATTATCATTTTAGTCTATTTCTCATCACACTAATATTATAATAGTGAAAGTTTGTGAGTGTGTATGTTTGTTACTTGTTCACGTTCGAACGGCTTGACGGATTTGGATGAGATTTAGTTTATGGGTATACCATGTCCTAGAATAACACATAGGATTTTTTCCTTGTTCCCTTGGGAGAATTTTCTGCTTTCATTTGGCGAAATTACTGTTGCTATGTAGTCTCATCATAATCTTCACACCACTCATCACACACAACTCACCACATACATGTAACTCATGCCCATGCCGTTATCTATTTACTTTTTTTACTCTTTATCAATTGGTTGTGATTATGAGGATAATTAAACCTCTGCTAGTGATTATGAAGATGGCCGCTGAAGCCTATCACATCATCATCATCATCATCATTTCAGCCGAAAGACGTCCACTGCTGGACATAGGCCTCCCCCAAGTGCCGCCACAATGAACGGTCCTGTGCGTCTCGCATCCATCGTACTCCCGCAACCGTTACCAGGTCATCGGTCCACCTTGTAGGAGGCCTTCCAACGTTACGTCTTCCAGTACGTGGTCGCCATTCCAGAACCTCCCATCATCCCTGCCCATTGCCACTTAAGCCTATATATACAAGATATTAAATTATTATCTTAGCTTAGGTATCAGCTGTAACACTTAAATATCACAATTAATTAACCTTTCAACCTAATTTATTGTAATTTGTAAAACTTGTTAACTTGAAGGTGCAATGTACAATTTTTTATTATTTTTATTTTTATAATTTTGCCTCTCAATTTACATTTTTTTTAATAAGTCTTTTGGCTTTTAGAATCAAATAAACTGAAACGAAGCTCTCAATATTAACATCATACATCCCTTTTCTCGCACAAAGTGTAAAGGGCGGCGGCTGTCAAACTTTTTGCCGTCGACACGTGTTCGTTTCGTCGGAACTAAAGTCGGAATGGCTCTTGTAGGGATGTCAACCGTGTGTAAAACAGTTTGTCATATGTATGCAAATGACAAAGGAATATTCGAATGTGACTGAAATGTTAAAGGTAAAGGTAAAATTGTACTTTAAATGAGAATTCCTTGGACACTATACTAGTGTTGACTACCAGTGTCTGTGCAATTGAATTTATTAGGACTCCTCAAGCTTGCAAATTCTTTACTTTCTCGGGTTGCTTGATTTGGACCTGTCACGGGACTAAATCACCAAATTATAAAAAAAATAAAATAAAAATAGCCTTTATTGCTTTTCTTTTACTAATACTATGAATGTTTACATGCCTTAAAACTAGTTTATATTCATAGTCATAGTCATTTATTGATAAGGGATTCTTACAAGTCATATACATAATGTTAAATTATACTTAGTCAACAAATGATTACATAACAATGTCAAATAAAAAAAAATGTCAAACAAATAAAAGAAAAAACAAATAAATCGAAGTCAAATTACAAATTAAAATAAAAACCATCCTATTAAAAGTCACAATAATTTTCAATTCAAATTAATATTCACGTCAAAGTTAAATTAAATTAAATCATAAATTCGCCAAAAGAATAAAAAGCTTGTTCGACAAGCCATTTTTTCAAACGAGCTTATTAAAGCCAAATTAAAGGTTATATTTCCTAACCTCCTTTTAAATTATTTTTTATTTATTCACTTATTTATTTCCTTGCGTGATCGCATAAAGAATGAAGATATCCGCAGGAGAACCAAGGTCGCCGACATAGCCCGAAGAATCGCCAAACTGAAGTGACAGTGTGCAGGGCACATTGCTCGCAGAACAGATGGCCGTTGAGGCCGAAAGGTTCTGGAGTGGCGACCGCGTACCGGAAGACGCAGTGTTGGAAGGCTCCCTATAAGGTGGACTGATGACCTGGTGAAGGTTGCGGGAATCCGATGGATGCAAGACGCACAGGATCGGTCGTTGCGGCGTCGCTTGGGGGAGGCCTATGTCCAGCAGTGGACCTCTTTCGGCTGAAATGATGATGATGATGATTGAAAAAATAGTTTAGTGGATACTTAATTTAGCAAAGAAACTACGGAGACAAATCCTAATCTGAAACTACTTACACAGAATTAAAAAAAAAAAAATCCTCACACTAAGAATTACTCCTGTATCGTGGGTGCGTTCACAAACATGTAACATCACATACAATTGACACCCAGACCCAGAACATCTGTCTGTAGGCCTTACTAATATTTATTCCATGTGGGAATCGATTCTTCGTGCTATGTTGGTGACCTTGGTTCTCTTGCGTAATTTCAATGGACGGCGATAATGAAAATGTCCTCTTATCACAATCTCTAGGACTAACCACAAAATACATAGCAACACAAAATTTATGGTAACATTACTAAGGTATCAAATAATAAAACTATAGTAATCCATATCAAAGGGCAGCGGTTCTCAAAGTTTTCGCGAGCGACACGTGTACAGTGGTTCGAAAGTTGGCACAATCCGTGCAGGGTTGTCAAACTTGTGAAATATCGCTTGATTAATATTAAAAATAAGCGGCTGTACGTCCAGGTTTAGGTATTGATAGTTTTTAGGGGTTAGATGTTATAATTAGGGTTGATATTGTATTAGTTTTTGGGTTCCGTATGCAAAGGGTGAAAAAAGGACCCTATTGCTAAGACTCCACAGTCCGTCTGTCTGTCACCAGGCTATATCTCATGAACCGTAATAGATGGTTGAAATTTTCACAGATGCTGTATTTCTGTTGCCGCTGTAACTACAAATACTAAAAACAGAATAAAAGGTCATTTACTTCCGAAAATGAAACCCGTTACCCTGGAACTGAAAGGGCAAACTGTGGTTTTAGTCAGTGAAAGTCTGACACACCCTCCAGCTCCGCCCTAGAGCGGGAGAAGTCATCGGATCATTTCATACTTAAAAAAAAAAAAAACTGTATAAACCGAAACATAAATTTTCTATTCCAAAAACTGGTCGTGTTTTTCGCTTAGTTTAACCGTGGCAGCCCTAACACAAGAGCGGAAATAATGTCATGAGTAGTTGGAAACAAAGTTCTTTGCCTTTATTATATATCGGCGGACATGTTGTACGAAACAGTGCGAATACAATGTTATATCAAGTGTTTGTACCCACTGACGTGAGGTGGAAAGGTCAGACCGTCTGCTATTGTTTTGTGAGATGAGATGAATTGTCATTGACAAGCGTCACCAAAACAAACGGTCTTATACGTCTCACATCCACTGGATTCGATAACGACCGGTCCTGTGCGTCTCGCATCCATCGAATTCTCGCAATCCTCACCAGGTCGTCGGTCTACCCTTTGAGGAGGCCTTCCAACGCTGCGTCTTCTGGTACGTGGTCGCCATCAAAGACATTTGAACCGAAAGACGTCCACTGTTGGATATAGGCCTCCCGAAAGGCATGGCTCAGTTGTTCGAGTCTAAAGCTTAACTCAGCCGCCGAAGACGAGAAAGTTTTAAATAAATAAATAGGTAATTAAGTTAAAATAATGCTGGCTGATGCGGGTTGCGAGAATTCGATAGATGCGAGATGCACAGGACCCGTCATTGTGGCGAAACTTGCGGGAGCCCTATTTTACTTAAAATTTAATAAACTTAGGCCCTAAACAAGGTCGAAGACAACTGGGACCATGGGTTGTGCAAGAGAGAACCCTGGGTTACTGGAACAAAGGCAAAGAATGAACATAGGAGTGGGTTTTAGTCAGTAAAAGTCTGACACGCAATCTCATCTCCGCTCCAGAGCGGGAGAAATCATTGTATAATTTCCCAGCGAAAAAAAAGACCCTAGCAAAATTTCTTCAATACTTTTTTCTCCTTTTTAATGACACTTATTCTACATAATAATTAAGCAACTTACTATTGAGTTGCCAGCCCTGTGAGGGCGGAAACGACATCGCCAACTACGGCTGGCAACAAAGTGCTCTCGGTTTATTATTTACTTGCGGCAACCCTGTTCAGAGCTAGTGGTTCCGCTGGCACAATTAACTTTTAATTGGTCTGTATTATTTTAGGCTGTGGCTTATATTTAAATTGTAGGGTTCTATATTTTGGATAGGGAAGTCAGTGTGGTTAGCAAATTAGATCGAAATGCATATGTCGTAGCCAGATTTTAGAATTGATTACTTCATTATGTCACCGGCCATTTCATGAAAAGCTGCTATTTCAGCTAAATGCATGATTATTTCATGATGTGGTCAAATATGGCTGATCATATCGTAAAATAGTTATGTTCGCGTGAGGCAACGGTCCTCACGCCCCAACCGCCGCCGGGACTCCGATCACGATTTCCGGCCACCGTAGGCGCGGGCTTGCGGATGGCGAGCAATGGGAGGCTCACCGTCCGACCGTCTGGTAACCGTCCGGACCGAGCCCAAGTGGTCGACGGCGCGTATTGTTCCACGCGCGCCTCAAGGAGATGTCAGCAACTGTGGGGGCCCAGCAGGGTCGAAGCCTACTGGGGCCAAGCGTCTGATTCTGAAAGGAAGACTCGGCCCTGGTACGAAAGGAAACGAAGGAATAGGAGTGGGTTTTTAGTCAGTAAAAGTCTGCCACTATCTCCCGCCCCGCCCAAGATGGGCGAAGGGATGTTATAAGATGATTTTACCACCGCAAAAAAAAAATTGTTACGTTGTCCACAGGTAGAGTCCATTGTTCCTCAATGTATTTATGTTTTCTACAACAAAATATGCTTGTTTTATTGGAAAAGACAGGCTAGATAGCTCATATATCCGGCATGATTGTAACAGACATGTTGTTCCAATTCCTGTTAGGAAATTGCAATCGTTGACTTCATTTGTTCTGATTGAAATGTGATTTTATTTAATAAAAAATTGAATTTTAATTTTATGCAATTTATTTCAATAATTTTATGCAAGTTCTTTTAATATCTGACTGATTAATATTATATTATTTATTTCAGTTTTGTGTACTTAATTTAATTTATTTTGTGATGTAAATTTTTTTTTTGTGTATTTAATATGAAAGTACCTAGTAAGTCTTTTGTTACTTAAAATAAATGAATAATAAATAAAATATAAGCGGCACGAATCTTGAGCGCTCTGTGAAAGAGCGGGGATCGCTTTGCGCATCGTACACATCAGCGAGCCAATCACTGTACAAGAATTGCATTCCCCGCCCCCACATCTTTTCTCATACCACTAAAAAGACTCGATATTTCACTTCTGCGTGCTTCTGCGCAAGTAGAACTGTAGAAGTCAGCGCTCAAGATCCGTGCCGGTATCTATATCTTTGTATAAACATAAATTAATATATCAATTTTATTTTTATAAGCTTCTACACATCAACTAGTCACGACAGAAGACAAAAGGCTCATAATTCTTTAAAAGCCCATTTAAAAGTAGATCTAAAAGCTTTTTTGTGTTGCACGACATTGAAGTAATAGTATTAGCCTTAATGTCGCTTTTGATGTGATTTTATTCCATGTTTTAGGACTATTAAGTAGGAGTCTTAGATTTATTTATGGGCGTTAGCCAATTTTATTTATTTACTAGCGTCTTGTCCCAACTTTGTACGGGTGTTAGGAATCTTTGAAATGTTGGGCTTTTCTTCACCATATACATACGAACTAGCTAACTCGGCAAACGTCGTTCTGTCATTAAAATTATTAACGAAAAAGACCGTAAAATTAACGTTTTTTAGGGTTCCGCACCCAAACAAAAAAACAGGACACTATTACTAAGACTTCACTGACCGTTAGTCGGTCACCAAGCTCTATCTCATGAACCGTGATAATTAGACAGTTGAAATTTTCATAAATTATGTATTTTTGTTTGACAGTTGAAATTTTCATAAATTATGTATTTCTGTTGCCGCTGTAACAAAAAATACAAAAAAAAAAATTTAAGAGGGCTCTTATACAGATTTTTATGCCGATTTATAGATAATGGTACGGAACCCTTCGTGCGCGAGTCCGACTTGCACTTGTATTTAAAGAGTTATTAAAGGAAGAAAGAAAAAACGTTTATTCGTACCTTACATATACAGTAAAATTAAAAATACAGTAGAATACATTAAAATTAAAATATAGTAGAATTAAGTATAAAAATAACTGTATGATCTGTGCAAGGCCAAAAAGGCGCCTAACTCAGCATATGCTGCGATATTGAAAACGATAAATAAAGCAGCGCTGGTATTCTGTTAGGGCTCGCGGTGATGCCACGGTCATACTCGCGGAGGTTAAACAAAACTATAATATTCCACAACCATCACACAACGCCATCTAGTCTCAAGCTAAGCAGAGTTTGTGTTATGAGTACTAGACAACTGATAAACATACTTATACATTTCTAAATAAACACATATTATAGATAAATAGATAAATTACACCCAGACACAGAACAAATGAACGTGCTCATCACACAAACATTTGTCCTGGGTTGGAATCGAACCCACGACCTCTGGCATAGCAGTCAGGGCCACTAACCACTAGACCAACAGGCCATTCAAACACTATATAGGTATCGAAACAAAAAAATAAAAACAAACATTGGAAAAATAATAATAAATACATAACATTGGTAAAAAGTGTGAATTTATGATAATACGAGTCATGTGTTAGAAAAATATTAAAAAAATGCATTAAATAATTAACCTCAGACAGAAGCATGACGCCGCACTCCAAAATAATTTGCCAAAACTATAGACAAACAGACGAACGCGAGCACGGCACGGCGGTTATTATGTAGTTTGTTGCTTGTTCTTCTCCATATGATACACGGACACTTATAAAATGAAATAAAAATATTATGAATTTTGAGACTTCTTATATTGGTTTTCGCTACTCCTTGTACTTTCAATTTTAGCCATCTACACATCCTTGTGAAATTCATACTCCATATATTTATAACGATTTAAATATTGATTTTATTCTGTTTTAAAGTTTCTGTTGTTCTATACTATCACGGTTCATAAGATACAGCATGGTGACAGACGGACGTACAGCAGAGTCTTAGTGATAGGGTCTTGTTTTACCATTTGGGCACGGAACCCTGAAAAAGTGATTTTACAATATATCCAATTATTACAATACTAGCTTGTGCCATCGGTTTCACCTGCGTAATAGTAGGTTTCTCCATACAAACTTCCAATCCCCGTTTTACCCCCTTAGGGGTGGAGTTTCGTAAAATCTTAGCGACACCCTGAATCTGCCAAATTTTAAGTTTGTAGGTGTTATACTTTCTGAGATTTCGTGCTTAATCTGTGAGTGGTATTTCCCTTTTATATATAAAAGGAGAAACCGACTGACTTACATATCAAGGCACAGTCGAAACTACTGGGACTAGGAACATGAAATTCTGCACAAGGCTTCCTTTTATGACGTAGGCGAGCACTAGGAGGGGACTTTCCTAAATTCACCCCCTAAGGAGATGAAACGGGGGTCCAAAGTTTGTATAGAAATACCTATATTCACGCGGGCAAAGCCGCTGGCAGTAGCTAGTATATATAGATTAATAGGTATGAAGTCTCAGGCCCGAAAACAACTTTCAGTCAATATAACGCAAACACCACACCACCTCTTCTTTTACCCCCTTCATATTAAAAAGCATAATCATTTCGTTTCCTGCTTCGCCAAGTTCCCCCTCGCAAGGAAGCAATCTTCGCAAGAAATCGTGTGAACTCCTTATTGTTTTGAAGTGTGGTAATTAATTCCTGCAAGCTCGTTGCACATGTCTGCACTCTGCAGTCTGCAAGATTTGCTTGAGGGTTTTGGCATATGGAAAAGTTTTGTGGGAGGATTTAGAGATTTAAATAATAATATAATATATTTATTCATTCACACAGCTGTCACACAACGCCGTCTAGTCCCAAGCTAAGCTGAGCTTGTGTTATGAGTATTAGACAACTGATAAACATACTTATATATTTTTAAATACATACATATTATAGATAAACTGGCTCGTGACCGCGACTTCGCTCGCGTAAATGTAGGTTTCTTCATACAAACTTTGGAACCCCACTTCATCCCCCTTAGGGAGTGAATTTTGAAAAATCTTTTTTTAGTGCTCGCCTACGGGCTGAAAGGAAGCTTTGTGCAAAATTTCACGCTCCTAATCCCAGTAGTTTCGGCTGTGCGTTGATATGTCAGTCGGTCAGTTTCCACTTTTATATATATAGATTACACTCAGACACAGAACAAATGATTGTGCTCATCATACAAACATTTGTTTGTTGTTTGTTGGTCTGGTGAGAATCGAACCCACGACCTTCTGCGTAGCAGTCAGAGCCACTAACCACTAGACCAAAAGGCCAGTCAGAAATGAGCTGAGTAATACTAAATACATACATGGTTCTTGTCTAAAGGTGGTGTTGAAAATAGTTATAACATGGTACGGACAGTAGCTCGCCTTCCAGCTGTCCAGTAACCATCTGGACCAAGCTCGAGTTGTGGACGGTGAGCGTAGTGTTCTAGCAGTCGTAGTAGTAGTGGCCCAGCAGGGTCGTTGCTCGCAAGAGCTACGCAGAATTTCTGAAAAAGAAACTCGTGATCTTATAAATCAAAGGACAACTGAAGTACACAGGTTTGGTTTTATTCAATAAAAGCCTGGCATGCTCTCTCGCTCCGCCCTAGAGTGCGGAGAAAGTTATTGAATGATTCACCACCTTAAATAAAGGTACAGACAGTATCATTAACTAGTTACCTCCTTTTCGAAGGTTCAAAATATTTATTTCAAATAAACCATTTACAGGCGCTTTTGAACTATCAAGAAGTCAGTCAGTCAGAAAAATGATGCTAATTGCACAATCCAAAGCGTATATCACTATGGAAAAGAATGTGCAAGAAACTGTATGGACACTCTTTTATATCATGTTATTTATTACAAATATTTCTTGTCGCTAAAATAATGCAAGAGACCAACTGAGCGCCTGATCTCAACGACAACGAACTGAACAAGAATGCTGTCGTTCACCATTATGCAAAATTGACAGCTTCTGAGGCTTTACCACAGATAATCACAAATACGTTTTGGTGATGCCAGCACAAGTAATAATCTATTGCAATAAATAATCAAATCCGAAATAAATAATATTCGTGGTTACACCACAGCAGAGTAAATAATCTGATTATGTAGGTGTCAAAACAACACAAAGTTGTAAATTTTGTATTGTTTAAAATCTATATCCCTAATAACGTTGAAACAAATGTGTTCAAAGTCAAACTCAAAGTTAAAAGTTTTTTATTTCACATAGGCCAACGTCAAAAGCTAGTGCACGGTTCCAAATTGGTCGTTTCCTATGGAGAACAACCGGCAAGAAACTCCATGGTTACTCTTTTAAAAAAAAATGTTGTTACAATATTTCCATATTACAGCATAAGTAGATATTATGTAAGGACAGTGTAGACTGGTCAATATTGTACTAAAAAGTACAATAAAAATAATCATAATAAAAAGTAACCTAAGAATTCGCGGAGTGTACAGTGTTCTCACATTCACATATAAAAAAAGAGGCTAAGTATATAAATAAAAGCAAGTGAATAAATAATTACAATTATTAATAAATGATGCGTTAACAAAATAAATAATAATAAAAAATATATATATATAATGAAAATAAATGATATCCTACATAATATAACATTTGTATTTCTTTGCTTGTCTCATGATACATGATAACTTCTATAATAGTATATAAAATATCAAAGAGTTCTCTTTCCAAAGAGAGACTTCGAGAAAAGTTTATGAAATTAGATCAGCTAGATACCTATGTACTTTTCAAACTCATACGTCTCAACTAACGTCATAATTTGTTCAACTTTTCCTTCTTAATTACGTTTAATAATATTAAGTTAGTCATAAGCGTAAATTTCGAACTCACTCTCTCTAAATGACGGGTGATTCAATGAAGTTGGCAACATCGTGTAAAACAAGTTAATTCTGGCTGTAAGAATTTGATAAATTCTCCTTTATTACCGCTGCGGATTACTTGAGAAGTTGCCTTGATTTTTCAAATAACTCTCATTGAATTCTTACTTCGTGTTCGTGTTACGATTTGATCTCGAACACGAGTCTGTGTGAACGAGAAAATAATGTTTTCAAGAAAATACAGTGGATTACTATTGTGTTAAGTAAATTATGATTTTCCTTTTTTTAACTTGGCATGTTTAAGATTTATGCCTTAAACAAAAATAAACAAAGTGAACTGCCCCCCTAGCCAAGTTACAATCGTTTCGTTTGCGTCGAGCGCCTCAAGTAGCCACGCCTCCGATTCTTTTGTTCTGACCACGTGACTGAGCGTTGAGATGACGTAAAAATAAAGGAATTGGAGGTGTGGACTACTCGAGGCGTTCGATGCAAACGAAACGATCGTAACTTGGCTGGGGGGCTGTATTTGCAAAACTACAAAAATTTAAATATTTGTAACTAGCGTTGGCCAGCGGTTGAGCCTGCGGTAAAGAAGAAAACTGTCCCAAGGGAACACACACTCTTGAGATAAACCTGACTGTCCTGTCTGTGTGTGTGTTTGTGTGCTTGTTGACTGGCCTGTAGGTCTAGTGGTTAGCGGCCTTGACTGCTATGCCGGAGGTCGTATGTTCGATTCCCACTCAGGACAAATGTTTGTGTAATGAGCACGATCATTTGTTCTGTGTCTGGCTGTAATTTATCTATAATATGTATGTATTTAGAAATATATAAGTATGTTTATCAGTTGTCTAGTACTCATAACACAAGCTCTGCTTAGCTTGGGAATAGACGGAATTGTGTGATAGTTGTGGAATAATAATATTATAAAAAGTCCTATCCCATGTGTTGTTCCAGTACCTACATGGTCTAGTTAAGTTTAGTTGAAATCCGTTCAGCCATTCGAGCGTGTGATCCAACTTCTTCTTCTTCCTGCTCTTATCCCATATTACTTGGGGTCGGCGCAACACGTTTTTTTCTTCCATTCTGTCCTGTCATCCGTCAAACTATCACTAACTCCTTTTTCTTTCTTATCACTCCTCACACAATCCATCCATCTTTTCTTTGACCTTTCTCTCCCTCTCCATCCATCTACATTTGTAATTGGCATTTATGCTCTGTGGTCCAACTATTACTGATAAAAAGAAGATAGTCTATCTCGCATTCAATATTTATGTTAGATAGGTGCCTAGGCCTATGACGAGTGACAGGGCAGAATGGAAGAAAAAAACGTGTTGCGCCGACCCCAAATAACCCGGGACAAGGGCAGGATGATGATGATGATGATGAGGTGCCTACTCAATAGATATTTTATTTAACGCTCGCTACTAAATTAACTCAGTCTTTTTTGAATCTTTAGTCAATAAATAAAGCCTATAGCAACATTTATGTAATCGTAAAAAGCCATTTTCATTTTCAATGCTTCTAGGTATTGTATGAAATAAATATATCAGACCAATGTTCTGAATAGAATAAAATTGCAATAAAATTGTGTTATTTCGAGGCTTCAGAGAAAATAAAGAACGAACGAGCAGCTTTTATTTATTTTTTTAATCTAACACATTATTTCAAACGTAAATTGAAACGAAACCTTTGAAAAATATTTTGAATATTTTATAAATTTATGTGAACAATTTTTATGCTAATGGAGAACATTTTGTTTGGTTTTGAAATCAAATAGTTTAGAAGTTTGCTAGTGGGGCAAACCATTGTTCATCATATTTTTGTTGAATATTCGTTCAAAAAAGATGTTTTTAAAAATTTATTAAATAGGTATTCGAAATATTTATCAAAGGTTTTATTTCAATTTACGTTTCAAATAATGTTTTTGATTTTAATAAAAAGGCTCGTTCGTTCTCTATTTTCTTTAAAACCTAGAAAAATGCAGGTTTATTGCCCAAAGTATGCTTTCAAAGTGTCAGATTAGTATTGTAAAATTCAATCTATTTTTTTTTAAAGAGTAACCGTGGAGTTTCTTGCACGTTCTTCTCCATAAATCTATGCTTTGGAACGTGCAATTTAGCATCACTTTTTTTTTTGACTGACCGACGTTTTGATAATTCAAAACTGCCTGTAATTGATCTATTTGAAATAAACTTTTCTGATTTCTGATTTCGTGTATGTTAATTGGGTCAATTAATATAAAAAAATGTTTTTTTTTTATTGTGATAAACTGGTGTTTGACTGCGATCCCACCTGATGGTAAACAGTGATGCAATCGTTGATGGTGAGGTGCACTAGTTTATTAAGAACCTATTCACTCTAGCCTTGAAGACACCTAAATTATAATGGGACGGGAGGACCGTAGCAGGCAAATTTTTTCAGTCCCTCGAAGTTCGCGGTATAAACGACAAGGTGAAGCGCTTGGTCCGGACCGTAAAGGTTTCAACAACGTAAGGGTGTATTCGCTGTTCTTCGGGTCGTCCGATGGTGGAATCAAGACATGCAAATCCCGCGCACACTCTCCAAAATGCATCCTGTAAAACACCGAAAGGCTGGCTACCCTACGCCTGTGCTCAAGGCTATGTATGAGCTATTTTTTATTTATATGTATTTTTAGTTTTAATAAGTTGTTTGAGTCACTAATATACATTTTTTTCTTTTTTTTCTAGTCATTATGACAAGGGAATGAAATGAAAACTCTATCCATATTAAATTAAAGTGTATGTTTAATGCATAAAAAACAGCCCCCTCCAAGAGTTTATGACAAGGAGTTTTACGACGAATAAGCTCTCTGTATAAAATATTGAAGGTTTAAAATATACCTCGTGGTATATGGATATACGGTGAGGTATTTTTAGGTATCTTCATTCTGATTTCCCTGAGGGTTAACACATTTTATTCGGTGGCCTACTAAGGTGGTCTTGTGCGTAATAACGTTATGTATTTCCAAAATCTGACAACGCAGTGTAATGTAATGTCATGGGTAGTCCGAAAGGGAACTGCGAGGTCCTGGAATGCAAGGCAAAGAAAGAAGAGTGGGGTTAGGTCAATAAAAGTCTGATAAGCCCTCGCGTTCCGCCTTAGAGGGGGATTGATTGTCATTGGATGATTTTTCACCTAGAAAAAAAGTGTTATTATATGTATTTCACTTACAATAAAATTGGTTCTGTTGTACGAATTTACTGAATCAACAAGAACAATTGATCAACTACAAGTCGGAATTGCAACGACGGGTTCCGTACCACAGTAATTTTATTTTATTACTATTTTTTTGTTCTTTTTTCGCTTTCTTCCATTTTTCGCAAGCCCGTGCTTTTTTCTTCCAGTTCTGGCAAAATCTGTCTAGTTCGTCTCGTTATCTCTTTCGTGGTCTTTCGCGAACCCCTCGCACTGTTTCAGGGTACCACAAAGATTACTGGTGTCTATTAAGAGGAAGTAGCTTAGTATTCTGCAATGCAGATTGGCTTATCTTGTCCAAACGACGACTGATAAATAGCGTCACTTTTGTCCCAATTCATTTTGAGAAAGAGCGACGGAGTAGATTTTTTTTCTACTTTGTTAGCACTTCTTTTTACTAGTCAATTCTGAGAAAAAGTTTTTTTTGATTTGATTATAGAATCAATTACATAATGTGTGTAATATATCTTTGGACTAAAATCCGTAGTTGCTCCGCTGAAATCACACATTTTAGTAGAATCATTTTAAATAACATGTTCTCATAAATTTATAGGCTCAATTTTTTTAAGAATGCGAGATGTGCTGGGCTTGGGGTCTGTGGTTTGTCGGAATAAACCACAGATTTCACGTAACTTCACAAATAGTTGGCGAGCGGCGTTAAGTCAAGCGATATCGATGGACAGTGAATAGTGGAGACAAAAATATAGCAACTTTGTATATAGCATTATTTAGAAAAGATATGCTTATCCCTTTGCACTACATGTCTATGATAAGCAAATGCTACTCGAGCATGCTAAGGGGCTACTTTGAAACTTTCTCAATGACTTATTGACTATTCCACTCATAATAGAGTGAGAGTCCATGGCTGCCAGACTTTCGTAATTTTATAAAAGCTGACAGTTTGTCAGTGCATGCCCCCAACACAAGTACGAACGATGCCCTAATATGAAGTTGCAGTTATGATGGCTATGGCAGGTAACAAAGTTAGGTAATATAGCAAACTAAATTCGATAAATTATAAAGAAATCAGAAATGTTTATTTCAAACAGACCAATTACAGGCACTTTTGAATTGTCAAAATGTCGGTCAGTCAAAAAAAAAAGTGAAACTAAATTGCAAGTTCCAAAATGTAGATCTCTATGGAGAAGAACGTGCAAGATACTTCATGGACACTCTTTTAAATCATATTATGAGTTACATAAATTTTGGTTACATATTTCTTGTCGCTTCTAATATGCGAGCACAATGTAGATAAGTAATAACAATTTTAAAAAATCATTAAAAAAATAGAAATTTAATTAGGCCACTAGCAGCTAAGAGATGACCAGTCTCAAATGACCGCACCCATTCACGAGCATGACGCATGCATCAGCAATAAAAAAATCTAAATTAGCAAGTAAAAAGCTAAATTTTTATATTATTTTAGATGGTATTAACATTATTATTATCAAATATCTGTTCAATGCAGCAATCTCTTTTGAAATAAGTAGAGATCTATAGATAGCCAGTGGTAGGGGCACGATAAGCATCAACAAAGTTGAATCGCTTGGCTCTGATAGTACAACTTTCCGAATCTTCAAGTATGGCGAGAATATTTGGCTGAATTTTTCGGATCCTCCGTAAGTCTTAAAACTTTGCTTTATATGCCAAACTGTTCAAGATCCCGAAGTAATTATGGGTTCATTTGAGGATTGTGAATTATGGATCCAGTTTTCTTATGTTTTGTGTTCTTGGGGTGTTTTTGTGTGATGCCTTTCTTCAGTTGTTAGGAATTTTAGCCTTCTTAAAAATGGTTTGTTACATAATAGCGAAGACTTATTTATTTTTGTCGATGCTTGTAGCTTTTTGTAAATATATTCCAAGTACTCATTCTTTGAAATCCTCTATGACCCTCAACTGTACCAGAAAAATGAGTTTCAGCAAACAAGTCTTTTATTTTCAGTGTGAAAATCATTCAATGACATCCCCCGATCTTGGGCGGAGTGAGAGGATGTGTCAGACTTTTACTGACTAAAAATCCACTCATGTACCTTCGTTACCTTTCATACCAGGGCCAAGTCTTCCTTTCAGAAGCAAACTCTTGGCCCCAGTAGGCTGCGACCCTGGTGGGAACCTACGGTTTGCTGACATCTCTTTGACGCGAGGGTGAAACAGTGCGCGCCGTAACTATAATAGATAAACGGACGGTCGGACGGCGAGCTACCTACCAAAACTGCGGAATCTAAAATAAAATAAAAACGCTGAAGTACGTAGTCTACGCTTGAGGAGTCGAGCACGATTGGAGTATGAGCCGAGTTCAAATTCGTGTAGTGTAGGGTCAGTCCACACTACACGAATTCGCTCCTGCTCGGTTCCTTTAGCATAGACCCATCATTAAAGAATGAATGGAAGGAATCTAAAGGATTTTTAAATCCTTTGACGTATTAAATCTCCAGTCTTCAATAGAAAAAAATATAACCAGAATTCCGCACTTGGATTCAAATGAAACCGACCATTATTCAGACTTAAAATTTTATTTCCTTACTTTAGGGTTTGATGGATTATTTTACAGGAAGCTATAAAACAAATTTTATTGTCCGAGATAAAAATGCTAAACGTGTTTTTTATTCAAGGTAGAGACAATAAAGGAACAATGAACTAAGAAACATATTTTCTGAAATACTATATTATAATGTTGGAACAATTTGTCTGCAGCGGTCTTCTCATGGTTTCTTGCACGTTCTTCTCCATAGAGATCTACGATTTGGAACGTGCAATTTAGCTTCACTTGTTTTTTTTTTTTTTAACAGACCGACATTTTGACAATTCAAAAGTGCCTGTAATTGGTCTATTTGAAATAAACGTTTTTGATTTCTGATTTCTTCCGTCCGTCCGATTATAATTTAGGTGCCTTCAAAGGTCTTCTCGCGGTTTCTTGCACGTTCTTCTCCCTAGAGATCTACGCTTTGGAACGTGCAATTTAGCTTCACTTGTTTTTTTTTTAACTGACCGACATTTTGACAATTCAAAAGTGCCTGTAATTGATCTATTTGAAATAAACGTTTCTGATTTCTTCCGTCCGTCCAATTATAATTGAGGTGTCTTCAAGGGCAGAGTAAATAGGCTCTTAATAAACTAGTGCGCCTCACTATTAACGATTGCGTCACTGCTTACCATCAGGTGAGATCGTAGTCAAGCATTTTATATAATGTTTTAAAAAGTTTCCTTCAGAGGCAGTCACTCCTGGCTAGTAACACGATCTTTGCACCAAAAATGGGGTTATATGGGAGTATTATCTTTTCTACCTTTTCCTTTTTTGTGGTTTTTTGATGGTCCGTTACCAGGATTCAATCAAAAGGAAAGTTATCGATAGCATTTGAACGGGTCCGTAAAATATTCTGTGGAGAAAAACGCCGGAATATAAAGCTCAAAACTACATATAACTCACACACTTCGACCACACAATTTCTCCTCCCGTTCGCAGTTTACCTCCTCGTTAGGACACAAAGTTTAAAATTTGAACTGAGCGAAGCGCAGCGTAGCGTAACGTAGCACATAATATATGCATTGGTATATATTGCTTTATCATGTTTCACGGACGATTTGCCGGATCAAGTGCGCAGTTTAGGGTTAACTCTGTCGCGTTATTGTAAACAGGGTTATTTTTATGCGTGGAAGGATTTTCTCTTTTTTTTTTGTTTAGAATTAAACGATTTACCGGTAAATGTATGATATTGGTTTTCCTCGTTTTTATTTGGGTTGTTTTTTAGGCGATTTATTTCTGGTTCGCTTTGGTTTGATTTTTAACCGACTTCAAAAATAAGGAGGTTCTGTGTTCAGCTGAATGATTTTATGTATGTTCACCGTTATCTCCGTCAATTTTAATATATATTGTTATGAATAATTTCAATATGTAATTGTTATGATCTGATCATGAACTTTGAAGATATGGAACAGAAATCCTCATAGGATCACAGCAGAACTGTCATAACAAGTAAAATTGCTTTGTCTATCCGTGTGGTCGATGACTGACTGAAAGAAAAGGGAGATATATCGAACTGATCTGATGACGATGCCAGAAGGTAAATTAATGTAATCTAACCGTGTTTGGGATTATTACAATTGTTATGAAATGCACTTTGGCTATACGGTATTTGAGTTTGGCTTAGGGGTAATTTTTAGTGGTGGTACCATAAATAAAAAGTGTAAAATAAAAAACTTTTTACAAAAAAAATACAACCGAAATCATTGTAAAAAAAAAACACAAAAAAGTGCAAAATAACTTTAATTTCGGAAGTCGGTGTTAAATAACGAAGTGACAAAACTGTTATAGAAACACCGACTTCTGAAATTAAAGTTATTTTGAACTTTTTAATGTTTTTTTTGTACATTGAATTCAGTTGTATTTTTTTTTTTTGTAAAAAGATTTTTTGTTTTGTGCTGATCATTAGTGTATACTTTTGTCATGCGATTTAAGGGTCCTCTACAGATTTTATCCATGACCGTTTTCAAAGGCAGTTTTGCTAACGACATTAAGTAGCTACATCTAGTCGCAAGTAATCCCTTTGGGTTAATGTTTTTGCTAACAGTATTCCTGCATATCCTCTTATAGTTAATAATCGTGGTATTGTGTATCTGTTTTCCTTGTTACTAATTTGCTGCATGGGCTGTGTTGGAGCTTAACCCAATTATATTTCACTATCAGGATTAAGCTCTCATAACCTTGCATCCGTAAGGAATTGTAATTTTGTCAATCTATTTATTTTTGTGTGTTTTTTATATTGCGTTTTGTATGGATCTTTTAGTCTTTGTAGGTATGCGACACCAAGTGGAAAGTCCCGTAAACTTCCATTGAAAATGGAGTATCTTCCGACCAGACTGTTGTTATGTCTGGTGGGCAACTGCCCGATAGATGATTTCGGTCTGTCATCTATGCTCAAATTGCGTGGAGAACTTTATTTACTTATTTAAACTTCATGTACAGTAGTGATACATAGGCAGACATAACGCAACAAGGCATTCTCCCAGTCAACCTTTGGGTTAAAAGAGACAATACTGCCTTTAATTACCTCAACGAGATGTCAGCAATTGTAGGGGCCCAGCAGAGTCGAAGCCTACTGGGGCCACGGGTAGTGTGAAAGCGAAGCCCGGGGCCCCGGGATGAAGGCAAAGAAGTAACAGGAGTAGGTTTTTAGTCAGTAAAAGTCTGACATTATCTCCCGCTCCACCCAAGAGCGAGATTTATCATTAGATGATTTTACCACCTAAATAAAAAACTGCCTTTAATTAAGCGATGCAAGATTTCGTATTTCTTGTAGTTATTATGTGGCGCCATAGATATAGCAGCTACAAGATGAAAAAATACATTATTGAATAAAAAACAACAAATAGATAAGTAAGAATTTGATCTTGAAAAGAATTGCAGAAATCAAATCAACGATAAGAAAAAAGGTAAGGATTTAGACACACACACTCTGAAACTCTAGCAGAATCCAAAATGTACCGAGGTATTTTCTATTTATTTTACTCCAAGAACCTGAGGATAGAGGTCCAATCTAACTAACAAATCAAACATTGAAACGAGTAACCCAAAACCAACACACGGGAGGTTATCATCACACACACAGTGCTTCCCACTACTTCAAAACTCATCACTATATTGCAGGCAATCGAACTGAAGATGTATAGCCGTTTTCAATATTCCACTTGTTCGTTCAAACACGCCGTGGTCCCAGTGTATAATCCCCGGGGAATTTAACATAGCCGAGAGGGGAAGTTGCGGTACTAAGGGAAGTTGTGGAATAAGGTTCAGTTCACACTACAACGCGATGGACTAGACAGAATCGACAATTTTTTTTTTTGAGGAAATGTTCTAATGACTTAATCTCTTCACCCTGGAGTGAGACCCACGGGTAGTGTGAAAGTGAAGCCCGGGGTCCTGAGATGAAGGCAAAGAAGGAACAGGAGTGAGTTTTTGGTCAGTAAAAGTCTGACACTATCTCTCGCTTCGCCCTAGAGTGAATTTGATGATTTTCCCACCTAAAAAAAAACCCTGGTGTGAGACGGGGTGTCAGACTTTTACTGATTACAACCTCCTATGTTCTTCAGTTGCTCTTAGTGTTCTGGGACCTCGGGTTTCTTTTTCAGAAATTACCCGTGGCCTTAGCGGTTTTTTAAATGATATAAACCAGTGCTTGACTGCGATCCCACCTGATGGTAAGCGGAGATGCAATCATTGATGGTCAGGCGCACTAGTTTGTTAAGAGTCTATTCACTGTAGCCTTGACGACACCTAAATTATAGTTGGACGGCAAGACCTTGGTCTCTATGATTTCCTTTGACGTCTGACGTCAGTTCACATTAAGACGCAATGCGTATGAAACACTAATAACAGTTTTTGACGTTCCAAATTCAAATCTCATTGTTAAATTAGATCCTTAGAAACAGAATGACTTGCTTAGGCAAGGGTAATATGACATATAAAAGGGCATTATCGAGCGGTAAATAGCGATTAGTACGTCTGTATTCTAAATGCTATTTCTAAAGTTAGCGCCTCGTAGCATCGCGTCTTGTGTGAGCTTGCCCTAAGTGAAACTTACGGGAACTAGGGGAAGTAAGCACTGGCAGTTATTTGACGTGGAATTGTGTACGGAAGTTGTACCAGCTATATGATATGTGCTATGTCGTTTCTTTAAGAATGTCGGGTATGTGTGATATGTGGGTTCTGGTTCAAGGGGAATGTGCGATAGTTGGAGAATGTATTGGAAGTAGATTTGATAGTGAAAAGGACTTTTTATGTTTCAGTTTTTAAAGAAAAAGTCTTTTGAAGTTCAAGTAAGTAAAAAAATTAAAGTTGGCAGTAGTATCATCACAGCGTTAATGTTTTCTTATTGTCGATTTGGACGAATTGTTTAAGTATTTTAGTGTATGTATGTAAAGCATTAACTGGAGTATAAATTGTATAATTGTATTATATTTTGTTCTATAGTTGTTAGTATAAGTATCTATTCTATGGTCGATAAGTAAATCTATTCCTTTATTCGCCTTTTTCTCTCTCTTTTATTGCACTTACCACTACTTTTCTCTGCATAACCCGAAGGTTGACTGGTAGAAAATGTCTAAGGCGGACATTAAGTCCGCCGCTGTACTTTTGTGTGCATAAAGCAATAAATAAATAAATATTATAAAATATATACAGTGGCAAATCCGCTTTATATAATTTAACAAATTAATAATAGCCAGTGTTGGACATAGGCCTCCCCCAAATGTCTTTCGGCTGAAATGATGATGATGATGATGATGATGAATAATAGCCAGAAGAATTTTTAATTTCATGTTAATATTATCATGTATAAGTACACACGAGAGCAGTGGTGGCCGAGTGAGAGCAGTGGTGGCCGAGTGGTAACGGCTCCGACTTACGAGTTGTAAGCCGCGGGTTCAAACCCAGCCAGGCGCATTTCTTTGTGTAATTTATTTCATCACCACTGCTCTCAAAACGGTGAAGGAAAACATCGTGAGAAAACCGGCATGTCCTAGAACTAAAAATTCGAAGACATGTGACATCTACCAACCCGCTCTGGGCCCGCATGGTGGATTACGGCCCATTTCCCTCTCCTAGAGAGGAGGCCTGAGTCCCAGCAGTGGGAACATTGAAAGGCTGATTATGATTATGAAGTACACACGTCCTATTTCTGTCCGCGGGGTTTAAAAAAGGCTCCTATTCGAGGTGGCTCCTATTTTCAAAAAAACACCACGAAGCCTTAGCCTTCTAACCTAACCTGTGTGTATCGGGATGTCCTAAAATTACCTCAATTCCTTCCCTGCTCTCGTCTTTTACTCACATTGATTTAAAGTAATAGAACATGTTTCATTTGCTCGTTGTTTTGTAGGTATGTTGGTTGAAATTGATAAAATATAGGCCAAAATATATTTATTTTACACATTTTCCATGGACTATTAGTTACTCTACACAATCTCTAGGAATTGTATATCCAGATCTTAGAAATCGATCACTTCATGATATGGCCAACTAAAACTGGCCAGATCGTTTTAAACGTTAAAAGTTTGATGATATTTCAATCCTCGTTTGGCCTACTTTCTTTAAACCTTTTATTATCATAGAAATCCTACAACAATGATATGATCAAACGACGATTGACATATCATCAAATGTTAACGTTTAAACGATCTGGCCTGTTTTAGTTGGCCATTTTATGAAGTGATCAATTCTAAGATCTGACTACGACATATACATTACCTAGTTAATAAAGTATGTACTATAATGGACAATAATATTTATAACATTTGATTCATTGCCTAGACGCCCCAGGTATTCTATACAGTGCCTAGATATTGTATAGTATACCTGAATTATATAGGTAAAATATATATTTAAATCTAGATTAGTTCTGTGTTCCCAATCCGACTTAGAAGATAAAATATACCTACAAGAAAATTATTGGAGTCTCTTTTAAGTCCAGCCCCCCTAGCCAAGTTGCGATCGTTTCTTTTGCGTCGAACGCCTCGAGTAGTCCACGCCTTTAATTCCTTTGTTCTGACCACGTGACTGAGCGTTAAGATGACGGTGAGGAATTGAAGGCGTGGATACTCGAGGTGTTCGACGCAAACGAAACGATCGTAACTTGGCTAGGGAGGCAGACGTTATCTTGGTCAGATCGGTGGTACGCAGATTAGTGTCTGAGAAGTTAAATTGATGATTTCTTCTAAAAAGTTATGGAAAATAAATAATAAACAGGATTTGTTTTGAGTGTATATCGCTGTTTGTGCTTTTATAAACGCAAAGGAATTAAATGATAGGATGTTCTAAACTCTAAACATAATATTTTTTTATAATAAAATTATTTATAAGTTACTCAAAGGGCAATGGAAAGGGCTATGCTCGGAGTTTCCTTGCGTGATCGCGTCAGAAATGAGGATATCCGCAGGAGAACCAAGGTTACGGACATAGCCCGAAGAATTGCCAAACGTAAGTGGCAGTGGGCAGGGCACATTGCTCGCAGAACAGATGGTCGATGGGGACTAAAGGTACTGGAATGGCGACCACGTACCGGAAGACACAACGTTGAAAGGCCTCCCACAAGGTGGACCGATGACCTGGTAAGGGTCGCGGGAATCCGATGGATGCGAGACGCACAGGACCGGTCATTGTGGCGACATTTGGGGCAGGCCTATGTTCAACAGTGGACGTCTTTCTGCTGAAATGATGAAATCCACCTTGTAGGGGTCCGTCAAATACTGCGTTTTTTTTTTTCCCGGAAATAATAATTAGTACATATAAATTATTAATCCAGTACAAAAATAAAGGATTTCTCAGCCCCTCTTAGTACAAAACACAAAAGAACAAGCACTTTATTAAATACTTAAATAACTTAACTTCCAAAGTTCCAACTATTTTGTTCGCTATCTCCTTTAAAACTTAAATCAAGCTAAAGCTGTGTGAATGAAAAATCCATTTCAGATTTTACTTTTTTTAAAAATAGAATCTTGGAGAGAGATAACTGGGGACTGATTCCCATTTGTTATCTTGAATATCCCTCGGATAAAGCGGGGGACGTTTTTCTTACTTACTCCTATGCGCTTTTCCCCGATGTGGCTGTATTTTCAAGAGCCATCGAATGGTTTATGCGACTGTTAGATTTTGGTTTGAATTGCGCTTTTTTGTCGTGATAGAAGCGAAAGCTTATGGATGGTAGCCTCACACGTTACGGCATACTTGTGCAAGTATTACTCGTAACTTGAGCAAGTATATTGTTAAATATGTAGCTACCATTAGGCAGTCGCTCCATGTAATATACTGGTATTCACACAGATGGGAATGATGTGATATTTTTCGACATCACCATTTAATTTTTTGACATCACTATTTAATTTTTTGACATTACTATTTAATTCTTCGTGACATTAATAATATTCTTATTTTAAATATTTGTTAATAATGCACACTGAGATTTGCTGTAATTTTGTATGTCAATAACATAGCAAACTATACATTTATCACCCTCTGTAATACCTGTTCTACAAAATAAATGATTATGATTATGTCTCACAAATAGTTAACAAAACTGTACATGGTAATAAAACGCCTTTTTATGTCAATAGACAGACATCACATTACACTTTACATAAAAAGGTACTATAAAGACAAAAGTTTATGAGTGTGTATATTTGCTACTTTTTCGCGCTCGAATGGCTGAACGGATTTACACACAGGTAGACCATGGCCTGAAATAGCACATTTAATATTTATTTATTTATTCTACTATTTATATACACACACAAACAGAAAAAGACAATAGAAAGTAGACAAGAGTACAAAGGTACTGCGTATTACTATTATTTAGTTACTTTTTATCCAGAAAATTGGTGTTCCATTATGACAATTTTCTATGTCCACGCGGGCGCAGGCGCTTGCACAGCCAGTATTTATTGATTTATTAATTACAAAGGATGTACACACAAAAATAAAGGTATAATACTTTAAAGTTTTAAGTGTTATGTTATTGAATAACACACAAAATATTTTTTTCATAAATACAAAAGATATACAAAAGATACAAATTTTACAATGAAATGAAATGTCAATAAATAACCGAATAAAAAGTAGCAGTAAAAAAAGCAAAAAAATAGCAGTTAAAATTAGTAGTAGTAGTTTTAAATAATTGCAGTCCTTTAACAGAATTATGTAATAATACTCTCGGAGTTTTTTTGCGTGATCACATCAGAAATGAAGATTTCCGCAGAGAACCAAGGTTACCGACACAGCTCGATGAATCGCCCAACTTAAGTGGCAATGGGCAGGCAGAACAAATTGAAGATGAGGACGAAAGGTTCTGGAGTGGCGACCGCGTACCGGAAGACGCAGCGTTAGAAGGCCTCCCACATGGTGGACCGATGACCTGTTCAGGGTCACGGGAATCTAATGCGGCGACTTTTGGGGGAGGCTTATGTCCAACAATGGACGTCTTTTGGCTGAAATGATGATGATGATGAAAAATGCGAATGTAATTCTGTCTGATACATCTTAATATCTTAGCGGCTAGGATACTTTTACTACACCGAGAATAATGTGCCTTACGATAATTTTCAATTATCACGCGGGCAAAGCTAGTAGCTTTGCCCGCAGAACCTTTTACTTGCTGATATTATTTTATGTGCCAATGTAACCACGTCTGTCTTTTACCTTTCCATGGCTTAACGGGTGAGCAAATTTAAATGAAACTTGGTACAAGGGAGAACCGAGACCTGGAATAGGCCTTAAGATACTTATACTTCCTCGGGATAATTTTCCACTTTTATGCAAAAGAAGACACTGATAGAATTTACCAGAATTTATATAAAAGTAGTAACTGTGTGAGAACAAATATTCGAAATGAAACTAGTCCCTGAGAATCAGTAATAGAAACATGACAGCAATTTTACGTCACCAATTTTTAGATTGAAATTTTATTCACACCCAGTTTTACACACGTAAAACAATTTCGCATCCGGTTTTCACACCCATTTTTCAGTACCAGAAACCTTTTACTGACTTTTGAATATTCGTTTTTATTCAAACCACACAGTTTTTAGTTTTCCAAAAATATAGTCTATCTAAAAGTCCGACAAACCCACTTAACGCGAGCCAATCACGTACCGGCAGTGGGCCGACATCCCCCGACGTCCTCCGTAGTCTCCCGAGCGTCCTCATACGAGGTCACTCTTGTCCAGAGCGTTTCCGGGGTCCGTCATCGTCCCCATTTCCTGTGACATGCGTCGTCTGCCATTATTCCAGCCGACGCGCGACGGAAATCGCCGAGCATACCCGAAGGCGATCGTTCGGAAATTTGAATTGGGAACTATCTGAGTAACCGTTGTGTAGGGTTGTCAAGTGTGACATTAATGTATGTTAGAGCTTGACATAACGTTTTAGGGTAATAAAGCTACACACTTAATTTGTTACTTTGGTGCTAGTGTGATGGGCATTAATGTTAATGGCTTTTTTGCCGCTTACAAGGCATAAATCGATATGTTTTGAGGATAGAATGTGTTTTACAAGTATCTTATCACATCATAGCATAGTCGGCCTTATAATGTTCCCACTGTTGGGACTCAGGCCTCCTCTTTAGGAGATGGAATGGGCCATAATCCACCACGCGGGCCCAGTGTGGATTGGTGAATGTCACATGTCTTCGAATTTTTGGTTCTAGAACATGCTGGTTTCCTCACGATGTTTTCCGTCACCGTTTTGAGAGCAGTGGTGATGAAATAAGTTACAAAAAGTAATGGGCCTGGCTGGGTTTGTACTCGCAACCTACAACTCGCAACTCGGGCCCTGTACCACTCGGCCACCACTGCTTTAGGAGAGGCAATGGGATGTTATCTGCCACACGGGTTTAATTCGGATTGGTGGATGTCAGATGTTTACGAATTTCTGGTTCTTAATTACCTACGTCTAATATCTCGCGTTTATTTCTCCAGGGTTGCACAAGTATCTTAGAAGAATAAAACAAAACAATTCTTCATGTAGCTCTTTTCTACATCTCACTATTACTCGTCCCAAATCCTACATCTAAATATTTAATAAAATCCTCTCACTACATTTGATAACCCTACCCGCATGTGCCAAATTGGGTAGCAAAGGGTGCTATGCAGATTTACGGGACCTCGCAGTGTGGCGGTGCGATATTGAGGTTCCTCTCACTCCCTGATGAATTTGAATATTAGATCAGTTACCTAAACATTTGTGAGGTTATAACGCGCGGTAGATTAGCGGATGGAGCGATGGGTGGATTATTATGGCCTGCTGTGTATTGTTGTAGTTGATTGTCAAGGGCGGGTGGGCTTAGAAATTCTGGTGACTGGTAATGCTGGCGACTTACAGTTCCTGAAGACAATGACTTCAAACACAGAAATGTAAGCATTTACTCCCGAATCTAAAACTTAAATGTGGTTGGTTGCGGGATTGTTTGAAAGAATTATGGCGGCCGAGGAACTTTTTTTTTTTAATAATAATAATCTTTATTTTGTACGTTTAACACACAGATAATAGTATATAATGACATGAACCGATATAATAGTTGTACAAACACTGATCAGTGGAAATAAAATGAACATTTGACTCCTAAACTAAGTAAAATAAATACTTGTATCTCAGGAGCCAGTTCCTCCGTAGAGATGATCAAAAATAAATGAAGTTAGGTACAATTAAGATAGCCTTTATATAGACATATAACAGTATAGGGGAATAGTTATGCGATGATTGCTAGTAATGATTCGGTATAATCATAAGACAGTTTCTGCAACAAATTAGATAACTCAGTTTTAAGTGAATATTTGTTTAATGTATAAATACTGATCAGATGGTGAATCTTATAACTGCACCTGGCTGAACTAAACCAGGAGATTTTAATCAGTAAAAGAGAGATCCAGAGCTGGAGGAGCTCGCTAGTAGGCAAGTCTACTGTTCCTCAGGGATGTGCCATAACAGGCGTTTTCGTGGCGTAGAGGGGGTTCAGAACAGTCTTTTAAAAGATAACGGGCATCTTTCTATGTGCTAATGGTGATCACAGGAATCGTTTTAGTGAGGTAAATTTCCGACACTACACGGACTTAGCCCCAAAGTGGCAGGCGGTCGCCTCCTTCTGCGAAGCAGTAATGCTAGCGAAGGTGGAGGCTGCACGCGTGGGGGAACAAAGGTCGTCACGCCCTAGCCGCCGTAATTCCGACCCGACTACCGGCCACGGTAGACGCGGGTTTGCGGACTTCGAGCAATGGGTAGCTCGCCGTCCGGCTGTTCGGTAATTAACTGGGCCAGTCGTCAACAGCGCGTAGTGATCCAGCCACTCCTCAAAGAGATGTCAGCAAACCGTAGGGGCCCAGCAGGGCCGATGCCCGCTAGCTAGGACCGCGGAGAATTTCTGAAAAGGAAACCCGTAGTCCTAGAACGCAAAGGGTAATTGAAGGACACATGTGTGGTTTTAGTCAGTAAAAGTCTGACACGCCCTTCCGCTCCGCCCAGAGCGCGAGAAGTCATTTGGATGACTCACCTTAAAAAAAAAGCCTTAAAGTCCGCGCTCCTTTTGAAGGTTCCCCATCGGAAATAAAAATTGTAAAAACACTGTACCCATAAACTATACATATGAATATTGTCGTATAATTTATATTTGCTATGTCAATATGAAAAAGGTCAATATGGAAAAGTAAATGCTCGTCATGCGGCTATCGAACATCAATACGATCAATCTGATATGAAGTTATTGCGTGCAATATATGGCTAATACGTTTTTCATTGGAAACAGTACCTATAAAAAAACAATCTAGCCAAAATTGCTTTTAAAATTAAAAAATAATATATATTCCATAACCTTCACACAACACCATCTAGTCCCAAACTAAGCAGTTCCGTATCTCAAAAAGAAAAAACGGAACCCTTATAGGATCACTTTGTTGTCCATTTGTCTGTCTGTCCGTCAAAACTCTTTATTTCGGAAATGCGTGGAGGTATCAAGTTAAAATTAAAACCATATCAACTATGTCTACGGTCCCTTGAAGCTGTGAAAAAATCAAACCTTTGAATTTACGAAAAAAAAAGATACGGCCGTTTAAGTCGCCAAAAACGTAAATTTTGACACTCTCAAGAAAATCAAAATTCATTAATTTCTTCCCGTTAACCTAGAATCTTGAAATTTCGCATAAAGCAAGGTCTAAAAGCTCAAGTATAGGAGTAAATCTGAAAACAGTAAATTTGTTGTTACGTCAAAAAAAAATTTTTTTCTATTTGGAAAAATTTTCGAAACTCCATTCGGGAATTAAACTATATAAATAGTAAGTTTGTACGAAACCCTCAGTGCGCGAGTGCGACTCGCACTTGCCTAGTTTTTATCAATGATATTTTATTTTAAACGTACTAACGTTTTCATAATAAATAATTGCTGTACTGTCAAAACATTGCATGGCTTATATAAAAAACGGAATGGAAACAGGACAGAGTGGAAAGTGGATACTCTTAATACAGCTCTTTGAGCTTTTCAATGCGTTTAGCACATACAGACAAGCAAGAAATATTATGAGATATTTATATAATAAAGGACTTGTGACAAAATCAGGACTAAGGGCTACCATGACGCGCTAAAATGTCCGTCGTGTGAATGAGAAAGAGGGATGGAGCTATACATCCTACATAGTTCCCCATCCCTTAACAGTTTAGTTCAGGTCGTAAAATGGATCGCGTTAAAAACTCGCGGTAGACATCTGGTTTGTTCTACGTTCAGCGATTAATTGAAAATGGAATTTTTAGAGCCGTGACGCGCGAGGATTGTGTCCAATATTGTTCGCAGAGACTTTTTAATTGTTTCTATGTAGCGTGTGTAGGCGGCCGTAACGTTAACACTTCGATTTGATTGTCAGAATGGAATAGTTGATCGGATTTTTCAGTTGTATTTTCGACTAAAAAGTTTAACTGAAACGTGGTGTAATTGAAATATTGGATAAAATTCTTGGTAACCAGCATTTAAAGTCTGGAAAAAATATTCTGTACAAAATATATATTAAATGCGCTTGTTGCATTAAGTCATTACGTTTAATAAATAAATCATTCTGTCAGTTTTAGTGTTTTTTTCGACATATTTGTAAACGTTTTCTCACATATTTGTAACCGCATCGCATTACTGCGTCGCATCACTTTGTCGCCCTTCAAAAGGTGATGCAGACATATGTCAAGCAGCGGATATCTTTTGGCTGTGCTTTAGGTTATGATGACGATGATGTAGCACCATGACAACTAGTCCAGTTTTTAAGGACTTGCAGGAAATGGCAAGCAGCTGGCATGCAAGTTGCATTACGTTACGGGCTACCAAGGTATAATGTGATCAATCGCTCGATCGTGCCGCGCAATGTAATTAAAATTGTAGGCGAGTTGGTTGTACGACCTTAAACTCATAAAAAAGGCCCGTTTTGACATTTGAGAAATACCCCAGAATGTAACTTGGAACGAAACTGAAAGAAACAATAAAATTAAAAAAAAAAATACATAATTTTTTTTGGCACGTTGAATAATATTGTCTTCTAGTATTCATAGCACAAGCTGAACTCTAAAAAACATCAGTTTCAATATTTATCACTCAAAGCACTCTTTCCTTTAACATCCTAATGTTATTGCTACTGATGTTTACCCATTCATTTAAATAATAATATTAGGATATAACATTTATAATAATAAATAAAAAAAGTTTTAATGATTTAATTTTACTTTAAGACCACACTGATTATAAACTTGCACATACTTTATTTTCTTCAAATGAAAATAATCGAAGACTTACTATGAAAATAGAACTCTGTCCATCCCTTTAGATTGGCCATAAAGGATGGTAAGGATATCCGCTAGCTCTAAAACGAACAAAAAAAAACTACCAGTACAATATTGGACACAATCCTCGCGTTCCAAAAACTCGATTTTCAATTAATTCCGTTGGCATGGAAGTGTGAGCTCGGGCGTGAATTTGTACACTCATCCGCACGTCTATGGGAACAATTTGACAATAAAAGCGCTTTTATTTCAAAGCTCTAAGGGCTGTTTTGGAGCAGAGTAGTGGCCTAGTAGTAACTGCCGTGTATTTTGTCATTTCATTATCTGCATCAACCGGTAAACAGATGACAGTTAACATTTTATTGGTAAAAAATACATTTATAACTCACAATATCTTTTAATTAAATGAATTATTAATTCATTAAATCAAAAAAATAAATTATCAATAACATAAAATTATAAAAATCGATTTTTAAAAGTTCATCATTTCATTGAAAATAATGAAATCTTAGTAAAACATAAAATAATAATAGATTTATCTTTAAAAAAAATATAAATTGATTATCATTGCAATTAATTGAATTATCAATGAAACTAAATAAATTATCATTGCAATTAATTGGTAAAAATTGATTAGTGAAATACGGTATGTTCTAGAATCGAAAGAACATATGACTTCCACTAATATACACTGAGCAATCTCTCAGAGAGGAAGCCCGTGGTCTAGCAGTAGAAGAAAATTTTAGTGGCTGATTATGCTAAGAGCTTTTCTAATATTTCCATATGTTGCTTGACTGTACAAGGCAAGTACTGCATTTTGAATTTTATTGGTATAATATCAGGTCGTGTGTAATCAGCTTTAGTGTGGCCTAATAAAAGTTAATTACGCGTAGTTATGCGAAACTGTTATGGGGGAATGTAATTTCAGAAAAATATAGCCACTGTTTTTAAGTGTCGTAAAAGGAAATAGAATCATAGATTATATTATGATTTGTAATAAGCAAGTGAAGAAGCTGCTAAATATGGTACTGGTATGGTACAGTTGGTCATCCATTTGTTATGATCGCTGGACCAAATTGACATCTCATCATCATCTTCCTGCCCTTGTCCCGTGTTATTTGGGGTCGGCGCAACACGTTTTTTTCTTCCACTCTGCCCTGTCACTCGTCATGCTATCACTAACTTTCTTTTCTTTCATATCACTCTTCACACAATCCATCCATCTTTTCTTTAGTCTCCCTCTCCCTCTCCATCCATCCACATGTAAACTCATAACTCTTTTAGTAACATACGTCTCATCCCTCCTCTTCACATGACCATACCAAGACAAACGATTCCTTTCAACTTTTCACACAACCAAATTGACATCTATAGTAAAGAAATAACAGAAAGCCACGCTGTTAAAGATCTAGGCAAATATAGTGAGACAAACAAGAATTAGGTTAATGCAGCCAGCAGCGAAAGTGGAAAGGATTATGTATCAGTTAATTTTAACAACCACACAAAAATGTAACTCGTAGAAATGTTGATAATTAATACGAGTAGTGTTAAAATGAATCTAAACTTAGGTAAATAAGAAATCGATTCGATGATTAGACTCGTCGTTAGAGGTCCGAAATTCCAAACCCAGACAGGTTCCTCATCGCGAAGCCGGGGCGCCCCGCGGACTCTCCGTCCGCGTACCGGCCCATTGTGCTGCTCGACGAGGTGGGCAAGCTCTTTGAAAGAGTAATTGCAGACCGCCTCGTCGCACACCTAACACGGGTGGGGCCGGATCTGGCGGACGGCCAGTTCGGCTTTCGCAGGAGGCGCTCCACGGTGGACGCCATCATGTGCGTGCGAGCTCTCACGACGGGGGCTGCAGTGGCCCAGGGCAGGTGTGTCGTGGCGGTGTCTTTGGACATCGCCAACGCCTTCAACTCCCTGCCTTGGAGTAGCATTGGGAGGGCACTCCGGTATCACCGGATGCCCGACTACCTCTGTCGTGTGGTCGAGGCGTACCTGTCTGACAGGTACATAACCTACCCTGGTCACCGGGGGGTGTGGGAACGTCGAGAGATGTCGTGCGGTGTTCCGCAGGGATCGGTACTAGGGCCGCCCTTGTGGAACATCGGATACGACTACGTGCTGCGCGGCGACCTCCCTGACGGGGTCAGCGTGGTCTGCTACGCAGACGACACGCTGGTCCTGGCGCAGGGAGAGTCGTACCAGGCGGCGGTCGAACTAGCGACACGCGGGGTCGCGACAGTCGTTGGCAGGATCCAGGAGCTGGGACTCGAGGTGGCATTGCACAAGTCCGAGGCCATGTGCTTTCACGGCCCTCGGAACGCGCCACCACCGGTTTCCCAGCTAACGGTGGGAGGAGTCCACATCGGCGTCGGGTCAACGATGAAGTACCTGGGACTCGTTCTCGACAGCCGATGGGATTTCGACGAGCACTTCCGACGTCTGGCTCCCAAACTAAATCGGACTGGGGCTGCCCTCGGGCGGCTCCTGCCCAACCTTGGGGGTCCAGACGCCTCCTGCCGGAGGCTCTACGCGGGGATCGTTCGGTCCATGGCCCTCTATGGCGCGCCGGTGTGGGCGCCGGGGCTGCGGAAGCAGCCGGCGGCCCGGCTGAACGCGTGCCAGAGGGTCATGGCCATACGGATGGTGCGAGGATACCGGACGATTTCCCGCGAAGCGGCGTGCCTTCTTGCTTGCCAGCGACCGTGGGAACTGGAGGCAACAGTCCTTGCACTCATGCACGAACGGCGCATGGAGATGCAACGCCGGGGCGAAACTCCGCTGCCGCAACAAGTCGCGGCATGGCGGACAGAGTTCCGGCGAGTTCTCATGGAGAAATGGCGACAGCGACTGTCGCGACCCCGTGCTGGGCACGCCACAATTATGGCGGTAAGTCCCCTCTTTGAGGCGTGGTTGGAAAGACCTCACGGCGTCCTCACATTCCGCATGACGCAGGTCCTCACCGGACACGGTAAGTTCGGGAGGTTCCTGCACCGGATTCGTGCGGAAACGACGCCCGGGTGTCGCCACTGTGTGGCCCACCCGGAGGACACGGTGGAGCACACGGTGGAGGTGTGCCCCGCTTGGGCAGAGCAACGCCGTGACCTCGTGAGGGCAATCGGCGGCGGTGATCTCTCGCGCCGGGCCTTGGTTCAGGCCATGCTCCGGAGCGAGGAGGAGTGGCAGGCGGTCGCCTCCTTCTGCGAAGCAGTAATGCTAGCTAAGGAGGCGGCCGATCGCGTGAGGCAACGGTCCTTACGCCCCAACCGCCGCCGGGATTCCGATCCCGATTTCCGGCCACCGTAGGCGTGGGCTTGTAGACGGCGAGCAATGGGTGGCTCGCCGTCTGACCGTCCGGTAACCGTCCGGACCGAGCCCAAGTCGTCGACGGCGCGTTTTGTTCCACGCGCGCCTCAAGGAGATGTCAGCAAATCGTAGGGGCCCAGCAGGGTCGAAGCCTACTGGGGCCACGGGTAGTGTGAAAGCGGAGCCCGGGGCCCTGGGACGAAGGCAACGAAGGAACAGGAGTGGGTTTTTAGTCAGTAAGAGTCTGACACTATCTCCCGCTCCGCCCAAGAGCGGGGATGTCATTAGGATGATTTTCCCACCCAATAAAAAAAAAAAAAAAAAAAAAAAAAAAAAAAAAAAAAAAAAAAAACCAGACAGGTTTTGTACCAAACTTGGGACGAAATTGTTCACATTTCAATTTGCAAACGTAGTTAAAAATGTCGTCGACGACCTCACAAATCTAATTTCCCCAAATAACTCTAGACTGTGACCAAAATAACTCAATCCATTTCACCTCTAAAAGGTCTGGAATCTAAAGCTTTTAAGGATGAAATGGATTGGTTTTAGGGTCAAGAATAACCACATCACTAGTGAAGGAATCAATCAAATGGAGTTAGGAGTAGACAAGACTGTAGTTAGAACGTCTTGATTTGTATCAAAGTGTAGAGAGCCGGAACTAACGTTGTCCAACTTTATAGACTACGAGTTCAGAGCGTTTACGTTTATTATGTTTAATTTAAAATCTCCTATAATCGTTTAAATGACAAACGAAATGAAAATAAAAACTACACAAGTATTAAAAAAAGGCACAAAATAATAATGGTAAAGCTGGGATCAGCTGTGGGTGAAGGCATTTTTATTTTCATATTACTCAAGCTGTAAACGCGGGTGCTTAAATAAATAACCAGCAATGGAAAGTAAGATACTAGCCAAAAATGAATACAAAAGCAATCATGCTATTGTATTCATTTTTGGCCTTCGGAAGTATGACCATGTGTCGGAATTTCGAAGGCAATTGAAGTGGCTGCCTATTCGGCAACGTCGGGATTGCCACACTCTTTCTTTTTTATTCTCTGTTCTTCATAATCCCAACTCCCCCTTGTATCTTCGGGAACGCTTTGAGTATCTTGTTCCGAGAGGAAAACCTTGTCGCTCATCATCCTCTCTTCTCCTTCGTTTTCCTCCTCACTCCTCAAGCCGCTACAGTGGATCTTTTACCGTTCGTGCTGTGCGCCTCTGGAATTCTCTTCCACATACATTGAGAGCTAGCCCTTCGTTGGAGGTTTTCAGGGGAAGAATTAGGGAACATTTTTTATCAACATGACCCATATATATGTATGTTTATAGGTATTTATTTATTGTATATGTAATGTTTATGTATAGTGTGCTGTATACATATCTGTCTAGTATATTTTTAATTTTAAGTTAGATTTAATTTATGTTTAATTTTTTGTTTTTTTTTGTTGTACATTTAAAGTTCCTTAAAATTTGTAAATTTTCCTTCTAAATGCTGGGTTACAACTGGGTTTTCTTACAGCAAACCATAAGGTTTGCTGTAAGAAAACCCAGTTGTGGGTTAAGCTCGCCTATGTACATCAACTGTCCTATTTTTATTGCTAATATAAAATTGTGTGTACAATAAAGAATAAAGAATTGTATCATGAAAAAGTATCAAAGCATTACCGGCTATCAGTGTTATTCTTATCCAAAAGAAGCCAACGTTAATACAAACATGCATAATATGATTTATCGAGTATTCCAATACAACATCGCGTCTGACAGTAATTAAAATAAATAAAGGTACAGGGTCAAACAATATTTCTGAATACAATTCCCAACCAGCTCATTCAAACTTTTTCATAAATATATTTATTTCTGGAACACGTTTTTACTTCGCTCGTTATGTCATTGTGTCAAGTTTTAAAGAGTCAATTGAGGGAAATTGGTTTTTGGCAAAGTTCCACAAACAGGTTTCCGGAATTACACAGTAGATAGGTCTATTGTGCATTTTTATGTGTAAAAATGAGGGAAGAAAAACAAGTATTTAACAAATAAGCTTCGGAGGTACTCATGGACTATTTAATTATTGTGAGGCTTACGCGTAAATCTATAATCATTAGGACATGCTTTGGTTAACTATCTATTATTGTTTTCACTGTCACATAACTGTCAACTACAAGTACAGAATGAGACAAAAACATATCTAAGTCAAAGTATAGCATAGTCGGCCTTATAATGTTCCCACTGCTGGGACGCAGGCCTCCTCTCTAGGAGAGGGAATGGGCCGTAATCCACCACGCGGGCCCAGTGCGGGTTGGTGGATGTCACATGTCTTCGAATTTTTGGTTCTAGGACATGCCGGTTTTCCTTCACCGTTTTGAGAGCAGTGGTTATGAAATAAATTTTCACAAAGTAATACGCCTGGCTGGGTTTGAACCTACGACCTACAGCTCGTAAGTCTGGGCCGTTACCACTCGGCCACCACTGCTCTTAAGCGTAAGAGAAGTCAAAGTACCATAACGTATTTATTTCTAAATGTTGTGCCAACAAAGTATTCGATTACTCTAGAGAGGTAGTCGACGCTGCTGCATCTGAATTCTTGCTTCATTATCAGCTCAAAACTCGTACCTTCCATCACAATTCCAAAGTCTGACAATTAAATAATCATGCTCATATCTCCAGTTAGTTCAAGTCTTGATCGGTATCTGGGGAATAGCCCTGTCACTTCACTCAAGCTGACCGGAAGATACGTCCGCTTGTCCGTCCAACTTTGCGAACAGATGGTGAATGCGATCGTTGTAGGAGACTTCCTGTGATATGGGATGTTTGTTGGCGTTTAGTTGTATATTGCAAAAGTTGGTTATAATAGTCCAAGTATTGAATATGGGTTATATGTTGTATTTATGTCACTATAATGGTTTGCGTATGGAGGAAACAGCATTGATAACGCAACACTCTGTGTTCTCTTGTAAATAAGTGGTCTGAGTATTTAGGTTCTTTAGAAACTTGTTTGTGACGTTTTTGTTACATTAGGATATAAATATTTAAAGTATTCTAACACCTAACGTTTCGGCGGCGGCGATCTCTCGCGCCGGGCCTTGGTACAGGCCATGGTCCGGAGTGAGGAGGAGTGGCAAGCGGAGCTGCGAAGCAGTAATGCTGGCAAAGGAGGCGGCCGATCGCGTAAAGCAACGGTCCTCACGCCCCAACCGCCGCCGGGATTCCGATCCTGATTTCCGGCCATAGCAGGCGCAGGCTTGCGGACGACGAGCATTGGGTACCTCGCCGTCCGACCGTCCGGGAACCGTCTGGACCGAGCCCAAGTCGTCGACGGCGCGTACTGTCTCACGCGCGCCTCAAGGAGATGTCAGCAACTGTAGGGGCCCAGCAGGGTCGAAGCCTACTGGGGCCAAGGGTCCAACTCTGAAAGGAAGACTCGGCCCCGGTACGAAAGGCAACGAAGGAACAGGAGTGGGTTTTAAGTCAGTAAAAGTCTGACACTATTTCCTGCTCCGCCCAACAGCGGGAGATGTTATAAGATGATTTACCCACCGAAAAAACAAAAGCACCTAATGTTAAAAATTGTCACTTTTAGACTCTGCCTCTGTCAATACAGCTATATTTTATACACAAAGAATGTACAGTGTTTGTGTACAGCTTCGGTCAGTCGGTCAAAGGTTGTAAACTTTTACGAGCGCTGCAAAGATAAGGAGCGCACACGTTATACTTTTATCAGCACATACGTAGCAACAATGTGTTTCTGTTGTCATTGTTTGGTATTCTTTTGTTTTAGAATAAAATACTTGCTGAAATTCTGTGGATATTTGAAATTGAGCAAAGGAAAACTGCCCTGTCAGAGTATAACAAACAAAAAAAATATTAGCTGGTTGTTTTTTTTACATATTTACGGGAAGAGTAGGTTAATGATAGTGTCAGACTTTAACTGACTAAAAACTCACTCCTGTTTCTTCTTTGCCTTCATCTCAGGGCCCCGGGTATCCGTGGCCCCAGTAGGTTTCGACCCTGCTAGGCCTCTACGATTAGCTGACATCTCCCTGAGGCGCGCATGGAATAGTACGCGCCGTCGACGACTGGGGCTCAGTCCGGACGGTTACCGGACGGTCGGACGGCGAGCCACCCATTGCTCGCCGTCCGCAAGCCTGCGCCTACGGTGGCCGAAAATCGGGATCGAAATCCTGGTGGCGGTTGAAGCGTAAGGACCGTTGTCTCACGCGATCGGCCGCCTCTTTTGCTAGCATCACTGCTTCGCAGAAGGAAGCGACCGCCTACCACTACTCTTCGCTCCAAGGCCCGGCGCGAAAGATCGCCGCCGCCCATCGCTCCCACGAGGACATGGCATTGCTCTGCCCAAGCCAGGCACACATCCACCGTATGCTCCACCGTGTCCTCCGGGCGGTCCACACAGTGGCAACACCCGGGCGTCGCTTCCGCACGAATCCAGTGCAGGAACTTCCCGAACTTACCGTGTTCGGTGAGAACCTGCTTCATGCGGAAGGTGAGGACGCCGTGATGTTTTTTCAACCACGCCTCAAAGAGGGGACTTACTGCCATAATTGTGGCGTGCCCATTGTGAGTGCACTGCGTAGTATGGCTTCCACACAGATTGATTAACACTATTTTAGAGAACCACCGTGCTTCTCTTAAGAAATCTAAGTCACGGAGCTGATTTAGTATCGATACTATCCACATTTGAAGGAAACTTGAAAGAAAATCCATGATGACGCTACGATGTTACCCCTTTTGACGGTGTAGTTAAATGTATGATTTAAATAATCTACCTGCGGCTAGAAAATGGGACCGACGTAACAAGAAACTGTCGTAAACTGCACTGCGAAAAAGTAGTATTCAAATTCAAAGGGACCTAGTAATTTCAAGCCACGTTCACACATTCAGTAGAACAGCTTTGAATTTCGTTCAGCGCGTTTAAGAAAATACTCCGCAGTCAACTTCCAACAATCTCATATAATAGAATCTGCAACTGACAAAGAGACCTATCTTGAAAACATCGCGACCCATTTACTGAAACGAGAATCTAAAATCGGGCTCGTTTTCAGTTTGGTAATAGGCTATTTAGCACCGCGCGGAATGGGGAAACTAGTAAAGGTGGCAGAAAATATAGTGCACCCTAATACCACAAATCCTTCGCGTTTAATTAACGTAATAATTTTCAAAAGCAATTCGAATACAATCGAAAGCTATGGCAGAACAGTTACTCGATTTTATGATACCTTAGGGTATTAGCATGCAGATTGTTACCGCTATTCCGGTATGAAGCGGTTTTGATGTGGTTCTAACTGGTTCGAACTGCTTCACGCCGGATCCTAGTAATCCATGCTGCTCTATATCTATGCGTAAAATCTAGAAATGATTTTGGTCGTAGAAGTTTTTTTGCGTGTGTTGAGCTATAAAATTGTTTGACACAAATGGTTCTAAAAATATACTGAGCATGCTAAAGCATTCGAAGTAAACGTAAAATTGTTTTATGTACATACTAGATTTTTAATAGCGTTATTATTTTTTTATTAACCTCAAACTGATTCCTAGCATGAAATTTTTAAAGATTTCTTGATTCTAAACTACAATATCCGTAGGTAACTCCTGTTGAATAACTCTATTTGGACAAAATCGAAATATAATAGATAGATAGATATATTCTTTATTGTACACAAAAAATAAAAATTTGATTATAAATAATTAAAAATTAATTGGTCTTCTGTTAGAGAAGAAAGTCTAAAACAACATGACAATAAGTAAGTATTGTAGCTTTAAATAGAAAATAGTTAATTTATGAAACTTGTATTTGTATTCTTTACGAAGGATGCTTGAGCGACTTGTATTTTCTTAGTGGAAGGAATAAGAGAATACAACTCTCTCAAGGATTAAAATTAGGTCAATCTGCAGAGACTGACCCAATTACAATCCCTGGTGAATTAACATCAACACTACAAGTGTGTACTGGTAGGTATGTCGTTACTTAGTAAAGTGGAGTTTCACTAAGTGAGTAACAAAACTATAAACTATGTAGATGAGCATTGTTTATAACTAGCTTCAAACAGCGGCTGTGTCCCCGTGTTTCTGAATTTTATACCACATAGCAGAAGCGTAATCAGCCTTTTATTTTTCCCACTGCTGGGTTTCAGGCCCCCTCTCTAGGAGAGGGAATGGGCCGTAATCCATCACGTGGGCCCAATGCGGTTTGGTGAATGTGTCTTCAAATTTTTGGTTCTAGGACATGCCGGTTTCCTTACGATGTGTTCCTTCACCGTTTTGAGAGCGGTGGTGACGAAATAAATTACGAAAATTAATGCGCCGGGCTGGGTTTAAACCCGTGACCTACGTGATAAAAATGTTATATTATTACATTATTATTATTTTTTCAAGTAATAAACCTTTTAAATGCGCCCGGACTTTGGGGAGAAGTCCAGGGAGTGTGGGATTTTTATCTCACTAAAACCACTCCGGTGATCACCATCAGCACATATAGAAGGGGAGCCGTTACCTACAACTCGTAAGTCGGGGCAGTTACCACTCGGCCACCACTGCTTATTATATACATTTATACATTTACGAATGTAATAAAAAGTATGTGTTTTAATGTATAACTGTGTTATAAATTACATCGTTGAGGCATAATAAATTAAAGAATACCTATGCAGGCTTTTTCATAACCCGTCGAGCTCAGGATTCCAACCCAGAGCACACTAAATCTGCTCTTGTAAAATAATTTAAAGCTACAAATTACTTTCTACATTAGTGAGAAAGAAAAGAAATAAAAAATATTTTGCCTTTTAAACTGCAAGTAGCCTCGAAGTTGAAAATATAAACAAACAAAATTCTTCTCACCAAATATCACAAGCTAATTACCATACTTAGAAACAATTTCCAGATGAGGAAACATGAATAATTCCAACATGTCTAATATGCTTTTATCAAACTTCGTTACATAATGAAAGACGACGGAAATATAAACGTGGTAATAAGTTATGAACAACGTCAGGCTTTTATGTATGAGCCAATTAGGAAACTTATACAATGATTTCAATAGTTATAAATTGCCGATCAATCAATTAGGAAATTTATACAATGAATTCAATAGTTATAAATTGCTGATCTGCGTTTCCATGTGTGTTAGCTCCAATTTAGCTATTCAATTTAGTTATCCGTATGTACAGGTTGAATTTTTCATCTGGCTATGGGTGGATAAATTGGGAACTATGAGGAATAATGAACAATACTTCAAGACTAACGTGAATAGGCTCCTAATAAATTAGTGCGTCTCACCATTAACGATTGCATCACTGCTTCCCTTCAAATACGATTGCAGTCAAGCACTAACTTAGATCAGTTTAAAAAAATATTCAAAGAATGTATGTTATCGCCGGTTATTTAAATAGTAATATTCAAGAAATTAACATGACAGATTTAATCTGTGAACTTGAATTCAGCCAATGAAAAATTGTCGACCTGAATGTCCTCAATATTAGCGACACTATCGTGTGGTGACGGATTATGTGTTTTCTGTTTCTAAAATCAATTCTTGGCTACAAACATTAATTTTACAATTATTATACCTACAGTTTTAATTTTCACGAAAATCGAGCCCCAGATTGTTCTGAATATTCATTATTTTTCATAGTTTTGGATTTGGTTATGCACGCCGACATGAAAATTTCATCCTGTATATTATTTATTTTGTTTAGCTAACTTCATTACTATCGTATTAGTCTTCAAAGTTACGGAATATTTACCTTCTGCCAACCATTAGTGTATACAAAATAACTTACAATTAGAATCTTCTCCTAAACATAAAAGAGTAAACTTACACCAGGTTCCATAAAACAGCAATATTAAAAAGGTAACCTAGCCAGGGCTTTTAGGCAACCTTAAATTTCACAATATTCTGAATATATGGGGCTCATAATTTTTTCTCGCAACAATTTTTAAACTTATAACCAGAATATAAACGAAGACGAGCAGGTTTAATCAAGTATAAATAAAGGATTATAAGGGATGAAAGGGTCGAAAAGGATAGTTCTAAAAATATGTTTAGCTTCGAAGTGATTACTTCAAAAGATTTTGTATCTATCCTAGTGGTTTTGCATAATACAAAAATATGGAAGTTAACTGACAGTTGAGTGAATTTATGGTCCGTTTTTTGTTTGTAGCAAAGATGAGGGTAGAGATGACATGGGGAGTCAGTTTTGTTGAAGAAAGGCTTTATGTAAAAATCGTATCAGATTTGAGGGTTAAGAGTATATTTCGGTTTTCTCCAGAATTATAGGGTTGGTATTTTATTTATTTATTTATTATTTATTAAATACTTTATACACAAACGTACAGCGGCGGTGTTAATGCCTTAGGCATTTTTTACCAGTCAATCTTAGGGTGATGCAGAGATAAATAGTGGTAGGTGCAATAAAAGAGAAAGAAAAGGCGAATAGGTACAAGAATAGATATACTAATAAACCATAAATATCATACAATTATACAATACATACACAAAATAATAAACTATCTACATATATTACACTAATAAAGTCAAACAATTGGTTCAAATCGACAATTTGAAAACATTAACGCTGTGATGACACTACTGCCAACTTCGCTCGCGAACTAAAAATTAAACTAAATTTTATGTGTTACCTTTTCGAAATCGAGGCAATAGATTCTATCTCATCAACAACAACAGTAATGAATAGTGTGTTTAAAAAAGTATTCCGTTTAAAAAAAATCAATAAGGTATTAAATTAGAATAAACCACGTTGAATAAAATTTGCATACAGTGCGGGTCGCGTTCTACGTTCAAAATTGAGTTTCCCATAGCTATCCTAAAACCAATATGGCTTCCATCTACCTTTCTCTAACGTTTACCGGTACCATGACACCGCAAGCAACAACACTATGAAAACGACGAAACGTTTACATTCACACCTATCGCTTACAACATCAGCATGCCAAACGAATCTGTATCAACATTATCGTCAATGTATAACAACATTGCGCTTTCTCCGATTCTGCACACCACACAGTTGTAGAAGTTACGACCCCATTCCTGGGATTGTTTTGTTTCTTGTGCAAATTTTCTTTGTTTACGAAAATGGCTTTAATGTGTGTATTTAGTGGTTTAATAAAGGACCTTATTGTTAATGTTATAAGTTGTATGACGATATAAAGGTTGTATTAGAGGACGCTGTTTAGAACATTTCGCTGAACCGAAGTGTCCGTTGTGCGCATGTTGTAATTAATACTCGTATCTATTAAAGTAATCAGATTTATTAAAAACCTGAATTGTTTGGATTAAATTATGCTCTCTTTTTTCGTATTTGAAATAGAGCAATATGATATTTCATTCGCGATTTTTGTAAAAAGAAATTGAAATTAAATGGCCCGATTTTGGTGTTTTTAATTAGAGAAACTGAAAGACGTCGACAACTTTGACTCATTAAATGTTGGAGAACAGTTATTAATATAGTTTACAGGGGCTTCGCTTTTCATATTTTTTTATCTACCTATTAATATAAAACAAAATTCTGAAGTACTGTATACTTAGTTCTCGGATTAAACTATTTTCCTAAACAAACTGAACTATATTATAATAATGATATCTTAACAAATTTTGATAAATTATAAGTATTTTTTATTCTAAAAACTATCAAAATCAAGCGTAAGTTAATTTTTTCTACATAAATTTGCGTGTTTATATAAGAATATGATGTAAAAAAAATATTACGTAATTATATGCAAAAATGCTGCACCAGCCGTTCAAACGACATATTATGAAAGAACAAAATTTTGTAATAGTCCCCTTAAGGATTCCACTGAGGTTGTTATTTGAGATGAAAAAATAATTAAATAACCTAGAACTCAGTATAAAAGATAGATGAATAATTTTATTTACTCAGCTTTTAACTTAATTTAAAATGTAAATTACCTGATGTAGTTTTCATCCTGTTGAGGCGATTAAGTTATTACTCGAAGTAACGTTTAACGAAAATCTTTTAGTTGGCTAATTACACGAACCCTTAATTGCTATAATTTGTTTCTAGTGTATCATTACAACGTGATATTAGGTAATTTGATTTGATATACATAATGGCGTTTGATGAATAAATAAAGTATCAGAATCGTCCCATTGAAATCATTATGTTTGATGACATTACGAGTAAATATTAACTAAGCTATATCTACTGCAAATACGAACAATATCTATGATTTTCGACGTATACCTCACTCGAGATACGAATACATCAGGTCTAATGGATAATGTATGTAAATCGATCAACACTTAAAGCCATCCACAATTTCGAACGATCCTTGCGCCCATATTTTTTATGGTATGATGGTGAATTCCGTTTGATGGCTTCTCTCGTATCTCAAAAACATGCTAATTCTTTCTCAAACTTAAACGTCTTTTTAAGGGAAAAAGCATCAATGTCATATTTGGGACCGAAATGGAAGATTTTCCCGTTCCCTTGACAAGGTAATTTTAATTTAATATTTATGGTTCTTCTTATCGAGATAAATTATGTTTTTTCGAAATGCAAATTGGAATTTACGTTGTTTGTGGTGTTCTTCGAGCGAAGATGACTTTGTTCGCCGCTGGTTAGTTGCGACGTCTACTTGAAATATAAATTTATTGTGGCAGATAATTTAGAAGAAAATTTACAACTTTTAAAACTTCATTTGATATAAAGCTATGTTCTGTCTCACGGTTTCTTTTTATCGTAAAACAGAAAAAAACTAAAACATCAGATTACTTTTAATTACTGTACTGCAAAACTTAATTGTGTTTTCCGTAACGTATTTGACGCAGTTACACTCATGTTATACAGTCGTTACAACGCATTGCCAACATAAAACTAGTTACAAGTACACAAATAGACCATGAATAGTACTCTCGGGTAGAATAGTGACGGTTTCCTCGAAACGTCGAGAGTTGTTGGGGATAGTTAGTAGGGTGCGCTTCAGGGTACGTCGTTAGGACCTCTATTATTGAGCCACGAATTAGAAACCTTTCTATTAACCTAACTAGTTTAATGCGAGTTGGAATTTACGGGTTCACGGGTAATTTAAGTTATTTATCGTGGGTAAGTTCTCCTCTATCTTACTTCTGTGTTGTTATTGTTTAACGCCATATAATATTAATCTTGAAGTTAACGTTGGTGCATACTGACAGCTCGTCGGTACAGGGAACATTAATCTATTGTTCTCAGGCGACTCCTATAACGTGCAGGGAATAATAAACAGTAGATACAATTTCCTTTTATAACCCACATTTATTAAGATGATGAATTTTGTAATACTCGTACTAATAAAATATTCAGGTGCTTAAAGTTGAATGCCCAAAATATTTTGCACATTATAAATAAATATTTTACAAATAAGTCAACAGGTAACAATTTATCTTTCCTAGCAATTCACTTGAAATACAATAACTTACCGTTGTTTAGACTGGCGATATATTACGCGATTCAGAATATCAACAACTTATTTTTCGTAATGAAACTTTGCAGAAACTTGTATAAAACAGAAGTTATTTTATCGCATTTGTAAGGAGTGAAACCATAAAGTTTGTTCCAGTGTAAGGCCGATGGTTCGGTAACTTTTGTGCTGTTGTTTTGTCAAATTTAAGACGACCAACTGTTGTGTTACGGCTCGTGATATTTTAAGGTAAATGGATTAGTTCGGGAAATGGTGGAGTACTTTGACATAGTTATTTTATAAATCGAAACTGTGTTTGGTTCGGGAATCAGCTTTTCAGATTATTCAAAAATAAATTTGATTAGGTATACAGATCTACACCTACATACTGTCTTTTCCGTTACTTCTCTACTAGTCATCATTTTAGTAGTCACTCTCCTTTTTAACCAGATATCGACTCTGGAATGTGCTTCCCCTTGACATCAAAAAACCTGAAAGTAAATTTTAGTTCAAGTGTAAAATTCGGAACTACTACTTGAAGTTCTCTCTATCTTAGTTCGGTCTTCGTCATAATTGCTATATTTTAAGTTCTCTTAATTAGAATGTTTTCTTATGTATCATAGTATTTATTAGTTTATTATATTAGCATATATAGGTATTTTATTATTATAAGCCACTTAATTTAATGATACTACGTTTTACTTCAAAAATATCTGTTATTTATTTATTGTGCACACCTACCACAGCTTTGTCTTTTTAACCCAATGGTTGACTGGTAGAGAATGCTTTGTAGCATTAATTCCGCCTATGTATAATAAATAAATATCGATCACAATTTGCTACTTTGAAAATTTCATTTATTCTTTCAATATTAACCGTAACTAGCACAGTATTTACTCCATCTTTAGAAATAATGTGCACTATGCAGCTTGTAATGATGGCCTGTTTCCTTTTAGTATCAAGCTAAGAAAAGCTTTTTAGCTTCGTGACTCGGATGAAATAACAGTTTTGTTTTATTTTTCAATTACTTTAAATAGCATCTGAGAACAAAGAAGGCGTCATTATTCGTCATTATAACTAGCTTTAAGTACGTGCCTTAACTAAATGTGTTAAGTTGTTAATGATCTTGGATTTATAAATAGAAAAAAAAACCAACCTTAACTTATTGGATAATAGTCACAAGCGCTAATGTTGAGTGTAAGGTTAAAAGTATGATCCCAGAATCCAAATAACAAGCTGCTATTTTCTATAAAGAACATAAAAAATCTGCCAAACCCTTTGGAAAATACAGGCGTGATGTTATGCTCTACAAATATTTTTTTATTACTATTTTTATGGTTATAAACTCACAGAACATTATTGTTGATTACAGTGCTTGTGATAACACGCGTATTATCACAAAGCCGCACTAAAGCTTAGTCATAACCTGAATAGCTGAGAACTCAAGCAAATAACGTTCATATGTCTAAAGCAAGCACCGTTATGTTTTCTATATTATGTGCCCGTACAAACGTCTTAGTACTATGAACAATCCAATTTATTAAAACGCTTTCATTATATCCAGTCACGTTTGCTCTCTGTGTTACCAAAGTTAAAGAAACTTTACTGATTTTCAAATTCATGGTGTTTTCAACTTTGTAACTTTTTGTCTCTTGTGCTTTGGAATGTGAAAAATTAAGTTCATTGAAGGGAGTTTTCGTAACAATCCTATTATGTTTTGAAACGTTTTCTGCTGAATATATTATTTTTGGGTCATTGGTCACTTTGATGTTTGTTGTCCTATTGTAACTTCTTGTAAAGAAAGATTATGAAAGTCAGCCTTTGAAGTGGTTATTTTCACATTTTGTACAACTTCTGTGAATTGATACTTATTAAATCTCTAGCAATTTATGCTCAAAACTAACATAAATCAGGATATTGTTCAAAAGAAATACATATTTATTGTATACTAAGAATTACTTTTAGGCTTCAATGTGTATATGAATATTCAATTTCCTCCGTTGTATAAAGTCTACAATACAACTTTCTTAAGATTTTTATTTTTCCTTAAATAAACACGACTCTCTAATTATTTCCCTACAAACATTACAATCCACGGTTTTAATGCCCATCCTATTAAATTCAAGCGCCGTGGTTGAAATAGTTTGAAATTTTTACAGCACTCTATAGGGCCCGAGAGAGTAGTTGTAACTAATCTGATGTTACGACTTCCCAGTTCAGTGTGTTTCGTAACAAGCAGAATTTTACGTTCATTTTTATTCCTGGAACTTGTCATGGTTATGATTTCTTTGGAAGTATGATGCCAACAAGTTTTTATTGATGTTTCAGCGGTTTAAGGCGTTAGAATTTTAGTAGTCTTTTATTTTTAGGTCACGTTCTTCGTCTTTATAGGTATTGATCGTAATCTTAATGCTATCTTCGTAAAAATACCTTGGAACCTCGGAACGATAGCTTTAAGAATCACTAAAATCAACGTTTTTTTTATTAAATTACAAGTCGCGAGGATTGGTTTGAAACGACACGGGAGAAGAAAATCTGAAAGGACTTGGGGGAGTTTTTTGCCCAACAGTGGGATAGTAAGACACACAAAATGTAATAACAAGTCATCATTTTATATGAAAGTTCGTTAATTGAGTATGTTTTAGTCATCAAATTGTAATATATGAACATCTGAGAATTTAATCGACTTTTTCAACTACTGTTTTCAAGAAAACGTAGTTGAATTTCTATGACGGTTTCAAGTTGAGTAATCCGAAGCAAGCTTGCAAACACCAAATCCAAGCAACTATTTCTCCATAACCGTTTCACTAAACCTTTACAATCAAACCATCAACTGTTGACGTTTCCTCTAACAGTTTGCTCCAACCGATAGTTACTTCAATTATCTCTTCTATCTCATATTGTATCTCCACGTTACCTTCGTGTTAATCTCAAGATTACTCGTCAGCGTCAACCCTCTCGGTTATATTACGTCATTATGCTTCTCTACTGCCACCTGGCTCAAGCTACGCGCTACTAAGCGTTATTATATTGACTTCATGGGCGGTATACTGTTATGGTATGTGCTGTAATGATCTGAATTTTCTGTTTCTGTTTAGGTTTGTGAATTTTAAGAAATGTTTAACATGTTGTGTCGTTTGTAATTTCATTTTCAGTATGATACTTTTTAGATTATAATCAACTAAACTGTATGTACATTTGTTATTTTTATATATATTCTTTAAACTAAAACAACGTCGCATAGCCTGAAGCATTTAACCAAATTGCGTTTTTTTATTAAAATGATTATGGTATCAATGATTTCTTTTAATTAATTTCAATGTAATGTATTTCAATTTTATAATAAGCTTTTAGTGAATAAGTTTGTACGCTTTAGTTTTAAACAAAACATGTTCGATTTATATATTTTCAATAACAACTTTTTTCCCATGTTTTATGCAAATAAAATATCTTTATCTTAATTTAATATATAACCAATCTAATGGCTGTTAGCTAACGCTAGTCTTGGATATCCAAAATTCAAAAGCAATTTCAATATCAATTACTATGACATTGATGATATTTAAGACATTATCTTCAACTACTACAATACTGTCAGCAGCCATTGAGAATGGCTAATGAACTCATAAAAAGAGCAGCAAGAAATAAAAAAAACCTGGAAACAAGAAACTTACGGCGATTAATCAATTTCTAGAGTAAAGGTGGTGCCAAGTTTCGGCTCCGATTAAAACTGCATAAAGCCATAACTAGGCAAGACTGTTTCATTATTAGTTCAACGGTAGTATGAAACTGCGGGGCGACTGGCGTTCTTTTATGAGCTTATTTTATTAAAGAACTTGGGCTTACTCTATTGGACTGTATTTTAAGTTTCGTAAAGGTAGGAAACGTTTAGGAAATACCTCAAGGTTTGGTGGTAAATATTAAAGCATGTTGGTTAAAAATTCTCACTTGCTTCGTATAAAAAGTAAAACTCGTTTCGTCTCAAATTATGCCCAAATTCTTCTTTTCTTGAAGCTTTATTTATAGTCGTGTATCAATATATTCCCTACAATACAATATGATAGATGACCGGTAAAATATGACACACAAATTGCTCCTTATTATCCTCAAATACCGCTAACGACGTGAAAATAGCACCAAGAAATTATAATGGAACATAAATATTCAAAGCATCACGTCATAAATCTACAGCCACATAAAATTTTGTGCCCCCAATGACTTTAAAATATACCTGCAGTTCTGGTAGTTAAATGAATAACGTGACTTCGTGAAGTGTTCAGTTTTTTTTCTTCTTTTAAAGCTGCACAACGTCTAACTAGCTCAGACTTTTTATTAGTTCAGAAACTTTAGTTGTAGGCTTTATCAATAAAACTGATAGCATAATGAGCTTTATAATGTTATCATTACTGGGGCTCATGCTTTCTCTGTAGGAGAGGGAAAGGGCTGTAATCCACCACGTGGGCCCAGTGCGGTGGTTGGTGCATGTCACATATCTTTGCATTTTTGATGCTAAGACATGCCGGTTTCCTCACGATGTTTTTCTTAACTTATTCGAGAGCAGTGGTGACGAAATAAATTACACAAAGTAATGCGCCTGGCTGGGTTTAAACCGGCAACCTATAACTCGTAAATCGGGGCCGTTACCAATCGGCCACCATTGTTCTTAAAACTGGTATATTTGAAACCTTGGATAAGATATTTCAAATTTCATTAAAAAAAACCGTACCTAACTTTCCGATCGAAATATCCAGTATCTTAGTAGTTTTTTAGTATCATCTAAGAGAAAAAATATTTTCCAGCCTTCCTTAGCTGTAAGGCTAAGTGTTCCTATGGGAATAGTAGTACTATAACATATAAGGCATGTATTATCCTAGACTGAAGTTAGACCATTATTGCCTTTACGAAATTCCTTTGCGAAAGACAGCCCCGCGAGAATAGGGCAATATATAGTAAAGATTGAATATATTATTATTTTATATAGAATGTTGGTCTATTTGATTTATTTTGAATTCTAAAACTGTTAAGTAGGAAACTCCTGGAAGAAAGAAGGGAGGGAAAAAACTCGTTGTTCGTGAAATTTTTTTCAATTCACTTACTCGAAAACTCGCTCTTATCCCACCAGTTTTCATCACTAGTGCATAAAAGTGCGCGTGCTCTACTCTGCCACGATTTTCTTACATTTATCGTATCAGGCTAGGCGCGCGTCGACCCTCACGTGTCGCCAGTAAACCCTCGTTTATTCATTTCGTTGTAAGTGTATTGAAAAAAGTCATTTGATACACGTGCAAATTTGTCACTGCAGTCCTCGGCTCCAATACACACTCGCCTAATGCTCGTGCAAATTGCGCCTCGGTCGCAATGACAAACTTTCTGCACTTATATCAAAATATACTATTTCACGATTATATAACGATAAATGGCTTAGTATTACAAAAATATGCATGTCTGAATGTTTGAATTTACGTCGAATCAATCACGACTGGTTTTATTTACGGCTAACACACACATAATTTTCTTTGTTAGCCTATTGTGTCGTACTTGTGGGCAAAGACTTCCCTTCCCTTCCTCCACTGCTTCTATTTTTCGCGGGCCCGCGCTTACACCTTCAGTTCTAGTGAAATCTGTCTAGTTCATCCCGCTATCTACTTCGTCGTCTGTACATTTACGTGGGATAATTTTCGACACACGGCAACAAAGCCGCTCGAAACAACTAGTATGATCATTTGGATCAAGAACCGAGAAAAATAGTGACAATATGATTAACCAAAGCTGCCGAATATCCTGGTACTTAATGAATTAAAAATTCATGATTAATACAAATCATCGAGCATGGTTTAAAAGCTTGTTACTTCATCTAACGTAATCCAACGCGATGTTTGAAGAAAAGGCAACGCGAAAAAAGAGAGATAACGCCTGAAACTCGTTTAGTATTCGGTAATTCCGTGATTTACTCGAATATTTTACAAAACTTTTTCTAGGAAATGCGTGCTTTTTTGAGCCCTTAAAAATTGTTAAAAAATATGGTTGCCATTTAGAATCTTGATTAAATTTGCAAGGCTTCTATTGTTATACTTTTACGACTTTTTAAATTTTTGAGTAAATCATGAAGTGTCAAACTTCATGCAAAATAGAAGATTTTCAGAGATTTTTGCTGGATTAGTTTTACACAAATTTATAAATCGATTTCAATAGAAGCCTATATAATATCCACAAAATACTGTGTTTCTAAAATATCTAATGAAAAATGTGTAACAACATAATCGTGTAAGAGCGGTTGTATGAACAGTGAAAATGTATGTCGACTCTTTTTGTTTAACTTTGATTCATTTAATTTTAACATAAATCATGCTACCAAAAGATTTAAAATCATATCCTTTAAGCTCTCGCGTGCACCGAGACAAAGTACACTCCTTAATAACACAAGCTTCACCAATTAATTAATCAAACCTTCCTTCATTGTATCAGCGTGTATTTTCGCTGAAATTCATCACATCCCAATACAATTCGGTTATTTATTATCCAGTACCAGTGTTCAGAATTAATCATCGTTCGCTTGCACATCGCGAGGTAATTTATGAACTCCATCCATTGCATTAAGTGCTTATAATAATATAGATTCAATTTGGAAATGTTTGAGTGTGATATTCATTTACAGGTTCTTGTTAAAGTGTGTGATTATCATTTGGGTTATTTGTGTTACAAAAACTTTTGTTGTGAGGTTAATTGTTTATTTAAAGGTTATATTTTTTCAATGCTTTTTAGGGTTCCGTAGCCAAATGGCAAAAAACGGAACCTAGATCTTATAGATTCATGTTATGTCTGTCTGTCTGTCCGTCCGTATGTCATAGTCACTTTTTTCCGAAACTATAAGAATTATACTCTTGGAACTTGATAAGTAGATGTATTCTGTGACCGCATTAAGATTTTCACACAAAAATAGAAATAAAAACAATAAATTTTGGCGGTTCCCCATACTTAGAACTTAAACGCAAATTTTTTTTTCATCAAACCCTTACGTGTGGGGTGGGGTACCTATGGATAGATTTTCAAAAATGATATTGAGGTTTCTAGTATAATTTTTAACTAAACTAAATAGTTTGCGCGAGAGACACTTCCAAAGTGGTAAAATGATGTACAATTACCATGCAAACTTCCACCGAAAATTAGTTTGAACGAGTTCTAGTAAGTAGTTTTTTTTTAATACGTCATAAATCCTGAACAGCAATTTACCTTTCAAGTTTGTACGGAATCCTCAGTGCGCGAGTCCGACTCGCACTTGCCCAGTTTTTTCGTAAATTATTTTGTTAACCAACCAAATCTGTAGATTCGTTACTAATGGTAAAGGTATTAGAAACAGTCTGTACTTTGTCTAGGATGTTATTGCAGGTTTTATGAAAGACAAGAAAAGTAATTTTTATGTAATAAATTAAGGAATCGGAAGATTGTATAAAATATTTATTATATGTAAAGTATTATAAAGTACTAAATATTAACATTAATCGTAAGACGTGAGAGGAGGTACCACATGACATACATTCAACATTAGCATTTTGTGGTCACGTCCAATGACTTCTCTCGCTCTAGAGTGGAGTGAGAGGGCGAGTCAGCCTTTTACTGAGTAAAACCATACCTGTGTCCTTCATTTGCCCTTTGCGTTCTAGGACTACGGGTTTGCTTTTCAGAAATTCTCCATTGTTCTAGCGGCTATTGGCCCTGCCCATGGTTTTAGTGACACCTCTCTGAGGCGCTCGTGAAACACTACGCGCCGTCGACTACTCGGACTGGTCTTTACTGGACAGGCATACGGCGAGCAACCCATTGCTCGTCGTCCACAAACCCGCGCCTGCATTAGGCGGGGATCGCCCTGCTATTCCTGATGCCCAGGGTAACTCCTCGGGCGGCTGCTGAGTGAGGATGTCCGTTTCCTCATGTTTGCGGTCAACTCTTTCGCTAGCATTACCACTTCACAAAAGAAGGCAACTTCATCTCATTCTTTATCGCTTCGGATCATGGCCTGCCCCCCTAGCCAAGTTACGATCGTTTCGTTTGTGTCGAACGCCTCGAGTAGGCTACGCCTCCGATTCCTTTGTTGTGACCACGTGACTGAGCGTTGAAATGACGTCACAACGATTCGAGGCGTTCAACGCAAACGAAACGATCGTTACTTGGCTAGTGGGGCTGAACCAGGCCCCGGCGCGGTCGTGAATACGCCACCAACAGACAACGGCACAAATGAGTTTTTAGTCAGTAAAAGTCTGACACGACCTCTCGTTCCACCCTAGAGCGAGAGAAGTCAGTGTGTGATCCACCTAAACAAAAAAAAAAATGTTCTCGTTCATAACATTATCTTCAACAATTTTGTAACATTGATTGGCTTTAAAAATTCTTCTCTATATATTTTTAGTATTCAACAATTGATCGCCTATTGACGTGTCGTATGACAGATTCATCAAATTCAGTTTTCTACAAAACATGCTACAATTTAGTATCTCGTATATAGTTTTAGTTTCAAATTTTATTGTAGTCGGTCAGCGGGGATCCAAAACTAATTATGGTTCTAATTACAATGTTGTGGTTTTGTGTATTGGGCAGTTTCATGATTAGCTCTATTACTTTGTTACCAGAGCAATTTCTGATGTGGTTTTTGATCCTAGCAATTATGTTATTTCGTAATAGGCTTTATTTTATTTTTAGAGCAGTGGTGGCCGAGTTGTAACGGCACCGACTTACGAGTTGTAGGTCGTGGGTTCAAACCCAGCCAGGTGCATTACTTTGTGTAATTTATTTCATCACCACTGCTCTCAAAACGGTAAAGGAAAACATCGTCAGGAAACTGGCATGTCCTAGAATAAAAAAATTTGAAGACGTGTGACATCCACCAACCCGCACTGGGCCTGCGTGGTGAATTACGGCCCATTCCAGAGGGAATGGACCGTAATCCACCACGCAGGAGGCTCTCTAGGAGAGCCTAGAGAGGAGGCCTGAGTCCCAACAGTGAGAACATTATATGGCCGACTATGCTATGCTATGCTTTATTTTTTTTTTTCAAATTTGTTAAATATTAATCAAGTTAGAAACTTGTTAAATCTGGTGGAAGAGGAAACTCTCAAATAACAGTTTAGGGATGTACATAATGAAATGTGATATCGCAGCCATTACGTTACGTGTGCTTAAAAGAGATAGTGAGATATTGCCATCACGCCCCCACTCTTCCTCAAACCAATATTTGGAATGCTAATGGCTGCTTCTTTTAATAACCAATTTTGATGACCTTTTCAGAAAAAAAAAATTGTGTTATTTGTTGTTTAGTATAAAATATTGTACAAATGTCAGAAAATGCGAGTATGGACAGTGGTGGTAACGACTCTAACTTACGAGTTGTAGATCGCGAATTCAGACCCAGCCAGGTGCATTACTTTGAGTAATTTATTTCATCACCACTGCTCTCAAAACGGTAAAGGAAAACATCGTCAGGAAACTGGCATGTCCTAGAATAAAAAAATTTGAAGACGTGTGACATCCACCAACCCGCACTGGGCCTGCGTGGTGAATTACGGCCCATTCCAGAGGGAATGGACCGTAATCCACCACGCAGGAGGCTCTCTAGGAGAGCCTAGAGAGGAGGCCTGAGTCCCAACAGTGAGAACATTATATGGCCGACTATGCTATGCTATGCTTTATTTTTTTTTTTCAAATTTGTTAAATATTAATCAAGTTAGAAACTTGTTAAATCTGGTGGAAGAGGAAACTCTCAAATAACAGTTTAGGGATGTACATAATGAAATGTGATATCGCAGCCATTACGTTACGTGTGCTTAAAAGAGATAGTGAGATATTGCCATCACGCCCCCACTCTTCCTCAAACCAATATTTGGAATGCTAATGGCTGCTTCTTTTAATAACCAATTTTGATGACCTTTTCAGAAAAAAAAAATTGTGTTATTTGTTGTTTAGTATAAAATATTGTACAAATGTCAGAAAATGCGAGTATGGACAGTGGTGGTAACGACTCTAACTTACGAGTTGTAGATCGCGAATTCAGACCCAGCCAGGTGCATTACTTTGAGTAATTTATTTCATCACCACTGCTCTCAAAACGGTGAAGGAAAACATCGAGAGGAAACCGGCATGTCCTAGTAATAAAAATTCAAAGACATGTGACATTCACCAACCCGCACTGAGCCCGCGTGGTGGATTACAGCACATTTCCTCTCCTACAGAGGAGGCTTGAGTCCCAGCAGTGGGAACATGGAAAAGCTGATTATATTGTACAAATATAAGCACAAACAAATATCTTTTGTGTAATTTTGATATATAAGTTATGTTGCGGATTTGAATGACAATTTCCAGTCATTCAAATCCGTTCACCCTTTTGATCGTGAAAAAGTAACAAACATATCGCTCACCTAGCAACATATTGGCACATCTACATTTTTTCATATTTTACAGATACGAGGGTCAAAGATTGTACAAATATTTAAAACGAAGTTTTGAGTTCATTTTACATTTTATATCAGAGATTGTGATGTTGGCTACTAGTACCTATAGACCATTAGATATTCAAAGATATAAATTATCCAATTTTAAACACTTAGGCCGTTAAAACTTAATTTCGCATTTACTGTAGATGTGCCAATATTGGCCGCCGGTTGCGGGAATCCGATGGATGCGAGATCCACAGGACCGTTCTTTGTGGTGACATTTGGGGGAGTCCTATGTCCAGCAGTGGACGTCTATCGGCTGAAATGATGATGATGATGATGTGCCAATATTTAACTAAGTGAGCGATATATGTATATTAGTTAACCTTTCACACAAATTTTCGCCTAAGCTAGAACATGATTTTCGATACTAGTAAATGGTATTTCATAGAATCAGTATTATTCGTGGAAATATTTTTTTTGATAAAAATATACTGATAACTGAAAGAATATTCTTAATAAGCTTGTTAAGTAGATAGTAATTTATAATAAAGACTTCTTTGTGAATAGACATGATATTTAAAAGAAACTTAGTTTTTTTTTGTTCAGGCGAACATAAATTGCTTTGAGAGTTTAATAAACTCAATTTAATTGAAGAATAAAACTGTTTGAAAAGTATGTTTACCTACATTATTAGGTTTCATATTATTGTTTCATTTTAATAATTTACTTTTGGCGTTATTTCGATGTTAAGATAATAGGCAAATTTTTTCAAATTAAATTTCTTTTTTTTTTTGTTCATCAGTTGGATATAGGCCTCCCCTAAGTGCCGCCATAACGGACGGTCCTGTGCGTCAGGCATCTATCAGATCCCCGCGACCCTCACTAGGTCATCGGTCCACCTAATGGTAGGCTTCCAACACGGTACGTGGTTGCCACGCCAGAACCTTTCGTCCTCATCGATCATCTGTTCGGCGAGCGATATGCTCTGACCAGTGCCACTTCAGTTTAGCGATTCTTCGGGCTATGTCGGTAACCTAGGTTCTCCTGCGGATATTCATAGCCCTTTCCATTGCCTTTTGGATGACTTTCAGCCTTTTGATGAGGCCACTTGGTAAGCGAGCACGTTTCGGAGCCATATGTCATCACTGGCAACACGCACTGGTCATTGACTTTCATCTTGAAACACGATTTTTTTTTGTTCATCATCATCATCACAGCCGATAGATGTCCACTGCTGGACATCGGCCTTCCCCAAATGTCGCCATAATGAACGGTCCTGTGCGACTCGCATCCGTCGGATTCCCGCAACCTTCACCAGGTCATCGGTCCACCTTGTAGGGGGCCTTCCAACACTGCATCTTCCGGTACGCGGTCGCCACTCCAGAACCTTTTGGCCCCAACGGCCATCTGTTCTGCGAGCAATGTGCCCTGCCCATTGCCACTTAAGTTTGGCGATTCTTCGGGCTATGTCGGCAACCTTGGTTCTCCTGCGGATATCTTCATTTCTGATTCGATCACGCAAGGAAACTTCGAGTAGAGCTGTTTATAGCGACTTTTTTTTTTGTTACCGTCTTTAATTTTTTAGTTTAATTAGTAACAATGGCGTGGTAAAATAGAAGGGTTGGTCCTTAAGGGCTCAGGTTAAATATGTGCTCTTGAGAAAGTACACTAGGCCCAATTTATTAGCCAATTGAACAAAAAGGTTCCGGTGTCTAATCAAGGAAGTTGAAAATATAAACCTTCTAAGTGGTAAGGTCAGGTTAGTAGAGACGAAAACAGTTGAAACGCGTTGTAAAATTTCCTTAAATTGTTTTTTTACTCTATATATTTAGTTCTTTTTTAAGTAATTTTTATTTATTTTATTGGTTTAACAAACTACGTAGGAAACATAAATATTAACTAAACGAAACTTAATTATTAATAAAATAAATTGATAATACAAAAACACAAAATACACCCAGGCGTCGAAGTACTCTTCAACATCGCTGTCATCCGGAAATGCGCCCAGAAGGCTGACAGCATTGCCTGCTTGAATGGCAGTGCTATTTTGATTAAATTATACATGTATTCATATGAAAATGTCAGTCATGGTCGATTTGGTTATCCAAGTGGACCATGACTAACATTTGCCTTAACCAGAGGATCAGCATTGTCAAGTGGCAATACTGCCAGTATTCTGGCCTCGTTACCAATCTATTTATTTATTTATTTAAGGATTACCAACGAGTGTTACAAAATAATAAAACTTAGAAATCAAATTGGTACACACAACCTAGTCCTATAATGCACACTCAATTACAGGCAACCACAGCTTATGATTATAGGCAACCACAGCTTATGTATGTATAATCACTATCATCACTATTTATGTATAATCAGCATCGATGCGGAGGAATTTTCAAACGATATATTTGTGTCAGTTACTTCAATTAATGAATTACTTTAAAAAGTCCGATTATAATCTAGATGTCTTCAAGGCTAAAGTGAATAGTCTCTCAATAAACTAGTGCGATTCACAATCAACGATTGTATCACTGCTTACCATCAGGTGGAATCGCAGTCAAGAAAAAAAGTGATAAATTTTCCATAATATAACTTAACTTAATATTGTGAAAAAAAAAACTATAAAATATAAAAAAAAATAATAATAAAAAATAAAATAATAATAAATATTAAAATAAATAACTATTTATTTTTGACAATTCAAATTTATAGAACTAACTAAAACTTTCTTTCCAGACAAGGCACCATCTGAAGCAACATTTCGCGGCGCAGAGTTCCTTTCGTATGACCTAACGCAGACGGGCGGGGAGCCTATAGTCAGCACACAAGACGCCATCTCGTTGTACTTCAAGACGAGGCAGCCTAATGGACTTCTCTTTTACACTGGTGAGAATCGCTTTGCTTTCATTGTAGCTATGAGTAGTGTAAAAGCTTCCGTTAGGGTTTTTTTTATGTGGGAAATCATTCAATGACTTCTCCCGCGGAGCGGAGTGGGAGGGCGTGTCAGACTTTTACTTTAGCTTTGGCCCTGCTGGGCCCCTACGGTTTTGCTGACATCTCCTTGAAGCTTGCGTAAAATACTACGCCCTGTCGAAGACTCGGGCACGGTCCAGACGGTTCTCGGAAGCCCAGACGGCGGGCTACCCATCGCTCGCCGTCCGCAAGCCCACAAGCCCACAAGCTTTCATCAGGGTCTGTTTTTTATGAAGTGGAGATGAACGAAAATGAACGGAGCCGATGCGTAAAAATCCACCAATCATATTGAGTGAAATCCACATCCAAATCTCATTTGAAATTTCTTAATGCCAGTTCGTGTCTCTGCTCCGCTCGTTTTCGCTTCAGTAACTTCTTGTTATTTAGAGTCTTAGCATTTTCCACGGTATTTATGATTATGCTTCTTTTTTTAGGGTTCCGTACCTACGTCGGCAAAAACGAAACCCATAAAGAATCATTTTTACGTCCGTCTATCCATCTGTCCGTCTCTATGTCTGTCAAGTCTCTTTTTCTCAGGAACGCGTGGAGATATGAAGCTGAAATTAATATTAAATAATCAAGCCTCTTACTCTAAGCGGTAGTAAAAAAATCTAACTTCTAAGTCAACGCAATCTAAAGATAGGGTCGTTTTATGCTCCGACTAAGCACATATTTTGACACTCATTTGGAAATCAAAACCTACAGGGTACTTCCCGTTGACCTAGAAACCTGAAATTATGCATGAAGCAAAGTCTTATAGCAAAAATGCAGAAATAAATTTTAGAACTATAAATTTTTAGTTATGTCACAAAAAAAACTTTTTTGCGATTCAGAAAAAATTCGAGACCCAATTCGATAATTGAACTTTTTAGATAGGTAAGTTGGTACGGAACCCTCAGTGCGCGAGCCCGACTTGCACTTGCCCACTATTGTTATATGAATTGCTCTTCTCAAAGACGGAAATATTCTTGCCTTTACAAAATAAACATTGCCTGAATTTCACTTCTAATAAACAGTAAACCCCGCTAGCATTCTTGTCTCATAATTTCTTTTTAATTCACTAAGATTCCCTTTACACAGAATAAAGGCGAAGCAAATTCATGAAGATAATTTCCTTAACAAAGTCTTTTGCATTCAGGTCATGAAGCTGACTATCTCAACCTTGCTGTACGAGATGGTGGAGTGTCTCTTACCATGGGACTTGGTAATGGGAAGCAGGAGATGCATATCAAACCTTCGAAGACTAGATTCGATGACCATCAGTGGCACAAATTGACAGTGCATCGGAGGATACAAGAGGTAAGGACACTTCTGTGCATAGTATACATTTTTTTACGAGTAATAAAAATAAATGAATGTGAATGTGAGGACACTGTAGACTCCGCGAATTCTTAGGTTACTTCCTATTACGACTCACTTTTTATTATGATTATATTTATTGTAATTTTTAGTACAATATTGACCAGTCTACACTGTCCTTACATAATATCTACTTATACTGTAATATGGAAATATTGTAAGAACAACAATTTTTTTAAAAGAGTTAACATGGTGTTTCTTGGCGGTTCTTCGCCATATGAAACGACCAATTCGGAACTGTGCACTAGCTTCTGACGTTTTATAAGTGCCCATGTAGGCCTATGTGGAATAAAAAACTTTTGACTTTTTAATGCATTATCGCATACCGTGATTAAAGAATCTTTTTTTAAAAAAAAAAACTGCGTTAAAAATTGGTTGTTAAATGAAGCCGTAATTAGCATTCCTAAAAGTGGTTTGAAGAAGAGTGGGGGCATGATATTAATATTTTGCTATTTCTTTTAATCACACATAACCTAATGCGGTGACATCACATTTCAGTATTCCTTATACTATTATTTGACAGTTTCTAACTTGATTAATATTGAACGAATTTGAAAATGTCTTTATATTTGCGATTTAGGGTAAAGTTAAAGTAAATTGAGCCAAGAATCCAATTTTCATTTTCCAAAAGTACGTCATATTAAAATGAGTATATTCTTCTTGTACATATATCACATAAAACATAACAGCTCATATAACCAGCTATAATCAACGACGGTCGGTTGTACAACCTTTCTTATTTATACGGCCCCCATGTTCCCAGATTTCATCAGGCCAATATAAAGCGCTTTCATCGCTGAACAAATATTTTATGACCTCAGGCCCGTATTGCAAGCTCTGTACCTTGAACTCAGATCGATAGCGTACGACTTATGGCCCATTGGCGTGTTTAAACCCAAATCCATCGATCATTGGAGCCATTACTTCAAAAAACCGAATCGATTCGTATCCAAGTAATTTGATTATTAAAGTCAGAACGATTTTTTGTTGAAAGGTTGGCTTTCACAAGTGTTTTGGCATTTTCAACGTAATTAGTGATCGGGATCGGTCTTGGTACCTATGGCTACCTTGTAATTGAAGCAATTTTGTGGCGATAAATTTGGTCGGTAGTAGAATTGGGTGTATATATGTTTCCTGTATGCTTGGGTCGGCGTGTGGTGGAGTGTTTGAACGATGACCGTTTCACTGGAGCGTAATTAATTTTGAAAAATGTTTACTGGGTTCTTTAAAAGATTTGTTACTGCTTTAGCATTTGCTCTACTTTACTACGGTTCATAACATGATTGATGTTTTTCTATTACTTTGTTCTACTTTGAAATAGTTTTCAATTTTTCTTTAGATTCGGTGCCAGATCTTTTATAACTTACTGTTTTGTGGCATTTTTCTGCAGTTTAAGTATACGGAAAGTTGTGCCTGTCCGCACAGCGATATTTCACCATGAAATTTTTATTCTTGCGTATTATATTCCACGATCGGAAGTACACTAATTACGTACTGCGAATAAAATTTCGTACGATTTTTGTCAGTTCAAAGCTGTTCCCGGCGAAGACACGTTTAGAATGGACAATCGAACAAAAATTTTACATAGCGCTGCCATTGCAGGACTAAGCAAATAGCATGAATTTTATTTCGCAGTACGGACGTAGCCATAACTACTCTATACTTCACAAAACATTCGCGCATATTTTTTCCGCACCGCATCGCGTCAAATCTGCGCGAAATCGCAGATTTCTTTTTCGCCTGTGCGGATACTTCCGTAAAGTTCAATGTGTTACATACAGAATGACGAAAAAAAAACCTCGTGGAGAAATAACGCTGTGTGTTCCTTAGCTTATGATTATCATGTCCACATTGATTTACTTGACTTCACATTATTAATTTTTCCCAACACTACATTTCAAATACAACCAATTCCAACATCAGTTAATGTTTATCCTATTTTAAAAATAATAAAGATTGCAACGTTGACGTTGCATTTTATTTCTGTTTCGGTTTTAATTTTTATCCTCGAGCTTGTCATGATTACGTGTGCTCCGAGCGGCTGGAACGTTGGCAAACAAAATTGAACAATAAATGTGGAGTAATTTAATCGGTAGTTGGTTTTATTTCTGCACTCAATGCTGATGAGACTCGGTGAAACGAATTTTAAAGCCTGACTTGCTGATGAAATATGAAAGTTGTGAGATCAAAATTGAGAATTGTTGATTGTTATATTGACGTTGCGGTGCTAAAGTCCCCTGCTCATGGCGACCCTGACCCAGACTGCCAGCCACCATCAGCACGGGCTTTCGGACTACGACCGTAACCGTCTGGACCGATCTCGAGTTGTCCATGATGCGAAGTGTTCCATGTGAGCCTCAAAGAGATGTCAGCAAAACCGTAGGGGCCCAGCAGGGCCGATGACTACTAGGACCATGGGTTGACTACAAAAAAGGTTACCTGTGTTCTAGAACGCACAGTATATCATGTATAGTTCCTGACCTTCGGTACTGTATTAAACTCACTTGACAATGTGCCAAAGCATATGCGTACGATCAGCCCCATTTGTACATAATTTGTAGTCTCCATAACTTCCAATGAGCCAATTTTCCGCGAAATTATTATGCACGGGTTGCATCCAGCAGCATAATGCATAGGTTGCATCCAGCAGCATTATGCATGATTATCATCGAAAGCAGAAAGTGTTGCCCCAAGTTGTTCCCCCAAGTTATGCTATAACGACCGGTCCTATGCGTCTCGTATCCATTGGATTCCCGCGACCCTAAATATCATGGTCATCCGATCTTGGGTGGGAATCGAACCTACGATCTCTAGCATAGCAGTCGGTTCACCTTGTGGAAGGCCTTCCAATGCTGTATCTTCGCTTCACGGTACGTGGTCGCTACTCTAAAACCTTTCATCTCCATCGACCCATTTGTTCTGCGAGCAATGTGCCCTGCCCACTGCCTCTTAAGTTTAGTGATTTATCTGGCTATGTTGGTAACCTTGGGTTCTTCTGCGGATATATTCCTAATGTGATTACTCAAGGAATCTCCTCCTCATAAATCTAACCATTGATTTTATCCCTATCTTTATCTCAAAATGCCTCACTTGTATAGGTTTTCTTCTGTCTTAAATCAACCCTACACACCAGCATCATTCAAGTAAAATAACCATTTAGAACGAGGCACAAACCGCTAGTAAATAGTTTATTTACGCACTGCGTGTGGGTCGCTCCATCCCTAGCTATTCCGTTATCGTTAATTATGTATTTATGTGGAGCTTTCTCATTCTTTGAGAATATTGGGGGCTTATCGAAACTGCCTATACGTGGACTAGTGGCCTGGATTTGATGCGTGGATTCATGGATTTCAAGTGTTGTGATAGATTAGGTTTTTGTCCGTTTGGAATGACCAGGGTTAATTTATTTGGGTCTTTCTATGGTAATTTGGGTTAGAAGTTATTTTGGTCAGGTATTGGCTACAACGTAATGTGTTTTCAAAATGAACAATTTTAAAGTGATATAATGATATTTTGTTTTTGATTAAAGACACATTTTGTGCGAAGTACGTTTTATTTATCACGGATAATAATAGCATAGCATAGTCGACCTTATTATGTTCCCACTGGTGGGACTCAGGCCTCCTCTCTAGGAGAGGGAATGGGTCGTAAACCACCACGCGGGGCCAGTGCGGGTTGGTGAATGTCACATGTCTTCATTTTTTGGTTCTAGGACATGCCGGTTTCCTCACGATGTATTCCTTCACCTTTTTGAGAGCAGTGGTGATGAAATAAATTACGCAAAGTAATGCGTCTGGCTGGGTTTGAACCCGCGACCTACAATTCGTAAGTGGGGGCCGTTACCACTCGGCCACCACTGCTCTTAGACTATCAGTTAATAATATAATAATGATAATATTTCATATCTTTCACACAATACCTTAGTACCAAACTAAGCAGAGCTTGTGCAATAAGCACTAAACAACTGATAAACATACTTATATGTTTCTAAATACATACATATTATAGATAAATTACACCAGACACAGAACAAATGATCGTGCTTATAACATAACCGTTTATCTTGGGTGGGAATCAAATAAAAATTGATTACTTTACATAGCAGTCAGGGCCACTAACCACTAGACCAATAGGCTAGTCACCACTAGACCAACAGGAGATTATTTTGGTTAGGTACTGGTTTTTTTTTTATTGGGTGGGAAAATCATCTTATGACAAGTCCCGCTCTTGGGCGGAACGGGAGATAGTGTCAGACTTTTACTGACTAAAAACCCACTCCTGTTCCTTCGTTGCCTTTGTCCCAGGGCCCCGGGTTTCGCTTTCACACTACCCGTGGCCTCAGTAGGCTTCGACCCTGCTGGGCTCCTACGATTTGCTGACATCTCCTTGAGGCGCGCGTGGAACGGTACGCGCCGTCGACGACTTGAGCTCGGTCCGGACGGTTACCGGACGGTCGGACGGCGAGCCTTCCATTGCTCGCCGTCCGCAAGCCCGCGCCTACGGTGGCCGGAAATCGGGATCGGAATACCGGCGGCGGTTGGAGCATAAGGACCGTTGCCTCACGCGATCGGCCGCCTCCTTTGCTAGCATTACTGCTTCACAGAAGGAGGTAGTGAACTATACTTTGTTAACACATATTCTTTTTAACTAATTTAGATTAACGACAAATATTGTGCTATGTATCTTTTTCTCAGGGATATCATTTGACGCGGAACGTTGCTTCGCATACTAATGAACCTTATTATTGTTTCAGATCACGCCGTTTACGAGTTTCTGCAGGGTAAGTAATATTAATTAATACGGTTACCAAATCTTCATTAAGACTTCCGGTATCTTTGTCTTCGTTATAAATTATTATGACTGAGTCATATTCCGTACCTATCATTTTATATTGTGGAGGCTTCGTCGAAAAATAAATTTCTGTCGGTTTTCTACTGGTTGCATTTCGGGGAGTGTGCGTCGGAATTGCATAACCTAATTCCGCCTAGCCCGTTCCATCATCCGACCACCAGGCGTAGGGCAATGCGCCACCGGTACATGGTGAGTCCACTACCATGGTGTGTCATAGTGTGTAGGTGGGATGTCTCCCACCTATACGCACGAAACGTTTTGGGAACATATTCATTGTGCGTACAGCTAAGGAGTGGAATTCCTTGCCGGAATCTGTGTTCCCTGATGGCTACAACCCGGGAATCTTTAAGTCAAGAGTGAATAGGTTACTTCTAGGTAAGCGCGTTCCATCAGGTGAGATAGCGGTCAAGCGCGAACCTACCAAGAATAAAAAAAAATATGTTGTAGACTAAATAAACGCGCACCGAATGAGGCAGCGTTGGAAGACCTCCCACATGGTAGACCGATGGCCAGGTGAGAGTTGCAGAAATGCGATGGATGCGAGACGTATAGGGCCGTTTGTTGTGGTGACACTTAGGGGAGGGCTATGTCCAGCAATGGATTTCTTTCGGCTGAAATGATGATGAAACTGAGTACGGAAGACGTATATTGGTTATTTTTAATAGAATTAGTGATTGTTTGCTGTAAATAAACGCGCACCGAATTTTCGTTAGAAGGCCTCACACAAGGTAGACCGATGGCCAGGTGAGAGTCAAAGGTATGCGATGGATGCAAGACGTATAGGACCGTTCATTGTGGTGACACTTGGGACGACAGTGGACGTCTTTCGGCTGAAATGATGATAAAACTAAATACGGGAAATGTAAATTGGCTATTTTTAATAGAATTGTTTGCTGTATTATTTCTTGACAATTAGCATAAGTAATAATACCACGACAACTGTACCACGAATAATATAATTGCTGCAGGTCTTAGTTGGAATTTGAATTCTCTTGAAGTCATTTTGCGACAGACAGCAGTTTGTTGTTATTCTAGTAAACTCATTGTGGAACTATATTCATTTTACTAATGAGAAAGCTATTTTAGTTTTCTGTTGAAATTAATGTGGTTTGGTTAATAAGAAGTAAAGGTTAGATAGTTAGAAAGGCAATTCATGTAGGTATCATTTGCAAATGGCGTTTTTGAAATCTTAAAATTAGCATTGGGGTACTCGTTAGTGTCACTTGATTCTTTAAGAGTTTAGTGGTTTATGTTCCTAAGTCGTCGATCTCCTCAAACAGATGTCAAACTGTAGGGGTCCAGCAGGGCCGATTCCCGCTAAGGCTGCGGGGATTTCCAGAAAAGGAGTCCGGTCTTAGAACGCAAAGAGCAACTGAATGACATAGGTGTGGTTTTAGTCTGTAAAAGTCAGACACACCGACCTTCAATACCACCACTCCAGAGCGTGAGTAGTCGTTCAGTGTATTTTATATTGATTTTAGAAGTACTGCGGTCACTGCGGAAACGGGGTGGAAAGTCTCGCAAACCTCCATTGCAAAAAACAGGATCCTCAATCAGACGGATGTTTTGTCTGATCAAGGCAACTGCCCTATGGATGGTTTTGGGCTGTTGTATACGTTTAAATCGCGTCACACAGGATTTCGTAGTTTTTAGTTCATACGTGGCGCCATAGATGTCGCTACATGATGATATTTGCCCCTAATTGTATGAGAACTGCGCTTCACGGTATTGAGATATCCCAGGTCTACCAGTGAAATATGTCATTACAACGAATGATGTATATTGTCTTATAAACCTAAAGGAGAACCTTTTACTCGAACCAGTGTCCAGTAACTGGCCATTTGTACATGATACGTCTCGTTTGCATAGATTTTTTTTTCGTTTTGTGCTTAACTGCTCATCTCACCTGATGGAAAGTGACGATGCGATCGACGATGGAGCACAAGTTTTTTGCTTACTTTCTACTCAGCTTTGCACGCTTACATGTGTCCCTCCTAATCCAAGGTTATTCTGAAACTGTAACAAAGCCAAAGAGGGTTTTTATTGGCGTCTCCAAGTGTCGCCACAACGAAAGATCCTGTGCGTCTCACATCCATCGCATTCCCATGACCCTCACCAGGTCATCGGCCCACCTTGTGAGAGGTCTTCTTTCCAAACTTATTCAATAAAAAGTAATTAATCTTCACGAAGTGTTACACGAAATAGATAGTGGCAATAATAACGAGACTGTAAAATTGCTCGACACTATAACAAGCATCGACTTAATAAAGACGAGAATAGCAAACGCGATGTTCAGACGGCAGTTATTGTAGTAAAACTTATTAAACTTGCATCAATATGAATGGAATTAGCAGTCTTTGTAATGAGTGCAAAATTTGTTTCTTTATGCATACAGTCAAATGGGGTGAATAGAAACTCAGGGGCGAATAGAAACAAAACTTCAAAGGGTATTTTCACGATATTTGAATATTTTTGCCGCATTTAACTATATCAATTTATTAATTAATTGTTATTCTAAAAAGTCGATAATTTTTTAGAAACGAATAATATGGTATCAAAGTGAAAAACAAAACCAAAGTTTTGTTTCTATTCACACCTGCGTTTCTATTCACCCCGTTTTACTGTACTCTAAAAATAATCTGGGGACGTACTTTTTGTACTGAATATTTAGTATTACAGTAGCGACATCTATGGCGCCACGTATGAACTAGACTACGAAATCTTGCATCGAGCAATTAGAGTTCTCCGAGTAATTTGAGTATACATGGTTTCTTTGATATCAACGCACCAATTAATACCATGGATACAGAACATGATTCTAGAGGAAAAACCCGACGAAAAATTCCACGACTGGGGGTGGTTTTTCCTAATTAAAAAAAAAATCTTTCCGTTCTTTAATTTAAAATAACTGTTTTGATTCTCTTGAAAATGTGGAAACTGCAAGAAATCAACTAACATAACATCGAAGCTCTCCTCATTCATGTCAGCTTAGTAGCACCCACAACTTTCAACATTCTTAGAAAAATCGTGGACTAGGGCCTGTGTTCGTGTCTACTAGGGAGTAGGCACAGCTAGACAAGACGAAGAGAACTTATAAAATAGGAAAAAATTGTACTAAGAAAAAGTCTTAGTACAATTTTACTTAACCTCCATTACATTCCATATTCTAGGGCCAAAGCCTACTGGGACCATGGGTTGACTTCTGAAAGCGAAACCTGTGGTCCTAGAAGCTAAGGCAACTGAAGGAACATATACTTCTATGTTCCTTGTTTTAGTCAGTAGAAGTCTGACACGGCATCTCGCTTCGCCCTAGCCCTTTTTCGTTTGAGGTGTTCAATAAATAAATTGTATTTTTTAAATTTTCAATAAAAATAGTATTCTGTATTTTTGTTATTTAACACTAGCTTCTGCCAGTGGCTTGGCCCGCATGAAAATATATTTCTCCATACAAACTTTGAACCCCCTTTTCATTCCGTTAGGAGGTGAATTTTGGAAAACCCTCTCTTAGTGCTCGCCTAAGTCATAAAAGAAAGCTTTGTGCAAAATTTTACGCTCCTAATCCCAGTAGTTTCGACTGTTCGTTGATATGTCAGTTATTATGCGAGCTGTACTATTTTTTCGTTCAAAGAGTTCTTTTTTTATCATAGATAGGCTCGCGGGTTAGAGTAGAGAGAATACTGAGCCTCTTTTAATTATTATTATTTGGCATTTATCCATCATCATCATCGTCCTGCCCTTGTCCCATCTTATTTGGGGTCGGCGCAACACGTTTTTTCTTCCATTCTATCCTGTCAACCGTCATACTATCACTAACTTCCTTTTCTTTCAAATCACTGTTCACACAATCCATCCATCTTTTCTTTGGCCTCCCTCTCCCTCTCCACCCATCCACATGTATACTCTTAACTCTTTTAGTAACAAGCGTTTCGTCTCTCCTCTTTACATGACCATACCAAGACAAACGATTATTTGGCATTTATCCACTTGATGTTATTCATGACAGCAAAATTCACCAGAAAATCAAATAAAACTTCCATAGATCTAAAAGTAAGACGGCTGAAGTTAAAAATAGTTCTTAAATTAAAAGTTTCCTGAATTAAAAAAGTCGCTCAGTAGTGAGGGCGCCACTTTCAATGAATACCCGTTGACAATAGTCCCACCACAATGGTTTGCCGTTGAAATAGAAATTAATACGTGAATGTTTACTGAGTCTCATTATGAAATACGTGTCTATAATAATTTACATTAGGCTTACATTTCATGAAATTTATGTAATTTGCCCAATTAATTATATTATCTGTTGATTCTGTTGCCATTTGTGATGTTAACGTGAATTATGGAATTTAATTTCGGATATCGTTATTATTAATGACTAAAGTAATTATGTTTTAAGGTAATTTGTCAGGGTTTAGATCTTTATTAAAAAGTACAATCTACAGTTTTTGGACCCTTGTCATTTTTGAGTCAGGCTTTCGTAACAGTGTACATTTCTATATTAAATTGATTTAATCTATTGTAAGGTCATCGGATAAACATTGCCATCAGCGATACGACAGTCACCATAATATCTATAGAAATTAGGTAAATATTTGAAAGAGTTGCATTAATAGTTTAATCAATCTAGTGGTCGGGGCCGAGACTCCCTACCACACGTTACGAATAAGTTACTTCTAGACAAGCGTGTTCCATCATCGGCCACAACATCGCTTACCATCAGATGAGATAGTGGCCAAACGCGAACCTAGCCATAATAAAAAAAAAGTTTTAGTACAATAAAGTATATTCTGAAACTCAAAAACTCAACGAACATTATTCAATTACATCATTTACAAGCTCACGCAAGTTGCTTGCGCAAGTTGTGCAGTCCAAAGCGTTTATCTCTTTGGAAAATAACGTGCTAGAATCTTTACGAACACTGTTTCAAGTCAATAAATCATGATCATCATTCCAGCCAAAAGACGTCCATTGCTGGACATAGGCTTTCCCCAAGCGTCTCCACAACGACTGATTCTGTGCGTCTCGCATCCACCGCATTCCCGTGACTCTCACCAGGTTGTCGGTCCACCTTGTGGGAGGCCTTCCAACGCTGCGTTTCCCGGTGCGCGGTCGCCATTCTAGAACCTTTTGGCCCCATCAACCATCCGTTCTACAAGCAATATGCACTGCCCACTTCCACTTTAGTTTGGCGATTCATCGTGCCATAGCGGCGACCTTGGGTCTCCTGCGGGATATCTTCATTTCTGATGCGATCACTCAAGGAAACTCCGAGCATCGCCCTTTCCATTTCCCTTTGGGTGACTGTAAGCCTTCTGATGAGGCCCATGGTAAGCGACCATGTTTCAGTGCCATATGTCATCACTGGCAACACGAACTGGTCATAGCCTTTCGTCTTCAGACACTGTGGACAATCAATAAATAGTTCTCTATATATGCCATGTTCTGTCTTTATCATTATATTCCTACTAATTTCAGACAGAGACTTCAGTTGTATAAAAGTAAAAAAATATCCTAAGGGAACGTAATTCCTATCTTCCAGGGAATTTGAATTTGGCATATAAGTAGACCAAATCCTGGTATTCCAGGATATGGTTTCAAGTGTTGCAGATGCATGCCGCATGTGGTTATTGTGTTAGATAGAATCAATTTCTAGTAATTTTAAAGTCCAAGATAGTCTAATATATATTTTTTTATCCACTTGACTCATTTTTCATTTTATCCGCAACTGACAGAACATCATGCATCATTACATTTTCTTCTTCTATTCATTGGCCCACCAAAGAATTAGTACAATAACATCAAGGACATGGTCTACTAATGTGCCAAATATCATACAAATCCGTTTAGCCATTTGAGCGTGGGGGAGTTTCAAATATACATGCACACACAAATTTTCGTCTCCATAATATTCGTGTGATATCTTCAATTTCAACAACATTTAAGACAAGTCTTACGAGAATTATTTATGTCTATAACGCCACGAAGCTTAATTACAATTCCTTCTCGATTTTCCATTATCTCGAGGCAATTTCAAAACATGCTTCGATTAACAAAATGGAGTTCTGATCGATGTTTCAATCATTCAACAAGTAATAATGGCTTTGTTTCCAGATTGTTTAGAAATTTTGATTAAGTTATTTGAATGATCATCATGTTTGACTGTCCCTATTGTTGTCGTGATGACGGGTGTGAGGTCCTCGATAAGAGCAAGCTTGACAAAATATTAAACTAAGTGAAAATCTTCAAAATTTAAAGTTATTAATGGCGGCCAACTCGAGGTACATTTCCATACAACCGGTATTACGTGATTGTGATGGTATTACACAAGCTATGTAGAGTGTATAGCTCCATTACTTTTTCTTGATCAAACGACTGATATTTTAACGTGATGTTCAGTCCCCTGAACAATAAAAACAGCCGAAAGTAATAAATATTGAAATCTATTTTATCAATCTGTTCCGTGATTAAAATAACGTAGTTGACTTTAAAATAATGGTGATATATCTTCTAATGTATAAAAATTTCGTTTGTTCGTACGTTATCGTTGTTTGTTTTCGATGTCCTCCGAAACGGCTTGACCATTTTTTATGATTAATAGAAATAAGAGAATAGGTCGTAGGCTATTTTTATCCTCCTACCCTCATTTTTCACCAATAATTTTTTCTTTGATAATAATTTATATGGCAGAACAATGTTTACTGAGTCAATACAGAAATATAAAATAAAATAATGTTTCATAATTATTATATTAATAGATATCAGTAAAAGTACTGCGTAGTAAAGTTTCTGTAGAGCAGAAAATGCACCGAAACTAAAGACTAATCCGTGATTAAACTGTCATCAACTATTCAAAGTCAAGTCAAAGTCAAAAGTTTTATATTTCACATAGGCCTACATGGGCACTTATAAAACGTCAGAAGCTAGTGCACGGTTCCAAATTGGTCGTTTCCTATGGAGAAAAAACCGGCAAGAAACTCCATGGTTACTCTTTTAAAAAAAATTGTTGTTACAATATTTCCATGTTACAGCAGAAGTAGATATTATGTAAGGACAGTGTAGACTGGTCAATATTGTACTAAAAAGTACAACAAAAATAATCATAATAAAAAGTAACCTAAGAATTCGCGGAGTCTACAGTGATCTGACATATTGAATATGAAAGAGTCTCAAAATAAATTTTCTTTAATTCACTCTCAAACAAATTAATGTGACCACATTTTATTTAATAAAGACGCATATAAATCTCAATTCTTTTAAAATTAAAACATCTTTAATCATAATACAATTGTTCACCAAGACTACAACAACAATGGAACAAAACTACAAACAAATGAATATTTATCGGCGCATTTTTAAAACCCAATAAGACGGGTCGGCTGGTGACGTTATGAATAAACTGGTCCAATTAGTGAGGTGTTTAATTACCAGTTCCTTTGTCTTATGCAAAACAATGGAACTTTTTTTAAGGGTGGACGCCTGGACGGCGGTATTTGTTCATGAATCAGACGTAATTGAAGTTGTGGGAATGTTAATTTTAATTGGCCTTGGAGATTTGTACGGGCTTACAGAATGTACGGTAATTTTAATGGGAAATGAAACAATTATAACTTAACCTAAAGAAAGCAAACGTAAAGCTATAGCAGTTGGTTCCTACAGAAACTTACTTGAGTTATTTTGAAAATTTCGTGTAAAGATGCAACGTAGTGTGCATAATTTATTAAACGAGCCAAACAGAGAATTTATTTATTTATCATCACATCGGAACGCCTTGCAGCAATTACACCAATGGTGCGCAATTAGTCCAGAATCTGATACTTTCCAACATCATAAGTGCTGTGGAATGGTAATCATCAATGGAGCAGCGCGACGGAGGGTCAACATCTGATCATCGCTCCTCCAGGATTCTACATGCATCTAATTCCATATCAAACACATTTTGAAATGTCAAAGCTCTTTTGATGAGTTTTTACAAAAGAATTTGATTTAAATTGAAAAATAAGGAAAATTTTGATATGTCATCTTGACGGTTGACCACCATAGACTTCTTTAAGAAGAAGAAAGAAAGAGAGAAGAACTAGAGAGATAAACAGTTCATCAAAACTACAGAAGATACAAACATTACAAGAACGAACAAAGACACTGCACTAGAATCAAAAGGAAACAACAACGAAACAGCATACCCTGAAATTAAAATACATACGAAGACATAAAATTGGATTGACAACCCTATAGAGTAATTGGTACTCGATATAACTGTCACGTTTGTAAACCATACGCCAGGTGACGTGGTTCCCAGGGCTGTTACACAATTTGAATTTATTATTGGACGCTCGTCACCGATCATCAAGATTTTAAAGGGGACATTTTGGAATGGGTGAATTGAAATGTTGACGGGTTTGTTTGGCGTGTTTTATTGGTAAAATTTTGGGGTGAAGTTATAATTTTAGTAAGGGTTAAAATTTATGATGGTATAACTCGAGAGTTGAGGTATGGATTTGAAGAAGAGGGTGAGGATTAATTAAAGCTACATGGCCTAAATAAAAAAAAAACAACCAAGTTAAAGGAGAATATACTAAAAAATATGAGAAGAAAGTCTTTGCAACTACTATGTACTACTCTACTGCTAACATTACATGACTATGTTTATTTTTCAACTTATTATCGTTTGTCCCCTGGTAATCTGACAACAGCATACAATTGCTGTTTTTCGCCTGATATCTAGTTCAGGATTATTCGAATGCGGCGAGAATTGTTATAAAGAGTCACGGTGGCTTTGGAATGTAAAGGGCAGCTGAAAGAAGAAGGATTCGATTTATTCAGTATAAAGATGACACTTCTTCTCATTCAGCTTAGAGCAGAAAAAGTAATTTGATGATTTGTCACCGGCAAAAGGTAAATTTTTAGGGTTCCGTACCTCATAAGGAAAAAACGGAACCCTTATAGGGTCACTTTATTGTCCGTCTGTCTGTCTATCAAAATCCTTTATCTTAGGAACGCATGGAGGTATCGAGATATCGAAAATTAAAATCGAAACAATATACTCAGGTTTGCAGTCCCTTGATGCTGTGAAAAAAACAAACTTCTAAGTTAGAGAAAAAAAAAGATACGGTCGTTAATGTCGAAAAAACATAATTATATTTCGACACTCTCAAAGGAATCAAAATTCATAGGATACTTCCCGTTGACCCACAATCCTGAAATTAGGCATAAAGCAAGGTTTTATAGGACAGATATGTATAAATCTGATAACAGTAAATTTGTTGTTACGTAACAAAAATAAATATTTTTTGATTCGGAAAAATTTTCGAGACTCCATTCAGGAATTTTACTATTTGAATAGGTAAGTTTGTACTGGACCCTCAGTGCGCGAGTCCTACTCGCACTTGCCCAGTTTTTAAATACAAGAAAATGCTTCTGATTCGTTGTTGATACTCAAAATCGGAAATTGCTGTTAAAATTATATTGCACCAAAGACGCTCTAGTTAATGAAACAAATATATATGGGTCACTGGAAAGTAGTAGTTATTCAATCTCAATTTATGAACTGTACCATAACTGGTCTAATTGATAGCGAGTTTCTTATTACTGTAGCTACTTCAATTTATTACTGCAAATGTTATTTTCTTTAGATCGAATTCAAACTAAAGAGAGATAAGGTTACTTGGCCGGTTACAGTTGAGGCAGCTTGATTAAAGATAATAAAAAGACAATCATTAGAAAAACAAATGAACTTGGAGTTTTTAATCAGCAAGCTTGGCTGAATGATAATATTATTAGAATTAGAAATTTGAAATGTCTCTGTTACTTAAAATGTATTGCAGAAATAGCGGATATTGGAGACAAACAGCTTGGCTGAAGTGGAAATGCGTTAGCTATGTCGCATGAATACATTCGGAGAGATGAGCAAAGACATTCACACACTAGACGCCTGAGAAAGAACATCGTCGCTATCAAGGTCGACAAAGCACAGGTCCGATCGTGGATGTATTACTGCAACCACATATGAATTGGTTCAAAATGCCATCTAACAGCTTTGGACTCAGCGAAAACGCACAAACTCTTCGCAGAGTTAACACCTCTATGGGCCGGACTAAGCGTTTCACTTCGTCGTTTATACCGCATACCCTGAAGGACTGAAACAATTTGCCTGCTGCAGTCTTTCCATCTGAATATAATTTAAGTGTTTTCATGACTTGAGTGAATAGGCTTTTAATATACTGGTGTGCTTCATCACCAACGATTGCATCACTGTTTACCATCAAGTGGGATTGCAGTCAAGCATTACTTTGTATCACATTTTTTTTTAAAGTCATTATAATGATTTGATCACGTTAACGGATCAAGTTTGACCTTGGGAGATAGCGTAAATCAGAGAAGTTTGTAAGGAGAAAGAGTAGGACTTTACAAGGAGTAAGACACAAATTAGGACCAAAAAAAAAACTAATTTCATGTTTCAGTTACTGCCTTTTGCCTTCATCTTAGCACCAAGATATTTTTCTCCTTGAAATAGATTTAACTATAGTTCGTTTTTTAACGATAGAAAGGTTAGAGATTAGAACTTTATTCCCTTGTTATCTCAAGATTATACACTCACAACTAAAGAAAACTTGAAAGTTACTAACAAGTTTATCTCAATCTAGTAAAATATAATATTTGAAGCAGATATTTGTCGGGACTTAGTCACTGTATAGTTAGTTTTCTCGATATTGTATCTTCTACGCCAGACCAACGGATAAAGCGATCGGAGAGTTTCCACTTACTAGAAATATGAGAAACGCGAAACAATTCTTTATAAGATTTAATGGAAAATGATGATCCGATAGTTGCGGAAGTTTATTGTTCTTTTATAAGAATAGTGGGATTTATTTTCAAGATATCCGATTGAAATATAGGTAAGAAGCTTTTCGAAGATGATGGAGGAGTAGAGATGGTTTATGTATAATATTGCTGTTTTAGTATTTTCGTAATCAATTTTTATCTTGTATATTATCGTGTAATCGTGTGAAATGGGGGTGTTTTTGTGATAGTCAGACCAGTTTTATATGAGAAATGAAAATTTTGTATTGGAAATGTGGCCAACCGCTATTTTTATTCTTCATAATTATTCAAATTATGGGACGATTGAAATATTGATCTTAAAAAGAAAGCCATCAATACGCTTACCTACAGAAAAATGATAGACCGTAGGGATTTTAATAAGAAAGTTAAAGATGTCCCAATAGATGAGGCTTATTATAACTTAAATGAGTTTTTAAAGAACGAATTTTTATTTGTTAGTAATTTATTATTTTATTCAACATGTCAGTTGAGAATAATAATTTTATTCATTTTACTATCTCTTGCATGGTAACAATTTGTGATTTATGTTTTGTGCTCATGTTTAAGCTAATGAACGGTTATGTTAACTAGTATACTTATTCATTTTGGCTTGTAATGATAACTAAATTTTAATGATAATTTAATAAATACCAACACAATTTCTTTATTGTTATCACGGCTTTATGCACCTTCTCTTCCTATTTTATGAGCCACTATACGCGGCTGAACATGTTAGAACTGGTATCTCATTATATCATGATGATGATGATGCTGCAATGTACCATGTACATCTAGTTAAAACAAATATTTTTTGCTTACTTATTTGTATTTGGTGGCCGAGTGGTAACGGCCCCGACTTACGAGTTGTAGGTCGCGGGTTTAAACCCAGCCAGGCGCATTACTTTGTGTAATTTGTTTCATCACCATTGCTCTCAAAACGGTGAAGGAAAACATCGTGAGGAAACCGGCATGTCTTAGAACCAAAAATTCGAAGACATGTGACATCTACCAACCCGCACTGGCCCGCGTGGTGGATTACGGCTCGTTCCCTCTCCTAGAGAGGAGGCCTGAGTCCCAACAGTGTGAACATTATAAAGCCGACTATGCTATGCTATGCTTGTTGTATTTAAACTAGTAAAACAAAAAAGTACTTAAAAGTTTCTAGAATTTTGTATGAGATTAGAATTATAAATCTAGGCCAACACTTTAGATTCATATCACATTCAAAGCTATAACTTTACTTTCACGAGTCATTACAAATTTAGATTATTTTAAGTCTGAATCTCTTAAGCTTAATGCTACAATATTTTCCTTTGAAGAGGATTTAAATTCGTTATTGACAGCTTCTGGATAGAATTTGAATCAAACTAAAAATTATTTATTTCACATCGGCCTACATGAGCTTGTACATCAGAAGCTAGCGCAAGATTCCAATTGGTCGTTTCCTATGGAGAAGAACTGGCAAGAATATCCATGGTTACTCTTAAAAAAATGATTAATACTATGATTTACCTACCATGTTTTCTCTTTACTACACTTGGTTGACTGGTAGAGAATGCCTAAGGCATTAAGTCCGCCTTTGTACCTTTGTGTTGCATGAAGTTTTAATAAATAAAGAAATAAATTGATTCTACAATATTTCTATTTAACAATATTTATAGGTATGATAGAACAGTGTAGACCGAACAACTTTGTACCCAAAAGTATAATAAAAATAGTAATCTATGAATCTAAGTAGTCTACAGTATTCACATTCACATTATAAAAAGGGGCTATACAGAAAATAAAAATGAATAACATGTATACAATAATAAATTACGTATTACTTAATGTATGTATATATGAAGCAAGAGCAAGAGTATATAAGAAGTATACATATATGAAGCAAATCCGTGATAAAGTGATTAGTAAAAGGTGTATGATAATTGAATTATTCAAGACGTCAGAAAGTAGATTGACGAATGACATTATGTCAATTGTAGTAACAACAGATGTAACATAAACACTGTAAAGCACAAGTAATTAAAACTATAATATCTTGCTTGCTCCACCATCTTATTTACCTTATTTTATTTGTTAATTGCAATGATTTTCACTGAAGCTTTCAAAGATGGCGTAGTTGCTTCAAAACTCCTTTAAAACATCGACACAAGGTTCAAATTTCAACAAACGCTTTCTTAAAAAGCGTTGAAGTGACAGCAAACAGAAAATAGTATTCCATTTACAAAGCCAGGCCTTTCAGCTCGGTCATGGTCGAAAGCTTAGAACTGTACTATTTATATGTTTGTAGCCAATGACGTCATCACCTAACCTAACGATACGGACATCTGGCTACTGGTAAAGTGTTTATCCAATATGGTTTACGAGATATAATAAGTTGAAAGGCAACTTTCATTACAGCCTCTCTGGTTCGATATGAAAAAAGTTTTGTTTTTACATTTATTAAGAAACTTCGAGAGGCTGCGTTTGGCTGCAAAGTGCGTGAGTTTAATGAAGTCTTTACTTTTTATTGGTATAATAAATTGTGGTATAAGATTCAATGTGGTTCGGTCTACTTGAAACACGGCATCGGTTAACCATTTCGTCTCATCTTCTTTAGAAACTTTCAGTTATAAATTTTAATTACTGCAAATTCAGTCATTATTCTTTGATCTCAATAAAATCCACGATGCAATCTTAAAAATTGTTTCCAACTACTTCCGAAGTAGATTCTAACTAGAATTGAATGTATCAATAGATTGCTGAAAGATATTATTTATCTAGGCAAGGTTAGCTTTGATGCTAGAGATTAATAATAATAACTAACGAACACCTTAAGAGGCTCGTGTTAGGCTGCTGGATCAATGGCTTGATTCAGAAAGCAGTACTCCTGAATACGGCTCTTATAGTTAGGACGTTTCTTCCTCTGGAGCCCTGACCACTGGTAGCTTCGATCCTGTTGCCAATACCGATGGGTACTATTAATAATATTTTTGAATGTTTTTTTTTTCCTTTGAAATATTTAAAAATATATTTTTTATATAAATCATCATCATTTCAGCCGAAAGACGTCCACTGCTGGACATAGGCCTCTCCCAACCCAAATACCCAAATACCCAAATACTAATGAATAAACTGAAAATAACATATGTGGCCTCTTTATTTCCCTAAAATATTACTTATAAATCTAATATTTCGATTATTATTACATAAACGATCATAATTCTGAATTAAAAATTACATAAATAATTACACAAGAAAGATTATTAAGATTTCACATTCTCTTCTTTAATTAAAGAAGAGAATGTGAAATCTTAATAATCTTTTTTTTAATCTTAATAATGTAGACAATAGTGTGTAAAAGTAATTACTTTTACACACTATTGTCTACATTTCTCCTATTTCTCCTTTCGCAGGTCTGTCGGCAGGTCGTTTATTTCGGGCATTAATTAACCCATAGTTAACATTATTGAATCAAATAAAATGGTTATAGGATAGTAAATAAATTAAATTAAAAACATTGGATTATAAAAATTATTGAAACATTGATAAAATTATTGAACTACATTAATAAATTAATTAATAAAATTATTGACCAGAATAGCGTTACTGTTTATTTTTTGTACTAGGTTTAGAAGACCCAAAAACTGAAAACTTTGAAGAACCCATGATTTTTCTTCCTGGAATTTTCTTATATCTTCAACTCCTTATCCACAGGTATCAGCTGTGGTAGACGATGTGTACTCAGACCACTCCCATGTGGCTGGTTCCTTCACCATGCTTGCGTCATCCAGAGCTCATGTCGGAGGATCACTCAACGCCAGGGCCTTGCCTGGGGCCAGGGTGCATACCAACTTCATTGGATGTTTGAAGAAGGTGAGTTGAGATAAAATGGCATCTGAAATAATACGGGAATCTGATGAATGCGAGATGCATACGACCGATCGTTATGGCGTCACTTGGGGGAAGCCTATGTCCAACAGTGAATGTCTTTCAGCTAAAATGAAGATCATGATGAATATCGAACATTATGTAGATTAAGAAAAAGTAGAACCACATACATTATGTATTCTGGTTTTGTGAGTAGATTTTGATTACTGCAATTAGTAAAAAAGGTGGCATATTATCAGAGCTATTAAATTCTGCCGCTTTGATGGTCGATAGTAGGTACTTAATTGCTTTTAGTTTTGACATCGATGTGGACGAATTTTTTGATTCCCTATGAGTTCTTTTTCTACCCGTTTATACATATTATTATTTTCAGTTTGTTTAAATATTTATTAAGTTATAATATTTAATAGTTAAGATGTATATATAACTTTAATAAAAAAAAATTTTTGGTTGAAAAAAAAACTGAATAATAAAATTATTTTAGTTTTGCCTAATCGTATACATATTAAGAAAAAAATAACAAAATGAGACTGTCCTTCGTGAACCAAGGACAACGTTACAGAAATGCATTCATGGCCTATTCAATATTCAGATTAAAACAAACACAAAGGCTTGCTATTTTCAAAGAAAATTTTGCATGGAATTTTATTTTCGAATACGTGAAGTTTGCTCTGAAACCGATATTCAATTTTAGCGCGCAGCAGTTTTTCTATTGGATATTGATGTATATAACAGTATTTACAATAGATTTTTCACTCAGAATTTTCACATAAAAAGAGAATGAATACGAAACGTCCAATAATAAACTAGTGCGCCTGACCATCAATGATTGCATCTCCGCTTACCATCAGGTGGGATCGCAGTCAAGCACCGGTTTATATAAATTAAAAAAAAAAAACGTCCAATACTATAAAAAGTTTTTTCAGTTGGTGAAGGTGCCTTTTTAGATAGTGTTAATGATAAATGCAGTTTTATCTGCCCAAAAACTTAATCACTGCTTGAACAGTTAGAAGAGTACAATGTTACAAAAAGGCGCGCAATTCTCTTTCTAGAACTGGTCAAAGATGCTAGTGCGAAGCGATGAGACGCGGTGACAATAAGGATGCACTTACTCATCGAGTTTTTAGTCTAACAATAGGTACTTTCAGTTCGAGGAGGGAACATTTATTTGTTATAGTCACCATAATATTCTTATTATGGACTGAGGTATGATTACGGTTTAGAATTGTTTCTATAAATGGTTGGGTAGATTAGGTAACTGCATATACTGAAATGGGGACTATTTTTGTATAGAGTTATATACCAATCAAGCCAGAATAAATCAGACTTTAACAGAAATCTTTTATTATCAGGTGGAATTCTCGGCGGATACTCTCCGCCTGAATCTGATCGACCTGGCACGGACTGGCAGCAAGCTGATTACCGTCACCGGCCGACTGGAGTACGCCTGCACTGCTACAGACTCAGCTGACCCCGTTACTTTCACCACAAGGGATGCTCATTTGGTAAGTAAAGATTCTGATGAATGTTTGTTATGAGAGATCTCCTTAGGTTGACTTATCTCCTGGTACCCAGCTCTTTCGTGGTGTTTCGTGGTTGCTTATAATGGGCCTCATCAGAAGGCTTAAAGTTACTCAAAGGTCACTGGAAAGGGCTATGCTCGGAGTTTCCTTGCGTGATCGCGTCAGAAATGAGCATATCCGCAGGAGAACCAAGGTTACGGACATAGCCCGAAGAATCGCCAAACTTAAGTGGCAGTGGGCAGGGCACATTGCTCGCAGAACAGATGGTCGATGGGGACGAAAGGTTCTGGAATGGCGACCACGTACCGGAAGACGCAGCGTTGGAAGGCCTCCCACAAGGTGGACCGATGACCTGGTGAGGGTCGCGGGAATCCGATGGATGCGGACCGGTCATTGTGGCGGCATTTAGGGGAGGCCTATGTCCAAAAATGGACGTCTTTTGGTTGAAATGATGATGATGACTCAGCTCTTTTTATCACGGTAACTGGCTTTTAGAGTACCTATTGGTATTGGCTATTGACTCAGCTGACCCCGTTACTGTCACCGCTAGGTATTCGCATTTGGTAAGTAAAGATTTAAATCAAAGACTCTCCTCTTTTAACTGGTCTCCTAGTAATCGACTTTGAGAATAACGGTTACCGGTCATCTGAATTACGTCTGCACAGTTATCAACTCAGCTGACCCTGTCATCTTCACTACTAGAGATGCACATTAGAAATGTGTAGTTTTTAATGGTACTCTTCGTTTAACTAATCCCCTGGTACTCGAATCTGCTGTTAACTGTATACGGCTGTTTGGAGTATACCTGAACCGTCACTGACTCTGTAACCCCTTTACCTTTAATATTAAGGATAGACGCAGACAGAAACAAGACTTTATTATACAGGTGTTAGTAAGGTGGTTTGTTTTTTTAGGCTTCCGTACTTCTAAAGGAAAAAACGGGACCCTTATAGGATCACTTTGTTGTCCGTCTGCCTGTCTTTTTTTCTTTCTGTCTGTTTATTAAGGCCTTTCAACTTGAGAACGCATGAAGATATCGAGTTGAAATTAAAACTATATACTCAAATTTGTGGTCTCTTAAATCTGTGAAAAAATCAAACTTCTGAGTTAACGAAAAAAAAAGGTACGGCCGTATGTGTCGCAAAAAACGTATATTTCGACAATCTCAAAAGAATCAATATTCATTGGGTACCTCCCATTGTCCTAGAATCCTGAAATTCTGCTTGAAGCAAGGAACACAAATATAGAAAAACTGAAAATTTGTAGTTACATTACAAAAAAACTTTTTGTACGATTCGGAAAAATCTTCGTAACTCAATTCGGGAATTGAACTGTTTTTATAGGTAAGTTTGTACGGAACCTTCAGTGCGCGAGTCCGACTCGTACTTGCCCGGTTTTTAATTTTGGATTCGCACTGTTTATTTATTTATTTATTTTATAATTTATGTACACACATAATTACGAAAGAAGATACATTCTTATAAAAATTGTACAAAGGTACTGCTTATTTCTAAAAGAAATTTGTGTTGTGCATTTAACCAGTGTCAAGTTTAGAAAGTATTAAATTTTCAGTCATTTTAAGTTACTTTGTTTTCCATTAGAACGCGGATGTAACACATTCTAATGTTTTTGCAATATTTGGCAGCAAATATCGGGTCAGACTTCTCAAGCTTCGCTGTAGTTGGCCATACTATAATAATTAGCAGCTCCATTTTACCGAAATCGCACCTGTTTCAATGATCCCACATATTGACCAGTTGTATTTCAAATGAAATACAAAACTATATCAATTTTACATTACAATATCCACTAGGAATCGATTTGCGAATAATTAAGACAGACACTGAACTTCACTCGAATAAATCCCGTCAAAACTCAAGTAGTTTGTTGAAGAAGTGCTCTTAAGTTGATTGATCTCCTGGTAACAAGACTCTAGTACAATTTACGATATTGGTGGGTTGGTTTATGGGCAAAATTTTGTTTTTAATTCCTGTTAGACTCGCACTTGACCGCTATCTCACCTGATGGAAAGCCACGATGCGGTCAACGATGGAGCGCGCTTACCTAGAAGTAACCTATTCACTCTTGACTTAAAGATTTCCGGGTTGTAGCCATCAGGAAACACAGATTCCGGCAAGGGATTCCACTCCTTAGCTGTCCGCACAATGAATGTGTTGTCAAAACGTTTTGTGCGTGTAAGTGGGTTGTCCACCATGTGCCGGTGGTGCATTGCCGTACACTTAGTTGTCCGTTGATGGTACGGGTTAGGCGGCCGGCAATTCCGACGCACACTCCCCGGCCACAAATGAAGGCCAAATAAAATTAATGCCAAATTTTGAAACAAAAAATCATCAAAATAAGTTAATAAGGCGAAGATATTGCTCAACAGGACTATAAAAAGCGGCCAGATTGAAGACTCTGCCTTTTTTCTTCAAGCCCATTGAAAATTATGGAAAAGCTAGAACAAATCTTTCTTATATTACTGGACATTCTACTAAATTAGAACAAAAAATATATTATTAAAAATGGATTGATTATTAAATGGTGAAGGAGCGTTACCTTTCACTTTGATTTTTTTTCTCCTGGCTCAATTATATATTTAATATTTATTAGTATATTTTTTTACTTATATTGTATGTATGTATTTGTGTTATTATGTCTTATTAGTATTTTTCTGATGTTGTACACTAACACCCCTAAATCTATCTCCTTTCTTACAGTCCATCCAAAGGTTGTCTGTAAGAAATTGCCATGTGCGATAAGACCGCCCATTGTACACTAATTTTTAATTATGTTTGTCCTGTATTTTTGTCTATGTAATTCTTACATTCCACCCTAAGGTTGTCTGGTAGATATCGCTGTCAGCGATAACTTTTGTACCCATAGATTTAAGTTAGTGTAAAAGTTTTTGTTACTATTTTGGTGTACAATAAAGTTTATTCTATTATAAGTGGAGTACAATAAAAAAATATAATAAATAAAAAATAATTATGCTTTATAAAAGTTTAAAACAAAAGCCTTGGTTTATGTTCATGAAGAACATAAATACGCAGATTATGTCCTAAACTTAACAGAAAAGCCATAAACTTAGCAATCTCATTAATTTTCGCGCGTCTCTTTTGTTTCAAAGACAATCCAGGTTATCAGTGGTAACCAATCACGATAACAAAGACTAGGTAATACCAGCATGAACTAAACTAACCATAATCACTTCCAACAATGTCTATTAGGAAAATAAAGCAAAAGATGCTGTAAAAAGAAATCCCTCTTGAAGTTGACTTGGTCGGTAGTGACGGTGCTATCCGCAATTAATGACTGTGGTCTTTAAAATACTCCACCGTTTTTCAAGTTAAAAGCACAAAGGAAAAATTAAACGATGTGGAACTGATATTAGTTACGAAATATATAAATCTTTCGCATTATATATGGTAGATACTGACTGAATGTCTGGTATTTGCGAGAACACTGAGTGAGAGGTTTAGTTATATTATCTGTGTTATAATGTATTTAACATAATTTCTAACTAATGTAATCAGTGTAATTGGCATTTTGTCGTTTTGGTTGAATAAATAAATAATAAATAAATAAAATAAATGGTAGTTATGTTCTAATCTCAACAATAAATCAATGAAAATATCCCCAGTTAATAGTAGTGGTAGTTACAATATATTTACGTATTTAATAATATATAACTTTGTTTTATTTTTTATCTATTGTTTATTTTCTTTAGTGTGTGTTCCGTAAGTGTGTCTATGGCATGATAGGCCTGTCAGAATATCAGCGCTACGTTATTGTTTTTTTTATATCGCAACTAATGCTGAGACAGACCTTTTTAGCCACACAGGTATTTTTTTTTAGATATTATTATTTATTTTGTCCTATGCGAGTCACAAATAAACTTGTGTTCTTTCGTACCTGATCGTGTAGAAGTACAAAAAGATAAACACATCTAGAAGCTTGATAAATTGTAAACTTTTTTTGTTACTCATGGAGAAATAATAATAAAAGTGGTAGATCATGTCCACTATACAAGAAAAACACAAATATGTGGAAATGCTATTTTAAAATTTAACAGAGCCTGAAAACACAAACAGACCACTGTTATTCCACTTACAGCTATAAACCAACATTTGACGTCCAACACCAATATGGCGTCCAAAGCTCATATTTGCCGCCACAATAACCAAAACAAACCGTAAACGAACGGTTTTAATCAGTCAATACAACTTTCCGATAATAAACCGAGTCCAGAAGTACTCAATTCATTACTAAACCGTCCGTTCGTCGCAAAAACCAAGTAGCAATTAAAAACAATGGCAGCTTGGAAAAATCGTGTGGAAACCCGGACCGTTTAAGATGACCATTGGACGTTTGAGAGCACTTTAGAAAGCGGACTCTTGAATTTGGTCGAGTGTCACCGGCAACCTGATTAGATCGAAGTGGCTGTTATTTGATTTGAGTTAGGGATGGGTTAGACTGTATTGATTGAATGGAACGGATGGGCCAATGGCTGTTAAGTTTTGTGGGATATCGAAGCGGAATGATTTATGATTTTCGGTGACAGCTTCTGGACGTTTATGGGAAGTAATTATAGGAAACGTGTAGCCGGGTAATGACGGGCAGGATACCCTCTTCGTAATTTGGGTATACATTATGATTTTAAGAGCGTTCAATGTAATTTTAATGTAAGGTTTCTATTTACCTAATAATCCTCCTTACAACGTTTATCCTCAATGCTAAGGGTCGTGACCTCGACGAACAACTTTTTGTGGACTATATTTCGCCATGTTATTTTATCTTCGGCGATGTGGATAGGCAGTTGGGAAGGTCTAACTTCGAGAAAGAGATCAATCGTCGAATCCGACTTGGCTGGGTAGCGTTCGGGAAGTTGCGCGGTATCTTCTCGTCCAATATACCACAGTGTCTCAAGACGAAAGTCTATGACCAGTGCGTGTTGCCAGTAATGACATATATGTCATTACTGGCAACACGCACTGGCTCTGAAACGTGGTCGCTTACAATGGGCATCATCAGAAGACTTAAAGTCACCTAAAGGGCAATGGAAAGGGCTATGCTCGGAGTTTCCTTGCGTGATCGAATCAGGAATGAGGATATCCGCAGGACAACCAAGGTCACCGACATAGCACGAAGAATCGCCAAACTTAAGTGGCAATGGGCAGGGCACATTGCTCGCAGAACGGACGGCCGTTGGGGCCGAAAGGTTCTGGAATGGCGACCACGTGCCAGAAGACGTAGCGTTGGAAGGCCTCCTACAAGGGTTGACTGACCTGCTAACGGTTGCGGGAGTACGATGGATGCGAGACGCACAGGACCATTCATTGTGGCGGCACTTGGGGGAGGCCTATGTCTAGCAGTGGACGTCTTTTGGCTGAAATGATGATGATGATGATGATTTGGATAGCGTAGCAGACTGTGGTCTCCAATGTACTACGGAGTTGTTCTGAGTAACGTATCGGACTCGTGTCACTGCCGGTTCTTTTCCCATCTACTTATCCTGTTAGCAGTAATTTTTCCAGCTTCCTGACAATGTGGCCAATAAACATCAAAGATTCTTCTTTGGCTCATGGTGGTAAATCTCATGGGTGTATTGAGTTCGGCTATTATGGAGTCGTTAGTCCAATGCTCTGTCCAGTGGATTCTAAGCATTTTCTTCCAATACCACTTCTCAAAAGCGTCAATCTGGCGTTGGTCAGCTTTTTTAAAGGTCCAGGTCTTTGCACCATATTTATTTATTTATTTATACTTCATGCACATAAAGGTACAGAGGCGGATTTAATGCCTTAGGCATTTTCTACCAGTCAACCTTTGGGTGATGCAGAGAAGAATACTGGTAGGTGCAATAAAAGAGAGAGAAGGAAAAAAAAAGGCAATATACAAATGAATCATAGATACAATACAATATAGGTAAATATATACATAATTTAATGAACTATACAGATATTGGTCCAAAATGACAAACATACAGGAAGATGGAGAATATGAGGGTCGTGATGAGTCTAGTACTGCTTTCAGTTAATAGTATATTTTGATACAAGTGCAGAAAATTTGTCATTGTGACCGAAGCGGAATTCACACGAGACGTAGGCGAGTGTGTTATGGAGCCGAGAGCTGCAGTGGCAAATTTGCACGTGTATCAAACGACTTTTTTCAATTCAAATAAAATAAATAAACGGGGGTTGACCGGCGACTCGTGAGGGTCGACGCGCGCCCAGCCCGATACGATAAATGTAATAATTATTTGCGGAGGAGAGCACGCGCACTTTTCTGCACTAGTGCGGAAAACAGTCTATTGCGTGCCTATAAGCGGTAGGATGAGAACGGGTTTCGAGTAAGTTTATTGAAAAACATTTACCTAATACTGCCTTCAATATAAATATTTCAACCGTACCTTGTCAAATATTGATTTGAGTACGATAAACGTAGCCTGAGTTCGTTGAACTTTTCAAATTGGGCGCCCGACTGTTACGTTTCAAGCGTTATCATTGTTATGAGTGTGAAAACATGCTTTTAGCGACAATCCATCATTTATTATTGACATTAAATGGAGTTATATTGTTGCTGGGTCAGTTGGAATCAAACCTATATATTGCATTTAAAAAGTATGCCAAAAATTTGATTTCACGGTGATTTGAAATATAATTAGATATAATAAAGGAAGTAATTTCCTTCTTACACTGATTGACAACGCGTTTGTAAGAACTTATTCACTCTAGCCCTTGATGAGTTATTTTTAACAGACTTCAAAAAAAAGGTTATCAATTCGGTTGTAATTTTTTTTTTATCATCATTTTTTTTTATCTCATGTGTTTGTTACCTCAGAACTCTGTCGTTTAACTGTCGATTTGCAATTTCTTTTTTCCCCTTATACCCAGATTGGTCCCATTTTTTCAAAATCTAGTTCTGATGTTGGAATCCATGAGGAATCGAGGGAACTCCTTAAATATTACAGGCAACCATATAGTGATTTTGATATTTTCATTGAGAACTTAAGCATATACAGTCAAAAACTAACATTTTATGAAGTGGAACTGATGAAGAAGACCAGAAATGGTCAACGAAAGTTCATACTCACATAGATATCCCCATGAAGATAGTTAAGCGACTATGACGATACAAATAAATCAATAGTTTTGAATTGAACGTTGAAAATGGTATCATCGAAGAGATCTGATGATGATGATAAAGCCGAAAGGTAGGCACAGGAACTCCGTAATTAATCCGTATCCTAGCCGTGTTTGGGCTTATTAGAATTGTTATGAGATGCATTTTGGCTATAAGGTACTATTGAACTGATCTAATGATGGAGCCAGAAGGTGGAAGGTAGACACAGCAACTTCATAATAAAACAATGTAACCTAGCAGTGTTTGGGTTAATTGGAATTGTCATGAAAAATAGGCACTTTGTTTAAAAATGTATCGCAACTAAAAAGTGTGAATAAAAACTTTTTACAAAAAAAAATTGACTTCACTAAAAGGATTAAAATAACTTTAATTTCGGAAGTCGGTTTTAAATAAGAAACAAACAATACCGAGAAACACCACCTTCCGAAATTAAAGTTATAATGATCCTTTTATTGTTTTCTTTTAGTGAAGTCGGTCATGTTTTTTGTTTGTAAAATGTTTGTTTATGTGGTAACATTACTCTCGACGTATTAGCAACCCTATACGTCACCTTTTTTCCTACGTTCAACGGCATTGCAATTTTTTTTAATGTTTTGGCTTGGATACTAAGTCCTTTAAGTCTTGTCTTCGTATGAATAGTTCATTATTTTACCATTAGAATGCGGGTGCAACACATTCTAATGTTTTTATGGTATTTGTCATCAAATGTATCGAGTCAGCCTTCTCGGCAAACTTCGCTGAGGTAGCCAAAACTACAATAAAAGTCTCAGCTCTATTTTATTGAGATCACGCCTGTTTTAATGGTTCTACATATTGTCCAATTACGCAGATCAGATACAAAACTACACCAATTTTACATCACAATATCTACTAGGAATCAATTTTCGAAAAATTAAATCACCCATTGAACTTCATCCGAAGAAATGGAAAAAACCCGCGAAAAACTAAATAACAATTAATTATGATTAAATGGTGGATTTACGTGTATTTATATAAAATAACGAAATGTATTCATAAATGGATAGAACATTCTATATTGTTTGTGGCTTTATTGTTGCAGCCATTCAAAAACTCATTGTTCAAATTGCCACCATTTTGAAAAGCCCTTACCACCACAAACCAACACAATCAATTTCTATTTACTTTGAACTTAATCAATGTCACCAAGGTTAAACATATTTCCACTTAATTCGACAAAACCACCTAATGTGTCTATAGCTGTTCTAAGTAAAGGACATTACGTATTCAGTGGGTTCTAGGTAAGTGCTTGAAAGGCGATTAAGTGACCTTTCCAACGTACAAACATAGCGAACGTTTCGTGATTGCATTTAGTGTATACATGCCCTTAATCAGTTTCAAGTTCAGCGTTTTAATATTGTGGAGGGTGTAGTTTTATTTCAGAGAACTTATTTAATTTTGTTGGTTGATTTGATTTTTACTAAGGATTTGACTTGAAGCAAGGTTCATTTCATTTAGATATTTAACGTCCGTAAGTGTGTGAAAGGAAACTAGTGATAGTATGACGGTTGACAGGATAGAATGGAAGAAAAAAACGTGTTGCGCCGACCCCAAATAAGATGGGACAAGGGCAGGAAGATGATGATGATGATGATGAAGTGTGTTCGTGGCATCACAACAGGCCCTAACAGAATACCAGCGCTGCGTTATTTATCGTTTTAAAGAACACTGCTTATGCTGAGTTAGGTGCCTTTTTGGCCTCGCACTGATTACAATTTTGTTTTTTTATTGTGTAATTTCAATTTATACGATTGTGCATGCATGAATAAACATTTTTTCTTTCTTTCTTTTTTTCTATCGCTGTCTTGGCTGTCTTGGCAAAAGCGGTGATCTTTCATAAAATATTTATACAATAAATATTTCTTTTTCTGCTAATTTGTTGTCATAAACGAAAAAATTGGTCCTAAAATTTCTTGGTCAATTACCGAGAAATCAGTGAACATACATAAATAAAAAACATACAACTGAACACATAACCTCCTCCTTTTTGAAGTCAGTTAAAAATTTTATACTATTCCCCCATGGTACGATTTAGGATGTCGATTTGAAGATATTAAAACTTTATAAATTTACATATTTTTAATCGTTAATCCCGTTATTATAATACTAGTTTTCCCCCGCGGTTTCATCTGCAAAGCACATTTAAACAAACAATAAATAAATATTCAAAAGTTTTTTAATTCAAGTCTATGTATAGAGTTAATAAAGACTATAAATCTGTACTAATATATATATATATATTTAAATCTATGCTAAGTACTAACTATACTAACTATATTGTGAATCTGTACTAATACATCACATCGTCGCTTTCCATCAAGTGAGAGTAAAACGCGAGCCGATCAAGAAAAAAAATATAAATCTTTTTCGTATTGAACCTCTAACAAATGTGTTAATTTATATCAAGATATCCCTCTATCCAAAAACACTCAATTACTTTCTAGGTCCCTCCTATTCCTAAGTTTCTATACAATATATCGGTAGTTTTATTCTGTGCTGAATCTCTCCCGGGCGTCTCTCCGATATATTCCCGTCTCTAAGTGGTGCCACTAAACAAGTATATAAGTAAGGCCCACTTGGCAACGATATAAAATCTTGAATTTATGGCTCAAAAAAATATAATATGACTTACTACTATATATTATATTGAGGAAAAATATCCTTATATATTGTTCCCATTGGAACCTTTTTCAGATCTTTTTTTATTTTTGTAAAAAAATATAAATATTTTTAAAATTAATAGTAGAAGTAATTTAAAAAATGTTTTTGGTTGTCTATTGCATGTTGTTATTATCATTTCCCATCATCACCAAGGTCCTGGTATCTCAGAGCTATCTAGTACCTAACATAAATATTATAAAACAAAGTTTCCGACCGCGTCTGTCTATCTACATGAATGCGATAAACTCAAAACTACTGAACGGATTGTCATGCAATTTTCGCTAATTGACAGAATGGTTATAAAGAAGGCTCAGGTGTATATAAATATAACATATTATAGTAGAGAAAAGCCAAGAATTTCAAAAATTTCTAATACCCTTGCGGAGCTGGGGCGGGTCCCTAGTTTCTTTTAAAATAGCTTTTTGAAGGTATTTTGGGAGCTTTAAAGTTAGATACTGTTACGATATAGGGAGAAAAATAAATATCGACAACTGTTCGATACAATAATCAAGATCGAACACGTTTTGCTGATCTATTTAACCAATTATGCCGCGCTAATTGCGGCGCAGCATCAGTACATATTCGGACAGCAATCCGGGTGCTTTCGTACTCATGAGCATAAAATATCATATCGTTTAGCGTAATTTAGCATAATTACCGTTTTGTAAATAAATCTTTAAAGTTATCAAAGTATTTAATTTAGCAGCATAGCAGTCCATACCACTTCGGTCGCGACTCCTACATTTTGGTCCTTCGGGCCGGATCAACATAATCATAAGCGTAAGTACTAATAGTCCAAGGCTGTAAAATTGTTCGAAAGACACAATACGACCCTGCTGGCATCTGAAGGAACACGGGGTATTTTTGGTCAGTAAAAGTCTAACACTCCTCGTTCGACCCAGAGCAGGACAAGATAGGTAGATAAAATTACATTAGGACCTTAATATTCAACACAATCACAACAGTTTAACAGAGAACAAAAAAATTACAAATAACAATCAACACAAAAAAGAAAATCACAAGAAAACGGACAATTCTGACAATTTTAGAGATTTAACACAAAAAAGTGCTAATGCTGAATTTGAATCTCAGATTTGTTTTTATTGTTTGTTTTGAGATTAGAGTTGGAACGTTACCTGGGGATTTTGAAGGTAACAAAGAAATAGGTAGCATTTGATTTTGAATGAGTGTCTTCAAATCGACATGTCATAATAATAAATGGGCTTGTAACAACTATGTATATATTAGAGTTCTCTCTGCGATTAGAACATATACAGCAGGTTGAAATCACTATCGGGCAGTTGTCCGAAACCAAATACAACACCCGGGCTTTGGTACAGGCCATGGTCCGGAGCGAAGAGGAGTGGAGGCGGTCGCCTCCTTCTGTGAAGCAGTAATGCTAGCAAAGGAGGCGGTTGATCGCGTGAGGACCGTTGGACTCCAACCGCCGCCGGGATTCCGATCCCGATTTCCGACCATAGTGAGCGCGGGCTTGCATACGGCGAGGATTGGGAAGCTCGTGGTCCGACCGTCCGGTAACCGTCCGGACCGACCTCAAGTCGTCGACGGCGCGTACTGTTTCATGTGCGCCTCAAGGAGATGTCACGCAGCAACAGCAGCCGTTGTCAGCAACTGTAGAGGCCCAGCAGGGTCGAAGCCTACTGGGGCCAAGGGTCTGATTCTGAAAGGAAGACTCGGCCCCGGTATGAAAGGCAACGAAGGAACAGGAGTGGGTTTTTAGTCAGTAAAAGTCTGACACTATCTCTCGCTCCGCCCAAGGGCGGGGGATGTAATAAGATAATATTCTAACAGAAAAAAAAATACACAACACCCGTATGGTTGGAGGACCCTCCTTTTTTAACAGAGGTATGTGGGGCTGTACATTTAGTTCAACGTTAATGTCTTATAATTTTCTGATTGTCTGATTTTCAATAAAACTTCCATGCTATTAACTAAAAAATAAAATATGCTAAAGGCTCTCCGCATGGGTCTTCTGTAGAAAACTCTTTACGTACGATAGCACACTGAAGGAAATACCGTTTTCCTGAGCAGCCCGATACTTGCCGTTAAAGTAAATTATTATAACCCAAGTGGGCAGTTAGCTCGGGTTTGGAGGGAACTAGCTTTAGCCTAGCGTCTCTCTTATCGTTATCGTTGCGGTAAATAGCTTCATAATTTGTCTAACAATTTATACTTGTTGTTACAAAGGACAGGATTTTACAAATGCGCAGGGCCCCAAGACTGCTATTACAATAGTGTCAGAATGGTCTATTATTGACTTCATAATTGTTGATTTTGACAAGTTTAACTTTCCAATGGTCAATCACTGACACTCCACTGAAAGAAATGGTAATCTCGTACATAATGACAAATGAATATTTGACGTATGCGGATAACTGCCAAAATTTTGACAGTTCCTTTGATCAGTGACCAACCATTAGAACGTCATTGTGCAGTCATTGCTTTTAATTTGTTTCGAGACAGCTTGATATTGTCATTCTACCACAAGATCCTTGACCGATCAATGATTGACCATTATGAATTATCAGATTACAAACTTTTAGCAAAATGACAATGGGATCGTGTTGGAATGACGACTTTAGAAAAATAGCAGACTTGGGCCCCTGATAACATGTTATAATCAATTTAAATTTAAGGAATGGAAAAATTTATATATTTATTATATAATTTATTTGTAGGTACATAAAGAAACATAAGAAAGAAAATTTATATCTAAAACACATACAATGGGCGGCCTTATCGCATTCCGCGATTTCTTCAGGCAACCAACGTCAAATGGACAGTAATTGTCAGAACATGCTATGGGGCTGTCATAAGTTTAACAATAAGTATCATCATTAACTACAATATGTAATAGATACATAAATACATACATACCAAATAAATGGGCAATGATAACAAAAGGCGACTTTCGATAATCACAGCGACAGGTAGTGTTCTTTAACAAGTCTCTTGAAGACAGGCAACGATTGGATCTGGCAATGCATTCCACTGATGGGTAGCCTGGACAGCAAAGGATTTATTCAAGAAAGTTGTGGAATGAATCTTGAGTCGTAAGTTAACTGATGACCTCAGAACTTATATGAAATATGACCTATAAAGAAATGTAATAAAAAGGGATTCGACGTTCAACACATTTGATAACAAAAATGTCGCCAATACATGGTCATAGGAACATAGAAGTACTGCTCCGCCCTAGAGTGGGAGAACACGTTGAATGATTATGTATATATTATATTTACTTATATTTTATTGTATCTGTGATTCATTTTTATATCTCTTTTATATTAACCTTTTTTTTTCTCTCTCTTTTATTGCACCTAACACTATACTTCTCTGCATCACCCAAAGGTTGACGGGTAGAAAATGCCTAAGGCATAAAGTCCGCCTCTGTACCTTTATGTGCATGAAGTATGTAATATATAAATAAACAAATAAATGATTTCCCACTTTAAAAAAAAGGGTCAATGAAAAAAGAGTTTAGAATTAAATACGGAAGACTAGCAATTCTTTCCAGAATAAAGTTATAGAACTGATCAAGTACGAAGTTAAAAAAAAAAACGTAAAGAGAACACAGCACTACACCGTCGCATAAACGAAGCCATCATTATCTTACTCGAATAACAAAAAAAGTCGAGCAGACTGAAGAAATGCAACTCAGCACATTTTTCCGCTTAGCTCCGCCCCGTCCCGCTTTCGCTGAACCAACCCTTACGCTTCAGTTGATGGGGTTAATGGAAATAACTGATTTTAATGTAAAGATAAGGGCGCGAGGGAAATGTGAGTGCCATTGAGACCGGATCGGGGACTTGGTCGGTCCTTATGTTTCGATTTTTGGTTGGCAAGCGGTTCCTAACGACTTATATGAGGTGTATATTTTTGATCCTGAGCTTTGGGTTATGTGGAGTTAGAGAAGAAAATGGAAAATAAAACTTTTGGGGAGCCATTTACTTTGTTGACTGAAAGTTGAAAGTACTCCGAATATCACGCTTTGGCAATGAGCAAAAAACAAAGCAAAAAAAACCGGGCAAGTGCGAGTCGAACTCGCGCCCTGAGGGTTCAAACTTACCTATGTAAATAATTTAATAAGATGATTTTCCCAACCAATAAAAAAAAAAAAAACCCGAATGGAGTATCGAAGATTTTTTCGAATTGCAAAAAGTCTTTTTTTGTCATATATGTTGCTGTGCTATCAGACCTTGCTTTATGCCAAATTTCAGGATTTTGGGACAGGATTCCCTTGAGAGTGTCGAAATACACGTTTTTTATGACATAAACGGCCGTATCTTTTTTTTCGTTAATTTAGAAGCTTGATTTTTCACAGCTTCAAGGGACCGCAGACCTGAGTATATGGTTTAATTTTGACTCGAGACCTCTACGCGTTCCCGAGATAAAGGATCTTGACGGACAGACAACAAAGTGATCCTATAAGGGTTCCGTTTTTTCCTTTTGAGGTACGGAACCCTAAAAACAAAAAAGTTTTGCGAACACGTCTTTGAGAACTTTAAGGATGGGTAGTTAATCTGTTTACCAGAGTAGTTTAGCATAGAGCGGCGTAGTTTCTTAGGCGCGCATTCGTCATTCTACGCTTGGCGTACACCCAACTCACAGCTTACATACAAAACTATGAAAGCGTGGATCAGAAAGTCAATTTCCCCAAAAAATAGTCTTAACACCGTTTATAGCGGAAAGAGTCGAATGGATTCAAAAAAACAAGTATACAGATCATCCTACTGTAACAACACAACATATTTGTAGTCAAGACGTAGGTAAACCCAATCCTCATAGACTTTCTCTAAAGCTTGCTTTTAACGGATTACAGAAAGTTTCATAATAACAGGCTACAAGTAATTTCATGTAATATAAAATAATACCTTCATGAAAATCTTTTACAAAGCTCGCTGGCTTTAACGAACATACACAGAACCATGCGATTTTACAAAAGGTTGTTTGAATAAATAATTGTAAAAGCACTTGTCTTTACGTGCTTCAATTTGAGGTCCATTCAGTGTCGGCTTTTATCATTTCGTGCAATTTGTTATTCTGATGAGAGTTGCAAGCAATGTAGTAAAATTATAACTGCTGATACATTCTTCCAATATTCTCTCGACGATATAAGTTTTTCGAGACTATATTCGGAGTTACTGGAGCGAAAAAATATTGATATGAGAGCAATATTAAATCGCTTGAGTCGAATGGGATTTGTCGACAGTCACTTCAGTTAATAACAGATTTTTGATCAATTCTAAACATTTAGAATTTGAGTCAAAACCCCGACATACAATAGCCATTAATTCTAGGCCGTTCACGTTTGTGAAAGCCAATTTTATCGCACTTAGGATCTCCAATCTTCACCTCTGCGACCTATGACCTTGGGATACCCTCGTGTGTATTCGTTTTTGTTCGTGAACCTTCGTCATTAATTGTCCTAGCTTATGTACACAGTTTGCAGTATTGTTTGCAGGTTCGAAGGTTCCTAGAACTTTATTTGCAAAACATTGTTTTTCATATTCGTGGAATGAACTGTTTATAGTGTACTGATTGCGTGTTTTCTGCGTAGACTGTTACAATGAATTAGGTTAAAAGATTGGTACCATTCCTGGTATCGTTTTAAAAGAAATGGTGACCTTTATAATTCACCAGCTTAAACATCTATTTGTAGGAAAATGTATATTTGCTTTTTTATATCTATTTATTTAACTACAAGGGCTTTTATAGTTGCCACATTAGAACTTGGATTGGCAGGTACTTATTTGCGGGTAAAATGAAAATTATTCAGCTCTTTAACAATAACAGCATTTAAACTAGCAAGAGACTAATATTGTGATATATCGTTTTTCGATGTCTGTTACTATTTTTATTCTTTCTTACTTCTTTTTTGTTCCTTTAGATTAATTACGTTGTAGGATTCAAGACAGTTGAATCTTTACTACTCGCCCCGCTTCACCTTTGTGATTTTGTTGTGTTAGTCAATGTCAATTTTGGCTTTCAAGAGCTGCAGTGTTTACGCATAGTTTGGCAAGCTTGTTAATACATCGGTTATTTGTAAATTGAAGCTCATTATTACAATCATCGAATTAGCTTTTGATTTTAGATTCTCTTTAATTCACGACCGTTTTGTCGAGCACAATTATTAGCTCTGCATTACCAATTCTAGCTACAATAAACATATTAACAGTTATTATATGTAGTTGGCATGCTATTGTCATTAGCCTTATTGTTCTCTTTCGGGGCATTATTTAGATAATCTAGTTCCTGTAACAGACGAATAAACGATCTGATTTATCAGTCCTTATGACTGATTTTTGGTGATATATGAGTATACGTAGAAACATTGTTTGTTAGATTATAATAACGGGTAGTAATATTTGATGAATGAAATTTGTATGATGATGATTAATTTTATGGTATTCGTTATTATCTAATTCAGTCCACGTGTTTCACTGTTTGTATTAGGTAAACTAGAGCAATATGTATTCTCATTATTAGAACAAATGGAAATATAATTATGTCCCAGATATATCCCTGCCCATATTATAATAATAATATTTTACAACTATCACACAACGCCGTCTAGTCTCAAACTAAGCAGAGCTTGTATTATGAGTACTAGACAACTGATAAACATACTTATATATTTTTATATACATACATATTATGGATAAAATACACCCAGACACAGAACAAATGATCGTGCTCATCATACAAACATTTGTCCTGGGTGGGAATCGAACCCACGACCTTTGGCATAGCAGTCAGTTCCACTAACCACTAGACCAACAGGCCAGTCGATATTAGTAGGCATATACTCATAAGTAAGGAATGAAGCTATATTTAAGCTATGCTTTACTTTTTTTTTGAGGTGGTGCTCCGCCCAAGCGGGTCACACCTCCATCGTATGCTCTACGGTGTTCTCCGGGTGGTTCAAACAATTGCAATGGCGATCCCCGGGCTTTTCTTTCGCCTAAATCCGGTGCAAGAACCTCCCTAACTTACCATGTCCGATGAGGACCAGGGTTGTGCGAAAAAAAAAAAGAAAGTTAGGATGCCGTGATATCTCTCCAGCAACTCCTCAAAGAGGGTACTTACCGCCATGACTATGACGTACCCAAGACTATGCTATGCACTAAGAAATGAAGACAAAAGTATCAGTGGACAGACAAAAGTAGAATGTACTGAAACCAACCAATTTATTTTTGCAATTACTTTTATTTATCAAAGCAAAGAAAAAACAAAATACTGATTATAAAATATATAAAAACATATACTGTAAAAAAAGTCACAACAACAGGAGTGCCTCAAGCTGGAATCCCTTTGCATGTCAATATCCAATTCTGTTTCGACTGCAGATGGAAGGAGCTGTGTTGATGTAGAGGCTGTAACATTCATACAATAAATAAAATTCAGAAACTAATCTATGGGAACTCAATGTAAGGAAACGAATTTATTTTCTTATGTCATAGAATAGTCATATATCCTGAATTTTGTCTGGTCCTTTGAAATTATCTTAGGATTTCAGAAATATTGGACGCTAGTTTTTACTAACGGCTTCGCTCGCGTGAAAGTAGAAGATATATAGCCTATACCACTCAGTGATAAAGTAGCATTCTACTGTTAAAAAAATTTTTAAAATCAGTCATGTAGTTTTTAAGTCTATTCATTGCAAACAAAAACCCAAATATACAAAAGTAAAAATGTTTCTTCTTTATAGTAAAGATTTAAAAATGATCTTGCGAAAATTACATTACCTACTTATATTTTTTTATGAATCCGTCTTTTTTCTATCTTTTGCTACATCTACAATATAATGTGCAAAATATTTACGTATATTCAAATTGTGATCCTTTTGCTTATCGATATCCAACTCAGTTTCGATCGCAGTTGATAGAAGTGCTGTTTTAGACGTAGACGCTGTAAAGTTAATAAAATTAAATAAATCAGAAATGTTCCACAGAAACTTTAGGCAATTATCACCAGCTTTTCCGGCACGCACACGGCTTCGCTTCAGTGGCCTTTCTCTTTTTTTGTTTGTAATCGGTTTGGATTTTTTAGAGAACCCAGGACAAAAATCACAATTTCCCTTTTCATAATTATTAATTTAGATCATCAAGTGAATTGAAAGTCTAATAACGATTTCTACAAAAAGATATAGAGTTACTCAGTAACTAGGTTACAGAGGTCAGATAGGCATTTATCCCATGTAAAATTGTACTACGCTAGATTCGGTTACACCAGAAATCGAATACAGAAGAAAAGGCTGGGTATATGATGATTATATACTAAAGGAGGACCAATGTTAAGGATATAGCATGAAGAATCACCAAACTCAAGTGGTAATGGGCAGGGCATATTGGTCACAGAACGGATGGCCGTTGGGGCCAAAAGGTTCTGGAATGGCGACCACGTACCGGAAGATGTAGCGTACCTGATAAGGGTTCGGGAATCCGATGGATGCGAGACGCTCAGGACCGTTCATTGTGGTGACATTTGGGGGAGGCTTATGTCATGAAATGATGATGATGATGATATACAAAAGATAAAAGAAGAGATGTAAATATACTAACGTTGGTTCACAGTTGGGACGGCGTTTTTAAGCCGTTTACTGGCTGATTGGTAAATTTCTTTCAGATGGCGATCACATATTCTCACATTCTTATAAATTAAAGTATCTCCTTTAAGTTTTATATCTTCACCTAAAACTATTTTCCACTGTTTGAATTTTTCCCAATTTGTTCTTTGTTGGTAAACCGGTGTTGGACATTGATGGAGAGGACCTGAAATATTATTATATGATTCGATTGACTGTTTATATGCTATTCGTTTCAGTAGTAGTATGTTTTTCGAAACATATAAGTATGTTTATCAGCTGTTTAGCACTCAAAGCACAAGCTCTGCTTAATTTGGGACTACAAGGCTTTGTGTGAAAGTTGTGGAATATAATTTTATTGTTTATAGTAAACATTTTGATAATATTTTTAGCGTACACCCAAAATAGCACTCAGTTGCTGGTTTACTCGGCATCTCAGAATTCCGTCGATATTCCAAGAATGTAGAAGAGACAGCAGTTAAAAGTTCAGAAAGGAAGGCAGTATCAGAAAGAAATAGCACGGGTCCGAAACTAAACAGTCAATTTCAACTTATAAATGATCCTGATAAACTTCAACTCTTCATCAATGGCATTTGTGGAAAAGACACCACAATTTTGCCAATAACATGTGCAAACGTTAATAGACCATCAAACGCTGGATCCTGATAAACAAGCACAGTCGTAATAGCACACGGAAGACGCAAAACGAAAACTTTATCAGAGCACGACGATAATGTCAATTTCAAACTTCCAAAAATTTCAAAATGTGTCACATGTCTATGCAATAACTACAGAACAAAAATACATAAACCAAAAGTATGGATTTATTAAATACTTACGGGTAATGCATTGGGCACGCCACAATTATGGCGCTAAGTCCCCGCTTTGAGGCGTGGTTGGAAAGACCTCACGGTGTCCTCACCTTTCGCATGACGCAGATTCTCACCGAACATGGTAAGTTCGGGAAGTTCCTGCACCAGATTCGTGTGGAAGTGACGCCCGGGTGTCGCCACTGTGTGGACTGCCCGGAGCACACGGTGAAGGTGTGCCCCGCTTGGGCAGGCAGTCGCCTCCTTCTGCGAAGCAGTAATGCTAGCAAAGGAGGCGGCCGATCGCATGAGGCAACGATCCTTACGCCCAGACCGCCGCCGGGATTCTGATCCCGATTTCCGGCCACCGTAGGCGCGGGTTTGCGGACGGCGAGCAATGGGTGGGTCGCCGTCCGCCCGTCCGGTAACCGTCCGGACCGAGCCCATGTCGTCGACGGCGCGTACTGTTCCACGCGCGCCTCAAGGAAATGTCAGCAAATCGTAGGGACCCAGCAGGGTCGAAGCCTACTGGGGTCTGACACTATCTCTCGCTCCACCCAAGAACGCGATTTGTCATGAGATGATTTTCCCACCCGATAAAAAAATAAAAATAAAAAACGGGTAATGCATAGAACTTGATTTTTTATTTTGTTTTGTTTACGATACCTACAATTAGCCTACACGCGTTTCGAAGTAATAATCAATAGGGTATACAAGATCCTTGGTAATAGTAGAATCAAGTTTACATGTATGTATACATGAAATGGGATATATACTCGTAACAATGGATTATTTTATTACATTATGAACATAGTCGATCGTTTGATTGCAGGTAATACGGTGAATATACAAAAACTCAGAATTAATTGCTGCAAGCCACTCATTTTTTCCCCCTCCTTATTTGCAGAGTTTGCATAATGTTTAGGGTCTGGGTTGACTGTGTCATGGTTTCATGGTTTTCCAATCTTTTTGTACATACTTCTCTTTTTAGTGATTCCTCCAGTCTAGATCAAATGAAGTTGTTTAAATGAAGGATAAAGTGAAAATTAATTATTACGTTATTTTGTGATTTTACGTAAATCACAAATAAATTAATTAAAAAGAAAAAAACTTTTGCTAGATTTTTCTAGGAAAAGCAAAGATATACAAAACAAAATTTTCGGCCAACAAAATATCGTACTAAAGTGTGCACAAAACGACAATTAAGCGTTTTTTAAGGTCATCAGCGCTCGAGAGAGTCAGATTTGTGAAAAGAGAATAGATGACAATTATTGTTCTTATTAATTATTGAATTAATTCCTGCGGAGGAATTTATTTTTTCTTAGCTACCAATACAGTAATCCCAACATTGATTGTATGATTGGAAGCATTTCTGGAATCCTTTTTTTGAAGGGACATTTAAACGGCCTTCAGCTGCTGTGTCATGGCCTTTTAAATTCGGGAATTTTATTAAAACGTTTTTCTATCAACACTATTTTTTTTTGTAAGAACCAGACGTCGCAATGGTGCTCAAACTCAAGAAAAATGTGGCTGTAGAAAGATAATGATGTTTTTATCCGCTAAAAACTCGGAAATCAGAGGTAAAGTATTATATATGTCATGGCCAGATCTTAGAATTGATCACTTCGTGATATGGCCAACTAAAACTGGCCAGATCGATTAAACGTTAACATTTGATGATATATCAATCCTCGTTTGACCATATCATTGATGTAGGATTTTCATGATAATAAGAAGTCTAAAGAAAATAGGCCATACGAGGATTGAAATATCATCAAACTTAACGTTTAAAACGATCTGGCCCGTTTTACTTGGCCATATCATGAAGTGATCAATTTCTAAGACCAGCCCACGACATATATAGTACGGCGAATTGTAGTGACAAAGGAGTGCTAGGTATAGCAGCTGTAGGCCTTTCAAAACAAAAGCTCTGCAAAAGTGCTCCAAACCCTGGATTCTATATTGAAATAAGTACCTTTATAACCAAAGCGAATACTTGGAAGGTGATTAAATCAAATTTTATGTAAGCGTTTGGTCGAAATAAAATTATTCAACATATTTTTTTATACATCGTTGCCCCACACAAGGAATTACTTCTGTATCGTGGATGCGTTCACAAACATGTAAGCTTGAATACATAAGACACCAAGATCTGTAAACACAATCTGTGAGCCATACAAATAATTGTTCAGTGCGGGAATCAAAACCGCGGCGTGCAGAGCAGCAACCAATTGCTCAACCATTGCACTAACCGTAACGTTTTATTACAATTGTACAAATTATTTTTGTGGATATTTTAACAATAGCAAGATAAACTGAATAATTAGACATAAATTCACATTCATTTACCAAACTCAGATACAAGCAATATCCATTAATTTCCGAATCCACCCGAGCTTGATCTATAAATTTATTGATTTCACCTATAGTTTCAGGGGCTCTCAATAATTCAGCAACTAATATACGAATGATGTTCAGAACTGATATGTTATTGATTTCAATTGTAGTGAAGCCTGATTGTCTAATGAATTTTCAATAACATTTGGTATGTTAAGTAACTATAATCTTGTAATATCAAGGTCACCGACATAGCCCAAAGAATTGCCAAATTCAAGTGGCAGTGAGCAGGGCACATTGCTTGTAGAACGGATGGTCGATGTAGTCGAAAGCTTCTAGAATAGCGAACGCGCACCGGAAAACGTGGTGATGGACCGATGACCTGGTGAGGGTCGCAAGATTGCGATGGATGCAAGACGCACAGGGCCGGTCGTTTTGTTGACACTTGGGGGAGACCTATGTCCAACAGTGGACGTCCTTCGTCATATAGCGTCTATAAATCCTGGAGCACAGGCGTAGGGTAGCCTGCCTCTCGGTATTTTACAGGATGTATTTAAGAGAGTGTGGACACAAATTACATGACTTGAGCCTGCCATCACCTTTCTCCCATTGGACAACCCGAGTACGCGTTCGTTTCCCCTCGTCGTCTTTTATACTGCATACATTGGAGAACTGGAAAAATTTGCTCACTGCGGTCCGATTATAATTTAGGTGTCTTCAAGGCTAGAGTGAATAGGCTCTTAATAAACTGGTGTGCTTCATCATCAACAACCGTTTTACTGCTTACCATCAGTTGAGATTGCAGTCAAGCATTGGTTTATATCATTTAAAATAATATTTCTATATCTCGTTAAGATAGATAACATTAGTTACATAAAAGCCTTTTAAAGAAACAATGTGACCTTCAATTCATCCGATTTCGAAGTAACATTTAAAAGAGTTAAGGCTGTTGAAAATGATCAAAAAACTGCTGAAGCTGAACTAAATAAGACCATCCCTACTACAAAATCCCAACCAAATAAAAATATAACTTGCCGTAAAGCATACCCAGCAAATATATCATTTACTAGACTGCAGCTTCACCCGTGTACATAAAATATAGCCCATGCCACTCAGAAATAAAATACAATCAAAATAAAAAAAAACGCAGTCAGACCAATACTTTCAGAGATTACCTGCTACAAACAAAAAAAAACAAACTTTACCTCTGTATAATATAAGTGTAGATTTAAAAACTCCGTAAAAAATAAAGAATTGAAACTGTAAGAATGCCAAACAAATAATTGTATATGTTTATTTGTTTGGCTTTGACGTTACCTACAATAGGGGTCTAGAATGATAATAATCATACTTGTAAAAGCAAAAGTTTGTGTATGTATATCAGTTACTCCTTCACGCTCAAACCACAGAACAGATTTAGATACAATTTAGCACACAGGTAGAGAATGTCCTGGAATAGGATAGTTTTTATCCCGGGAATGTGTTTTCTTGGAATAATTACATTCATGTACAAAGCAGTTGTTAGAAGCTAGTGTTAAATATTTTCTCTTCAAAAGCTCAAAGAATTTAAGGATTTTGCTGAAAGTTTGTATACTTTGAACATTCCCTAAATAACGCCTAAGTAACCCTGAATTTTTGTAATGAATATCTAATAATGCTAAGTGTTTTCTCAATCAAGGTTCGGAAGCTTTTGTGTAATATTATCGAGCTTTGCCTTCATCAATAAATAAGCAAGCTTCTTATCCATTGGTCTTTAGATACAGATGATCGATTTTTTATGTTAGATATTATTTTTGCAAACAACAATTTGATTACTTTTCCAAAAGGTCCTTTTTGAGGGACTTCGAAGTAAATTTAAAAGACAGTAACAAGAAATACGATCAAAGTTTTAATATTTAGTATTTTTGTAAAGGTTAACAATAATGCCTAACCTTTCCGGAAATATGATTGACGTCAATAGTATAATATTTCATTTCTGTTTCACAGATTTTACCAAAATGGGAAGCGGTGAAGACTGGAACGATTTCTTTCAAATTTCGAACGAACGAACCGAATGGGCTCGTACTCTTCAACATGGGCGCCAAACCACCAAGGGTAGGTTGCACGGTAAGGGGTGGAGCTTTTGGGGTTAGACCAATCACTTAAGAGATAACCATCATCATCATTGAAAAGTCAATCACTATCATGATCATTGGAGACGCTTTGTGGGGTATCGCATTTATTTTCTATTATTCCTGACTTAGTTGTTTCTGATTCAATTGTGAGAAGTGTGGTGAAATTGATTTTGAAGTGCTTAGGAGCCATAGGTGAATAATTGATATGTTTCAATGAAAAGGTTGACTTTATAACTTCTAATATCTCCCTTAAATTCACTATTTTCATCACTTTTGTATAGATATTAATTAATTTTAGTTTCATTTGGAGTAATATTAATTTTTCTCTTAGTATTCTGTTACTTCCGAATGAAATAGTTTACAACAACGACATCAAATGAACGACCAAAAGTTAAATTTCAAACAATATTTAAATCTAATAACTGACTTGCGAAACCCCACCAACCTCAATGGATACGCAAACCTGTAAATTTAATAATAGCGGTCGAAATTTACGAAAGAGAATTTAGAAGATCGTTTCCTTAAATCGCATCATGTAATATAAACTGATTTATAATAAAATTTTGATTAAATCTGAAGTATTTGATTTAATGAAATCATCGTTATCCATTGAGGTGTTGCATGGTAGGACCAAGTTGAAGAGATATTATAAAGAAACTAAGAACACAGACTTAGGGGAATTTGTGTATGGTACCTTATAAAGTTTCACCCACTTTGATGATGTGAATTTTTTATGTTTTCCTGTCTGTAACCTGGTACGCACCGTAGAATCCAAAGCACAAATTAACTCCCCAGCACAACACAAAATGCTTTTAAAAATAAACATGTTTAACGAAATAAAATTGTTTTTATTTTCCGATTGGTGTTTGAATTTTCAGTTTGATATTGTTGATGCTAGGCAAATTCTTGGGACAAACTAACGTACAGACTTCTGTAGAAAGGGCTTTATTAATACCTACACAAATTCGCACCATTTTCGTCCTTACAATCACTTTTTATTTCAATAGATCTTCTGCTACAATAAAGAAGATCTTGATTACATACATTTTGAATTCATTTCGCTTGTCTTTGTAACCCGATATTTTCAATAAGTCCCACATTGAATATAAACTAACTTACTGCGAGATAGTTGTTACAAATTTAGTAGAATTTGCATGTCTGCTCCCGAATGTTAGTATTCAAATAGTTCGCGACTGGTTTGCATGTATTACGTGCAGTCAGACGTAACTGTTTTTATTTTATTTAGTTTTTAGTATTAGGTACGATTTTATTGATTTCTGCTGTACCAACGACATTCAGTATTCGGAATGGATTAGTCTAGCTTATTTATGTGTTTGATATTTTATCTGATCTACGAGTACCTTTCAGTTGATATCTTAGTTAGAATCTTTTTGTTTTTCTGCTTAAAGAGCGAACACAATAATACTCACTGCCTTGCGTATCTAAATATTTATTCAAGTAGACTATGTAGTATATTCTAATTATATTATTAAAGTATAATATTATAAGTAGTATATTCTAATAATATAAATATTACCACTTTATTATATTTAATGCGTAAATAAATAAACATTACTTTTTTCCAACACTTCCAAAGCTTTGATAAAACAAGAAAGAATTTAAAAAACAAGTCTTGTTTTATCATTTTATTATATATTCTAATCGCTCTTGTATGATACACCTCAACGATATTATTGACGTTGTCTGTGATAAGCACTTTCACCACTTTAGATGTTGTAACGGTGACGTGTAGTTCCAATGTATTCAGAAAGTCCTTAGCATATTCCTCATCAGTGTCACCATCGTATTTCAGGCCGATCTATTCGCCGTTGAAATCCTCAACGGTTACATATACGTGCACATAGACCTGGGGTCTGGTGGAGTAAGGGTCAGGGCATCCAGGAGAAGAGTTGACGACTCCCACTGGCATGATTTCCTGCTAAGGAGAAGTGGTAGAGATGGAAGGGTGACGGTTGATGGAGCTAATGCTGAGTTTAAGACGCCTGGTAAGTGTTGTATTCCTTGTCTGACGTTTTTCATCTGTCATCTGAAGCGTAGTCTCATCTAAACTCTTTTCTTTGACATATATAAGAAATGATATTTATTTTGCAAACTAATTATATGTCACACTTCAACGCATCAGTCCTCTTTGCAAATTTAACTTAGATAAGGATTCGTACAATATTTCTAAATTCTTGATTTTATTTAAGTATCTTGCCTTTCTTGGTATCTTCGACCATGATAACGTTCAGATTTTTTTCGTTTACAGTGTACTAATATCTATAAGGTATACGTCGTTTTTTATCAGCATTAAAGACTAAATTCTATAGTGCCACACCATTAAACTTGGTTTGACATGGCTCTATCTACCCACCACTTATGTCAAAAGTCATTATGGTTTTATCTCAATTTAATGGCTTCTACTTAATTATCATTAAGTGCATTCAATTTATGTATTCATGACAATTAATATGCACGATAAAACATGGTCAATTAATTCCACATACATTTCGGAGATTATCAACCTGTAAGTGTAGTGTGATTAATAATAATGAAATTAACATGAATACGCATTTCTGTTCATGTAATTATATGAATGTCCTCAATTATAATCATTTGATGGTTATCTGCAGATGCAATAAATATTAGCTAATGCAGTGGTGGGCTAGTGGTAACAGCCTCGACTAAAGGGGTGAACAGACGGTTGCAAACTAGCGTTCCAACCAAGGTGACCTTGCTAGTTTCAATCAGTGTAGACAGCAGTTATAATCCATGACCTTCAACGCTCTTGGTCTCGCGTTTTACCAACCACCGAACGTGTTGGCGCGTGGTTTACATCCATGTAGCTGCAATACAAATCAAATACACAAACCAAGCTTGGCATGTCCTAGAATAAAAAAATCGAAGACATATGATATCTACCTAGCTGCACTGATCCCGCGTGACGATTACGACTCATTATTCCCTTTCCTAGAGAAGTTTACTGAGTCCCCAACAGTAGGATGATAACATAATCACCATTATAATGTTTATAATGGTGAATATAATTAAATGCAAAAAGCTATTTATTTTTAACGATAAAATCATGAGTAATTATACACCACAAATTTTTAATTAGTACAAATACTTAAAGAGCTTAATAGAAAAGATTTTCTCATTATTTAAGCAAAATTTCAATAAATAATATTCACAAACAGCAAAGTTATTAGCGTTTGTTTATATCCCAAAATGTCACTCAATTTATGGCTATTGATTATGAATGAATGAAAGGCGATCAAAATGGAAAAACAGTGCACGTAGTATTTTCTAGTAGCAATGTTTATGATCAATAATTTACCAATTATGATCAATTTTCGAGGATCATTTTGGGATTTCGTTTTTTTTTACTTTTGACTACACAAATATGATCAGTAACGGGTACGGAGACTCTATTTTATTTGTACTAATTATAAAATAGTGGTGTATTATCAGCATTATAATTTTTTTTATGTCTCTATCCTAAATTTATGGCTGTCAGTACACTATAAGGAGCAGTAATGTTAAGTTTAGGACCGTTTCATTTTGCTATTCCCTATTCTAATCCGAACAATCTAAACTGTTCTAGGAGAATCAAATCAGTTGGAACTAGATGGACCTCTGTTCGTTGGAGGTCTTGGCTCAGAGTACTCAGCCTCAAGAACACCTCCAGCTCTGTGGACAGCGGCATTGAGGCAAGGGTTTGTGGGGTGCATCCGAGATCTGGTGCTGAATGGAAAGCCTCAAGATCTTACTGCGTTCGCACGACAACAAGATTCTGGTAAGATAATTCTATTGCCATTTAGATTGACTTTAGTTTAGTCGTTTTGAGTTAAATATTCTTTGGTTTGAACTTTTAAAGAACCTTGAGAATGCCCAGTTGAAATAACAGAAAACTGAGATAGATTTTGACTTTGTTATTCCAAATTATACAACAGTTCTTTGTGTTGTAAAACTATGTAACTTAGGAAAAGACAGCTTTAACATGCTTAACTAGGCGAAAATACACATTAATGAACTAAAAAAATATGGAGACTGGTGGAGTTTAAGTTTTTACGTGTACATTTCGCCCACTTAGTCATAAAGAGAACTAACTCTAAAAACAAGTATCTGAAAATAGAATCGTAAAACATTATGTTTCATGATTCTATGATAAATGATATTTATTTTTCAAATAGGTTTTAAAAAACACTTTTACACGTCAATTTTTTTTGTCAGTTTATACTAGATGAGGCCGGTGTTTCCTAGGTGACTACCCTGAGAAAAAACTTCAAAATAAACTCAGGGGTCAAAGTCTCTTTTAAAGTCCATACAACAAATATGTAATGGTCAAATCACATGAAAACCATGGACATTGGTAGCTAAGATGGTTTTTTGAGCAAAGAATCACACAAATTTGAGTGGACCTGTCCAGTCATTGCAAACATTTGTTAGTATTCGTAAAGCTCATCTCAGGACTGCTAAGGAGTTCAACGACTTGACGAACAATACCAAGAAAGGGACATTTGGGTAGGCCGCAAAAAATACTCAAATTGCCAGACATACGTTAAAATTACTGAAAAGAAAAAAGAAAGGAAAAGTAACAATCCACATATTCACAATAATAAAATGAAATATATAAAATAAAGTTTACGAAAATGTAATATTTAACGAAGCAAATATTCAATAATGTCAAAATGCAAAAAAAAGCAAACAAAAAAAAAACATCTTATTTGAGTTGTCTCTTTCTTTATGATTAAGCATACGATTTTCACTTCATGGTTTATTATAAAATTATTATTTAAATTATTATTCGATGGATGCGAGACGCACAGGACCGGTCATAGTGGCGGCATTTGGGGGAGGCCTATGTCCAACAGTGGACGTTTTTCGGCTGAAATGATGATGATGATGATGATTATTTCTGAGTAGGTACCATAAGTCCCTTTTTTGGCAAATGTCCAAAAGGACATGAAAATATTGGGACTACACGAACAAAACGTTCGAGACAGACATAAATGCTGTCGTATGATTGGGAAAGTTGACTCCACGTAATGGGATAAAGGCGAGGCAGAAGAAGACAAGTCCCTTTGTTATAATTGTCAAGTTGAAAAAATATTTCTTGTTCTTTCTAGCGTCAGTCCGACCCGCCTGCCATGTGTTAATGAAGCAGTGTGTCAGCTCACCGTGTCAACATGGAGCCCCGTGCTCCGAAGGATGGAACCGACCGCTTTGTGACTGCTCCATGACGAGTTACGGTGGTCCAACGTGTGGAAGAGGTTAAAAATAGTACATTTTGATACAACTGGAGAAAATTTGTCATTGTGACCGAAGCGGCAATAATTTTCATATTTGCTTTTTCAGAAACTGCAACTATCTACCTAAATGGAAGCCAACACCTCACAGCAGCGTTGGGTCCTGAACACATCACGCAAACTGAGGAGCTGTTGCTTAGGTTCAGAACCAACAGAGCTGGACTTCTGCTCCGGACGGCTTCCGAACATTCTGCTGACAGGATAGAGTTGGCGGTAGCAGCAGGGAGAGTCAGAGCCAGTGTCAGACTTGGGGATAGAGAAAAGGTAAGAACGAACACAAAAATAACCATTACGTAAGAATTTAAAAGGATAGTAATCGCTCTACAAAAGTAAAGAAAGAAAAGAAAGAAAGAAGAAAGAAAAACTTTTTATTTGCCGGAAAAAGGGCCAATCTAAAACTAACATATTGCAAATGTTTTGCATGACACGTTCGAGCAAAACGGCCGTACGCTCAGCATTATGCCGTGCGTTACTATTATTAAAGGACTTTAATGACAAAGAGAAGACAAAAGTCTTAGGTCTGTGTTAAGTTACTCATTTCTAATTTCGATAATTTGCAAAAGCTATATGCTTTTGAGAAAAAAATTGCGATTTTTTCTCAAAAGCATATAGGTTTTACAATTTATTTATTTATTTATTAAACTTCATGCAACATAAAGTACAAAGGCGGACTTAATGCCTTAGGCATTCTCTACCAGTCAACCTAGGGTGGTGAAGAGACAATATGGTAGGTGCATAAAAAGAAAATTTTACACGAAAAAAAAGAGCATAAAAAAAAAATATATACATATAATTAAAATGCACATACATATATATTTAATATAATATATATACATATATATTAATATAAAGTAACGAAAGAAGTTTTGAGACGATTCTGCTATTGATGGAGCAAATGATTCCGCACCTTCCGCTTAAATGCATATCGACTTTCGGCCGTCCTGATATTGAGAGGAAGCGCATTCCACAGAAGGATGGACTGTATATAGAAGGAAGAATGGACAAAATCAGAAGTATGAGAAGGACAGAGCAGAAGGAGATTGTTAGAAGAACGCAGATTTCTTGCGTGTGAAGAGCATAGGTATTGAAAGTGACTAATGAGATAGGATGGAGGCGTGGGAGAGTTGAGTAGAGAGAAAAGTGTAGTCAAAGCGCGCAAAGTTCTTCTCTGGCGAATTGGCAACCATTTGAGCTCACACCTGAAGTTCGACACATGGTCATATTTTCTCAAATTAAATCCGATGTATGCGAGACGCATAGGACCTTTCATTGTGGCGACACTTTGGGGAGGCCTATGTCCAGCAGTGGACGTCTTTCGGCTGAAATGATGATGATGATGAAGACCTGGTAAAGCTCACGATTAGTCAATGTGGCAACAGTTAGGTTAGGGAAGCTTTCATTCACGAACAGATGTCCTTCGACCAAAATTGTGACGGTAGTGTTGATGTACCTAAACTTAATTTAATATTATATATTTTATTATATTTCTTGACATATACCTACCACAGTTTAGTTTTTTTTACCCGAATGCTTACTGCTCTATTTACCTATATTTGAGTAAAAAAAAACATTGTTGGATTAAGTCCGTCAATGTATAATAATATCAATTGCTGTATAAAAAAATTAAATTAAAAAATCATATAATTTTACTGACAAACGTTAAATGTATTTTTCTTATATTTTTCAGAATCTTTTAGCAGGAACAAACGTAGCGGACGACACATGGCATACAGTTAGGTTTTCTCGCCGCGCCTCCAACCTCAAGCTCCAAGTGGACGGAGCGCAGCCCGTGCGCGGTATGTTATGTACGTATGCACGGGGCACCACCCGCACACCTTTTGTTTTGACCCCTAAGTAGACGACGATAAGGTTGGTTTTGCTTTGGCTGCGTTGGTGGTGTTTTGTGAAGAGAAGCAAAAAAAAATTGCTGAATTGAACACACATACATGACAAATACAGCGTCTTCACACATTTAAAACACACCTCTCAGCTATAATTCGTACTGTATATCAGCAAAAAAATTACCAAGATGATAAACAAAACAGCTTTTGTGAGAAAAGGAACAAAAAAGTTTTTGTTCTTGAAATAACTGACTTGGGTAAAGCTATTAAAGTTGTCTGTCGGTTCGACTAAAGTATTCAAAATTGTTTAAAAAAACCATTTTACTATGACTTTTACCGTATTTATAATATTGAAACCATATAGTTCACTAGAGAATAAAATAAGAAAAAAAAACAACACTTGCAGAAGAAAAATCTTGTACTGAATATTGCCAATACTAACAATGAATACTGAAAAAAAAAATATAAAAGAAAAATTCAAGCATATAATTTTTGAATACATAAACATGAAAAAAAAACATGACATTTCACATAAAAATCTAAATTTAAAAAAAACAAAAACATATAAGTTCTAATAACTTGTTAATTGGCCCAACGCAGTCAAACCAAATGTAGAACTTAAGACAAAAAATTTGAATTATCTTGATGCAAACCAAGCAAATTCAAATTTGACACTTTCCGACCTCTTCTGGAAAGTGTATATCTGTTAGACGTCCTATTAGAGTGTAGTTAGTTGCTTTATTTCCGTTGTTTGATAGCTGGCACTGTGTATCACCTTTCTGTTCGTCGCTATTGTTTCTTACTTCATTTATATTCATTTCTTCTAGTAGTATCCTTTGTATGTGCTGAAGTAGTTTTTAGAGCTAATAAATACTGCTCAGATCCAATCATTTAAAAAAAATGCTGCTCTTTTTTCCATCTGTATACACTTTGATATTTTGAGAATATACATACATCGATACATTGTTTTTAGTCTTGTAAGTCTAGAAAGACTTGAAATATTTGAGCAGTTTTTATTTAATTAAATGTGTAAGAATACTTTTCAAAATTGTTTACTGATTGACTTGTTGGGTACATTACGATATATGATACGATTTTTAAGGGTATTTTATGACGTAATGTTTACTTACCTATAAATATTTAAAACATAATGTAGTATATAAAGAAAATTACTAAGTGTCGTGGCAATTGAATGGAAATTACAAGTAGTAAGACAAGGCTGATAACTTCTGCTAGTTTATTTGCTCTAGATGATCTGTTTGTCACTAATAAAAGAACTCTTTACAATGTTGTCGCTATGCATCTTCTAGCAATTGATTAACTGTCTGATCATTAACATCTATCTAAGCTTGTCTATCACGTAAAGCAGATCTAAATGTAAATAATTTCAAAATGGCTGCTAATAAAAGTTCTATAAGAGTTTACTTTGCTAATTTATTTTTCGTTTACAGTCAATGTTGTGGATAGGTGTGTTGCATTGTTCCAGTCATCAAGTTTATTTGATACTAAAACTTTAGTTGGTTTTACAGCTGAGACGATTTTAGGAAAAGCATCAACGTTAGAAATATCAACATTACATTTAGGAGGACTGTTCCACCCGGAGGAAGAAATTCAGATGACGTCAACTTTACCAAACTTTGTTGGCTATCTTCAAAAATTTGTTTTTAACGGAATCAGATACATTGACATGGCGAAGACCCTTGGGGTTGGTATCAATGAAGAGACCAACAATATCTATGATACTTCCAATTTGATATTCAACGGAAAGTTCGTAAAACCTGATTCGCTAAACGTTTATAAATCTGTCACTTTTAAATCTAAACATACATACGTTGGGTTGCCGCTATTGAAGGCATATGCGAATACTTATTTGGACTTTTACTTCCGGACGACTGAAATGGATGGATTACTCTTTTACAATGGAGGAAAGAAACAGGATTTTATAGCCGTGGAACTGGTAAATGGCCATATACACTGCGTATTTAATCTGGGTGATGGAGTGGTGACGATGAAGGATAAACTAAAGAATTTCTTGAACGACAACCGGTGGCACACGGTGTCTGTAAGAAGACCGACGCCGAAGATTCATACGTTACAAGTTGATGATGATTTAGAAATGCATACCACAAGTAAGTATTCAAGACCTTAACAAAAAGTTTTTTCTTTTAATTTGTATCTTTACTTTAACAATTTTCAAATTAAAACTATCTTAGCTATGTATAAAATAAAATACATAGTAACGCATCATATAGAGGTCTCACATCTAAGATTTAACTGCACATTATATTATGATTTTGAATTAACTTGATGTTTAACCAATGGCCCTTTTAATTTCTAAATTATCGTCAATAAAATTTTAACCAAACAACATTTTCTAATATTATGCTTCAATTTCCAGGTTCCAACCTCATGTTAGAACTCGACAGCGTGTTATACGTAGGAGGAGTACCAAAAGACATGTACACAGCGTTACCAGTAGGAGTCCTGTCTAGACAAGGGTTTGAAGGATGCATGTCAAGCCTGGACCTCCCTGGAGAGTCGCCATCATTGATGGAAGATGCTGTTGTTCCTAGCTCGTCATTAGGTTCTGGATGTGAAGGTGAGACAAAAGAGATGAATTAGCGATATGTCAATGGTAAGAATGATGTACTGCATATGTTTTCCGTGTTAAAAAGATGTTTCTTACCATTGAAGGCGAATTTGAAAACCTTTATCAGTCTGATTTTTCAAACACAAAATAATTTATTCAATCATTGCCTATTATAATATGGCTTATGCAAGGTAGTTTCGAATCTGCAAAAAATAGCAGGAGGCAATTATGTTGGTGATTCTCGACCTGTATGACGTATCCGTGTGTATTTTTGTAATTTTTATGTTTATGCTTGGAAATAAGTAAAAGCGTTTCGTAGTGGACGGAACTTTGTTCAAGCTGTCGCTCTTACGAGTTTTATAACAACCATTAAAGATTTAAACCTACACCATGTATATACGCCAGATACTTGTCAGTCCACACCCAAGCGAACGCTGGCGTTCGCGCGTGATTTTGCGCCATTCCGTTCAACACCAACTAAATACCGACGTCCGCGTAGATAATAAAACATTACGCGCGTTCTATTTGTAGGAAATTTACCCAAGAACGTAAATAATCAAATTCCTTCAAGTACCTAGTCTACAAGAAGCGCCAAAATAGGCATATATATCAAAAGGCTAAACCCAAATAAGCAATAATATTTCACCGCAATTGTACATAATGAAATATTACCTTATAGTATCTTTTGCAGGTCCAACGAAGTGCACGCACAACGCGTGCGCGAACAAAGGCGTTTGTGTGCAGCAGTGGAACACATACGTGTGTGATTGTGACTTGACATCGTTTACTGGACCTACGTGCTACGATGGTATGTGATTTGTGTATACAAATAATTGTGTTTATTTTGGTCCTCAATTATAAATTTTTCGTCCTAATCCTTCGGATGAAACTTTATGTCCAATGCCAAACTAGCGTCAACGTCATAGCGGTAGATAGTCAAAGTCTCAAGTATGTTAAACTAGTCAGATTGACTGGGGCAACTATTTCATGATAAATCTGAAACTATAAAAATCTTTCTTACTGTTAAATAAGAGCCTTATCTACAAAAAAAAGTAACCATTCGATTCGTTAAAATACTGATTAGCTGGTTTTTAATTTAAAATTTTCTATCGCGGATTTGAATTTAGAAATAAGCATATCGTTAGCGAGATTTTTACACATAAGAGTTGAGGTTTCTGTATATCAAAATAATATACATAGAATCCTCTATGTATATCAAAATAAGACACCTCAACTCTCGTGCTATCAGTTGGACATACATATTCATCCCAATATGTATGTCCAACTAATAGCACGAATGTTGCAATTTCCTTACTGATGACCCAGTAAAAACCACAGGACAAATTATTGTTTGCTTTATTTATATTTTTTATGTTTTTCAGAATCAGTAGCCTACGAGTTCGGGCCTGGTCGAGGGATCATCACCTACACGTTTCCAACAGACTCTGTGGCAGACACAGAGACCGACAAGGTGGCTTTAGGTTTCGTCACCAGCAAAGCTGATGCTGTACTGCTGAGAATTGAGTCTTCCAACACCCAGGATTATATGCAGATGGAAATTGTGAGTATTGTGGGATTGTAAAAATATGGAATTATTATTTTTGAGGTGGAGGAAATATTAGTCAAACTTGAGAGAGAGAGATGTCTGGAATATGTTTCTTTTTGTCTATAATTATTTAATAACACTTACAGCTAGTTGCTCGCGACTTCATACGCTTTAATTGAAAAACAAATGTTTTTTTTTTTTAACAAGTGAATAAAATATGTCAGGATTTAACAAAAATGGGTGGTTCTACTTCAAATTCTTCTTCTGCTTATAGAATTTAGCAACTTCCTGCAAAAAATATATTAGTTCAAAGGCCCTACCGAGAGTTTTGAACGCAATCCATTTGACGATATACTGAACGGTTAAAGTGATGGAGCTAAATAGGGAGTCAAACGTCGGCAGTGCTCTTCGAAATTCCACCGGCTGTCGAGGACGAGGCCCCGGTACTTCATCGTCGACCCGATGCCGATGTGAACTCCTCCTAGCGTTAATTTGGAGCGCCGAGGCGCCGCGCTCCGAGAGCCGTGATGATATATGGCCTCGGAATTGTGCAGCGCCACCTCGAGTCCCAACTGCTGGATCCTATCAACGACTATCGCAACCCGGCGTGTCGCTAATTCGACCGCCGCCCGGTACGAATCTCCCTGTGCCAGCGTCTCGTCTGCGTAACAGATCACTCTGCCCCGTCGGAGAGGTCTCCGCGCAGCACGTAGTCGTACCCTATGCGTACAACGGTCCTAGTACCGATCCCTGCGGAACACCGCACGACATCTCTCTCCGTTTCCACTCTCCCTGAAGACCAGGGTAGATGATGTACCAGTACGACAGGTAGGCCTCGATTAAACGACAGGGATAGCCGGGTATCTGGTGATTCTAGAGTGCCCTCCTAATACTACTCCAGGGCAGGGAATTTAAGGCATTGGCGATGTCCAAAGACACCACCACGACATACCTGCCCTGAAATACCGCATCCCCCGTCGCGAGAGCTCGCACGCGCATGATTGCGTCCACTGTAGAGCACCCCCTGCGAAAGCCATGTATAAATAGGTAGAAAAAGAACTTATAGGCAAAAAATCATGCACATCAATGTTAATGGGAAAATAGCCCAGAACGCTGGCAGCATTGCCTCGCTGGATAGCAATGCTGATTCTTTGACCGAAGAAAATCCCAGCCCTCTTGTCACGCGAAGAGTCGAACAGCTGTACGTTGATATCCCGAACAATTCGATGAACGCTGTTTCATAAAAATGGTTAGGTTTAACAAAAATTAGTGTCTAGAATTTATTACTCAGCTGTTTTTTTTTTATGATTCATTCTATAAATATGTCATGGAACCAAAATAACTAATTTCATCTCTTAAAACCCTTCAGATTCGTGGCAATCTCTTCATGGTGTATAATGTGGGTGGAGGTGATCATCCGCTAGGTGACGAGACGGCCAGGGTCGATGATGGAGCGTACCACGTGGCCAGGTTCACGAGGAACGGCAGCAGAGCATCGCTGCAGCTGGACAACTATGCTGTTATAATTAGGCATCCTCAAGGTTAGTTGTTGAATGATTTTAAAATGGGCCTGTTTATCCCTGAGAAGCTCCTCCGACTTTCCAATCAGGGGGGCCAAACTTTATTATTATTGATAGGCTCACGTTTGATATCTATCTCACCTGATAGTTAGTGATGATGTGGTCCACGGAAGAACCACCTCAAAGTACCTATTCACTCTTGACTTAAAAACCTTCTGATATCCGTAACCGAAACAAGCGAGGAATCCAAAATAATTTCATATCCGTAATCGAGTCCAAAACCGGTGTAATATTATTCCTATATCTGTGTCTCTATCCAGATCAAAACCGTAAAAATTCTGTATTGTACTTATGTCCGCAGTCACCTTGAATACGATAGTCAAATTTGGAGGATTGTAGCTGTCAAGAAACATAGACTCTAGCAGGGAATTCCACCGCATTAGCATTGATAGAGCCTATATATACCACCTAGCGCGATGAGCTGGAAAAATATACGACCAGTGGCCTTAGTGCGAAAAAAGCTGAAGTCATGAAACTGGAAGAGTTTTTTGCTCAGCAGTAAGATGCTAGTAGTAAGAACCGAACAGAAGTAGATTAAATACCTAAACTATGAATTAAAAAAGTCCTTCGAGTGTTTTGGGAAATAAAATATGTTTTACATTAAGCAAAGGATTCAGTTAATACCTGAGAAACCTTATTCGTTTTTTTTTTTCATTCAGAAGATGCGTGATCGTGCAATCCCATACGATAACAGCCTTGGTGTTGATGTCAATATTGAACGAAGTTTTTAATTGAAGTCAAAAGTCTTCTTCTCTCAAACCGTTACAGGAGGCCAGCAGTCCACAATCTTCAACGGCATGTCCACAATAGCTGTGGGAGGTGGTTCTGGTGGTTCCCGAACCTTCAGCGGCGTCATCGCAGGGATGGTGGTGGATGGAGTCAGGGTGTTGGACCTCGCAGCCGCGGGGGATCCGTCCGTCTCCGTAAGAGGAGACGCCAGGAGAGCTCATACTCCTCTCGACAGAGATATTAATAGGATGCAACAGGTAAGCACAAGTTCCGATATTAGTAGAGCCTCAGTCTATAATGTAAATTTGTCACCTTGATAACTTAAGTGTTACTTATCTTGTGGTGAACGTCTTGATTGGATAGATGGGCTCCTTTCATGTTCACTTCACTTAAAATTTCATGGTGACATTGTAATGGCTCATTTACATTTGGTCATGTTAACCGATTCAGTTGTAGGCCATATTCGAACACAGATTATTGAAAACGGATTTTCGGTTAAAAGTATTCGACCACAGCCCGTATTCGGCCACCAACAAGTGTAAATAGGTTTTTAGTTAGCTGTATTCAATCGTGGACCGTTTTCAGTGACTGAACGCGGCTGGCTGTGAACGTGTTGAAACTCACTACTTATCGTTCATAATGATTTCGACACTAGTGTAGACAGTTTGCCTGTATGCGGTCGCCGAATCTGGTTAACTAACAACTTGAAATCAAGACGGTCACATCGCTGGACACGCCACAATTATGGCGGTAAGTCCCCTCTTTGAGGCGTGGTTGGAAAGACCTCACGGCGTCCTCACATTCCGCATGACGCAGGTCCTCACCGGACACGGTAAGTTCGGGAGGTTCCTGCACCGGATTCGTGCGGAAACGACGCCCGGGTTTCGCCACTGTGTGGCCCACCCGGAGGACACGGTGGAGCACACGGTGGACACGGTGGAGCACACGGTGGAGGTGTGCCCCGCTTGGGCAGAGCAACGCCGTGTCCTCGTGGGGGCAATCGGCGGCGGTGATCTCTCGCGCCGGGCCTTGGTTCAGGCCATGCTCCGGAGCGAGGAGGAGTGGCAGGCGGTCGTCTTTCTGCGAAGCAGTAATGCTAGCTAAGGAGGCGGCCGATCGCGTGAGGCAACGGTCCTTACGCTTCAACCGCCGCCGGGATTCCGATCCCGATTTCCGGCCACCGTAGGCGCGGGCTTGCAGACGGCGAGCAATGGGTGGCTCGCCGTCTGACCGTCCGGTAACCGTCCGGACCGAGCCCAAGTCGTCGACGGCGCGTTTTGTTCCACACGCGCCTCAAGGAGATGTCAGCAAATCGTAGGGGCCCAGCAGGGTCGAAGCCTACTGGGGCCACGGGTAGTGTGAAAGCGGAACCCGGGGCCCTGGGACGAAGGCAACGAAGGAACAGGAGTGGGTTTTTAGTCAGTAAGAGTCTGACACTATCTCCCGCTCCGCCCAAGAGCGGGGATGTCATTAGGATGATTTTCCCACCCAATAAAAAAAAAAGACGGTCACATCGTTTTCGAACTTAAATTCAACAACAACAAGCCTAAATTGATGAACTATTTTGGTTAAATCGAATGCGATCGCCGCATTCGATGACTGAGTGTAAATGCGCCATTACAGAATAACACTACTGATATTAATACACTAGCGTTTGGCCGCGGCTTCGCCCGCGTGCATAAGTTATAGCCTACGCCACTCAGGAATAAAGCAGCTTTCCATTGGTGAAAAATTTTTAGCAATTGAACTAGTGCTTTCAGAGATAACCTCCTACAAACAAAAAAGAACAAACTTTGCCTCTTTATGATTAGTCTTATGGCTCATCATTTATAAATTGATACATGAAACTGTAATAATGAATAAAAATAAGATTCCTATTTTTCTTGTAGTGTAGTTGAATGTTGAAACAATCAAACTTCGAGTAATAAAAACAATACCTTCCTTCTGCGGCAGTCGAGTAAAAATAACTAATGTTTTCAACCACACAAGAAGAATTTAACCAACTAAGTACTGCAAAAAGTTTCTCCTGATCCTACTGTTGATTAACCGCTACTGGACAAATGAAACTGTTAAAAACTATATTTGTTTTTTTTTACATTTGCCTTTTCAGACACCACCTTCAGGTTATGGAGGACCTGGGGTACTAGACGAGCTGGTGTACTCCGGTGCAGGGTCAGGGTGTAGAGATGACGATGAAGACGCCTGTGTGTTACCTGATGCAGGGTCCGGTGATGATCTCATCACACCAGTATATGTGCCGTCTACGAGGCGACCTCCTTCTAGGTTGCATAAGGTATGACTATGATTGTAAAATCAGGCATCTTTTATGAAATGAAGAAGACAAGTGTTAATCAAATTAGGTTGCCCTTAAATTAAAATCACCACCGTTGTAATACCGTAAATTCTCAATATGTAGTGGATGCACTGTTCACACACGTTTACAATCGAATTTCCTGACTGCACATAATAATTATGTATAAAACTAAATAAAAATTCAGGATTAGTAATAATAAATATATACAGGCGTGAATGTAGACTTGTCCATACTAACTTTGGGCGCCCGTTTCTTTCCCATGAGGGATGAATTTTGAAAAATCGTAATAACAATCTGCTTGCTTTTCGGTGTCAGTACTTTAAAATGTGTAATGACGTAAATTAAAAATTAAATTTTGTAGTTACGCTATTTAATTATATCTAGGGCGATACGAGTGGCAAGCTGATGAAGCCGTGTGATGACGAAGATTGTATAGAAGGATCTGGATCAAACGTAGACGAAATCACAGAACCTGATCATCCAATGACTACGTAAGTTGCTGATGCTGAAACCACACAATCTTTTATTAATATTGTATTTCTTAATTCTTCAATATAAATAACTTTAAGTTAAGGAGTCCTTGGATAGACTGATGACTGATTTTGTTACAATTAAACATTTGAATTAATTGTTTCAGTTCTGGAGCAAGTAGTACCCACAGTATGACATCACCTACAGTCATCATCGTGTCTACTGAACACGTCGACAAGACTCTCGAGGGTTCCACCGATGGGTCCACTGGATCCAGTGAGACTACCAAGAGTAGTACAGCTGGGCAGCCAACGTTACCAGACCATGATAATATGCATGCGGGTACCGTAGATACCGCTACACCACCTGAAAGAAGAACCACGCCTACTGATGGTAAAATTATATTGTCTTACTTCAATATGCATAGCATGAACACTCTAGGAACCACAGAAATGTCTGTCTAATTTTGCTTTATTATATATACTTATAATATTATAAAACTGAAGAGTTTGGTTGAACGCGCAACTTTAGGAACTACTGGTTCGAATGGAAAAATTCTTTTATTATTTTTCTTCTTTTGTGTCCGTTAAACTATATATCTCACTACCTTCTGCCAGCGGCTTTGCCCGCGTGGAAGTCGGTTTCTCTATACAAACTTTGGACCCTCATTCCATCCCATCTTTGGAACCTACTTACCAAATTTTAAGTATATAGGTGTTATAGTTTCTGAGATTTCGTGATTAATCAGTGAGTGGTATTAGCTTTTATATTTATATAGATTTAGCATTGAAGATCCCATTCATCGATAAAAGCTATTGGTTATATTACATCACGCTATGGTCAAATATAGTGGAGAAGTAACTAAAGACGGGAGTGAAACAGCGGAAGACAGTTTTCATACAGAAAATAAAATTGCATTTATTTTTATATGTCACGTTAAAATAAATGCAATTTTATCTTCATACCTAATGTATTGAATTGATTGATTGAGTGGTCATGCTATGAGTTTAGACAGAATTTAAAAGACTTGTTCTTTAGTACCATGTTATTAGCTTATGTTCTAACGTACGACTATTATTTGAAGACTATTAAGTATCCTAACACTTATCCTTTATACAATTTTCTTATCAACTCTAATTCCTTAGCTACATACGCTAATCATGCCAGTTTTGTGGTAGGACCCTTCCTTAGAGATATTTCAGGTGGATATTCTATGTTCCTATTATTGCCTACAGATCAGTCCCACACACGTACAAGCTATCACTTTACACCAACGCTAACTGGAAGACACATACCAGAAGAACCAACTCACACTACTGAAGACGACAATAATCATATACAAGAATACGAAGACCGACGCGAGAATGAGATAGAAGCCCGAACGCCTACTTATGAGACCGAGAGTGAGCAGGACAGAATACCAGGAAGAGTACATCCAGAGTACAATGGGTATGATGTAACGCCGAAGTGGTATCACCCGAAGACGACAGATAACAGAGTGGTGCCACCTGAATCGGAATTCTTTGCGACTATAGTTGGTAAGTTCAAAAATGTGTTGAAAAGGCTCTTTCATTACTTAATTTGTGTATTTTTGATGTCACCATTACAGAATACTACAATAGTGTGAAATAAAACGTACAAGTTAATCTACATATAGGTAACACTGTTGTCATTCTATCATAAAGACGGCCATTAAAACTAATAATGTAAATAGTTTTTTTTTACGGTAAATTTAACAAACAGTTTTTTTTATATTTATACAAATTTTATATTTTGTAAATACAAATTAAAATAACGTTAGCAGAGAAAACTCAGAGTTTTAAGAAGATTGAAAATTTTTAAATGCAGAATGGAAAATTAATCTTTTTCTAGTGTAGAGTGGACTACATTACAATTGCTATAGAATGGTGCAGGTGACCGCTGTCGGATTCATACAATGTAGAGCTACCTATCCTTTTCTCTCTTCTTAGAGATGCATATGTTCGTCCTGCTTCCATCCTATCCATGCTGCCTGCGTTCATGATATCCTTAGTAGTAGAAAGTGCGAATAATTCCCCCGAATTTGTTTTATAATTTTATTCTACAAATAAGAGTGTGGCACTTATTAAATAATTTAATAAATGTTAATATATTTTTTTTTACGTTTTAGGTATTGTGGCGTCGGTATTGATAGCTATAATTTTGATAGTGATTATAGTGCTCAAATACATTGTGTTCAAGTTCGACCCCTCGTATAAGGTGACAGAGGATAAAAACTATCAGCAAGGAGCCAGTGCGGCGCTTTTAGGCAATCAGGTAATGTTCTGTGCTCCTTTTTTATTATTATTTGGAGATATACAGACGTGATGTTTTGTTAGGTTTCGTTTTAGTATATTTCTGACTTTGATTTTTAGACTAGTGTGTTAATGCCTTGTTTTTTCGCTTGATAGGCTCACTCGAGTTACCAGAGCGGAGCCTCGAGCTTGCCGACGGGCGGCGCGGCGCGCAACCTGCAGCCGCTGCCGCTCAACCGGAACGGCGCCGCGCCGTCCGCGCCCATCCCCACGCAGCCCGTCAAACGAGACGGCATCAAAGAGTGGTACGTGTAAACCCAAGTGCGAAAGAGACAACTATAGTTTTGTGTGTGTTGGACATATCAAGAACATAGTGAGTGGTTGTTAGACGCTTCGAATCGAACCTCGCCAGAACATTGGGCGTTAATGCTTTAAGATGATAAGACATAATGACTGATACGCAAGTGTTTTTAGTATTTTGTAAATATTAATTAATAATGTTTATAGATGGGTCACTTGTGTGTACGGCTGCGATTGTTGAGACTTGTGCATACTAGGTTAGTAGCATAATCTAAAACCTTTCCTAAAACTAATGTTATCTTGTAAGACGTTACCAATCTTCTTTATATTCTAGAGGAGATGATAAAAATGAGTTTGTTTGATCCTGTTACAGTCTAGTATGCAAAAGGTCGTGATAGAAAAACCTAGATAATATGGAATTGCATTTTACTATTATATAATTAGTTTCATTTGTTTTTGTTACTGATGTTTCATTGTTAAACCTTAGCTTTTCTGACCTGTACATTGCTATAGTTCATGTATTTGCGACTTAACTTTTCTATCTACATTGCCTTTAATACTTTAAATTAAACTAAGACTAATGTATGTTAGTGGTAGACATTAAATTGTTGGTGTATCATGATTGGCATATGCAATTTTTTAATTAATTTTATAATTTTTACGTAACAAAAATTTATAAAATGGAATCTTCTCTGTAAGAAATTTTCATACACTTCATATAACAAAACATAGCAAAACATAACAAAACATAGCCTTCTGATAGCAGAAGGCTATGTTTTGTTATGTTAAATAATATAATTGTCCAATTTTGATACACAATCAATCCTTAATAATGTTCTACGACTATGTAAGACATAAGATGAAAATGCTATATTTGGAGCTGCCATCACGAAATTGAAGCATATCGTTCAATTGAAGACTACAGTACTTTTACGATTCTCAATAATCTTTCCTATATATATTAGATGTTATACAATATTTTTAAATAGGCAGGGCGAGGCGAGTAGTATAGACAAAGGAATCATAATCATCAGAGTATAAGATCTAAATTCGCTTGGAGTTAGAAATGAAAACAGGTATATTATTGTAGGACGCGTAACAAGTATGAGCTTGTAGATTTGGTATGGAATATAGATATTCTGAGTTTTAACATATCCTACGTATAGTATTCTGTACTCCTAGTGGGACACTTTAATTATTCGATCATCAGTGTAACTCTTGGTTTGTCCAAATCTATTGTATTTTTAAATGGATTCATAAAATCGTATTCCACAATATAGCCAAGAGTTTCGTTTGTGATCCAATCCTTTAATTCCCTCCCCTTAAAGATTGATTTGCTCAACTTGTCCTCGATTACTTTCATCTCAGGCCTAATTGACTTATAGTGAGAAAGTTAATTAAATTATAAATATTCAGTCAATTTAATTCCTGTAAAACGTATAAGGATGAAAAATACACAAAATAAAATGGAATGTTGAATTATGATGTTTCGTGAAGAAAGTAGGAAAAGGAAATGATTCACTAATAAACGTTTGATACACTTCAGCAAGGGTTTGTGATAGTCAGAGATCTACCACGCTCATTAACATTAACATAATAAGTCATCAAAAATCATAAAATATTTAACAAAAGCTTTGTGCGAAGAAAACTGCTATGCGATGTAAAAAACATATACATTAGTATTGGCGTGCCACAAGGACCTAGTATTTGCCCGCTAATGTTTCTTGGTGTATGATCCTAAAACAAAGCTACCGTTATTTTCAATAACACAATTGAGCATAATGTCAATGGCAGTTGAAGTTAGATAGTAAAACTGTTAACTACAAATAATTAAAGTCTACTTAATTGGCAATGTCTCTTCAGTAATTTTAATCTGCCTTCACTAACAACTACTTTATGGCAAGAAGCTATTGTCCTGAAAATATTGCATGCAATTTCCTCTTCGAACCATAAAATATGAAAAAGCTGCTTATATTTTTACATCTAGTGTGTATTTGTACATCCACCGTCCCGATTTCCTCTTTCCGATTAATAAAAACTTGAATTAGCTTTAAACTAAGACGAAAAAATAACATATTTATATAGATTGTTATAAAGCACAGGTTTTAGGTATTCGAAGTTGCATTTAATGTGATGTTTCAATGTATGGAATAAAGATATGCGATTGACTTTGGCGTCTAAACACTTGTATCTAAATCATTGCATGTCACCGTTATTTTATTGCTAGAAGGAAAATAAGTTAGAAGAACCATATCAAATAAAAGCCAATTTTTTAAATGTTTACTTTTTTATGATAGCTTTAAAGTGTGTCAACTTTTATGACCAAATAACTATTGATTCCTTTTTGTCATTACTCGGACGTCAATCAATCGTTTATTTTGATTCTCTACACGAAACACAGCATTTATTGTAAATAGTTATTCAATATTATACTGTAAACATAAGCGGTACTGTACGGTGTATGTCACACTCGTTTTACGGCACAAAATGTTAGTAAAAAAACAATTTGTTTATCTGTCAATTTTAGTCGTAATGTTTAGTGTGTTAATCATTTGTACCGTGATGTAATTATATTGTAATTTACTGTAGAGATTTCTGTAGACACAATATGAAATGGACGCACTACAATCGGTAAGACGCGCAATGCAAGTTATCTCGAAATTAAAAGCAGGTATAAAAATATTAGTGATAACAATCTAAATGAAGCCAGAATTAGAAACGTTAAAATATAAGAAGAAAATGAAAGGTATAGAAGATAAAGTGACAAAGTTGATGTAAATGAAAACCTAACATAAGTTAACAGAAAGCCATCCAATGATTCAAAATAAACCGACTTGCAAATACGCAACTCACAACATACTTGATCAATAAACAATATTTTTTTGAGGTCAGAAATTATCAAATGACTTCTCTTACTCTAGGGTGGAACGGATGGCGTGACTTTTACTGACTAAGACTCACTTGTGTCCTTTAGTTACTCTTTGCGTTTTAGAGTCATGGTCATTCTTTCACAAATTTCCTGCAGCTCTAGCAGGTATTGGCTCTACTGGGTCCGTTCAATCTTGCTGCATAGCATAGCATAGTCGGCCTCATAATGTTCCCACTGTTGGGACTCAGGCCTCCTCTCTAGGAGAGGGAATGGGCCATAATCCACCACGCGGGCCCAGTGCGGGTTGCTGACATCTCGTTAATTAACAATACAGGTATGTCAAAAATTCGAGTAAAATCTGGTATTTCATAATTGTGTCTGTAGAAAATGATTGTGAATTTAATTTCGTTTGTTACACCATGTTTAACTGATGTTGTTACTCACGATTCCGGTCGGACCAATTTTAGTTTCAATGTAAAAGCGACAGTTTTTAAAAATAATAATATATTATGTAAATTACATGGCGCCGTTGTTTTATTTAATCCTTTTTCTATATCATTTTCATCATTGGACATCAGCCCTATATCCATAGGATGTCATCAGAAAAAAACAAGTTGACGGATGCAAAATGAAAGTGATCTACATTTTTAAATAAGCATAGCATAACCAGCCTTTTAATTTTCCCACTGCTGGGACTCAGGCCTACTCTCTCTAGGAGAGGGAATGGGCCGAAATCCACCACGCGGGCCCTGTGCGGGTTGGTGGATGTCTTCGAATTTTTGGTTCTAGGACATGCCGGTTTCCTCACGATGTTTTCCTTCACCGTTTTGAGAGCAGTGGTAATGAAATAAATTACACGAAGTAATGCGCATGGCTGGGTTTGTACCCGCGACCTACAACTCATAAGTCAGGGCTGTTATCACTCGGCCACCACTGCTCCCCGAAAAAATCAACACATGAAAGTGTTTAAATGCTTAAAAATAATGTCTTGTCTATATCTGCAACATTAAGTCTTACTAGAGCTACAAAAGTTGGCTAGGTACGCAAAACGAATGTAGTCATCGATATATATGCAAATATAATTTAATGAATCATCATCATCATTTCAGCCGAAAGACGTCCACTGTTGGACATAGGCGACACCACAACGACTGATCCTGTGCGTCTCGCATCCACCGCATTCCCGCGACTCTCACCAGGTCTTCGGTCCACCTTGTGGGAGGCCTTCCTACGCTGCGTTTTTCGGTGCGCGGTTGCCACTCTAGAACCTTTCGGCCCCATCGACTATCCGTTCTACAAGCAATGTGCCCTGCCCACTGCCACTTTAGTTTGGCGATTCTTCGGGCATGTCGGCGACCTTGGTTCTCCTGCGGATATCTTTATTCTTTATGCTCAATGAATGCAGCAATAAAATGAATGAAATAAAGATAGGGAATACTGGAAATCTAAAAAAATAAATCTATTTCTTAATTCTTTATTGTAGACAAAAAAATAACTAAATAGGTATATAATGTTATGAATAGTATGATTGGATAACTCATGTACAAAGGCGAGCTTAACGAAATTAGGTCTCTCCCAGCAAACCTTTCAGTGACAGAGAAAGATGACATGCATTTGTATTCATACAAGAACATAAATGTTTATTATAAATAAACTATCAAATAAAATTCTACGTAAAGTTAGTTCCCAAAAACATACGGGACGCTCAGATGCAACAACCATTTTATAGAAAAAAATCTGCGCATAGGCTGAAGAAAAAATAATTATACACGGTCAACGCATCATTGTTCATTGCTCTCGTCACTTTTGTCTATGAGAGCTATAAATAAGATCAATTTAATAATCATAAAATAATCGTCATCATCATCATCATTTCGGCCGAAAGACGTCCACTGTTGGACATAGGCCTCCCCCAAGCGACGCCACCACGACCGATCCTGTGCGTCTCGCATACACCGAACTCCCGCGATTCTCACCAGGTCATCGGTCCACCTTGTGGGAGGCCTTCCAACGCTGCATTTTCCGGTGCACGGTCGCCACTCTAGAACCTTTCGGCCCCATCGACCATCCGTTCTACGAGCAATGTGCCCTGCCCACTGCCACTTTAGTTTGGCGATTCTTCGGGCATGTCGCATGACCTTGGTTCTCCTGCGGATATCTTTATTCTTTATGCGATCACGCAAAAAGCAATAAAACAACACACCAAAATACGCATAAAATAATAATAAATAAAAAATTTACTTTTCAGAATTATTAAAAAAAAAACTTTGTCCCACACTAGGTTTTTTTTCAGTTTTGTTGGTGCGTTCACAAACTTGTAAACTCACATATCTGTAGGTTATACAAATATTTGCCCATGTGGGAATCGAACCGTCGATATCTATAGCATATCCAGCAGAAACCAATCATTCGACCTCTGCACCAACCGTGTGGTTAACAAACTTACTTTTATGCTAATTTTATGATTGTAAAAAAAAGAAATTTCAAAAGTTGTCCTCGAAAATTTATCATAATTGGTAAATTCAATAGAATCAATCATTCATGACAATTGCTACAAGAAAATACTACGCAAAGTGTTTTTCCATTTAGATCGTCATTTATTCATACAATAACCAATAACCTGTACTATATTTCCATAAATTGAGTGACAGTTTGGGATATAAACAAACTCTAATAACTTTGCTTTTTATGAATATTATTTATTGAGTCTTTATTTATAAAATAACAAGACCTTTTCTAATAAGCCCTTAAAGTATTTGTACAAATTAAAAATTAGTGGTGTATAAAAAGGGTAAGTACCTTTAAAGGTACTTACCCTTTCTTTTTTTTTTCTTTTTTAAGGTATTTAAATACCTAGGTCATTTTCTTGCTGACGACCTTAAAGACGATGCAGACATTGAAAGGGAGTGAAGGGCTCTAGCGGTCCGGAGTAATATGCTGGCCCGTAGATTTGCTCGGTGTACTGACTTAGTGAAAATTACACTTTTCAAGGCTTATTGCCAGAGTATGTACACGGGTAATCTATGGGTCAGTTACACTAAAAGATCGCTGGATGTGTTGCGCGTCCAGTATAATAATGCTTTCAGGATGCTCTTGAGACTGCCTTGATACTGTAGTGCCTCAGCGATGTTTGCGCAAGCTCGCACAGACGCTATCACTTAGCTTTCACGCTATCTTGCGCAAAAAAACAGCATCGCTTCTGAGGAGAGTGAGAGGCAGTTGCAACAGCATCCTGAGAACGATAGGTGAGAGTTACAACTCTCTTATCATGAAACTGTTTGTGCAAAGGGTGATGGGTACTAACACTAGATAATAAGTTTTTTTGTTACTAACACTCTATGGATTATTTGGTCCGAAACAAAAGTATTATTATTATAAAGATTCGATTTTTTCACCGCAGTCAAAACCACACGTATAGAAATAAAAGCATTTATCTTAAAGTTCTAATCAGATTCGAACTCTAGAAAACTTTCGTGTTAAGTTCGGTCACAAATCATGAAAACTCGCTGAAGTTTAGCCAAAAAGGGGCAAAGATCTTAACGATACGCACATACATTACAAACGATTATGGAAGTAATCGATGGACCTTGAACCTGAATTGATGGTTATTTCGCGTTGCTAAATTCGAAGAACGAAAAGGTTGATAAATTGTTTTACTCTTTCCTTTTCTGTATTTATTTCTAAAATACCATCTATCTCTATACTGCCACGTTTTCTTTCTACCACCCTTGGTTGACTGGTAGAGAATATCTAAGGTATTAAAGTCCGCCTTTGTACCTTTGTGTTGCATGAATTGCATAAAGTTTTAAATAAATAAAAATGAATTTCTAATGTGTTGCTAGGTGCAAAACCCGGGAATGACTTGAACAATTAGGATTAACATTTTTGTTTTTAAATATTTATTGAAGTTTCAGTTAACCCTACTGAGACTTGTGAAGAGTAAATTTTACAAACCACATATTCTTAGCTGTCGATATTAGATATTATTACCTGTAAATTCTTATCTTCTTCTTCTTCTTTTCGATTCGATGGTAAACTCGTCAAACTGTTTGAGCCTAATAGGTGGCTACATTAATAGCAGCATCGGTAGCACTCATCACACGCATCTCCCGCCTGGACGCGATTTGCAGTGGCCTGTATGGAAGGTACTAAATCGGTTACGAACCCAGGTAGGCCGCTGCAAACACAACTTGGCAAAATGGGGTTTTATAGACCCATCGGATACTCAATGTGAGTGCGGTGCTCCTATTCAAAATATGAGCCACATGTTGGAATGCCCCAAGTGTCCGTATTCCTGCACTTTCGAGGATTTGATGAGTGTAAATTCTTATAATAAATAATATGTCCGTAGATTTGGTGGGACTGCCTTGACTGTCCAATACCTAGCTTTTAATTGAACGACCGACGTCTATCGTGTCAGCTAGTTTGAAGTAAAATAATTGACTAGTATCATGCGATATGCATGTAATAAATCTAATCGACGTATTGCTAATATTCGTAACCTTACTTTTCCAATATGTAAAGTACATGAGCAATACAACGTATCCCTTAGATTTACAACTTTATAATCACGAGGTATAGAAGTAAGTAAAATATCCTATATAACTTTTTTACCTTATTGGTTTGAAGAAATCAGAAATCATAAACTGTATTAGAAATAGACTATTAACAGGCACTTTTGCATTGTCAAAATATCGGTCAGTCAAAAAATTGAAGCTAAATGGCACGTTCCAAAGCATAAATCTCTATGGAGAACAACTTACAAGAAATTCCATGGACAATCTATTAAATCATGTTAGGAGTTACAAAAATCTGGTCACATATTTTTTTGCCGCTTCTATTACATGAGGACAATGTAAATAAATATTGAAAAAAAGAGTAATTAAAAAATGTAATAAATCTAATCGATATAATCAATGTGTTGTTAATATTGAGTAACCTTTATTTTTCCAAAATTTTAAGTCACGGGCAATGCAACAGATCCCTTAATTTTATGATTGCCAGATATGGAAGTACGTAAAATACAAGTTTCATATCTTATTGGCTTGTTGAATGTAACAAGGAAATACAAAGATAATCACAGCATGAAGGTTGTCAGGGAGTAATGGAGGAGGAAAACGTGTTGCTCCGACCCTAAGTGACATGGGACAAGGGCAGAAAGTGACAAAAGTAGAAATGATTGACGGAATATGAATTCTTCAAATTGTTATGGGTTTCTTCAAATTATTATTTGTTTACCAGTTTTGATTACCGGATCGTCGATAGTATCCTTTTCGGAACGAAGTCCCATGTTTGAAATAATTTAATGATTAAATTTAGTACTTGGTTTCTCTTTAAAATAACTGGTTTAAGGTATAGCCCGCAAAAGGGAATTTTACTGGTCAGTATCATCATCATCATTATTTCAGCCGTTAGACGTCCACTGCTGGACATAGGCCTCCCCCAAATGTCGCCACAAAGAACGGTCCTGTGCGTCTCGCATCCATCGCAGACGCAGTGTTGGAAGGCCTCCTACAAGGTGAACCGATGACATGTTAAGGTTGCGGGAATCCGATGGCTGTGAGATGCAAAAGACGTTCATTTTGGCGACATTTGGGGGAGGCCTATGTCCAGCAGTGGACGTCTATCGGCTGAAATGATGATAATGATGAAGGTTTTAACCCTCGAACGAAGTTCGATACTCGAGTTCGAACTTCGATAGGGGTAGCCAAGTAGCAAAGAAATGTTATTAAAACTTCGTTACATTTTGCTAAAGTTCTCATTGACTCATTCACTAGTTCAAATAATTAAAAAAAATAAAGTACAAATGAAGAAAAATATTGTGGTAAATTTTTCACGGTGTGCACAACACTTGTACAGTAAAATTTAGAACGAAGTCGTGATCACATAAAAGTAATATACCTATATTGAAACTAATTTATCTTTACTAAAATATGCGATAAAACTTAATTTATACTGACTTATGATATCAACAAAAATCGTTCTAGAATCATAACAATTCTAGTTAACTTCTGAGCCAAATCATGCTTGCTTCATAATAGTACCAGCGCCCTTGAACTCCCGCCTTTAGAAAGGAAAGCAAACGATACATTAAAACAATCACATCACGATTAAACAAAATACGAAGATTGTTCTGAACTCCGATATTTTCGTAAAAGCTTCGCGTGCTGACGGTAAGTTATAAAATATGTATTGTAATGGCACTGCTATTTCGTATAATGTCACATATTACGGTAACCTTGATTATGAAAATGCTGAGTGTAGGTAAGCAGGAATCTGCAACCATTTTGGTCTTCTCAGATATTTTTTTTTTTATCTGAGTAGCATATAAGCATGATCAACCGATAAATTTCTCCTTTTCTCTCTCTTTTATTGCACCTACCACTATTTATCTATGCATCACCCTAAGGTTGACTTGTAGAAAATGCCTAAGGCATTAAGTCCCCGGCTGTACATTTGTGCATAAAGTACGAATATTTATTAACTAAATAAATTTTGTAATCTTTATGCTAAAGTGCGAACTTTCTCGCCATAGTAGGTATGCATGACTAAGAAAATAAATACTAAAATAGGGGAGTGTGTATTAGAATTGCACAATATTGAATTCGGCACAGTCCGTATCGTCATTGGACCACCAGACATACAGCGTTGTACCACCGGTATACGGTCGATATCCCACCTATAAGCAGAAATCGTTTTGGGAATACATTAAAGTGCTTAAAGCTAATGAGTGGAATTCCCTGCCAGAGTCTGTTATTCCTGACAGCTACAACCTAGGTGTTTTTAAGTTAAAAGTGAATTTTTAAAGGTTACTTCTAGGCAAGCGTACTCTATCGTCGACCAGATTATTGCTTGCGGTAAGGTGAGGTAGTGGTTAAATACAAGTCTATCCGTCTAAATTTAGTTTCAATCACGAGTGTAGGTAGTTTAGTTAAAAAGTTTGATTTAAAAAGATACTATATTATAATATATAATATATATTTCTTTACTTTATTTTTTTTGGAGCTGAAAAATTGCAATGATTTATGCCCAAGGTAAACGACATTTTTCAATATATTTATTCGATATTAAGTAAAACTTAAAGTAATAAGTTATTATGAGATATGACTTTTGGATTATTTCATCTTGTGGCGCTCGCAGTGACGGTTGTCGAGCGTCCATCCAACCCGATACAGTAAATGGTGGATACAAAAAATTACCTACATGGCTCTGTTATTAAAAGGCTGTGTATGTGTGTGTGTTAGGATAGAGGCGATAGTACTTTTCTGCACTAGGGTGGAAAACAGCAAATTGCGTGCTAAAAAGTGGTATGGATAAGAGTGGGTTTTCGAGAAAGTATATTGACAAATATTTTTTGTAATTCTCTTAAATGAAGAAAAAAAAATTACAAAAAAATACAACCGACTATAATGTAAAAAAAAACCAGAAAAGTGCAAAATAACATTAATTTTAGAAATTGGTGTTTCTATTATAGTTTTTTCTATTCATTATTTAACACTGACTTCCGAAATTAAAGTTATTTTGCACTTTTCAGTGTTTTTTTACATTGAAGTCGGTTGTATTTTTTTTGGTATTTTTTTTATTTTACACTTTTTAGTTATGTTACCACTAAAAAGTACCCCTAATCCAAACAATAATTGACTAAGAAATTGGTGAACATGCATTAAAAAAAATACATTCAGCCGAACATAGAACCTCCTCCTTTTTGAAGTCGGTTAAAAGAATAGCTTGCAAGTCTTGCAACATAGTTACACGATAGTTTTTAATTTATAACAGTAAATTGTTAGCAAAATAATAAAAGCAAGCGTACAGAGTTATATACCTCTGAGCTCAAAAGTTCAAAGTTTTTACCCCACGATGAATCAGTTCACCATTAGCGCAGCCTTCGCGAACATTAGCGGCCGTCCAAGATGCTTGCGGTTCTTCCTACACTTTTATTTTTCATACATTTTACTTCAACCATGAGTGAAAACCCTCTACTAATGACAACTGGAAATTCTGGACAAATAAGAAAAACAGCTGAATGCGTTTTAAAACTCTCCGCTAAATATTTCGTCGAGAAAAAGGCGCTAAGTGGCAGCATCGTGATAATCAATATAAACTCTTATACATCCACCACACAAGGACTATTATTGCAAACCGTACACAGCGGTATCAAATATTCTATTATGGTAAAAGATTCTTTTTACCCGCATGCAAACGCTTCACATTTCCCTGAGAAAGCGAAAAATTATATGTTGATTTTGGAAGAGAAATCTGAGTTGGAGAGAAATATACTGCAATTGAACAAATTGCCAACTTGGAATCCTCTCGCGAAAGCTATAGTGTTTTATCAGTTGAAATATAACGACACCGCAGAGGAGACGGCTATGGAATTCATTAACGAACTTCGAGATTACAAGTTGTTTAGAACAATCGTGTTCATTTACGACGAATATAATGATGTGGTTATATCTTACACTTGGAGGCCATATAGCGAGACTAATTGTGGGGGAAAATGTGACTCAGTATACATTCTAGACCGATGTACGAATAATACTATATACGAATTTCAAAAACAACACGACATGTTCCCTTCAGACATGAAAGGCTGTCCCCTGGTGGCTTATGCTGTCATAGCTGAACCATACGTAATGCCTCCATTGAGAAAGCTTACTAATACTTCGTTTGAAGACGCCTACGAGTTCACAAAGGGTGGTGAAATAAACCTCGTCAAAATTATAAGCCAGTTCACAAACATGTCGCTAATAACTAGAACATCGGAGATTCAAGAAAACTGGGGCGAGGTCTATCAAAATGGAACTGCCACGGGCGCTTTTATGTTATTGAGGAATGAATCAGCTGACTTGGTGATAGGAAATGTAGAAGTGACGAGAATACTTCGCAAGTGGTTTCATCCAACTGTGAACTATCTTCAAGATGAGATGACGTTTTGTGTGCCAAGAGCTAGTCAGGCGCCTACCTGGGACAACCTGGTCATTATATTCCAGTGGACTACATGGGTCGCCACATTCTGCAGTCTTGTGATCATGGGCCTGATGTTCCACGTGTTCTATTGCAGAGAGCATAATAAAGCGACAAAATGGCCGACAAATTCTTTGTTGATGACGTTTAGTATGTTACTAGGTTGGGGAGCTACCTTTGAACCGAAAAGTCCTACGTTCCGAATTCTAATATTCGCTTGGCTCTGTTTCAGTATAAACATGGGGATATCATACGAATCGTTTCTCAGAAGTTTCCTAATGCATCCGCGATTTGAAAAGCAGATAAGTACTGAGGCGGATCTTATACTGTCTGGAATTCCGTTGGGAGGTAGAGAGATTTATCGGTCTTATTTTGAGACTAATAATGCGAGTTCGTTTTATTTATATCGCAAGTACAATTCGACTACGTTTTCGGAGGGTGTAAGACGGGCAGCTCTGCAGAGAAACTTCGCTGTCGTTTCGTCGAGACGTCAAGCCGTCTACCAAGACCAGAAATTGGGTAAAGGGGCGCCATTAATTTATTGTTTTCCCGAAAGCAATAATATGTATAAGTATGGAGTGGCTATACTAACAAGGCGTTGGTTTCCAATGTTGGAGAGATTTAATAATATAATACGAAGTGTGTCGGAGAATGGATTAATTGATAAATGGATGAATGAGCTTTTGATCCACACTGGAAATTCTCAAGAAGCTAGTACTATTGTACCTCTGAGCATCCAGAATTTATTAGGTGCTTTCATGTTTATTGGTTTTATGTATGGAGCTAGTATCGTTATTTTTTTAGGAGAAGTAGCTATTGGAGTCATTCAAAGAAGAAGACGAAACAAAAAGGTTTAGATTATCAAGCCAAGCACCATCAACACGCTAATGTTGTAGTTTGAAATATTTGTTTGTGGAATAGTTTTTTTTTTAATTTGATATAAACTAGAGCTTGACTGCGATCCCACCAGATGGTAAGCAGTGATGTAATCGTTGATGGTGCGGTGCACTAGTTTATTAAGAGCCTATTCACTCTAGCCTTGAAGACACCCAAATTATAATCGGATGGGAAAAACTCAGAAGACAAATTGTTCCAGTCCTTTGATGTACGCGGTATAAACGACGAGGTGAAACGCTTAGTCCAAACCATAGAGGTTTCAACAACTTAAGGGTGGATACTCGCCGTACGTCGAGTTGTCCGATGGTAGAAATTAGATGCGGAATCAAGTCATGCAATTCCCGCGCACACTCTCCAAAATGCAACCTGTAAAACACCGACACCAACAATTAATTAATTTAAATTCATAGTGAAGTGGAGCGGAGATATTGTATCTAATGATTATGAATATGGAATTATGTTAATATGCACTTTTGAATTTACTAATGTGCTGTGACAATTTTTTTTTCTGTTGTCTGAAGTGGTTTTATTTAATTTTTTCTATGTCTCTAAATTGTATGGGATTGAAAAATCTTCTCCAACTTTATACAAAAAAAAAAAAAAACTGAATTGCGAGGATTTTACAAGAGTTGATCTGATTGGAATTTTACAAGCAAAAAACATATGGGTCTTAGAAATCTCTAATGAGTCTAGTCTAGTGTGAACAGTCTTACTTCTTCTATTAATCACATCACACTAAATAAAATAGTGTGATGTGATTTATTTTTTATATGTGTAGTGTAGAGTGTGTTTGTGACACATACAAACAAACTTTTGCCTATATCTATATATATAAAAGGAGAAACTGAGTAACTGACATATCAACGAGGAGCGAAAACTATTGGCACTAGAAGCGTGAAATTTTGCACAAGGCTTCCTTTTATGACGTAGGCGAGCACTAACGACGAAGAATTTTCCAAAATTCACCCCCTAAAGGAATGTAACGGGGGTCCAAAGTTTGTATGGAGAAACCTACTTTCACGCGAGCGAAGCCGCTGGCAGAAGTTAGTAATAATATAAAGGTAAAAGATTGTTTGTGTGTGTGTGTGTAGCTATGCTTAAAACGACTTTGCTCTCAAACAGTTGAACGGATGTGGATGTAATTCGGCACACGGGTAGATCATCAAGTTTTGGCATAGCACTTACTTCCTATCCCAGGCTTATGTTCTCTTGGAATAATCTTCTTTACAAGCGAGCGAAGCTGCAGGCAGAAGCCAGTTAAGGCCCTAAAACCCGAGCAGTGCTATAAAACAGTGACTTTCTGAAGCCTACTCCTCGGTAAAGGCTAAATCAATAGGTTTAAACAAATATATGTTTATTTTAGATTCACGTACACCATTATCAACATATAATTTTTTCATAAGACATTAACTTTTGCCAAAAAAATATAATTTAACAACATGATATCTTTTTGCTTGTTTTCCGTACTCCTTTCAAACGGTTTTAGAAATATGTTTACACAAAAAAAAAAATGCTGGTTAAGTGTTCTTCAGAATGTACATGACATAGCATGTGTAAATTGATCAAAATTTCGTAAAAAAAAAAATGGATTTAGAAGTTAGTGATTGAGCTGAATTGAGTTGAGACATCGTGTTCGTGTGAACTAAAGTGGGCAGGGCACACTGCCACTTTAGTTCGCACAGGCCCATCCACTCATAGAACGGATGTTCGATGGGCCGAAAGGTTCTAGAGTAGCGACCGCGCATGTTGGAAGGCCTCCCATAAGGTGGACCGACGACCTGGTGAGAGTCGCGGGAGTGCGGTGGATGTGAGACGCACAGGATCGGTCGTTGTGGCGTCGCTTGGCCTATATCCAACAGTGGAAGACTTTCGGCTGAAATGATGATGATGATGATGATGATCGTGTCTGTGAGCGGTGTCTATGTGTGCGGTCAGCGGGGTTCTGTCCGGGTGCAGCTGGCCGGAATTAAATGCACAGATGCTGTATTTAATTCCGGCGACTACGGATGTTCAAGACTATACGCCTTAAATACTAGCATAAATTTTAAACGTATTTCAAATAAATTAAACTCTAAACTGAAACAACCACTTTATTACTACTTACTAACATTCACTCAATTTACCACCAAACAATGTCAAGTTCTCATTCGGTTGCTAAAATATTAACCGTTGGATTTTCAGCCTTATTTTCATGAAATTAGAAGTTATACTGTGGGTTGATGTATGTTAGGTGTAAGTTGGTTGTGCTATGAGAGAAATGTTCAGAATTAGCGTTGACATGTGACGTCACGGATGCGGTTTGCACTTACGATCACTTATTCACTAATTGACGTAATAATATGGCGGACGTGTCATTAGGGAAGTGTGTCAGTGTTTGGAAGGTCAAAGGTCACAGGAGAGTTTGATTATGAAGTTTTGGATTTCGGTGCGTATGGTATGAATACTAATCTAGTGAACTGTTCACTGTTTCAAGACTTTACTGTCGAATTTTACACAAAAGATTTCATGAACAAAACTTAAATAAAAAAGACCTCCGACCAATCACATAACGAATCATGCCCCTACATGCCCACTCTGCCCTAAAGTGAAAGAAGTAATTTGATGATTTTCACCCCATTTTTAAACAGTTAAGTCAATTTTCGTACAGTGTTAACTTAGAGCTGGAGATGTTATTAGATGTTTTCTAAGAGACATAAAAGGGCACCGGACTGCTACTGAGAAATCCCAGATAAAAAAACTCAAACACGACTGGATCTGAGAATCGAGCCCTAGACCTCCAGCTTAGATTTTCCAGGAGGAAAAATTAAAATTGTTTAAAATAAAGTTAATTATCTAAAAAAAAGACCATTTCATTTACCTATCTAAGTGTTTAGTATTTACTGTACTGCTTCGAACAATGGCCTGAACCAGGAACAGGCGCGAGCGGTCGCCGCCGCCGATCGCTCCCACGAACTTTACTGGAACACTGGTGTAGTACCTAATTACTAGAATGTTGGGATGGATGTGTGATGTGACGAGAATGGATAAAGTGAGAAATGAATATATTAGGGGAAGTTTGAAAGTGGCGCCAGTGACTGAAAAGTTGAAAGGGAATCGTTTGTCTTGGTATGGTCATGTGAAGAGGAGGGATGAGACGCATGTTACTAAAAGAATTATGAGTTTACATGTGGATGGATGGAGAGGGAGAGGGAGACCAAAGAAAAGATGCATGGATTGTGTGAAGAGTGATATGAAAGAAAAGGAAGTTAGTGATAGCATGACGAGTGACAGGGCAGAGTGGAAGAAAAAAACGTGTTGCGCCGGCCCCAAATAAATAACACGGGACAAGGGCAGGAAGATGATGACGCATCATTAATATCACGTCTCTGGTCAAGCGGTAGAAAATGGTATCTATTGCATCGGTGAGTGTAGTTTGCAGATACTTGTTTTGCCCTATAATCAAGAAAGTTAAGAAATTTTATTTTATAATTTAAGTATAAGTGATAAAAATCCTAGGCCCCTTGAGCTCTCAGTTATCTAGATTTCACTGTATAACTGCGGTGTTGAATAACACTCGTTTTTTTTCCTTATTTATGAGATAAGGCCTTTGTTCTGTAGCAGAACAATACCGTTTCATAAGACAATGAAAATCATATGTAGCCCACTTTTCTCTGTGTTTACTCCATGAGGGAAAATCAGCTTGAATATATCTCATATACAAACTCCTCCATGCACCATTTGCGCCGTATCAGCTAATATCGCGAATATAATACTAATTTCATATTATGCTGTGTATATTGTATCATTAGCGCTATGTATATCGCTGTTAGTATATTGACGTAATGGAAAGGTCGCAGGTGAAGTAGGAATTTGGAGTTATTAAATAACAATGCTAAGTTAACGAAAAACTAAAATTGTTTGATTTTGAGTCAGTACTTTTTAAGGTTCCGTAAATCCGTACCAATGAGGTACGATAAAAACGAAACCCTTATAGGATCATATTGTTGTCCGTCTACCCGTCTGTTAAGACCCATTTTCTCAGGAACGCGTGGAGTTATTAAGCTGAAATTAATACAAAAAATTCAAGCCAACTATTCTGAAGAGCAGTAAAAAAATTAGATTTCTAAGTCAACGCAATCTAAAGAAATTTTTTATTTCCTCCCTGACCGAGTCAACATTTAAGTCTTTGTGGTGACGCATGTATGTTATGGACTTTTACTTTCGCAAAAAAAATGTAGGTACTTAGCTTAATTTCTAGAGTTTTTTCTATAAACCTAAAATCACCCTTTATCAACAACATACACATGTCTACGAAGCCCTATAGGGTTAAAGTGAAGAGAGATATATGTCCCTATTAGGGTTACAAAATATAACGCCTGTTCTCTGTAACGGTTCCTTAGGGGAATGTGCAATATTCGAACTGAAAATGAATTTCAGACACGTCGCCCGTTTAGACGTAATTCTTATGTGTCTACTTGTTTTATTGGGAGTACTGGAGGTAAATAATATAAGGTGAAATATTGAGGTAAATTGTGCACAGTAATGTTCGACCTTCGTCATGTATTTAATTTGCTATTTTTCAACTGTTTCACCAGCAGGTTTCTGGCTTTATTTTTAACCGAATGCTCCAAAAAAAAAAGGAATAGTTAAGAAGAAGAAACTCCCTCGGGCGCCTCGGGGTATTATTATTATGAAATTGCGCGTTTTTAAGTAAATCACAAAAAATAAATTTAATAAAACTTTTTCTGGATTTTTCTAGGAAGAACAAAGATATAGAAATCAAAATTATCGGCTAAAAAATGTTCGTACAAACCTGTGTTCAAAACGACGTTGTCCAGACGTATGTACAATCGGCGCTCGAAGGGTTGACAAATATATCCTTAGTGGTGACCAGATGGTTGCTAACTAGCCAAGGTGACCTTGGTTTATGGGTTTGGTTTGTTTTGCAGCTACATAGATGTAAACCACGTGCCAACAAGTTCGGTGGTTGGGAAAACGCGCCTCCTAACCAAGGGTGTTGAAGTTCATGGATTACAACTGCTGTATACACGGATTGAAACTAGCAAGGTCACCTTGGTTGGGCTTGCAATCGTCTGTTCACCTCTAGAGTTGTATTGATTGATTGAAAAAAAAAGTAATTACCACCAAATTTTGTTTTTTTTTTTGTTTGGCCAGCCATTATCAGTCAGTCATCTCGGCAAGCTTCGATATTTTAATGCAGGTTCATGTCCATTCTAAAATAGGAACGAAATATGAGTCCAAACTTTCGATATAACTTAACATAATTATAATGCTCCTACTGCTAGGACTCAGAACTCCTGTCTAGGAGAGAGAATTGGTTGTAATACACCACGTGAGCCCGGTACGTGGTCTAGGACTTGCCGGGTTTTCTTACGATGTTTTTCTTCACCGTTTTGAGAGCAGCAGACGACCTACAACTTGTAAGTCTGGGCCGTCACTACTGCTCCGCATATTTCAATTTCCACCAATAATAATAATTATCCACACAATAATTGTATAAAAAGGATCTAAATATAACTTACTTATTATGCGTAAAACGTAAGCACCCAAGGCTATTCTATCACAGAAAATGACGAGCCAATGAACACACTGTAAAGAAACTCTAATAACGTAGGCACAACGTGACGGAAAGCCAATAAGGAAATTAATAAGTTCTTTTATGAAGCTTTTTAATAAAATATACTGACATAAATATAAATTGTTATATAATAATATGTATTTTGTGTAGTATACGTGGGACACTCAGAAAGTTTTGAGAAACTAAAAAGTAACTGCTGTGAATAAAATATTTTTATTAAATCTTTTCAAAGAACTCTCCACCAGCCTCTACACAAAGTTTCAAGCATTTGAACCAATTTTCGAAACATTTTTTCCAGTCCGCCGCAGACACCTCTTCCACGGCCTTCTTGAACGCTGCTAGCGCGTCTTCCGGCGATGAAAACTGAATTCTTTTCAGTAGATTTTTTATTTTAGGGAATAAAAACAATTCACACGGTGCCAAATCAGGACCGTAAGGAGGGTGCCCCAAGACTCTAACCGGTGTGGTGTCCAGGAAGTCCCTCGTTTTGAGCGCAGAGTGCGCGGGCGCGTTGTCATGGTGAAGCCCTACCTCGCGGAGCCCGGTGTTCGGTCCCTTGTTGCTCATTGCAGACAAAACTTCCGGCAAGCATTTTGTGGTATACCATTCGGCGTTGATGCTGTTTTGGTCTCGTAATGAAATTGAAATCAGATACCCCGTCAAAGCGAAGAAACTAGCGATCAAAATTTCCCTCCGCTACTCGATCGCTTCACTTTTATAGGCTTTGGTTCGTTTTGGAACAGCCAAACTGTACTTTACTGTAAAAACCAAGTGTAAAACATAATTATATCTATCGCCTCTTTTGCTAAAAAGATGAAGATTTATGGGACTATACACCTTAACATTTTTTTTTGACGTAGGAAATTATCTAATGACAGCGCCTGTCCCTGTCCTGTCCTCCCTTTCAGAAAATCCCCGTGGCCTTAGCGGGCATCAACCCCATTGGGCCCATATCTACGATTTTGCTGACATCTCTTTGAACACCACGTGCCGTCGACGACTCGCTCTCGGTCCTTATCAGACGAACAGACGGCGAGCTACCCATTGCTCGCTGTCCGCAAGCCAACGAAATTAATAACCTTGGCATAATTTTACTATTCGCTAAATATTACAATGTCCTATAACATTGTATAGAAAGAAATAAAGAAGAAAGAGATATTTGCGAGTCGCACTGGACAAACAACAAATCTATCACTTAGATTTACATAAAAACAAAAACATTTAAAAAGAACAAATGAAAAACCTGTACAAGGCCAAAAAAATACTCTTATCTCAGCATAAGCTGCGATAATAAAAAAAAAGATAGAATAGAATAGAATTTTGAAACTATGGCATAGAGAATATCAGTACTGGAACAAAAGTGTTTTAACAAAAAAAAAAAAACGTAGCCTTAATACCCATAACATCTACGAAACTTCCTGACTTAGTTCCGAACATTAATTACACCCATGTACTACACAGAATATGATAGGAAAGGGAAAGGACGATAGTGGCGTAGATTGCACACAAGCACACAAGACACACACACAAGTAATGAAGATAAGTTCCCACTAATGATGGGCCACACACCACGCCACTTAGTTGACAACTGTATTTCAGGGCTGGTGGCACTGTAGTCTAGGTTAATCTGAGATTTAAAATAATGAAGCAAATCGCGGTTATAATATACCTATATTAGTAACAAACTTTTTTCTATTTGCTTTCATTGCTCTCGTGGCGCATGGATAGAAGTGCCGAGCAGTTTTCGTGAAATATAAACTCTATAATACTTACAGACAGTATAGCTTATTATTTGCAAAGGATTTTGATTATAATCAGATCCAAACTTCCAGATATGACCACCTACAAATTATTAAACAATTTCTATCTTTTAAACGCTAATTTAGAAGTATTCAAGTTGGTCTGATTCACTTTGAGCTAATTATTTTTGTAATTGGTCGGTTAGATTTAGTTACTGTAGTTTTAAAATTTTCACTACTTAAGATTTTATATACTTGTTTATAGACAGCAAAGTTGAGAAAAAAAGAGTGACACACCGTTCCTCTGTTTTCTTAGTAAAAAAATCCGTTAGTTTAAACGTATAAAACCACTTTCATTCACAACGTCAGTTAACTCGTAACCCCCGTACCTAACTAATCAAACTAACGCCAGTTTACCAACAGTGCCATCTAGCTTTCTGTAACAATTCATCTCGGCGTACGTTTGAAACTGACAAGTACCTCCGAAGGGCCCACAGCCATTTGTTATAGCTAACCAACGATATATTCACGACTTTTTACGAACGGAGCCGAGCAGTACCGAATGACATAATTTATGAGAGCATTAAAATACGGTGCGTCATTTTTTGGTTTATCTTTGTGAGGTTTTAACTGTCCAAAAAAGATTACGTCCAAACGGACTATTTTCTCTATAAAATAACAATTTGAGAAGAAGGCGAAATGGAAACGGTGAAATAAGAGACTTTGGTAAGTAAATAATACATATAAAATTGCCATTTTTTAAAACGAGTTGCTTTTCATTATACTGGATGGACTTGGAATTATAAATTCAAATAAACTTTATTTTGAAGGTACTTTTTTATTTATTTATTTAAATTAGGTTTTTTATTTGTATTTTGTATTTTTTTTTGTATTAATGCAGTACATATAACCATTTTTGTACGAAATCTAAGAAAACTCGCATTATTTTGTAATGTGAGTTCTACCGTGGAAACAATGTGTCTCAAGCAGTAAGCAATATTGATAATGTATATGGACTTAAAACTGCTATTGAATGGGATGTCTATTTTTGTTTCAATCACTTTCACGTGGGAAATTTTATCTCACGAATAACTTTTCTTCATAGGGCGGCTATCAGACAAAATTTCCAAAACGAACGCTATTAAACCGAGAACACAGAGTTCTTTTTAACTGACTTCATAAAAAAGGAGGAGGTTATCATTTCAGTTGATTGTTTTTTTTTTTATTTTATGTATTTTACCTCAGAACTCCGTCGTTTATGGACCGATTTGCAATTTTTTTTCCTCTTAAAGGATATGATTTCAAATTGGTCCCATTTTTTTCAAAATCCAGTTCTGATGATGGGATCCATGAGGAATCGAGGGAACTCAAGGGAGGGTAATTGAGATCAGCCCTCAAGATGTAGCTCGCGCAGTCTGTCCGTTACCAAACTAGAAATCTCCAGGCTGGATGAGCTGCACAATTTCTGGATTAAGTAGTTTACAAGATCGCACGCTCGCTTGGCATATCAGTTTCAGTCTGCCTTAGAGTCAGGGTCGCTGCCCCAGTTCCTAACAACAGGGATAATCCAACTGCTCCATAAGTCAGGTATTACTGCGGAGCCTAAAAATTATAGACCAAAAGATTCTAAAAGCTTCAGAGGCCTATGACTCTGTTCCTCATACATGGCTCATGAGGGTGCTGGAATTGTATAAAATTGATTCAACACTAAGCATCTTCCTGATGTCGTGTATGAGGCAATGGAGTTTGGTCCTCCGCTATCCAAGATGTGAACATATCCAGAGGAATACCGAACCTGTAAGGATCGAGCGAGGTATATACCAGAGGTGAGATTTTGACTCCGCTTTGGTTTTGCCTAGCTTTGAATTCTCTAAGCACACTGCTAGAAAATTCAGGTCTAAAGTATCGGTTGAAGGGAGGTAGTCAGGAAACTTTTTACCCCCAACAATCTGCAACTGATGGAGCTACTGAAAGTAACTGAAACCTTCAGTAGTAAAGCGAGGGGAGGTTGTGGAATCCGTGGGCACCCAACTCACGGATTAAACCTGAGATCCCTCTCTACAACCGAAACCTATAAGTATTTGGGTATGTCGGAAGCTCTAAGCATCAATATCGCTGACATGAAGCAATCGTTGAAGGAGCGTTTCTTTGGACGCCTGAAGAAGGTATTCAATAGCCTTCTTTCAGGCAGAAACAAGGTGTGCGTTTTCAACGTTTGGGTCATGCCGGTATTGATGTACTCTTTCGACGTAATCAAATGGTCTCAAACGGAACTTGACGCCCTGGATAGGCAGGCCCATATACTGCTGACTGCATAAAGAATGCATCACCCACGATTGTTGATGATGAGACTGTAAATCCCGCGGAAGTGCGGAAGTTTTAGGGTTCGAGGTTTTGAAATGCTAAGACCCTACACAACCGCGATGTATGCAATCTCAGGGAATATTTTCTAGCTGCCGACGTGAGGATACATCGAGATGTAATGGCAGTGAACAAGGGACTCACCCCACTCTCCCTGGATAACGAGAACTGGCGCAAACCAGTAGTGCTTAACACTAACGATCGCAGGGAAGTATGGCAGAGCAAGAACGCTTTTTCCGGACCCTTCACGAGCCCGAAGTAGACCAATTGGCGTTCGTAGCCTGGCTGTGTTTCGGTGACCTATTTGGGGAAACCGTAGATTTTGTCTGTGCAATTATGGACGAAGTTATCATGTCGAATAACTACTGGAGATTTATTGTGAACGACGGCACGGTTGACATCTGTCGTGCATGTCACCATCCGGGAGAATCATTTCATCACATTATCTTTGATTGTTCTCATTTAGCTAACGGATAGTACTTGCATAGGCACAACCTGAGTAAGTACTCTTTATAAATATTCTGGGGTATGTGTGGACTGAAGCTATTTTCAAATATGGACAGAAATCTTTTTTTAAACAAAATCCCTGTTCAAAACTCACATTGATTGGAGTTACCACTTTTTGGCTTCCGAAGGCGAACTAAAATTAAATAATTTTATAATGGAATCAAATAATATGGCGCTCAAGAACCTTATCGTCGATTGAGCATAATCCTCGCCTGTGTTAATCTATAACACCCTCCGTCTTTATATAGCCTACTCTAGCTTTCCAGTTTGCCGTCTATTTTAGTTTGTAATTTTCACAGTCTTCAACGCCAATGAAAGACAAAATAATAACGATTCATAAAACTTTTGAAATGTATAACATTTTGAAAGGACTAGTTGCTCTTAAAAAGAATCAATTAATCTCGGGAACGCGTGGAGGTATCGAGTTGAAATTAAAACCACATACTCAGGTCTGCGGTCCCTTGAAGTGCGAAAAAATCAAACTTTTAAGTTAACGAACGAAAAAGATACGGCCGTTTATGGCGCCAAAATGTGTATTTCGATTCTCAAGGGAATCAAAATTCGAAGAGTACTTCCCGTTGACCTAGAATCCTGAAATTCGGCGTGAAGCAAGGTATAGGAATAAATAGGAAAACAGTAAATTTGTTGTTACGTCACAAAAAACTAATTTGTCATTCGGAAAAAATTTGACACTTCATTCGGGTATTGAACTATTTACAGTAAGTTTGTACGGAAGCCTCAGGGCGCGGGTCCGACTCGGAGTTGCCAAATTTCTAAACTAGGTTTTGCTAGCGGCTTCACCTATTTGAAAATAAAAAACTATCCCAAGAGAAGATACTTCCAGAATAAGAAGTATCCCATGTCATATTCTAGAGCATGGGTTACCCATGTGCAAAATTTCATCCAAATCCGGTCAGACGTTTTAACGTGAAGGAGTATCAAACCTACACATTACACATACAAACTAAGTGCAAAGTGGTTTGTTTGGATGTCTAAATTTGGAAGACATTTGAACACGGGAACACCATTTATTTATTTATTTAACCAGAACGACAAAAAAGCCCTGATTACCTACATTAGATACAAACTTTATAAAGCATATCAAACCAAAAATTCCCTCTTCTAGGGAAGAGGTTTGAGTCCCAGCAGTGGGTATATTATAAGGCTGATTATACCTATTATTGAAGAAAAAAATAACACAGATATATAACAAAACCTCTCACTCGGTCTTCTCGCAAATCACCAGACATTCAGCCTGTCAGATCATAATTAGCCAGGATTAGAACATAACATATTTTTTTCCCTTTAGTACATTCCCTTAGGAGAAGTTTTCGTGAGGGGCGAAAAACCTATAAAAGCTTGTCACTCGCATTCGAAAGACTCTTGCATCTGACCATCAGTTTAGAAGACTGCAAATTCAATTTCACCAATCGATCAAACATCTATCAGCCAGTCATCGAACTTCACGATGTCACGACTCAAAACTTCCCTCAAATTCAGGCTCTGACATCCAACACTTCATCTGTCAAGCATGCAAAATTCTAAACAGGACATCTCGGCATAGTTGGGAGTCTAAAATTAAAAATGGCACATGTGATATACGAAATAAGCAAGGAACGTCACTCAGAGACCACCTACCGTGAGACAGTTGGGCTCAGCCATTCATCTTTATTCACTGAAAACCAACATCACAAATGCATTTGCCACCATCTTTATTAACATAAAAACAGGGTTGGTTTTCGCGTGTGTTTTGAAGAGTTAATTTGGTGCCAAGGAGACGAGTAATTTATAGAGGGAAACAGAGCATCGTGCATCGTAGCGAGCTTGTGTTGTCTACTCATCCACCTTTTGTAAAAGGGATGAAGGTTCGTATATTTAGTACGATGGTGTCTCAAGTACAGTGGTATCGTTTGATTTGCGGTTCTCTTGATTAATTTGCTTGAAGCAAAATGTATTTGTGTAATTATTTACTTTGTTGTGTGAATTTCTGGCATAGTTTGAGGAGACTGAATGTAGTTAATTAGTTTGTCATCTTGTGTTTGTTGGGATTGGAAGGAAATAGTTAACGGGCAGGGAATTATTAGTTTAAACAGGTTCCGTCTAACTTTGAAGTGTAATTTGTGTGGAGATTTATGAATTTTCTTTGTTTGATAAAGATATTTTTGGTTATATAATCTAGGTGATGTTAAAAGATGGAGATTTCGTTCTGAAGATGGCTACGTGGATTGTAGCGACCCTTAATTTTATTTAAAAAATCTGAATACACAGTTCGATATTCGTACATTGTACATGAAAACAGAAATTGTGAAAGGAGTGGAGGTCTGCTTCCCAGCAGTAAGACTATAATTTTTAGGGTTTCGTACCTGAAAAGGAAAAAACGGAACCCTTAAAGGATTAATTTGTTGTCCGTCTGCCTGTCTGTCTGTCAAGACCGTTTATCTCGAGTTGACAAAAATTATTAAAACCATTTACTAAGGTATGCGGTCCTTCAAAGCTTTGAAAAAATCAAACTTCACAAATTTTTTTTCGTCAACCCAGATTGACCAAAAAAAGATACGGCTTATGTCGCAAAAAAAAAAGTGTATTTAGACACTCAGTTAAAACAAAACTCATAGGGTACCTATTTCCCGTTGACCTAGAATCCTGAAATTTAACGTAGAGCAAGGACTCACAGCACAAGTATAGAAAAAAAATCTGAAAATTGTAAATTTGCAATTACGTCACAAAATTAAAATGCGATTAGGAAAAATTTAATCGGTTTCGAATTAGACTGTTTTTAACCGTCTTCAAAAAAAAGGAAGACTGTATTTAAAAAAGATCACTAAAAGAATAAAAATAACTTTAATTTCGGCAGTTGGTGTTAAATAAGAAACAAACAATACCGAGAAACACCGACTTCCGAAATTAAAGTTATTTTGATCCTTGTAGTGCTTTTTTAAAGTGAAGTCGTTTATTTTTTTCTGTAAAAGTTTTTTTCATAGGTAAGTTTGTACGGAACCTTTAGTGCGCGAGTCCGACTCGCACTTAATTCCTTAATTTGCTATAACGAGTAAACAGGTAGTGTAGCATCCATAGTATGAGAGACATATCATACTCGTAAAAAGCGTCGATGACAAGCTAATCGTCATAAATATGGTGAGCACTCGGGAACGCGTGTATTATTCACGACAAGACATTAACATAAATTGAGCCACGTTTAGGCGCGGTGCACACTGCCGGAATATAGGACGGTAGTTAGGACTTGGGTTTAGGAGGACTGGAAGTTAGGTTCTGTTGTTTAGTTAAGTAGTGCATATGAGAGTTAGCAAAATTTTGTGACAAATTTTTTTTCCGTGAAATTTTATTTTATTCAATATGTTAATTTTATTTTATATGGCAATTTTATTCTATTTGTCAATTTTATTTGGTATGACTATTTAATATTGCATGATCGTTTTCGTTCTAGACTAGTAGTAGTTCTAGACTGTTTAACTAATAACAATTTTATTTAATTTTATTTCATATTTTTATTTGAAACTTGTAAGCATTTTGGTTCCGCTACTATCAGCTTATAATGCATTTCTAAATAAATGGTTGGAGACGCAATTTTTATTCAAAAGTTATAATAATAACTAAAAAAAACACTTTATTTGGTTCGTTACAAGAACTTTCAATAAATAGATCATAATGTGATACACAAAAGAATTAAATGCTAGCTAATTAAAATTACAAAAAATTAATAATATATTTTATTTATTTATCGTTTATTTCAGGCATTAATTTAATTAATCCATAGTAATATTATAGAATTAAATAAAAAAAAATATAACATAATAAATAATTAAATTAGATACATTAGATTATATAAATCATTGAACTACATTAATAAATTAATTAACAAAATTATTTTAAATTATTATTAAAAAGAAAATATTATTATTATTATATTTAACATTGAACAAAATTAACAACGACAACATACGACGATATACTTAGACAAATATTAAAAAAAACACGGACGTGCACGATCGTAATCTTACTGGCTTAATTTATCTTGAGATCACTTCGCATTTTCTATAGATTGTTTTTTGCCCACTCAGATATTTATACAAGTCCTAATTTTTAAATACTCTGACGCTAGAAGTCTCGTTATGTTTCTATCCCAATTGAAACGATGTCCTTAAACTTGCTTCTCCATGTTTATTTGAGCAAAATCTCAAGCATGATCCTTAATCACAAATAAAGACAACACTGTTGCTACTCACCACCACACCTAACCATGATGCACCACCATTCGCTGCCCAACAGCCGAGTAAAAGACCGCTCCAAAGATAAAACCACACCATTTTATCTCTTCGAACAACTTTCAGCACTAAAACACCGATATTCACTAACAATAAAAAGCGCAGATAACAAGCGCACTAAGCTCGCTCTACACATATCCTTATGTAATATTCCGTTTCAAAATTTTACAGTTTGCAACGGTTTTGCGTTGTAAAATTTTATGGTCGGCCCGGGATCCCGATGTTCTAACCGATGTGGGGCACGACTTTTATATTTTCGGGCAGACGCGGTAAATATCCGTAGAATTTAAGCGTTCGATGTGTAAGTGTTACGTGTTAATAATTTTAAGAAGATTTTTGCTTAAGTGGAATGGGATTTCAATTGATTTTATTTGTAGTTAGTTTTATTTAGATTAGATAGATGGATATTCTTTATTGTGCACAAAAAATTCAAATTTAATTAGGAAATTAAAATTAATAGCGTGTCACAATGGGCGGTCTTATCGCTAAAAGCGATTTTTTCTTTGGACGGATTTGACAGAGAAGGAGAAAAAAGATACGCAGGTAGTTCGTGGTGTACTACTAGTATTTACATATATACATAAACTAATAAATTGCATATAATACAAACAATATAATATATATTATATAATTATGAAAGCAAAGAAATGATGTACGTATGTTAATGGTATGTATGTTAATGACGACGTTCAAGAGGAAAGGCAGGTAACCTTAACCATATTTTTAAAACTTGTGAGGTTTTGAACTTGCCTTACTGACACGGGCAAAGCATAGATTATCTTAATCTAGTTTTAAAATATTTTATTTGTTTTACTTTAACAAAATCGTCTATTCGCCAATTATTATATCAGTTAAAGAATCTACACACATGGATAAAATTGTAGGAACTTCTCAGGAATTTTGGAAATTAAAAAATCAGGATCGTAGCTTGCAGTGTACCAGTTTAATTTTGCCAGTCATGACATTCAAAAATCATGGAGGTCGTTAATAGTTAACGCCTGATAAAAATGTTATAGCTAAAACTTATGAGTAATTTAATTATTGCAAACTTAAATGACTAGTGGTGATTTGAATTGACGTGATGCGTCAACATGCCGCCGGCCGTTGAAAGCTTGCCTTTCAACAGCTGTCTTCCAATAACGGACAGATCTTGGAGAATGCTCTTCTGATAGTTCCGGTTGAAGTCCTGATATCAGCGACTCTGCTTATGCCGTCTGTGCCAGGATGAAGAGCAATAATGCGACCCAACTTCCACTTCAATGGTGGCTGGTTATCCTCCTTGATAACAACGAGCGAATCCAGGTTTAGGCTGTCGTTGCCGGTCCGCCATTTTACACGCTGCTGAAGTTCAGAGACGTACTCCTTGCTCCATCTCGACCAAAAATGCTGCCGCAGCTGCTCGATGCGTTGATGGCGCGTCAAGTGAAGAGTGGAGTGGTCCCGAATGTCCTTTACAGGCAGAGACGTGATAGGTCGGCCGATCAAGAAATGACCAGGAGTGAGAGGCAACAGGTCTTCTGGGTTCGACGATAACGGTGTGAGCGGTCGAGAATTTAAGATACCCTCAATTTGTACCAAAACGGAGTTAAGCTCCTCGTATGTTAAGTGACAATTGCCCAACACTCGGAATAAATGAAATTTGGTCGATTTGACACCCGCCTCCCAAAGACCACCAAAATGTGGAGCGTATGCAGGTATAAAGTGGAAGTTTATACCGTCTTGAGCTGTACTATCAGTTAAGGAGTCACAGTTGCGTTTCAAAAAATCAGATATTTCGTTGTAGGCTCCTACAAATGAAGTTCCGTTATCGGAGTAAATGTTGAGAGGTTTTCCTCTCCGTGACATAAACCTGCGTAAAGCCTGTAAATAATTGCTGCTCGTCAAGTCACCAACCAACTCTAAATGAATGGCCTTGGTGGTGAAGCACACAAAAATAACGATGTATACCTTCACCAATCTACATCCACGACCTTGACGACTAGCCGCGGTTATGGGGCCTGCGTAGTCAACCCCTACGCTTTGGAAAGGAAAGTCAGCTGGTGAGAGTCTGTTCAGTGGGAGATTACCCATTTGAGGAGTAATTGTCTGTGGCTTTAGTCGCTGACAACGAATGCACTGACGATAACAGGCTCTGGCTAAGTTGCGACCACCGAGTGGCCAGTAGGTCTCTCGAATTGTACTTAATAATAGTTGAGGACCTGCATGCATTAACCTAATATGCTCAGATTTAAATAAAAGTTTAACAAAATGATGAGTGGACTGTATTAATATTGGGTGTTTCTTTGTGAATGAGTATTCTGAGTTGTGTAACCTACCCCCTATTCGAATAATTTTATTGTTATCTAAAAACACATTCAAACTTAATAGTCTATTTTTATGAGGTAATTTTTTATTATTTATTAATAAATTATATTCAGGGAAAGACTCCTTTTGCGACTGAATAATAATAAAGTTTAGCGCATCTTGTAATTCCTGAGTACTAAAACAAGATGTATTTTTTGTTGAACGTCCTTTGCAAGTATTGATAAAACGGAAAACATAACAAATGGAACGCTGTAATCGATTCAAATTGGAAAATCGATTAAACTCGATTATTCCGTTAAATGCTTGTAAATCTTCAGTAGCATGATGATCTTGGGCTAAATTAACTAAAATAGATGTTTTAATGTCTGGTAAGGTTTCTGTATTTATAGCAGTGGGTGGCCATGTAGTACTATCGTGTTTTAAGAAGCATGGGCCGAACCACCACAAATCCAATGATTGCATAGCGGGAGGTTCCACTCCGCGAGTTATTAAATCGGCTGGATTGTCGTGGGTCGACACATGTCTCCAGGTACATGTACCGGATGTTTCTAACACTTCGGCAACACGGTTACGAACGAAAGTGTTTAATTTTATTGGCAACATTTTCAACCATCCCAACACTATCATGGAATCGGTCCAAAAAACAATACTAGACGGTTTAATGTGAAGAGAATTTGCAACCTTTTGATATAAGCGTACGCCAAGCACAGCAGCACAGAGCTCCAGTCGCGGTATAGTTAGTGGTTTTATAGGAGCGACACGACTTTTGGCTGTTAATAATCGCACGTCGACGTCACCCTGCTCATTGATACTACGAATATACAAACAAGCGCCATATGCTTGCTCCGAAGCGTCGGTAAAAATGTGAAATTCGAACTGTTTGTAAGCGTCACAGAGAACGCGACGTGAAACCCGTAAATTGTGAATGCAAGGTAATGATTTGATTATGTTTGCCCATTTTGTTGCAATATCAGGTGATAACTGATCGTCCCATTTTAAATTATCTAGCCAAAGTTTTTGAAGCAACATCTTCATACTTACGACACACGGTGCTAACAACCCTAAAGGATCGTATATTCGTGCAATTACTGCTAACATGCCACGCTTAGTGTTTTCAATGCCGTCAGGAACCTTTATAGGGAAAATGAGATCATCTGTGTCTGTTCGCCAACTAAGACCCAGTGTTTTACTACAGACATCACCTTCCTTGTGGAACTCGAAACAAGACTCGTCAGATGGTTCTGAAATTAAAGTGGGCTCGTTCGATTTCCACTTCCTTAATGGCATGCAAGCAGAAGCAAGAGCATCAGTCACCCTATGACGCAACATGAGAGCTTCCTCATACACGTCTTCACCAGTCAACAGGTCGTCTACATAAAAATCATGAAGAATGACTTCAGCGACCCTTTGATCCTGGCATTCCAGACCTATTTGTTTGATGCACCTAGTCGCAAGAAAAGGTGCACTAGCCGTACCGTATGTTACTGTATTTAATTGATACGTTTTCAGAGTACTAGTAACATCATCACGCCAAATTATTTGCTGCAGGTGCCTGTCTGAAGGATCTACAGACACCTGCCTGTACATTTTCTCTACGTCAGCAGAGAGGACGTACTTATGAGTTCTAAATCTCAGAAGAATTGCAGTCAAATCGTCCTGAACGGTAGGCCCCACCATCTGTATTGCATTTAAAGAAAGTCCAGAGGTAGTGGGTGCACTAGCATTAAATACAACCCGTAATTTGGTTGTGCTACTACTTTCGCGCAGGATTCCGTGATGAGGAATAAAATATGACCGCAAATCTTCATTAATATGACACTCCGACATATGGCCTAAAGAAATGTACTCAGTCATAAAATCTTTGTACATTTTATCAAGCGGAGGTTGGCTGAGGTTTCTGCGCTCTATTGACAGAAAGCATCGTTTTGCACGATGATATGAATCGCCTAAGCTCTCCGGAGATTCCTTCAACGGAATCTTAACACTAAAACGGCCATCTGACAAACGCGTCGTGTTCTTTATAAAGTGTTCCTCACACATATTCTCTTCAGCCGAATAAGTCGATGCATCATGGCTAACTTCCTCGAGCTGCCAGAAACGCGTCAATTGTTTTCGGATGTCATCTAACTCATTCGGAGTGGAGGAACTTTCGTAAGAATCGTTAACAAAATTACAGTTAATAGAAGAAAGTTGAGATGAATTAATATTATAATTATAGCCGCCGTTAATTGGGCCACAAACTAGCCAACCTAGTCTAGTTTGATGAAGTGTTGGTTTCCCATCACCTAATAAAATCTTATCAGATCCTAATAAACTCCAGAATACGTCAGCCCCTATAATCATATCAATAGAAGCCGGTGTGTGGAAATATGGATCAGCTAAACGAATATTTGAGGGTATATTTACATGTACCTGTCTAGCGGGAACATTATCAGTAATTGTAGGTAAGACAAAACAAGTTAAATCATTTGAGTACGATTCGTGCATTGATTTAATGTGCAAACGACACATTTTATTAACATGAGACAGAGAATTGTTTATACCTTGTATCGATCTTTCGGTGTTTAAATAAGGCAACTTTAACTTATTATATAAATTCTCCGTCATTAGACAAGCCGAACTACCTGAATCGAGAAGCGCTCGAGCGATGTGTTCCTTATTATTTACATCATAACATCTGATTAGTGCAGTTGACAACAAAATGTTACTTGTGCTAGTCGTATGCGAGTGTGCGGAGATATTGGCTGAAAGCGCAACGTGATTGTTTATGTCGGTAGTGGAGGATGACTCACTGCTAGTCTTATCAGTCGTCCCAGCTGATTTACTCAAAACGGGTTTTGGTTTATAATATGCGTTGTGAATAAGCGTATGGTGTTTGCGCTTACATATTTTGCACCCCGATTTCTTGCAATTACTGGGATAGTGACCGTGACGCAAACAGTTATAACATACCTTATAACTTGGTAGTAATGACATTCTTTCGTTGACATTCAGTGATAGAAATTGTGGGCATGAATTGAGGTTATGATCACCTTTACACTTAAGACAGTTTTGTGATGAGGAACTACTGGGGTTGTCTGTCGTTAGAAATGATTTTATTTTTGTGTTGTGTTTTACGTTAGTTGTGGAATGACGTGACTTTTCCAGTGTTTCTATCAACTCAGCGCGATTACGCATAAATTCGATGAACTGATCAAAAGTGATTCTTTTCGATTTATCAATACGCCCTTTGTATTCTTCCCATTCTCGGAATGTTTTTGTGTCTAGTTTTTGTCTGATAATGTAAACAAGTAGTGTGTCCCAATTGTGAACAGGTTCACCTAATGTTTTTAATGCTCTGATATTTTTGTTTACGTTATCTACGATGCCCTTTAATGCAGTTGAGGACTCCTTGGTGATTGATTCGATATTGAACAACGCTGTAACGTGATTGTCAATCAATATTCTTTCGTTATCGAATCGCTCACAAAGAAGTTCCCATGCCATATTGTAGTTTCGAGCTGAAAACTCGATTGACTGAATGACAATAGCAGCAGACTCTGTTAATGATGACCTCAAATAATGGAATTTATTTACCTCGTCTATATCGTCATTGCCGTGAATGAGACTAGTGAAAGTATCTCGAAATTCGAGCCAGTTATCATACGAGCCTGTAAATTTAGGTAACTGTATGGTGGGCAACTTGACGAACTGACGCTTACTACTAGTGGTAGACTTTGCTTCATCTTGCTCAGATTTTGAGAACTTATTTAGTAACACTTTAGCTTGAGCCATCAAACCATAGTATTGCGATTCAATTGTATTTCGTTCGAGTACCTCAGAGTCAATGTCACACATACATTCTAACTTTAATTGAACGTCGTTAAATTCGTCATACAGATTATCTAATTTGTTGACTCGCAACTGCAACTCCATTACCTGAGACGGGTTTACCGAAGAATCTTGAAATTTATTTAAATATGTTTCAAAGACGGTTAGCCTTCCCTTATAACTGCTTCGCTTCTTTTTGAGATCTTTAATATCAGTCATTTTGAAAGGAGGATGTCGTAGACCTGAAATTATACGGTTATAATGTTAAATAACAAAACTATATGTAACAAAAATACCTAGCGTAATAAGTGATGAGACTAAGCAACTATTGGTCTAAGTTATTAATTAATTTTACAATGTTGACCTTTGGTCACTGCTTATTATAATGAACTACCGTAGTTAAGTAGGTAGGTAAGGTTTACTATTCTGAGTGAATAATGTAACAAACAAATTAATTACTAATATATATTAAAGGGTTTACAAAGCGACAATTAATTGTAAAGGTTATAATTAAGAAACAATATTTGTAAAATGAAAAATTAAATAGCTAACTAATGTAGGTTAACACTAACACTACTGTACTGTATTTTAAGCACTGGTTAACTATAATTTACAAATATAATTTTACCTAACACTTTGTAAATAATACCTTGTAAATAAATTGTATAAAAATATGTAAATAATTTGTAAATATGTATAAATGATGTTACTAACCTTATTTAAGTTCTTATAATCGCTACTTAATACCTATATTTTATATTACCTGATTTAATAATAATGAGTGTTGGGTGAATTTAATTATTATTATAATGCTTTGGCTTTAACACTTATAGTTTTATTTCACTCAATCTTGATCTTCACTTCACTTTTCTTCCAAAACGTGTTCGTCACCTCGTCACTCCGGTAATTTTCAATATAATTTCCAAAATATCCAATATTCAGCTTATTCCACTTTGCTAGTTGTAGATAATATAATATCCGGTTCGTATGGACCATGGATAAAATTGTAGGAACTTCTCAGGAATTTTGGAAATTAAAAAATCAGGATCGTAGCTTGCAGTGTACCAGTTTAATTTTGCCAGTCATGACATTCAAAAATCATGGAGGTCGTTAATAGTTAACGCCTGATAAAAATGTTATAGCTAAAACTTATGAGTAATTTAATTATTGCAAACTTAAATGACTAGTGGTGATTTGAATTGACGTGATGCGTCAACAACACAATTTACACATTCATCTCACGGAGCTCTCTCCCAGAGAGACATACTTCATCATTCGTTAACGTTTGGGCACACCATAATCATGGCGATAGGTCTCATCGTTGAGAAGTGGCTGGAAATACGTCACGGCATCCTCACCTTCCGCATGACGCAGGTCCTCATCGGACCTGGTTAGTTCGGGAGGTACCGGTACCGGATTCGTGCGGAAGAAACGCGTGAGTGTTACCATTGTGTGGACCGCCCGGAGGACACGGTGGAGGTGCCCCGCTTGAGCGGATCACCAACGTGTCGTCGTGGGGACAACTGGCGGCAACGATCTGTCGCGCCGGGCCTTGATACAGGCCATGGTCCAGAGCGAGAAGAAATAGCAGGCGGTCGCCTCCTTCTGCGAAGCAGTAATGGTACCGAAGGAGGCGGCTGCACGCGTAAGGGAACGGATTTCCTCACGTTCCAGCCGCTGGGATTCTGATCCCCATTTCCTGGTCGAGGCGTACCTGTCAGACAGGTACATAACCTACCCTGGTCACCAGGGGGAGTGGGAACGTCGAGAGATGTCGTGCGATGTTCCGCAGGGATCGGTACTAGGGCCGCCCTTGTGGAACATCGGATACGACTACGTGCTGCGCGGCGACCTCCCTGGCGGGGTCAGCGTGGTCTGCTACGCAGACGACTCGCTGGTCCTGGCGCAGGGAGAGTCGTACCAGGCGGCGGTCGAACTAGCGACACGCGGGGTTGCGACAGTCGTTGGCAGGATCCAGGAGCTGGGACTTGAGGTGGCATTGCACAAGTCCGAGGCCATGTGCTTTCACGGCCCTCGGAACGCGCCACCACCGGGTTCCCAGCTAACGGTGGGAGGAGTCCACATCGGCGTCGGGTCAACGATGAAGTACCTGGGACTCGTTCTCGACAGCCGATGGGATTTCGACGAGCACTTCCGACGTCTGGCTCCCAAACTAAATCGGACTGGGGCTGCCCTCGGGCGGCTCCTGCCCAACCTTGGGGGTCCAGACGCCTCCTGCCGGAGGCTTTACGCGGGGATCGTTCGGTCCATGGCCCTTTATGGCGCACCGGTGTGGGCGCCGGGGTTGCGGAAGCAGCCGGCGGCCCGGCTGAACGCGTGCCAGAGGGTCATGGCCATACGGATGGTGCGAGGATACCGGACGATTTCCCGCGAAGCGGCGAGCCTCCTTGCTGGCCAGTCACCATGGGAGCTAGAGGCAACAGTCCTTGCACTCATGCACGAACTGCGCATGCAGATGCAACGCCGGGGCGAAACTCCGCTGCCGCGACAAGTCGCAGCATGGCGGACAGAGCTCCGGCGAGTTCTCATGGAGAAATGGCGACAGCGACTGTCGCGACCCAGTGCTGGGCACGCCACAATTATGGCGGTAAGTCCCCTCTTTGAGGCGTGGTTGGAAAGACCTCACGGCGTCCTCACATTCTGCATGACGCAGGTTCTCACCGGACACGGTAAGTTCGGGAGGTTCCTGCACCAGATTCGTGCGGAAACGACGCCCGGGTGTCGCTACTGTGTGGCCCACCCGGAGGACACGGTAGAGCACACGGTGGAGGTGTGCCCCGCTTGGGCAGAGCAACGCCGTGTCCTCGTGGGGGCAATCGGCGGCGGCGATCTCTCGCGCCGGGCCTTGGTTCAGGCCATGCTCCGGAGCGAGGAGGAGTGGCAGGCGGTCGCCTCCTTCTGCGAAGCAGTAATGCTAGCAAAGGAGGCGGCCGATCGCGTGAGGCAACGGTCCTTACGCTCCAACCGCCGCCGCCGGGATCCCGATCCCGATTTCCGGCCACCGTAGGCGCGGGCTTGCGGACGGCGAGCAATGGGTGGCTCGCCGTCCGACTGTCCGGTAACCGTCCGGACCGAGCCCAAGTCGTCGACGGCGCGTAGTGTTCCACGCGCGCCTCAAGGAGATGTCAGCAAATCGTAGGGGCCCAGCAGGGTCGAAGCCTACTGGGGCCACGGGTAGTGTGAAAGCGGAACCCGGGGCCCTGGGACGAAGGCAACGGAGGAACAGGAGTGGGTTTTTAGTCAGTAAGAGTCTGACACTATCTCCCGTTCCGCCCAAGAGCGAGGATATCATTAGGATGATTTTCCCACCCAAAAAAAAAAAAACCCCATTTCCTGTCTCCGTAGACGTGGGCTTGCCGACGGCGAGCAATGGGTAGCTCACCGTCCGGCCGTCCGGTAACAGTTCGAGCCCGAGTCGTCAACGGCGAGTAGTGTTCCACGCATGCCTCAAGAAGATATCAGCTAAACCGTAGCTGGGGCCAAGCAGTGTCGAAGCCTACTGGGGTTACGGGTACGCTTCGAGAGAAGAGAGAAATCTCCTGAGAGATTGAGAGGGACTAAATTACTTTGAAGTCGTAAATGGTCTTCCACATTATGGAAGGAGTATATGAATGCTCGATGTGGCCACATTTGGGGAAGGCGAGGAGTTAACGTATTTTGGCTAAAATTATGAACCTAAGAAACATTGTTTACTTATATACCTACAAAATGTGAAAACCAACTACATCAATCAAAATAACTTTAATTTCGGAAGTCGGTGTTCAGTATTGTTTGTTTCTTATTTAACACCGACTTCCGAAATAAAAGTCGTCATGTTCAGCCATAAGTATTGGCGTACAAATATTTCTATAGTACTAGAAAGAACAAAAAAACTAAGTACATAGAATCTGCACTTACAAAAGATGAAGAATCAACACAGACTTATACGATAAGATCTTGCACCCATTGAATACCAAATACGATCAATCATACCCCTTATAATCTCCAACCATCTCAATACAAGTTAATTTCAGCTAAGTGTTCCCCTAAATTGTGCACAACGTTAGTACTTAGTAGCATTAGGTACGTAACACAAAGCACTAGCAGTGCACTAGCTTCTGACGTTTTATAAGTGCCATGTAGACCTATGTGAAATAAAAAACTTTGACTTTGAAAGCAGAGGCTACCACTGCTTTCAAAGTCAAAGACAGGCGTTTCACCTTATATAATTTATTTTATCACCATTGCTCTCAAAACTGTGAAGGAAAACATGGTCAGGAAACCAGCATGTCCTAGAATCAAAATTTCAAGGACATGTGCCACCTATTAATACGCACTGGGCCCGCTTGATGCATTACAGCCCTTTCTAGGGAGCCTAGAGAGGAGACCAACATCATTACGAAATTATTAAATACCTTGTTTTTTTTTCAGTATGTTGTAATGAAATTGATTTAAATATTTCAAGTTTGGACTTGAACAACTGTGATGTCTGTGTCACCATCCTATCATAATCATCATCATTTCAGCCGTAAGACGTCCACTGTAAGACATCGACCTTCTCCAAGCGTCACCACAACGAACGATCCTATGCGTCTCGCAACCACCGCATTCCCGCGACTCTCGCCTGGTCGTCTGTCCACCTTTTTGGATGCTTTCCAACGCTGCGGTCGCCACTCTTGAACCTTTCAGCTCCATGGACCATCTGCTATACGAGCAATGTGCCCTGCCCACTGCCACTTATATGACAATCCTAACATACTAAGATTCCTCCATGCCTCTGAAAGCACCTTCAGCTGTTTGCCCTGACTCTCATTTAAAGATCTTTGCAAGTCGCCAAGGATAGTCAGAAACCAGGAAATCTTACACAAGTCTTTTGGGCACATTACCAGTCGACAGCGATGTGGAAGAGTTTTTCGACGCCATATTTTAGTTTGATTTTAGTTAGTGGTCTTAGCGTAGGGTTTTTATTATAATGTTTTTATTTTTCTGTAATTATATTTTATTAATTTATTTTATAATTTTTGTACACACGTTCAAAGTCAAAGTCAAAGTTTTTTATTTCACATAGGCCTACATGGGCACTTATAAAACGTCAGAAGCTAGTGCACGGTTCCAAATTGGTTATTTCCCATGGAGAAGAACCGGCAAGAAACTCCATGGTTACTCTTTTAAAAAAAGAATTTTCGAAATTATATTGAAAGAAGATACAGTATTATAAAATAAAAAAAAATTACAAAGGTACTGCTTATTTCTAAAAGAAAAGAACAGAGTGTCCATGGAGCTACTGGCACGTTCTGCACTATAGAGGGCGCTTTGGAACGTGCAATTTAGCTTGACTTTTTTGACTAATCGACATTTTGTCAATTCAAAAGTGCCTATAAATAAACGTTTCCGATTTCAACATAATCCTCGTGCAACCACTGGGTCCTTAGTCTGCTATTTTTATAAATTAGTCATTCCAACACGATTTCATTGTCATTTTGCTAAAAGTTCCTAATCTGCTAATTCATAATAATCGATCATTGATCGGTCAATGGTCTTGTGGTAGAATGACAATATCGAGCTTATTAAAAGCAATGACTGCACAATGACATTCTAATGGCAGGTCATTGATCAAAGGAACTGTCAAAATTATAGCAGATTACCGCATACGTCAGACATTAATTTGTCAATATGTACGAGATTACCATTCTATGCCACTTCTTTCAATGGAGTGTCAGTGGTTGATCATTGGAAAGTCATAATGACGCCATTATATTAGTAGATTACCAAACTTGTCAAAATCAACAATTATGAAATCAATGATAAACCATTCTGACACTATTTTAATAGCAGACTTGAGGCCCAGATCATCAAGTACCACAATTATTCTCCACACAAGGGGTATGATCGTGGTAGGGGGGATTACCCCCACACTCTCGATAACGGCTAGTTTCGGCAGGTACTAAGTGTTCCCCTAAATTGCACACAATGTCACTACTTAGTGGTATTAGGCAGCAGATGGGAGCATGTTAAGTAATTTCCGATATCTTAGTAACTGGTTCGCGGCTGACTTGACTAAGTAACAGGATTTGAGGATACTTGTGTTGGCTTGTGGGAAGATGGGACAATGGCGGTAAATTCGGTCGGTTTGATTATATGCTTTTTGAAAACGAAATATTTTTTTTAGGTGAGAAATCATCAAGAAATTATTCTCGCTCTGGGTGGAGCGAAAGGGAACTTACCTGTTTTCCTTCAGTTGCCATTTGCGATCCTATATTACGGGAACTCATTCGAACAACCCCATAGCCCTGGCTGAATAGCAATGCTGATTCATTGGCTAGTTTATATTTTTTTCATCATATTTAATTCAATGAATTTTGACATATTTATCAAATAAGTCGAGATTACTTTTCGCATGATTAATAAAGTACTTTTTCACTTTGCTTGCAACCATAATTTTACGCCTCAAGACATGCCTAATATAGCGATCTATGTGTGTTAAACAAATAATAAATGATTATTCATCATCTTCCTGCCCTTGTCCCATCTTATTTGGGGTCGGCACAACACGTTTTTTCTTCCATTCTATCCTGTCAACCGTCATGCTATCACTAAATTCCTTTTCTTTCATATCACTGTTCACACAATCCATCCATCTTTTCTTTGGCCTCCCTCTCCTTCTCCACCCAACCACATGTTTACTCATAACTCTTTTAGTAACATGTGTTTCATCTCTCCTCTTTACATGACCATACCAAGACAAACGATTCCCCTTCAACTTTTCAGTTACTGGCGCCATTTTCAAATTTCCTCTAATATACTCATTTCTCATTTTATCCATTCTCTAACTCTCACTAATTTCCTTTTCTTAGATATCACTGTTCACACAATCCATCCATCTTTTCTTAGGCCTCCCTCTCCCTCAATAATAAATGATTATTATTATTATATATCATAGTTTCATATCTATCCCAAAAATAATAATAGGTAAATACGACTGAATCATTACGTTGTTGAAACCTCTACGACCCGGACCAAGCGTTTCGCCTCGTCGTTTATACCGCGTACATCAAAGGACTGGAACAATTTGCTTGCTGCGGTCTTCCCGTCCAAAGTCAAGTTTTTTATTTAAATTAAAATGTCAGAAGCTAGTGCATGGTTCCAAATTGGTCGTTTCAGATGGAGAAGAAACGGAAAGAAACTCCACGAATACTCTTTTAAAAAAATTGTTGTTTTTTATAATATTTCCTTAAGTGTAGATATTATGTAAGGACAATTATAATTTAGGTGTCTTCAAGGCTAGAGTGATATATATATTATTTTAATAAACTAGTGCGCCTTACCATTAACGATTGTAACGATTGCATCCATATCGCATCACTACTTACTATCAGGTATGATTGCAGTCAAGCACTAATTTATAACAATGAAAAAAAAATGTCGATTTTACCCTTATCACACTTATTGTATATCTACACTTCTCTGTAGTAGTAAGTAGGTGATTGTTTTGTATTTTGTATTACTGTTCTACGCTGTGGATGATGTATCTACCCCCGGTTTGCCGCCGGGATCCCGATCCCGATTTCCGGCCATTGTAGGCGCGGGCTTGTGGACGCCGAGCAATGGATGGCTCGCCGTCGGACCGTCCGGTAACCGTCCGAACCGAGTCCAAGTCATCGACGGCGCGTACTGTTTCAGGCGCGCCTCAAGGAGATGTCAGCAACTGTAGGGGCCCAGCGGGGTCGAAGCCTACTGGGGCCAAGGGTCTGATTCTGAAAGGAAAATTGGGTCCCGGTACGAAAGGCAACGAAGGAACAGGAGTAGGGTTTTAAGTCAGTAAAAGTCTAACACTATCTCTCGCTCCGTCCAAGAGCGGGGGATGTCAAAGGATGATTTTTCCATTTTGTCTCCTTAAAATATAATTACTTTTTTATTTTAATAAATAACTCATTTTTTTCCATAAGTTACGTAATTTTAATATATTTTTAATGTAAAAGAAATACTTTATATTCAAGCTCTTATTTGCGACGCTAATTTATCAAAATTCAGGGGATGCGATTAGTGTTAAACAATATCTCCTACGCACTTGGCTAATATTCTTTGAGATTCAAAATAAAAAAAAAAACAAAATTCAAATATTTTTATTTCACGTAGTCCTACATGGGCACGTATAAAACGTCAGAAGCTAGTGCACGGTTCCAAATTGTTCGGATTGACCACTGTGATCGAAATTCTATCTGTGTTTATTTTTTTACAGTTATTTAATGCATTTTTATTTATTATTAAAATATAAAAATATTAAAAATATTAAAAAAAGGAAGTCCGCCGGTATCGTGAAAAGCTATAGGAGGTTAGGTTGCGAGCTATATCTCATCATCATCATCATCTTCCTGCCCTTGTCCCATCTTATTTGGGGTCGGCGCAACACGTTTTTTTCTTCCATTCTATTCTGTCAAAAGTCATACTATCACTAACTTCTTTTTCTTTCATATCACTGTTCACACAATCCATCCATCTTTTCTTTGGCCTCCCTCTCCCCCCATCCACATGTATACTCATAACTCTTTTAGTAACATGTGTTTCATCTCTCCTCTTTACATGACCATACCAAGACCAACGATTCCCCTTCAATGCGAGCTATATCTATGAGTACATAAAAAAAAAGTTGCATTCACAAATATGTAAGCACACGTCACCCAGACCCGAAACCACTTATAAGCCATACAAATATTTGTTCCTCGTGGGAATCGAAGCCGCAACACGTAGCGCAGCAGCTAGTCGCTCAATCATGGTGTCAACTGTACCGTCACTATTTATTGCTGGTTCTTTATCTGTGCAAAAAACACTTCGGTAGGTGGTCGGCGAACACTTTTGGCCATCAGCGATCCATTTTACGACCTAAACTGAACTGTTAAGGATGGAGCTATACAATGTGTTATTTTTGATATCTCATAACTCAAGGTTTATATTGTACAAGGAAAAATAATACTAAAATTCCTAGAATATGTGGTTCAAAAATGCATGGTTTCGAAGGTGTCATCAATCATAATAAATTTAGGTCAAAAATTTACACCCATATGACAAATATTTACTTTTGTGACGTTGCCAGTCATCGATGAAATCTAAAGTAATTAAAAAAAAAAAACAAATTACATATACACAAATAGTCATGAATTAATCAAATTGTTTTGTATGGATAATGAAAATAAACAAAAAGGAGATAATTGAAAAATAATTCATATGCCAGTTGATTCTTTGATATGGTCTCATTTATACCCTATAGTATTATACCCTATAGGATATAAAAAACACGTTGTATAGGGTGTAAAGGCTTCATCCTTTTTTCTTTTTTTCTCTTTCTTTTCTTTTTTTCTCTTCTTTCTTTATGAGAGTTAAGGAATAGACGGTGCACTGTGTTTGCGCACACATTTGTGCACTGTGGCTAATTTCTGTTAAGAGTCACCGTAATCGAAATATAGTTTTTCAGAAAATATTTATAAAAGATTCAATTGATCAAAATTGTTTTGCCAAATAATAAGTGGTAAATACAGAAAAGGAGTTTCGTCGGCATCTGTACCTACTAATGAAAAACATTGTAGCACAGGCACCAGCATCTTTCATAATAATAGATACTAAACCTTAATATATAAAAATCAATGCCACTTTTCTTTGTATTTTTATAACTCAAGAACGGGCTCACCTATCCAAACCAAATGTTTAGGCTTTGCTTGGACTGTTTAGTAGATGGTTTATGTGAAGTTTGCGCAAAATCGGTCGAGCGGCTCTTCATTTATCACATTTTTTGTAACAAATGAATTCAATAAATGGCGAATCATTTTGTTAAGTAGCAAAGTACGTACCGAGCCACTAGTATAAGTATAATTAACAAACACAAAACAAACAATACCGAGAAATACAGACTTCCGAAATTAAAGTTATTTTGATCCTTTTAGTGTTTTTTGCGTCAGTAGCTTTAGAGATGCTTTTTAATTAAGTGTGTTCGTTTTTTTTTGCCTTTTACTAATATTTAGCATACTTGTTTTGTTAGCTGGGAAATAATCCAACGACTTCTCCTACTCTTGGGTGGGGTGAGAGAGCGTGTCTGACTTTTACTGACTAAAACCCACTTTTATGTTTCTTCTTTGTCTTCGTTCCAGGGCCCCGGGGTTCTCTTTCACACTACCCATGACCCCGTTAGGCTTCGCCCCTGCTGGGCCCCTAAGGTTTTGCTGATATCTCTTTGAAGCGCGCGTGGAACACTAAGCGCCGTTGACGACTCGAGTTCAGTCCAGACGGTTACCGGACAGCCGGACGGCGAGCTACCCCTTGCTCGCCGTCCAAATATTTAGTATATTGCGAACCAATTTTGTTTTTGAGTTTGTTAGTGTCTAGTAGGCAAATGTTATTTAGGTAAGGTAGAAGACACGAGGTCATTACTTTAGTTTTCATCTGTACTTACTGTCATATTACTATATTACCGTCGCGTACAGCTGCACACAAAGAAATATTGTGGGAGTGAGTAAATGCACAGATTGCATTCTAACTCGTTCGAGATACCCACATTTTGTGTCTTTATTTTATTGTTTTTTTTTCTGTCTCTTGTTACACTTTTGTTTTATTTGTGTATTATTTTTTTTTACAAACACACTATCTTACACATATTTATTATAATTAACATAATACTATTTTAATGGTTTATATTATTTAAGTATACATCACCGACACATATATATTATAATCTAAAACTGTTTTGCGTCCGTTGCGTCACAACCACAGGTTCAGTTGAAAACCAGCGTCAGGCACTAGATGTCTGGTATTTATGCTGAACTGGACCTATTTTAGTGTTATATTATTGTTTTTGTGCCTTGTGCTGTACCAAATAAATTATTTTTCTTTCTTTCTTTCTTTTTCTTTCTTTACCTTGGAATATTTGTATTATGCTCCAATATGTATTTCAGATGTTCTAGGCACGTGTTTCTACTTATTATTCATTGTTCCGTCTCTCAACGCTTATTTTTTTATTAAATAAATGTAACTTGTCTTAGAGTGATGTTCTTATTTTTTCTACTGAGCCAGTAACACGTTAAAATCATCAATAAATCTCTTAGTTCGTCTAACCCAGTTGAATGGTTCATCATCATCTTCCTGCTCTCATCCCATTATGTTTTCCATATATGGAGTCGGCGCAACACGCTTTTTAACGAAACATGTTACAAAAAAAAAAAAGATTTGGCTACTTTTTTAAAGTCGGCAGCAAACCTGATACTAGGCCTCTTTGGTAATGCTTTTATTAGTGCATTAGCCACCAACATGCGGTGACTTAATTAAGGTGCTGTAGTATGCACGGTCTCAGAATGGTTCTTACAACATAGACAGCGAGTAATAGGATACTACTATTCTTTACGTCCGTCTGACACCATACAGTACCAGTATTGAATGATTTATTTATTAAACTAGCTTTTGCCCGCGACTTCGTCCACGTAGAAGTCGAAAATGGTTTTTTGAGATACGAAAATATAAAATACTAGCTGTTGCCCGCGACTTCGTCCGCGTTAAGTTCGTAAATCTGTAAAATCACTCTGTGCTTGCAATTCATTCCGAAAGCATCGCAATTATTTATTATACTTTAACATAAAACGGTTAAAGGTAAAAACGCAAATTACCTTCAGGAAATATGTTATGTACTCGTCCAGATCCAGATGTATGAACGTCAATAAATAGAAAGAGCATGTATGGGTCGTAGCAGTTGGAATTTCTGCCTACCCTAAGGGAAATGGCATTAGTGTATGTACGTTTCTGGTTTATATTCTGGTAAAACAACATTGTATGATTTAAACCCCTCGCCACAATGAGCCAACCACAGTCGCAGCGGTAATGCCTGTCTTTGAGAAGTGACTACAGAGGCGTCACGGCATTCTCTCTTTGTGCAGGAGTCACCGGATGTGGGTGTTTCGGAAGGTATCTGTATCGAATTCAGCGGGAAGAAACACTCGGGTTTCACTATTGTGCGGATCGCCTGGAGAATACGATGGAGCGCCGGTGCCGCCGTGTCCTCATGGAGGCGATTGGTGGAGAGAATGACAAATAGTAGCCTCCTTCAGTGAAGCACTCCGATCAAAGAAAGTGAGAAAACTATGAGGGATAGGACATCCTGACTCCTCAGCTGTCGCTGCAAGTAACGCTCCGGGTGTTGAAAGCCGAAAGGCAATTCCCAGCCATCGCAAACACGGGATTGCGGTGGTGCCGTCCGGCCGTCTGGTCAAAGCAATCCTGAATCGGCGGCACGTAGTATTCTAGCCACGACTCAAAGAGATGTCAGCAAATGGATAGGGTTCTCTGGAGCCGAGGACTGCTAGGGCCGCGAGATTATTCGAAACAGTTACCTCTCATAAGAATTTTCGCCTCAATAATGTTTCACTGACGATTTTAAGCAGTTAGACAGCTTTGATAGAGGTAAACGAAGGAGCATAATCGGAACACCGACCTTCAGCTGGAGAACGGAAACTGATAGTGCAATGCTTTAAGTGAATCCAAAAACTACCATCATCATCATCTATCTTCTTCCACAACAGTACTTATGAAGAATTTGCGAGAGCATGTTTGCATTGATTATCGCAGCTTGATCATTTCGGGTGTTAGAATTACTTCTTCATTTACCTAGGATATTTGTGTGTGTATTTAACTGACGTCCCCGTATATTAGACAAATGTTTTTTTCCATAGTAGGAACTACCCTATGAAGAGTCTCAAACTTATGAATGAATTTCGGCGAAATCTTGTGCACGTGTATCCCTGTTCAATCGAACTCGCATAATGATGGCCAAACCGAGAAATCACTGACGCCGATTGCCTCTATAAGGACACGATGAATATCCAAGATGAATAGACCTCCACCGCATGCTACACCGGGTCCTCTTGGCGATTCGCAAAATGGTAATATCAGGGTACTTCTAACCGAACCCGGAATAGAAATCGTTCAAAACCCCCACAACAGTCCTGAGCTTGTGTATCCATAAAACAATGAAATTACGGTAAACAAATGTAGCAGCCGATTAGTGTTATCCCTGAGACTGGCCTCCCTCAGAAGGTTGTTCCAGTGTTGGTCACCACTCACTGCAATGATGTAACGTCCAGATGTTGAAATAAGGCTGCAAAGAATCTGAGATACATCATACGTTGTCGAACTGTGATCAGAGAAACACATTCGATCCCGTTTTATATAAAGCAATGACTGCAAATAATAAAACACACAATTATTAAGCCGCAAAGTGCCATCATCCCGGAGGACACAGTGGAGCCTGCAGTGCAGATGTGCCCTGCATGGGCGGAGCACCGCCGTGTCCTCGTGTAGGCAATCGACGTCAGTGACCTCTCGCGCCAGTCTCTGGTTCGGGCTATGATCCAGAGCGAGGAGTAATGGCAGGCGTTCGCCTCCTTCTGCAAAGGAGGAGGCCGCACGCGTTAGGGAACGAACGTCCTCACGCCGAGCCGAGATTCCGACCCCGACACCCCACGGTAGACGCGGGCTTGCAGACGTCGAGCAATGGGTAGCTAGCGGTCCGGCCGTCAGGTAGTTGACCGGACCGAGCCCACTCGTCAACAGCGCGTAGTGATCCACGCGCTCCTCAAAGAGATATCGCAAAGGGCAACTGAAGGACACAGTTGTGGTTTTAGTCAGTAAAAGATTGACACGCCCTCCCACTCCAACCAGAGCGAGAGAAGTCATTGGATGATTTTGAAAGAAAATTTTGAAACCACTTGACACCACAATGCCATCTATCAAATTTAATATGAAGTTCAATTGTCATCATTATTTCTACTTTGAGTCTTTAGATGGCGTTGCGAGTATCTGAGTTGCGTGTGGTGTCATATTTCACTACTTGAAAATTGTTTGTATTTTATATGCGTTGTTTCATTGCGATGAAACAAAGCCTGTAATATATTAAGTTATACACAATTTTAATGTATAAAAGTTATCTACATCGATTTCTAAAATTTCGCGTGATACGCACACAACTAAAAATTTTCACAGATATATTACATGCGTAGATTTATAAAAAAATAAATTGTAAAAAAAAATCTTATTTACGATGAAAAAATAAAACAAAAATTTCGCCTAAGAGAGCCATATGGGATTCGAACAACCTTTACATTGCATGCAAGTCTAGATATGAAACCACTGCACTACGTTCTTCGTTGATTAGGCTTCAAAATAGACGTTCATATATAAACGTCATAATTGATTGCATGGCTCCTTATCGATGATAGCGTGATGATTTTCGTTTTAGAAGTTAAATTTGCAGCTAAATGGAATAATGTAATATTATAGTACGTGATTTTACTCGCCGCTGTGATTTTATTATGTGTTTTGATTAGTTTTTACAAAATATTTAGAAGATATCGAATAGAAATGTCAATTTTATTCTGAAAAAATGGTAAAAGTTATTTTATTACAAAAAAAATAAGCTAAAATAATGACAAAATTCTTAACTGTAGCTGGGAATCGAACTCGCGGCAGATGTCGTTCAATCCCTACATTTTGCATTATTGCTCACCCCCCATAGCAAATAGCGTGATAATTTATAGCCTATAAGTTGCCCTGGCCTATAAGGATTTTTTATGCAAAATTCGAAAAGCATCGGTTCAGTAGTTTAGGCGCCAATTAATACCATTGCAAAGTAATTTTACTGTTTTATTATATGTATAGATTATTTATTATCTTTGTCGTGTGTGATAGTCTGTTGAATTGTATGGCGAGCAATATTGTATCTTAATATAAAATGTTATAATATCTTAGCCGTGTGCAACGCCCCTTAGTGAACTCCACTGCGGGTGACGTAACCTATGAAAAACTTATTATTTGCGGTTGGTACAGTAATCGGCTCTAGGGATCAAACCGCAAAATTAAGTTTGTTTTTTATTGTATATACTTTTCCGGGATAAAAAGTAGCCAGTGTGGTGCCCAGGATATTAAAGAATAATTATACCAAGTTTCTTCGTAATCGAACCGGCAGTTTTTGCGTGATGCCTGAACAAACAGACAGACAGACAAAAAAATTTTTAATCACATTTTCGGTGTCGATCTAGTAACACGCCCTGCCATTTATTTTTTTGATATTTTTAATGTACAGAATTTTCACTACTCCACAAACACACACACAGATATTACAGATTTATTATAAGTATAGATACTTTATGCACACAAAAGTAAGGCTAAGAGGCGGACATTAAGTCCGCCTCTTAGCCTTAGGTATTTTCTACCAGTCAATCTATACATAACCAATCAATGATTATATCATGGAAAAGTTATTCAATATACTATAACGAAAGAAAAAACATACTATATAAGGGAGCCCAATTTTACAACAAATATCCTAATGACATAAAAGAGATCCAATCCTACACGTTATTCAAAAAAACCTTGAAACACCACATCTTGAAAGATTTTTCCCGTTTTAATTAAATTAAGAGAGAAGAAGAAAAGAGTCAATGTAAATTTCCGTAAATTAGAATCAATAAAATATATCTACATAATAAGAATAATCAAATCATTGGCTAAATAAAGCTACCGCATTCAAAGAAAAACTAATATATATTATAAAAAATAGATAAAAAACTGATGTAAAATTAACTAAACATAGATAAAAAAATTAGATACAACAAAAATATGTAATTGCTATCGACTTGCCATAAGAAACGATACGTAATGAGTTCCTAATACAACAAATATGTACATTTTTTTCTTGTTACCCTCATGACATTGTAGAATTTTTTATTTAGATAATTTAATGCTTACAAGTTTATTTGAGATTTAAGAATAACTTGTATTAATTTTATTCTTTTTGAGAAATAAATTTCTTAAACCGTATGTGGTTAGATGAATGGAGAATATTGTATTGAGGATTATCATTTCGTAAATAAATACGTGACGCTTTCGCCAATCATATTTTAATATAGAACGTGACACTGACCTGCAAAATGCAAAAAAAAACTTTCGAAAATTTGATTTTCGCGGGCTACCATTTCTAGCATTCACCTTAACATAAATTTGGAGTTTTGAAGTTCATTCATATTCCGTTTTATTAAATGATTTTTATCAATAAAATAAACAGTAGAAAAATAAATAACATAGAAAGAAATATAACTGATAACACAAAAACACTATCGTGTTATCGATCTAGTATTCAATGCGATAACCGTTACACATGCCAACTGCGATTTTAATGGCATTAAATAATCAACCTTATTTACACGGCGTTAAAACTAAATATTGCAAGCTTCAAATGACGGACGACGACATTGAAAAGCTTGACATCGAAGAATGAACGTTATTTGCAGAGAATTGAAGCTCGTTATAGCATGACGCACGCGCGATGATGACAGCTTTGGCAGGCGACGTGAAAACGCCCGTATACGCGCGAGCTGACAACAACGCCTAAATGTATCGACCTGCCCCACGCTAACCCTCCATTCCCCCGCGACACCTCGATTGCTTCCCACATTGCCAGTTTGTTACCGCATCGTGAGCGAATACGCGCGTTTAAGTCATGAATGAGCCAATAAGTTTTTGTGTCAAACGTTTAATTACTGAAATACAATCACGGCCAGTGATTTGGGATAGTAGAATCAAGGAATATAGTGATAGGTCCTTGAAAAAAGAAGCTTGGGAGGAACTATGTGCTGCGTTTGTACCGTGCTACCATGAGTCGTCAATTGGAGAGAAAAATGGCATAGGTAAATGTTTTTTCTTTTTACTTTACTTCGATTTCGCTCGCGATTGAATGGAGGTGCGAATTTTGTGGTGCGATAAATATAATATTTTTATAATGTTTATTGATTACATACATTTTATAATAGATACATAATAACATGCTTGGAGATTTCTATCGAAACAACAAAAAATATTTTTGATGTGAATAACTAAGTTCTATAAATAAATTAAATCGGTTTGCACTTACTAAAAAAAATACACTAATACCAAAAACCTTAAACAATACGTTAAAGTAGGTTAGAAAAAAAAAAGAAACAAATTAAATTTTGATAATTAGGTCGCTTTAGTCACAATTAGTGTTCCGTGGTTCCACGTGCACAATAACTTTTTTATTTGACCGTCAACACGGCACCCTTTCTCACCGGCCAGCCTACCGCGTCCGAAGTAGTCCGAAGTCCACAAAGGAATATCCGAATAAGCGAAGCGCGTGCGCGTGTGCCTCGCTTGACTGAATCACACTGAATTCTAAACGTGTTCAATTGTGAGGCCGTAGTTCTTATGTCGTTGGAATAAGGTTGTAGTATTTTTGTATTTTCTAGTGCTGTTTTGATATTGAATTTGAAAATTGTGTTGAGTAGTTCAATTTGAAGTTATGAGTAGGTAATTTTTTATGACAATTGTACAGCAAAAAATTTAATTATTTATTAAATTTGTTGTTACGTCATATTTTTTTTTTTGCGATATGGAATAAAGGTCGAGAGACTCCAATTTGGAATTCTACTCTTTACATAGGTAAGTTTGTACGGAACCCTCAGGGTGCGAGTCTGACTCACACTCCCCCAGTTTTTTACTATGTGTTTTTAACTGTTGTGTTGTGTCTGTCCTGAATAAAAGTATTTCTATTCTATTCTCTTCTCTACTCTAGACGAGACAAGTCTTTTAGAAAGAAAACTAATTTATTTTGTCACAACGCAAGGCACTTAAACAATATAATTATGTAAACATAAAACCAAGCAAAAGAGAAGAAAAAAAATATGTATACAATTTTATGCCTCACGGCTGCCCCAAAATAGGTCCAGTTCAGCATGATTGCCAGACAACAAGTGCCTGACACTGGTTTTCAACTGAACCTGAGGTTGTGACTTAACGGACGCAAAACAGTTTCGTAGTGTAATATATAGCTGTGATGCGTACATCAATAATATAATAATACATCATAATAGAATGTTGATAATTAGAGAAATAAGTAATACACAAATGGAACAAAAGAAAAAAAATATAGATGACAAGAAAAAAGTAAACAAATGTGGGTAAATCTCGAACGAGTTTGGATGCAATCACTCACATCCACCACACTAGCGCATTGTATGCAGCCGTCAATTGTCAATTTAATATATAATATTCCACAACTATCACACAACGCTGTCTAGTCCCAAACTAAGCAGAGCTTGTGTCATGGGTACTAGACCACTGATAAACATACTTATATATTTCTAAATTCGTACATACGTAGATAAATTATGCCCAGACACAGAACAAATAATCGTGCTCATCGCACAAACATTTGTTCTGGGTGGGAATCGAACCCACGACCTCCGGCATAGCAGTTAGGGCCACTGACCACTAGACCAACAGGCCAGTCATGATTTGCGGAACAGAGTGTAAAGTCCCGCAAACTTCCGTTGAAAAGGGAGGATCCTCCAGCCAGACGGGTGTTATGTCTGGCGGGCAGCTGCCCGATAGATGATTTCGGGCTATTCTATATGTTCTAATCATTGGCTACGACGTGAGACTACGACGCAGCTATACATTTCGCGCCTGCATCACTACACGAAGGTTGAGGAAGTCGTGGACTATTTGAAGGTGAAGACCAACTGGACTCTGAGGGTCGTAAGGTTGGAGGCGCACCACGACGTCAACTTCAAGTCGTTCGTGGTACGAGTTCCAACCCAACAGCTACAGACCTTCTTAAAAGAGGACTTCTGGCCGAAAGGTGTAGTTTAGTTAAATAAGCATTGTTTTTACAATATGTATTAGTGTATTATTATTTAAGATTATTTTATGTATTTTGTCTATGGGCCTCTGATGCCTGAAAATAAAATGATTATTATTATTATTATTATTAATCGCGCGGAGAACTTTGATTGCGCGATGCAGGATTAGTTCTTATGTGACGCTATAGATGTCGCTACAACCTCAAAAAAAGTTAGGTGGTAAGTTATATACAATTATAAAAGTGTCAGTGTTCGTTTCCGAGCTTCTCCAAAACGGTTTAGATCGGGCAACTCTAGGTACATTTCCTTACAACCGCTCTTACGTGATTATGATGATATTTGACATTTTTCTCTAGATATTTTGAATACACAGCTATCTTGTAGATAATTGACTGACCTGTTGGTGTAGTCAGTGGTCCTGACTGCTATGCCAGAGGTCGTGGGTTCAATTCCCACCCAGGACAAATGTTTGCCATGGGTAGTGTGAAAACAAAACCCGGGGCCCTGGAACGAAGGCGACGAAGGAACAGGAGTAGGTTTTTAGTCAGTAAAAGTGTAACACTATCTCTCGCTCCGCCCAAGAGCGGGATTTGTCATAAGATGATTTTCCCAACCAATAAAAAAAAAACCCAGGACAAATGTTTGTGTGATGAACACGATCATTTGTTCCGTGTCTGGGTTTAATTTATCTATTATTTATTTATTTATATAATAAACTTCATGCAACATAAAGTACAAAGGCGGACTTAATGCCTTAGGCATTATTTGTATGTATTTAAAAATATATAAGTATGTTTATTAGTTGTCTAGTACCCATAGCACAAGTTCTGCTTAGTTTGGGGCTAGAAGACGTTGTGTGATAGTTGTGGAATATAATTATTATTATTTCTTTATTTTTCTTATGTACATATAATCTACATTTTTAATTATTTTTTAGAAAAAAATATTTACAAAAAACATTAAAAAATATAAAAAAATAGTAGTCCTCCGGTGTCGGGAGCAGGGTCCAAACTACCGGTGGTAAGGGCTCCAGAGACAGGAACCTCCTCACTATGCGAGACGTATCTAAGAGTACTGCCTTCTGTATCCCCTAATTTCTATAGCCCCTTGATCCAGCCGCGCAACGACAGCTTCGACAGATGTTCACCGAAGCTTTTGGCTATAAGGCCATTGGCGGTCACGACAATCGGCACAATGACAGCCGAGTCTACATTCCACATGTCGACAACCTCGTGTGCTAAGTCAAGATATTTGATTTGTTTCTCTTTCTCAACTTTCACGAGATTCTCGTTATGTGGGATGGTGACATCGACTACCATTGCACGGCGCGATTATTATTATTAATAATTTTTTTTCTATTTTCCAGTCGCCTTACTACAGAGAAAATGGAAGAGCGTCAGAGATGCGTTCTTACGAGAACTGAAAAAGACAGTGGCAAAACCTCAACCCGGTATAAAATTTACAAAACCCTACGCATATTTCGATAATCTAATGTTCCTAAAACCCGTTTGTGAACTTAGGCCAAGAAAAGAAGATGACGAGAACAATTATAATAATAACACAGTGACCAGTGAATGTGAGGATAATGACGATAGCGATAATAATGAGAATAATTCTAGAAGTCATTTTATAGAAAATAAACCAGATTCTGGTCAACCCACACGAAAAAGGAGACGAATAGAAGACCCAGAAGATACTGTATTAAATATGCTAGCAGATCATATGAGACATAAAAGGAAAAGAGATGCCCATGAAGACCCTGACCGCCAGTTTCTGCTTTCATTACTACCTGACTTAAAAAGTATGGATCCAGGCGTAAAATTCGATTTAAAATATGAAATTATGAGTGTCATAAAAAGGTATAAGGAAGAAAATTTTAAAATGATTGCGGCTTACACCGAAAAATAATGCTTATTTTTTAATTATCCCACCAGCTGTACCCAAGCAGATTTTGTTTTAAAAAAACTGCAATTTGTAAGTTTGTTCAATGAAGAATTAAATAAATTCAGTTATTTTAAAAAGTAATTACTTTTATTATTTTTATCCAAGCTTCTGGTTACGATAACATCACGCCACCGTATTCCAAAGGGGTGGACAGATAGGTACGAGTAAGTACCTAAGCGGGCACATCCACGTTGTTGATTCTATAGAAAAAAAAATGGAAGACATGTTACTTCCACCAATCCACACTGGACCCACGTGATGGATTACGGCTCATTCCCTCTCCTAAATGAATGGCCTGCGTTCCAGCAGTGGAAAAATTAAAAGGCTGATTGTGCTGACAGATCAATGTTATGATTTTGGGTGTTTAGCGTATGTGAGAGAGTATAATTCCTAGTATTAAAGAAAGAATAATTTTTTGCCCAATAAAATAAATATATTGGTTCAGGATGTAGATCAGAGAAGGAATCTCCTCATCACATTAGAGTGGGTTACGAGCAATAAAGAAACTATTCTAGACCATGCAACTGATTATGATGTAAACTTTAGGTATTCAACTCACAACGAGCCGTGAAACAAGAGCCTATTACACTTCTCGATATCCAGACATTCTTCGTCTTTGTAGCGTCACAAGAAAAAGAGCAACTTACGCCAATGTCGTGTAAAGGAATGGAACAGAACGATGAGATGATGAAGATCACCATCAACGATTGCATCACTGTTTACCATCAAGTGAGAGCGTAGTCAAGCTCTAGCTTATATAAATTTTTAAAAAAAGATACATAGATAAACATAGACTAAGACTGTCTGAATAACGAGTGGTGTAATAAGCCCTAAAGTTCTTAAGCACTTCTCCACACGAATTTCAAATACCAAAAGGGCTCCCGGAGGTTTTTAGTGGATTCCAGCAGTCCATGAGGTTATCGTCTGCTTAACCAGACTAGCCTGTGGCGGCTTTCATAAATTAAAGCCTCCAGCCAGGGCTTACGAAAAACTTAAAAACTAAGCAACTATATGCTAAGGGTACTCCTTGTGGGGTACGGACCTCGGCTTAGAGCGTAGCCAGGAGAGGACAGCAAAGAACGGGCTGGATTGAACAAGGACTCTTGGGGTCTTAATTACCTCTTTCATAGCCGGACTCATTGCGAATGTCATGTCAGACTGTCAAAGCGTGAAATTGAAACGCTCCGTTTCATTATCAAATTGTCTTCCGTACTATTGACCACCACACTAGCGCATTGTATGCAGCCGTCAATTTTATCAATTAGATGATTTACCACCTCAAAAAAAAAGGTTGGTAGGTTATATGTGTCTCTTTGTTATGCCGAGTACGCGCCAGCCCCAATACCATTCTCAGAACGCTGGCTGATAGGTGGGATTCTCCAATCTTGGGGCGGTGGATACGACTATATGCGGTCAAATAGACATTCTCCAGGTTCGGTGGGTCTCACCCAGCCTAGAATAAGTACCTACCTATTTGTTTTTTTATGTTACTAACACTAGTTAATGAATATATTAGAGGAAGTTTGAAAGTGGCGCCAGTGACTGAAAAGTTGAAGGGGAATCGTTTGTCTTGGTATGGTCATGTAAAGAGGAGAGATGAAACACATGTTACTAAAAGAGTTATGAGTATACATGTGGATGGGTGGAGAGGGAGAGGAAGGCCAAAGAAAAGATGGATGGATTGTGTGAACAGTGATATGAAAGAAAAGGAAGTTAGTGATAGTATGACTTTTGACAGGATAGAATGGAAGAAAAAAACGTGTTGCGCCGACCCCAAATAAGATGGGACAAGGGCAGGAAGATGATGATGATGACTAGTTCTAATTTTAAATTGTTACTAACACGATATGGCAAGTTCCGAAATAAACGTTTTATTATTATTATTATATATAATTATAAAAGTGTCAGTGTTCGTTTCCAAACTCCTCCAAAACGGCTTAGATCGGCCAACTCTAGGTACATTTCCTTACAACCGCTCTTACGTGATTATGATGATATTAGACATTTTTCTCTAGATATTTTGGATACACAACTATCTTGTAGATAATTGACTGACCTGTTGGTGTAGTGGTCAGCGCTCTGACTGCTATGCCAGAGGTCGTGGGTTCGATTCCCACCCAGGACAAATATTTGTGTGATGAACACGATCATTTGTTCTGTGTCTGGGTGTAATTTATCTATTATATATATCGATGGCGAAGTGCCAATACCTTCTAACTGACATTTTTCGATAAAATTACTTTTAAGTGCTTATAATTTAAATGCGTGTTTCCGCATGTTTCGTAAAATATCCGAAACGGACATTTTGTTGCAACTGCATCAAATTAATTTGTGGAAACAAACACCTAACTAAACCAACGTGTCAATTTATAGTATTACTTCCTAACATTTTTTGGACAGATAATTTTGACTTCCCACAGTTAGGAGTTATTGGTACTTCACCGTCGATATGTATTTAGAAATATATAAGTATATTTATCAGTTGTCTCGTACCCATAGCACAAGCTGTGCTTAGTTTGGGGCTAGATGACGTTGTGTGATAGTTTTGGAATATTATTATTATTTCCTTTATTTTTTCAATATGCATATAAGTATATTTTTAAATATTTTTTTTAAAACAAAACTCATAAAAAAAAAAACATTTAAAAATATAAAAAATAGTAGCCCACCGGCATCGGGAACAGGGTCCAAGCTACCGGTGGTCAGGGCTCCTGAGAGAGAAATCTCCGAACAATACGCGCCGTGTCCAGAAGTACTGCCTTCTGAATCAAGCCCTTCCAACTGCCTAACGAGAGCCTCCTCAGATGTTGGTCGAGGCTCTTGGCAATTAAGCCATTGGCCGTCACGACTATCGGCACAATGACTGCTGTGTCCACTTCCCACATGTCGACAACCTCGCGAGCCAAGTCAAGATATTTGGTTTGTTTATCCTTCTCAGCTTTCACAAGGTTCTCGTCATGAGGGACCGCTATATCAACAATCACTATGTCAGGCTTATTGGCAACAATAGTCCTGTCAGTGATGATAGATCGATCCCAATACAACGTAATGATGCCATTCTCGAGAACTGGGTCGGGCACATACCTATAGTACGGTACTTCTGATTCAACAAGATTGTATTTAAGAGCAAGTTGCTGGTGGATAATCCTGGCTACGAGGTTGTGTCTATGCAAATAGTCTCCGTTAGCCAGACGAGAACACCCAGAAATAATGTGTCGGATTGATTCCCCGGGCCGGTGGCATGCCCGACAGATGTCAACCGTACCGTCCTTCACAATGTATTTCCGGTAGTTATTCGTCATCATAACTTCGTCGATTATCGCACAGACAAAACCTTCGGTTTCCCCGAAGAGATCACCAAAACGCAGCCAGGATACGGACGCTAAAAGATCTACATCAGGTCCATGTAAGGCCCGGTAAAAACGCCCGTGGAGCTCCTTGTTCTGCCATACTTCCTTGCGTTCATTAGTGTCCAGTATTACAGGCTTGCGCCAGTTCTCGTTAGCCAAGGAGAGCGGGGTGAGGCCCTTGTCCACCACTACCACATCTCGGTGCATCCCCACGTCAGTTTTAAGGAAGTATTCCCTGTGACTGCATACCTCACGGTTGTGCAGGGTCTTAGCATTTAAGAAACCACGACCCCCGCACTTCCGCGGGATATACAGCCTCATCACCGATGACCGTGGGTGATGCATCCGATTTGCGGTAAGCAGTGTCCGGACCCTCCTATCCAGGGCGTCTAGTTCTGTCTGAGTCCATTTGAGTATGCCGAAAGAGTACATCAGCACCAGCATGACCCAACCGTTGAAAGTGCGCACCTTGTTCCCGCCTGATAAAAGACTATTTAGTACCTTATTCAGGCGGCAAAAGAAGCGCTCCTTCATCGATTGTTTCACGTCAGCAGTATTGAAGCCTAACGCTTCCGACATACCCAAATACTTGTAAGTTTCAGTTGAGCAGAGGGATCTAAGGAATATGGAATCCGAGAGTTGGGTTCCCACGGATTCCATAATCTCCCCTCGCTTTACATGCATGACTGCACATTTGTCCACACCAAATTCCATCCTGATGGCACTACTGAAGGTAACTTCAGTAGCTCTATCAGTTGCAAGTTGTTGGGGGCAAAGAGTTTCAGATCGTCCATGTAACGAAGGTGAGATATGACCTGACCACCTCTTCTTAACCGGTAGCCTAAGCCTGAACCCTCCAGCAGTGTGCTGAGAGGTTTCAAGGCTAGGCAAAACCACAGTGGACTCAGACTGTCGCCTTGGAATATGCCACGCTCGATCCTTATCGGTTCGCTATTCTCCAAAATTTGTCGACATCCTGGATAATGAAGGACTGTCCTCCACTGCCCCATACACGACATCAGGAAGGTGCGCAGAGTTGCGTCAATTTTATACAGCTCCAGCACCCTCATGAGCCATGTATGCGGCACTGAATCATAGGCCTTCTTATAATCTATCCAACATGTCGACAGATCTCTTCGAGAACGACGAACCTGTTGGCTAATGGCAACATCAATGAGGAGCAGCTCCTTAGTACCGCGGGACCCGTTCCTACATCCATTCTGACAGGCAGACATGATAGAATTTGTCTCAATGTGAGTATTAATTTTGGCTCTCAGTATGGATGTAAGAACTTTATAGACCGTTGGTAAACATGTAATCGGTCTATAATTTTTAGGTTCCGCAGTACTACCTGATTTATGGAGCAGGTGGGTTATTCCCGTTGCAAAAAAACTGGGGCAGCGATCCTGACTCTAGGGCAGACTGGAATTGAGATGCCAAACGAGTGTGCGACCTTTGAAACCATTTAAGCCAGAAGTTGTGCAGCCCGTCCGGCCTTGGAGATTTACAAGCTACATCTAGGGGGCTGATGGTAATTGCCCCCATTTCTGGTATAAGATCGCACGCACGCTCGACCTCCCGAGTCCAGTCACCCTCGGTGTGACTGATAGGCACTGACCAGATGTTGCGCCAGAATGAACACATCGTGTCATCATCTGGTAAGCGTGTATCAGTCACACTATGGTCCGGTCGCTCCCAAGCCCTATAAACCCACCTTTCGTTGCTTTGGAACGTGCGATTCTGAGTGTACCGCTCCACTCGCCGCTTGTACCGTCGAATACGGTTTGCCCATGCATAGATCTTCTGCTTCAGGAAGTCGATACGCTCTGTGACGCGGGACAAATAATCTCGAGGACTAATATCAGTCCCTGAAAACGCCCGCCTCACAAAGCGCATCACCCTAGGGCGAGTGTTGCCCTCCCTGAAGCAGATAAGCTTGCCAATGAGTGCTCTAGCCTCACCGATACGACGCTCGATCCTGCACTGCCAAGCTGGTACAGCTGGTCGTGTAGCTTGATCACTATTCGGAAATTTAACGTGAGCTACACGACACGCCGCTGCAGCCGCACAGTATAAGATCGAGTGAGTATCGGCAAGGTCTTTGCTGCTATCAAAACAATTTAATAGCTGCGAATCTAGAGCACACACCAGCGCCTTATTTTTTTTATGCATGGGCAAACGAGGTAGACGAGGTCTAAGCTCAGGCGGTGTGGAGCGGTACTCTCGGAATGCATCCTCCAAAGCGCTTCTCAAACGTGCATTGCACTGGGTACTCACGGATATAGCCCCGTCATCATCATCCTCACCGACGTGGTCGGGTCGCGGTGATACACTGGGTTGCAGTTGCACGGCCGGTGGTGATACAGGTGAGACACGGCTATTCCGTGATTCTAGGCGCAGTCTATCAAGTACGGCATCATCCAACATACGGTTACGCTGGATGACCCGCACCTGATCCGATAAACGTTGGGCCGAAACGTTGACAGCTGGCTCAAGCACCTGAAACAGAGAGAGCATCCGATCACGTTACGCAGTCAGGCGATTTCCTCCCTCTGTAGCCCCAAAGTATGCGCGCATGACATTTTCATTCATTGATTGTGTCCAACGCATGCGCTGCACACTTCCACCGGTAGCGGGAACCCTATCAGAGGCCGGTGGGCCTCGAGGTCCCAAGCTGGCCGGAGGTTGGCCTCTTCCCCGTCGACGCGCAGGTGGTGGTGTCGTCGGCGGCGAGAAGTATTCGTCACTCGAGCTCGACGCAACTGCAGCGACCGGAATCACTGAACTCACGGCTGGCGTAGGTCCCGGCGGCTGCGAGGCGGAGCTGAGCGACGAACCCGAAGATGTTTATTATTATTATTATTATTTCTTTTTTTTTCTTATGTACATATAATAAACTTTTTTATATACACTTCTGGACACATCTATTGGCCCACCTTAGAGTTTAGGTTTCGATGGCCCCTACCGAAATATGATTGCTAGATTGAACAAAAACTGTTGATGCAGTTTTAAACCTGATACATTTTACCATCTTTTTCGATCGTATTGTTTTAAATTTGAATTCAGAATACCATACGACATGGAGCTACGCCTAACAAGTCGGATATGCGCCTTGTTAAAGGCAATTGATTTTTGAATAAAAAACATGTTTTATCAAATAAAGGTTTAATTTAATAACGCGTGTTGCCTCCATGGGCATCTACCACAGCTCTCATACGATTAGGCATAGAGTTTATCAACCGTTCTATGAAATTTTGAGGGATCATCTCCCATTCCTCTTCTATGGCAGTTTTCAACTCCTGCATCGTCTGGGCAACTGGCTGACGAGCCCTAACACGTCTTTTTAGCTCGTCCCACATGTGCTCAATGGGGTTCATGTCTGGGCTTCTGGCTGGCCAGTCCATAACTGTGATGTTCACATCCCGAAGATATTCCCTGACGATGCCGGCCGCATGGGCTCTTGCATTATCATGCATAAAAAGGAAATTTGGGCCCACATAGTCCGCGTATGGTATTACGTGAGGTTCTAAGCACTCACGAATGTACCTTTCAGAATTTAATGTTGGCAGCCGTGGTCCTGTAACAACCTCAAGTTGAGTTTTGCCGCTCGCGGATATACCGCCCCAGACAGTCCATGAGCCACCGCCATAAGCAACCCTCTCTTCAAAGCAGCATTGTGCGAAACGCTCTCCCTTTCGTCGGTAGACCTTCTTCCTTCCATCATTGCCATGTAACACAATTTTAGACTCATCAGAAAAGAGTACACGGCTCCAATCTTGCTGTCTCCAATTTAAATGACTGCGTGCGAAATGAAGGCGCGCTGTTCGGTGGGCTCGCGTTAGTTTGGGCCCATTAGCTGGCTTGTGTGGTACCATATCGCGTTCTTTTAACCTTCTCCGAACAGTTCGAGCGCTCACAGATACTCCGTGGAAGTCGCGAAGTTGGTTTTGTATCTCAATGGAGGTAAGGTGACGATTTCTCAAGCTGGTCGTCACGATGAATCGATCCTGTCTTTCAGTTGTGACCCGAGATCGTGGCCTTCCTTGGCGACGAACAAAGCCGCCAGTCTCTAGGTACCTCCGATAAACATTTCGGACCGCAGATCGACTTAAATTAAGTTGAGCACTCACGTTTCTTTGGCTGTGTCCGGCCTGAATAAGTGCCACAGCTTGGGCGGCGACTTCAGGTGAAGTATCCATAGATTATTGATAGAACCTCACCTTAATGTTAAGAATAAGTAATGTTTGTTGCAAAACCAAAGATATCAATCACTTTTCCAAGAATTAAATCCAAGTAAACCAGTAAAACCAAGTTTTCTTAGTATTCGATTGTTTGATATCAACAAACAGGCTCCAAATGGTCTTTTGTTTCTTTAAATTCTGTGTTCGAAATTGAAAAAAAGACTATTGAATGAAATTGTGAATGTGCCAGGTTCAAAACTGCATAAAAACTTTTTGCTCGACCCAATATAAAATTTTAGCTAGGACCAAACGAAACAGAAAATACAAGGTGGGCCAATAGATGTGTCCAGAAGTGTATTTCTTAGAAAAATTATTTACAAAAAACATTTAAAAATAAAAAAAATAGTAGTCCTCCGGTGTCGGGAGCAGGGTCCAAACTACCGGTGGTTAGGGCTCCAGAGACAGGAACCTCCTCACAATACGAGCCGTATCTAGGAGTACTGCCTTCTGTATCAACCCCTTGATCCAGCCACGCAATGACAGCTACGACAGATGGTCGTCGAAGCTTTTGGCTATAAGGCCATTGGCGGTCACGACAATCGGCACAATGACAGCCGAGTTTACATTCCACATGTCGACAACCTCGTGTGCTAAGTCAAGATATTTGATTTGTTTCTCTTTCTCAACTTTCACGAGATTCTCGTCATGTGGGATGGTGACATCGACTATAATTGCAAGGCGCAATTATTATTAATATTAATTTATTTTTCTATTTTCCAGTCGCCTTACTACAGAGAAAATGGAAGAGCGTCAGAGATGCGTTCTTACGAGAACTGAAAAAGACAGTGGCAAAACCTCAACCCGGTATAAAGTTTACAAAACCCTACGCATATTTCGATAATCTAATGTTCCTAAAACCCGTTTGTGAACTTAGGCCAAGAAAAGACGATGACGAGAACAATTATAATAATAACACAGTGTCCAGTGAATGTGAGGATAATGACGATAGCGATAATAATGAGAATAATTCTAGAAGTCATTTTATAGAAAATAAACCAGATTCTGGTCAACCCACACGAAAAAGGAGACGGGTAGAAGACCCAGAAGATACTGTATTAAATATGCTAGCAGATCACATGAGACATAAAAGGAAAAGAGATGCCCATGAAGACCCTGACCGCCAGTTTCTGCTTTCTTTACTACCTGACTTAAAAAGTATGGATCCAGGCGTAAAATTTGATTTAAAATATGACTTTATGAGTGTCATAAAAAGGTATAAGGAAGAAAATTTTAAAATGATTGCGGCTTACACCGAAAAATAATGCTTATTTTTTAATTATCCCACCAGCTGTACCCAAGCAGATTTTGTTTTAAAAAAACTGCAATTTGTAAGTTTGTTCAATGAAGAATTAAATAAATTCAGTTATTTTAAAAAGTAATTACTTTTATTATTTTTATCCAAGCTTCTGGTTACGATAACATCACGCCACCGTATTCCAAAGGGGTGGACAGATAGGTACGAGTAAGTACCTAAGCGGGCACATCCACGTTGTTGATTCTATAGAAAAAAAAATCGAAGACATGTGACTTCCACCAATCCACACTGGACCCACGTGATGGATTACGGCTCATTCCCTCTCCTAAATGAATGGCCTGCGTTCCAGCAGTGGAAAAATTAAAAGGCTGATTGTGCTGAAAGATCAATATTATGATTCTGGGTGTTTAGCGTATGTGAGAGAGTATAATTCCTAGTATTAAAGAAAGAATAATTTTTTGCCCAATAAAATAAATATATTGGTTCAGGATGTAGATCAGAGAAGGAATCTCCTCATCACATTAGAGTGGGTTACGAGCAATAAAGAAACTATTCTAGACCATGCAACTGATTATGATGTAAACTTTAGGTATTCAACTCACAACGAGCCGTGAAACAAGAGCCTATTACACTTCTCGATATCCAGACATTCTTCGTCTTTGTAGCGTCACAAGAAAAAGAGCAACTTACGCCAATGTCGTGTAAAGGAATGGAACAGAACGATGAGATGATGAAGATCACCATCAACGATTGCATCACTGTTTACCATCAAGTGAGAGCGTAGTCAAGCTCTAGCTTATATAAATTTTTAAAAAAAGATACATAGATAAACATAGACTAAGACTGTCTGAATAACGAGTGGTGTAATAAGCCCTAAAGTTCTTAAGCACTTCTCCACACGAATTTCAAATACCAAAAGGGCTCCCGGAGGTTTTTAGTGGATTCCAGCAGTCCATGAGGTTATCGTCTGCTTAACCAGACTAGCCTGTGGCGGCTTTCATAAATTAAAGCCTCCAGCCAGGGCTTACGAAAAACTTAAAAACTAAGCAACTATATGCTAAGGGTACTCCTTGTGGGGTACGGACCTCGGCTTAGAGCGTAGCCAGGAGAGGACAGCAAAGAACGGGCTGGATTGAACAAGGACTCTTGGGGTCTTAATTACCTCTTTCATAGCCGGACTCATTGCGAATGTCATGTCAGACTGTCAAAGCGTGAAATTGAAACGCTACGTTTCATTATCAAGTTGTCTTCCGTACTATTGACATCACCGATAAATAAATAAATAACAAAGCAGACAGCAAGATACGGGCTAGATTGAACAAGGACTCTTGGGGTCTTAATTACCTCTTTTATAGCCGGACTCATTGCGAATGTTATGTCAGACTGTCAAAGCGTTAAATTGAAACGCTATGGTTCATTATCAAGTTGTCTTCCGTACTATTGACATCACCGATAAATAAATAAATAAATAACAAAAGCTGGTATAAAAGAGTTCCACATTTTGGCACCACAGTTTACTGTTATCAAATAACAAAACCCCTGTACTTCACCCTCACCCATCAAAGGCCAACCATGTCCCGAGTGAATGTGTCCAGTGATATCAAAATAAGTAATAGCTAGCTTCATACAATATGTGGGTGGCATAACAACGACTTAGAAAAGTGCAGCGTCACAAAGGCACTCAGATCCTACTCTTATGTCGAGTGAGAAATTTTATTTTTGTGTGACGTCTTTAGGGTGTGGTGTGGGGCATAAGCTGTAGCGAGTGAGATAGAGAATTGGTATTAATGTCAAAGTTGGTGGGGACAGACTGGACGGTTGTCGTAGCCTTATTTCTGTAGGTTGATCGTATGAAATAGAAGCCTATTTGTATGTTGTTCGTTGATTTTTATTCTTGATGATAGATAACTAGTACCAGCATCCTATTTGCAAAACACACATCTTTCGTCGTCAATTTATCAGTCTACTTGTCTATATTAATTTATTGCGTTAACATGTTGACGAATTTTTAAAACGGTTTTAAAGCGATGTGTAATGTTATGTTGACAAGAAATGTTGTTAAGAAGCTTTACACCAAGAGACCTTCTGTAATGCGGTAGCAAGTCAAAATCTAAGGATAATAACCTTGTAAAATTTTGGTAGTAGTTTTCAATTTCCTACATTTCAGTTTTTATCAGTCATTAACGCAGACATCTACTAAAAAAATAATTAAAAATATGCAGTCGTCAGTTAATAACTTGCACCATACTTAAAGCACAACTTTAATTTTATAGATCAAAAGACAGACGCGGTGTCTTGGTTTTAGACATACAACAATATGCGCTGATGACGCATGCGCCAGATAGACGGTACGTTTTGTAGGAAATAAGGACTGGCGTTAAAATAGTGAGCCAAAGTACTTGGTAGGGTTATTAAACCATTTTTCATTCCTGTGGATATTAAGAATGTAGAAAAAAAAAAACATATATTTTCTGGAAGGCGGTTACAGTTATTTTCATCAAATGCTTTCTGTCAGTGGCTTCATCGTGAAAATTTGTTTAATAATTTGTTTATTTTTCTCACCACAATATCACAGCAATTACAAAACTAAGACAATGACAATAATTGGGTTCATACTGTGGGAGACTGGTGCCTAAGGTAGGCTTTTAGCCTGTATTTCAGGTCACCAGGTCTTCCCCTCTTTTGGATGTGATTACAATATTGCATCTTCATTAATCTCTCTCAGACATATTCTATACAAGTTTTGTAAATATTGTGCTTTGTTGTTTGTGTGTGTTTGTGTGCATGTGTATGTATGTTCGTTCATTTGCGTGGTACCACTACTCCGAGATATAAAATATTTATTTTGTCTCAGTATAATTAAGCTGTTGAAGCCAATTCGAAACTTTCTTTCATTCTAAATCCTATTTAGATGATCTCCATAGGAGACGACCAATTTGGAACCGTGCACTAGCTTCTGACGTTTTATAAGTGCTCATGTAAGCCTATGTGAAATAAAAAAACATTTACTTTTTAAGGTTTTTTTTTTACTGTAATCCTTGCCATCCGTCACTTAATATTCAATATGAGGAATAATATGAAAAAAATGGACATCCATTTTTTTTTTTAATATTAGTCCTCATATTTTTTTTATTATTTCGTTCGATATTGCTTTTAGTAAGGAGTGGAATTCCCTGCCGGAGTGTACTATGTTTCTTGATACTACAAACTAAGAGTCTTTAAACAAGAGTAATTAGATTAATTCTATCAGTGCCCCATCGTCGACCACATCATCGAATACCATCATGTGATATACCCGTGATTATTCGTGAGCCAATTAAAAATAATAAGTAATAAAAAGAGTTGACCGAATTATTTATGTAACACTAACTTCTGCCTTGTGTGGCTTCGCCCGCGTGATAGTAGATTTAGGATACACCCTTTAGACCTCCGTTGTTCCTTTTTTCATTGAATTTTGCAAAATCTTTTCTTGCTCTTTGTATATGTCACCGTAAATTGTAAATACCATACCGGGCAATGAGTAGCTCGCCGTCCGACCGTCCGGTAACCGCCCGGTCCGAGCCCAAGTCGTCGACGGTGCGTACGCTCACGCGCCTCAAGAATATGTAAGCAAGCCGTAGAGGCCCAGCAGTTTTCACGATCTATACGAGGCCAATAACAGAGCCATAGAGGTTGTCAAATACTGGTCAGAAAAAAATTAGTTAGAGTACATCGGCACGAAAAGAAGAAAAAGAAGCCAGCCCAGCAGGGTCGAAGCCTACTGGGGCCAAAGATCTGCTTCTGAAAGGAAGACTCTGCCTTGGTATGAAAGGCAACGAAGGAACAGGAGTGGGTTTTTATTCAGTAAAAGTCTGAAACAAAAAGAGCGTGGATGCAGCATGTCATTGGATGATTTTCCCACCGAAAAAATGGACTTCATATACATTATATATATAAAAGGAACCTTTGAGGCTAAGGTTTAGACTGGGCGGTTATGAGTCAGTGAGATAGTCAGGACTTTGCCTTTTATAAACATATAGATAGAACAAGTTATCGATAATCGTTGTATTAAATTAAAACTAACTTTGGCACCAACTTGTTACTACTCGTATTACTTAGACTTAAATAAACTTTGACTTTGTCTCAGACTTATCAGATTATAAAGTTGTCTAATATATCACTTGAAGACGACATAATAAATAGTCCTCGTGAAGTCGTGACAGACACCGACTATTTGTTATAAGTCTCATTTTGAGCTTAGGACTTGGTCCACTGGTTTCTGTTAAAGTTTAGACTGACAGGTCGACAGGTCAGACACATTATAATATGCACGCAAGTGTGATAGTGTTCCAACGTTGGAATTGCTAAAGTTTCAAAACATTGAATGCTAAGAATTTCAAGGAGACAAACTCCGTTATCACCATACATCATCAGCTTATATGAGGGATATCGTTGCTGGCGTCTATATTTATCAAGTGCCCATATACGAGATATTTCGTAGGTACGTATGCACCGACAATATTACTACACTAGGCGACTAGTAATTTAAATAAAATCAAAATGCTAAACAAAAAAAAAAAAAATTGATAATTATAACTTAACTTAAATAATTTTATGATTTTGGATACTTATCATGAATTTTATTGTATTGTATTTTTAATTTTTGACTATATGAATTTTATTTTATTGTATTTTAATTTATTTCATTTTTATCTGACATTTATTAGTATTGTGTAAAATTTGTTAAAGTTTTATGGTATAAATGAATTGAATTAATAATACTTAATATGATTTTAATGGAATAATTATGTATATTTTAAAATTAATTTAAAATATAGTATTTACGAAAAAAAGAGGCACATCAGCCTTCGCCCACGTCTAAATTCATCCACGCTACGCCCCTGGTTCGGATGAAGTAGCACTTATAAATTCACAAAGGATCCCTTTTAATGCAAGGGCACTTTTTCATGCTTTTTTAATCGAACAAACCCCTAACTCTTATCACCAAACGTTGAAACATAAATCTCGAAATGCAGATAGAAGTTGCAGCCAACTTTAAGGTCCGGTTCCACTATCACGCCAAAGCGATTACGTTTTATACTCCTCATAACACCATACGTGGTTAGATACACGTGCGACCTAATTATTATTTAACCATCGTCAGATGTCTTTAATGGGAGACGAGTAAGGCATGACCGCCATTAGGTAGGGTGGCCATGCGGTGGGTACGGATTTATGTAAAATCATAATCGAGACAATATCGGTTGTCATTAATACGGGTAAACATATGGTATCTGTTGACTTGGGTATAAATGTTTGTCCAATTAATATTATTTTATAGCGACATCTATGACACCATAAGGACTAAAAACTACGAAATCCTGTGTCGTGCCGTTTGAGCATATATATGGAAAAGTCCGAAATCATCTATGGGGTAGTTGCCCGGATCAGACATAACATCCGTCTGGTCGGAGGATCCACCCTTTTCGATGAAGGTTTGAGGGACAATACACCCTGTACCTATAAAACTCTCGGCTATGAACGTCAGCGCAGCCTACGTGCAGCACTACATCGTGACGTCATCATCATTTTCTCAAAGTTTTGAGCCACAAACCATACAGCCAGCACCCAACCCAGCTTTAAAGGATATCCTGACTACCAGCATGCCTACCGGGTCATCAGATCACCCTCAGCCTCATCAGCGATCTTGGCTAAGCACACTGCACCTTCAGCCAGTCACGAAGAACCTCTCCTAGTCGACGTCAGCAGTCAAGCCACTACGTCCCACAGCACCACTCCAACCTACTGGAGCCAGCTGACACCACACTTCGAACGATGCCTGATCTCTTAGCTCCTGCGGGATTATTCGTAAGAGTGACCGCAACCCAGAAAAAGGCATCTGAAGGAATACAGGTGAGTTTCAGTTAATAATAGGCGGCTGCCACAATAGCTTTTTGTGCACTTACACCAGCACCATGGAAAACCTTTGCGAGGCCATCGCTAATGCGGTCACCGTTGTTGAATTTTAGTTAGAAATAAGATAAAATATCTATCAAGAATTAAAAGAAGAATATTATGTTTGTGATAAAGGAAGAAAAAAACGTGTTAAAAACGTATCCAAGCTATTTCTATCGATTTCAGGTTGCTTGGAGCAAGATATAAAAAAACACAGTATCCACTTTTATACATTAATAATTAAAAGCTTTGAAATACGGCACTATGAGTTTTTGCTGGAAAAAATCATGATAGATTATTAATTCATCCTGAACAATTATTGTTAAATGAAATAACGATTGAAAACAAGTTTATATATTAATGAAATCCCTCAGTAATATACAAACTGGTTTTCAAAAATGATTTCCAGGAAAATGTTTCAAAAGTATAACATACATCAAACAATTATTTTATGTAAATAGATTTTAGACCTTACTATGTGTTCAAAATAATTGCATAACTTCATATTTGCACCAAGTGCAATCACTGCGGAATGTTGTCGCACCAGTCCACCAGTTGTATATTTTTAAGATTTTTTTTTCTTGGCGTACAATTTAAAATATACAAATAGAGATAACAAAACAAAAAAGCACACTGGCTCATTATTTCGAAGCCATTTAAATTACCGCTGTTCACAGCACAAAAAACAAAAAACTAAATCCCATCTCACCAATCGCACATGGTTACACTACAATTAACCCGTTCCATGCCTGTCGCATGCTTAAATACTAATGTTACTGTTATAACCCTACGTATTCGTAACCCTTGTGCCGCCGTGTTTTGTGTAAATTACTTACTGGACCCGTCCGATATGATCTGGGACGACCGCAGACGACAAATAGTTAAGTAGAGTAACATTTGGAGGTTAAAAGGGGGAATCAAAAGTAATTGGCTCGTTTATGCAGCTGGATTATGGTCTAGATCTGTGGGTGAAGAAAGGAGGGTGGAAATGTGGGATGAAGTTTTAGAGACATATATAATTGTGCTGAAGTTAATGTAGATATGAAAAATTATTTTTTTTTGTGTCGATGGTCTCAAATTAATTTTTTCGGACCGGTATTTGGAACCTGTAAAGCTCTGTTCTGGCCTTGTATAAACCCTGAAAAGTGCAGAAGGTTGTACAATATGGGTAGTATAGCAGGTGACGCATGTACTGTGTTAGATATGGGTCGAGGAAGCCCCAGATGGCCAGATTGCTTTTGCAGCGATTAACCTAGGTCCGCATTCCAGTTTGGCCACTGTAGTTCACGTTCAGGTGAGAAATGTTCTGATGGGGTGATGAGGACGAGTTTTGTGTATCTGCTAATATAAAAGATTCAAATTCATTTTTATACTGACTAACACAACTTGGGAGTACTTCATGAAAATAAAGCTTATTTTAAAATTCGAAAATAAAAAAAACTGGGTTCTAATTTACTGAAGTACAAATAAAATTGATATAATGTAAGTATTTTAAATTCTGAAATCATATTCATAGGAGGTCGACTCCTACAGATGTCAGTCGTAATTCCATTATGAATTATGATACATAATATCTAGAAAAATAATTTATCTACGAATTACGCACGAGCTTTATTTACATAATAGATAGTGTTATGAAACATATACCTAGACTGGCCTGTTGGTCTAGTGGTTAGTGACCCTGACTGCTATGCCGAAGGTCGTGGATTCGATTCCCACCCAGGCAAATGTTTGTGTGATGAGCACGATCGTTTGTTCTGTCTAGGTGTAATTTATCTATAATATGTATGTATTTAGAAATATATAAGTATGTTTATCAGTTGTCTAGTACTCATAACACAAGCTCTCGTTAGCTTGGGACTAGACGGCGTAGTGTGGTAGTTGTGGAATATTATTGTTACGTGTTTATTTATAATGGAAGGCCTCTGTCTAATAGTTTTGCAAATATTCTACGTGCCTTGAGCCTGTTGTTGTTAGGGAACTTCTTTATCTCACAATGTCGTATGTCAAGACAAACTAAATAACAAAAGGCAGGCCCTACAAGGGTGGATGCTGCAGGTGTAAACGGCGCAAACATAATGGAATTATTTATTTGAGTTATTTGGGGTTGAATCACAAGGGCGATGGGATGGGGTGCTACGACAGGAAACCTCCACGAGTGTCCGCGGGCTGTAGTTCCCTTATGGATACGTCCGGAGCGAAGGCCAGTCCGCGGGACGGTGCACCCTGGGAGGCGGCCAACGACTCCCCTTGGGTACTTCTGCCTAAGGGGTCTCGATTTTCGCCTGCGAATATCCTGTCCGAAGGAACTCTTCAACGCGTGTCCCTCTGCTATAGCAGAAGGCACAGTGGCGAAGTAAGAGCGGGCTCGGTGTGCACTTACCCTGCCACCGGGCAGGCAGGAGGAAGACTTGCTCCTCCTTCTGCTACCGTTAGTCTCGTAGCCCCAGAGATTGTCCAAGGTCATGTTTCTGACTTTTGATGGGGGTCGAGGGTCCTGGCTTAACCGCCTGGGCCGCGAGGAAGACAACCTCTATAAAAAATTACCCCAAACTTCCAAGCGGCGGCGCACCGTTAGGGAGGTTGTTAGCTTGACTAATGGGTAGCTTAATTAGTCTCTACTGCGAACCACTGAATTTGAGCCGGTACAGAATGTTTTTTTACTCGTGGGAACAAAAATGGACAAACCAATTTTTTTTTATAAAACCCCAAACGACGAGGAGACGGAGAGCGATGCGCAGTCGGAGTCCGATGCGGCATCCAGAGGGAGCTCGAAGGGCTCGAAGGACGACAAAGCAGAGGGAGACTCCGGAAGGAACGGAAGTTACTACCGGAAGCGCTCCAAACCGGGGGACGACTGGACGTTCTCTGAGGGTGAGAAGGGCTCGGCCCCAAAAATCTCCACCAGCAGCCGCGGTGTGGGCCGAGCGTGAGGAAGGGGGAGGGGGCTCACTGCCCAAGAGTCCGCCCAGCGAACTGAAAGGCTCGCCGCGGAGGGACGCCACCCCAGAGTGACCAGCGCTGAGGCTGACCCCTCCGGGCTATCTGGCAGTGAGCCAGACACCGGAGGCGACTCGGCCATCGATGAGGCGCTGGAGAGGCTGGAGCTAGTCCTTGCATCTGGCTTGGCTAACGTAGCCAAAAAAAGGGAGAAGTCCTCCAAGAGGAGTGCTATCTCCCAGGCCAGGACTTCTCTCCAGGAAGTGGTGGACCCTATCCGCAGGGGGCTTGCCAAGCTTCGGGCTGACAACGCTCGGCTCCGAAAGGCCTCGGGCCAGCAAGAGCTGCCAAAGGGCGACTCTTGCAAACTGGCAGAGGGGCGTGATTGGGGGCAGGAGCAGAGTCAGCCCAAGTCCCAGCCCGAGCCGGAGAACCAGCTGCTGACGCTGGTGCAGCGGGAGCTGGCTGCCTTTCAGCAGCAGCTGCAAGAGCAGCAGCAGCAATTCCAGCTGCGGATCCAGCAACAGCTGTCCCTGCTGGAGGGCATTGTGCTGCGCCCCCCACTTGCGGCCTCCGGCCAGCGAAAGGCGGCGTCGTATGCTGCCGTCACTGCGGCTAAGGTTGCTGCGCCCAAGCAGGGTCCATCGGGGCATGCCAGGCGCGGGACCGTACTACCGGTGTCCGCGGGGTCAGCCCCTTTGGTCAGAGGACAGCAGCAGGGGAAGCCAGCCGCTGCTGCTGCCCCCCCTAAGAGGGGTCCAACGGCGCTGGCCACGAAGGCGGTGGAAGCTCCTGCCGTGGCGGCAAGCAGGCGGCCTATGCCGCCTCCCCCGCCTACCGAATCTCCGGCCGAAGCCGAATGGCAGGTGGCTGGAGCTAAGGAAAGGGCGGGTCGGGCGGCTCGGGCCGCCAAGAAACGAGAGCGACGGCGGCAGCGGAAAAGGAGGGCCATTGAAGCCAGGTGTCGCACCCCGGATTCTACGGCTGTAGTGATCACGCTGCAGCCGGCTGCGGAGAAAAAGGGTGCGACCTACGGTGAGGTCATCCGGAAGGCGAGGCGGGCGGTGAACCTGGCCGAGCTCGGAATCACCGGGGGCTTCCGGATGCGGCATACCGCGACCGGGGGCTTCCGGATGCGGCATACCGCGACCGGTGCCCTTATGCTGGAGGTCCCTGGGACGAACAGCGGCCCCACCGCTGATGCCCTGGCCGAGAACATCAGAGCGTCCTTGGATGCGGAGGAGGCCCGAGTGTCCAGGCCCACAAAGTGCGTTGACATACGCATTATGGGCCTGGACGACTCCGTGTCGGTAGATGAGGTTGTGGCCGCCGTCGCCAGGACGGGGGGGTGCCTTACCAACCAGGTTCGGGCAGGCGCCATCCGCGCTGATGGCACGGGCATGGGGGCAGTAACGGTGAGCTGCCCCGTGTCAGCGGCCAGGAACATCACCGGTGAGGGTCGACGGCTTTTGGTGGGCTGGGTCTCCGCACGGGTGAAGCTGCTGGAGCCCAGACCCCTGCGTTGCTATCGCTGCCACGTGGGGCACCACGTGGGGGCCTGTTGCGCAGCGGAGGTGGATCGCAGTGACCGCTGCTTTCAGTGCGGTCAACCCGGTCACAAGGCCGTCACTTGCAGTGCAGCGCCGCACTGCTACGCATGTGCGGCGGCAGGCAAGCCGGCCGAACACCGGGCTGGGGGCAGGTCTTGCGATCCCCCCGCCAAAGCCAAGGCCAAGGTCCCGAGGCCCATCCCGGCGAATATGCTCGCCGCTGCGGCTGCCAAGTTGACAGTCGCCGCTATCGCTTCCGCAGACGCCGCCGCCGCAACCACCACAGCAGGGCCCTTACGAGGGGCCCGGGAGGAGACTGTAATGGATGACCAATAACGGCTCCATTACGTCTCCTCCAGGCGAATATCAACCACTGCGCCCCCGCTCAGGATCTGTTGCTCCAGAGCATGGCGCAGTGGTCGATAAACATCGCCGTAGTCTCCGAGCCGTACTACGTCCTGCCCAGGGCCGACTGGGTGCAGGACCTGAACGGCTCGGTGACCTTAATTTCGTCGGCAGCCGCCGGTACCCCGTCCCTCGAAACCGTCTCGAGGGGGCGGGGTTGCGTAGCAGCACGGTTCGGGGATATTGTAGTGGCAGGCGTCTACCTATCCCCGAACAGAACTCTCGCCGATCTCCATATCTCCCTTATGGAGCTGAATGTCGTCGTCGCTAGGTTTGGTTCCCTCCCCGTGGTCGTGTGCGGGGACTTCAATGCCAAGAACTTGGCTTGGGGTTCCCGGTTCACGAACCAGCGGGGTCGGATGGTGGAGGACTGGGCTCTGGAGACAGGCCTGGTCGTCCTAAACCGGGGTTCTGTTCCCACGTGTGTGCGGATGCGGGGCGATTCGGTGGTGGACATTTCGTTCGCCAGTCCCGCTCTGGCACCGCGTGTCGTCGACTGGCGCGTCATGGAGGGGGTGGAGACGTAATCAGACCATCGATACATCCGGTTTGACCTCTCCACCCAGTCTTCAACCGCGCCGGTCCAACAGACCCCGTGTGGTCCGCGTTGGGCACTGAAACAGCTGGACCGGGAGCTCCTCCTGGAAGCCGCGATGGTACAGGCCTGGGTGCAAACACCGGACAGGCCTGTCGACATCGACGTCGAGGCAAAGTGGTTCCGGGAGGCCATGTCGCAAATCTGCGACGTGGCAATGCCCCGAGTCCGGCCAGGACGTGCCCGGCGCCAGGTGTACTGATGGTCGCCAGAGATCGCAGCACTGCGTAGCGCGTGCAATGCCGCGCGGCGCCAGTACGCCCGGCATCGCAGACGCCGCATCCGTCCACCGGATGCTGTGGCCAGAGAGGCGGAGCTGTACGAGAGATACAGAGAGGCGAGACGCACCCTCCGAACAGAGATAAAGCGGGCGAAACTAGAGGCCCGCAACGTGTGGCTAGAGACTCTGAACAGAGACCCATGGGGGCGCCCCTACAAGGTGGTGCGAGAAAAGCTCCGCCCCTGGGCTCCCCCGCTGACGCAGAGTCTCCGGCCCCAGCTTGTGGAGGGTGTGGTTAGCGCTCTGTTCCCCGCGCGAGGGGAACACTCTCCCCCGCCTATGGCTCCGCCAGCTGCGGAGTCCAACGTGGACCACGACGGCGACGACGACGACATTGCTCCAGAGGTGACCGAGTTAGAGATGCGAGTGGCGGTTCGTAGGCTTAGTGCCAAGAATACCGCCCCAGGACCCGATGGCCTGCCTGGAAAGGCCTGGGTTCTGGCCATGGAGGAACTCGGGCCTCGACTAAGAGGGCTCTTTAGCGCATGTATGGAGAGGGGCCATTTCCCACTTCGCTGGAAGACAGGGAAATTGGTTCTCATTGCGAAGCCAGGGCGCCCTGCAGACTCACCGTCCGCGTACCGGCCCATCGTGCTGCTCGACGAGGTGGGCAAGCTCTTTGAAAGAGTAATTGCAGACCGCCTCGTCGCGCACCTAACACGGGTGGGGCCGGATCTTTCTGACGGCCAGTTCGGCTTTCGCAGGGCGCGCTCTACGGTGGACGCCATCATGCGCGTGCGAGTCCTCACGACGGGGGATGCGGTGTCCCAGGGCAGGTGTGTCTTGGTGGTGTCTTTGGACATCGCCAACGCCTTCAATTCTCTGCCCTGGAGTAGCATTAGGAGGGCACTCCGGTATCACCGGGTGCCTGACTACCTCTGTTGTGTTGTCGAGGCTTACCTGTCGGACAGGTACATTATTTACCCTGGTCACCTGGGTGAGTGGAAACGGCGAGAGATGTCGTGCGGTGTTCCGCAGGGATCGGTACTAGGGCCACCCCTGTGGAACATCGGGTACGATTACGTGCTGCGCGGCGGTCTCCCTGACGGGGTCAGCGTAGTCTGCTACGCAGATGATACGCTGGTGTTGGCACAGGGAGAGTCGTACCAGGCGGCGGTCGAACTAGTGACACGCGGGGTTGCGACAGTCGTGGAGAGGATCCAAGAGTTGGGACTTGAGGTGGCATTGCACAAGTCCGAGGCCATGTGCTTCCACGGCCCCCGGAACGCGCCACCAACGGGGTCCCAACTAACGGTAGGAGGAGTTCACATCGGCGTCGAGTCGACGATGAAGTACCTTGGACTCGTCCTCGACAGCCGATGGAATTTCGAGGAGCATTTCCGACGTCTGGCTCCCAAACTGGATCGTGCTGGGGCTGCCCTCAAGCGGCTCCTTCCCAACCTAGGGGGTCTAGACGCCTCCTGCCGGAGGCTCTATGCAGGAATTGTGCGGTCCATGGCCCTTTATGGGGCGCCGGTATGGGCGCCGTCGCTACGAAAGCGTCCGGCAGCCAGGCTGAATGCAAGCCAGAGGGTCATGGCCATCCGGATGGTGCGGGGATACCGCACAATTTCCTGCGAAGCAGCGAGCCTCCTTGCCGGCCAACCACCACTTGATTTGGAGGCAACAGTCCTTGCACGCATGCACGATCTGCGCATGGAGATGCAACGCCGGGGCGAAACTCCGCTGCCGCGCCAAGTCGCGGCATGGCGGAAAGACTTCCGGCGGGATCTCATGGTGGAATGGCAACAGCGACTGTCGCAACCCAGTGCTGGGCACGCCATAATTATGGCGATAAGACCCCTCTTTGAGGAGTGGCTGGAAAGACCTCACGGCGTCCTCACCTTCCGCATGACGCAGGTCCTCACCGGACATGGCAAGTTCGGGAGGTTCCTGCACCGGATTCGTGCGGAAGAAACGCCCGGGTGCCGCCATTGTGTGGACCGCCCGGAGGACACGGTGGAGCATACGGTAGAGGTGTGCCCCGCCTGGGCAGAGCACCGCCGTGTCGTCGCGGGGGCGATCGGCGGCAGCGATCTCTCGCGCCGGGCCTTGGTACAGGCCATGGTCCGGAGCGAGGAGGAGTGGCAGGCGGTTGCCTCCTTCTGCGAAGCAGTAATGCTAGCAAAGGAGGCGGCCGATCGCGTGAGGCAAAGGTCCTCACGCCCCAATCGCCGCCGGGATTCCGATCCCGATTTCCGGCCACCGTAGGCGCGGGCTTGCAGACACCGAGCAATGGGTGGCTCGCCGTCTGACCGTCCGGTAACCGTCCGGACCGAGCCCAAGTCGTCGACGGCGCGTTTTGTTCCAAGCGCGCCTCAAGGAGATGTCAGCAAATCGTAGGGGCCCAGCAGGGTCGAAGCCTACTGGGGCCCTGGGTAGTGTGAAAGCGGAACGCCCCGGGGCCCTGGGACGAAGGCAACGAAGGAACAGGAGTGGGTTTTTAGTCAGTAAGAGTCTGACACTATCTCCCGTTCCGCCCAAGAGCGGGGATGTCATAAGGAACATTTTCCCACCCAAAAAAAAAAAAAAAAAAGGGCGATAGGGTCCAAATGCTCTTCGAGTTTTTCATGAAATCAGCAAGCAGTTAGTTGATTCTTCATGTAGCCAGAGGGCTGGTTTTTATTTCAGGACAAAGACATTCTATTTTTAATATGAAATTTAATTATTATCTTTTTTTTTGTTTTTATCATTTTAACAATATTCATGGCAAGTTCAATAAATACTTTTATTTTATTTTTAAATTGACATTTACTTTTATCTTATTTTTGACATTAAACAATATTAACGGACATTTCAATTATTGCATTATTTTGACATTTTAACGATATTCATGGACATTTAAATGATTTTTTACTGACATTTTACAGTGATAGCAGGTATTGTTATATAACTTCTGTTGTAACATTATTATGACATTTTTAATTATGCTATGATTTGGAAATTTGTATCCTGTATTAATATTTGCACACCACAAGTTGTGGTAGAATCTAAATGGCCCTCATTTAAATTAAGATCATACTATTTTGTACACCTGCATTCTGGCAAATAAATAAATTATTGTTATTGTTATTAAAGAATTAACATTGCCATTTAACGCTGCCAGTGTTCACCGCACTTTTTCCATTGACAGCAATGTGGACAAATTTTAAGATCCCAATGGGTTCTTTACCTCTTCTTTTTATGCGCTTAAACATTATTTTTTTGTTATTAGCTTGTTTATGCTTTTACTTTGTAATTGAATTGTCTGTATTTATCTGTAATTTTATTAATACTAATATTTATGGATAGTTACAGAGTGCTATAAGGTTTGGGGAAGTCCAAAGGTACTCTGAATTGACTGTTGTCAAATTAATAATATCACACTATATTAAAGGCGAAAGCTTGAAAACTGAAACTGTAAGTGTAATTGTACTGCTGTGCTTGATACTATATACTAACGTATACAGTTTGTATCTTCTTTACGCGCGAACGATAGATTGGATTTGGATATAATTTGGCACACGCGTATTTGACAGTAAAACGGTGGATACTAATAAAAATTGGCAAGTGCGAGTCGAACTCGCGCCCTGAGGGTTCCGTACAAACTTACCTATGTAAACGGTTCATTTCCCGAATGGAGTCTCAAAGATTTTTCCAAATCGCATTTTTTTTTGTTGTAATGTAACAACAAATTCACACCTGTCCTATAAGACCTTGCTTTATACAAAATTTCAGGATTCTGATTCAATGGGAAGTACCCTATGAATTTTGATTTCCTCGAGTGTCGAAATATATGTTTTTTGAGACATAAACAGCCGTATCTTTTTTTACGTTAACTTAGAAATTTGATTTTTTCACAGCTTCAAGAAACTGCAAACTTGAGTATACGGTTTTAATTTCAACTCAATACCTTTACGCGTTCTCGAGATAAAGGGTCTTGACCGACAGACAGACGGACGGACAACATAGTGAACCTATAAGGGTTCCGTTTTTTTCCTTTTGAGGTACAGAATCCTAAAAAGTAAAATAACTTGTTTACTGGTTAACCCACTAGTTACTTTTTTTTAGTGTAGGAAATCTTCCAGGATTTCCTTCACCCTGGGGCGACGGAGGGGTGAACCACTGCGATGTTCTCACTTATTTGCTTCTGGAACAGTGCGTGCGAAGTAGCTTCAGTCGGTAGGACGCCAAAACCTCGCTCAATCTACCACCAAGACCTAAAGTAGACCTGACCTGCGCAGTATGATCGGTCTCTGCACCATTCTCACCCTGCGACATTTTACAGTAACCACACTAGCTCTGCAGGTAATTTAGGTAAAGGGTAATAATCCCTAGACTTTACAGTCATTTGGGTAATTACTCGACCTAGGATACTAATGGATTTGGGGTTACAGCTAGATAAACGATTATAACGTGATCACTGGTACGTTGAATTACTGAAACGTTGGATAAATGAAACTGTGAATTAAACTAGAATTGTATAATTCTGAGAGTGAAATGGTATTTGAAATATTGCGTTCACGTTAATGTTATTACATGTGTACTATGCGATTCAAATATGAATAGGATTGACTTAACGCCATGTTGTGACGTCATAACTGTCAAATCGAATAAGGTAGGATGAGCAAAAAGTAATTGACATACATTGAAAGCTAGCCCTTCGTTGGAAGTTTTCAGGGGAAGAAATAAGGAACCTTTTCTGTCAAAATGACCCATAAATGTGTATGTTTATAGGTATTTATTTATTGTATATATTATGTTTATGTATAGTGTGCTGTGTGTACACGTATCTGTTTAGTGTATTTTTGGTTTAAATTGGATTTAATTTAAGTATTTAATATTTTTTTTGTTGTACTTTTATAGTTCATCAAATGTAAAATTTCTTTCTCACTCATATGGTTTGCTGTAAGAAAACCCAGTTGTGGGTTAAGCTCGCCTATCTACATCAACTGTCCTATTTCTATTGTCTGTATAAAATTATTTGTACACTAAAGAATACAGAATAATTTTTAAATTACATTTATTTACAAATAATTTACAAAAAGAGTTTGATCAGAATCCAGTACTTCAATTCTTATTTGAATCATAGGTATTGTACTAGCTTGAGGCCCGCAGTTTTATGTAAGGTAATGTACCTTTGTTTTATGAAAGGTCGAAGTATTTTTGAGTCTACTTAATATTTGACTGCACACTAGTTCTAAAAAAAAACACAGCAGCCCTGTAACGCAAAGATCAACTGAAGAAACACAGCTGGGTTAATAATACCCAGGTGTGTTGACTAATGACAGTAAAAAACCGACACTTCCCTTTCGCACACAGAGCGGGAAAAGTTTTTCGATGATTTACCTCGACACTTAGCTCCATCGTTGACCACAACATCGTTTACCATCAGCTGGTATCCCAGCTGATGCTAAACGATGTTGTAGTGTAATTACTAGTGATAGTACATCTTCTCTGCTATCTTTTTGTGCTTCACCTGACGGTAACCAGAGGCTTACCATCAGGTGGGATCGCAGTCACGCACTGGTTCATATCAATTTAAAAAAAAATGCAGGCAAAGCTGTGGGCAAAAGCTAGTTAACTATATACATAAGGACACCTGGACCAAATCTTCTTTGTCAAAAAAGACAATTTAGCCTTACTTTAGTCCAAAATAAACGTGCTAACCATCAGGTGGGATCGCAGTCAGGCACTGGTTTATATCAATTTAAAAAAAATGCAGGCAAAACCATGGGCCAAAGCTAGTTAACTATATACATAAGGACACCTGGACCAAATCTTCTTTGTCAAAAAAGCCAATTTAGCCTTACTTTAGTCCAAAATAAGCGTCTTCATTATCTTCATCTAGATTCAGTTTAATCAAATTACCTAGTTTCAAAGTAAAATTACCTAGTTTACTATTCAATTACGCCATAAACTGACACCATGAATGAGGGTCACGACTTTATTTAATGCTGGAATTAAAGCGTAAATCCAAAGTCGTAAATCTGCCCTTAATCTATTAGATTAAGATGGGAACTATGTACAGTATGTTTTGAAGAAACATTGCTGTGGTGAGCAGGCTTTGAAGAATATCTTATCCGTTCATCAAGGGCTATCCACAAATTACTCCACCTGTTCTGGTTTGTAAGTTTAGTGACGTCACTTTGCAATATCTAGGTGTCAGACTTTTACTGACTAAATACCCACTCCTGTTTCTTCGTTGCCTTTCGTACCGGGGTCGAGTCTTCCTTTCAGAATCAGACCTTGTGATAGCTAGGTTAGTGTTGCAACAGAACTATGCTTCCGCTTTCGCTTCTGCAGGAGTTCAGCAAAAGTTTTTTCACTTCCTTTTTCGTTTATGGTTCCACAAACTTTATAACATAACTATTAACAGAAGAATGCAACCAGGAGTACGGGGGTGGGAGGCCGTAGACGAATGGCGTGGAGGGGAGGATTTTTTTTTGTCCATTCTGCGCATTACCGCGCCCCGTGAAGTTGAGCGTAAGAGCGTAAATTTGTTGTTGTTTTCTTATGTTTATAAGTAAAGTTCAAAATACTTAAATTAAACAAATCTTAAAAAAAAAAAAAAAAGTATTTTCCTTCATAGTATTAACACTTCCGCTTTCGGTTCCGCTTCCGCTTCCGCTAAGATTTACTTTTGAAATCTGTTTTCGTTTTTGATTCCGTTAAGACACTTCCGTTGCATCACTAATCTAGGTACTTACTTAGATCTAAGTATTTAAATGTGGATATTGAATTATTTCCAATTCTATGTGTATGTTGAGAGCAGTGGTGGCCAAGTAGTAACGGTCCCGACTTACGAGTGGTAGGTCGTGGGTTCAAACCCAGCCAGGCGCATTAGTTTGTGTAATTTATTTCATCACCACTACTCTCAAAACGGTGAAGGAAAACATCGTAAGGAAACCGGCTTGTCCTAGAACCAAAAATTTGAAGACATGTGACATTCACCAACCCGCACTGGGCCTGCGTGGTGGACGGCGCATTACGGCCCATTTCCTCTCGTAGAGAGGAGGCCTGAGTCCTAGCAGTGGGAACATTATAAGGCCAATTATGCTATGCTATCTGTATGAATATAAAGTTTATTTATTTATTTTATAATTTATGTACACACGAATAAAGAAAGAAGATACATTCTGATAAAAATTGTACAAAGGTACTGCTTATTTCCAATAAGAAATTTCTTCCAGCAGACCTGCGAAAGGAGAAATAAAAAGAAAAGTAGACAATAGTGTGTAGAACTAATTGAAGAAGAGAATGTGAAATCTTAAATTAAAATAATAAATACTTATATACTATACATACTATACTATATATACCTTTACTAAAAATAAATACATAATGTATATACATATATAATTAACACAATAGAGAGGAAAGATAGTGCTCTTTTACTTTGGATTTGAAAAGCAAAATTGTTTTCAAATCTCGAATGCTAGGCGGAAGAGAGTTCCACAACCTTACTGCATTAAATTGTTTTGTTTAAATTGTTTTCGAAATCGAATTTAGGAACTACTTTTTTAATTCAATCAATTCTAGATGTAAGATTGCAGAATTTTTGATATGTAACGCGTGACGTCAAAAATTCTGAGAGGTGCCTGAACCCAACGAATCAGTTCTGCCACCCGGTGAACGTCATTTTAGAAAACCCTCTTAGGAAGCGCATGGTTTAATTAAAATAAAATGCTTTAAATCTGAGTAAGATACTGGCTTGTTTTTAATCAGTCATTTTGACATTCATTGTTCTTCATATATAATACGTTGGTTTGACTAGATCCGCACTGCTCTTAACTCAACGTATCAATGCCCTTCACACCGCCAGAGACAGAAACAGATGGAGGAATATCATTCAAGGAAAAGTGATGAAGTAGGGTGATCACGACCATCAGCATTGAGGAATACGACGGAAGGATGAGGGAAGGTTCTTCATAAAAGAACACAAAATAGTATATTGGACCTAATACTAAAACGTTTTTTTTTTTTTAGGTGGGAAAACATCCAACGATTTTAATATTAATAATTCATAATTATTTTCAATAATTATTATTTAATAATAAATTATCATTTATTTTTTTTATTTTTTTACATTTACAGTAATTTATAATTTAAAGTTAATTTTAAGCAAATTCTGTTAATTTACTTTAGATAATTTCGGAATCATTGTCCATTTTGGACCAACTGCGAATTGGACTAACTGCAAATTGGATATATTTTTGAAAACTGGACCAATCGCGAATTGGACCAATCGCGCCTAAAAGCTAGAGTGGAATGAGGGAGCAATTCAAACTTTTACTGTCTAAAACTCACCTATTTCATTTAGTTGCTTTTTAAGTTCTAGGGCCAGGGCCGCTCTTTCAATAAATCTCAAAGCCCAACACTGAAACAGTATGGTTTATTCGATCATCCATTTTACTTTTATTAATATCAATCTAAAAAAAAAAAAAACGCTTAGACGCTAAACAATAAGCTCTTAAAAGTACATTTAATTTTAACTTCATACGGGAACAGTTGGTAGTGTGAACGAGGCATGTGGCGCTCGCTAGTGTTACCAACTTTGCGAGACAAAAAGTTGGTAGAAAAAAGTGTGGTGCGGACAGCAACGTAAAACTCGTTCTGATGGTCAATGGGGACGGATGGTGAGTGATACAGATCTGGCGTTAGGTAGAATAAGGTTGGAAATACTGTTTGATATAGTGAAGATTTTGATAGTTATTTTAGTCATCATCAACGTCATCATTTCAGCCGAAAGACGTATACTGTTTGACATAGGCCATAGGCAACGACCGGCCTTTGCATCTCACATCCATCAGATTCCCACGACCCTCAGTTCACCGCCCAGGTCATCGGTCCACCTTGTGGGAGGCCTTCCAACACTGCGTCTTCCGCTACGTGGTCGCCACTCCAGAACCTTTCGGCTCCATCGACTATCCGTTCTGCGAGCAATGTGAGCTGCCCCTGTTATTTTAGTATTCATAAATTATTGGATTATTGTATTTTTATTGTATTGTAAAACAACAGAACCGAATAAAAAAATATCTTTTACCAGTAGAACGCTACTTTATCACTGAGTAATGTACTTATACAAGATATTTTCTTCTTTGACGCGGGCGAAGCCTACTTATAAAGCGAGATATAGACGTGTTCTAAAGAGATCTTAAAATTATTTATTTTTGGCATATTTAAAACGCCACCTTTTTAAAGTTTATAATTGTCGGATGACGTAGCGTTGGAAGGCCTCCTACAAGGTGGACCGATGACATGGTAACGGTTGCGGGAGTACGATGGATGCGAGACGCTCAGGACCGTTCATTGTGGCAGCATTCGGGGGCGGCCTATGTCCAGCAGTGGAAGTCTTTCGGATGAAATGACGATGATGATGATTGTCGAATGTCCTAGTTTCAGCAGTGGAAATGAGTCAAGTCAAAAGTTTTTTATTTCACATAGGCCTACATGGGCACTTATATAACGTCAGAAGCTAGTGCACGGTTCCAAATTGGTCGTTTCCTATGGAGAAAAACCTGTAAGAAACTCCATGGTTACTCTTTTAATTCGTATAATTACATAACACACAAACACGCAATCGATTGCTTTCATAATGTGAACAGCAATGTGTTTTGCGTGTTTCATGTTGTCAAGCCGATTAAACATATGAAGCAATGTATCAGGGATCGGGCTTGCGGATGGCGAGCAATACAAAGCTCGCCGTCCGACCGTCGGGTAACCGTCCGAACCGAGCCCAAGTCGTCAACGGTGCGTAGTGTTCCACGCGCGCCTCAAGGAGATGTCAGCAAACCGTAAGGGCCCAGCAGGGTCGAAGCCTACTGGGGCTATGGGTGATGTGAAAGAGAACTCCGGGGCCCTGGAACGAAGGCAAAGAAGGAACATAAGTTTTTAGTTTTTACATAGGGTTTTAGTCAGTTAAAGTCTTATATGCTCTCTCGCCATTAGTTGTGCCATGTCATTAGATTTTTGAACAGATTTCACACCAAAAAAAAAATCTAAGATTTATTTTAATTTACAATGTGAATTAATTTGTTGCGTAATTAGGCTGTTGGATATTTATATATATTGAATGATAAGTTGATGATATAAATTTAAAAAAAAAAAGCGTTGCAGATTGACAAGTAGTTTTTTTTATTGACTTTTGTACGTTTTATTTTATTTATATTGTGTGATACTGGTGACTGCTGCCAAATAAATGTTATTTTCTTTCTAGTATCAGGCGTTTCTCACAGATCCTCCGTCAATATAGGCACAAACCATTCCCTGTCTCCACGGTCTGAGACTCCACCATCTTTGCCCCACGTCCAGCTTATGCATGGCTGTAAAATTTAACGATTCACGATAAAGTACCGGAACTAAGTCCGAGCGCCCACTGTGGGTAATGACTTGACGGGCATGTGCGCCCGCGTTTACTATAAACTTGGCCGTCCACTGCCACAAACAGAGAATGGACAATAGTTAAATCACTAACGAGAACCACCTGCCTAATAATATCCTGCTTTGTCTGGACTCTCTAGATTTCAGATCAAACAAAATAGACTAGAGTGATACTGTAGAAAGAGGTGCGTTCGTGTGTGCGTGCGCGCTCGCGTCGGACGTGTTTATTGTTCTTGAGATGGTGAGGGGTGTGGAACACAGCTCGACGTGTTTCAACAACCACCATTGAAGATGTTCGTCAGAAGCAGCAATAAGCGACTGAAGTCGATAAAGTAGTGCGCTTCACCATCAACGATTGTGTACCATCAGCCCCCCAAGCCAAGTTGCGATCTTTTCGTTCGCGTCGAACGCCTTGAGTAGGCAACGCCTCCTATTCCTTTGTTCTGACGTCATCTCAACGCTCAGTCACGTGGTCAGAACAAAGTAATCGCAGGCGTGGCCTACTCGAGGTGTTCGACGCAAACGAAACGATCGTAACTTGGCTAGAGGGGCAGGTCGGATTGCAGTCGAGCTTTAGTTTATATAATCATTAAAAAAATATATATATAAGCGACATCGATTGTCGAAATCCGATTTGTTTTTAAATATTATAAGCTAGTGCTTGACTGCGATCCAATCTGATGATAAGCAGTGATGCAATCGATGAAGAAAATTGAGATTGATGAACGCTAACGAAATATCTTGTGGTGAATCTTTCAGCCGAAAGACGTCCACCGCTGCGCATATGCCTTTGGGAAGCTTCGTCACAACAACTGAGACACGTAGGGTCTCGCATCCATCTAATTCTTCAGATAGATTTTTACATTGTACATAACCAAGTTATATTAAAATATCAGAAATTAAACACATTACAACATTTTTTGGGGGACCACGTACCGGAAGACGCAGCGTTGGAAAGCCTCTCACAAGTTGAACCATTGACCTGGTGAGGGTCGCAGGAATCCGATGGATGCGAGACGCACAGGACCAGTCATTATGGTGACACTTGGAGGAGGCATATGGCATCGTCAGCGACGTTTGAGGACACACAAGTGGATGGCTTCCATGCCATAATCCGTAAGTGGGTGGCATCGCTGATGCGCAGGGTGAGGGACAGTTCCAACAGGTACCTGAGGGTAATTGCTTGTAAATTGGATAGTCCTTTATGGAGGCAGTGGATACAAATCCATTTTAAAAATAAATCAATACAATATGTTTTAGAGTAAGTTTGTACAAACATTTATCCTTGGGTTTCTTTTTTATGTATTTTTACTAACACCATATGGGCACTAGTCTGAAAATAAAGATATAGAATTGAATTGAATATGTCCAACAGTGGACATCTTTCGACTGAAATGATGATGATGATGATAAACAATATTTCTACTCAACTTCTGAGGCGCGTTTATATAAATGTTAAAGTTCGCTTCAAAGAGTGCCAGAGACGCGAAAGAGGACACTTAAATAATGTTATTTTCAAGAAATAATTTTCCCATATCTTTACTTTCTAATTTTGTAATTTAACACTTTGCATTCAATATATTTGTATTTTTATGCTTAAATAAAAGTTAGTTTTTCTTGAGACACCTTGCAGTTTATATAAGGCTTTTTCTATCTCTGTCTGGTATAAAAACTTTTCGTTTGTATCTAATCAAAATATATATCCCCATAGTATGAGCGCATGATACATATCGCCTTCATTTCAGTAAAGAGTGGAGCTAAGTACACTTGCGTAGCTTAGCCCTGAGTTGCTGTGGAGAGACGCCTTTAAGATATGACCAGCTATAGGATTTTAGTGGTGTCCTTTTTATTCCTGTTTTTACGTTTCAACGTAAGGGTTTCTTTCATTGGTCCTTGTGTGCGGTTTTTTTGCTGAATTTTAGGTTAAGAATGTGGTGGTGATTGCGATTTTTTGCAGTAAAGGTATTAGAAATTAGGAAAGAAACAGAATTTCAAAGTGGGAATAAAATTTTACTATTTTACTACAATTCTTACTATCTACTGTTAGTAGTTTTGCCCGAGTTTAAGTGTAGAAGTAACCCTAGAGAACATAATTCCGGATACCGTTCAGCCGTTCGAGCGTGAGGAAATGATAAACATCGCCTTTTTAATATTAGTGTGATCGCCATTGATCGCCTCGAGTCGGCCACGTCTCCTATTCCTTTGTTCTGACCATGTGACTGAGCTTTGAGATGACGTCAGAATAAAGGAATCGGAGGCGTGGCCTACTCGAGGCGATCGACGAAAAGAGAATCGAAATGAAACAGTTGTAACTTGGCTGGGCTGGGCTCCAAAATGTGCAGACAAGACGACTGTCGATGCCGAAAGTTGCCACTGATGATACTGTGGAAGTGGCAAAGTACTTTTTATTTAGCCTATACCTTTTCTGCTAGGTAAAGGCTTCCCCCTAATCTTTTCAGGGACTTTTCTCGAGCGCCCTGGAACCAGGCCTTGCGGTTGGCACCTAGGTCGTCTCAAAACCTCTTTTGAAAAGTATTGTGACAATCAACTATGACTATACCCACCATCGACACGAAGGTAAAAAGTTTTTTTTTTTAATTAAATATTGTCCTACACAATGAATTACTCATATATATTAAGAAACATGTAAACTCGCAAACACAAGGCACTTACATCCGGAACAACTTAGGCCATAAAAATATTTTTTCCGTATGGGAATGAAATCCGCGACACCCACTTGCAGCAGTGGCCAATTGCTTAACCACTTTGCCAATCATGCCGTATTATTTGTAGTTCTTCACCTAGAGATTGTTGCCCATCAATCCAGATATGCACTGCATTGCGTAGTGGTGGCCCAGTGGTATCGGCTCCAACTGAAAAGTTGTACGTAACGGATTCAAAACCAGCCAGACGCATTACTTTGATTTAATTTATCACCACTGCTCTTCAAACAGTGAAAGAAAGCAATGTGAGGAAACCGGCATATCATAGAACCAAAAATTCGAAAATGTATAACATCTAGTAACCCGCACGGCGCCCACGTGCTGGATTACAGCCCATTCTCTTTCCTAGAAAGAAGTCTTATAATATTCCCACAGCTGGGACTCAGCCCAGCTGTGGGAATATTATAAGACTTGCATGACTTGATTCCGCCATCTCCTTTCTACCATCGGACAACCCGACGAACAGCAAGTATCCACCCTTACGTTGTTGAAACTTCAACGGTCCGGACTAAGCGTTTCGCTTCGTCGTTTATACCGCGTACATCGAAGGACTGGAACAATTTGCCTGCTGCTGTCTTCCCGTCCAACTATAATTTAGGTGTCTTCAAGGCTAGAGTGAATAGGCTCTTAATAAACTAGTGCGCCTGACCATCAATGATTGCATCTCCGCTTACCATCAGGTGGGATCGCAGTCAAGCACTGGTTTATATCAATTAAAAAAAAAAGACTGTCTATGATTTTGACGAGTCTAGACTAGCTGAACTATCACACCTACCTATAAGCTAGCTAGATTAATGTGTCTACCCTTTTTCAATTTACATTGGAAGGTAAACAGGGTACAGCCAATCAATATTGCAAACATTGAGTATTTATTGAGCAATACCTATAGGACTGATCAAAGGGGAAAGGGTTAGACGAGAGACATAATAGATTCATATGTGGGTGCTCAAGCCGTGCGCTTGGTATTTTTTTTTTAACAAATTTTCTATTAGCACTAAAGGGTTACATTAGTTTGTATTTAATGGTAGTATATGTATATATTACCGCATATAAATCTCACCTTTGAGAATTTAAACTAAATTATATTATAGTCATAGGTAGCTGTCATAGTAGTTTATTGGTAAGGGACGCTACACCAGTAAACTAAATAATTTGTTTCTTCTAATCACTTGTTGACTATAATGTAGGTACCTATTATTCTGTAATATTCTACACTAATATTATAAAGAGGTGAATTTTGTTTTCTTGTTTGTAGGCGGTAATCTCTGAAGTACTGGTCCGATTACAAATTTTTGTCACCGATAAGTAGCTGCTATATTCTTAAGTGACATAGGCTACATTTTATGTACGCGGGCGAACCCGCGGGCAAAAGCTAGAACATTAGAGTCAGCAATTAGTGATTAATAATAAGATGATAAAAAAAAATCGTACCAATTAAAGAAAATACAAGAAACAAACACCGTGAAGAAACCGGCATGTCCTAGAACCAAAAATTCGGAGATGTGACATTTACTAATCCGCACTAGGCCCGCGTGGTGGATTACGGCCCATTCCCTCTCCTAGAGAGAGGAGGCCTGAGTCCCAGCAGTGGGAACATTAAAAGGCTGATTATGCTATGCTTATATAGCATAAGCAAGCAAGAAACAAATACACAGAAGTCAAATCACACATAAAGATAAATTAAAAGTCACAATAAATTACAGTCCTACTTAAGCATTCATGTCAAAGTTTGGATCATCTTAAATTCGTCAAAGAAATAAAAAGCTACCAAGAAAGCCATTTTTTCAAACCAACTTTGTAACTGCTTATATTGTGTTTGTATGTTGTTATATTGTACTGTGTTGTATTGTTGTTGTTATTATTATGTTTTTGAGCTGCTAAATAAACAGTAAGGCAATACCGAGCTTCAGTTTGGTAATTAATTACGAGTGAACTGTCAAATTATTTGTAATTTTTCACTAGTTAGGCTTCTTAGAAGCTGATTACTTGATACTTGATCGCTCTGAGTTGATAAACCTTTAATTTGTTTTGGTAAAGGTTTAGAAATAGCTTAAAGTCTTCTTATTGTTTTGGGTTTAGACTGTTAACTACTGTTGAAGTTTCGATACTTTTTCAAAGCTACATGAAAGACTATAAATCCATTTATATATATAAAAAAGGAGAAACTGACTAACCGACATATCAACGCACAGTCGAAACTAATGGCTGGGTTTGGGAACATGAAACTTTGCTCAAGTCTTCGTTTTATGACGTAGGCGAGGATTTTCCAAAATTCATACCTCAAGAGGATAAATCGGGGGTCCAAAATTTTTATGGTGAAGCCGCTAGTAGAAGCTCACACATTCACAGATTCATCAACGCCCAGCTCGAACTTTTGGACCTTTAATGCTAAAATTTTGGACAGAGGTTTACGGACCTTTTACGGACGTCTACAAAGAATAAGGCTTCCCCAAAATTTACTCCCTAAGTATATGAAATGGGGGTTCAAAGTTTGATTATATCTTCATGTGGACTTTGTTATGAAATTTAGTTGAAAATAAATAGAAGTGTGACTGCAGCAATCCCGAATGATTTGCTATCGTTTATAGTGTTTCATGGTCTATTTCCGAAGTTTTTCATCAAATCAACAAAAATTAAAATCAAATAATATCGAATGAAGATATTGTTAAACAATATACAAAAAAATTATAAAAAAATCGAAGGACTTTAGAGCGTCTTCCTTTATTTTCAAAGTCGATCAATAACAAATAAATGACAGTTTTACGCAGGACTAGTGTAAGCAAAGAATAATGTGGCTGTGGCTCCTCAGACATTTCTCTCCAATAGCTTATATTAATCCTGCAGACACGCTCCCTGTGGGACACCAAATACCGTAGCTTACATGGAAGTCGCAAACCGACTACGAATCCTGATGGGTCATTATAGGTACAACTTAGTCAGATGGGATACTCCAATGAGCTACAGCGTAATTGCAGAGCTTCGTCCCACACAACGTGTAATAACACCACCACTTTGAATTTATTTATTATTTATTTATTCAATCAGAACGACAAAATGTCAATTACACTGATTACATTAGTTAGAAATAATGTAAAATACATTAAAGAAAATATAACACAGATAATATAACTAAACCTCTCACTCAGTCTTCTCGCAAATCACCAGACATTTAGTCAGTATTTCCTTCCATTCATCAGCGAATAGATCTAGTCTAGGACTGGATGCAAGGAGAGCGTTGAGTGCGATTAATATTCGCGGAATAGGTGACATACGTCGTGCAACCGTACCTCAACGTGGTACTATAAATAATTTATGCCGTCTTGACCGGCAGTAGTCATCGGGGACAAAAATTTTACACTACTCCCCATGCAAACTAGGACTTATGAAAGACCTATAGGAGGCAAACGGTAACACTGTCGACATGGCTGAATTTGGTCAAAAGACCAAACATTTGGAATCATCGATAAAAATATGACGAAGAAAAAGAAGCGACATAGTTCTAACAAAACCATATCTCACTTGGCTTCATCAATCTACATCCACACCGACACTAACCCTCCAATATTTCCGAATTTATTGGCAAAGTTGAGCATTTGACGCGCGAAGAATGCTTAGATATAGCAGCCGAAGCACCGAATAATGCTCAAATGTAGCACGATATGAAGCATTTTGCAGCGCGAGCCTGCTTGATTAACCTTTGTTCATAGTTAGTGAACTTCTAGTATGAATTTTCTGAATAGTTTTCGCTTTATTTGGGCCTCGTATGCAGAGGGTTAGGTGTTAGTTAAAGATAGGATAGCGATTTTTATGTGTAGTGATCCGATGGATTTCATTTGATCGATTTAAGTGGATTGGATGGCTGGTATGTGGGAATGAATTTCATGATTTAACTACAGTGATTGTAAAGTTAATTCAGGTTTTTTAATTTTAAAAAATCTTATCATAATTATCGTCGCATTGCTTATATGTAAACTGACTCTATCTGGTGAAAATGTTCTACAACAACCATTATGAAGCACTACCTAGCTTCTGCCAGCGATTTCACCTGCGCGAAAAATATCCTAAGGAAACATTCGTGCTCCCACAAAACAGTATTCCATATCCTATCCCAGGTGATATGGTTTATCTGTGTGTCAAGTTTCATTCAAATCTGTTCAGCCGTTTGAGCGTCACGTCACGTATAACTATAAATATCACATACACAATACAAAATTTCATAATACAACATTTCGTGAAATTGTCCTCAATGTCCCCGGACATGCTTTTCATATCTTATAATTTGGATGAAATCGTTTTCACGGGGATATTCAATGCCAAGACTACGGGATTGTTTAATAGAATTACCATGCCCATAGAAAGCAAAAAGCAAACAGCTGAGCTGTTTATGTCCATAACAATCTGAAACTTCCACTCGTCCACTATTATAGATAGGCCTCCCCAAAGTGTCACCACGATTGGTCCTGTGCGTCTCGCATCCACTGGATTCCCGTGACCTTCACCAGGTCATCGGTCCACCTTGGGAAAAGACTTCCAACACTGCGTCTTTTGATACACTCCCTCTTGCTCCACTCTAGAGCGGGAGAAGATATTTGATGATTTCCCTTTGAAAAAAAAAACCAGGCAAGTGTGGCTCGGACCAGCGCACTAAGAGTTCGGTTCAAAAATACCTATGAAAACAGTTCGATTCCCGAATTAAGTTACGAAGATTTTTCCGAATCGCAAAAATAGTTTTTTTTTGTGACGTAACTACTTTACAGTTTTCAGATTTTTTCCTATACTTGTGCCATAAGACTTTGCTTCATGCCAAGTTTCAGGATTCTAGGTTAACGAGAAGTACCATATGAATTTTGATTCCCTTGATAGTGTCGAAATATATGTTTTTTTGCGACATGAACGGCCGTATCTTTTTTTTTCGATGATTCAGAAGTTTGATTTTTTTACAGTTTCAAGGGACCGCAGACCTGAGTATATGGTTTATATTCAACTCAATACCTCCACGTGTTCTCGAGACAAAGGGTCTTGACAGACTTACAGACAGACGGACAATAAAGTGATACTATAAGGGTTCCGTTTTTTCCTTTTGAGGTACGGAACCCTAAAAACGGATCTTTTCAAAATAAAAGCTAAAAAGACTGAATACCAATCACCAAAATTAGGGACAGAGCGTACCCTAAACAAAGCAGAAATCCGTGTTCACTGCAGCTCCGACCATCACGTCCCCATTCCGAAGACTACAATAGGGTGTATTCACAGCACGGAGAGCGGTCGCGAGTTGCGAACGATAATAAATATTCAGACGGGGTTAGTGTGGTACTGCTCTAATTTGGCGACCGTAAGGGTGTTAAATAAAATCTGTGTTTGGTTTGTAAATTAAATTGAAAGATTTTGGAGATTTAAGATTTTTTTTTTATATTTTTGTCCATGGGATTTATATTATTATATTATTATATTATATTTATGTATAAGAGCAGTGGTGGTCAAGTGACTTTTCCCGACCCGACTTTCAAGCATTAGGTCGCGGGTTCAAGCACAAAGTATTGTGTAATTTATTTCATCACCAGTGCTCTCAAAACGGTGAAAGATCGTGACGAAACCGGCATTTCCTAGAACCGAAAAACTCGAAAAAATTTGACATTCACCAACCCGCACAGGCCCGCTTGGTGGATTGCGGCCCGTTCCCTCTCCTAGAGAGGAGGCCTGAGTCCCAGCAGTGGGAACATTAAAAGGCTGATTATGCTACGCTTATGCTATATTTATGAGTCGTTTTGTGTTGAAACTCTTGGGCCGTGGGATCCGAGTGCTCATACTCTTTTTAACGAATTATCCAAACGCTTAGTTGACACGTTGACTCGTGACCCAAGGCTTTTATCTTGGACAGAGATTTAGCATTGCCATACAACGTAGCAATGCTGTCAGTCTTCTGGGCACACTTCCAGTCGACAGTAATGCAGAGGAGTTTTATGACGCCATTTTTAGCTAGGAGTCTTTAGTGTATAGTTTTAATTAGTTAAGTTTTTTTATTTGACTGGCCTGTTTGGTCTAGTGGATAGTGGCCCTATACTTAAAGGGGGTAAAAATTTACAGTTGTATGAATAGTGAAATCATTTAAAACAACCAGCTTCCCTCCCCTTGCCCCCAGACGGTACGCATCACAAGATCCAATGAAAATTGAAAATTTTCAATATTTGCGTCCCCTTGGTACTGTGTATTCAGTCATGGTCCCTCTTATTTAGAGGGGGTGAAATTCGATTGTCTCTCTGTTTCATTTCCTGGTGTTGATTGCATGAATCACAGTGTTAGGGTGCTGTTCATGTCTTAATTGGAGGGTTATGAATAACTGCACGGCTGGTGCAGTAGTTAAGCGATAGAATGCACTGCGTGTCGGGGGTTTGATTCCCGTACCGAACAAATATTTGTATGGCCTGCAGATAGTTGTTAGGGAGAGACTTTTATTCTCGAAAATCACACTTGTGTCCTTCAGTTGCTCTTTGCGTTCTTAGACCATGTGTTTCCTTTTCAGAATCGTTCCCATGGGTGCAGCAGGCATCGGCCCTACTAGGCCCCTACAGTTTTGCTGATATCTCTCAGAACCGCGCGTGAAACACTATTCGCTGTCGTCGCTATTGCTCATCGTCTCCAAGCCCGCGCCTACGGTGGCTGATAGTCGTCCTTTGATTCCCGATGCCCGGGGTGTCTCCAGTCACGGCGGCTGGGGCGTGAGGATGTACGTCTCACGCATGTGGCCGCCTCTTTCGCTAACATTACTGCTTCGCAAAAAGGAGGTGACCACGTCCCATTCTCTTTCACTCTGAACCATGACCTGAACTAGGGCCCATCGCGACAGGTCGCTGCCGCCGATCGCATCCACTAGGACACGGCGGTGCTCCACCCAAGCGGGACACACGGTGGAGGTGTCCATCGTATGGTTTACCGCGCTAGAGAACACGGTAGAGCGCAGTACGCGGTACGCGGGCGTATTTATTCGAATCCAGGGTAGGAAAATCACGAACGTCATACGTTTATGTTTTTATTGAACCAATAGACTATAGTTTTAAGAAATCAATTTCGTGCTAATATGAGCATATTTATTTCATTTAACTCGTAAATTCCAAATTTATTTGCGAACAATGATGAGATGACCCTGAATAGCATATGGTTATAAACTATACCATAAACAATACTTCTTAAAATGGCTCTTAAACCAAATCTTAATTGATTACACCTCCATATGTTTGAAAATATAAAACGTATTATTGTAATTTTATTTGCAGTAATTAACGTTGTTTTGCGCAGTGCACATGTTTCTTAGACTGAATTGTTTATATACAAAATATATTTTAAATTGACCCAAGTTTTTTTTTTGTTTTGAAATCATCATTTGGTTTGAAAACCTATATTATAGGTAATATCTCCCGGTGTGGGTGAGCAGTGGTGGCTAAGTGGTAACCCGACTTACGAGTTGTAGGTCGTGGGTTTTTAAACCCAGCCAAACGTATTACTTTGTAATATATTTCATCACCACTGCTATCAAAACGGTGATGGCAAATATTATAAGGAAATCAGCATGTCCTAAAACCAAAGATTCAAAGACATGTCACATCCACCAACCAGCACTGGGAACATTATAAAACTGATTATGCATATACATCACAGATTTTTAATTAGTACAAATACGGGCTTATTAGAAAAGGTATCGTTATTATTTATTAGTCTCAATAAATAATATTCATAAAAAGCAAAGTTATTAGCGTTTGTTTATATCCCAAACTGTCACTCAATTTATGGAAATATTGTACAGGCTATTGAAATTATTATTATTATTTTATTATTATTTATTGGGTATTGTTTTAAATGTAGCGCACATTATTGAAGGTATGGTAAGAGGTAAATCTCCTGGTCACGACAGTCTCAGCATCGAGCATCTGCAAAATGCAGGCTGTCACTTGCCGAGGGTTTTGGCTATGTTTTTTAATCTTTGTGTTAGTCACTCTTACTTACCTGATAATTTAATGTACACTGTTGTGGTACCAATAGCTAAGAATAAAACTGGAGATACTTCTGATGTGCTAAATTATAGACCAATCTCATTAGCCTCGGTTATAGCAAAAGTACTGGATAGTCTGCTTGACCAGCAACTGAGCAGGAATATCAAGCTCCATGACGCGCAATTCGGATTTAGATCTGGTTTGTCTACGGAAACTGCAATCATGTGTCAGCAGACTGTACAATATTACAGTGATCGAAAGACTCCTGTCTATGCATGCTTCCTAGATCTCTCAAAAGCTTTCGATCTGGTGTCATATGACAAGCTATGGGAGAAGCTGCAGACTGAGACAGATTGCAGTCCGGAAGTTATTTCTATTTTTAGATATTGGTACGACAATCAGAAAAATTGTGTCAAATGGGCAGGCTCTTTCTTGGATGAGTATAGGTTGCAGTGCGGGGTGAGGCAGGGTGGTCTGACCTCACCTAAGCTCTTCAACCTGTACATAAACCGACTCGTCGGTGAGCTCAGCAGTGCCAATGTCGGGTGCTATATAGACGGGGTATGTGTCAACAATATCAGCTACGCAGATGACATGGTACTGCTGAGTCCATCGATAGGTGGATTGCGTAAGTTGGTTCGAATGTGTGAGTCTTATGCGGAGGCCCATTGGCTCAGATACAACGCTAAGAAAAGTGAATTGTTAGTCTTTAAAGGGCGTGGTAAAAGTTATGTAACTGTACCCTCAGTCACCTTAGCTGGTACTGTTTTAAACAGAGTCACACAGTTTAAGTATCTGGGCCACTGGGTTTCCGAAGATCTTAGAGATAACACGGATATTGAGAGAGCACGTAGGGCGTTGGCTGTCCGGTGTAATATGTTGGCCCGCAGGTTTGCACATAGCAGTAATCAAGTGAAAGTTACGCTTTTTAAGTCTTACTGCCAAACACTTTACACGTGCAGCTTGTGGGCTAACTACACGCTGGGAGCATATAGCGCCTTACGTGTTCAATACAATAACGCGTTCAGGGTGTTGCTGGGATTACCACGGTTCTGCAGTGCCTCCGCCATGTTCGCAGAAGCGCACACTGATGGCTTTCATGCCCTTATTAGGAAGCAATGTGCGTCACTGATGAGCCGTGTTAGGACCAGTAACAACAATATTGTGAACGTGTTTGCGGACAGGTGGGACTCTCCATTGCTACACCATTGGATACGCTTGCACGCTACACGGTGAGTACTGGACGGTTCCCCTCACCGCACTGAATGTGTGTAGTTTTTTGTTTTGTATATGTTTCTGTTTGGTTAATGTACTGTGAACTGTTTTCTTACTTTTTCCGTTGTGTTTTGTGTTTAATATTGTGTGTGTTTTATAAAGCTGTATGTGTTACCTATGGACGGAAAGGTCCGAAATAAATGTTTATTATTATTATTATTATTATTGATTATTGAATGAAGAAACACTGTGCGTAGTATTTTCTAGTAGCAATTTATTGTTTTTGTTGAATTGATTCAATTATGAATTTACCAATAATGACAAATTTTCGTGGTCAATTTTGGGATTTCTTTTTTTACTTTTAACTACATAAATATGATCAGTAACAGGTACGTTTTTAGTACAGGCACCATTTTTTTTGTAGATACTAATTAAAAAAAAGGGGTGTATATGCTTAAGTAGGTGGAGCGAGAGGAAGTGTCAGACCTTTACTGAATAAACCCTATCTGAATTCGTTCAAAGGAAAGGATGTAAAAGAAAGCTCCTCCTCTTTGCATTCCAAGGGCGCGGTAAATTTTTCGAACAATTCCGCAACCCTGGTTAAGGGTGTTTTTAATATCGTGTGGATTTTATCACGCACGCGGAATTGCTCCACATGCAGGGCGGTTACCCGACATCACGCCCCGCATGTCGCGTGCGTATTTTTTTTATTTGATAAAAACTAGTGTTTGACTGCGATCCCATCTGATGGTAAGCAGTGATACAATTATTAGTATTCTACCCATCACAATAAATACTTGTATGAAAAGGAAATTTGTGGGGGCTACGCGTGCGGAGCAATCCTACATGCGTGATGAAATCCGCATGATATTAAAAACATCCTCAGTAAGAACCTAATATTATTTTTATAGGACTTTGATTGACATTTTACGCCAACAAAAATGATTAGATTTTTTTTGCATTTACAGATAAAAAATACTGAAAAATCCTTATCATAATTTATGTTAGAGCGGGATAGAACAATTCTTAACTCTATTCAGAAACTGGCCCTTATTCGCTGTCATTGTACTTAAATTAATGCCATATTTTCGTATATCAAAAATAGCCCTTTCCCACTACTCTTACACGTTGAAACAAAAGGACAAAATTTTGTAACAGCCATTAGGAACACATGGCGGCATCATGTCAGAGATTTAATCGTAACTCATTCTAGGAAGCCCTGCATTAAAAATTATATTAGCCGTAAAACTTAAGGATGGTCCACACTACACGCGTTGCGCAGTCAGACATTATAGTCAGTAGTCAGTCAGTGACGGTTTATGTTTTTTTAGGATTCCATTAGACGTTTGTTGGTCTGTCACAGGTTAGTTTGACTGACCTGTTGGTTTAGCGGTTAGTGGCTCTGGCTGTGCAAATGTTTGTGTGATGAGCTCGACCATTTGGTCTGTGTCTGGGTGTAATATTCCCCTGGGTTCTTTTTCGCACAACCAATGGCCCCAGTAGGCTTCGAACCTGCTGGGCTCCTACGGTTTGCTGACATCTCCTTGAGTCGCGCGTGGAACACTACGCGCTGTCGAGAACTTGGGCTCGGACCGGACGGTTACCGGACGGTCGGACAGCGAGCTACCCATTGCTCGCCGTCCATAAGCCCGCGCCTTCAGTGGCCGGATCTCAATGGCTGGGGCGTAAGGCCATTATCTGGTTCTAAAAGAAAGACTTGGCCCGGGTATGAAAGGCAACGAAAGAACAGGAGTGGGTATTAAGTCAATAAAAGTCTGACACACCTTTTCGCTCCGCCCAAGAGCAGGGAACGTCATTGGACGATTATCCCACCAAAAAAAAAACATTTTTTTTACAATCAATTTTGGCGGCTACGTCTAGTGTGAACAGTCCCTAACATTAAACTTTCAGTTAAAAAGAAGTCTTTCCCACAATGTTTTGTTATGGTCCAAATATTTTTATAGACGTGACGCATTCTGATTTGTTGTCGTTTCTGGCTTGCTCTTGATCCATGAAGCTTTTGAGACGGGATATGAGTGATGGTATTAAAATATTTTGACATTGATTTGAAACTATGAAGATTTGGTTTGATAAAACTAAATGAGGCTGCGTTTTATCCCGTTGTGGCTGACAAGGTTTTTAATAAACTAATTAGGTAGATGTTTTTTTTTTTTATTGGATGGGAAAATCATCTTATGACAAGTCCCGCTCTTGGGCGGAACGGGAGACAGTGTCAGACTTTTACTGACTAAAAACCCACTCTTGTTCCTTCGTTGCTTTTGTCCCAGGGCCCCGGGTTTCGCTTTCACACTACCCGTGGCCCCATTAGGCTTCGACCCTGCTGGGCCCCTACGATTTGCTGACATCTCCTACAGGCGCGCGTGGAATAGTACGCGCCGTTGACGACTTGGGCTCGGTCCGGACGGTTACCGGACGGTCGGACGGCGAGCTACCCATTGCTCGCCATATTAGGTAGATGTTTAGAAATTCTGTGAGATGAAACTTAAAGACAAATCTGTGAGTAAATGGATTTATAAAGATGATTAAGCTCTTCATATTTTCTGGATGGAAGAATTTCAATAATTTATGTACATTTTTACAAGTTTTTCATTAAATAACAATGTTTATACTATGTGTGGAAAGTCAACAACCTCGAACTGTCAAATATTGATTGAAAAGTACAGTTTGCAAAGAAAACGTATTTGTGTATTAAAAACTGTTTTTTTTTTTTGCTTTGTATTAGTCTTAGTTTAATCTCGGTGTGGTAAAAACCTTATTGTTTAATCTAAATTAGCTAAATATGTTGTTTAAACAATATTTAAAAAAATATATATTTTCTTTCTTATTTTCAGTGGTACATTACTTTCTTGTTCTATTTGCCACTACTCAGACACTTCACACAGTGACGCAGTGATGAGTAAAATTGAAGAACTGGATTCTGATTATTTCGTTCAAGATTTGTATAAAAAATTTAAAAATTTCTTGTTCTGCTCACCCTATTCAATTTCTTCGATTTGTCATTATGACGTCACAATATGGCGTAAAATTCGAACCTATTCTTATTTGGAACGCATTGTATGTTTGATCTCTCTAACCGATTGAGCTGTTTTCACACATGTCCAATTTGGATGACAATGCATGCTAAGGAACGTAAGATCATTGCATTTCTTAATAACATTCATGCTATGTAACGTTGTCCTTTTCAATAGGGCAGACTAGTATTTTTTTGAGACCTTCCAACGCTGCTTCTTCCGATATGTGGCCACCAATCCAGAACCTTTCGGCCCCATCGACCATCTATTCTGCAAATAAAATGCCCTGCCCACTGCCCTTTAAGTTTGGCAATTCTTCAGGCTATGTCGGTAGCCTTGGTTCTCCTGAAGATATCTTCATTTCTGAGCCGATCACACAAGGAACGTAGCCCTCTCCGTTGCCCATTAAGTGACTTTATAAAAATTGTCCTGTCTTTAACCTATCTATCATATTTTAAATTCAATATCGCAGAGCTGACAATACAGCTATCATAAAATCACACAGCGCTGGATCATGTGGTATTGAGCGAAGCACGGAGCTGAGGGGAGGCTCAATGGAAACCTATTCGCAGACAAGTGCATCGCAACACCTGGGGCGTGCGATTATAGGCTGGGAGCCTGGTGCTAAAGATTTAGTGTTAGAGCTGTCTTTATCGTTAAAGTTGGGGTTCTTTGAGGACAGTTTCTGTTGTGAGCGGGTATTGAAATAAAATGCATTTGGATGAAGTAGGTTTAGTACTTGCATTTTCTTGTGTCTTTTTTGTGTTATATTTTAATTTTTTTTTCATAGGTAGTTTTAAAACTATTTGTTAAGCGCAAAATAGCACAGTGATGGTTTAGTGGTAAAGAAATAAAGAAAGAAGAAAAGAAAGTTTTTCTTTCTTTTCTCCTTTATTTTTTCTTTTTCAAAATGACGCAATCTTAAGACTAGCTTACAATTATAATAATTATATAGAAAAAATGTGAACCGATTTATTTCATTTTTTTTTGTTATGGATTGTATGTCAACAGTTCAAACCCAGGCTACTTAGTGTAATTTATTTTATCACTGCTGCTCTCAAAACGGTGAAGGAAATCATTGTGAGCCAACTGGCATCTCCTAAAACATTCAAATTCCAATTCTTGTGAAGACACGTGACCTTCACTAATTCGTATCGGGTCCGCTTGGTGGAATACAGGCATTTACTCTAAAGAGGAGGTCTGTCTCCTAACTCATCATAATCATCATATCAGCTGAAAGACTATCACTGTTGGACATAGGCCTCCCCAAAGTGTCACAACAATGAACAGGACCGTTCATTGTGGTGACACTTTGCATCTCTCATCCATCGGATTCCTTGGATGCAAGACAGCTTGCGTTCATCTAACGCAAGTCAACGCAATGTTTGATGAAGAGGCAAAGCAAAAAAAAAAGATAGAGTTTTTAAACAAAATTTTGATTATATTTGCAAAGCTTCTATTGATGTACTTTTTAATATATTTAAGAACATAACGGAGGGCCGAAGTTAACGTATAATAGCAGATTTTCAGAGGCATTTACTAGATTAGTTTTAACTTCAATTCACAAATTTGTGTTTTGATCTCTACAGGAGTCTAGATAATGTCCACAAGATTCTGTGTTTCCAAAATATCTAATGAAAAATGTGTAATAACGTCATAATCGCGTAAGAGTGGTTGTATGAAAAACGGTAAAAATGTATGTCGAGTTGAATCCCTTTAAGCGTTTTTCAAGGTCATTCAAGTTGAACATACGTATGTAAAATCGGCGTACGAAAACATATTTAAATTTCGAATCTATCTGCTCTTCTACTAAGTCCATCTGTGAACAAACCATTCACAAACAAAACAAAGTCAGCGCAGCCACACGCAATACAAGCAAGCTTCGCAAACTCCACGTTTTAGCTGGACCAATGTTTTTCACGGCAGCAGCGATCGCCTGTAATCCTCCTGCTGCCTTTACAGCTCTCACGTGTAATCTGATCGTGACTTGTATAAAACAATTTGTTTAGAACCGGTTTCCAATTTGCCTTGGCATGATAGGTTTTTTAAACGGATTTTATAACCCCGGATTAGGTTTATAGATTGAAATTTAATCTGTAATAGATATCTGTGTTGATGGGATTCGGTTATTGTGGTGGGTGGTTTTGTTTTTTTTTTTTGTTGTGTTGTGTTGGAAAATACTTTTAGGCAAATGTTTGCTGAGGTTGTAGCTATAGTCCATTGCCATTCGTGCTGAAAGAGAGTATGACAGATTTCTTTATTTATTTATTTTTTTAGTGCGAAATTAATAATATTCACACAAATATCATATAACGCTGTCTAGTCGCTAAGGAGAGCTTGTGTGATGAGTACTAGACAACTGATAAACATACTTAAATATTTCTAACTAAATACATATTATAGATAAATTACACCCAGACACAGAACAAATGATCGTGCTCATCACACAAATATTTGTCCTGGGTGGGAATCGAACCCACGATCTCCGTCATAGCAGTCAGGGCTTCTAACCACTAGACCAACAGGCCAGTCAAATTATAAAATTGACGGGTGCAAAGAAAAAAGTAATCTGCAATATTTCCATTTTCTGATAGTATAGATAGTATCTTACTAAAAATATTGTTAGATGTATTACAATTACAAAAATAAGGTGATATCTGTAAACAAAAATTGAGTATCTATAAAATATGTTTAGTGAATTGCTCCCATTATTAAAAAATCGCAAAACAAAATTTATTTTATTTTTTAACCATCGAAATAAGTCTTCTGTCAGACTTTTACTGACTAAAACCCACCTGCGTTCCTTCAGTTGCCCTTTGCGTTCCAGGGGACTTACCACGACGTGTTGAAATGGCAGTCATGTGAGTAAGAAAGAGGGATGGAACTATACACCCTATATAGCTCTATCTCTTTAACAGCGCCCCTAGCCAAGTTGCAACTGTTTCATTTCGATTCTCTTTTCGTGGATCGCCTCGAGTAGGCCACGCCTGCGATTCCTTTATTCTGACGTCATTTCAACGCTTAGTCACGTGATCAGAACAAAGGAATAGTAGGCGTGGCCGACTCGATTCGATCAACGAAAAGAAAATGGAACGAAACGGTTGTAACTAGGCTAGGGGGGCAGTTCAGATTAGATCGTAAAATGGATCGCCCGTGGTAGTAATGTAGGGCCACGGTAGGGAACTTTCTCGAATGATTTTGCAGCAGAAAACCTCTTACTAAGATACACTTTATAACAACCAAAGTGAAAACAGATCTAGGAGCTTAGTCTTGTTTCTTAAAATTCTGACAAATTGCAACACAAATAAACCTATTAGCATTTTCCTTCACGTATTCGCTTTTATTACCAAACTGTCTTCCCCGAGACAACACCGTAAACCTAAAACACTATTTACATATACCCATAAAAATATACTGGTTTTATCTAAAGCCTGAGTAACATGTTATAATCATAAAGCTCCCTGGCTCCCGAACATGACACGGTACGTTTGACGTGTCATCGCGCGTTTGTAGAAGCGCCTCGCGTCGTGCCGTTTACCTTATATTTTTATATAATACAGATCTTATGGCGTATCTTGATGCTTTGGATTCGATATCGGCTTTATGGAAACTATTTTGCATGGTAGATAGAAGTTAACAGTATACAATTCAACTCAGTGTATTTGATTACTGACTATATATTACAGTCAGTAATCAACTTTTTTTTTTATTCTTGATAGGTTCGCGCTTGACCGCTATCTCACCTGATGGAAAGTGAAGATGCGGTTGACGATGGAATGCGCTTACCTAGAAGTAACCTATTCACTCTTGACTTAAAGATTCCCGGGTTTTAGCCATCTGGAAACACAGATTCCACTCCTTAGCTGTACGCACAATGAATGTGTTCACGAAACGTTTTGGGAACACATGTCCACCATGTACCGGTGGCGCATTGCCGTACATCTCGTGGTCCGATGATGGAACTACGTTGAAAACAGTTATTAACCTACTTTTCGAAAATAAATAATTCACAAAAAAAAAAAAAAATTTCTCTTGACTCCTAGGACAGATTTTGAAGCGCTTCAGTTTACTGATTGGTGTTGGCCTGAGGAACAAAATGCATTATGTGTGCATTCTGGGCAGCACTTGGTCCAAGTCCCATACAAAGTTTGGCAATGTCCTTTTTCAACTCAGTTGTTCAGTTTTAACAACGTTCAAAGGATTACAGAGAAGGCATTTCTGAATTATCAAAAAACACTAAATTTTTAAATAAACTTTGTCTTTTGCTTCCCTTATTTTGATCTTATCAGTTTGTTAATTTGGTTTTATATTTTTTTACCTTATAAATTTATCTAATAGGTATAAAAAAATGTCATGTATTTGTACATATGGCTCGTCCTTTTTTTTGGTGAGAAAATCATCTTATGACAAATCTCGCTCTTAGGCGGAGCGCGAGATAGTGTCAAACTTTAACTGACTAAAAACTCACTCCTGTTCCTTCTTTGCCTTCGTCCTAGGGCCCGGGTTCACTTTCACACTACCCGTGGCTCACTGAGAATAAGTTGTAGGCTATATTTTGTACCAATATGGTCAATAAAGGTGACCCTCTCTAGAAAGAAATGATTTATATGGCAAAACAACGTTTGTCAGATCAGCTAGTATTTAATAAGAGTACATCATTTTAACAAATTTAAAATTGTACAAGCTGGGAACACTAGTAATATATTAATATTATTTGCTCTGAATTGAAGTACTTGCTTTACAATAAAATGTAAAATCTCTTGTGAATATTATATCGTAGATATTCCTATCAATAAATCAATATACAAAAAAAATGCATACGAGAGTAGTGGTGGCCGAGTGGTAACGGCCCCGACTTACGAGTTTTAGGTCGCGGGTTAAAACCCAGCCAGGCGCATTACTTTGTGTAGTTTATTTCATCACCACTGCTCTCAAAAACGGTGAAGGAAAATATCGTGAGGAAACCGGCATGTCTTAGAACCAAAAATTCTAAGACATGTCACATCCACCAACCCGCATTGGGTCCGCGTGGTGGATTACGGCCCGTTCCCTCTCCTAGAGAGGAGGCTGAGTCCCAATAGTGGGAACATTATAAGGCCGACTACGCTTTAAAAAATATCATGTATGTATGTTCAAAATATGAAGTCGAAAATATTCGGCTCAGCAGGGTCGAAGCCTACTTGGGCCACGGGTAGTGTGAAAGCGAAACCCGGGGCCCTGGGACGAAAGCAACGAAGGAACAGGAGTGAATTTTTAGGCAGTAAAAGTCTGACACTATCTCCCGTTCCGCCCAAGAGCGGGGATGTCGATGATTTTCCCACCCAATAAAATAAAAAGTCGAAAATTTTCCTTTGGAAACTTAAGTCGTAAGCATACCTTATCAATAATTATGTAGGCTTTGACAGACATTTGAAATAAGTAATCTACAAAAAATATGTATCAGAAACGTTAATATTACAGCACTTACCTCTGACATTGCAAAATCAATTTAATCTTAACATACTCATCCTTGAGACTCAAACATATCAAAATTTCATTCGACTCTCAAGTAATCTTAAAGAAAAATAATCGTGAAATATAATATCAATCAATTCGATTCAATTTCGCATCAAATGAGTTTTGATTGGTTTATTTGAACGTCTATTAAGTATGACGCCGAAGTCTTACAGTTTCAAGAAAATTAATATCGTCAGTTATTTTAGTGAGGGTAGTGATTGCGTATGTGTGGGTAGGTAGGTGTGGGTATGTACTTAAGTATAATATGGTAGCGATAGTAGAATGAAGTTGCTGTGGAAGTGTGTAACCGAGATTTTCTTAAGATCACTATACACCACTAATTTTTAATTAGTCCAAATGCTTAAAGGGCTTATTATAAAAGATCTTGTTATTATTTAAGTATAGTCTCAATAATTTTTGTCCCCTATAACTACTGCCGGGCAAGACGGCATAAATTATTTGTAGTGCCACGTGGCCGCACGGTTGCACGACGTACGTCACCTATTCTACGAATGTTAATCGCACTCAACGCTCTCCTTGAATCCAGTCCTAGACTAGATTTATTCGCTCCTTCCAGGAGATACTGGCCGAATGTCTGGTGATTTGCGAGAAGACTGAGTGAGAGGTTTAGTTATATTATCTGTGTTATATTTTCTTTAATTTTTTTAAATTTAAATTTTTAAATTTTACATTATTTTTAACTAATGTAATCAGTGTAATTGGCATTTTGTCGATCTGGTTGAATAAATAAATAATATTCACAAACAGCGAGGTTTTTTTTATTAGCGTTTGTTTATATCCCAAAATGTCACTCAATTTATGAAAATATTGTACAGGCTATTGATTATGAATGAAAAACAACGGATAAACACTGCGCGTAGTATTTTCTAGTAGCAATTGTTATGAATGATTGATTCAATTATGAATTTACCTTCTTCCTGTCTTTAACTCATACTACTTGGGGTCGGCTCAACATGTATTTTTCTTCCATTCTCTCCTGTCACCCGTCAAACTATCGCTAACTCCCTTTTCTTTCATATCACTCCTCACACAATCAATCCATCTTTTCTTTGCCCTCCCTCTCTCTATCCATCCATCTACATGTATTATACTCAGAACTCTTTTAGTAATATGCGCTTCATCACCTCCTCTTTACATGACCATACCAAGACAACCGATTTCCTTTCAACTTTTATCAACATAGGCGCTTTCAAACTTCCTCTAATATACCTACTCATTTCTCACTTTATCCATTGATTTCCATCCATGAATTTAATAATTATGATAAATTTTCGTGGACAATTTTGGAATTTCGTTTTTTTTTTACTTTTGACTACACAAATATGATCAGTAACGGGTACAGATAGAGCCCCATTTTTTTTGCACAAATTAAAAATTAGTGGTCTATAGTTCGCGTTTGGTTGGAACTTGTGAATGGGATATTAGTATGCATCCAATAAGTTACTTTATGATTTTGAATTGAGTTCGTTCCACGTGTTGTATAGATTATTTTTGTTTTATTAATCATTATTATTACTAATTAATTATTTCATAAAAATGTATTTAGTTTAAGTTAGATTATTAGATGCCAAAAAAAAGTCCTCTTCTTCGCTTATTATTATTATATCCTTCTTTATAAGCTATTGCCCGACGGGGTCCACGAATGTTTCTTTTAGCAAATCTTTACCAACTAAGTCTACATTGTGGAATGCAATAAAGAATTGAGTATATTTGAGATATTTAAAGTAAGGTTCAAAGTTAAGGCTCAAAAATTGGGACGTTTTGAAAGTTTTAATTAATTTGATGTAATTAATAGTTTTATAGTATGAAATGATTTATTAGTAGCTTTCTAAAACACACTACGTACAGCAGACACCAAGTTTACCTGCTTCTTAGAATATTGAGGTTATAAATTAGAAATATTAACTTTCTAAACTTGATTGAATAGGCTCTTAATAAACTAGTGCGCCTCACCATCAACGATTGCATCATTGTTTACCATCAGGTGGGATCGCAGTCAAGCACTAGTTTATAACAAAAAAAAAAAAAAAAACTAGTCACTGCCAGCAACTTCGACCACGTGATAGAAGAAAATTACCCCAAGGGAACAAACACTCGGGATAAAAAGCATCCAATATGCTATTCCAGGATGTCCTGGCCAATGGCCTTGTGGCCTTCTCTTCCTTGCGTCGTATTCCTCAATCCTAAGGGTCGTAACCTCCCTGTTTCATCACTTTAACTTTAATATGGTCTATAATTTAATAAAATAATCATAATCAGCCTTTTTAATGTTTTCACTGCTGGGACTCAGACCTCCTCTCTACGAATTACGGAAATGGGCCGTAATCCACCACGCGGGCCCAGTGCGAGTTGGTGAATTGGTGTCTTCGAATTTTTGATTCTAAGACATGCCAGTTTCCTCACGATGTTATCCTTCACCGTTTTGAGAGCAGTGGTGATGAAATAAATTACTCAAATTAAAGCGCCTGGCTGGGTTGGAATCCGCGACCTGCATTACTTTTGAGGTACAGAACCCTAAAAAACGTGATGTATTTTTTATGGAAAAATAAACGCTAAATATAGTTGATAGAAAAAATTAACCATTTAATAAATATACTCCAGCCATCCCTCTTAAATTCAAACTTTCTCATTTCCATATATCTCTACAAAATATAAACACACATAGGTATCAATCATATAACGGATTGCTGTACTAAGAAAGTTGGCAAAAACATCGTGATTAAATTCGTTTTACTTACTGCCTTATCTTGTTTAACTAACAAACATTATTATTATTCTTCGTTTTGGGAACACATTCATTGTGCGTACAGCTAAGGTGTAGAATTTCTTGCCAGAATCTGTGTTTCCTGACGGCTACAACCCGGGAATCTTTAAGTCAAGAGTGAATAGGTTACTTCTAGGTAAGCGCGCTCCATCGTCGACCGCATCGTCACTTTCCATCAGGTGAGATAGCGGTCAAGCGCAAACCTATCAGGTTTAAAAAAATAACTAAACATGATTCTAATGGAAATAGCGATTTTTAGATTATTGTTTTGATTAAATTTGTGGCTCTAGTGAAAAGTCCGATTTTGTCGAAAATGAGTTAAATATACCAAAATGATCAGAAAAAAGTGTTCTATCGCTTTGGTGAAAACGGATCTAAGCTATATCTAAAAATAAGGAAGTTAGGGAGTAGTTAAGGAGGCCTGCGTCCTAGCAGTGAGAACATTATAAAGCTGAATATGTTATGATATACATACAAACTCTTCCTAGTTGTTAAACTTTTCTATAAACTACTTTAATCCGTAAAGTGACTTTTCCTTTATTTTTTTGAGAGCAGTGTTGGCCGAGTGGTAAAGGCCCCGACTAACGTGTTGTAGGACGCGGGTTCAAACCCAACCAGGCGCATTACTTTGTGTAATTCATTTCATCAACACCGCTCTCAAAACGGTGAAAGAAAACATCATGAGGAAACCAGCATGTCCTAGAACCAAAAATTCGAAGATATGTGACATCCACCAAACCGCACTGGGTCCGCGTGGTGGATTACGGCCCATTCCCTCTCCTAGAGAGGAGGCCTGAGTCCAAGCAGTGGGAACATTATAAGGCCGACTATGCTATGCGACTATCGTTTGACTTTGACAGTTAGTGAAGCTCTTTACAGAATGATGTCTGTCAGTTCAGCTAGTGTTAAATTAAAAGACATAAGTGAGCATGGCAGTGGTATGTTAACAAAAAATACAAGATAAACCAAAGCTCTTCTGATCACTCATCGTGGCAAACAAACTGAGTTTTCACACTAAGAATTTTACCCAAAGTCAAACATAGCGGTGTAATTAAATAACTATTGAAATATTTTCGTGTGTGTGTGTGTATTAACAGCGAAAACCAATGTATGCGAGATCAAAGGGCAAATTTTAATGAAGCCTAGAACCACTACATCGCAATATCTAGGTGATATATTGGTTACCATCCATTAGTATGTTTTACTTGAAAGATTTCAAGTTGTTTTTTTGTCCTATTCTGATAATATTATTATGAGTAAATCATTATTTTAAAGGCAGCTGATATTTTTTATTTCTTATATTAATGGAATCAAAGTATATACTCTTAAATTCAAACTGGTTTAAGGGGTTTTCTGGTGCTACAATAAATCATTCCAGTAAGCAAGCAGCAGATTTAGGAATATTTTTATTTTTTTCAGAATATACTTACGAGATGACTATCATGAAAAGAGTAATATTATTTAGTTGAAGAACATAAAAGTAGTACTATTATAATTTCAGCCTAAAAATGTCTACAGCAGGACATAATATGCCTCCTTCAAAAGATGCTATATCGACCAGTCTTGAACTTCTGCCATGAAGCGGATTCCGTAGCCCTCGACAAGTTATTGGTCGACTTTGTGAGGGGCTACAAACTCCACTCAAAAGATTTTCGGCCATGTGACTAGTTGAAACTTGTTAGCGCTCGACGATCAATTTTCGTCTTCTGATTTACATGTATCGATGTAATTAAATACGAATCGATGTGCAGATCATCGACGAGTCGATTAATTGTTCGATTGTTGGGGTTATTACCGATTTATGGGCAGTTGATCGAGTAAAAGTTTTTGAGTTAGTAGGTGTCTTGTGACACAGGCGAGTAGGTCAATCAAGGGATGTTGATATTTGAGGGTAGGTACAGGTTAAATGTACAGAGGCCAGCTAAAGTGCTTGGATACCTTAACGCCTATTTTCCCTTGCACGTTAAAGTACAAGTTTTCGAAAATTTGACTAGATGGCGTTGGTTTCTTCACAGCTTAGTGGCGTCCAAAGGCAATCTCACAAAGTATAAACTTGACTTTTAGTCCGACAGTAAATAGACACATGCGTCATCAACAACTGACTGTAGTTCATAATTTCATCATTTAAATTAGAGTCAAGTTGACCTAGTGGTTTAGCACGTGCAGATAGATGCGTAAATCAATAAGCCGTGAGTTCGAATCTCACGTAGTACTCACACTTTTTGTAAGTTATTAATAACAAACAAAAGAAATCGGTAGGAATGATATAATATTCCTACCGATTTCTTTTAATAAAGCTAACAAGTGGATATTTATTTATTTGTAATATAATATTCAAGTGGGTAGTTACTCAGCAAAACGAAAAAAAAAATGCAGGTAAACAGGCTCATCAAACAAAAAGGCACTATTAAAAAAATAATATGTTTATTTCTTACAATTTATCAATCACGGTTTATTAATCACCGTTTATTTATCATTGTTTATTACTCACCGTTTATTAATCACCGAATAAGATTATAATATTATATATTACTTCTTATTGAGGCCATAGCTTAAGTATTCGTTTCCAAAATTGGAAAGAGGATTGAAGCTTATGTAACCTTAACAAACAAACAATAGACCATATAATTTTATCCCAAATATCAAAAGGATTAGATGTAGCCTAAAAACTATAAAATTGCACAACAAAATATCAAGTGTTCATAACTTTTTTAAGTTGTTTTATATACGGGTATTAAGTTAAACACACATAACAAGGTCTCCAGTTAATACAGAGAATAAGTACTGAGTAAATAATATTAATTCAGTATTATAATTATTTATCATCTTGACGCCACAAACATAACTGTCCGTGTTCACTGGACTTAAAAGTTTTTTCATCAGTAAAGATGACACTACTCTACTTTGATTAGAGTAGTGTCATCTTTACTGATAATGTGATCCATATAGCAAGGATTTCACAACATGCCTCCGATAATGCATCTTTTCGCTAAGTATGAAGAGCACGATGAACAGTGTCAAAGCTTGTGTCAAATAAACCAGCATAGTGGTTCGTCGACAGAAATCCATTTTCTTCGTACTCCCTTATCATGGTTTGACGCTGCAACATGTTTATTAGTTTTAGTCTGCCAGCTCTTTTATGGTGTTTCAAAGAACCCTCTTCTTCAAATCGTCCTACCCATACAGCAACTGTTTTTCTCTGCAACAATAAAACAGAAATATATAATACCCAATAATGATTATTATATAGGTTTTTGTTATATAAAAAAGAAAAAAAATCTACTTACGTTTACACCGGTCTCTCTGGCTATTCCTGACAAGTTTTTACCTTGATTATGCATAACAATTATTTGAGCTCTTTTTAGTAAATCCAACAATGCATATCTACACATTTTGGTAAAATAAGTAGACAATACACCTGGTTAAAAATAAAATTCAACGAAAAGCACTGGAACGAGATAATCGAAATTAACTTAGCGAACAATCAATTGAGCTATGTCATAACTCTGGTCTAAGTATTATTTATACTACCTACTAGTTATTATTTATAAATCCATATTCAACCTACCCTCTCAAGTTTGAAAACTAACACATAGATAATTAAATATTTATAAATTGATATTCAATTTTAATATCTTCATCTCTTTAAAAGAAACTATAAATTATTTCAGTGTTTGAAGAAACTAAAAGAAAGTATAAAAATAAACATTAATTAAGCATTAATCATTTGAAGCACAGCGACGCCATCTATTAACACTAAAATGTAACGTTGTCGATAGCAACATTTCAATCTGGTTTTACGCTAGATGGCGTCATTTCCCGCTTCACGCGATTTTTTTTCTGTACTATCCATGCACTTTTGCATGAGAGTTTACATATAACGATTTGGCAATACCGACAGTGATGCGGAGGAATTTTTCGACAGCATATTTTAATTCTTATCATATTTTAATTCTATTCGGATTAAATGTGTATCACATTTAAAGAAAAACTATATTTTTCCTTCATTTAAATATTACCGCGTATCAAGTGCGTTCAACACCCATGACACTACTTATTTTGTAATCTTAGGTCGAATCATGCTCGTGGGGACGGCCGGAGCCACGAGCAGGCAGTGGCTACTTTCTGCGAAGCAGTAATGCTAGCGAAGGAGGCGGCCGCACGCATGTGGTAACGGACTTCCTCACGCCCCTGCCGCCGGGACCCCAAAATCTACTGAGGCATAGATTGTCCGAAAGGGAACTTCGGGGGCTAAAAAAGAGGATAAGACATAGATCAGCTTGTGCACCTAAATCGCTATACACACTTTTTCCCATGTTCCTTCTGTTGCCTTTTACATGCCATTAAAAAAGTACCTACCTAAAGTTTACCATAGAATGAATCGTGATAAGTAATTCATCATTGCGTAGGATAGTAAAAAAGACATTCGTTATCTTTTGTCACTCCGCGATCATGAAGTGAAACCACCCAATTAGGGACAATCAAAGTGTTATTAACTCTTAATTACTTTGGCTGAGAACTGTCTCTATGATTGGTTGTAGTTAACCCGTTACAAACTATAATTTTATTGTGATTGGGACTTTAACACGAAACGACATTGTTTTATAAAATGAGAAGTAATTCTAGGTATTTTGTAATTACTTGAGCAAATCCGTTCACGGTCGTATCTACCAGGATATACAAATTTCGGCAGGAATTCCTCTCCTTAGCTTCACGCTCAATGAATATGTATCTAAAATGTTTTGTGCATATGGGTGGACACCATGTGGTCCGATGATGCAATGGGCTTGGCAAAATTACGCTGTGCAATTCCGACGTACACTCCCCGAAATGTAATCGGTAGAAAACCGACAAGCTAGCAACTCGGCGTCGTTTCTCAAGATTTTGAAGCTTTGAGTCGACGAGAGCAAATGCGTGAGGTGGAGACAAGCCTCAAGCCCAAGCCCTACCGGGGACGCCTGTCTGATGTTCTACACTCGCAAAGACCAGCTGGAGGAACACAGGTGGGTTTTAGACAATAAAAGTCCGACACTGCCTCTCACTCTGCCCTCAGCTGAAGAAGCCGTTTGACGATTTGCCAAGTAGAAAAAAACAACGATCTTATCTTTTTCTAGTCGCATATGTTGATTGCTTTTTTTTCCTTTTCTGTAATTTTAACGTATGTCTGGCAATTTGAGTATATTCTGCGGCCTACCGTCATAATGTCCTTTCCTTGGTATTGTTCGTCAAGTCGTTGAGCTCCTTAGTAGTCCTGAGTTGAGCTTTACGAATACTAACAATTGCTTGCACTGACTGGACAGGTCCACTCAAATCTGTATGGTTCTTTCTTCAAAAGACCATCTCAGATAAATCTGCAGTTCTCATGTGATTTGACCATTACATATTAACTGTATGGACTTTAAAAGAGACTTTGACTCCTGAGTTTGTTTCGGTGTTTCTTCTCAGGGTGTAAAAGTGTTTTTTTAAACCTACTTACAAAATAAATATAATTTATCATTTATCATTATCGTTTATCATAACCTTACAGTCTAACCGAATGAAGATATTTTTTTTTATAAAATTCTTGTAATCTAGGATTACCACTGTTTCGTGGGTGTGTTTAAAAACATCTAAACTTGTATACACAAGACAGAACATTAATCTATAGGCAATGTTTTGCCGTTAAAAATACCAGTATTTTACAATGAGCAACTGTCTTATTCTTTATCCGATCTCCATAATTTAGTTCTTAATAAGAGCATAGCATAGGATAATCAGACTTTTTAATGTTCCCACTGCTGGGACTAAGGGCATCCTTTCTCTAGAAGAGGAAATGAGCCGTAATCCACCACGCGGGCCCAGTGCAGGATGGTGAATGTCACAAGTCTCTGAATTTTTGGTTCTAGGACATGCCGGTTTCCTCACGATGTTTTCCTTCACCGTTTTGAGAGCAGTGGTGATGAAATAAATTACACAAAGTAGTGCGCTTGGCTGAATTTGAACCCGTGATCTACAAGTCGTAACTCAGAGCCGTTACCACTCGGCCACCACTCCACCACTCTTGGTGAGACTAGATCTTTAAAAATTAACATTTTCGATTTTACATTTCATTTATTGCTTAGTAGAAAATATCTATTATATCTGTCGTGTCGTGAGCTGTAAAACACCCGCTATTACATTATAATTGCTATTTCCCATAGTTTTTGCAATTGCCAGGTTCCAAGTTGTTTTTGTGCAACCATTCTGACACTACCACAAAATTGATTGGAAATGTGACAGGCACCGGTTTTAATTGCTTCAACAAGTGCAAAGTTATTAAATCTAGTTATTAGATTCGCGTTAGACTTTTACTGACTAAAACTAAACCTATTTAGTTTTGCTGACATCTCTGTGAGACGCGCCTGGAATACTTCGCGTTGATGGCTTGGGCTCGGCTCTTACAGGACGAGTGGACAGCGAGTTACCCATTTCTCGTCGTCTGTCGCCCGCGCTTATAGTGGCTAGAAATTACTCTGTGATTCCCGACACCCATCTTCAAACTCTATGCAACTAGAATACACAAGGAGTGAACAAAAAATTCTGCCAAAAAGTATATTGTATGTCAAAACTCCCCAAAATTTATAGCCATGCTCAGTCTAAGTATTCTGTGAGATCAGCGCTGCAGCTTTCTACATTAAATGAGCACTGCAAAGAAAAAGTTAGACGTACAAATGTCTCAGTTGCAAATAGAATTGAATAATTGAATTTATAGTAGTTCCAGAATTTCATATGGCAACTCTGGGCTGGCAAGATTCCAGGTATCGTGGGTCCAACTTTGTAATTGAAACTTTCTCGCGCTCGTACGAAATGTGAACTGTTTCGGACATGATATATCATTGTTTTATTAAATTAGGATGATTCATTATTGTTATGATTCGATAGATTTATCGGGGTTTTCTTGGTTTTACGATCTAAATTGGCAGGGATGGATAATATATTGGTATTGTTGGAATATAGTTTCAACGATTTCAATGTTAGAGTTGCTCATCCAGATTTTTTGTTTATTTTTGTAATAACTTGTAAGTATAATCAATCATGCTTATTTTGTTCGTTATTTATACTAAGTTATTTATGAAATTCATATGATTCAATTCAATTTCATATTTGCTTTGAACTCAATTCCACGTCGTTTATTTCTAACCAGTTTATCTGTAACTGATGTAGTATAAATTTTCAATTTGCAAAAGAGAGCAATCCGGGCTATTTACAAAGTGGGTCTTCGCGAGTCTCCTAGAAACATATTCAAAGAAATCGGTATACTGACTCTACCTTCACTTTATATCTTAGAAAGTATTTTGTATGTTCGTAAAAACTTAGGATTTATATAAAAAACTTTTTTACAAAAAAAAGATAACCGACTTCACTAAAAAAAAAACACTAAAAGGATCAAAATAACTTTAATTTCGCAAGTCGGTGTTTCTCGGTATTACTTGTATCTTATTTAACACCGACTTCCGAAATTAAAGTTATTTTGATCCTTTTAGTGTTTTTTTTAGTGAAGTCGGTTATCTTTTTTTTGTAAAAAGTTTTTTATTTCACACTTTTTAGTTGGGATACACATACAGAGACCGAAATCCGGGTTCGAATTGTCATGAGAAACCGAGTGCCTATTTCTCATGACAATTCCAATTAATTCAAACATTGTTTTATTATGAAGTTGCTGTGTCTACCTTCCACCTTCCGGCTCCATCATCAGATCAGTTCGATAGTACCTCATAGCCAAAGTGCATTTCATGATAATTCTAATAAGCCCAAACACGGCTAGGTTACATTGATTAATGACGGAGTTCCAGTGCCTACCTTCTGGCTCCATCATCATCATTAGATTAATTTGATGATACCATTTTCAACGGAACTATTCAGAACCATTAATTTATTTGTATTATCATAATCTGTTTTATATGTGCCGATTTTTAAAAACAAAGGTGATGTGCTTGAGTGCAACAATTATAGAGGAATAAAGCTAATGTCACATACTATGAAAGCCTGGGAGAAAGTTATTGAAAGGAGGCTGAGAGAAGAGAGTGAAATTTCACAGACCCAATTCGGTTTTATGCCTGGTCGGGGTACAACGGATGCCATTTTTGCTATACGCCAGCTGTGCGAGAAATATAGAGGTGCGCATAAAAACTTGCACATGGTATTCATTGACCTCGAAAAGGCATACGACCGGGTACCTCGTGAGGTTCTGTGGTGGGCCCTTAAGGAGAAAGGTGTGCCTGGGAAGTATGTGCAGTTGATCCGAGCGATGTACAGTCGATGCAGTACCCAAGTCCGGTCTACAGTGGGTACCACTGGCAGCTTCAATGTGGCAGTCGGCTTACATCAAGGGTCGGCTCTCAGCCCTTACCTCTTCCTGATGATAATGGACGCTCTGACGTCGGACATTCAGGAAGAGGCTCCCTGGTGTATGTTGTTTGCCGATGATATTGTGTTGGTTGCCGAGAGTGGCCTAGAAGTCCAGAACAGATTGGAGGTGTAGTGGCACAGACTGGAGAGTGTTGGCCTGAAATTGAGTAGAACCAAAACGGAATACTTGTTCTGCGATTTCGGCGGTCTCTCCAATCCAGTGCCTTTAGCTCTAGCTGGAACGCCCATACCGATCTGCTCTGACTTTCGGTACCTCGGGTCACTCATCCAAGGGGATGGTGAGGTAGACCGGGACGTAACACATCGGATCAACGCAGGATGGATGAAATGGAGACAGGTCACGGGAACAACTTGTGACCCACGGATGCCCCTCAAGTTGAAGGGTAAAATCTACAAGTCCGTGATAAGGCCTGTCATACTGTATGGATCAGAATGTTGGGCTGTGAAAAAGACGGATGAAAAAAGATTGCATGTAGCGGAGATGAGAAAGCTAAGATGGATGTGTGGTGTGACGAGAATGGATAAAGTGAGAAATGAATATATTAGGGGAAGTTTGAAAGTGGCACCAGTGACTGAAAAGTTGAAAGGGAATCGTTTATCTTGGTATGGTCATGTGAAGAGGAGGGATGAAACGCATGTTACTAAAAGAGTTATGAGTTTACATGTGGATGGATGGAGAGGGAGAGGGAGACCAAAGAAAAGATGGATGGATTGTGTGAAGAGTGATATGAAAGAAAAGGAAGTTAGTGATAGCATGACGAGTAACAGGGCAGAGTGGAAGAAAAAAAACGTGTTGCGCCGACCCCAAATAACACGGGATAAGGGCAGGAAGATGATGATCATAATCGCTTATCTATCTTCATTGTGATATCTATGTGAGTAAGAAGTTCCGTTGACCATTTTTAATCTTCTTCATCAGTTCCACTTCATCAAATGTTACTTTTTGACTGTAAATGCTCGATGAAAATACCAAAATCACTATGCAGTTGTCTATAATATTTGCGGAATTCCCTCGATTTCGCCAAGATTCTCGATTTCATCAGATCCTGACTTGGTGACTATGGGACCATTTGGGAAGTATACCCTTTCTAACAAAAAAATAATTTTTCAAATCTGTTGGCAAGCGATGAAATTATGCGCGTTAAGTTATGAACAAACATAAAAAAAAATACAAACATCCGAATTGAGAACCTCCTCCTTTTTTAAAAGTCGGTTAAAAATTAGAAGCGATTTACATAATATTAATACGCGTAATAAACATAAAAGTGTAATACCCAAATGAAGGTTAGCTAAGACGAAGGAGACGGTGGAGGTTATTGGATGACTTGATTCCGCCATTTTATTTTCACCATCGGATAACCCAAGGTACGGCGAGTATTCACCCTTACGTTGTTGTAACCTCTACAGACCGGACTAAACTTTTCGCCTCGTCATCATTTATACCGCGTACGTAAGAACGACTGGAACAATTTGCCTGCTGCGGCCTACCCGCTCGATCATAATTTAGGTGTCTTCAAGGCTAAAGTGAATAGGTTCTTAATAAACTAGTGAGCCTCACCATCAACGATTGCATCATTGCTTACCATCAAATGAGATCGCAGTCAAGCACTAGTTTATATCAATTAAAAAAATAATATGACAAGTAAGTCATTTCTTATTGACAGCATAAGTCAAAGTCAAAGCATTTTATTTCAAATAAACCATTTACAGGCACTTTTGAAATGTCAAGAAGTCAGTCAGTCAGAAAAAATGATGCTAATTGCACATTCCAAAGCGTAGATCTCTATGGAGAAGAATGTGCAAGAAACTCCATGGACACTCTTTTCAATCATGTTTTGTAATTACAAATATGTATATCTGTTACATGTTTCTTGTCGCTATCATGTGAGAACAATGTAAAAACTAAATATAGATATTAAAATGTCTCAACTGACAGCGCCCGTTCACGGACATGACGCGAATATTAGCACCACTTAGCTCAACCATTTTGAAGGGAACCAAATGATCCAACACATACGTTTCTATAAAAAGTTGCCTAAGTCGGTTACGGAACTTAGCGAGGGATAGTTCAAAACCCATATTAAGCGTGTCCTTGCCAAGAAAGCGTGTTGAAAACACGCTTGTTTGGCAATGACTACTTCTGCACATGTGGCTTCCCTGGCAGCTCATTAACTGCATTATCGTATAGTCATTTATTGTCTGCTCTATCATTGTTTTTACTTCATTATTTATACTGATACCTTTTTTCCTCTCCTGTGACAATGATTTTGCAATGTTATACAATTGAATCCACGATAGGTTTATTTTCATTTTGTATATCTTATTTTTATGTGAATTTGAAAACATTGTAAACTCTGCGGAATCATGTATTACATTTTTATTGTGCTTTTGGGTACAAAGCTGACCGGTCTACATTGTCCTCTCATATGGAGAAGCATAACATATTCTCTGCTATGCTAATGCTTCTCCATAGGAAACGACCAATTGGAACCGTGCGCTAGCTTAGAAGCTAGCACATGGGCACTTATAAAACGTTAGAACGTTTTATAAGTGCCCATGTAAGCCTATATAAAATGAATAATTTTGAGTTTTGAGTTTGAATAGGGTAAAAGGAACCCCTGCGTTTTTGAATAGAAACAATTTTTTTTTAAGAATTTTCAGTTTATACATAAACTATTATTATATATCATTTACTAATTTTTTTTTTTAAATTACAGTACAAGAAAAATTTGCAATTATTATTATATTATTTTTTTTAGTTCCAAAGTAAACGTTTTATTATTATTATTAATAATTAGATGCTACAATTAATTCTTTAATAACATGAATAATCCTTTTATAGTTTTGTTTCTCATCACCTTTATGTTGCTATACACCCCGTATGTAAATTTTTAAATAGTCTCAATTCAGTAAGCATCTTTTACAGATAGGAATCGACAAGCGTCTGACAAGTACAGATATTAAGCTGTCCTCATTAAAACTAGGACAGTTTACGTCAAGTTCCAGACGAATATCAACACCAACAATCTTGCCAATCCTTTCTTTCCAATCTCCAGTCCACCCTAAGGTTGTCTGGTAGATTTCGCTGTCAGCGATAAGACCGCCATTGTACCTATAGATCTGTTTCTGTGAAATTGTTACTATTTTGGTTTAAAATAAAGTTTATTCTATTCTATTCTATTCTCCGCCAAGCCCACGCCCTGCAGGTGGTACCTGTCATCCCAGAAGACATATGGTAATAACTCCGGACCAATGTTTGCCAAACATGCCAAATGCAGCTTACAAACACTCCAATATGTCAGCAAATTGTCAATTAGTATAGATTTATCAACCGCCATTGAGGTTTTAAGGACTGGGCCAAAATATTTTTGGCCTGTTATTGTAAATAGGGTGATAAATATTTCTTGTGTAAACTTACCTTTATATTTATGGGTTTTAGATAAGTAGGTACGAGGATTTATTGCTGGGCAAAGTATGGGCCTCGTTGCTATTGGCCTAGTTATTAAGTAGCAAATTAATGGTTTAAAAAAATTCAGCGAACTTAACCATTCGTCCAACCGCGGGAGGCCTACCCCAACATTCTGCTTTCCGTCACGTGGTCGCCAGTCCAGTATCTTTCGACGCCATCGGCTATCTGTTATGCATACATGTGTAATGTAGTTGAACTTTTTTTTCAAGTTTTACGAATGTGAACCATGGAGCATTTTTATTAGGTTACAACTTGTTTGACATAACGAGCATGTCAGTTGAGAGTTTGTCATGCTCACTCAATTGTCTCGCTGATGGTGACACATGTTATTGGGTCATTCAGTTCCCTTCAAAATGGTTGAGCTGAGTGGGGCTGATGCACGCGTCCTGCTCGTGAACGGGTGCCGTCAGCTGAGGACTGGTCATCTCTTAGCTGCCATTGGCTTAATTTAATTTCAATTTTTTTATTCGTTTTTTTTTTAAATTATTATTACTTATCTACATTGTTCTCACATATTAGAAGCGACAAGAAATATGTAACCAAGTTTTATGTAACTCATAATATGATTTAAAAGAGTGTCCTTGGAGTTTCTTGCACGTTCTTCTCCATAAAGATCTACGCTTTGGAAGGTGCAATTTAGCGTCACCACTGTTTGACATAGGCCTCCCCCAAGTATCGCCACAATGAACGGTCCAGAGCGTCTCGCATCCAGCGGATTTCCGCAACCCTTACCAGATCGTCTTACCATCTTGAAGGAGGCTTTCCAACGCCATGTCTTCCGGTACGTGGTCACTATTCCAGAACATTTCGGCCCAAACGGCCTGCCGTTCTGCGAGCAATGTGCCCTGTCCATTGCCACTTAAGTTTGGCGATTATTCGTGCTATGTCGGTAACCTTGGTTCTCCTGCGGATATCCTCATTCCTGATTTGATCACGCAAGGAAACTTTGAGCATAGCCCTTTCCATTGACCTTAGGGTGAATTTAAGTCTTCTGATGAGGCCCATTGTAAGCCGGAAGAACCGCTTGTAGTCACAGAGTATTTTCTAGGCACTGAGCCGGATTTCGCGTCGACTTTGCGGCCCCGCAGCAGTGATTTTATTTTTATAAAAAAAACATAGTGACTATTCAAGATTTTTGTTTTTACCAAACCCTTTTAAAAAACAAGCTTTATTATTTTATGTAACTTGCAAATATTTTCGTGACGTAATCTCACGTTTGAAATCGTAAGTTAGGGTCAGATTCGTGTTTTTTTTTTTTTCGATCAAACTAATTTGTAATATCTTGTTTTGATTTTTACAAAGCGGTTAGTTATGGTCAAGTAAAAAAAAAACTTTTTTATCTGTAAAAAATCGCTTTTAGCGATAAGACCACCCATTGTGAGACCCTATTAATTTTATATTATTACATTTTAAGTTCTTATTGTAATTTTATTATTGGTGTACAATAAAGAATATATATATCTATCTATCTATCTATAATCATCATCAATTTTTATCCCAAATTTTATTTTAGCCGAAAGACTTCCACTTCTGGTCATAGACCTCCCTCAAGTGGCGTCAGCGAACAGTTCTATGCGTCTCGCAACCATTGGATTCCCGCGACTTTCGCCAGGTTATCGGACCGCTTAAAAGTATTCCTTCTTTTTGTCCTCTGCTGTTCCTATTGGGAAATATTACATAATTCTAATTAATTTCTCAAATTTTAGTCAGATTTCTGGTTCTAAACAAGATGACACGTATTACGATTTCGCAATACCAGATTTTAATAGAAATACATACATTAGGCGTTGTCAGAATGATTGAAATTATTTTAGTAACACCGTTCCATGGAAATAAATGTCTTAATTTATGAATTAGGTCACACTGTTAGGTTTGTTACATCAGTTATGCGAGTAGATTGATGTATGTATGTTTGTTAGAATAAATTTGTCATGTATAGATTTATATATGAATAATTCGAGAAAATTTCAATCCATCACGGCCAACACCAGTATCTTCTTGTGAGGGCGATGGGTGGCGGCGACCTCTCGAGCTGGCCCCTGGTAGGCCATGGTCCGGAGCGAGGGGCTATCAGTGGCAGGCACCTCCTTTTGCGAAACAGTAATGTTAGCGAAGAAGACGGCCGAATTTCAGGACTCTGGTAAACCGGAAGTACCCTATGGATTTTGATTCCTTTGGGAGTATCGAAAGATACGTTTTTGCGACATAAACGGCCGTATCTTTTATATTCGTTAATTTAGAAGTTAGAAGTTTTAAGAAGACTTTAGTATATGGTTCTAATTTCAACGATACCTCCACGCCTTCCCGAGAGACAGACGGACAACAAGGTGATCTTATAACAGTTCCGTATTTTCTTTTTGAGGTACGGAACGTTAAAATGTAATTTTATGGTCATTGTATAATGAAATTAAACTTACTTATTAGATTGACATAAGACTGTTTACTTAGAAAGCCTAGTATCCACACATTTTACTACTTTCTAATAATTTTGTAACAGTCTTGGTCAGTTTTAACTCTAAGTTCAAGACCTACCCCACTAAACATTCCAGTAAACGAACATCAAACGCGATTCTAAACCCGTCACCAAGTACCAGCCCTTCCTTATCCGGAATGCTAATCTGTTCTGACGTGTATCTATTCCTTCTTGTTTTCACATTCAATACCACAGTGTATCTAATCCTTGATGCTAGTTAATAATTGAACCTTCAAACTTAGTTGAACTGTGTCCAAAACTACAGTCAAGGTCACAGTTTAACTGTCTCGATCAATCAATTGAACTTATAACAGTTGACTGCTGCATCATCAAAAGGATTGTTAGTATAAATAGCTTCTGCATACAGGGTATCTACGTGGCGATTTCCGGCAGGACGACGAGCAATTGATAGCTCACCGTCCATCTGTCCGGTAAGGACCGAATCCGAGTAATCGACGGCACGTAGTCTCTCTCGCGCGCCTCAAGAGATGTCAGCAAACCGTAGGGGCCCAGCAGGGCCGATGCCCACTAGGGCCACAGGGAATTCGGAATGGAAACCCATGGTCTAAGAAGGCAAATGGCAACTAAAAGACACAGATGTGGTTTTAGTACTTGAAAGAGAAATCGGGGTCCTAGAACGAAGAAAAAGAAGGAACATAGGGGTAGGTTTTAGTCAGTAAAAGTCTGACACACCTTCACCGCTCTAGAGTGGGAGAAGACGTTGAATGAATTTCCACCTAAAAAAATACCTGCATATATTTTGTCCTTCTCTGTTAAATCCATCCAAAGACTGTTTGTAAAGAATCGCTTATCTTAGAAACAATTAGCCTTAGACTTACACAGTCTATGCTTTCCGCATTAAGTCTGTCACAACCCAGTTCTCAAATAGGCAGTCGGTCTGTCCTGCCTAAATGGGATGTTCCGTATGCTTTCTTTCATCATATTGATATTATAATGGTAAAAGTTTGTATGTATTGATGTATCTTGGTATATTTGTTACTCCTTTACGCACAAACTGCTGAACGGATTTGGAAGAAATTTGGATACTTTTATCTCAGAAGTATGTTCCCTTGCGACAATTTTCAACATTCGCGCAGGCAAAGCCACTAACGGAGTCTAGTATTATATAGACCCACGCGCGCCATAAGGAGATGTCAGCAAACCGTAGGGGCCCAGCAGGGTCGAAGCCTCCTGGGACTAAGGGTCTGCTGTTGAAAGGAAGACTCGGCCCTGGTATGAAAGGTAACGAAGGAACAGGAGTGCATTTTTAGTCGGTAAAAATCTGACACTATCTTCGTTCCACCCAAGAGCGGAGCAAAAACAAGGATTAAAAAGGCGCAAGTTTGTATTGATGTGTGTATGTTTGTTTCTTCTTCATGCTTAAATTACTGAATGGATTTGGAAGAAATTTAAAATACGGGTAGACAGTGTCCTAGAATATCATGATACTTTTTATCCTACAAGTATCTATGTTTTCTTATACTTTCAAGCGAGCAACATTCCAGTTGTTTTATTATTGTAATAATATGAAAGATTTTTTTTAAATTTATATAAACCAATGCTTGACGGGATCGCCGTCAAGCACCTGATGGTAAACAGTGATGCAATCATTGATGGTGAGGCGCACTAGTTTATTAAGAGCCTATTCACAGACACTTAAATTATAGTTGGACGGAAAGACGTCGACGAAGCGATTTGGTTGCAAAAGCAAATTTTGTCATACTATTACTACTAATGTATAATCCTTCTTTGAAATGACGTTGACTGACTGTAAGGCGTCAATATAGGTAGACTGTGGTAATGCTTGAGCACAAAGACAGCAGATGTGCATCTAAGCACTAAGCATCCAAGGTCGCACGGTCGGACACGCGGCACATCTAACAATAGAGACGACTGTCGCACGTTTTCCAACATTCTTGCTATAAATAGCGTAAGAATATTTTGACTAAGAGTAAACGCGTAGTGGTGGCATGTAGGCATTAATGTTGGCTTCATTACTTTAGGACTCCTCATTACTGTTCCTTTGTTATCTTTCATATCAGGGCCGAGTCTTCCTTTCAGAATCAGACCCTGTGGTTAATTAGTTATATTTCTTTAGCTTGGAGGTTACCAAAAAACTAATGTCATTCTCATTAGCCCGATATTATTTACCATATTTAGCGTATAGTTTTAAACTGCTTTAACTCCGGTTTCATTTCGTGAGGCTGTCTGCGACTAGGTTCCATAGCAAAGGTGATAAGACAGCAGCCCTTTGCTACTGTGGCCCTTGTTTATGCTATTTATGGTGACTTGCACCTCTCTTTGTTTGAACATGTTCGTGATCTAGCCACTTAGGGTCGGATCGGCGCCGTGCCTCTCAAGGGCTGTGTCTGTCTGAAAGAGGACCATACCGGATATGCCTTTCACATAGCCTCTCCAGGGTCTTTAGCAGGAAAGATGTCAGGCTTATGGGTCTGATTTGCATTCCCAAGTTCTGTCCTTGAGGAGTTTGCAGTCCGGGAAATGCGTCTCCAGTAGAAGGTTGCTGGTCTCAAGATCTGTCCGTGTATAGCTTTTATCTGGTTTTTTGAGCGCGCCGAGAGTGCGATCTTGTTCTTTTGATAGGATCTTCCTTACTCTTGCATCTAACAATGAAGCCCATTGTTAGATTCTATATTACCGCAGAAATTCTGCCAGGCAGTTTTCTTGGCAGTTCTGATTTCTTTCTTGTATGTGCCTTGGGTTTCAGTCTGGGGAAGTGTCTGCATGTCTTAGGAGTCACAGTCCAACAGAATATATTGACACTACAGGAGTTTCACACGGGTCACCAACTGCTGTGGCAGTCCACCTAAAAATCTCTAAGGCAACTAAAAAGTCAGGTCGGTTACTGCAGGCACAACTAAGCGAAAAGGTATACTTCATAAGGTCACAATGCAATTACGTCCCAAATAATATCAAATCTCTTGAAGTGCTCTCTGTGCAGCAGCACCCATATTTTGACATTGCGCTGTACATGTGACTGAATTTTGGTCAAATTTAAATTTGGAATCATACTGTCTGACAGTTACAAGAATTTTGTGGAATTTAAAAGAGAACTCTGAGTTTGGATTTGGTGTTTTTTTTTATAGTAGTCAATTAAAAAAGTTAGGAAAAGGAGATGATGAAAGCACAGTCATTTCTGCTTCATAATCTATGCCGCGACAACACAAAACCGTTCACAAATCAGTCTCCATGTATCGACAAAGAAATGCCTTTTAACTGTTATTTATAACGTTATTTGTGTAGTTATTTATAACGTTATTTCTGTTTCAGATGTTCCTGTGTTTACTGTCCGTGAAACGATTAGCTGATGTTTTATTTATACAGGATTATTAGGTTTCGTTGGAACTGTTATGGTGGTATAATTGAAGCTGCTTCTGTGGTAGCTGGTGTGTGTTGAATTCGATTGATTTATTTATAGGTTTTATTCCTTTTGGTGTTGAGATGAAAGTATTCGTTGCGGCCGTGAACTTGCTACCGTTATATACATAAACTAGCTGAAGCTTTGTATGAAATGTTCTTGTATACTTTGGTGAGATATATATAAGTGAATGAAACTATTGTATATAAAGGAAACGGTCTTCAACAAAATGGTACAGTTTATAAAATGTAAACAATATCACGTTTGGCATTATAACCTTTATTTATTTATTTATTAAAACTTTATGCACTAGTAAACACTGTACAAAAGCGTATTTAATGCTTTAGGCATTTTCTATCAGTCGACTTTGTAGTGGTGTAGAAACATAACACTGCAGGTGCAACTTAATGGTAAACTAACAAATAGAAAATCAAAACAAAAATAAACACATAGTTATATAAATACATATATTTACCAAAATTATTATGAGAAACGAATCCAACAAATCAACGCTGTAATGATTCTATCAACTTCTTGCGAATATGTTCGACGAGCCATCACCTTAAAGGAGAACCAGCTGGTTGCCATACTGATGTTCAACGGTACCGCATTCCAAAGAGTGATCGCCTGAACAAAGAAGGAGAATAAATCTCTCCATCCTCATCCAGAGCGGTGTGAGGGACATCATAGTAGACGATTATTCGTAGATCGGAGATTTTTATCACAGCTAATAAGACACCATGTTTGTATAATCAGCCGCCCGCTGTTGCTGGCCGTGCCAATTGCCAGGACCAACCTTCTCACCAAAACATCTTTGGCACGCGCAATTCAACGATCTTCATGTCAGAATCGATGTATTCACATGTCATTTGAGTGAATTCTCAAAAATGCTATTGATTATTTTATGTTATACTGTAGATTAGAGTAGGCTATATGTTATTGTTTTATATTTTAAGTATTGTGTGTTTATATTTAGGGAACTTAGTAGTTATTATTATTAGATGTAACACATATGTGTTTTACATAAATTTATTCCTTTCTACACACTATTGTCTACATTTCTATTAATTTCCCCTTCCGCAGGTCTGCTGGAAGAAATTTCTTTAGAAATAAGCTATACATTTGTACTGTTATCCATTTTGTACTCGTATTTCTTTTTCTGTCTTTTGTGTGTATATAAATAGTAAAATAAATAAATAAATTTTAGTACTACTAGATTTTACGTTTTCATAGTTTTTTGTTAACTAGTTAAGTTAATTTTAAGACCCCGCTATCGCATTAAGTATACTGTAATGATAGTTGTGAGGGAGATTTACTAAAAATAAAACTTATGCACCGCCAATCTAATTACATTAATCATTAAGGAGTTCTTTTATATCACTTAAGATGTCAACTCCGAAAAAAGAAACGTGCTTTATATTGCCAAATGTATCGCTGCCTTCGTACAGTTCTTTTAAAACAGTACTTACAAGAGACTGATTTATTTCAATGGGCTCAAGCTCTGAATGTTCAACCACGTCATTCAGGCTCCCAACTTTACTGTTCAGTATATTTCACACAGAATCACACTTAATTTTTACAGTTTCTCACAAAACGTTAAAACTTATTTTAGTGTTAATAACACTCGAACTTTTCACATAAAGGTTTAAGTGTTAACGCTTATATTTTAGACGGAACTTTATAGTAACGTTAAAATTAATTTAGTAGGCATATCAGACTTTAATGTTGTCGTCTCCCTAAAACTGTGTGTGCCGTAATAAAATACATAAGTAGACCATCCCTGATGAAGAGAGTGATAAGAGGTAAGGGACGAGGGTTAGGATCGAGCTAAATAATATATAGGCTAAATAATATAGGGAGCAGTGGTGGCCGAGTGGTAACGGCCCCGACTTTCAAGTTGTAGGTCGCGGGTTCAAACCCAGCCAGGCGCATTACCATTGCTCTCAAAACCATCGTGTCGTTGCCGCTGCTTCAAGCCATCGTTTTGTTGTCGGAGCGTCATGCCATCGTGTCGTGCCGCAGCGTCATTTCATCGTGTCGTTGTAGCAGCGTCATGCGATCGTGTCGGTGTCGTAGCGTCATGCCATCGTGTCGTTGCCCCAGCGTCATGCCATCGTGTCGTTGCCGCAGCGTCATGCCATCGTGTCGTTACCACAGCGTCATGCCATCGTGTCGTTACCACAGCGTCATGCCATCGTGTTGTTACCACAGCGTCATACCATCGTGGGCACGCCATAATCATGGTGGTAAGTCCCCTCTTTGAGGAGTGGATGGAAAGGCAACACGGCGTCCTTACCTTCCGCATGACGCAGGTCCTTACCGGACATGGTAAGTTCGGGAGGTTTCTGCACCGGATTCGTGCGGAAACGACGCCCGGGTGTCGCCACTGTGTGGACCGCCCGGAGGACACGGTAGAGCACACGGTGGAGGTGTGCCCCGCTTGGGCAGAGCAACGCCGTGTCCTCGTGGGGGCAATCGGCGGTGGCGATCTCTCGCGCCGGGTCTTGGTTCAGGCCATGGTCCGGAGCGAGGAGGAGTGGCAGGCGGTCGCCTCCTTCTGCGAAGCAGTAATGCTAGCAAAGGAGGCGGCCGATCGCGTGAGGCAGCGGTCCTCACGCCCCAATCGCCGCCGGGACTCCGATCCCGATTACCGGCCACCGTAGGCGCGGGCTTGCGGATGGCGAGCAATGGGTGGATCGCCGTCCGACCGTCTGGTAACCGTCCGGACCGAGCCCAAGTTACCGACGGCGCGTATTGTTCCACGCGCGCCTCAAGGAGATGTCAGCAACTGTAGGGGCCCAGCAGGGTCGAAGCCTACTGGGGCCAAGGGTCTGATTCTGAAAGGAAGACTCGGCCCTGGTACGAAAGGCAACGAAGGAACAGGAGTGGGTTTTTAGTTAGTAAAAGTCTGACACTATCTCCCGCCCCGCCCAAGAGCGGGGGATGTCATAAGATGATTTTCCCACCGGAAAAAAAAAAGCGTCATACCATCGTGTCGTTACCACAGCGTCATATCATCGTGTCGTTGTCGGAGCGTCATGCCATCGTATCATTGCCGCAGCATCATGCCATCGTGTCGTTGTCGGAGCGTCATGCCATCGTGTCATTGTCGGAGCGTCATGCCATCGTGTCATAGTCGGAGCGTCATGCCATCGTCGTTGCCGCTTCGTTACGGAGTATAATGACGAATACGTGTCTATGAAGCTACGCGTCAGTAGTCAGCAGGCCTAACACAATACAAGATGTTTACTAGAATACATTCTTTTCTTAACAAGCCTAGTTCAGTTTCCAAAGCATAGTTAAAATAATGGCAGTCCCGTCACCATGGCTTCAATAAAGCAGATTGAACCAATTACGTTGCTAAGGCGGTGGGCAAACGAGCGGATCGCATGTCTACAATGTGGACGTGGCCTAATCCTCGTTCGGGGTTTATTCCAAAACATAATTATTAAGTGAATTACAGCAGTTACACAAGACTGGAGCCGTTGAAATTCATTAGAAAATTGTGTCTTTACCCTTTTTAAAATTTGGGTCAGGAAACTGAAGTAGGGTAATTGATTTTGATTTCTGTGGTATTTTTCTACCAATATGTAATTTTGGTGCTTTCACTATTTGGGCGTTGATATTAGAAATCACTCCTTTAAAACAGACGTGTCTATTGTGACGTCTGGCAAGGTGGTGATAACTTTTTCAGGTTTATGGTAAAAATATAGCATAGGTGTTCATATTTTGATAGAAAATGTCACGTGTTTTACCATTATGTGGGAAAAGCGGCCGGCATTAGCTAGTTATAATGAAAATAGCATAATCAGCCTTATAATATACCCACTGCTGGGACTCAGGCTACCTCTATAGGAGAGAGAATGGGCCAAAATCCAATACGCGGGCCCACATCATCATCGGGCGACAAATGAAAATCACATGTCTTCTAATTTTTTGTTTCAGGACATACCGGTTTCTTCACGATTTTTGCCTTTACAGATGTGATTAGTGGTGACGAAATAAATTACACACGACAAAACGCCTGCCTGTATTTGATCCACCGACGTAGAACTGGTAAGTTGTAGCCGTTACCATTAGGTCGCCACAGCTCTCTGGACTTATATACCCACTAGCTATATACACTTCTGGACACATCTATTGGCCCACCTTAGAGTTTAGGTTTCGATGGCCCCTACCGAAATATGATTGCTAGATTGAACAAAAACTGTTGATGCAGTTTTAAACCTGATACATTTTACCATCTTTATCGATCGTATTGTTTGAAATTTGAATTCAGAATACCATACAACATGGAGCTACGCCTAACAAGTCGGATATGCGCCTTGTTAAAGGCAATTGATTTTTTAATAAAAAACATGTTTTATCAAATAAAGGTTTAATTTAATAACGCGTGTTGCCTCCATGGGCATCATGGAGTCATCATCACAGCTCTCATACGATTAGGCATAGAGTTTATCAACCGCTCTATGAAATTTTGAGGGATCATCTCCCATTCCTCTTCTATGGCAGTTTTCAACTCCTGCATCGTCTGGGCAACTGGCTGACGAGCCCTAACACGTCTTTTTAGCTCGTCCCACATGTGCTCAATGGGGTTCATGTCTGGGCTTCTGGCTGGCCAGTCCATAACTGTGATGTTCACATCCCGAAGATATTCCCTGACGATGCCGGCCGCATGGGCTCTTGCATTATCATGCATAAAAAGGAAATTTGGGCCCACATAGTCCGCGTATGGTATCACGTGAGGTTCTAAGCATTCACGAATGTACCTTTCAGCATTTAATGTTGGCAGCCGTGGTCCTGTAACAATCTCAAGTTGAGTTTTGCCGCTCGCGGATATACCGCCTCAGACAGTCCATGAGCCACCGCCATAAGCAAACCTCTTCAAAGCAGCATTGTGCGAAACGCTCTCCCTTACGTCGGTAGACCTTCTTCCTTCCATCATTGCCATGTAACACAATTTTAGACTCATCAGAAAAGAGTACACGGCTCCAATCTTGCTGTGTCCAATTTAAATGACTGCGTGCGAAATGAAGGCGCGCTGTTCGGTGGGCTCGCGTTAGTTTGGGCCCATTAGCTGCCTTGTGTGGTACCATATCGCGTTCTTTTAACCTTCTCCGAACAGTTCGAGCGCTCACAGATACTTCGTGGAAGTCGCGAAGTTGGTTTTGTATCTCAATGGAGGTAAGGTGACGATTTCTCAAGCTGGTCGTCACGATGAATCGATCCTGCCTTTCAGTTGTGACCCGAGATCGTGGCCTTCCTTGGCGACGAACAAAGCCGCCAGTCTCTAGGTACCTCCGATAAACATTTCGGACCGCAGATCGACTTAAATTAAGTTGAGCACTTACGTTTCTTTGGCTGTGTCCGGCCTGAATAAGTGCCACAGCTTGGGCGGCGACTTCAGGTGAAGTATCCATAGTTTATTGATAGAACCTCACCTTAATGTTAAGAATAAGTAATGTTTGTTGCAAAACCAAAGATATCAATCACTTTTTCAAGAATTAAATCCAAGTAAACCAATAAAACCAAGTTTTCTTAGTATTCGATTGTTTGATATCAACAAACAGGCTCCAAATTGTCTTTTGTTTCTTTAAATTCTGTGTTCGAAATTCAAAAAAAGACTATTGAATGAAATTGTGAATGTGCCAGGTTCAAAACTGCATAAAAACTTTTTGCTCGACCTAATATAAAATTTTAGCTAGGACCAAACGAAACTGAAAATACAAGGTGGGCCAATAGATGTGTCCAGAAGTGTATATAGCTGGTACCGGCGGCATTGCCTGCGTGAAAGTAGAAAATCGTCCCGAGGGTACATATCCCCGAGATAAAAAGTATCCTACGTGCTATTCCAGGATCCGTCTACCCGTTTACCAAGTTCAATCAAAATCCATTTAGCCGTTTGAGCGTGATGAAGAACAAACACACTTACACACATCATCACACACATTCACCTCTATAATATTAAGTTGTTGTTGTGTTCAAAACTTACCATCAATATTTTATATCACCATTATCGATTTAGAAATAATAAATTAGATTTTCCCTATTTTGAGTATTAGTAATATGCACTTCAAAGTACTTATTTGACCTTATTTAAAGTTTCACGATAATAAAGGTTTCCGAACTTCCTCATCAAGTCACCTAAACCTATTGCAGGTGTGTAGTCTTTGCCTAAATACACATAGACGTACAGGTTTCAGGGTCACGCAGAATTAGGAATGTTTTTATAAAGGGTGATCTTATATCGACTGCCTTACTTTTTTATGGCTCGTGATTTTATGCCTTCTTGCGTTAGACCACTATTCCACCAGGGGTCTTACCATATGTGTTAAGAGCATCCAACCCGACATACATTTTCACTGTTTTTCATACAAGTACTCTTAAGCAATAATGACGTTATTACACATTTTTCATTAGATATTTTGGAAACACAGATATCTTGTGGATATTAACTAGGTTTCTATTGAAATCAATTTATAAATTTGTTTAAAACAAATCCAGTAAAAACCTTTGAAGCTGCTATTTTGCTTAAACTTTGACCCATCATAATATATTTAGAAGTCAAAAAATATAACAATAAAAACCTTGTAAATTTTTGAAAAATTTTTTATTTCCAAAAACTTTAACAGTTTAAAAAAAACACGTATTTCCTGAAACAAGTTTTGTGAAATATTCGAGTGAATGACGGTATTACCGAGTGCCAGCAGAGCTTTCCGGTATTATCTCTCTCTGTTTTCGCAATGCCTTATTATAAAACATTGCGTTGGTTAAACCGGCAAGCTTTTAAACCATACTCAGGTTGCCAATAGACGAGTGGAGAAGGCCCCTCTTAAATGTCAGGTGTGAAAGAGGGATGGAGCTATACACACTATGCCATCATTTCAGCCGATAGACGTCCACTGCTGGACATAGGCCTCCCCAATTGTCGTAATGAACGGTTCTGTGCGTCTCGCATCCATCGGATTCCCGTAACCCTCACCAGGTCATCGGTCCACCTTGTAGGGGGCCTTCCAACAGAAGAAGCAGTTCTTCCGGTACGTGGTCGACACTCCAGAAGCTTTCGACCCCAACGGCCATCTGTTCTGCGATATGGTTAGATGGTTATCATGGTCGTCACCTACAGACCGACCTTGGTAATCGAAATACCACTCACGGATTAATCACGAAATCTCAGAAACTAGAACACCTAAAAACTTAAAATTTGGCAGGTTTGTTTCTTATAGGGTGTAGACATCCGTTAAGAACCTCCTAAGGGGATGAAACGGGGGTCCAGAGTTTATATGGAGAAATCCACTTCCACGTGGGCGAAGCCGCTGGCAGAAGCCAGTACCTTATTAACTACCTCAAAGGTGCAGTCTAAAACCAGCAAAAACAAAAATTATAAATTTTTATTTTTTATTTCAGATAGGCCAACATGGGCACTTATAAAACGTCAGAAGCTAGTGCACGGTTCCAAATTGGTCGTTTCCTATGGAGAAGAACCGGCAAGAAACTCCATGGTTAGTCTTCGTTAGATGATCCGTCAACGTCAGCTAACTGCTTCGTAGTTGGTTGACATTATGCTGAATTGGACCTAATTGGCGCAGCCATGAGACATACCAATCAAAGAAAGGCTCATCGTGACCGACAGAGTGCGATACGTTGGTCTGACTAGATCCGCACCGCTCTTGACTCTACACTATACACGCTATACAATGCTCTTCTCACTGCGAGAGACAGAATTTTTTTTTTTTTTTTTTTTTTTTTTTTTTTTTTTTTTTTTAATTGATATAAACCAGTGCTTGACTGCGATCCCACCTGATGGTAAGTGGAGATGCAATCATTGATGGTCAGGCGCACTAGTTTATCAAGAGCCCATTCACTCTAGCCTTGAAGACACCTATATTATAGTTGGACGGAAAGACCGCAGCAGGTGGAGGAATATCGTTCGAATAAAAGTAATGAAGCAGGGAGGTTACGACCCTCAGCATTAAGTAGTACTACGCAAGGAGAAGGATGAGTCATACCTATAATATTGTTGTTGTTTTTATTTTAAGTTTCTACTTATATTTATATTTTCTTTCTTTCCTTCTTTCCTTCTTTCCTTCTTTCCTTCTTTCCTTCTTTCCTTCTTTCCTTCTTTCCTTTTTTCCATCTTTCCTTCTCTCCTTCTGTCTTTCCTTTCTTTCTGTTCTGCTATTTTTACCCCCCATAAATTTCGAAACACTCAATATCTAACTCCCCCTGTACATCAGTATTGTCCGTCCATCACGTAAACAGGCACCCTTTATTGACACGATAGTTTACAGCATCTACACATGATTCCAACAGTTTTATGCCAGCCATGTGTTATTTGATTAGCTATCCGTTTATTTGGGTATTACTCCCATCGATTCAGCAATGAATGTATGGTTTGTTTGATCCGAATATATTAGTTGCCTTCGCTGTTAGATATTTTATTTGCTTATCGTTTCAGAGATTTTGTGTTGATACAAATGTTGTGGATTTAGGTCGGTAGTTTGGACTTAAATCGTGACTCCATTCAATTACCTCGTGAAGGGGCAGAATTGGCACTGAGGATGGTTATGAGGTGGTTAACCTCAAATCTGCTCACGCTCAACATCTCTAAGACTAAGTTCATCCCCTTCACTCCGAGTTTTCTTAGCCAACAGCCTTTGTTTTTTGACATAAACTTACCCAGTGGTACCTAGTGGAACCTGTAACTGTATTCAAATAGAATGGTCTGCTATCATTATAAGGGCGCCTTCAAATTAGTCGCAAAAAAAAGGCTGCACTACACCCGCGCTGTTGTCGCGCTGCACGCTAGTTTGTTATTTGTATATGGAATAACAAAACAGTGCGGCGGCAGCGCTGCAGCCACGCGGGTGTAGCTTAATTGGCTAATTTGAAGGCACCCTAAATACCTTGTTGTAATATTAAACAATCTTTTGACATGGAAAAAACAGATTAACTCAGTTGTGGTTCGAGTCAGAAGATTGATCTACTTATTTAAGAAACTTGGAGCGGCTGTTGATTTCCAATGCCTTAGAATGGTCTACTTGGCGTTTGCTCAATCATTTCTCTGTTGCTGCATAACTACGTAGGGGGGAATGCACAAGACAACCATGCTACGGCTGTAAAGGGTTCAGAGAGCAGTTCTAAAAACCTATTAGATTTCCAACTACAGAGCTATACACACTTTGTGAGGTCCTCTCAGTGAGACAGTTGTTCGTACTGCAAACAATCTTTAGGAAGCACCTACTTCTCCCTAATAACCCTCAATCCTTCACCAAGATGCGTCGTTATTTGTTTCTCATCACATCAGAACGCCTTGCAGGAATTACACCAATGGAGCACAATTAGTTCAGAATCTGCTACTTTCTAACATCATGTGCGCAGTGGAATGTTAGTCATCAAAGGAGCGGCGCGTCAGTGGGTCACGTACACTCGCTTACGCAGCATCAGGCCAGCGCTTCTCCAGGATTCTACACGTATCAAATCCCATATCGAAGACATTTTTGAAATTTTCGAGCAAAAAATTAAAAAAAATGACGCAGTTAATAAATTCCTTTATGAAACTGCGTCACAGCTTGGATTAGCACGTTACTTAGCGCAGACATCTCGGCTGGTATGCAGACAGTGAAAACAAACCAAACTGAACTTCGTGAGTCACAATGATTGCAGCAGAGCTGTTGTGAATGCTTCAATCTAACGTCAAACTTCAACCACTTCATTCATATTCATTTTCCTAGGTTACTAAGGGTGTGTGCACAATCTGAATTTTTTTTTTGAGTTATGAAAAAAAAAACTGACAAGTTACATGTGACTAGGGCAGTAAGATATCACACTAATAAGTACATAATAGGCTAATGTGAAAAGTTTGTATGTATATACATACAACCTCTCCCGTTCTTCTTTCAGTCATTCATCGGCTACAAGTACAAACAAAGCAATTTTACTTGTTACGGCAGTTCTACTGTGATCCTATGAGGAGTTCCGTTCCATATCTTCGAAGTTCATCATCAGATCACAACAAGAGTTTTATGGGACCAACTCGGAAGTAATAATTTCAATTTTAAGAATGATTTTCCAAAATCGGTCCACAATTGACCGAGAAATCGTTGAACATAAATAGAACCTCCTTCTTTTTGAAGTTGGTTCAAAAGCGAAGGAAAGAGTTACTCTGGTCCTAAAACACAAAGAGCAAATGAAAGAACATAGATGGGTTTTAGCCAGTAAAAGTCTGACATACCTGCTCTACCCCAGAGCGGGAGAGGTCATTTAATGAATTCTCACATTTTTTTATTGGGTTGGAAAATCATCTTATAACAAATCCCACTCTTGGGCGGAGCGGGAGATAGTGTCAGACTTTTACTGACTAAAAACCCACTCTTGTTCCTTCTTTGCCTTCGTCCCAGGGCCCCGGGTTTCACTTACACACTACCCATGGCCCCAGTAGGCTTCGACCCTGCTGGGCCCCTACGATTTGCTGACATCTCCTTGAGGCGCGCGTGGAACATTACGCGCCGTCGACGACTTGGGCTCGGACCGGACGGTTACTGGACGATCGGACGACGAGCCAGGTCGGACGACGAGCCAGGTCGGACGGCGAGCCAGGTCGGAAGGCGAGCCTGGTTGGATGGCGAGCCAATGAATTCTCACCTCAAAAATCCGTCTAAACGCGCCTTAACTCACAACGTCATTAATATCGCTTGCAGTGCAATTAGCGACGGATATCATGTTTTACTGCACCCAGCTGATCCAGTTGCTTGAATAAACGTTACGACATTTTAATAAAAGCGAATTAATCAAGTATGGCGGTGTAACAGATCTTACGACTGCATAGTTAGTTTTATGAGTATCTGTGGATTAACCAGAGGCATTCCATGCATGGTGGTTATGTATAATGTGGTCATGACTGGCCTGTTGGACTAGTGGTTAGTGGCGTTGACTGCTAAGCCGTAGGCCGTGGGTTCGATTCCCACCCAGGACAAATGTTTGTGTGATGAGCACGATCATTTGTTCTGTGTCTGGGTGTAATTTATCTATATATGTATGTATTTAGAAATATATAAGTACGTTTATCAGTTGTCTTGTACCCATAACACAAGCTCTGCTTAGCTTGGGACTAGACGGCGTTGTGTGATAGCTGTGGAATATTATATTATTATAATGTCTTTTTTGGTTTAGAAGACATTTTTAGACTTCCCGATTTTACCTAAAATATAATAACGGGACCCTATTGCTATTACTCCGCTGTCCGTCTGTCTGTCAGCGGGCTGTATCTCATGAACCGCGATAACTAGACCTTTGACATTTTCAGAGATGATGTATTTTTGTTGCGGCTGTAACAATAAATACAAAAAATATAATTAAATAAATATTGAAATAATCAAGTTTGTTGTATAGAAGTCCCTTCTATACAACAAACTTGATTATTTGCCGATTTTTGGTACATACAGTACAGAACCCTACATGCGCGAGTCCAACTCGCACTTGGCCGGTTTCTTACCATCATCATCTTCCTGCCCTTCTTCTGTGTTACTTGGGTTCGGTGCAACATGGTTTTATTCTTCCAATCAGTCCTGTCACCCGTCACGCTGTCCCTGACTCCCTTTTCTTTCATATCACTCCTCGCCCAATCCATGTATCTTTTCTTTGGCCTCCTTCACCCTCGTTATCCGTCCACATGTATACTCATAACTCTTTTAGAAACTTGCGTTTCATTCCTCCTCTTCTCATGACTATACCAAGACAAACAATATTTTTTTAAGATGGTGGGAAATCTATTCTATATTTATAATAAATCTATAGAAGTGAAAATTCTGTACATTGAAAATATCAAAAAAATAAATGGCAGGAGGTGTTACTAGACCGACACCGAACCCAAAAATGTGATTCATAACATTTTTGTCTGTCTGTTTGTTCAGGCATCACGCAAAAACTACCGGTTCGATTATGATGAAACTTGGTATTATTATTCTTTAATATTCTGGACACTACACTGGGTACTTTTTATCTCGGAAAAGTATATATAATAAAAAACAAACTTAATTTTGCGGTTCGATCCCTAGACCCGATTACTGTACCAACCGCATATTTGCGGTGATGTAACCTCCGACAAACTTATTATTATAAGTTTGTCGGAGGTTACATCACCCTCAGTGGAGTTCACTAAGGAGCGCTGCACACGGCTAAGATACTGATATATTTTATCTTAAGATACAATATCGCTCGGCATACAATTCAATGGACTATCACACACGACGAAGATAATAAATAATATTTAATATTTTCGTATCTCAAAAAATCTAATAAAACCATTTTCGACTTCTACGCAGACGAAGTCGCGGGCAAAAGTTAGTCATGAAATAAGTTCTCTCGCTCTGTATGGAGCAAGAAGAAATGTCAACTGTTATTGACTAAAACCCACTTGTGTTTCTTCATTTGTCCATTGCCATTTACCGTTCTAGAACGGTAAATGGCAATGGACCACATAGGGCCACGGTGACTCTTTCAATAATCCCACAGCCTTGGCAGACATCAGCCCTAGCAGGCCCGTCAACCATGCTGACATCTTTTTGAGGAGCGCGTGGAACCCAATACAGCAATACCAAAAACAACACAATAAACAATGACAATTTTCAACACCATCTATGTACACATATCGATTGTAATAAAGTATATGTAATCAGACGATGAGCTACCTAAAGCTCGCCGTCCGCAAGGCCGTGCCTAAGATGGCTGGGAATCGCTCTACGACTTTCGGCTCCAGCCCAAGGCATCTGCTACTTCTGTCGCCCGCATAGAAGAAGGAGACTGCTTCATTTGATCTCTTGCTCCATACTATAGCCTGCTCAGTCTAAAAGCTTTACAGAATTTAATGATTTGTTTGAGATCATTTTCACTGTTCGCGAAGCAGAGATACTAGATAATCCATTACCGAATCACACTCCGGATCAAACATTCTGAAAGATTTCAATTTCGGGGTATTTATGTTGTTAAGATTGCCACTATGATGAAAAAAGATTGCATGTAGCGGAGATGAGAATGTTGAGATGGATGTGTGGTGTGACGAGAATGGATAAAGTGAGAAATGAATATATTAGAGGAAGTTTGAAAGTGGCGCCAACTGAAAAGTTGAAGGGGAATCGTTTGTCTTGGTATGGTCATGTAAAGAGGAGAGATGAAACGCATGTTACTAAAAGAGTTATGAGTATACATGTGGATGGGTGGAGAGGGAGAGGGAGGCCAAAGAAAAAATGGATGGATTGTGTGAACAGTGATATTAAAGAAAAGGAAGTTAGTGATAGTATGACGGTTGACAGGATAGAATGGAAGAAAAAAACGTGTTGTGCCGACCCCAAATAAGATGGGACAAGGGCAGGAAGATGATGAGATTGTCACTATGATGTTTCTTAGTTACCATCTTGATGTTTAAATCTAGAACTACATTAGACCGACGCACACGTGGACCACGACTGATTTGTATGTAGAATGACGTCGCGTGGCGTAGATTAGGTGTAGGTCTACAAGTCTAGTTTCTATATAAAATGTATGGAGACCAACGCGCCCAGATCGGCGTGTGTGGCACACGTGTGCGAAGTGTAGTTCTACTTTTATAATTGCCTATAAAAAAATCAAATTATCGAAAACTTTCTTTCATTATTTTGTTGTTATTAATTTTTTTTTTCTGTAATATATTTCTTTTAACGCAAAGTTTACATATATCGGATCATTGTAATCGGAGATACCTCAACCCCTGTCATACAGGTTGTCCTAGTTCAGGGGTTGAGACCACATTGAAGTAATGTATTTTGAAATTTTAGAAATAAATAAATTATTATTCCATTCCATTTATTCATCAACAATGTTTTCTCGAACCATCGTAGACGAATGAAAAAATATAAACACAGAATCAAACAGTCAACATTTCAATATTCACTAACTCCCTTTGTTTCGTCCAAACTTTCCACTGACAAAACAAATGGATCACAAAACAGTCCTTTGACATATGCATACAACTATAATCGAAAAAATTCAGCCTCCTACATTTGTTTGGACTCCAATGAAACAACATGGAACTAAAATAAATAAAAAAAAAAAACGAAATTCAAAAGACAATTTTGTGTCCATTCACGAAACATGATCTCTCGAATCACGGCTAACTAGTTGTCAAAGGCGTAGCACGTGCCGGTCCGGTTTTTCTAGACGTTTCTAGCCGTTTCCACGAACTTATTGGCCGGTTCCGGTGTTTTTCGGAACGTCCGGAACGCTTTTTGAGCGCGCCGCGTGAAATTGGGGGTGGAATCGGATGCGTTTAGATGACAGATGCGTCCTGAATGACCGATATATTATAATGAAGGTACGATTTTGGTCTTATGAGCGGGTACCCGTAGCCACATCGATCGTGTTTAGTCATTCATTTAAATGTTAATACATAGATACGGCGATAAAACTGTTTGACAGAATAATTTTATAAAAAAAAAAATTGGTGAATGTTTGTGAGTGTGTGTGTATGTTTGTTACTTCTTCACGCTTGAACGGCTGATCGGATTTCGATGAAACTTGCTATACGGATAGACCGTATCCTGGAATAGCCCAAAGGGTACCTTTTATCCCAAGAGTAGGTTACTTTGGGAAAGTTTTCTATTTTCACGTGGGTGAAGCCGCCATCAACAACCAGAATTTGTTTTGTTGTTTTTTTTTGGTCAGGTGTGTAATCATCACGTAGCTTCTTTTGCTCTAGGTGGAGCAAGAGGGTGCGTTTTATTTTTACTGACTAAAACCCACCACTTTGTTTCTTCAGTTGCCCTTTGCGTTTCAGAGCCACGGTAGCTCTTTTAAACATTCCCGCAACCATTCCACACACATCTATATCTACATGCTGCTGGCTTTAAGCTGGCCGGTTTGCACGGATGTGACGCATATTTTCCCTATATCTTTCTTTCTTAATTACTTCAAGTGAACTGTCATAACGAAACTTAGATACAAGAGGAAAGACAAGCTCAACAATTTTTTAATTTTTTTATTCTTTTTTGTACACAAAAACATAACATAATATATGGAGATAAAGACAGTTCATGTACAAAGGCGAGCTTAACTCAACAATGAGTTTTCTCTCAGCAAACATTTCATAGTAAGCTTATTTATAAATTACCTTTTTAACGGCCAACTATAATCTTAGACCAGGTTTTCAGGCACAGTTTAAACTCTTATCTAAAATTCAAAGGTTATTAGTTAATGAAAATTACAGTAACTGTCTACCAAACTGCTGAGTTTAACTGTTACTTATTTCCTTTTAGTGCTGTCTGGTTTTTGAATATTCATATTTTAGATTCCTTGTATTATTAAAAAAAAACTAGTTATGCCAGCGACTTCGCCTGTATCAAAATAGAAAAAAACCGGCCACTTGCAAGTAGGACTTGCGCACGAAAGGTTCCGTATCGTCCGTAGCAAAAAACGGCAAAAAAATCACGTTTGTTGTATGGAAGCACCCTTAAATATTTATTTCATATATTTGTTGTTATAGCAGCAACAGAAATACATCATCTTTGAAAATTTCAACTGTCTAGCTATCACGGTTCATAACGGTGACAGGCGGACAGACAGAAAAACAGACAGACAGACGGACAGCGAAGTCTTAGTAATAGTGTCTCCGTTTTACCTTTTTGGTATGAAACTTTAAAAAATATGGATGTAGTGATGGCATGACGAGTGACAGGATGAAAAAAAATGCATTTTGCTCCGACCCCAAATAACACGAGACATGGGCTATAAGATGATGATAATACTGATGGATCCTCTTGAAATAAAAAAAATTATGTCCTAATCGCTATATAGTTGCCTATAATTTTTAGGAGTTCCCTCGATTCCTCATGGATTCCATCATCAAAATTAGATTTTGAACAAAATGGAACCCATCTGGAACCATATCCTGTTAGAGAAAAAAAAAAAAAGCAAATCGGTCTATAAACGAAGGAGTTCTGAGGTAACAAACATAAAAAAGAAAAACAACCTAATTGATAACCTCCTCCTTTTTTTAAAGTCGGTTAAAAATGTAACACAGAGTTATGTAACTCATAATATGATTTAAAAGAGTGTCTACAGAGTTTTTCACGTTCTTGTCCATAAAAATCTAGGCTAGAGTGGGCTATTTAGCGTCACATTTTTTGACTGACCGACATTTTGACAATTCAAAAGTGCCTGTTAATGGTCTATTTGAAATAAACGTTCCTAATTTCAAATCCGTATAGCTGTTTGAGCGTGAAACATACACACAAAAACACATACACATCAGTGCCCAGTTGCCCAACCAAGTTGTTTTGCGTACTCCACATTGCGCATTATACGATGATTTATATGTTATGTTGTATGTTGGATACGGATGTTAGCGTGTTGGTGTGTTGGTGGTCGAGGATGGCGTAAATTTAAATTATCTTTTTTATGTCATAATAGTTGTGGGCTTCTAATTTGGTGGTAGACGGAATTGGGTTACGATTAATGATTCGAACTGTAATAAAGAAGAATGTATATATATATTTAAATATTTATCGACACCCACATCGAACAAGGTAGTATCTCGGATTGCAGTCCAGACAAAATTCAAACAGCACTATCACTTTTTGGTTCATTAAAAAAAAAAAATGAATTAATGTTACAACCTTGTCCGTTGCGAGTGTCGATATATGTATCATACACAGCTATATATACATATATATAAATGACGAGCGACCCATCCCAGTTTCTTTACACAAGTTTTATAAATCTTTGAAATTTTCGGTTTTTCTCTTCTATAATATGCATATATTATACACCTTAACCTTCCTTGTGAATAATTCTGTCTATAAGTGAAAACCGCGTGGAAATCTGATCAGAAGTTTTAGAGTTTATGATTAACATACTTATATGTTTCTAAATACATACATATTCAAGGCTAGAGTAAATAGGCTCTTAATAAACTAGTGCGCATCACCATCAATGATTGCATCTCTGCTTACCTCAGGTGGGATCGCAGTCAAGCACTGGTTTATATCAATTAAAAGTAAAATACAGATTAATTACACCCAGACACAGAACAAATGATCGTGCTCATCATACAACCGTTTGTTCTGGGTGGGCATCGGGGCCACTAACCACTAGACCAAGAGGCCAGTCAATATGTGTCACTGTCACCAACAAACAAATGATTTTATTTAAGTATATTAATATTGTGGTTTTATTAGTTTGAAAAATAAATTATTATTATTTTTACGAAAAATGAACTACATAATATTATAGTGCTCATTTGGTGCACTTATTATGGCTTTTTAATAAATGGGTACATCCTCGCAGTAAATTATTTTTTAATGAAAGCTCGGCAGTGACATCCAATGAGGCAAAGGAGGCCAAAAATTTAATATTTATTAAATTACATTTAGTCCTTCAGACAACCTTTTGTTGCTGATCCTAAACAAACGAAATTATGCAAACATCGCGGCCATCTTGGCTCACTGTCAGTTGAGACTGCCTACAAAGTTATAATAAAACTTTATATATTTTTCATAATAATCATTACCAATATTTTGGCGGACTTAATATAAAAAATCATTTCTTACTAGTCAACTTTTGGGTTAAAAAGAATACACTAAGTAAGTAGTGTAGTAAGTAGAGTAGTGTGTGTAGTGTAGTAGTAGGTTCTGGAGTGGCGTACCGGAAGACGCAGTGTTGGAAGGCCTCCTACAAGGTGGACCGATGACTTGGTGAAGGTTGCGGGAATCCGATGGATGCGAGACGCACAGGACCGTTCTTTGTGGCGACATTTGGGGGAGGCCTATGTCCAGCAGTGGACGTCTGTCGGCTGAAATGATGATGATGATGATGAAGTAAGTCGTAGGTAAAAGTGAAACAATAAAAACTGACTTTTTAAATTGAATTAAGTAAAAATGCGATCCGCTATTCTAACACCTGAGACCCAGACTGGCCTGCTGGTATAGTTGTCAGTGACCCTGACTATTATGCCGGAGGTCGTAGGTTCGATACCCACCCATGACAAATGTTTGTGTGATGAGCACGATCATTTGTTCGGTGTCTGGGTGTAATTTATCTATAATAAGTATGTATTTAGAAATATATAAGTATGTTTATCAGCTGTCTAGTAATCATAACACAAGCTCTGCTTAGTTTGAGACTAGATGGCGTTGTGTGAAAGTTGTGGAATATTATTATTATTATTATACATAGTATGCTGCGCTCCATAGAACTTTTTCAAACCTTAAGTTTGGACCCTATACCGCGCTTCAAAACGCAGATTATAGACTTGACACAAAAGGCTGCCCATCTGAAGTGGAACTGGGCTGGACATGTATGCTTCATGCCAATCGAGCGTTGGGTCAGTAAGACACAAAGCTAGTGGCCTAAAATCACACGACGGGGTCGCGGCAGAGCAAGAGGGAGACGGTAGGATGACTTAGATGACTTCCTTAGGCATTGGCAAGAAGCTTAGTGGCTCAAAGCCGGGAACAATCGAAGGGAAGGGAAGCCTTTGACTTACAGTGGAACAGTAAAGGCTAAATATAATAATAATAAGTAACAACAGCTAAAATTAGATCTTATTATTTTAGGATGCAAAAATCTTATTTTTAAAAACAGCTGATATCGATTCAGTCGTCGATTCTGAACGTAACTACTACTGCTGCCAGGATATGCGTTTATTATATTAAATGTTGGATTATACAACATTCGATACGTTTTAGTATACATATACGAAACCTTAAACACGTGTCTAGTATTTTTATGTAAAGAATCTATGTATAACATTTTATAACTGTACGATGAAAAATCACGAAGTTATAAGCTTGTTGAGTTACCTGGTTGGCCGCACAAATAGATGATCACCGTGCCACCCGGGCGACTGAGTGGCTATAGGACTCCCGAATTCAGCTTTGCGCTAGTGCCTAATGTCCGCTATAACCTCCGGTGACCTGTGTTGTACTTAGTGTCGGTGGCGTCCAACTTGTGACCTTTTATAAATATTTTTGGAAAAAAATATAACATGGTGTAAAAATTATTGGAATCGATTCAGTTACTGATGCTGAATAAACTATATTCAGGTATCGCATATACTAAAAATAATGTTGTATATATTTCTAACAGCTCAAATAAATACCTATTTTGTTAACTGTACGTGTGTGTAAAATTATTTACCCCCAATATTCACGTATTGAAATATCCGTAATAATAAACAGAGCCGTGCCAGACATACCGGCCTTGATTCATAGAAACGCAGCGTTTACGCAGCATTCACGCTGCGTTCCCATAACACTGTCGCACTCGCTGATTTACGACCGCCGAATCGCAGGAAGTATTAGATCGGCGCCTTTGATTCCAAATGTTCTTTGTTCAATTCAGGAAATCAGATAAATGTTACTAATTTCGGATAGAGATTTCTATTGATGTTGAGGTGTGATAAAACAATTAAAACGAATTTGCTTTAACTCTAAGCGTAAAAGATTTCTTTGTAAAGAAAAATATGAAAGTGTTTTTGTCTGTTGGTTAATATATAAGGTGTTAAAAAATTACATTTAAGAATTTCGAGGGGACATTGTACTCCTCATTATGAACAACTTTTACTATGGGACCAAACCTGAAATAGCGAAAAAAAAAATCATCTGCTCCATACATTTTGACGAGTGCGAACATAAACGTAGGTGATTTTTTTTTCGCGATTTCAGATTTGGTCCCATAGTAAAAGTTATATAACTTAATCCCTCGCGCAACAGGGGTATTATTATTACGTAAAAATTATATAAAAATATCTTTTTTAGGTTTTTTCCAGGAAAAACGAAAATATAGAGACCAAAATTTTTCGTACACCCGTGTGTACAATACGACAGTTAAGGGTTTTTCAAGGTCATTCAAGTTGTTCAACCGTATGTACAATAAACACATAATTTATATTATAAAGGCGAAAATTTCTGAGTATGTAGGTATATCAATATCATCATTTGTCATTTCAGTTGAAAGACGTCCAGTGCTGTACATAGGACTCCTCCAAGTGTTGCCAATCCATTGGATTCTTGCAACCCTGACCAGGTCATCGGTCTTCAGATACCTGGTCGCCAGAACCTTTCGACCTCACCGACCATCTGTTCTTCGAGTAATTGCTTAATGCCTACAGTTTGGCAATTTAGTATTTTTGAGTGTGTACAATAGTATTTTTTACTTATTTACACTCAAATGGCTGAACAGATTTCAAGAAAATTGTTACACAGGTATTCCATGTCCTAGGATAGTAAACAATGTTATTTTTAGTAAATGCGAAACCTAAATATAGTTGGTTCAAAATCAGTAACTGAATCGATTCGAATCATTTTTATACAATGTTATATTTTTACCCAAAAATATTTAAAAAGTTCACAAGTTGGACACCACCGACACTAAGTACAATACAGGTCCCGGCAGGTCATAGCGGACATTAAGCGCCAGCGCAAAGCTGGATGCGGGAGCGAAACAACCCCTCAGTCGCCCGGATAGCCCGGTGACCATGTACTTGTGCGGAAAATTAGGTAACCTACCATGCGTATTACTTTGTGATTTTTCATGATACAGTTATGAAATTTTGTACATAGATTCTTTATATAAAAATCCTAGACACGTGTTTCGGGTTTCGCATATACTAAATCTAATTTTGTATGTACAAGATACTAGTTTCTGTAAACTAAGAAAAATGTAGATGTGCCAATATATTGCTAGGTGAGCGATGTAAGTCGGACTCATTAGAGTAACCATTAATAATGTTATAGGCTGTTGTAACTTGGTTAACAGATCGTTGAAAAATTTCGTAAAAAGCTAAAATATGATGCTTTTTAATTATAACCAAGGTGTCGAGGCGCCATTTCTTATTAAAATAACACACAATTCAATATCAAAAGCGTTACGAAACAAACGTTCTGCTCAGCTCTAAAGAAACTTCATAAAAACCACTAGTATTTAACAAACACAATATGGCATTATATCATTAGAAAACTTCACCATCCACCAATTAAAAATCAACCTTACCATCCACGAGATACAGCTCGCATACGTTTACCCAGGAAATGAATCATGATTAAAGAAAAACCAACCTAACTTTGCGGTCGAGTAATTTAATTTTCCGCAAGAAATGAAGCGGGTGCCGATTAAACCGTGCGCAAAAGTAAATTTGTCACGTCAAGAAAAAAGCTTCAGTGACGGAAAATAAAGAGATTTTGCTGGAAATTACAAAAGAAAACCGCAAAAATCGAAACAATACGTTTGGAACAAAGGCCCGTGTGACGAATTGTGTAGTTGAGTATGGCCGGCGAAATGGGAGAGGAATAAAAAATTAAGGGACGGTTCTATCTTATTAGTGTAATGATGGCGAAGACGTAAAACTACCCCGAACGAAGTTACGACGCAGTTTTGGTAATAACGTGGCGTTTGTTTATATGTGGACGCGCTTATTTGGATAATAAATAAAATGTCGATGAACTCTAATTGTAGGTACATTACAGAATATTTTATACAGCTAATATTATTATTTTTTTTAACCGACTTCTATTCCGAAAAATACTACTTCTCCGTACTCAGTAATTGTAGTGCAAATATTATAATATTTGTTTGAAAATACTTGCGCTACGAATAATGGCCAGTATAATATTCTCTGGTTTTTATTTTACTTTAGCTTTGTACAAAAAAAAAAGAAAACATTGGAAATTTCATTTTACATGTTGGTTATTATTAAACAATCCGGGCAAGGATCCGGGATCTAGGATTTTAACTGTGAATTTATTTAATGAAATTTAATTAAGGATATTTTATTTTTATTTGAATTTAATTAATTGTTAATTTGTATTTAAAACCTATTATATAGTATATATATTCTATATTCCTATTAAAATTTAATTTTGACATTAATTTTATTTTATTATTTAAACTTGATTTATTTTTTTTCTATATGTTATATCATGCTTACTTATTACTTTTATTTAACATTTTCATAATTATTTAGAGCCATGTTCACTCGTTTATGAATAAGCTGTGGTTGCCTATAATTGAGTGTGCATTATAGGTCTAGGGTATATACCAATTTATATGTCTAAGTTTTCTTTTTATTTGGTATTCTCGTTGGTGATCCTTAAATTTAATTTAATTTTTATTTAATAAATAAATAAATAAGTGCGAGTCAGACTCGCGCAATTAGAGTTCCGTACAAATTTACCTATGAAAATGGTTCGATTCCGGAATTAAGTTACAAAGATTTATCCGAATCGCAAAAAGTTTTTTTTGAACCATAACTACAAATTTACAATTTTAGATTTTTTCTATACTTGTGCTATGAGACCTTGCTTCTTTCCAAATTTCAGAATTTTAGGTCAACGGGAAGTACCCTATGAATTTTGATTCCCTTGAGAGTATCGAAAAATACGTTTTTTTTGCGACATAGACGGCCGTATCTTTATTTTTTTTCGTTAACTCAAAAGTCACTTTATACTGCTTCAAGGGCCTGCAGATTTTAGTATATAGCTTTAATTTCAACTCGATACCTCCACGCGTTCCCGAGATAAAGGGTCTTGACAGACAGACAGACTGACAGATTTCGTTTTTTCTTTTGTGGTACGGAGCCCTAAAAATATATATTTTATGCTCAGTTTTTTTTCCCGAATCTATAAATTGAACAAAATATATTTTAAAATTGCTGCTGCTACCGGCTTCATACGCAAGAAAGTAGAGAATTATCGAAAAGGGTACTCCCGGGGTAGAAAACGTGTGATACTCCATAAAGTGACATGCCTGTTTTCCAAATTTCCTCCTAATCCGTTCAGCCACTCGAGCGTGAAGAAGTAACAAACATACACACAAACTTTCACTTTTATAATATTAGTGTGATATCTGTAACTATGTTAAAGCATAATTTTATAAAAAACCTAAAACTCCGGTCACCACCCCTTTAGTACATCGTGAAACAATTTCTCAGTCGTCCATTTTGTTCAAATGAATGACATCAGCGTAGATGTAATGCGTGTGAATGATAATAATTATTCTGTTGTTGAGTGTAATCTGCGCTGGTTTTTTAAGTATTTGGGGCTATAACTTAGGTAAGGTTATTTACTTTGTTATTATTTTAGGACCTGAGACAACTAGGTAAATGTCGACCATAAAATTATTTCTTATTCCATTTGAGAATTGTAACCGCGACGTGAAAATGCAGGTTCCTATTATATTTATTTTTTGTGCAGAGGGTAATTGGTACTAATATTAGATAATAAGTTATTTATTAAGTCGATAACACTGTATGCATCTTTTTGTGTCAGAAATAAAATAAATTCCATTCCATCAATAATAAAATTTTTACGGCGCCGAGTTGCTAGCCTGTCGGTTTTCTACCGGTTGCTTTTCGGGGAGTGTGCGTCGGAATTACATAACCTAATTCCGCCTAGCCTGTTCCATCATCGGACCACCAGGCGTACGGCAACGCGCCACCGGTACATGGTGGACATTCCACCTATACGCACAAAACGTTTTGGGAACACATTCATTGTGCGTACAGCTAAGGAGTGGAATTCCTTTCCGGAATCTGTGTTTCCTGATAGCTACAACCCGGAAATCTTTATGTCAAGAGTGAATATGTTACTTCTAGGTAAGCGAGTTCCATCGTCGACCGCATCGTCGCTTTCCATCAAGTGAGGTGGCGGTCAAGCGCGAATCTATCAAGAATAAAAAAAAAATTATAAAGTCATCAAAAAACATTCATTTCTGCAACAAAAATAATCTAAAAAAAAGTAACCAGTTGTAAAACATGACAATAAATTAATAAAAATAAACCATGATCTATCCCACCAACAATTTGTTCAGCATTCACAACTACCCACTCGCATGTCCACACTGTATGATAATCTGAAACAACGTCCTGAGATTAATATGGTACCACCTACGCCCGCGAGGCAATGTGTGCAGACTACCGAATTGATAAAGCTAAATAAACAGTCCGTATATTTCAAATCTTATTTAGAGATCCGTACTAAAATATAAATTTAAAAGCTAAACAATAATAAAATTAATTTTAAAAAAAGTCTAGTGTGTTAATGGTGTTTTTTTTTGTGTGTTCACACAAAAAAAATAATTTAGATTATTAATCTACAAACTGTAAGTGAAAAACATTTTTTTTTGTACCCATAAAATGGCAGCGTAGGAAATAAAAGCATGAACGCACCTTTATATATTTTTGCATAATATTACTATGTAAGTAACTGAGTACCGGTAACTGATAATTTTAATTCAAAAGCATTGTTCTGATTTGCAATGAAACTTTTCCGGAAAAATCACTCACTCAAACACACTATTTTTTTTTTAAATTGATCTAGTAGTTTTTTATTCATTTTAAACAAAAATACATAAATTCAAATATTATAAAAATATAGACATAGATCAAAAGCATCCATAAAACCATATTTTTTGGTATAATCCCTATATTTTTCGTAGAAAATAGTAACCTTTATGAAAGTATTGCAAACAGAGCCGATGTATCGAGAGCGTTCAATATTGGATGGATTAGCCTTGTGTGAAAACACCAATTTAACTTTGGTCTGTATCCAGTAGTATTCACATTCTATTCATTCAAACTGAAGCTTTGTTTTTGAGTTCGGTGATGTTTGTATAGACCACAGTATTTAAATAACTTGAAATGAATCGTAGCAGCTCCCACATCTTGTACCGTCGACCTGGTAAAGAACACGGCAATTCGATAGGTGCTAGAAGCTCATTAAGTACTGGACCGGTCAATGCGACAACACTTAAGCCATTTTTTTATCTTACAATAGATGGCTTTCTGTGTCAGGGAATATCTCCTATGTCGCAGTTTTACAAAGACCAGACACTTAGCTGTAGGCCATAAAAATATTTTTTCCGTGCGGGAATCGAACCCGCGACCCGTAGCGCAGCAACCAATCTCTTGACCGTTGCGCCAATCGTACTGTCTTTAGAAAATGACGCTCATTATATAATATTTGCACGGTGTAGGTGAGAATCGTAGGTCCATTAACAAATACAAATATTGTCAATGATCAAGTACTACGTAAATTATAATTTAAGATTGACTTAAAAAAAAAACGATTTATTAACCGTCTATTTTAAATTTAACAATGCCTAACGCTTTTAAATATAACATGCAACATACGGAATCCGCTATTATTCTAGTTCATCTGACACGCGGCCATTTTATGTTTTTAGTATGTAAAAATATTCGGGGAACTGTTCCAGTAGTTATTTTTTCGTGGACCAATCCCTAAACGTTATAAAGATTTTGTTTTAAACGTTTTTGTGAATAAAAAAATAATTTATTTCCCTTTCATTTTCTATTTGTTTTTGCTTCCCGCTGGGTGATTTCTGTTTTCTATGACAAGGCTTTTAAAAGCAGTTGAGGCGAATTTCCGCATTAAGCGAAAAAAATTTGGTAGTGAATTTGGTTTCCTTTTTAGGTTTTATTGCTTATTTTTTGACATTACAACGGGCATAAATGTTAAGAAATATGTAATTGCGTGTTTAACCCAACTACGCATTTCTTAACATTTATGCCCGACCAAAGACCAGCCTGTCAACCTTTATATCAAATTCTGTAATCAATAGACTGCAGGTGATCATTAGATTTGAATTTCTACTGAAATTGGTACTCCATGGTGGTTACCATGGTACTGAAGTTCAATTTGTTCTTAAGAAACGACTTGACTGTCACGAAACTAAAATATAACAGCGAAGAAGTAAAAAAAATATTCTAAGGTAATATTAAAAACAATTGCCTTTATTCTTAAAGTGTATAAACTGGAAACCGCACAAAGTACAAAGTACAACAAAATCAGACTCGAAAATAAAAATCCTACAGAGTCAGCAAACAAATTACGACCAATACCGAAAATATGGCCACTCAGCTATATCCACAAAATCTTACATTTATATAACATCGTGAATATTCCTTCTTATCCTTATCCATCGTAAAGTGGGGACATCATTGTTTTATTATGAATCGTAGGCCATTAGAGGAATTGCGTAGATTTCGCGAACGGGTCCTGTCCCGCTGACGCGGCGTTTTATGGTCATACTAATAAAGAGTAAGTGTACGACGCGACCCTATGTCTTTGACGGTCGTTTAATGATTATTTCTGGATGGTTTTATATTATGAGCGGTTTTGGATTTTGTCCATAATTTTGTGGATTGTTATCAATAAGAAAAAACGGAACCCTTATAAGATCACTTTGTTATCTGTCTGTCTTTCAAACCCGGTGACACGTGGAGGTATCGAGTTGAAATTAAAAACCATATACTTAGGTCTGCGGTCCCTTAAAGCTGTGTAAACCAAACTTATAAAATAATAAGTTAACCAAAAAAAATAGATATGGTACATGTTTGGACACACTCAAGGGAATCAAAATTCATAGGTTACTTTCCGATGACCCAGAATTGTAAAGCAAGGTCTTATAGCACCCTGTATAAAAATAAATCTGAAAACAGTAAATTTATTGTTACGTCCAAAAAAAAAAACTTATTTGCGATTCGGAAAAATCTTCGAGACTCCATACGGGAATTTAACTATTTAAATTTGTACGAAACCATCAGTGCGAGAGTCTGACTCGCACTTTCCCATTTTTTTTTTCGTGGTTTATGTAGCTTTGATAGACTAGATGCAAAAGGTAGGATAATGCAGTATAGCTTGGAACAGATTTATAGTACTGCATGCCAACATAAATGAAACATAGTTTATTCAGTACCACGTCAAAGAAATGGATGGAAAAAGATTGCTTGCAGAGGGGGTGAGAATATTGAGATAGATGTGTGGTTTGAAGAGAATGGATAAAATGAAAAATGAGTATTAAAGGAAGTTCGTAAGTAATAATAATACTGTATTGGCACAAATCATTACAAACTTAATATCAGCTTTTTTTTATAGGTTCGCGCTTGACCGCTATCTCACCTGATGGAAAGCGACGATGCGGTCGACGATGGAGCGCGCTTACCTAGAAGTAACCTATTCACTCTTGACTTAAAGATTCCCGGGTTGTAGCCATCAGGAAACACAGATTCCGGCAAAGAATTCCACTTCTCAGCTGTACGCACAATGATTGTGTTCCCAAAACGTTTCGTGCGTATAGGTGGGATGTCCACCATGTACCGGTGGCGCGTTATCGTACGCCTGGTGGTCCGATAGTTAAGTTAGAATAATTAAAGGCGCACAAAAGTTGTCACCCTGACTCCTAAACTAAGAATTCTTGTGTCTTAGGAGTCAGTGTTCTACTGCTACTTGGACTCTATAAACCCATATATAATAATTTTTAGAGCTGGTAAGCTGATATTGCACTGAATAATATATTATTAGGCACATAGTAATAAAAATAAAAGGTTGAATTAAATTAAAATTAAAATGACTGTGTGGTTACTTCTGTGTGTGTGAATGAGAATCGTGTATGTGATGTGTGAGCGTGAAAGTGGTGCCAATGAATGAAACGTTGAAAGAGAATCGAATGAGATGAATGAAACGAATGTTACTAAAACAGTTATGAGTATAGTGGATGGATGAACAGGAAAAGGGAGGCCAAAATAAAGATAGATGATTGACTGTGGGAGGAGAAAAAAGAAAGAAAAGGCAGTTAGAGATAGCATAACGATTGGCTCAACAGTATAGAAAAAAAAAACGTATTGTGCCGAACCCAAATAACCGGACAAAGACAAGAAGATAATGATGTCATAGTTTAAAAAAAGCGACAATTTTTTCCCAAAACTAATATTTTCTTTGACATTGTAAAAGTTGAATTACACACATGCCTTTTTTATGTAATTGTAGCGACATCTATGACGTCACATAAGAACCAATCCTGTATTGCGCAATCAAAGTTCTCCGCGCGATTAGAACATATAGAACAGCCCGAAATCATCTACCAGGCAGTTGCCCACCAGACATAACACCCGTCTGGTCGGCGTATCCTCCCTTTTCAACGGAGGTTTGTGGGACTTTACACTCTGTTCCGCATACACCTCCAAATAATACTTGAAATTTTCTATTGCACAAAATTTGTTTTAGTTAAAGATGAAAATGGATTACATAGGTGTTCAAACTGAAATTACAGTCTCACATTAAAAGGTTTAACTTTACATTTTCAATCATATTTCATAAACAAAAACAACACATTATACAAAGGAGCTTAACATAAATTCGACACACAAAACCTTAGAGTTGAGGTTTTTTAATAAATTTTAAATGAAACCTTTTTTCTAACAAAACACAAACGTAAGAATTATTTAACGTTAAAAAAACTTTTAAAAAGATTTTTCTCGCAAAATACTGCTTAATTATGTTAAAGAGACGTCCCTGAAATTCAAAATAGCCTAGTTTAAGTGGAAGACATCCATTTATATTCAGTTTTAATGTTGTAACTGAAAAAAAAAATGCAAAATGCTTCAACGCTCTCTTACTTCTTTTTGAGTTTGTACATTATTAAAATGTGTTTCTTCGAGTTTAAATTATTGTTTTGTTGTTAAACTTCGTGTCATACAGATTAGCGGACTTTCAAATTCAGCTTGTCTTTGGCTTATTGTTTCTTACTATGTAATCCGTTTTCTGTTTCGTCTAAAAAAGACATATAAATATCTGTTTTTAATGAATTATTTTTTCTTTTCTGAAATACCGAATATAAAGCTATAACTACATTAGACCGTCGCACACGTGTAACACGCCTGATTTGTACGTAGAACGACGTCACGTGGCGACGCGTGGCGTGGATCAAGTGTAGCTACAAGTCTAGTTTCCCTAGAAAATGTATGGAGGCCGCCGCGCCTAGATCGGCGTGTGTGGCACACGTGCGCGAAGTGTAGTTCTACATAGCTTAAGAATTCTGATGTATTATGCATTGTTACCATTGGTAATGTGGGAAATCATTCAATATTTTTTTTCACTCTTGGGCAGAGCGAAAGGGCGTGTCAGACTTTTACTGACTAAAGTACTCTTTTCACCTGACAAGAAATTTTGTTGTTTTAATCCTGAAATTCCTGTCCTTGTTTAGGCCATGTTCCGAAGTGAGAAGGCATGGGAAGCGGTGGCCTCTTTTTACAAAACAAGCTAGCGGAGGGCTGCAACTGTGAAGAAACGTATATCATCACGCCGCAACTGCCGCCACCAAAGGAGACGTACAGAGCAGCGTATTTATAAGGCGATTTCCGAACACTGTAAAGCGTCTTGCGGGTGACGAGCAATGGGTACCTTTGCCGCCTGGTATTCCAAATGGAACAAGTCCAAGTCATTGACGGCACGAAGTGTTCCAAGCGCGCCTCAAAGAAATATCAATAAAACCAACCCAGCAGGGCCGGCCCCCGCTGGGCCACGAGATTTTTGAAAGAGTTACCGTGATCTCTGAACATAAAAGGCAACTGATAGACATAATAATGTAGATTTAAGTCAGTAATAGTTTGACACATACAGTGTCTATTTTAGCTTGAAATTTGCATTATAATGTTGGATGCATTTATGTTATATTTCAAGTTATTGTCGTAAAAATGCCAAACGCTATTTGCAAGCTTTTCGTAAAGATGCTTTCGTTAATTTTTACGAGGTTCATGGCATAACAGGTTATAAACTTTTTAATGTAAATGTCTCTCACGCTCCGCCCAAGAGCGGGGGTTGTCATTGAATTATATTCCCATCGAAATAAATAGAAATAAAAAAGTAGGTACCAAAAAAATTGGCCCAACAACCTGTTATTAAGAACTATAATTATAACAACTAACTTGTGACACTGGTTTGCCTGTGTAAAAGTAGAAAATTATCCCAATGGAACATGCTCCCTGTATAATAAATACGATTTGTGTTCTATTTTAGGATTAGCCCACACGTAAGACAAATTTCATCCCAGTTCGTTCAGCCGTTTGAGCGTGAAGGAGTAATATATAACCACAGTGTGCGATGGCTACTTCAACATAACCAACTTGGTTCACACAAATTACTTTTTATTTCCCTAACTTGATAACTGACAGACTCCTAGAACGTGGCGTACCACAAGAAAGTAATACAGTTTTTTTTTTAGGTGGGCAATCATCCAATTACTTCTTTTGCTCTCTGGCGGAGCGCGAGGGCGTGTCAGACTCCCATGTTCCTTCTTTTCCTTGCGTTCCAGAACCCCGGGTTTACTGTTTAGAAGAAAACCCATGCTCCCAGTAGGCCTCGACGCTGCTGGACCCCTACGGTTTTGCTGACTTCTCCTTGAGGCTCGCGTGGAACACTACGCGCCGACGACGACTCGGGCTCGGTCCGGATGGTTATCGGATGGCGAGCTTCCTATTGCTCAACGTCTGCAAGCTCATACCTACCATGGCTGGAAATTGGGGTCGGGATCTCGGCGGCTAGGGCGTCAGGTCCGTTCTCTCACGCGTGCGGCCGCCTCCTTTGCTAGCATTACTGCTTAGCAGAAGGAGGCGGCCACCTGATATTTCTCCTCGTTCCGGACCGTGGCCTGTACCAGGGCTCGGTGAAAGCAATGTATTTGGGACCGGATTAAGCGCTTATTTTAGTACCTCATCATCGTCATCGTCATCATTTCAGCCGATAGACGTCCACTGCTGGACATAGGCCTCCGCCAAATGTCGCCACAAAGAACGGTCCTGTGCGTCTTGCATCCATCGGATTCCCGCAATCTTCACCAGGTCATCGGTCCACCTTGTAGGGGGCCTTCCAACACTTCGTCTTCCGGTACGCGGTCGCCACTCCAGAACCTTACGGCCCCAACGGCCATCTGTCATTTTAGTACCTATTTATCGAAATTAGTAAGTATACGTGAAAAAATAAACAAACAATACTTGCAAAAATATATAAATATCTGATACATTTCATTCAATGACACATGAAGTTCAGGAATTACTAATTTAAGTGTAAAATCATTATTTGACAAAAATAAATGTATCATAGATATACCAAAACTAACGCCATCTTGTGATAAAAGACGATAATTATTTCTAACTTTAAAAATTACAGCTGTCACACACGGCAATAAGTGAAAGATCAATTGAGAACCCCATTGGATTCCTAACACAGTGAGATAGGTAGTTGATATTTTTTAAACTTACGGTAAAGATACAATATTCAACTTTGTGTTTTATAATATTTATTTTTTTTGGAAAATTTCCATGTAATAAATAAAGATGGAACAATAAAAAAACAATGTAACAATAATAACGGCCAGCTACAAAACTATTGCTCAACTGTGTAATTTTCACCAACAGAATAATCTCTCGTCGGTGCAAACTTTAATGTGATGTGTAGAGGGTAATAAAAACTGTCACTGACATAAACTCAGGCTATCATCTTTATATCTGCTTAGTAGGGGCTATAGTGGGGTACCTACACGTACCTAGTTACCCGTAGGGGCCCAGCAGGGTCGAAGCCTACTGGGCCATGGGCGATGCGAAAGAGATCCCAGGGGCCCTGGAAAAAAATGGCAGAGAAGGAACAGGAGTGGGTTTTTAGTCAGTAAAAGTCTGACTCTTACCCCAGCTCCGCCCAAGAGCGATGTCATTAGATGATTTTGCCACCCGAAAAAAAAAAAACCTAGCTATATTATAATCTCAAATCTTTATTGCAATCATCATGTTCCAAACTTATTTAGGAATAAACATAATAGGCCCGTCATTTTGAATATATTAAACCCTCTTATCTCCTTTGTAAGAGAGGGAATGGGCTGTAATCCGAGTGCAAGTTGGTGGATGTCTTCTTTTTGGTTTGTTGAGTCCCTTGGTGGTGGTGTGCGTGTGTCCTGGATACGGTGTAGCCTTGTGTAGGGAGCATGATTAAAAGTCACTGCAGAAAGTTACATGAAGATTTATTTGGTTCATTTCACATTACAGTTTACATCTATTGTCCTAATATGGTACGCACACGATTTAGTTATGAGACATGTTTGCACCACCACTGTGCGGACGGGACTGACGCTCGAGCACGCCACGGTCCCGCTTAGCGACTATACATTGTTGTCACGTAAGCATGTGTTGGGTGAGTCCCTACAGGTTCTAGCGCATGTTGGTTTCCTCACGATGTTTCCCTTTTCTATTTTAAGAGCAGTGGTGATAAAATAAATTACACGAAGTAATGCGCCTTGGTGGGTTTGGGGACCCGTGACCTACTTACCCGTAAGTCGGGGCCGTTACCACTGGGCCACTACTGCTTGAAAATATAGGCAGATATCATATCAAAACAATTTGAACTCAAGTTACAGTCATATTTGTCAAGCTTAAGTGAAAATTAAGAATATTTAAGTCTGGTTTAAACTGTATTAATCTTCAAGTTCTAAAACAGTTGGCAATAGTATAGTAGTATATTACTGTAAGACACACATTAAGTTCTGTAATTGAATGCTTACTACTAACCATTAATATTGCTTAAGTTAATACATAGTTATTAACTTAAGATGGTATATATAATTAAACTTAGTCGTGTAATAATATTAATTGGCAATTAAAGTGAGATTGCTCCATCGTCGACCGCATCGTCGCTTTCAATCAGGTGAGATAGCGGTCAAGCACGAACCAATCAAGAATGAAAATAAAAAAAGATTTCACCAACAATTTAAATACTAGTTGCTAGCCTGTCGGTTTTCTACCGGTTGCATTTCGGGGAGTGTGCGTCGGAATTGCATAACCTAATTCCGCCTAGCCCGTTCCATCATCGGACCACCAGCCGTACGGCAACGCGCCACCGGTACATGGAGGACATTCCACCTATACGCACAAAACGTTTTGGGAACACATTCATTGTGCGTACAGCTAAGGAGTGGAATTCCTTGCCGGAATATGTGTTTCCTGGTAGCTACAACCCGGAAATCTTTAAGTCAAGAGTGAATAGGTTACTTCTAGGTAAGCGCGTTCCATCGTCGACCGCCTCATCGCTTTCCATCAGGTGAGATGGCGGTTAAGCGCGAACCTATCCAGAATAAAAAAAAAAAAAAACATTTTTTTTCTAGGTTGGAAATCATTCAATGACTTCTCCCGCTCTTGGGCGGGGCCCAAGGGCATGTCAGATTTTTACTGACTAAAACCCACTCATAAGTTCCTTCGTTGCCTTGCGTTCCCAGGCCCCTGGTTTTCCTTTCAGAAGCGAGCCCATGGCCAGCAGGCTTCTATCCTGCTGGGCCCCTACGAATGTTACGCGCTGTTGACGACTTGGGCTTGGTCCGCATGGTTACCGGACGGCCGGACGGCCAACTACCCATTGCTCACCGTTCGCAAGCCCAATTCTTAATACTATGTGATTCGAATGAGAATAGAATCAACTTAACGCCAGGGCGTTCACAACAGGTTGTGACGTCAGAACTGTCAAATCGATTCAGTTAGAGTGAGCAAAACAAGATATTTTTTAATTATATTTATTTTCGAATCATGATTATCGAAAAAAAGTTTAGTTCGAATTTAGTTTTTGCTCATCTCTGTATCACTGTGTTAAGTGTCTGAGTAGTGGCGAATAGAAGAAAAGATGAATAGTTTCCAACAATGAAAATAAGAAATATAATAGTTTTTTTTTTAACTAATTATTGCGGAAATAATAAATTTAGTTAATTTCTATTAAACAATAATGTTTTTTCTTCACTTAGATTTAACTAAGAGTCAGAAAAACAAAGAAAAAAAAAATCTGTTAATATGCAAATAAGTTTTCTTTGCAAATCGTTCTTTGTAACGACCGATCCTATGTGCCTTGCATCCACCGCATTCCCGCGACTCTCATCAAGTCGTCGATTCGTGGAGGGCCTTTCAACGCTGCGTTTTCCGATGTTCGGTCGCTAATTTAAAATCTTTCGGCCCCATCGATCATCCGTCTACGAGCAATGAGCCCTGCCCAATGCCACATAAGTTATATCGGACTATGTCGGCAACCTTGGTTTTCCTGCGGATATCTTCATTCCTGATATAATCACGCAAGGAAACTCCGTAAGTTTGCATGTTTGTAAATGCACCCACGATAAAAGAGTAATTCTTAGTGTATGACAAGGCTTTTATTATAAAAAAATATACTCTTTACCGGTTCACAGTTCATCGAGATTGTATATCTTAACGTCGCTCGACTTTTCGCTGGTATATTTCGATAAAGCATAGACGATTGCCACCCTGATGGCCAACATAACTCACATCCTCAAGAAATTGGGCCCATTTATGCGAAGTGTCATTCAAAATTGATACACTACGATGCGTTATTATTGTGAAGCCGCAGCGGCCGTTTGCCCAAAATTGTATTCCACACAACTATCGAATAGTTATGTATTTATATAAAACTACAAAACAATTGTTTTAATGATTATATAAATTTCAATTACAACAGTAAACAAGAATATGTTTATTTAACATTTGCTATAATTACAAAATATAATAATAATAATAACTCAGTGGAAAGGCGAGCGAAGAGGCTAATTGGGGAACCAGATATGGTTAAGTCCAATCTAAAAGACCTCAATTTTGGGCGGTTCATTGAGTCCAAAGCCAAGGTAGCTGGTAGCAAACTAGGTGTTCCGACGGTACTTTACACCGGGACAGCTTCTAATGTTATACAAAGCACAGGTCCGATCGTGTGTGGAGTACTGCAATCACATATGTGATGGTGCTGCAAAATACCATCTAGCAGCTTTGGACTTAGTGGAAAGGCGTGCGAAGAGGCTAATTGGGGATCCAGAATTGGTTAAGTCCAATCTACAAAACCTCGAGTACAGGCGCAGGGTAGCCAGCCTATCGTTATTTTACAGGTTGCATTTGGGAGAGTGTGCGCGGGAATTGCATGACTTGATTTCGCCATCTCCTTTCTACCATCAGCCAACCCATCGTACGGCGAGTATCCACCCTTACGTTGTTGAAACTTCAACGGTCCGGACTAAGCGTTTCGCTTCGTCGTTTATACCGCGTACATCGAAGTACTGGAACAATTTGCCTGCTGCGGTCTTCCCGTCCAACTATAATTTAGGTGTCTTCAACGCTAGAGTGAATAGGCTTTTATTAAAGTAGTGCGCCTCACCATCAATAATTACATCACTGCTTACCATCAGTTGGGATCGCAGTCAAGCACTGGTTTATATCAATTAAAAAAAAAATTAGTAATAATAATGGTACCGCGTTCCATAAAGTGTCTATAGGGCCTCTGCGAATTGATTTTGGCTCCTCGTCCAACGGTCTTGATCCCCAGGATCCTGAGATATAATGACCCACAATAACCTAAATTATATTTCAACAATAAATAGTTTTACTTAATTTATAGTTCGAGCGATCGTAATTAAAACCCTTTTATTTTAAAATAAATAAAAAATGGGGCTTATCACTCGTATGAGGCAGCTGTATTATTCCGCTTACCTAAGATATGCTGTAATATAATCTACAAAATCAAGCTAAGGACATAATATTCGTGAGGTGGAAACAAGCTTCAAATCCCGACCCCCGCCGAAGTCGCCTCAGGCGTTGGGAATCGTAGGTCAATTACCGGCCACCGCAGGCTCGGGCTTGCGAACGGCGAGCTATAGATAGCTTGCCATCCGGACGAAGCTTTATGTTCCATGCGCGCCTCAAAGAGATGCCAGCAAGGGCCGACGCCTGCCAGGGCTGCAGATAGTTCGTAGAAGACACCCTCGCAAAAAAAGGCAACTTAAGGAACATTGGTTTTAGTCAGTAATAGTCTGATACTCCTCCGCGCTCCACCTAGAGCGGGAAGGAGAAGAGAGAGAGAGAGAGAGAGAGAAGTTATTTGATGATTTCCGTGGTATAAAAAGACGAAATGATTTTCTGTCTGTGACTTATAGTTAAATATTCCATATTATATTGCATTGACCTGAGGCGCTACAGATATTTCACGTGACTTTTCGAATAATAAACCATTGGTTGTCAACCATTATCGTTGATGAAATAACACTTTGACTAGTGTGTCTAAAAAATTAATAAATAGCTGCTAGGTAAAGCGTGCTCCATTTTCGACCACAAATCATCGCTTACCTAACACAAAACTGTAAAATCTAAAATATACAAACTGAATATTTTTTTCTCGCATTTTTGTTAGTCATAAACATTAATATATATATACTTTTTTATTTATCAATGATATAAGGATTACTACATAAGTGTCGGTTAAAATTAGAAATTCAAGATTGCCATAATTATTCATCAGAATGCCAGGTAAAATTTTTGGTTTCTCAAGTTAAGATTATTAAGCAACAACCTAGTGAAATATATCAGAGTAATATTTTATACATTTTTTTTTTTGTTCCTTCCTGATATGATTTCGGATTTCCTAAACAAAATAATGCCTAATGGATAAGTATACCGTTAAAAATTAAACATCAATAGTCCTAAATGATAATCGCCATCGAACACAGCTGGAAATCGCCTGAGCGATTTATTTATAGCGTTAAGGCGACTCACGCGCCATCGTAAATTAGTATATCTTGGGGAGTCAGCGCGCGCGCGCGTCTCTAGTTTTCGAAATAAGCATTTGAAGTATGAATCGGATTCCGTTAATCGATGTTCGAATTGCGAATTGGATTTCGGTTATATTCAACTGTCATTTGAATTGGGATTCGATTTTTAAACGTACGTTTTCGAATTTGTGAGTTTTTGAATCTGTGCTCGTGTTATGTTTTTGTGAAGACAGTGGGATGTGATTTTTTTGAGGTAAATATTGATTTTAATTGTTTTTATTTACTAACCAAAAACAATTGCAAATGTGCAATTTTTATCAGGTCGATTTTTCAAAACTTATAAACTTGACTTCAAATTTCGAGCTACAAAAAAAAATTTCTGGGTCGGTCTAGCCACTCACAAATGATGATTATTAATTTCGATTTTTCGTTATAATTATTTCATTACTTAAACATGCGGTAAATTGATAGTCAAGTCACGAAAACTAATTTTCAGAACTGTCAAAATTCAGGTTTAAAACGTCAATTACTTTGTGGGAAACCCTGGAATTTAATGTACCGTTAAAGCTACACTGAAATACATTGTTCGCCGTAAGAACTCTACATTTTAACGCTAAATCACTGTTACACTTTACACATAATACACCTTCAGTGGCTTTTGAAGTCAAAATATAACAATACAGGCTATTGTGTTTTACTGAAACAATTTATAATAACTGGGTGTAATGAATAACTAACATTAGTGGTACACAATGAATCGTCTAGTACTGAAATCTATTATGAACTAATGAATTTCGTAACATATCTATAGATCTTTTGCTCTCAATACATTGTTTCTAAAATCATAATCACCATTATCATTTTAGTCTATAGACATGCACTGTTGAACACAGGCCTCCCCCAAGTGTCGCCATAACGACCGGTCCTGTGCGTCTCGCATTCATCGTATTCTCGCGACCTTTATCAGATCATCGGTCCTCCTTAGGAGGCATTCCAATGTTGTCTTCTTCGTAATCATAATTAAATTTATTTCGGTAATTTAATGTTTATCTGCATCTTTTGTCTGTGAATTTTTCAATTCATATGAAATTTTAAGTTTATCTAGGATATTACTTTACCCTATACATTGGAAAGCATGTAAAGCCGTTGGTCCCTGTTTTCATTTCAGCTCAGGTTTCTGTTTTCAAACCAGCGTCAGACACTAGTTGCCGGGCATTTATGCTGAACTGGACCTATTTTAGTGCAGCCGTGAGGCACATAACTATATTTTTTGCTACTAAAAAATAATAATATAAAAACAAACGTTTTTTATATAAATTTTTGTTTGTGTTTTGTGATACCTAATATTATGTTCGTGCCTTGTGCTGTACCAAATAAATTCTTTTTTTTTTCTTTCATGTGTAGATTTTTGACAATCGTTATAGGTAGTCAGGCACCAGAAAGTCTGGCTATCAGTCTATCCAAGAAGTATTGTATTGCCCGCTAACTGGGTATGGACTTTAAAAGAGACTTTGACCTCAGGAGTCAAAGTATCTCGTCTCAAAGGTCTTTTGTTTCGGTGTTTCTTCTCAGGGTAGCCAGCTAGGAAAAACGTTGACGTGTAAAAGTGTTTTCAAAAAAACCTATTTGCAACATAAAATATCATGTGTCATATAATTTTGGAGGTATGATAGAAAGTCACTTAATTTAAAACACTACTATTAAGCCACATCCGCTTAGCCTGGAAACCAACCTGGTTGGGTTGGTTGGGTAAAAAGCTGAGGAGATGATGATTTTTACCTGTCTGCTACAACAGAAGGAGGGTACTAAATGTTTTTTTACAATGACTAGAGTGAAATTATATCAATAATAATTGATTGAAGCTCTCTTGTCTCCTTGTTTTAAGAAAAAATGACACGAAAGACAACTAAATGCAATTGTTATTTCTCCAATAAAAATAAGTAGGTTCTGTTTCAAGGATAGTGGAATGAGAAACTGCTTTCTGTTGATAGTTTGCAAAATTACCCATTTACCCATGGTCCTGGAACGCAAAGGGCATCTAAAGGAACAGGTATGGTTTTTAGTCAGTAAAAGTCTGACATGACCTCTCGCTCCAGGCCTAAAGAAGTCATTGGACGATTTTCAACCTTAAAAAAACCTGTGTCCTGCCAAACAATGATACGCACGCAATTGTGTGCATATTTTTAATTTCTAAAAAAAAACATAATCAATTTAACTTAACTCTTAGACATTAAATAGCTACATTAGTCCATTTATTTTTAATGCATTCCCAGAATGAGTAAATCTGTCTAGTCCATGACAGTTTCTTTTTTATTTTTATTTATTGAATCTCTTTTTGTGAGCAGTTTTTCTCTAAATACTTGGTCTACCACTCATTTATAATTTACGGTCCAGATGTACTCGTAACTATTTTGTCTGCAGAAATTAAAGTAATTTTACGGATTATTTCGCCTTTTATTCATTCCATAAAATGTTAAGACACTGTGAAAAATATTTTTAAGCTACGAATGAATAAAGGTTTTTTCGTATTTCGGTCGTACTTTCGTGAATACATTTTAAGCTTAATTTAAAATAATAATGTATGAATTTTTATATTTTTGGTTTTCACAAAAAAAAGATCTTGTTTTTGAAGTCTTTCAAAAACCTAAAGTAATCTGGAGTTCCTGACAAAGCCATGTAGTGATAGAGGCAAAGTTGTGGACGACTACGTTTACCTGAGACAGACGGTCCAGTTGGGTAGGTCTAACTTTGAAAAAGAGATCAATGGTCGAATCCGACTCAGCTGGGCAGCATTCGGAAGGCTGCGCGGTATCTCCTCGTCCAATATACCACAGTGTCTCAAGACGAAAGTCTATGACCAGCGCGTGTTGCCGTGGATCGCTAACATTGGGCCTGATTAGAAGACTTAAAGTCACCCAAAGGGCAATGGAAAGGGCTATGCTCGGAGTTTCCTTGCGTGATCGAATCAAGAATTCGCAAGAGAACAAAGGTTACCGACATAGCACGAAGAATCGCCTAACTTAAGTGGTAATAGGAAGGGCACATTGCTCGCAGAATGGATGGCAGTTGGGACCGAAAGGTTCTGGAATGGCGACCGTGTACCGTAAGACGTAGCGTTGGAAGGCCTCCTACAAAGTAGACCGTTGACCTGGTAAAGGTTGCGGGAATCCAATGGATGCGAGACGCACAGGACGGTTCATTGTGGTGACACTTGGGGAGGCCAATGTCCAACAATGGACGTCTTTCGGCTGAAATGATGAAGATGATAGAGGCAAAGAGTTTGACCACTATCTCATCTAATAGTAAGCGATGGCATCGTTAACGATGAAGCATGCTTGCCTAGAAGTAACTTATTTTCTCTTGGCTCAAAGACTTCTAAGTTGTAGCTACCAGGAAACACAGACGGCAGTTCCCAAAACGCATTATGCGTTTGGTATGCAAAATACTTGCAGTTTTTAATTTACGAGTATTATGTGACATTGCGGTAATACTTGTCAATTCTATTTATCTTGAACTTTCTATCAACAAAATTTTATAAAAATTTCTGTAGATTGTCACTTTATCCACTTCATACAAAAAAAAATAATTGTATATTTAATGTCAAATTAACAAATAACTTCTCTCGCTCTGGCTGGAGTGAAAGGAAGTATCAGATTTTTGCTTACTGAAACCTACTGGTGTTCTTTTAGCTGCCCTTTGCGTTCCAGAACCACAGTAACCTTTTCGAACCATCCCTAGAATACCAAACAAATTATTTTGAAAAAAAAAATAGATTCCTATATTTTCAAACGTTTACCATAGTTTCATACCACAAAAATCTATCTATCTATAAATACTGTGCCCAATACTAGAGAGGATGTGTCGAATTGAACAGGTGAGTCCCCTCCTCCGGTCGTGCGACCCGACCGTTCAGCCATTACTCTGTAAATCGCACACGCAAATTGATCCTGGCCTGAATCATGGGCTTCAATGGATGGATGTTTATACTGGTTGTAGATACGAGAGCGACAGAAGTTGAAGTTTTTGGTAGAAGATTTAAGGATCCAAAGCATTTTATTTCAAATCAACAATTTACAGGCACTTTCGAAATGTCAAGAAGTCAGTCAGTCAGAAAAAATTATGCTAATTGCACATTCCAAAGCGCAGATCTCTATGGAGAAGAATGTACAAGAAACTCTATGGACACTCTTTTCAAACATGTTATGTAATTACAAATATCTCTGTTACATGTTTCTTATCGCTATCATGTGTGAACAATGTAAATAAAGTAAAACTAAATATAAAGATTAAAATAGCAATTGGCATCTAAGAGATGACCAATTTCAACTGACAGTACCCGTTCACGAACATGACGCGAATATTAGCACCACTCAGCTCAACCATTTTGAAGGGAATGTCCATCAGTGAGACATTTAAGTGAGGATGACAAACTCTCTAGAAGAAGAAATAGGAAAAAAGAAGTATAGTGAGCGATGTTTATGACAAATTCGAATCACCAACGTCCTATGACGTCAAATTTATACAATTTGTTGTTAACACAACGCCTAATCACGTCCAATAAAAATATGTCATTATTTGCACTACGTTTCATAACGCCAAGCAGCCATAGTAAATTCTTTTAGTTAAATTTTTCGCTGCTTCTCTTGCAAATATCAAATGTCTAGAACTTCTTGTACAGCAAAACGCTTATCAACGAATTTGTATGTCCATTTTGTATGAGAAAATATTGTGTCATAACGTTCATACCTCACGAGAGCGGCGCGGGGCCGTATATATTATCGGGGGTGTGTCTGGAGTGAGCAAAGCGTCAGCATTCTCAAAGGCACTTTTAATGAAACCCATTAGTGGGAAAGATCACCTAGATCATCTTCATTATATGCCTAGTCCTTTCCGTACTGTATTCTATCCCTTTTTTGAGTTTCATCAATGACTTTTCCCGCGCTAGGATGGAGCATGCCAGATTTTTACTGATTAAAACCGTGCGTTTCAGGGCCATGGTAACTCTTTCAAAAATTTCGTTGACGACTTGAGCTCGGTCTTTTCCGGACGGCCGGACGGCGAGCTACCCATTGCTCGTCGTCCCCAAGCCCGCGCCTACGTTGCCCGAAGATTGTCCTATGACTCCCAACGCCTGGGGCGCCTCCTGAACATATACTTTCCCTCACGGTAGCAGCCATCTTCTTTGATAGAATGACCGCTTCGCAGATAGAAGCGATTGCAACCTATTCCCTCTTACTCCAGACTATGGACCGAACCAGGGGTCGGCGCGACTAGTGGGCACCACTGATCTCCTCCACGAAGATGCACCATGGTACTTAGCCCAAGCGGCGCACACCTCCACTGTATGTTCCACTGTGTACTCTTGGCGATTCCTCGAGTTCCTCATCTTACACCTGACGCCGTGTTGTCTCTCTGGCCACTACTCAAAAAGGGGACTTACCACCACGATTATGAGAACGATTATAAAGTATTTGAAAGTCATAATTATTACTTATAGTCGGCCTTATAATATTCTTACCGTTAGGACTCAGGCCTCCCCTCTCTAGGAGAGAGAATGGGCCGTAATCCACCACGCGGGTCCAGTGCGGATTGGTGAATATCACATGTCTTCAAATTTTTGGTTCTAGGATATGCCGGTTTCCTCACGATGTTTTCCTTCACCGTTTTGAGAGCAGTGGTGATGAAATAAATTACACAAAGTAATGCGCCTGGCTGGGTTTGAACCTGACCTACAACTCGTAAGTTGGGGCACCCTAGATTAAACAAAACATTAAATGCTGTCGGTAAACAGTCGAAAAGTTCTAAAGACAATATTAACAGCAACAAAAAATAAAGGCACCGACTATAAAGTAACAAGTACTAACACACTTAAGACCGATTTCTATAGGCGGGTTCGTCGCTTAGGGCCACTAGACGAGCGAGGCGATACTCGAAACACGTTCCTTGTCGTGGTGTAAAGTGGCCTCGTATTAACGTACACTTTTATTTATTTGTCGCTGAATTTTTTGAAGATTACCGTGTAATGAGGGATGGGAAAATGTGGATAAGTTGTCTTGAGCTTATGGTGTTTTTTTTTTTTGGTTGGAAAAATCATCTTCCTCAATCATCTAATTCATACTACCCGTGGCCCCAATAGGCTTCGTCCCTGCTGGGCCCCTACGATTTGCTGACATCTTCTTGAGGCGCGCGTGGAACAGTACGCGCCGTCAACGACTTGGGCTTGGCGAGCCACCCATTGCTCGCCGTCTGCAAGCCCGCGCCTACGGTGGCCGGAAATCGGGATCGGAATCCCGGCGGCGGTTGGAGCGTAAGGACCGTTGCGTTACGAGATCGGCCGCCTCCTTTGCTAGCATTACTGCTTCGCAGAAGGAGGCGACCGCCTGCCACTCCTCCTAGCTGAGCTTATGGTGTTGATATTTTGAATTGAAAATAACATAACGTTAGTTTTCTCTGTAGTGTTTGGCTGTGATACGTTTAAGTTTCATTTGATAGAAGGGGAGTCTAGATTACCTGGCACAAACCCAAAGTTGGCGGCACCACTTAGAAATTCCTGATTGAAAAAAAAATTGCACACAGTAAAGCTAGCAAACAATTTTAATTTTGATGTGTACTTTTTATATATTACTAGCGACCCGGTCCGGCTTTGCACGGATGTTAGAAATCTTTGAAATTCTCGGCTTTTTTGTCAAATAATTCGAACATGCATGTATGAAACCTTTGTCATGAATCACTCTACATATTAATTGATGAAACTGCATGATAATCCTGTTAATAGATTTTTAATTTATCGTGTTCATACAAACAGACAAACACGGTAGATAACATGATATAGTACGGTATTATATTATGAGTGGAAGACACTTAAGGAAACTATATTAGAGGGGCGATGTTCGAAATACGGTCCCTGTTGCGGTGTGAAATGGACTCATGTTAATTTACACTTTTAGTCATTTGTCATTGTATTTAGTGGTTGCCGCGAAATGTCAAAAATGCGAAAATGTCGTTGGCTTTAATAGTGTTGAGATAAAGTGTATTTTCAATTTTGATGATGTGCTATCCCTGTGTTCATAAGTCCCGTTTTTTTTTCTAAAAAAAACTTATCATTTACACAGTGATTTCACAATTCATGTACGAAGGCGAGCCTAGCTCAAAACTGAGTTTTCTCCCAGCAAATAAAATAAACGGAAAAACTTCTTTAAGATATTACTGATAAAAAACCATTTCAAAAACTATGAAACTACAAGTACAAGATAGAATCGCGAACTTACTTAAACCAAAGATAGATTTTTGTAAGTAGAATTTTTTTACGCTTTTTCTCTTAGTCACCACTGTTTGTGCTTTTTTTAAATTTATTAATTATAGGCTCGCGTTTGACCACCATCTCACCTAAAGCCTGGTAACCGATGATGTGGCCGACGATAGAGCACGCTTGCCTAGAAGTAGCCTATTCACTCTTAACTTAAAGACCCCTAAGTTGTAGCTATCAGGAAACACAGACTTCGGCAAGATCCACTCCTTGGCCGTACGCACAATAAATGTGTTCTCAAAACGCTTTGTGTGTATGGGTGGGATGTTTACCATATACCGGTGGCGCAATGCCGCACGTCCAGTGGTCCGATGATGGAACGGTGCTGGGCAAGAGTGAATAGGCACTTAATAAACTAGCGCGCCTCACCATCATCGATTGCATTACTGCTTACCATCAGGCGGGATCCCAGTCAAGCACTAGTTTATATTATCTAAAAAGGCCTAATACAGTTAATTTCAGCTCTTAATTCCCTGAACTGTGCAATTATTTTAGGTCGATATAATTTGAAAAAAAAAGCGTTTGATTCTCATCCTTACTAAGGTTTAAAAAGTGAAATGCCTGAAACAGTATTTCACAGTTTCAGAGAAATAATCAAAATAAACTGAATTTTCATTCAATATTAAATGTGCATGCTGATTAAAACTCCAGAGACAATACCAAAAAATACCGAAGAAAATTTTTCAGGGTTTTTTTGTTAAAATATTATCTCTGTTATTAATTAAGTCATTGTAGGTGGTCTGATACTGTTGACTGACAATCTGTGACTAATTACGGACGAATGTGATCCATAAACATTACATTGTTATGTCTACCATACATTCACATAATGTTATGTACGTGTTGAACACATTTTATTGCTCATTGATGAACTAATTTCATGGACAGCTATGTAATTTATGTGAGGATTGAATGGTATGAGTATTTATTAGATTATTATAGCCTAATTGGCAAACCAATTGGCTACTAAGAAACTGTAATTGTTTTTATTAGGATATGGTCTCATAATGAATGGTTTTACTCTTTTCGCTATACCTAATGGGCATATAAAGATTCATCGTTGGCGTGGGCTTGCGGACGACGAGTAATGGGTAGCTCGCCGCCCGGACCGAAGCCGAGTCATCGAAAAAATCTAGTAGAAAGTAGTTCATACTTAAAAAAAAACAGAATTGTTTGATTGTGTGTATGTTTGTTTCTAGGTATAATCTCTGGAAATCCTGAGCCGACGATTCCTTTACGGATTTAGCTATTAAGACTACGTTGTGTTCCAGAAACTTAATCAGTTCCTAAAGGTGGAATAGCAACACGGACGTTTAGAAATTGCGTTGCTTTTCTGGATGAAAATTCATTTAATACAAACCGTTGAGGTGATCCGTTGCTTTTTTTTATTCTTCATAGATACGCGCTTGACCGCTATCACACCTGAAAGCGACGATGCGGTTGACGATGGAGTGTGCTTACCTAGAAATAACCTAATCACTCTTGACTTAAAGATTCCCGGGTTATAACTATCAGGAAACACAGGTTCTGGCAAAGAATTCCACTCCTTAGCTGTACGCACAATGAATGTGTTCCCAAAACGTTTTCTGCGTATAGGTGGGATGTCCACCATGTACCGGTGACGGTTGACAGGATGGAATGGATAAAAAAAACGTGTTGTACCGACCCCAAATAAGACGGGAAAAGGGCAGGAAGATGATGATGATGATGACCGGTGGCGCATCAGCGTAATCTTGGCGGTCCGATGATGGAACGGGCTAGACGGAATTAGGTTATGCAATTTCGATTTCTTTTGCTTAGAATAAAAACAGCTGCATTGGTCAATTTTCAAGGTTAAAGAACGCTTTGCGAGGTCACTCTGTAGATGGGCAGCTATCTTAAGATATCGACACTCACCCTCCGTGCTTCAGAAAGCACGTTAAGCTGGTGGGCAAGAGTATCATTTGTAGATCTTTGACAGTCGTTATGGATAGTCAGAAACCAGGAAATCTGACATCAGTCTTGGCAAGGGGTATCGTTTAATCCAAACTTTGGATTGTGGAGATCTGATAGGCACTTATTTCATGTAAAATTCTGATATTGCTGCTACTGGTTTGACTGGTAGTTGTGAAGAGGCTGGGCAGATAGGACTTAAAATAAAGTAGGCTATAAAAATGCTGTAAAAGAGAAAAATAAATCAGAATGACTTGATAATAAAATACTAAACTCGTTAAAAAATAAAAGGGCCATTTTGTCATTTGAGCAATACCCTAGAAAGTAACTTGGAACGAAACTGAAAGAAACAATAAAATAACAATTACTACAACTACCTAAAGTGTTTTGAAAAAATACATACATTTTTTGGCGCGTTAAATAATATGATAGAATATATTGCGAGCATTCTTTTTGCGTAATTAATTATTCATTTTGACAGATGTCAAAAGGGGCCTTTTATTTTTTGACAACTTTAACACATACAATGAGCAAGCTAAATAGAAGAAGACACTTCATAGAATCTTGTCACATAACGCCAGCTTGTATATTTGACTCTTAATGCCTAATTTTAGATAGCAGAGCAAAACCCCTCACTAAAGAGACAACATTCCCTAATAAAAATCCCCCTTATAGTTAAACCTAAACAGAACAATATTGTCCGCACAAAGACGGATTTGTCACGTTTTAAGACAAATCTAAAAACACTGGGGGCATAGAATAAATAGTGACAGAAGGTCGGCTTCATTAAATGGTCAAAAGTGCAGGTACACAAAGACACGCCTTACGTAAAGCGAGTGCAAGCGCACTTATGACCGAATAGTTAAATTCCCGAATGGAGTCTCGAAGATATTTTCGAATCGCAAAAAAGTTTTTTTTTATGACATAACTACAATTTTTCTGTTATCTACTTTGTGCCAAATTTCAGGATTCTGGGTCAACGGAAAGTACCATATAAATTGCGATTCTTTTGATAGTGTCGAAATGTACGTCTTCTGCGAGATAAACGACCGTATCTTTTTTTTCGTTAACTTAGAAGTTTGATTTTTCACAACTTCAAGGGACTGCAGACCTGAGTATATGTTTTTAATTTCTTAATTTCAACTCGATACCTTCACGCGTTTAGGAGATAAAGGGCCTTGACAGGCAAACAGACAGACGGACAACAAAGGAATCCTATAAAGGTTCCGTTTTTTTTTCGAGGTATGGAACCCTAAATAAAGTGTGCGTGTCTGTCTGTTTTCGCTCGTTGAAAGTAGTTGGACTTCTGTATCCATGTATGATGGTAGCCCTGTTTTTCTTGTCGTTGGCTAATGGAACGAATTAAGGAGAATTTTCACAGAAACGTTTTTTTATGTCACATTATGTTTGAAAACGTTTTGATGGTCGAAAGGTTGTTGGAGTGGGGGTTTGATTTCGTTTTTTTTTTTTCTAAGGTGTTCGCTAGAATATTCTTGTTACAAAGGTGTTACACATCATATTATGACGTCCATAATATTCTTCTAGGTTCCACCGTACCAATATTAAATGTCTTTAGAACAATAATGTTATATATCATAATTTGTTGTTTAAACCAAACAATGCTAAAGAAAAAGAAAATGTTAATTACCAACAAATACAATGTCAAAGATTATTGTCAATGTGAAGAATTACAATAAGTAAATACAATGCAAAGAATTTTCAATTAAAAACTAATTTATTGAGAAGCACGCCTATACATAAATCAGCACTTATACAATAGAAATTAATGTATTTTTTAAATGTCATGAAGTTAAAATCAACTGCCGCAACAGACACAAACAATTTGAAAACACTAGGTTGATATAATTTTATTCGAAAATATGTAGTATAATTCTTTGTTGGAGTACGTAATTTAAATTTATGGATACTTCAACTTATTTCATATTACAATACCATGTTGTGTTTGAAATACAGCTATGTGAAAGGAAAAAAAATCTTCCTCAATGCTGAGGGTCGTGACCCCCCTGCTTCATCACTTTAACTTTTATGATATTCCTCCATCTGTTTCTGTCTCTGGCGCTGTGAAGGGCATTGTATACCGTAAAGTCAAGAGCGGTGCGGATCTGGTCTGGAATGTACAAAAATACAGAGCTTAAATATGTAACAAGTGACAAGCGGAAATTATAAAAAAAAATAATTGAAGAGTGCGACAATGCTTTCTAATGTTGAGCTTTAGTTATTGATTGAATACATTTTACACTTTCAACCTATTCTATAGCGTCATTAATTTGTCTTATTTCTAATCGATGAAATTTGCTATTGTAAGGTTGGAATTGTGTAAATTTAACATTATGAAAATCGACATGTAAATTGTTATCTTTTAGCCATTAGGCCATTATTTTGTTTAACGTGTCATTAATCTCTTTTTTGTATTTGATCAATACTAAGAGTTGAATCGGCGGCATGCAGTATGTACAGTATAGGGTTAAGTTAAGTAAATCATTAATGTACAATAAAAATAAAAAAGATCCTAATATACCGCCCTGGAGAACACTGTAGGAGTTTTGACGATAGACGGATCTATAATTTTTTTTCTGATAATTTATGTCTCTACGCAGTGTAGGCGATTATTTAGACAAGTTTCTACACAGTTTCACGCATAATCATAAAGCCCTAGTACCATAAAGCGTTTGTTTGAAGTGAAGTTATTTGTGATTTACGAAGTCAAATGCATTTCACATATTGACTGTATTGGCCTTTTTTCATTAAGATAAGAGTAATAATATTTTTCACTAATAAATATTGTATGTGCTATTCCAGGATATGATCTACCTGTGCGCAAAATTAATAAATTAAAGAACGTGTAGGACACAACAAATATACATAAACACAATACAAACTTTTGCCTTGATAGTAGGTATTACTATGATGTGAGTGGGTGTATCTTAGACTTTTTAATACGCCTACACCTAGTACAAAAATACAGTGAAGTGTATATGTTTGGATTCATCTCACTAACTGTGGGCGAGTGACAGCCAAAAATATAATGTAACGGAAGCCATAACGTTCAATTAGAATAATTGATGTCGGTTTCCCGTAGTAAAATAGTTAAATATTTTTTTACAGCGGAATTTGTGATATGGTATGTGATGTAGTTAACATACTGCATAGTTAGAGAGGTCTAGTTGGTTGTAAAGTTAAGGCATAACTGTTGAAAAAGTGACTTTCTTTCGACTTAATGTTGGATTTTGTCATTAAAAAATTAAATAAGTTCTCAATCTGTGCAGCTTTATGCGAAGTCCTGCACTTAATCATCGGGGTTGAGCATAATATTATTAAGTATTGAGTATTTTCCATCCAATTTTTGTAGTAACATCTCTTTCTCGTGTGTAATCATCAATTGACCGCTCCCACTCAAGGCGAAATGTGAGAGAGTCTGACTGTTACCAACTAAAGCCCACTTATGTTTCTTCAGCTATCCTTTGCATACGAGGGCCCTGTTAACTTTTTTAAATTTTCGCGTTCTTGACAGGCATCGGCCCTAAATAACGAATCTTGGGTTGACAGATCTTTGAGTAGCCAATACGCTATCCATCCGGGCTTGGTCCTTCCAATCTTTCTAAGAAAGTAACCTACAAATCATTTCCTCGCTTCCCGCGTCGTAAGTCGTCATAGTGATAAAAAATAAATAACTATATAATAATAAATACCGTAATCTTATTGGTACTTATAACTGTGAGCCCTTTGGGGTCGTAACGCTTGGGTCATGGGGTCCGAGTGCGCGTCTTTTTTTTAAGGATGTTTTTAAATTGTTATAAACTAGTATAACAATTTAAATTCTTTCTATCGCAGTCAACGATCGCACCCGATGGTAAGTACTGATACAATCGTTGATGGTGAGGCGCACTAGTTTATTAAGAGCCTATTCACTCTAGCCTTGAAGATACCTAAATTATAATCGGACGGGAAGACCGCATCAGGCAAGATGTTCCAGTCCCACGATGTTCGCGGTATAAACGACGAGGCGAGACCGTAGAGGTTTCAACAACGTAAGGGTAGGCAATCGTCGTTCGTCGGGTTGTCCGATGGTAGAAATTTCACGCCGAATGATCGACAAACGGCGACGTAAAGTGTTAGGTACCCAAAGAATTAGCATTTCCATTCAACGTGGCAATGCTGCCAGTCTTCTGGGCACACTTCCGGATGACAGTGATGTGAAGGAGTACTTCAACGCCTGAGCGTACTTTGTGTTTTTGTATTATATTTATGTAAGTACATAGTATTAATAGTTTAATTAATATTTCAGTTTGTTATGTATTTATGTAGATATAATAATGTTATTAAATAATAAATACAAGCACAAAATTCTTTACTCGCCGTCCGACCGTCCAGTAACCGTTCGGACCGAGCCCAAGATGTCGACGGCGCATAGTCTTCCACGCGCGCCTCAAGGAGATATCAGCAACCGTAGGGGCCCAGCCGGGTCAAAGCCTACTGGGGCCAAGGGTCTCATTCTGAAAGGAAGACTCGGCCCTGGTATGAAAGGCCACAAGAACAGGACCAAGAACAGGTGTAGGTTTTTAGTCAGTAAAAGTATTTCCGGCTCTGCCGCCTCTACCAAAAAAAGTACAAAAAACTTTAGTAGTAGTATATGATGTTCAGTGATCAAAAATTTATTTCAATCCTAAAACGCGGGTAATTTTGAATGTTATTTATATCAATTTACATGCACGTAAGCACGTGGATCGCGTTATCTGTTATCAAATAAAAATTCATCCGTGCGTATGAAACGTGGGATGCTGTGCTAACATCTCCATGATTTCATGCACGAATACTTTCCATTGGTTAATTGTGTGTGAATTAAGTACTACCCACATGGGTGCTGGTTAAGTTTGAATGTCATAGTCGTGATACTAGGAAACTAGTAAAGAGACCGTAGAGGCTCAGTAGGGTCGATGCGTGTTAGGGCCACAGGGTATTCTTAAAAGGGATACCGTGCTAGAACACGAAGGGCAACTGAAGGACAAAGGTGGATTTTAGTCAGTAAAAGTGTGGTACACTCTCTCGCTCTACTGTGGAGCGAAAGAAGACATTGAGTGATTTCCCCTTAAACCTTATCGAACCTTAAAAAACCGGGCAAGTGCAAGTCGGACTCGTGCACTGAGGGTTTCGTACAAATTTACCTATGAACAATGTTCAATTTTCGAATAGATTTACGAAGATTTTTCCAAATCACAAAACAATGTTTTTTTTTTGTGACGTAACTACAAATTTACAGTATTCAGATTTGTTCCTATAATAGTGCTATGAGACCTTGCCTCATGCCAAATTCCAGGATTCTAGGTCAACGGAAAGTATCTTATTAATTTTGATTTCCTTGAGAAGGTCTTTATACACGTTTTTTTTGCGATATATAAAGGCCGTATCTTTTGTTTTCGTTAATTCATACATTTTATTTTTTTACAGCTTTATGGGACAGATCTGAGTATATAGTTTTAATTTCAACTCGATACCTCCACGCGTTCCCATGATAAAGGGTCTTGATAAACAGACAGACAGATGGACATAAGGGTTCCGTTTTTTCCTTTTGAGGTACTGAACCCTAAAAAGGCCTGACCCATAGACAAAACACAAAATCCCACTACGGACAACCCTGTCCTGTCTAACAACATATTATCTGGTTATAAACAGACCACCTAGGAATAACGTCACCGGCAAAATGTGGGAGTCCATGTAGAATCGTACAACTGTAGTATCATTTATGTGCCCACGGAACACACACGTTACGTGGATTTTTATTGGCCTTGATTACATAGGAGCAGACTGAAATTAAGATTACTACATACCAGCTACTTTTATGGATAAAATTATAGACACAGAAAAATGTTGTAATAGTAAGTAATTATTTATTGAAAAAAGATTAGCCTGCAAGTAACATCATCAGTGACGATTCTCTAAAAATAGAAGTGGTAACTTACTAACTTACTTAAGTCCGGACTAAGCATTTCGCTTCGTCGTTTATACCGCGTGCATCGAAGGACTAATAAGGAAGGAACAATTTGCCTGCTGCGGTTTTCCCATCCAAATATAATTTAGGTGTCTTCAAGGCTAGAGTGAATAGGCTCTTAATAAACTAGTGCGCCTCACCATCAATGATTGCATCTCAGCTTACCATCAGGTGGGATCGCAGTCAAGCACTGGTTTATAAAAATTAATAAAAATTAAAAACTTGGCTTAACGGTTAGATATTTATCAGACGTGTCTTATCTCAACATTAAGAATTAAACGACAAAATAAGACCTTTTGAGAGCTATTAACTGTCACATCATGCTTATTTTTAAACTCTCAAACTCAGAAGCATATATTTCATTTCAACCATTTACATACATTTTTGAATTGTCAAAGTAGGTCCGTCATAAAAAATAGTACATTGTTACCCTAGGGGTGAAAGTAAATTATTAAGTCCCGAGAGGGAATAGTTTGAGGCATTAAACAAGTCTTTAGCCCGAGGTAACCACTGTGCTTTTCATTACGAATACAAGGAAAATAAAAATAAAATAAAAGGCTTGTAACACCTGAGTCGTATGAATTTAGGTATCTTTCTTCTGATTTAGGCGGTAAAAAGTTTTCCACTACTGCTTTGGTCTCTCCTTCTCTAATGAAATCAGGCGTTAAATCCATATTTGAATGTGATAAACTTATCGTGTACAAATCTCTGCTGTACGGAAATGTAAACAAAACTCTACAACTCGAAAAAACAAATGAAGATCGGATGGCCGGATTACCACTTTCCCGCCTATTTTGATTTTTTTTTCTGTGGCCGGCCAGCTATTCCGGCGTCATTTTTCATTTTCATTAGTAAAAGAATAGTAAATATTTTTCTTAAATAAGTTTATAAAAATAAAGTATTTATAAAAAAAAAATAGTTGAATAAAATAAGTCATTATAAAATATATATTCTATAATTAATACTTATCTTCAAGGTATTTCAATATTACATCGCGCTGTAAGTGACTGGCTGTATAGAAAGTTGGACCATGGTTCAATACTAAATGCGAGATAGAACTAGTTTCTTTTTTTTTAGTAATTTGACAGCTGTCAGTTGAAAGCGCTTCTCCCTAGGGATGAAAAGTATTACTTTCAACCCGCTCCTCAGGCAACTTCAGATCTACTTTCAGAGAATTAATGAAAAAGGTATTTATTCGATCTAAATCATGGAAATCGTGCTACAAGGCATGTATGCTCCATAGTGGGCCACAACGTCAGATGCGATAGACTATCTGTAGGTTATTGTTTCGTGCAGGTATTGAATCCGTGATACCATCCGTACCGTCAATAGTAATCAAATGCGGGTCTATCAATAATAATAACAAAAAAAAGTTTCTTCTTCCATTTAATTTTAATCCTAACAAGAGATCTCATATCTTATTATTCTATTGTCCAGTTAACCCCCCACCCTGACAATACAAACATCAATAAAAACTTCGATCAGCAGGACACAAGCTGGGCACACACTATTGACTGCACATTAATCATACGGTTACCGCGGTTTCCGCTCGTGTGTACCGGCCTTATTGTTATTAATCGTTCCGGATAACTCAATCGTTTTGTGTTGACTTTTATGTGTAGGGGAACTAATGTTTTCAAGGTATGTTCGATGTTTCTGTGTAATTCCTTTTGATTTTTGTTCTGGTACAGGAACAATGATTTATAATAGGGGTTAAAGTATGATTTTGCCGTTTTTTTAAAAAGTTTGCTTTGAAGTGTTATATCTTTGGATTGACTTGGAATAAGTTCAAATAAAATTTATATTAAAGGTACGTTATTCTTTTTTCAAAATTTGGTATTTATTTAAATCTTCGTGTTTTGTATTTACTGTAATATGGCAGTACTTATAACCATGAAAGCTAATAAAAATTTTTTTTTTTCATATTAAGAGTTCCAACGTAGAAACTGAATGCATTTCAAAGGGCAAGCAATATCAATGACTATACCTACGACTTGCTTCTAACAAAAGAGCTCTGTGTTCTTGGTTTAATAGCTTTCGTTTTGGAAATTTTGTCTTGTAGCCGCACTGAGAAGCAAAGTTATTCATGAGATAAAATTTCCCAAGTTTTTTTATTGGGTGGGAAAATCATCTTATGACAAATCCCGCTTTTGAGCGGAGCGGGAGATAGTGACAGACTTTTACTGAATAAAAACCCACTCCTGTTCCTTCGTTGCCTAAATACTTACTCTTACAATAATACTATTCTACTGGACACGACAGTACATATTGAAACTTGACATTTACAATGTTTTAAGTTTGGTTAATCGCTTGACATTACTTTTGACATTATATCCGACATTTGACGTTAGATTTATTTGTAGACATATTTTTAATGATTTGACTCAATATATAATACATTATTTAATTTAAATTTGATAAATTATTTTGCTTAAATGTGACAGTTCTATTTTAATAATATTTTATAATGATGTAATATTCAACACAATGTTTATTGTTATGAATAAATAAATAAAAAAAATAAGTGAAAGTCATTGAAACAAAAATAAACATCCCATTAATTAACACTTTTAAGTCCGTATACATCATCAATATTGCATACCGCTTGAGACACGTTGCTTCCACGGTAGAACTACTGCGACATTACAGAAAATACAAAACCCAACAAACCAATAAATACCTAATAGTAAACCTGAATAGATATAATAAATCATATCATAATCTATTACTTACATCTTACCATTTGTCGACGGTGACCTTTAGTGTCGACCATGCTTAAGTTAATGCTTGCACAGATTCACATTCGTAGACATCAGTTAGCTTTATTTTCAACCATAACGATAATTCACTACTTTCATTGCTACTTATTTAGTGATTGACATGAAGTTCAAATGATTAAAATGTGAAAATATTTGCAAGGTTTTGAAAATCGTTAAAAGTCAGGATTTAATTATATATATAATCACATTAGCGTTATCTTACTAAATACGAGTAACGTTATTTAACTCATACATCTATATGTCACCGGGACACCATTGCGGCTCGACCAGTTAAGCCGCCATGGTGTTCGTAAGCTACCAAACTAGACACCATACAGACACCAGAGTCGCTACACCACACTGAGACTGTATCAAAATAGACCTTAGTGCATGCGTCCAAGTTGGTCGCGCCGCCACGGTGTCCCGATGAAATATAGCCTATAAAGTGATACACATAATGTGTAACGTTTGATATATTATACATTTTTTTTTCGGTATTAATATAATTAATATAATTATCGTTAAACAACTTCTTCTATTCTGGGTAGAACGAAAGTTTTAGGCTTTTACGGACTAAAACTCACTTATGTTCTTTCAGCTTCCACTGTGACTTTTCTGAATAAACCCGCTGCACTGAACAAGGTTTAGTCCAGTTTCCAAAGAAGGTTCATTACCTGAGCTGATGAAACAAACATGATCATCATTCCCTTTGTCTTTTCCCAACTAGTTTGGGATCGGCTTCCAGTCTAACTGAATGCGGCTTATTACCCGTACCTATCAAACCTCCACAACCCAGTTACTGGGCAACACAATAGTCCTTGAATAGTCTGACTTTCTGGCGTCTGACTTTCAACTCTTTCAACTTACCAAGGCCCGGCGCGAGAGATCGCCGCCGCCGATCGCCTCCACGAGGACACAGTATTGCTCTACCCAAGTGGAGCACACCTCCACCATGTCCTCCGGGTGGTCCACACAGTGGCGACATCCAGGCGTCGTTTCCGCACGAATCCGGTGCAGGAACCTCCCGAACATACCGTGTCCGGTGAGAACCTGCGTCATGCGGAAGGTGAGGGCGCCTTGAGGTCTTTCCAACCACGCCTCAAAGAGGGGCCTTACCGTCATAATTGTGGCGTGCCCATCCGAGGCACGAGGTGTCAGTAATGTCCTATATAAACTTATAAATTTAAATACAAATTGAAGAATTTGCATTGATATTTGCCCGACCTTCGAACCCTACATAACTACTGGGCTATCACAACACATAAAACAAACAAATAAACAGACAGCCAGATCTCATACCAACGTGATGAGGTGTAAGATAATCCTTTGATGGCACAACTTCTATTAGCACTAATTAATAGGACTGCAGTCACATGCGAGCTGCAGCTAATTGAACAATGCAAAGCATTCATGAAAAATAAAAGAAAAATTCTTTATGGGTGATCGTATCATGGGTGATGAATGGTTTGCGAAATTTTAAAAAATTAAAGGAGGATGCCCGGATTTTGTATGGCCACCGTCCCCAGCCTCCAACAGACATGGGATAAATGTCAGTTTGTTCATTCCTATCTACAAAAAACAAAACAGCTGATTTGTTCGTTTAAATATAATGGGTATTTATTTAATTTTAAAATAAACTTGTAGAAATTAATGTGTTTATTTTTCCATATAACATTTACTCATCATTTACTTTTTTTTTGATCTATTACAATATAATCAAGCATTTCTGTTGGTGCTTTAAAATTAATGTGTGTCCGTAACCCCATGTACCATACAATGTATATTATGTGCGCACAACTTTGGTTAGGTTAGGTCACCTTAAGATAGGTTAGGTTAATATAAAAATATATTTTATAAAACAAAAAAGACTATTCAACTAGACGCTTCGAATGACTCCTGTCTCATATCTGTTGGTGAGTGGGGACACTTTTACGCATTGCCCTTTATCGAACTTTTTATAGTCCTCCAAAATGTTATCTTAAATTTGTACGACGAACAATACCAAAGAAATGACATTTGTGTAGGCCGCTAGTACTTAAACTGTCAGACAAATGCTAAAATTACCGAAAAGAAAAATAATCCACTTTGTCCACACATTTACAATGAAAAAGTAACTTTAAATATAAATTAATAGCTGTTCGTTGGTTTCGCTAAAACTCACAAGCAGCTGGACCGATTTGGCTTATTTTAGTCTTGAAATATTCGAGATAGTACAGGGAAGGTTTAAATTGTGAGAAAAAATAGAAAAATCACCGAAAAAAATCGAACACAACGCCATCTCTAATTAAAATGTCATTATAAAATGAATTATACTGTTCTGACAATGCCTGTAGATGGCGTTGTACTTACTATTAGGCGGTACAAAGTTCGCAGGGTCAGCTAGTAAAATATATAAAAATACTTTCCAAAGTAAATACTGATATCAAAGTTAATTTATCAAATATAAAAGTAATAATATAATAAAAGATAAGTAAAGATAAGTAATAGTATAATATATAAGTTATTTGTAAAATAATGTCTCGATTTAACCATAATATAATAAACTAGCTTCGGCCCGCGGCTTCACTCGCGTGAATGTAGGTTTCTCCATAAAAACTCTGAATCTCCGCTTAATCCCGTTAGGGAGTGAATTTTAGAAAATCCTTTCTAAGTGCTCGCCCACGTCATAAAAGGAAACCTAGTGCAAAATTTCACTCTCCTAATATCAGTAGTTTCGGCTGTGCGTTGACATGTCAGTCAGTCAGTTTCCCCTTTTATATATATATAGATGTCAGGCTGTACTTATTTAAAGTCAAGACATTCCTTTTTATAATCCTACATATTATTTTATATTTTTTTTAATGAAATTTAAAATTACTAAGTAGCATAAGCATAGCATAATCAGCCTTTTTAATGTTCCCACTGCTGGGACTCAGGCCTCCTCTCTATAGGAAAGGGAAATTACTAAGTAAATGCAATTAAATTTGATTTCTATACCAACAAAATTTGTACGCCATTATAGGCAAAACATGGACTCATCATCATCATCATCATCATTTCAGCCGATAGACGTCCACTGCTGGACATAGGCCTCCCCCAAATGTCGCCACAAAGAACGGTCCTGCGCGTCTCGCATCCATCGGATTCCCGCAACCTTCACCAGGTCATCGGTCCACCTTGTAGGGGGCCTTCCAACACTGCGTCTTCCGGTACGCGGTCGCCACTCCAGAACCCTTTGGCCCCAACGGCCATCCGTTCTGCGAGCAATGTGCCCTGCCCATTGCCACTTAAGTTTGGCGATTCTTCGTGCTATGTCGGCAACCTTGGTTCTCCTGCGGATATCTTCATTTCTGATTCGATCACGCAAGGAAACTCCGAGCATAGCCCTTTCCATTGCCCTTTGGGTGACTTTGAGCCTTCTGATGAGGCCCACTGTGAGCGACCACGTTTCGGAACCATATGTCATCACTGGCAACACGCACTGATCATAGACTTTCGTCTTGAGACACTGTGGTATATTGGATGAGAAGATACCGCGCAGCTTCCCGAACGCTGCCCAGCCGAGTTGGATTCGACGGTTGACCTCTTTCTCGAAATTAGATCTACCCAACTGGATTGTCTGTCCCAGGTAAACGTAATCGTCTACAACTTCGAGTGCAGAGTCTCCGATCTTGATCGGAGTGGGTGCTACATGGATGTTTATCATGACTTTAGTTTTGTCCATGTTCATTTTGAGACCCACTCTTTCGGAAGCTCTACTGAGGTCATTTAGCATTGTGCTGAGCTCTTCCGCAGTCTCAGCCATGACTACTATGTCGTCGGCAAACCGAAGATGAGTGATGTACTCGCCATTGACATTAATGCCTAATCCACTCCAGTCCAGAACCTTGAAGACATCCTCCATTGCGGCCGTGAACAGTTTCGGAGAAATGACGTCTCCCTGCCTCACACCCCGCTGCAGGAGGACAGGTTTCGAGGTCTGGTCCTGTAGTCTGACTGACATAGTGGCGTTTTTGTACAAACACTTCAGCACCTCGATGTACCGATAGTCAATCTGGCACCGCTGGAGAGACTGCAGCACAGCCCAAGTCTCGATCGAATCAAAGGCTTTCTCATAGTCCACAAACGCTAGGCACAGCATGGACATGGACAAACATGGACTCACAGCATATTAATTTAATACCTTGCATGTCTGACTAGTCAGTTTATGTAAACGCATGTTTGACAAATAAATTATCTTTCTTTCTTTTTACAATCAAAAATGCTCAGAATCTCCGACGACTGCACATGCACAGCACATTCCTCTATCATGAAACCATAGTTAGCATTAGTACGAGTACAATAGCGGGCGACTGTGGCGCATCGCGTGCGAGCTGCCGGCGCTAATTGAAGGCCAGATCTGTTTGTTTAGTAGCTGCTCTCTAGAACGCAGACCTCGCTTCGTCACGGACGCGACGTTTCTTAGTGAGATTGAGCTATTTGTAACAGGAGGTGAGACGAGATGTTTCACTAAGACGGCAAACAGTCGGATGCAGAAATCAGAATACACGGAGAATTAATTAAAAATAGAAAACAATTTAACTACTAAGATACTATTTTTTTTTAGGTGAGAAATTATTCAATGATTTCTCTCGCTCTGGGGTGGAGTGAGAGGGGCATGTTAGACTTTTACTGACTAAAATTCACCTGCCTTTCAGTTGCATACTACGCGTTCCAGAACTACGGCATTCCTTTCAGAAATTTCCCGTGGCCTGGGCTTCAGCCCTTTTTTTTAATTCTTGATAGGTTCGCGCTTTACCGCTCTCTCACCTGATGAAAAGTGACAATGTGGTCGACGATGGAGCGCGCTTACCTAGAAGTAACCTATTCACTCTTGAGTTAAAGATTTCTGGGTTGTAGCTATCAGGAAACACAGATTCCAGCAAGGAATTCCACTCCTTAGCTGTACGCACAATGAATGTGTTCCCAAAACGTTTTGTGCGTATCGGTGGGATGTCCACCATGTACTGGCGTGCTACGGGTTTGCTGACATCTTTTTGAGATATAAGTGGAACACTACGCGCCGTCGTCTACTTGGGCAGTCGTTGGCAAGTCCACGCCTACAGTAAACTGTATGACGTGTGTTGTTGGTAATGTTGTGTGTGTGTACTGTCTGCGTGCTATGGTTATTTATTTATTTATCCAAGTCCTTGGGTTCAAAATGTGTCAAACTAGCTTAAAGATGCTTATATCCATTTTCTGGTTCGTAAATCAACCCAAAATAATTTTCAAGAGCATAAACAAACCGCTTTGATTTGCTGAATGAATTTTATTATCGACAGCAGTTTACGTGAACTTGACAAATTTGTCACATTATTATTATTTATTATATTCTTTATTGTACACCGCATAACAAAAAAATACAGGACAAATATTATTTAAAAAAAACCAGTCAAGTGCGAGTCAGACTCATGCTCTGAGGGTTCCGTACAAAATAACCTTTGAAAACAGTTCAATTTCCGAATTGAGTTACGAAGATGTTTTCAAATCGCATTTTTTTTGTGACTTGAGTACAAATTTACAGTTTTCAGATCTTTTTCCTATATTTGTGCTGTAAGACCTTGCGTTACGTCAAATTTCAGGATTCTAGGTCAACGGAAAGTACCCTATGAATTTTGATTTTCTTGAGAGTGTCGTAATATACGTTTTTTGGGACATAACCAACTGTATCTTTTTTTTTCGTTAATTCAATAATTTGATTTTTTCTCAGCTTCAAAGAATACGTATATCTAAGTATATGGTTTTAATTTCAACTCGTCAAGACACTTTATCTCGGGAACGCGTAGAGGTATCTCTACGCGTTCCCGAGATAAAGTGTCTTGACAGGCAGACAACAAAGTATTCCTATAAGTGTTCCTTTTTTCCTTTCGAGGTATGGTAAGGTACGAAACCCTAAAAAGAAGTATATAACAGAAAAATAAGTATAAAATTTGTGTAGTGTATGTATTAAAGAAACGGTTACGATACGATACAATACGATACGGATACGATACGATACGATGCAATTGTATTCAATATAGTTTACCACAATCAATTAAAATAAATTAATTAATCAATTAAAATTCGATGATGCCTTTGAGCGTTTTAAGAGCATTGAAAATCTACAATAAAAAGTCAAAATAATATGTCTGTTGTATCTCTTACAGATTTCCACAACACAAGATAATACTGAGCCGCTGACAACCTAGATTTCTAAAATACATATTAGACTTTCTTTAAGAAGCCAGAAAACCGCACCATAAAAATGGAGTCTCAATAATCATCTTTTAGCTTTACTTTACCATTACTATGAAGCTTGAAGATAACAATGTTATCTCAAATAACAAAACAAAATGCTACTCCGCCATTTAGGTCATCTAAACACAGTATCCACTGTTTTTTCAAAACACACACTTCAAAACTCTATACAGAAAATTTTCTAAAGAATAGCAACAATACGGACATACCTATGTTTAAACGCGATTACCATCCCACAGCGGAGCGGTTCGCGCTTGACCTATTTCCAACTACAATCGTTAACTGGGTACGTATTTACATTATAAAAGAATTCTTTAGTATAACACTTACATTATGAAGAAGGTAGAAACCGACGGATGTTCCTCCTTATATATTTGCTTCGAGTGGCTGTCAATCATTTTTTGGACAGTTTTGAAGGAAATGGAACAAGTTTTTGTAAAAATTTTTGCTTAGCTGTTGGACTTGCATGATTCTTGTCACTGTCTTGGACTGACAGGAGTATATGACTAATATACTCCTGTGTGTGTGTATGGAATGGCGACCACGTACCGGAAGACGTAGCGTTGGAAGGCCTCCTACAAGGTGGACCGATGACCTGGTAACGGTTGCGGGAGTACGATGGATTCGAGACGCACAGGACCGTTCATTGTGGCGGCACTTGGGGGAGGCCTATGTCCAGCAGTGGACGTCTTTCGGCTGAAATGATGGTGATGAGTGTATGACTTACGTGTTTACTTGTTTTTTTTTTTTAATTCTTGATAGGGTCGCGCTTGACCGCTATCTCACCTGACGGAAAGCGACGGTGCGGTCGACGATGGAGCGCGCTTACCTAAAAGTAACCTATTCACTAGAGCCCCATTTTTTTTTGTACTAATTTAAAACTAGGGGTGTATAGATATACAAAAAAATAATAGAAATTCAGGAAAGATTAATTATTAAATTGGTAGAAAAGCAAACAAAATAATATATATCAATCTTAAACCAATATTTTTGACTTTCTCGGCAAGACTTGAGTTTCATGGCTATTGACGTCAAATACCATGTCAGACTTTTTCGAATTTGCAGTTTTGAAGATATTTTTTTCAATTCTTTACCAGAGCAGCTAAAAAGTAATTAAATAAGCAAATAAAAAATATAAATGGAAATTAGTATTAATGGAGTTACTGTAGAGTTTGCGGGTTAAATATTTATTATTAGACAAATAATACTCAGCACTATCTACATTGAAAAAATATTATTCTAGGGTCGCAGGCACGAAAAACCATTTTTTAGGGTTCCAAACCTCAAAAAGAAATAAACGAAACCCTTATAGGATCACTTCGTTGTCCGTCTGTCTGTCTGTCAAGAACCTTAATCTTGGGAACACCTGGAGGTATCGTGTTGAAATTAAAACCATATCCTCAAGTCTACGGACTCTTGAAGTTGTAAAAAAATCAACCATGTAAGCTGACGAGAAAAAAAGATACTTCGATTTATGTGGCAAAAAACGAACATTTCGACACTCTCAAGGAAATCAAAATTCATTGGGTACTTCCCGTTGACTCAGAATCCTGAAATTTTTCACAAAGTAAGGTCTTATAATACAAGTATAGGAATAAATCTGCGAAAAAAAAATTGTGCTTTTTTTGCGATTCGGAATTTCTTTCCGAAATTGAACTATTTACATAGATAAATCTGTACGGAACCCTCAGGGTACGAGTCCGACTCGCACTTGCTCAGTTTTTTATAATCAACAACTATGGAGGTAGGCACTAAGTGCTATCCTGGCCTGGCAGCAAGAGGTCACGATGACGTGGAAGGCCGAAGACTCGGCGTAGTACTATTGCAGTACAATTAATACAAAATTAAAATGATTTAGGGGGATTTAGGCCGTAGGCTCGGGGAGGCAACGGGTGACTCCCGGTCCGGGTCGTTCTTGGTGCAAAGGATGGCCATCGCTATCCAGCGAGGTAATGCGGCCAGTATTATGGGCACTTTTGCACCGGGAACGATCAGGGGCGGGTTGTATATGTCATAAATAATATAGTTAAATGAATTGTAAAAATAATTTAGATAATATAGTATATTTTTAATTTGAAAGAAATTAAGTTAAATGTTTAGATTTTATTTTTAAGAAAAGATTAACATTAAAAAAATACTATTATATATTATATATGTCCAGAAAATAATATATATTTGAATTAAAAAAATAATACATAAAATTAAAATATACACACTGCAAATTACCTTTTTACCAAAAAAAAATCTGTTTGATTTTATCAAGCCTCAGATCAGTCACAGCCAATACGACTTCTCTCCAATAAAAAAAGCGATCTCTCAACAAAGAGATAATTTTATTACAATCTGCTCAAAAACGACCTTGAAAATGTAACCCGATTACAGTTTTATTACTTTTTCATTCAATAAACCGTAAATTATGTTTACCCATTATACTTTACGAGTCTCTATTGAGCCAAGTGGACTAATTAAATTATTTATAGGTCTATATGTAATTAAGTTTAGGAGTTATTATGAACAGTTAAAAACGGTTTCATCGCACGTGGCTTATTATGACGTAAACTGTTTTTATAACCTCAATTTTAACCGTAACTTAAGATTTTTTTTAATATTTTCCTAGTACGTTCATGCTTGAGCTGCGCTTACAATGAGCCTCAACAGAAGGCTTAAAGTCACTCAAAGGGCAGGGAAAGGGTTATGCTCGGAGTTTTCTTGCGTGATCGCGTCAGAAATGAAGGTATCCGTAGGAGAACTAAGGTTATAGACATAGTCCGAAGAATCGCCTATCTTAAGTGGCTGTGGGCAGGGCACATTGCTCGTAGAACAGATGGTCGATGGGGACGAAAGGTTCTAAAATGGCGACCACGTACCGCAAGACGCAGCGTTGGAAGGCCGGTACAAGGTGGACTGATGACCTGGTGAGGGTCGCGGGAATCCAAAGGGCTGAAATGAGCATGATGATGACGTTCATGCTTGATCACTATCTTACCTCATGGTAAGTGATGATGATTGTGGTCGACGATGGTGCACGCTTGCCTAGAAGTATTCACCTATTCACTCATGACTTAACGACCCCCAGGATAACCTGGGGGTCGATCGGAGGTTCTACCAGGAGCTCTTAACGCGAACTATTTTACGACCTAAACTGAACTGTTAAAGGGATGAAGCTAATACGACATTTTTTTATAGGTGGGATATCATCCAATGACTTTTCTCACTCTAGGGCTGAATAGTATGGCATATCATACTAATCTTCCTTCTATATATATAAAAATGAATAGCTGTTCGTTAGTCTTCGATTAGGCTAATTTTGGTCTTGTAATATTCGTGATGGTCCTAGGTTTAAACGGTGAGAAAAAATGGAAAAAATTACGAAAAAAAAAATAACCCTAATACAACGCCATCTCTAATTAAATTGTCAATATAAAATGAATTATGCTATTTTGGTAATGCCAGTAGATGGCGTTATCCTTACTATCAGACGGTATGAAGTTCGCCGGGTCAGCTAGTACTAACTAAAAATAATAAATAAATGTTTATTTTCTCACCAGAATATTTTACAATGCATCAAATTCTTAAAATGTAAATAAATGTGTTTTATTATTGTGGAAGACTGCTGCCTAGACTAGGCTGCAAGCCTGTATTTCAGGACACCAGGACCCCGCCTTTTATACAGTGATTATCTCGTTATAAAACCTACTTCCATGTTCGTTCTTTGCCTTGCGTCCCAGGATCTCAAGATTCCCTATCGGACGACCTATGGCTATAGGGAGTATAGCTTCATCCTTCTTTCTCATTCACACGAATGACCTTTCATGCTAAGATCCTTGTGAATGATTCATAATTGTATCGTCCTCTTGCCCGTATGTTAATGCACATATTTGTGGTTAATGCATCGCATTTTCTTTCTACAATATATCTTTATTAGTGTCATCTGTCATTCCAGTAGACATCTTTTTTATTTGAGATAAATAAAAGCTCAAATTTGGGAATTAAAAGAAAAAAATATCATAGAGACAGTAATGGAAAAAAATACAAGTTATTTTCAAATTGGACGATCAGTAAGGGCAATAATATTTCATAAAATGAGCAAAAAATAGGTAGGTAATTGGTATTACGAGCTACAACAAACTAGAATTATATTTGTATTCCTTCCTTATTTTCCTCAAATACTTTCAAGAGCACAGATATTTCCTCAGAGAAAACATTGAGAAGGATACACAAATATCAATCCAGAAACGGTTTTCTAAATAAAGATATTTCTGGCGACAAGGTACAGTCGCTGTCCAAACAGATTCTTGCACGCCATCGGAACTTAAATAAACGAAAAGGAAAAAATAGACAAACATAAAATGTACGTCAAACGTATTATAAACAAGTAATAATTAAGGGATATATTTAACGCCACTTCTAAGTTTGTCATCAAGTTAAAAAAAGATCACCAATAAATCTCTGCAACCTGTATTCTTTTAAGACGTTGCATTTGAAGCGAATGAAAAAGAACTTTATGGCGTAGTAGCACAGTTTAATTTGAGTAAAGAAAGTTATTTGCTACTCATTACTCTAACGTTTGATGTTAAGTTCTTTGATCTAAGTGACATATTGTAAACTGTAGATGATTTGAAACGAGCGGGGGCACTTTCTGTGGCTAAAGATGATGTCGTACGCATTGTTCGAAATATTTTCTACTAATTATAGAAACTTTAAAGTCAAAAAGATTAATGTTGTGGAGATTGACAAGGGTTGCTATGCAAGGGGAGCACAAAAATGTGGTTATGATTGACGTGGCTATAAATAAAAATGTTAAATAATGATAGATGTGGTGGTGGTGTCAAACTGAAATATGACTCCATAGTTGCAATGTTTCCGGGAGCACTGAAATGCAGTGACATGATTAATTTGAAACAAAGATAAAAAGTATCCTGGTAGGAATTGGGTTTATAGACAAAGGAAAACAATACAAAGTACTAAACCTAAGCCACTTTCTATTAAAAAACTTTTTACAAAAAAAAACTTAAAGAAATAACTGACTACACTACAAAAAAAAAACATCAAAACGATCAAAATAACTTTATTTCGGAAGTCGGTGTTTCTGGTATTGTTTGTTTGTATTTGTTTTTGTACATTTTTTTTTTAAAACAAACTTGTTGGTTGTGATACACTTATAGCCAGAGTACCCATTTCTCATGACAATTCCAATTAACCCAAACACTGCTAAGATATATTGTTTTATTTTATGAAGTTCCCGTGTCCATCCATCTTCAGGCTCCATCTTTAGATTAGTTCAATATAGTGTACCTTATAACCAAAGTGCATCTCATGACAATTCTAATAAGCCCAAACACGGCTAGGATGCATTGATAAATTACGGAGTTCCGGTGCCTATCATCCGACTCCATTATCATCAGATCACTGCAGTGATACCATTTTCAACATAACTATTTAGAACCGTTTATTTATTTCATCATCATCATCATCATTTCAGCCGAAAGACGTCCACTGTTGGACATAGGCCTCCCCAAATGTCGCTACAATGACCGGTCCGGTGCGTCTCGCATCCATCGGATTCCCGCGACTCTCACCAGGTCATCGGTCCACCTTGTGGGAGGCCTTCCAACGCTGCGTCTTCCGGTACGTGGTCGCCATTCCAGAACCTTTCGTCCCCATCGACCATCTGTTCTGCGAGTAATGTGCCCCGCCCACTGCCACTTAACTTTGGCGATTCTTTGGGTTATGTCCGTAACCTTGGTTCTCCTGCGGATATCCTCATTTATCTATTTATACTGTCATAATTGTTTAACTATCTTCATTGTTATATCTATAAGAGGATGAAATTCGGTTGGCCATTTCTGGTCTTCTTCACCAGATCCACTTCATCAAATGTTGCTTTTAGACTGTAAATGCTTGAGTTCTCGATGAAAATACCAAAATCACTATATGATTGCCTATAATATTTGAGGAGTTCTCTCGATTCCTCGTGGATCCCATCAGCAGAACTGGATTTTGAATAAATTGGGACTAATCTGGAAGCATATCCTTTTAGGGGAAAAAAATGTTGGAAATGGGTCCATAAACGACAGAGTTCTGAGGTAACAAACATAAAAAAAATTCAATCGAATTGAGAACCTCCTCCGTTTTTTTGAAGTCGCTTAAGAAAATAGTAGTTTTTATAAAAATATCAAAACCTGTAATTCAATCATATATTAAAACGTAATAATAACTAAGTAAGATGACCAATAAAATTCACATAAACCAACCCACATTCAAAACGAAATACAAAAAAAAAAGTATACGGGCAGCAGTCTTTAATTTCTGTCTCTTTCCTTACACCAGTGTACAGTCACAGCAGGTTATTAATAGTCAACTTTATTTTAAAAATCAACCCATCAATTAATTTAATTAACGTCATACGGTCATAAAAGCATCGTTTAAAGAGGGGGATGCTCATAAACAGCTTCCTTTTTAAAGTTCTCTCATATATATTGTTTTTAGCATTCATATAATTATATATTTATGAGAATATTTTTGAAGAGTTGATAGAATCGGGTCAACGCTGATGTGCAATATTTACCAGGTAAATTACCGTGGATCTTTTAACAAAAGTAAATATTGAGATTTTATCTTTGATAGAGGCTTAAGATTAGAGATGAAAATAGAAATAGATGATAATGTTTCATTTTAAATGAATTAGGGTTTAATAACACATTTGTTTATGTCCATGGTTTTCGACTTGTGTTATGGAATTTGAATCACTGTTCTTTGATGAGAAACCTCTGTAAGACAGTTCATTAGCAACAAAACCCATTACTAAAGCATCCAAACATCTATAGAAACAACTTATCCTACAGATTTTTCTTCTATACATAACTTAAGCTTTGCACTTATTCAATCAACGCTTTATTTATCTAAAGCATCGGCTTTCAAAGGGGAACACTTTCAGTTATTTATACAATGTCATTTTAAACATCTATTGAGATTCTCAGAATCTCCAGTGGTTAGATTTAAATAAATTTCTGTCTCGTTGGCGCCTCAGCAATTAGTATCAGCTATGTGAATCATGGTAAACGCTTTGTACTTCTGAAACTTTGTGCCTTTGAATTTTCATTCGAATTTAAATAGAGCTAGAAATATGGGTTATGAATTTAGCTCGTTGTTTTATTTAAACGTTTATGCTTTCATGTTTCCGAAACTGTTGTCTGTTTCGGAAATACAAAAGTTGTTTTTGAAACTGACAAAGCATGAGGGTTAGATTGGAAAAGATATAAAAGTGTTCAAATGTTTTTGGTACCTTTCCAAATTCATATATTTGATCAAAACCATGTTACTTTTCATAAAATATTATAAAACTTTCAACATGGAAAATATCATGTTAAATCTTCTAGTGTTACTGTGAATCATCTTCAAGCATTTCTTACTCCAAGGTCTCATAACCCTACTAGTACAAAATCAATGAGCAGATATAAATCTCACAGTTCCAGTAAATCAAACTATCAAACAAATCATTCTAGATTTAGATTCCGCTGCGTTGAAGAGCCAACTGAATTGATTGGCAAGGGCCATCACTACTATCTGAACATGGGATAATGGTGGCCGTTTGTTGAATCAACACTCGCTTGACACGAATTATTAAGATTACAAATAGTGTTTCGTTTAGCCATCTATTTTGTTTTGTTTTTTGTTTGGCAATGACTGCTTCTCACATGTGGCCCCCTGGTAGCTCATAATATTTTGTAAATGTATCTATTGACTGCTCCACATTTGTTGTAATATATACTTTTTTTCGTTCTAACACATTGCTTTTGCAATATTTTTTTATATTTTTTATTTATATATTTATTAATAATTGTAATTATTTATTTTACTTGCTTTTATTTGATCGCAGTCAAGCACTGGTTTATATCAATTAAAAAAAAAAAAAAAAAAATATAGCCTCTTTTTTATAATGTGAATGTGAGAACACTGTAGACTCCGCGAATTCTTAGGGTCCTTTTTGTTATGATTATTTTTATTGTACTTTATAGTACAATATTGACCAGTCTACACTGTCCTTACATAATAAATCCAATATATTGTAACAACCAGAAAATATTGTAACAAAAAAGTCTTTTTTAAAAGAGTAACCGTGGAGTTTCTTGCCGGTTCTTCTCCATAGGAAACGACGAATTTGGAACCGTGCACTAGCTTCTGACGTTTTATAAGTGCTCATGTAGGCCTATGTGAAATAAAAAACTTTGACTTTGACTTTGACTATTTATGAATGCTACTCAAGCAATTTGTTGAAATTTGTGAAAAATTTAAAGGACTTTCTTTGAAGTGCTTTTAAGATATGATTTTTGTATAGTGTTATTTTGTAGGTTTTGATAGATTGATTGATTTATTGATTGGATATGAAAATACCATTGCCAAGATTTTTATTGCTTTAACCGTATGATAGGAAGTATTATGATGATTGATGTCATAACTCTTTGATAGAAGCTCAAAGCACCAAAAGTACATATAAGAATATTTATAAATGAAAAACAATTACGCACAAGACTGAACCTTATGTGCTTAGATATTTTCTCACCGGACAAGGTCAGTTTGGGAGGGATTCATGAGAGGGAAACGGCTGGGTGTCCCCATTGTGTGGGTTGCCCGGAGGACATGGTGGAGCATACGGTAGAGGTGTGCCCTACCTGGGCAGAGTACTACCGTGTCCTCGTGGGGGTGCTCGGCGGCAGCGATCTGCAGATAACTAACTTACTTGGCATAACGTTTGCATATTTATCATGAGACATGTCTTAACTCAACCTTGGGAATTAAACGACAACACAAGAGATTTTGAGCCCGGCCTTGGTACAGGCTATGATTCGGAGCGTGGAGGAGTGGCAGGTGGTCGGCTCCCTCTACGAATAAGTAATGCTAGCAAAGGAGGCGGCCGCACGCGTGAGGCAAATGGAATTAGCGCCCTAGCCGGGATTCTGAGCCACCGTCGGACGGCGAGCAATGGGGAGCTCGCCGTCCGACCGTCCGGGCTGAGCCCAAAATGTCGACGGCACGTAGTGTTCCACGTGCGCCTCAAGGAGTTGTCAGCAACCGTAGGGGCTGAGCAGGATCGAAGCCTACTGGGGTCATGGGTGATGCAAAAGAGATCCCCGGAGCCCTGAAACAATGACAAAGAAGGAACAGGAGTGGGATTTCAGTCAGTAAAAGACACGCCTAAGAGCAGGGGATGTCAATAAATGATTTTCATAACTAAAAACAATATGTGCTTAGGTGTTATGACCGTACAAAAGATGACGAAGTTGTTTAGAAAACCCTACACTGTAGGCAAGATCCCAAACCAGATAAATCTCCCCAAACAATCAAGGAGTACGAAATGTAAAAATAAATGAGCATTAACGGCCATATCCGCATTTAGTGTCTGTTCCCAACAATCTTATCGGCGATGGTTACAAAATGCTCTCGACACGCGATGTCGTCCCGTACCCTCCGATGCCATCTATCTGAGCGTCGACATCATGAGGGTACCTTGACGGGACAATTTGTTGCTATTCAATCGTCATTGGAGATTATTTCGAACAGGGGTACCTATGGGTTGTATGTTTTAAATTTCGAAGTGATGAATTGGAAATAGGGTGTAATTGTCATTATTGTTAGTGAAGATAGTATCATTTTGGGTTGAAATAGAACATGCGTTTTTAATTGGTAATTAAATGGTGTGATAATTTGAATTTGATACCCATAATTGTATGTAGTCTTGTGAGCCCAGCTATTTACTATCAATTAAAAGAGTCGATGTTATTAAAAATGTGCAGCAAAATTTTAATGTTTAGTAACTAAACAGTAGCACAATATACTTCAGTATTATAGTATATATTTTTAGAGAAGTAAAATTGCAGCTTTGTAAAAATACATAAATGTTTTATTATGTTATATGGAATTCTAAGAAAAATCGACGTATTAGTATTTTATAACAGCGCATCTACATCTAGACGGATACTCAGTTTCCACTTAAAACGTCAGCGTATCGGTTTATTTGCTCGTATTTGTAAACCAAATATCATATCCTGCAGGAATTGTAAACAGTAGCAGGAATATACAAACTTCAATATTGCAGGCAATAAATAGATGAAGGAAAAAGAAATACTTGGACTCTCACTAAAATATTTTTGAATACCATCAAATAAAATAGTAGCTCCAAATAGGTGAGGTTTTTATTTAAGGTGGGAAATAATCTAATGACTTGAGGGCGAGGACACGGTGGAGCACACGGTGGAAGTGTGTCCCGCTTGGGCAGATCAACGCCGTGTCCTCGTGGTGGCGATCGGCGGCGGCGATATCTCGCGCCGGGCCTTGTTACAGGCCAAGGAGGAGTGGCGGATGGCCGTCTCCTTCTGCGAAGCAGTAATGATAGCAAAGGAGGCGGCCGATCGCGTGAGGGAACGGTCCTCACGCCCCAACCGCCGCCGGGATTCCGATCCCGATTTCCGGCTACCGTAGGCGCGGGCTTGCGGACGGCGAGCAAAGGGTAGCCCACCGTCAGACCGTCCGGTAACCGTCCGGACCGAGCCCAAGTCCCACGCGCGCCTCAGAGAGATGTCAGCAAATCGTAGGGGCCCAGCAGGGTCAAAGCCTACTGGGGCTATGGGTAGTGTGAAAACGAAACCCGGTGCCCTCGGACGAAGGCAACGAAGGAACAGGAGTGGGTTTTTAGTTAGTAAAAGTCTACTTAACAACATTACAAATCATTACAATAACATTTGTACTACAGTAAATATCGAGATGAAACATTGCATAATTAATCAGTTTTTTATTGTTTCTATTGCTTCTTCTCTAGGAGAGGATAGTAAATGAAATATAAGAAAATGAAAAACGAAAAATATATGTTTTTTTTACACTATCCAAGCAGAGACTTTCATAAAACAACGTAACGTATGAAAAATCCTCCGTCTCTACAAACGGACAGAATTCGAAGCCGTTTTGTTCGAGTATTTATTCCCAGTAGAAGTATTGTTTTTTGAAAAAACATCGAACGTTCAGATGTAGCTGCCACGATATTTTTATATGGTCACCATTCCCGCAGACGTTACTTTGTGATGGTTGGAAAACGTTTTTCTAGTATTTTTATGAATATTTCACTTCCAGCAGTTTAATTTAGATGGAGTTGGTTTTAGGGCTTACTGAAAGCTGAAACTGTGATGACAGCTTTTTGTTTAGAGATGGTTTTAGTCCTAAAATGTCAGTCAAAGTTAATTCCATATTTTTTTTACTTATTTTTTTTTTGTCGTTGTCCTAAAAACAGAATCCATTTAGGTAATATTCATAAATGTCAAGAGGGCTAAGACTAGCGTGATTGGCATTAGGGATTATTAAGGCAGTAGTATAATAAGCATAATCAAGCTTTTAATGTTCCCATTGCTGGGACTTAGGCCTTCACTCTCGGATAGGGAATGGGCCGTAATCCACCACGCGGGCCCAGTGCGGGTTGGTGAATGTCACATGTCTTTGAATTTTTGGTTGTAGGACATGGCGGTTTCTTCACGATGTTGTCCTTCACCATTTTGAGAGCAGTGGTGATGAAATAAATTACAGAAAATAATGCGCTTGACTGCATTTGAACCCGCGACCTACTTAATAAGATTTTTTTTTCAGGCAACTATGGCCCGTATACACGATACATAGAATCATGTAAAATTGATAAACGTATTAATAACATATAATAAGTAATCTGTTTACGATTGAGTATAAAATATTGCACATGAAGTAACGGCATTGTGTTTCGTTTGTTTGGAAGAGTAACAGTGGTTTTAGAAAGCGACGGCGCGTAGCCACTTCCACGTGCGCCTCAAGTAGATGTCAGCAAAACCGTAGGGGCCTAACAAGGTCGAAGCCTACTGCAGCCATGGGTTGTGCGAAAAAGAACTCCGGGGCCCTGAAACGAAGGCAAAAAAAAAACAGGAGTTGGTTTTAGTCAGTAAAAGTCAGTTTCGTCCTCTCTTAAATATAAGATGATCTCCCACCTAAAAAAATGCGTCTTTTCGAAGGAACATGGATCAGCAAAATTCCGACACGCTCTCGCTCTACCCCAGAGCGCGAGGAGTCATTTAATGTTTTTCCATCAAAAAAGTTTTGTAGTGTTTGGTTTTTCTGCTAAGAATTTTGGGTTTGTTATTCCGAATATCTTCGGCCTACTGTTCATGGACGACGATACGAGAGCACGACATTGCCGCTACGTCGGCAGTTAGATAGTTTTTTTTTTATATAAAACCTCAGGCGTAGGTTTGTGGACAGCAAGCAATGGTTAGCACGCCGTCCAACGGTCTGGCCCGAGCTCGTCGCTAACGCGGTAGTATTCCATGCGCGCCTCAAAGATATATAAGCAAACCGCAGTAACCCAGCAGGACCGAAGCCTATTCCTATAGGTTCGCTTCCAAAAAGGAAACCCGGAAACCTGGAACTCAAGGCAAAAAAGAAACATTGGAGTCTTTAGAGGATTTCCGTCAGTAAAAGATCGAACACGCGCTCCGCCCAAGGGCGCGAGTTTCCATTGGATGATTTCCCACCTAAAAAAAGCGTAGAACAACGATAACGCGTCTATGAAGCTACGCGTCCGTGTCCTTAGTGTGAAAAAACGTGATCTAATAATAAAATCTCAGCGGGAAATGACCCGCGGTAAACGAATAGTCTTTTCATATACACAAAGCAATAAAACCCCGCCATTTGCTTATTTTTCATTACGGAATTAGCTCAGCCGGCCCAACAGAGTCAATAAACGAGGACCTCGGTCGCAAATCCACTATGTTCGCGCCCTGCCTAGCCCAATGACGTTAGTTGTCGTAATTATATTGCCGTGCATGCTCAGTCTGCAAACAATTGCCGTCCGCCGGAAAATTAGGTGCGCGAATTACTTTGAATGTTTAATTTGGAGGACCTGTTAGTTGTGTAGTCTAAAAGGGGTAATGTAATCAAATGTGAAGGTAGTAATTACGAAGTGTTTTCTGGTGGTGTTGTGGGGCCAATCTTTTTAGTACCTTGTCAAACTTTTACACAGAAATTTAGGGCGTGTTTGACATCGACGCACACACGAATACCATGGATCTAGTACATGATTCTGGAACCCCCAGTGGTGGAATTTTTCGTTGGCGTTTTTTCAATTTTTTATTGTTACGTTTTTTTTTTTTAATTTAAACTGTATAAAATAGTTATTTTAACATTTTTAGTGAAAAAAAGAATGAATTACTAAAATTAAAAATGTCATCGGGGTTGATTACATTAACGATATCATCTCATCATCATCATCATTTCAGCCGATAGACGTCCACTGCTGGACATAGGCCTCCCCCAAATGTCGCCACAAAGAATGGTCCTGTGCGTCTCGCATCCATCGGATTCTCGCAACCAACCCCGCAACCCGTAACCGATATCTTCTACCCCCATGACTTTTTAAGTAATTAATTTTTAATATTTTTTTTTTACCGAAAACATCATCGGGGTTGATTAGAATAACGATTTTATACAGTTAAAACTTTGTAAAAGTGCGGATGATTTTTTTAAATTAGGAAAAAGATGACGAACAAATCCACCACTCGCCCAGTGGTGGAATTTTTCGTCATCTTTTTCCTAATTTAAAAACAAAGCCTAAGAAGTTACAATTTTAATGTATAAAAGTTATCTACATCGATTTTGTACATTTTACGTGATGTGCGCACAACTAAAAACTTCTACTGATTTATTATATGTATTGATAGACTTTTTTATTTTGTCATTTAAGTTTAAATGTTAAGAATCAAGAAGCAAAGCATTATTATATTATTATTACTAGCTTCTGCCAATGACTTCGCCTGCGTGAAAGTCGGTTTCTCCATACGAACTTTGGACCCCCGTTTCATCCCCTCAGGGGTGAATTTCAGAAAATCCGTGGATTTCTATGATTCTTAGCGGATGTTTACACCCTATAACGAACCTACCTGCCAAATTTAAGATCATTGTTTCTGAGATTTCGTGATTAATCAGTGAGTGGTATTTCACTTTTATATACGTATAATATAGATTTCAAATAATACACATAGAAGCACTTTTAAATTCTCAAGAAATCAGTCAGAAAATTAATGCTAATTGCACATCTCGAAGCGTAGATCTCTACGGAGAAGAATGTAGATACAAGAAACTCCATGGTCACACTTTCAAATCATGGAACATGAATAAATATCTCGATTACATATTTTTTGTTGCAACTATTATGTGAGAACAATGCTAATAAAGTAAAAACCCAATTTTGAAATATTAAAATTTAAAATATTACAACGTTGTTTTATAATAATATAGACCAGATACATACATAAACTAACGTCTTTTCCTATGCAGTAGGTAGAAAGTACAACACAGAGTCTAAAGACGAAAGTCAGACCAGTGCGTGTTGCAGTTATGACATATGGCTCTGAAACATGGTCGCTCACAATGGGGCTCATCAGAAGGCTTCAAGTCACCCAAAGGGCAATGGAAGGGCTATGCTTGGTATTTCCTTGCGTGATCGAATCAGGAAAGAAAATATTCGCAGGAGAAACAAGGTTGCCAAACTTAAGTGGTAATGGGCAGGGCATATTGCTCGCAGAACAGATGGCCGTTGGGGCCGAAAGGTTCTAGAGTGACGACCGTGTACTGGAAAGCCTTCTACAAGGTGAACCGATGACCTGATGAAAGTTGCGGGAATCCGATGGATGCGAGACGCAAGGGACCGTTAATTGTGGCGACACTTGGGGGAGGCCTATGGCCAACAGTCGACGTCTTTCGGCTAAAATGATGATGATGGTGAGGTTGAAAATCAAAACACAACTAATACGATCCTTACATACATAACGTATGTATAAACTGAAAGTAATTTATGTTTCGGTCTTTAACCGTTTTATGTGAAAATATAATAAATGTATTAGATTCTTTTGGCATGAATCACAAGCACAGAATTATTAGTTGCAACTGTTAGTTTTACGAACTTCACGCGGACGAATTCGCGGGCATCAGCTAATATAGAATTTAAAATACGCCAAAGTTTTTAATACAACATTGAGCTGCTTATAAGAAAGTTTAAGAGATATGAAGTATGTATATACGAGCGTTAAATAATCTATTATTATGTACATACAAAACAAATACACTTAGATGTTCACATCACTGTTTTTTGGGCACGGTAATACCCCAAAGACTAGTAGCATGGCCACGAATGGCAATACAAATTGAGCAAAGAACGAGCTCGCATTCGAGTCACGCAAAGTGTAGATCTGTCGACAAGAAAAGATCACGTGCTCTCGGACCTCATGACTTTAGCGTATCGACCACAAACGTCTCATAACTGTAATTAGCAATAACATTACATTGACCGCCGTACTTGAAACATGAAACGGCGCAAGGGTGTTGGCACAGATTGCGTCCCATACCAGAAGTCTACCCAACTTCTACGGTACTAACGTCATGCCATTTAGTTTCTTACCATCGTCCTGTACCAAGCCATTAGGTTCTAATACCGCAGAAAGGCCGATAACAAGAGCTCGGCGAATAATATCGTTGATGCAGAAGTATCGGGCTATGTGGCCTGTGTTTATAGGGCAGGACAGGGCATGGCGCTGAAGGCCGTTGACAGCTTCATCGCAATAGCACCGACATGGAGTACCACAAGGTACGCTTGGGTACAGACTGCTGTAATGTAGCATGTAAGGTAACATGAAAAGAGCATTTCATGAGTGTGGATGCAGTGCAGGCACGTGCTGAACATGTATCTGCTCACACAGTTGAAATGCTCTGTTCACCCACGTTCCCACTACGCGCTCTAACCGTGCACACTAATGCACAGTTTGCACGCGAAGTGTGCACGGTTCGCGCGCGTTAGGCGTCCACACTATTTGAATTCTTTTACATTTCATGTTACGTAATACGTTACAGCAGTCTGTACCCAGCTTTAAACACACAAATGGTGAGCTGAAATTATGCATTACCCATGAGTGAAGTGCCTGAAAAAATTTAGTTGTCTATTATTTTGAGTCTAAAGTATAAAAACCAAAATGTTCTTGGAAAGTTTCACTTTTAAATAAAATTCACTTGTGTCAAAATGATTTGTAGAAAAATAATATTTTTTCTCTTCTCAAAGGTTTCATCACTAAGTAATCTATTATATATAAATGAGTAAGAAGCTCCTTTGCAAGAGACTGGAGTCCGTACTAGGGAGACCCTGTGTTACGGATCTCCAAAAACGGTATCTGTCAAGGGTGTAGATTTTTCCAAAGAGTCACCGTGGTCCTTGCAAAAGGCAACTGAAAGAACATTGTGGCTTTTAGTCAGTAAAAGTCTGACCCTTTTTAAACCACCAAGATACAGGCTGTGCCTGTGGCCCACGGCCACTTCTAATGTGTTATCTATTTGTTTTCTTCTAATTTGTATATTTCTCTATTTTTCATGTAAACTTGTATGTGTCAATAAATAAATTACTATTATTACTCTCTTTCGCTCCATCCAGAGCGGGAGAAGTCATATGACTTCCTGCGTAAAAGAAAGTATGAATAGTTAACAAAACATTTACAATCAACATATTTTTAAACACCTCGACCAACCTGTATAATAAATAACAAAAATAAAACTATTATTATTTATTCTAGGAAATCTTAAGAAAGGATATACTGCCACTATCATTATGTTCTTTTTTTTTTATTTAACTTTATTTTGCATGATCTATAATTGTGTGAATTTGCAAATTAGATAATCTTTTAATATTTCTACACCGGCAAAGGTAGTATATGTGATTCCGTCTAACATTAAGATCTTCATATACCATGTACTCAGAAATAAACTATTCTATTCTATGTATATTAATATCGACTTCAGAAAATGCTTTAAAAAGTTTCAAGTTTTAAGTCCAAACCAAATATTTTCGAATGTAAAAAAAATATATTTTATTATTCCCGCTTGAAAACCATTACATATCCTGTTCAAATTAATTGATTCAGTTAATTAACAATTTCAAGGTAAAGGAAGCGTGGTATCCACGGGTAGGCGACGCGTGGTGGAGGGGGGCAGGGGGCGAGGGGGACTTATTATTAGGAAGCAGCGGAAGTATGACGTGTGTCGACTAATATAAGTTGATCTCTCACCTCGATGGAGAGATGTGGTGATAGCGACGTTTTATTGTATGAAAAGTGCTTTGTATTGTAGCTGTTTTTATAAATATAGAAAACAATACTAATATGTATAATTATAGTGTTATTAAACATATAATAAGACACTATTTTTTTTTTTATGAAGTGCAGAATAACATTTTTTTTTTAATTTCCGAAGCAATGTCCCACAGAAACTTAGTTTTATTCCGAAATAAAACTAGTTCTTGACATTTAGCGGTAAGTAAAACGCTTTTTAACAATGGAAGAATATAGTTTACCTAAGTATAATTAGCCTTATAATATGTTCCCACTGCTGGGACTCAGGCGTCTGCTCTAGGAGAGTCAACAGGCCGTAATCTACCATGTGGGCCTAGTATGGATTGATAGATATCACATGCTGGTTTCCTCACGATGTTTTCCTTAACCAATGGACGAATATAAAATTTTATTTTGAGTTCATTTGAAATAATCAGAAATAATGATCTCATCATCATCATCATCATTTCAGCCGAAAGACGTCCACTGTTGGACATAGGCCTCCCCCAAGCGTCTCCACAACGACCGATCCTGTGCGTCTCGCATCCACCTTATTCCCGCGACTCTCACCAGGTCGTCGGTCCACCTTGTGGGAGACCTTCCAAAGCTGCGTTTTCCGGTACGCGATCGCCACTCTAGAACCTTTCGGCCCAATCGACCATCCGTTTTACGAACAATGTGCCCTGCCCACTGCCACTTTAGTTTGGCGATTTTTCGGGCTATGTAGGCGACCTTGGTTCTCCTGCAAATATCTTCATTCCTTATGCAATCACGCAAGGAAACTCCGTCAAACGTTCAAAAGAAGAAACTGACTGACTGACATATCAACGCACAGCCGAAACTACTGGGACTTGGAGTATGAAATTTTGCACAAGGTTTCTTTTAAAGATGTAGGCGAGTACCAAGAGAGGTTTTTCCAAAATTGGGGTGAATTTTGGAAAAACCTAGGGGATACCATAAGGGGATAAAACACTGTCCTAAAGTTTGTGTAGAGAAACCTGCTTTCGCATGGGCTAAGCCGCCGGCTGAATCATTTTTTTTTTCTTTTTTTTTTATTCTCTATAGGTTCGCGCTTGACCGCCATCTCACCTGATGGAAAGCGACGATGCGGTCGACGACGGAACGCGCTTACCTAGAAGTAACCTATTCACTCTTGACTTAAAGATTTCCGGGTTGAAGCTATCAGGAAACACAGATTTCGGCAAGGAATTCCACTCCTTAGCTGTACGCACAATGAATGTGTTCCCAAAACGTTTTGCGCGTATAGGTAGAATGTCCACCATATACAGGTGGCGCGTTGCCGTGGTGGTCCGATGATGGAACGGGCTAGGCGGAATAGTAGCTAGTTTGCTCATAAAGCCTTCCTTACAAAAACCAAGGTTTACTCCTAAATTTCTCACCACATGCCTATGGGGGGTTCCCAATAAATTGGTCGAGGCATCGAATAACTCAAAGTGTTGTGTCTGTAACAAGAAACGCATACTTGTGGGTACCAGCTTGCTTGTGAGTTAATCATGTCAAATTAAGACAGCGTGGTGATGAGAAACAAATTGATTTGGATGGTAAGTCAAAGGTTAAGAGTGATTGCGAAGAATTTATGGCTTTGGTTGGCAACAGTGCAGTAGTGGTGAGACAGTACAATATTTTGTATCTCTTTAATTATAAATTATTTGTTTGCTCGTACAATCCATTATTGTCAGTAAAGACAAACACAACTTACAAACTAGTGTTATTAAATATACCTATATCAATTAATAAATAAATTTAAGAACCATGTCCATGTCGATAATAATAATTACATTATACAATAATTAACAAAAATTCACAATATACACTAATATTATCCTTTAATGCATCTTTAATAGTCATGTACAACCTTTTGAATATAAAGAATATGCACAACTCTGATCTCCAAGATACAGACTAACGTGTAGTTTGATGATCACTGTTTTAACAGACATGTATAATGTACTTGATTATTAATAATCTATTATTAAATTATTATAGTCAAACAATCCTTTTTTTATAAAGTTGGAAGTATTTTTATTTGCACTACGCCAACCGCGCTGTCAAAAAACTAAATGACTTTTCTCGTTCTAAGATGGGGTGAGAAAGACGATCAGACTTTAACTGACTAAAACCCACCTATATTCTTTCAGTTCTTCTATGCATTTTGGGACAGACGTAGTAAACGTAACGTTACTCCTATATTCCCTAAAAGGTCAGGCAGAAGTGCTCTTATAGCACACCTACGATCTACTAGTATTCCCATGTAATAATATTAGGTAATCTTAATCTTTATTTCAGTGAAAAAACGTCAACTGCTGGACACAGCCCCCCCCCTCCCTGTCTTCAAGTGTCGGGTCCTGTGCGTCTCGCATTTATCGAATTCTTACCACCCTTGCCACGTCACCTTAGTCATCCAACGCAGCATTTTCCAGTCCTCAACCTTCCAGCTCCATCGACCAACCGCTCAGCGAGCAATATGCCTTGCCCACCACAAATTAGGATTGACGACTCTTCGGGCTGTGTTGGTAACCTTGGTTCTCTTATATAGTAGCTGATACTAATTTCAGTTAATACGGTTTTGGTTCTGGTTTGCTGATCATGGTTACTGTTAAAGTTATGAATCGTATGTCATCGAGATTAGCAACATATCTTCCATAGTCACATCATATAATACTTCTTTTGATTAGCTACTATTGAATGCTGAATGGGTTATAATTTACGAACACTGAAATGTATTGTTTATGCAATATGGTTTAAAAATAAAATCCACACCTATAATAAAAACACTTCGTTCACAGAAACACTGACATTAACTACATAACATTTGGAACATAATACAACCGACCTAATTCCCATTGAATAAGCCGAATCTAACAGATGTTGAACACCCACTATTTTTAATAAATCCAGTATTGTTAATAGATCACACAGTATAAATACGGACAATTCAAAAGTGTATAATTTATCAAAAATAATATTATTTTGTTTCAGATTCAGTTCCGGTACCAAACGAAAAAAATATAGAGAAAAATTGGAGCAGTTCCAAAAATTTTTGATTTAAAAATGGAAGGTGTAATAGAGATGTATCCGATGGTGCAATAGAAGTGTGTTTGGTGATATCAGTGACATCAATGTGTCCTATTGATGATAAAGTCGTTGATGGTGATAAAGTGCTGGTGATCAGGACGCCTGACGGTGATCAATGTGATTATGGCGAAGGATATGAACTTGTGTATGCTGGTGATTTTGATAGTGTTACAGACTTTGATAGACACGAGTTTGGAGATAATAGATTCACGTGAGTAAATTTATTTGTTATTGAATCGGATAAATGTATTTGCTCCGATTACACCAGTCTACAGCTAATAGTGTTATTATTTGGTTAAGTTAAATATTTCACTTGACCAAAGGTACCAAAATGATTGTAAAAGTAATAGTTGTAAAAGAAAATAATGTATTATACATACTCGTACAACGTGTACGTAAATTTTTTAAGCAGTAATCGAACGCAATGCTGTGTCGCATTATCTGAATAGCCTTTTCTCAACTAAATAGTTTACTGTCTAACCAGATGCGTTATCACGCGAATGCTGGTATAAACATAAAGTGAATGTATATCTACGCCCTACGTCCCTACTAAATTGAATTTTGTGATATTAGAAGTATAAAAAAAGTGAAATTTCGTATATATTTATGTCGATCTGCAAATTCGTTTGGATTGGTGCTTATTCGAAAAATAAAATATTATCAAAAATACCCTGTCCTTAAGTGGGATATTTTTTATCAATGTAAGATGTCTGTACTGAATGATTTTAAATTACCTTGCGTGCAAAGCTGTAGTCTAAATAATTTCACCATTATCTCTCGGTGCATCGTCCAGTCATTGTTTAAGTATCACTCGAATATTTCATTCTATATTTACGCTTCCGGCGGAAATACTACTGCTGATGGATTCCCACCATTACGTCCCTCGTCCAGCGCAATATGGAATCCATGTTTTCCCGTTGTAAATCAAATACATCCAAGATAAAAGTTAAGTTGATTGATATAAAAATCATGTGTGTTTTAATTTTCTTGTTTATTAAAACAATTTGTTGTTTTATTTACATTTTTATAACCCGTGTGGTTTCCTAGTGAAATTAGGCCGACCAATATCATCTCACACATAGGCACAGGGTTGCTTTTATATCCATCATCATCTTGCAGCTCTTATTCGAATTTATTTGTAGTAGGTGCTAAACGTCTTATTCTATTTTATTAGTTATCTTCTTAACACCTCTTTTCTAGCCATATAATTTTTCACACATTCCATCCATCGTTTATTCAGTTTGTTTTATCCATTACTGTAATAATTTATACATCATCAACATTTTCCATGGGATTACCAAAGTCAAGTAAATTATTCATGTTATGGAGTACGAAATCTATGTAAAATAAACTGGAAAACAGTCGTCATCGGGATGATTAAATTTAGTTTTACGTAGAAAATAGTTGAGATTATTTACTTTACGGAAATAGAAGAATTTTGCGTTTGTAAATATTTCGAGATTGACGATGATTCATCGGTTTATTCTCGTGGTGCAAAATTTAAAATTATAACTTGGTGTTTTTTAAATTTATTTATGTGGTTATACTTATTTATGTGGTTGAGTAATATTACTATTTACATTATACTAATTCACTAATTATCTTGGTATTTCAAAAAGACAACTGTTTATTTCGTAGGCGCCATCAAACGTGGAATCATAAAATAAACGAAGCTAGAAACGACTAATTTTAATATGTCGTCTCAGAAGTCAAAAATATTTTAGAGAAACTTGTGCTTCAGAAAAATATTTCAGACGTAAACACGTCTAGATTTTTAATAAAAGCTCTGTGACGTGTGTAATACCCTAGGAACAGTTTTATATTACCATTTGTCACGTTCCACATAATTTACCAGTATGTTGAGTATGAAATAAATCTTACTTTTTCGCTGCGATGACAGGATTTTAAGCTATGAATAATTTCTGCTACGTCTTCCTCTCTACATCTCATATTCATAAAAAAGCTAAAGTGCGAGTTCGTTTTAGTTTCTTTCCGCAATAAATTTTTAGAAGCGTCAAGTTAGAGAAAGAAATCTTGTTTCTAAGTTCAAATGCAGTGGTCTATTAGCATTATAACGATATTGATATCACTGTGCGGGCAAAAGTAGTGTGTTTATGAGTCAGAGCCACTCAACACGACGTGTAATAATGATATATTTCCATCTAAAGGTCACACGCGTAAATAGTGCTAAGCTCAACCTAGAAATAGTCGACAAGTTATGACTACCGCATAGTAGAAACATACAGAAGATACATTTGCTGTAGTAGAAATAATTACTAACGAAAACAAGAAATTTCTGAATGGGTTAGATAAATTTTAAAAATTGAAGACGAATCCCAGTTGAAAGTAGCCTAGAGATACAAAAACCAACTATATAATTTAGAACCGACAATACTGGCAAACATAATTATGTACTTACTATGTAAATATGTATTTTATAAAATACCTAGCAAGCGTACAATATGTATAGAAGCTAACCTCGTCCGTGTTTCATAGCGGAGTGCCAATTGAAAACCAGTACCAGGTGTTTGATACTCAGCAAATGCTGAGATGAACCTTTTGGTATAGAATAGAATATTTTTATTTGCTTTTCAGGCACGCTCAGTACAATTTTTATTGTATCATTCTATATTGTACTATTTTATTCTACTTTTCTTCTCTTTTGTTTTTACCATTGTGTTCTGTCTGTGTCAAATAGATATTTTCTATTCTATTCTTTTCTGTTTCGACTCTAACTCTACAACTTCATACCTGACAAGGTATGCCATTGCCTTCTGTAGTTTCTTGTCCAGTTTCTTTAAATCAGTGGTAAACACGCATTGAACTTTCGTCGTCTATTTCAGATTCGTTAGAAAGTGTCGCTGTCGACCTGATTCTCTTTATTCTGGCTATCGTCCAAACAGAAGGGATATATTGCACCAGCGGTTTTGTCATACTATGCCTTGTCAATAAAATGAGTTTAGATATTACGGATTTTATCTTGGTCTAAATTAAGACCGAGGTTATTGTTTTTATTTTCTTCTTCATCTATTGAGGTATCTTCAAAACATTTACTTATGAGGACTTTTATTAACAAAACTTATTCCGGTAGGTTTTGCTGTCGTGGTTTAATCCGTATACGTTATATTTTATGGAATAAATAATAGCCTTTGAAGCATAATGATAAAATAGATTACTTTCAATATCATATTTTTTTCTTTGTCTCGGACAATTACTGCCGGCAACAAAGCACAGAATGTTTGCTGTACCGCAGTGTCGCACTGTTGCCTGTGCGCAGTTTCCAATACCTCGCACTTTGGCTGCACTAAATGGTCTCTTGGATTCATATCCAACAAACGATCTGTTTGCGGATGAATGGAAGATGATTTTATTGGTATTTATTTATTTTAAACTTCATGCAACATAAATTACAAAGGCGGACTTAATGCCTTAGGCATTCTCAACCAGTCAACCTAGGGTGGTGAAGAGACAATATGGTAGGTGCATAAAAATGAAATTTTACTCGAAAAACAAGATAAAAAAAAAGTATACATATAATTAAAATGCACATACATATATATTTAATATAATATATATACATATATATTAATATAAAGTAAAGAAAGAAGTTTTGAGACGATTCTGCTATTGATGGAGCAAATAATTCCACACCTTCCGCTTAAATGCATATCGACTTTCGGCCGACTTTCCTGATATCGAGAGGAAGCGCATTCCACAGAAGGATGGACTGTATATAGAAGGATGAATGAACAAAATCAGAAGTATGAGAAGGACAAAGCAGAAGGAGATTGTTAGAAGAACGCAGATTCCTTGCGTGTGATATTGAAAGTGACTAATGAGATAGGATGGAGGCGAGGGAGAGTTGAGTAGAGAGAAAAGTGTAGTCAAAGCGCGCAAACTTCTTCTCTGGCGAATACCAGAAGTGGAGTGTGGTATGTCAGAAGTACCGTGAGAGGAATTGATGTAAGTACATGTTGTTTTTAACGTAAAACTTTTTGTTTAATTACTGTAATTGTTTGTTTAACCGTTGTAATTAATTAATTCAATAAATAAATAAATTAAATCACACCAGTATTTCTAGAGATTAGCATAAACAAACATACAATTTTAATTTTACCTTCATAATAAATTAATTTATACGTTTAGACAACTGATAAACAGATGAATATTTAATCTGACACATTTATTTTCTAAGTGTGAATATTTCAGCAGTAATCTGCTACAAGTACATTCATAAAATTATAATAACAGAGGTATATGAACCAAAATACAAAGCACACACGAGCTTATCAGTGCTGCATTAATTTAAATACTAAACGGAGTCTTTAATCTGGCAATAAAACTCAGATTACTGCTAACCCTTCGTTAACGTACTACTGGGAATTAACACTAAGGTCAAAAAGGTCAGTTGACTTTAGTAATTAACTCAGCAAAGAAGCTAATGTACTTTGTGTTTATTTTTTCACATACCTTAGTAGCTGTATAATTTGAAACGTCCATCCTTGCATAAATTCCAATGAAGTCAGTTTTTGGTTCCTGCAAGCTTGATTTAAAATTTTAGGCACAGATTTTTAAAAAATCTTGTTTGATTGTCAAATTGTAGGAAATAAAATATAAATTTAGTTTATTTCATTGAATTATGTTGATTTGGTATAATGTAACGGTATTCAATATTAAGCTGGTAGGTAACATTAATGAACGTACTTATTTCTATATATTTTTACACTGCTACAATTAAAAGTAAATATTTATAGAAAAATAAAGAGTCATTCATAATTGATCAATACAGTCAATACTATTTGTTAAAAGAACAAAAAAGTATAAACATTATTTCATTCTTGTTTGATTTCGAGTTGTAAAATTTTATGTAAATATTTGTTAAAATGTTATGAGTTTAAAATTAGTATATTTCTAAAAGGTCAATTTTCTTTTATTGTTAACCTATAAAAGATGAGAAATGTAACTGTGCTGTAGTTGTATTGTAATGATTAAGTTCATAACAATACAACTACAGCACAATGATTAGTTAAGTCTTTTTTTTATTCGAAACAATATAGATGGTGAATTTATTTTAACTAATTACTTAATAGTTTCATAATATTGAAGTTTTCATAGACTTTAAAATACAGTAGTTTCATATAAATTAGTAGTAGTTTATTTGTTTCGTGAAAAAGATTGTTGCTTTGAAACTGTCACAGCAAACACTCTTAAATTCTTGTAAATATTTTTGCCATTTTCCAATACCGCTCAAAACACACGATTAAACTGAAGATATAAACAAAGCCACAATACCATTAAAATTCAACCAAATCACCAATAAAGCTAAGCAAATCTATACAGCAATAAAAGAAATCACATAAACCCTACAACACACTCGCTGCAATCTGACCGCGGTAAGCCAAACGTTGTATTTCACTAGCAGGATTATGCAGTGCACTCCCGACTTTATCTCAAACATTAAAATACTTTATAGACACTTAGTCACTGGCTACGTTTATTGGACCTCCGGCTTTACTGTGAATAATGTTAGCGTTATTTGGATTTGAGTATTGGAATAATTGATTTTTTGTGCCGTATCGGTTTGGGACTTAGCGCTGGGGATTTGACTTTCTGGGATGCCAAATGAAGAACGGCTTATTGGTGATTTGTTTTTTTATTTGTGGAAAATAACGATTTGAATTGTATTGGTGTTACAAAAAGTAATTTTGAAATCAACTTTTTGAAAATAATTTTGTTGAACACCAAATTATTTTGCAGTTGCCAGCTTAGGAGTATACACCACTCATTTTTAATTAGTACAAGTACTTAAAAGGCTTATTAGAAAAGGTCTATCTAAGTAAAGTCTCAATAAATAATATTTATAAACAGCAAATATATTAGCGTTCGTTTATATTCCAAAATGTCACTCAATTTATAGAAATATTGTACAGCCTATTGATTTATGAATGAATGAAATCAAAACGAAAAAACACTGCACGTAGTATTTTCTAGTAACAATTGTTATGAATGATTAATTCAATTATGAATTTACCAATTATGACCAATTTTCGTGGACAATTTTGGGTTATCTTTTTTTTTACCTAGACTACACAAATATGGTCAGTAACGGGTACGGATGGAGGCCCATTTTTTTTGTACTAATTAAAAAATCGTAGTGTATAGCATTAAAGAAGGATGAACACTTAGTCATTATGTAAAGTGTCACACATGTCTAAAGTAAATCCTATTATTAATCTCCCAAAACAATGCTATCTCAACAATATTTACTTAATCTGTAGTTACGACATCTCTTATGCCATTAACTTTGTCTTAAGCTTTATTTTCACTTAATTGCTGTTTATCTAAACCCTGCTGGATTACTTTAAGTCCTTCAGTCAGATTCTTTTATGCCTACTTACTAGCTAACATAGCATTTATTTTAAAACGGTGCTTAAAATATGTTTACTTTTACTTAAATTTAAATTTATTTAGTCTTCATCTTTCTCTTTTCACATAGTCAGCATTTCACTAAGCCAGCTTTTTGAATTACAAGATTAGTTTTTCTTTTATGATATCAGGTTCTATTATCAAAGCCCAAAAGAAAATTATTTTATAACACTAGGTATTTTTTAAATTTTTTTATAATATGTATAAATCAGTTCTTGACTGCGATTCCACCTGATGGTAAGCAGAGATGTAATCATTGCTGGTGAGGCGCACTAGTTTATTTAGAGTCTATTCACTCTAGCCTTGAAGACACCCAAGTTATAGTTGGATGGGAAGACCGCAGCAGGCAAATTGTTCTAGTCCTTCGATGTACGCGGTATAAACGACGGAGCAAAGTTTCGATAACGTAAGGGTGGATACTCGCCGTACCGTCGGGTTTTCTGATGGTAGAAAGGAGATGGCGGAATCAAGTCATGCAATTCCCGCGCACACTCTCCAAAATTTAACCTGTAAAATACCGATAGGTTGGCTACCTTGCGCCTGTGCTCGAGGCTTTGTAGATTGGACTTAACCAAATCTGGATCCCCAATTACTGTAATTTACTGTAGAATTCAAGAAAAAAAATATTAAACTACATTATTTCTTTTTATAATTCCAACGAATCAATTATAAGTCAGTTTATTGCCAAAGTATTTACTAGAGCCTAAAATAATCTAGAATTCTAATACTTCTTGGCAGAAACTGGATCTATTTCGGCACAAATGGAGACAGGTGTTAGTACATCTAAATATACCAAGACTTATTTAGCTACGCCGGAGTTCAAAACCCCTGATAATTACTGGCGACACATTGCCAATAGCTAATCTGAAAACAAGCCATGTTTATGACATATTATATAATGTTTTGTCAAAGTGTAGTTGATGGTGGTGTAGAAAGACATATTTCTTGAAGATTCAAGATTTTTTTTGAGAACTGAATTTCCTAGTGTTACCTGAGGTATATTTCTGTATTAAGAATACCAATATATTTTGGCGTCAAAAAACTACAGCTACACTACACACAGCTATACTACAGCTTGCCTAAATTATAATATAATAATAATAATATAATATTACACAACTATCACACAACGCCGTCTAGTCCCAAGCTAAGCAGAGCTTGTGTTATGGGTACCAGACAACTGATAAACATACTTATATGTTTCTAAATACATACCTATATAGATAAATTACACCCAGACACAGAACAAATGATCGTGTTCATCACACAAACATTTGTCCTGGGTGGGAATCGAACCCACGACCTCCGGCTTAGCAGTCAGGGCCACTAATCACTAGACCAACAGGCCAGTCAAATTACAAATAGTATATGAATCCAAAAGGGTATTTTCCTTGGCTCTTTCTTCAAAATGTCTATACGTTCTCAATGGAATATAATGTTTTCTTTGGCCGCGGCTGAAAGTCAAGGAAATTGTGTTTGTTGAAAGGTACCTTAGTAAAGGGGATGTATTGAATGCACTCACTGTAACAATCTGCAACAGAAAGGATGCTCTTGAATTGTATTTTCTTCCTACCTTTTTGTACTTCGTTTTTTCAGGATTCCGTATCCAAAGAGTAAAACAAGACCTTATTACTAAGGCTTCGCTGTCCATCCGTCTGTCTATCGGTAATCATGCTGTATCTCGTGAACCGTAATAGACAGTTGAAATTTTCGCAGATGATGAATTTCGGTTGTTGCTATAACAAAAAATATTAAAAAACAGCAAACTTGTTTTTTTTTACTTCATTTTAATTTTGTAGTACGCAACTCTTTGTGTGTGACTCCGGCTCGCATTTGACCAGTTTATGCTACTGTTTCAATTAATTTATCAAATGTAAACTTCAAACACAGGAAAAACAGAGGAGAACTTGATTCAAACGCTATTAGAGCAAGCGTTACAATTTGACAAACTGATGAATGTGGTGCGAACAAAATTGTAATTATCCAAACATACAAGATGCCAAAAAAATTACAACATTTCATATTTTACTCTAATTAAAGAAACACGAACGTATTTATTTTTGCTCCGTCACAAAAATTATGCTTCCCGAATATTTTTTTGAAGAAAGTTTAAAAATCTAGGTGGTTCAACCTCAGTTTCATATATCAACATCAAGCGTGGACATTGAAATCTGGTGCGTGACGTCATCTGACAGACGTCACGTTTTATTTTACTATGAACCCGTTGATTTGGGGAAAGTATTTTTGAATTAAATGTTAAAATTTTGTTGGGATATTTTTTTTTTAGAACTTTTATTTATATGTACGGTATGTTTTAATAAGCGAAACATGTATACATACGATTTTCATCATCTGCCTTAACCTTCACTGTGTTGAGGTGGATTTCTAGTGCAACCGAATGAGGCTCAGTACGTGGAGTGATTGCCTGTTTTTTTTAGGTGTACGAGTATAACCATTAAAAAAAAAATGTTTGTATTCACTTCCATTTCTGTAGCTTATAAATATTTGAACTTACATCATATCGATTAATAATAAAATTTTTAACAATGCGCCCTTGGAAGTGAAGAATTCACTTCGCCTAAAACTATAGTAAAATATGTGATTTTTTTGTGAACGGTTTAACGATTCTTATCAATAAATGAATAAATGACGTCTCCTACTCTGGGTGAGTGTCGTACTTTTACTGACTTAACCCCACCCGTGTTTCTTCACGTTATAGGGCCGCGTTGACTACCGACTGCCTATTTGGCAACCCATTTTTGTAGTGACAGTCTCCAAATGCATCAACAGAATTTTGAATTTGGATTTTTTTTACTGAGTTTGGTTTCAATCCTATCAGTTTAATTACGGAATTGTCACTTTTTCATCAATATCTATCATAATGACTAAGCCAACTGAGTTGTAGTGGTTTGGCTAAACAGTCGATCCATGTTTTACATTCGGCTACATACACTTACAGTGCCACCTAAACCCAAAGTAGTCAAATCAAATCCAAAATACTTTTGAAAAAATATTTTTTAATTGTCATAATATCGATCAATCAAAAAAGTGAAGCTAAATTGCACGTTCCAAAGCGTAGATATATACATGTAAATAAAAGAAAGTGCACGAAATTCTGTGGAGTTTTGAAATCGTGTTATGAATTACAAAAGTCTTGGTTAAATACTTTTTGTCACTTCTAATATGTGGGCACAATATAAATAAATAAGGAAAAAAATTGGATTAAACTACTGGCGGTTAAAAGATGATCAGTCTCAACTGACGGTGCCCATTCATGAGCTTAACGCGGGCATCAGCCCCACTCAGCTAAACCATTTTTAGTTCAGAATAGACCAAGCTTTGATGACGACAAAATCTCATACTAAGACCTGTACCATGACGTTTAAAGTAAGATTGTTTTATTCTTATTTCCAGTATGGGTAAGAGATGACGCTACACAACCTGTATAGCTCTGTCTCTTACCCACACTGCAATAAAAATGAAACAATCTTACTTTGAACGTCATGGTAACCCGGTAAGTTTCGTGTCTATGTTAGGACTGATCTTACTCATATTCACATATTCCTGCATTAAGATATTCTATTTTCTCAATATCAATTCCAAAGGCGTCTCAACCAGCTGATAGTTGTCAAAAATTACACAAACAATAACAAAAGTTAACTTCACCACGTGGATACGAGTCTATATGCGTTTTGGCTTCAAGCCAATATTCTAAGCGTTTCCTTCTGCATACAGATAGTTATGTCTTGGATTTGTCTTTACCTTCTAATTACAATTTCTTACCTTTGTGTGTGATTGTTTTTAAAAAAATCTTGTACTGAAATGGTAGGGTCTGGATGGTTGTAAATAAATAAGTAAATAATTTGAATGTGTGTGATTTAGTCTTGCATGGTTTATGTGGCTATCTTAGCAACTATAGAGGGGAATTAGGAAAACCTAAAAATGTCTTAATAGTCTTTACGTCCAGATGTGTATCTACTGCAAGACAATGGTATGGGTTATAAACTAGAACTGTTTGATCTGATTTATAGCCGATGCCTTGTTTCACGACTATTCTCTGGTTATTATTGTTCACGCAAAGATTTACCACATCAAGATGCGGATTCTGTATCATGATTTTATTTTGTGCATCAACATGGTGGGAGGCTGTAACAATAAAAGCCTGTGGACTTAAACTCTTCCCGGCTTTCTAGCTTTTAACTCCTTGATCCGACTTTTACGACACATCCTAACGTGCGACATACCTACTAAATCCTACCCTTTTCTCTTACTGCCAGATGGGTTTAGGACTGCTCAGTAATAGAAAATACGCTACCAATTAATTTTATTACATTATGTGACCACACACAACCACTAAACTTATTCTATTTTAGTCAACAATCAAATATAATTCTGTTATTGGAACACAGAAGTTGAGATTAAAAGGCATTTACGATTTCTCCGCTAGCATTAACATGTATTAAACAGTTGGTGTTAACTCTTTGTCCTTTTACTGCGATCCTATTTTGATAGACTACTGTCTTTGTTTCTTCGTGTGAAGTTGTTAAAACTATTTGTCTCCGTTTTTGGTAGTCAGTTTAGTCTATTTTTATGATTCTTGTAAAGAGATTGTCATTGGGTGTTCGTGAGTTTTGAGGAATGTTAGAATAATGAGAGAATGAATGAGTGAGGAATGCTAGTTGTCTATAAATTCGAGCGATTTCGTTACTCAGGTACAAAATTCTAAGTTACACATAGCTGTTGAGATTTCAATAAAATAGTAGAGGTGGTTTTTAATTAAATTAAGTTAGATTTTAGAAAAAGTCACATAAAATAAGACACGAACAATGAAGGCGAAGAACACGTTTCGTGTTTTTGTTATGAAAAATACTGGGTTATCAGATCTATCTGCCATAGTCTGTGTTTCTTTATGGCTGCAACCTGATGATCTATAAATCAAGAGTGAATACTTTTAGGCAAGCGTAGTCCATCGTCGAGCACAACATTGCTTATCATTTGGACATACGTAAAGTGGTCAAACGGGATTCAGATCAATATTAAAAAATATGTATATATATCTATTTAGACTGGAACTGGACTTGAATGAATTGAATTGAAGAGTGAAGTAAGTCAAGCACTGGTTTATATCAATTAAAAAAAAAAAAAGAATTTTAATCATCATCATCATCATCTTCCTGCCCTTATCCCGTGTTATTTGGGGTCGGCGCAACACGTTTTTGCACGTTTTGGCATGAATTGAATTTTAATATAATCTATATAATTGTGTATGTATGTGTGTATTTGTGTGAATTGTAATTAATTGTAGTGTTTTAATATGTAAATAATTTCCTGACAAATAAATTATTAATATTATTCCTAACCAGAACTGACTATTCAAATGGCTAAAAAAAGGCAAGAATGATGGTGTTGAAAGTTTCGTACAAGTTACGTAGTCGTAACAAGTTTTTTTTTTTTCATTGTATTTAATGAAACCCAATACTGTCGTGCGTGTGGGGAAGAATAGTGATGCGTATAGTTACTTAATTTAAAGTCCATTTCCTTTTAAAGTCAATCCTAACCGACAAGAAGAAAAAAAACATCTTCTATCTTTTTGTCCGTGGCGCTTAGGGCAGGGGCTAAATCTGGTTGATCTCTGGCTTCGCGCCAAGGCATGCCGATCCCTAAATATGCTATGTCGCCATGCAATTCTGTATTTAGGACACTTTTGATGGGGGAGCGCGGTAAAAATAGATTTATGATGAATTTTTCTGCTATTAAAATTGAGGTGTGGGTGTCTGTAATGGGCATACTTCCTCTCATTACTGTGGAATTGGTGTTTTATTTTAAATATAATAATAATAGAATACTATTTCTTAGGATCTGAGGTGGTCGAATTATTTTGTGTGATTTAAATCACTACCACTGCTCTCGAAACGGTGAAGGAAAACCTTGTAAGGAAACCGGCATATCCTAGAATCAAAAATTCGAAAACATGTGACATCTATCAATCCGCACTAGGCCCACGTGGTGGATTACGGGAATTCTCTTTCCTAGGAGGCCTGCTTCCCAGCAATGGAAACTTTATAAGATTGATCATGCTATTTATTTATTTATTGGCCTATAGACATTTGTTATACTTTACAACTGAAAGATACGTGCTAATACATTAAAATAGAAGTCCTGGAAAATTAATAGTAATAATATATTATTATTCACACAACTATCACACAACGTCGTCTAGTCCCAAGCTAAGCAGAGCTTGTGTTATGAGTACTAGACAACTGATAAACATCCTTAAATATTTCTAAATACATACGTATTATAGATAAATTACACCCAGACACAGAACAAACGATAGTGCCCATCACACAAACATTTTGGGTGGGAATCGAACTCCTACCCTCTGGCATATCAGTCAAGGTCACTAACCACTAGACCAACAGGCCAGTCAAGTTAACGCGTTCATTACCAAAATCTAACAAGTTTATGATTAAATTAACGTTAAAGGCAACAAATAGGTGTCTTCAAAAGTATCGCGAGCATCGTCATGTGAATAGAACATTTTGTGGAGTACGTGATCGAAATTGTGATTTTTCTCATTTTGACGAGACCCGCCATTTTGTGAAACCGCTCTGAGAGCCCTCGTTGTGATTCTAAGATGTTGATAATATTAGCCTTTATGTCGAGGATTTTTTTCCTATAATATGTAGGTCATTGTAGGTAGGATGTCATTTTCGGTGCGTGTAAGGAAAATTGGCGGGGAAATTATTTGTGCCGGTTACATTGCGGTCTTATTTATTTGATAAGCTTCGTTGACCAGTTTATTAAGTCACATCTCCTTGTAAGATATTGATGTAACGCAAGAACATTTATATATTATTATTATGAGCCTGTTGTGTCACACTGCATGGCAAAAGCCTCCCTTCCATTCTTCCACTTTTCAGTGTTCTTAGTCACTTCTGTCAAATCCTTAATGTAGGAGTCCAAATGGTCACGCCATCTGCTTCTGGGATTACCGCTTCGCTGGCTCCAAAAACATCAAGATGTAAAAAAGTGCCTACCTACTAAATCATCTTTCTGCCCTTGCCCCTTTCATTTGGGGTCGGCGCAACACGTTTTTTTCTTCCTTTCTGTCCTGTCACTATCACTAACTCCTTTTCCTTTTTATATCACTTCTCACACAATCCATCCATCTTTTCTTTGGTCTCCCTCTTCCTCTCCATAAGACATGAATGTTTCTGGCGTCGTTACCAGTACATCGTCTACTTGATACCACGGTCGGTGTCCTGGACCGTTGATCGGTGTGTTGCGTGTCACAGGTTCTGTTCCTACCCCGAATAAATATTGATGGCTTATAGATAGTTGTTCCGGGACTTGTGCAAGTGCATCCACGGTACGAAGGTAATTCTTAGTCTTTTTTTTTTAGTATAATAGCTATGATTACTACTTATTAGTGAACAACATGTGTATTTTACTATTGGACTATCCGACGTACGTCAAATGTCCCTCTTAACGTTGTTGACACCTCTACGGTTTGGACTAAGCGTTTCGTCTCATCATTTATACATATATCAAAGGACTGGAGCAATTTGCTTGCAGTGGTTTTCCCATCCGATTACAATTTAGGTGTCTTCAAAGTTAGAGTAAATAGGCTCCTAACAAACTAGTGCGATTGCATCACTGTTTACCAGGTGCTTATCAGGTGGGATCGCAGTCAAGCACTAGTTAATAATATATCATTACAAAAAAACTCTTTCTGTTATATTTAATATAAACAAGTACAGAACAGTGTGTTGATACTGAATAACAACACAGCCTCACTTGTTTCATTTATCACACACAAAACACTGCAACAAGCCTTCTAAATGAAACATCTTCAAACACGTTCCATCTTGAGTCAGAGATCCAACAGAGAATTAACGTATGTAACAGTATGTATAAATATTGTCGCTGGCATTACATATGCATTCTGCCATGAATTTGCATAAGCTAGATATTGCAGCTATTGTAGCAAACGTGGCTTTCTCGTTTCTGAGAAGTGTTGCATTGAAGGATTCTGTCTGTATTTTGAGTTTGTTTTCTTTGATGTGTGAGAATTTAGGGTTATTTTATTCTGTTATTGCTTACTTGGCATAATTATTATTCGCCCTTATAATATTAGTGTTATACACAATATCATGGTTTATTAAGACATTGAATTAGCTTGCACTACTGAAAGACTTAAAAGTGTTTTTCAGTAAAATTTATTGTGTAGATTTGTAGTGGAGTGTGCAGACACCAAACTTTCTCATCATCTTATTATGTTTATTTTCATGTGCTGATCTTAGATCTAACTACTTGTTCGAATTTAAAAAATCCAGAAATGTTGAATAGTCCATTTTGAAAATTATAACATATTAACTTCCGCCTCCTCGTGTCGTATTCTTCAATTCTGAGGATTGTGTTCTCCCTGCTTCATCACTTTAACTTTTATGGTTTCTGTCTCTGGTGGTGTGAAGGGCATTGTATACCGTAGAGTCAAGAGCTGTGTGGATCTGGTCGGACCAACGTATTGGGCTGCGTCCACGAGGCCTTTTTCTATCCACTGGTACTATTTAACCTATGCAGATATTCGCACATTTGACAGATCATAGGACAATATTGTCTCCTCCGTAGCCTTTTCCCAACTAGCTTGGGCGTTTACAAGGAGCAACTGCCTAACAGACCCCCACACTCTTATATATTATATTTTTGAGCCGTTTGGGGTTGAAACTCTTGAGCCGTGGGGTCCGAGTGCTTAGTTGACACTTCACGTGACCCAAGGGCTGGCTTTTACCTCGGTCAGAGATTAAGCATTGCCATACAACGTGGCAATGCCGCCAGCCTTTTGGGCACACTTTCACTCGACAGCAATGATGACGCCGTATTTTAGTTAATAGTTTTTGCCTTTAGTGTAAATACAGTTTTAATTAAATAAGTGTTTTTATTGAATTTGACATTCCTTGGATACATTTTCTTGCGACTGACCTGTAACGACTGTCAAAGATCTACGAATGACAACCGGGACCAGTGGTTTTACGTGATTTCCGAGGCACGGAGTGTTAGTAATGTACTAGAGGTGAACTTAAAAAAGTATAAACCAATTGAAAAATTCACAGTGACCTTCACGACAGACCAAATATTGTAATATTACAAGATATATGAAAACGTATGTTAAGTTTGAGCTCTTCTATCTTATCCGCCATTATTTATCTTCCTTATTACAACATCCACATCCGCCCCTTTGTCTTATTATTACAACTCAAAACGCAATTCAAAGTCTTCTCCTTCCCCACCATTTGCCACAGCATCCGACCAGCACAAACGTGTATCGTAATAGCTACGGTCGCGCCGCATACATAAAACATGGGCCCTTTGCCGCATCGCGCCAGCTATGATCTAATAACGTGGTGCGTAGTACTGTGGGGGCACATTGTTTGGGACGGCACGAGATTTTTGATCCTTGATGGTCTTTATTTTTCGGTGGGAAAATCATCTAATGACATCCCCCGCTCTTTGTGTCAGACTTTTACTGACTAAAAAGCCACTCCTGTTCCTTCGTTGCCTTTCAAACCAGGGCTGAGTCTTCCTTTCAGAAACAGACCCATGGCCATAGTAGGCTTCGACCCTGCTTGGCCCCTACGTTTTGCTGACATCTCCTTGAGGCGTGCGTGGAACAGTACGCGCCGTTGACAACTTGGGCTCGGTTCGGACAGTTACCAGACGGTCGGAAAGCGAGTTACCCGTTGCTTGCCGTCCGCAAGCCCGCGTCTACAGTGGCTGGAAATCGGGATCGGGATCCCGGTGGCTGGGCCGTGAGGGCCGCTCCCTCGCAAGTGCACATCGTTTTAAACGTTAAAGTTTGATGATATTCAATCTTCGTTTGGCCTACTTTCTTTAAACCTTTTATTATCATTGAAATCTTGCATCAATGATATGTCCACAGGAGAATTGACATACCATCAAATACTAACGTTTAAATTAAGTTGGCGATATCATGATGTGATCAATCCTAAAATCTGGCCACGACGTCTGCATGTTGTTTCTTCATTATGTTTATATATGTGTGCCAAATAAAATATTTTTCTTTCTTTCTTTGTTTAGTTTGTAGAACAGAGGACATTTTCTTTTCTATAAGCACAAAGAATGTGCATGTTACCTCTCGGTTCATTCTTCACCCAAACAGTTAGTTAGCATTGCCATCTAACGTGGCAATCTTATGGGCACATTTCCAAATGACAGCAATGTGGAGGAGTACTTGGACGTCTGAGTGTATTTTGTGGTTTTGAATTTTATGTACATAGACCGTTAGGTTTAATATAAATATTTAGTTCAGTTAATATTCAAATTTCTTAAACATACAGATTGGATTGAATAAGTATTATAAATGTTACGTGTGCCTCAAGGAGATGTCAGCAAACCGTAGGGTCAAAGCCTACTGGACCATGGGTTGTGCGAAAGTGAACCTCGGGGTCTTGGAACGAAGGCAAAGCAGGAACAGGAGTGGGTTTAAGTCAGTATAAGTCTGACACGCTCTGCCCAAGGGCGAGAGATGTCATCAGATGATTTCCCACTTAAAAAAAATCCTCTTAAAAATATATATAGGTAATTCTCATTGGACAATGGATACAGATTCTGTAACTCAATTGCTAGTGTTCTCTTTTGATGTAACGCCGTCTTTTACACACGGCCCTTACATACTCGCTAATGCGCCACCTTCTAACTATATCCAATTTGTTCTACCTTGGGGTTAGCAAAGTGAGAAGGTGTTGTGATTTTTGAAGATTTTACAGGATTACCAAGCTTTCATGTGCGGCATTTTTCAATTTTGAGAAGAGTAAGGGAATTTTTTTTTTCAATTTTTTGTCTTTTGTGCCCAATGGGCAATGGAAAGGGCTATGATTGGAGTTTCCTTGCGTGATTGAATCAGAAATGAAGGCAGGAGAACCAAAATATTGTGGCAGTGCAAAAGGGATATTACTCGCAGAATAGACGGTCGATGGGGCCGAAAGGTTCTGGAGTAGCGGCCGCGTATTTGAAGAGGCAACATTGGTAGGCCTCCCACAAGGTCCGATGACCTGGTGAGGGTCGTGGGAATCCGATGGCTAAGAGACGCACAGGACCGGTCGTTGTGACACTTGGGGAAGGCCTATGTCCAACAGTGGAGGTCCTACGGCTGAAATAATGATGATGATGAAAACTCTAGGTATCTAAGACTAGGCTGCGGGATTGTTCTTGCTGGAACTCAAAGGGCATCTAAAAGAGTTTTTTTTTACGCGTGGAAATCATCCAATGACATCTCTCGCCCTTGGGCGGAACGCGAGATCGTGTCAGACTTTTACTGACTAAAACCACACCCATATCCTTCAGTTGCCCTTTGCGTTCTAGGACTACGAGTTTCCCCTTCAGAAATTCCCCACGGTGCGCTAGCTAGCGGGCATCGGCCCTGCTGGGCCCCTACGGTTTGCTGACTTCTATTTGAGGAGTGCGTGGATCACAACGCGCTGTTGACGACTGGGAACGGTTCGGTTAATTACCGGACAGCCGGGCTGCAAGCTACCCATTGCTCGACGTCCGCAAGCCCGCGTCTACCGTGGCTGACAGTCGGGGTCGGCATCTCGGCGTGAGAACGTCCGGACCCTCACGCGTGCGGCTTCTTCCCTCGCTAGCATCTAAAGCAGTAGAAATGGGTTTTAGTCAATAAAAGTCTGACACTACCTCTCGCTCCACACAGGGTGACTCATTTGATGACAGTTTCGCTACCAATCATGCTTACGATTGAGTGAAACGAAATTTGAAAAAAATATTATAGTATGCGTCATTAGATCAGCTATTTTAATAAAGATATGGATGATATCATAATGATGACTAATTGCCATCTGTTGAACGATTTATGTTGAGGAATGGATCTTTCAGTAAATATTTTTTTTAACTATCTGCTTCTAGCAGCTTTAAAATGGTCTCAACAGATGGTCTCTAGAGAACACTCCCCGAATAAAAATTATCCTAAGTGCTATTCCTGGAAATTATCTACCCGTGTCCTAAATTTGATCCAAATCTGTTCAGCCGTTTGTGTGTGAAGAAGTCATAAATATACACACACCCACAAACTTTCGCTTTTATAGTATTAGTGTGATGCACTTACATTATTTTGTACGGCCAGAAAATAGAGAGGTTTGTCAAACGACTTAAAAAAAGAGGTGCGTCTCGTGCTTGCGGACGGCGAGCAATGGGTAGCTCACCGTCCGACCGTCCGATAACCGTCCGGACCGAGCCCAAGTCGTCGACGGCGCGTAGCGTTCCACGCGTGCCTCAAGGAGATGTCAGTAACTGTAGGGGCCCGGCAGGGTCAAAGCCTACTGGGGCCTAAGGTCTGATTCTCAAAGAAAGACTCGACCCTGGTATGAAAGACAACGAAGTAACAGGAGTGGGTTTTTAGTCAGTAAAAGTCTGACACTATCTCCCGCTCCAACCACGGACGGGGGATGTCATTGGATGATTTTCCCACCGAAAAAAAATAGCCCTGAAAAAGGCAACTGAAGGTATAATAAGGTGGGTTTTAATCATAAAAAAGCCATCGGTTTTTACTTTCAACCTACTTTTATGGGAAAATACGACAGTCTATTTAAGAATATACTTGTGCTTACGATAGTGTAGGTACCTTATTTTTATGCTTACTCATGTCATGACATACACTTTTTTGTTCTCATAGACTTCCAGCACCATACAAACCTAAAAATAGCTCAACTTTTTAAAGAATGTTTTTAGTTCACACGTGACACTTCCGCCCCCGCCTCCACTCTACCGATGAGCCGCGCTTCAACAGAACATCAATCTTCATAGCTGCTAATGAGTGGTTCCCTTAGGATTCGGACATACGAACAGTACGAGGCGAATTCATTTAATACTGTCCTACATGTTCCAAACTTGGTTCTCTTAAATATGAGGGCCAAAGCTATCAAGTTTTATGTTAAGTATGTTATAACATTACAGTGAAAAGTTGTTTTTAATGAGACTGCTTAAAAGAAGCATAGAAAAATGTATAGATATATGCTTTAGTGTATACCATTAAAATTAATGGAGTGTGGATACAACAGGCTATCTTGTCGCATAACGATTTTATTTTTGTTGAATTTAAGATTAAACTTGCATCTGACTAATTTGGTCTATATTCATAGTTTTATGCAAACCTCGCAATGAATTAAGATATACATCTTTATGAAATGCTATCTTGGTAATCATTAGCCTAAGCATAGCATAATCAGCCTTTTAATGTTCTCACTGTTGGGACTCAGGCCTCCTCTCTAGGAGAGGGAATGGGCCGTAATCCACCACGCGGGCCCAGTGCGGATTCTAGGACATGCTGGTTTCCTCACGATATTTCTCTTCACCGTTTTGAGAGCAGTGGTGATGAAATAAATTACACAAAGTAATGCGCCTGGCTGGGTTTGAACAAGCGACCTACAACTCGTAAGTCGGGGCCGTTACCACTCGGCCACCACTGCTCAATAATAATAAATATAGGTACATAATTAATTTCATTGAGATCAACTTACAAAACTGAAACGGTACCGCTTATCGTCGAAACATTGAGCATTAAAGTACGATTAAACGATACGACGATACATTTAGTGTGTGACCGCCTTAACGGATCATGAAACTGAACTACCTACCTAATTACTCATACCTACATATGTAGATACGGACAGATGAATTAGGGCTAAACGATTAATTGTTATATTATTATTAAAACGGTACTACAACCATTGTAGTAATTGGCGCCTTACTGGGCTCGTATCGGCAAATGCTGGGAGCTGGGGACCGTTTATTAATTGGCCTTATTACTGAGATGTTTTCGCGATATCGTCACAGTATGTGGTGGGTTCTATGATTGGTATACTATGACCGAATGGTTCTTTTTATCAATTGGTGTTGTGGTCTTTTGTGGTTGTATGTAGGTCATCAGTTACTCCCTTTTCCCAACCACATTTTTTTTTTTTTCAGGTAAGCATTCTTCAAATGACTTCTCCCGCAAACTTTGACTGATTAAAACCCACTCCTATATTCCTTCTTTCCCTTGCGTTCCTGGACCTGCGGGTTTCCCTTTCGGAAGCCAACCTATGGCTCCAGTAGGCTTCGACCCTGCTGGGCTCCTCAACTAACTATGTTGGGGTTGACTCCTAGTCTAATCGATTGCGACTGGGTGCCATTATTGCATTTATTATTTTAATAATATATGTAATAATGGATTTAAAGTCGGGACCGTTACCACTGGGCCACCATTGCTCTCATATTAGTGAGATTAAATCAACAAATTGATAAAAACAAGTTAATCATAACTAGAGAATCCAATCGCGCAAGCGCGGGATCTAAAATGCGGGATTACTCATGCAAAACTCCACGCGCTTGCGGGATTGAATTTTATGCTAAGAAAAATGGGTTTAGATGACGTTTGTTCTGATAACCTACTAATTAGACCCAGCATAGCGTCATTAACAAATGATTTAACAACTTTTCATGGAAGTCGTCACTTATGGAAAACTTATTTCACACACCAACTAACATTAATTACGTTTTAAATTTTTATCTTTTCTACTAAATAAATTTTGAATTCCCGTATTGAGTGAGTCCTAAATAGTAAGTGGAAAGAGACGTTATCAATGTCAGTTAAAGTTATCTATCTTCCTAAATCTGACAGATGAAATGTTAAATATTTTATGTTATCGTTTCTAATTATTTATACCTCTGTGAAATTCGAATTATATTAGGTTTTTTTTGCATTTTGCAAGTTAGAGTGGCATTGTGACCAGCAAAATGCAAAAAAATTAAGAAAATTTCGCGGGTTACCTTTGAGCAAAATCAAAATCAAAAGTATTTTATTTAAAATAAACCATTTACAGGCACTTTTGAAATGTCAAGTAATCAGTCAGTCAGAATTTTTTTTTATGCTAGTTGCACATTCCGCAAATCCCGCAGGGTCCGCGGGATTACTAACTCCAATCCCGCAGGCTTGCGGGATCGCGATTTTGATTTGATTGGATTCCCTAGTCACAACATAGTCTATTATAATATATTATGTTTAATGCTGGTTTTGTCACACCAATGACAGCCCCATTTCTTGTCCAGGCAATTACTGTCCATTCCAGGTTGCCTGGAAGAGGTCGCGGAATGCGATAAGGCCGCCCATTGTATGTACTTATGTGTTTTAGTTTTTAGTTTCCTTTTATGTTTGTATTGGTGTACAATAAAGGATATAATAAATCTATACTTATAATAAACCTGTAGAAGTGAAAATTCTGTACATTGAAAATATCAAAAAAATAAATGATAACAAAATGGGGGTGTTACTATACTAAACCAACATCGACCCCACAAATGTGATTAAAAAATTTTTGTCTGTCTGTTTGGTTCGATTGCGATGAAATTTGGTATTCTTTAATATCCTGGGCATCATCACTGGGTACTTTTTATCCCGGAAAAGTATATACAATAAGAAACAAATTTAATTTTGTGGTTCGATCCATAGACCCGATTACTGTACCAACCGCAAATAATAAGTTTGTCCTAGGTTACGTCACCCGCAGTGGAGTTCAATAAGGGGCGCTGCACACGGCTAAGATACTACAATATTTTATCTTAAGAGACAATATAGCTCGCCATACAATTCAATGGACGAAGATAATAAATAATATTTTATATTTTCGTAACTCAGAAAACCTAATAAAACCATTTTCGAATTCTACGCGGACGAAGTCGCGGGCAAAAGCTAGTAATAAATAAATACATAAATAACATTGATTAACTTTAGTTTTAAAAGCAATGTAGATTTTACTAAGTAAATTGGACGCCCTCCTTATACATAAACTTGTTATCTTAAAAGTAATTCTTCAACACTCGGACTACAGTTACAAGACATTTTCATATTATTCTCAGAATCACTTATCATCAAAAAGGCAACGCAGGTCCATTTGCGTTTTCCCAGTAGACAAGACGTAATTCAAACCTTATTCTATTACTGTTGAGCCCCAAAATAGCGATTCTTAGAAGTAAATTGGGTTTCTGACTCAGAAAACAATTCGTCATCTTGTCTTAGATGATTGTAATTACTGGTGCATGGCGTTTCATCTGAGAAAGAATTGTCATTAATCTGATGTAGTGTCGGTTTTTTTTACGTGGAAAATAACTTCTCCTGCGCTGCGTTTGGGCCGCTCTTGGGTGGAGCGAGAGATAGTGTCAGACTTTTACTGACTAAAAATCCACTCCTGTTCCTTCGTTTCCTTTCATACCAGGGCCGAGTCTTCCTTTCAGAATCAGAGCCCTGGCTTCAGTAGGCTTCGAGCTTGCTGAGCCCCTACGGTTCCTGACATCTCCTTAAGCACGTGTAACACTGCGTGCTGTCGACAACTTGGGCTCGGTCTGGACGGTTACCGGACGGTCGGAAGGCAAACTATCCATTGCTCGCCGTCCGTCCCGCTCTGAGTGGAGCGGTGGATTTGCAGACTTTTACTGACTAAGACCACAGTGTTCCTTCAATAGCCCTGTATTGCGAAAGCTGTGATAACTCCATTGAACATTCCGCAGCAATGTTGAAGTGCCGTTCTAAAATCAAAAATACAACAAGACGAAAAAAAAACTTAGTAATTTTTTTGGGGTGGAAATTCATCTAATAATTATCCCGCTCTAGGTGGAGCAAGAGGGAATGAGAGTTTTTCAAATTCAAATCGCTTGTGAATCATAGGTTCATAAGATGTTTTTATCTTCCAATCTGTTATGTCAACTGTCACGCTGTCACTGACTGTCTTTTCTTTCATATCACTCCTCACAGAATCCATCAATCTTTTCTTTGGCCTCCTTCTCACTTTTCATCTATCCACGTGTATACTCAAAACTTTTTTAGTAACATGCTTTTTATCACTCCTCTTGACGTCACCAAGACACGATTTCCTTTCAAGTCACTGGCGCCAGTTTCAAACTTCCTTTATAATAATCATTTCTTAATATATTACTTTATTTGTTTTCATTACCCCTAACATTCTCATCTCAATCTCCGCTAGATGTAATACATTTTCATCCATCTTTTTACACTGGCCAACTTTCTAATCCATACAGCATTACAGATCTTGAAACGAACTTTTCTCTGATCTCTCGATCCTTTGAAACTGATACAACCTAAAAATAAGATGAACATCCACTATCCCACTGGACGGCGAGCAATACGTGGCTCGCCGTCCGACCGTCCGGTAACCGTCCGGACCGAGCCCAAGTTGTCGACGGTGCGTATTGTTCCACGCGCGCCTCAAGGAGATGTCAGCAACTGTAGGGGCCCAGCAAGGTCGAAGCCTACTGGGCCCAAGGGTCTAATTCTGGAAGGAAGACTCGGCCCTGGTACGAAAGGCAACGAAGGAACAGGAGTTGGTTTTTAGTCAGTAAAAGTCTGACACTATCTCCCGCCCCGCCCAATAGCAGGGAATGTCATAAGATGATTTTCCCATGGAAAAAAAAGAAAAAAAATACACTATCGCAATCCCTCTCACAGACAAGAGCCCTCTTTGTTCTAGCTGTAGAGGACCAGCACAAAACAATGGAAAGGAGAACTACCAGAAAAATTATAGTCTAATTGTGTTTGTTGAATAATACTGTCCAACCTGATGACCATACCCCTCGCTCAGAAGTCACATCATGTTCTGTTCTAGCAGGGCCAGGCCAACATTAAAAAACTGAGCAAGTGCGAGTTGGAATCGCGCACTGAGGGTTTCGTACAAACTTGAAAGGTAAATTGCGGTTTAGGTTTTATGACGTATTAAAAAGAAACTACTTACTAGATCTCGTTCAAATCAATTTTCGGTAGAAGTTTGCATGGTAATGAACGTCATATATTTTTTTTAGTTTTATCATTCTCTTATTTTAGAAGTTACAGGGAGGGGACACATTTTACCACTTTGGAAGTGTCTCTCGCACAAACTATTCAGATTAGAAAAAAATGATGTTAGATACCTCAATATCATTTTTGAAGACCTATCCATAGATACCCCACACGTGTGGGTATGATGAAAAAATTAAGAAAAAAAGAAATGAAAAATTTTTGAGTTTCAGTTCTAAGTATGGGGAACCCCCAAAATTTATTTGTTTTTTTTTTCTATTTTTGTATGAAAATCTTAATGCGGTTCACAAAATACATCTACTTACCAAGTTTCAATAGTATAGTTCTTATAGTTTCGGAAAAAAAGTGGCTGCGACATACGGACGGACAGGCAGACAGACATGACGAATCTATAAGGGTTCCGTTTTTTGCCATTATTTTGGGTACGGAACCCTAAAAATCACAGTAAATGCTGTCCGTAAAAAACGGACAGTACAAAACAGATTATGGCGGTCGATCTCCCAGTCGACCGTTTTTGAGGATGACTTTGTACATTTTTGACTTGGTCATTTTGATGAGCTCCATAATTGGGACGTTGACTTTGTTCTAATCCTTCATGAGACCCGTCTGTTTTAATTATAAGAACAAACGAGGACTTTTTTGTCTTGTTGTTATTTTAACATGGGTCAGTAAAAATGCATAATTTTAGAGATAAGAGACATATATGCAAACATGTTTGGCTGACATCGGATAAACCAGTTTTATATCTACACGATTTTATTTCTTTGCTTAAAAAAAGTTTATCTAGATCTAAAGTGTGCAACCAGTTACTGAGTCTGTTTCATACCACCTATTTAAATCCACTAACTTTCAAAGCAAGATTATGTTGGCATGTTCTAGATACGTTTATTTCGTTTTAGCCTATAATTTTGTGTTGTATCAGTCAGAATCAAGCTCAAAGGCTGGCTTATCAGTTAAAAAAATATATAAGTGAAAATAGCCAACAAAAGGTAATTTTCTAAATGCTAATTGTGTGTACAGCTAAAAACATTGCTGGAGTCTGTGTTTCCTGATAGCTACAACCACGTTACAACCAAGGGGTCTTTAAGTCAAGAGTGAATAGGTAGTAGACAAGCGTGCTCCATCATCGGCGATATCATTGCTTACCATCAGCCCCCCTAGCCAAGTTACAATCGTTTCGTTCGCGCCGAACGCCTCGAGTAGGCTACGCCTCCGATTCTTTTGTTCTGACCACGTGACTGAACATTGAGATGACGATGTGGCCTACTCGAGGCGTTCGGCGCAAACAATACGATTGTAACTTGGCTAGGGGGGCAGGTGAGCCATTGTTGATCTCATCTTTTGCTTCCTATCAAGCGGAATCGTACATAAAAGCTGACTCATTAATTGAAAATGTATAAGTTAAAATCGCCAACGAAAAATAATTTCTTAATGCTAATTTGAAATCTACGTTCATACCAAAGATATACACCCCAGACACAAAATTTACGAGTAATACTACCAACACTGGAGCAAATAGAAAAAATGGGTACAATATTGAACTAATAGCATCCTAAAAACCTGCCCGTCGCAATATCCACAACTCCTAGATTTTTATAGTTCCAATAACACCTCGTTATTCAAGTGGGAATCACGAAATTGGAATGGAAAATGGCGGCACAATATGGCGACGTGCTCATCCAGTCATAGTGTCGCAATTTCCTCCCGCGCAGATGACGGTGTCTGTGTCAAATGTCTTATTTTATGAACTGACTGCGACGTATGCCGTTTGCATTAAATTCTATAGCGTGATGAGTTTTTTAGTATCTCCATGTTGAAGATGGAGTGAAAAATTCTATGAGAGTTTTAGTTTGAATAGGAATTTCGTGTGGGAAATGAATTCCATTTTGAATTGAAGACGATGGTCTCAAAGTTTTTTGTTTTTGTTGTAGAATTGGCTCTTGTAAAATATTTTTTCATACTAAGAAGTACTCTTGTATCTTGGATGCGTTCACGAATACATTAAATCACATACACAAGACAGAAGAACGAAAAATCGCCAAACTTAAGTGGCACTGGGTAGGGCACATTGCTCGAAGAATAGATGGTCGATGGGGACGAAAGGTTCTGGAATGGCGACTACGTACCGGAAGACGCAGCGTTGGAAAGCCTCCCACAAGGTGGACCGATGATCTGGTGAGGGTAGCGGGAATCCGATGGATGCGAGACGTACAGGATCGGTCATTGTGGCGACATTTGGGGCAGGCCTATGTCCAACAGTGGACGTCTTTCGGCTGAAATGATGATGATAATGATGACACAAAACAGACACAGACCCGGAACAACTATTAGTAGACCATACACATACTTGTTCCGTGCGGGAATCGAACCCACGACACGCAGCTCAGCCAAACGTTCAACCACAGTGCAGCCAAACGGGCCGTCAAATCTGTGAACAAACAAGTAATGTAGACCTATTATCGCCACGCTTTGAAACAGAAAAATCAGAGCTTGATGAAAGAAAGTACCAACTCGTTACCTCTGCCTTTTGATTTCCTTATTCACCTTCGAAAACTAACAACTCCCATAATATAGCTAACTGTTCCATTGTAAGATTAAAACCTTACAAAGGCACAGTTTTTATTATAACAAACTGGATGCCTAAAAATGTTAAAAGGAAAAGAGGTAGACCTTTTAAAATGTGGAAAGATGACATAGTCAAAGTGGCTGGTAAACTCTGGATCAGAACAGCCAGACTACGAGAGCGATGGAAATATTTGGAGGAGGCTTTTACCGCCACAGGTAGTCCTTACACTGAACACGAGAGTAACGAAGACGAAGATAATAACACACACCACTAACAATTATAGGTATAAGTCTTTTATTATATTAGGTACTAACACACTAAACAAAAAAAAAAAAATTTTGTTAGGAATAATAAAAAGCTTTTTTATTTATTTTATTTTGAAAGGAAAGTTATGAGCTAATATCACACCAATATTATAAATGCGAAAGTTTGTACGTTTGTTACTCCAACACGCTTAAACGGCTGTACGAATTTGAATGAAAAGTACACGCGTAGACCATGTCCTAGAATATCACACAGGATACTTTTAGTAGTAATTTTCTTTTACAATAATTCCCATTTTTATGAAGGCGAAGCCGTTGGCTGTTGCTAGTTCATATTATTGACGTATTTATGTTATGTGGCTTCACTCAAAGCAAAGTAACAAAAGTTAAGGTACTGTAAAATTTCCTGTCATTTTTCCTTCATTGTTTTAAACCCCCCCCCCAATCCCCTATTGTTTCCGTAACTTCGTAAAAAAAAAGCAAAATTTAAAAGCCAAGAGATATTCCTTACCTTCTATAAATATTTTTCAATTTTCCCCATCGTGGTGACGCAAACCGTAAAATATAAAGTTACACTTTATTTTTCTTTTCGAGTTAGTCTGATGTAAATGGCAGGTAAGTGGGTACATTAACTTAGACCCGTGTCTTTTTACACACTTCGTCTATTTCAGAGAAATTGATAGTTTTATATATTTGTAGAATATGCATCGACATATAGGATGGATTGAGCTTTGTTTACCCGGGGTTAAAGTGAAATTAGTTAGAAAAGTGTTGGAAAAAATAATTATTAATTATTTATTTATTGTATCCTTTATTGTACACCGAATACAAAAATAAAAGGAAACTAAAAACTAAAACACATACGTACATACAATGGGCGGCCTTATCGCATTCCGCGATCTAATCAATGAGAAGGCCAGTAAAATCGAATCATACTAAAGCATTTTTAACATATATACTCGCACCATTTAAAGTCACTTAATGATAAAATAATTAAGTAAATTTAAAGGAGTTAGTGATAGCGTGACGAGTGACAGGACAGAATGGAAGAAGGTGTTGCGTCGACCCCAAATAAAACGGGACAAGGGCAGGAAGATGACGATGATACCATTTAAAGGCGCTTTTGAATTTTTGACAATAAATTGGCCAGTTTTAAAAAGATAAAGCTAATTGCAAATTCCCTTTCTTCAGATTGGTCGATTTCATTAGGGTATTACTCTGATCAGGATGAACTGAATAATACCGGACCGAGTTCCAGTCGTCAATAGTGCCTAGTGATTCACGCGTTCCTCAAAGAGATGGCAGCAAACCAATGGGGTCCGAGTGGTGGCCGACTGATAGCGGCCCCGACTTACAAGTTGTAGGTCGCGGGTTCAAACCCAACCAGGCGCATTACTTTGTGTAATTTATTTCATTGCCACTGCTCTTAAAACGGTGAAGGAATACATCGTGAGGAAATCGGCATGTCCTAAAACCAAAAATTTTGGAAGACATGTGACGTCGACCAACCCGCACTGGGCCCGCGTGGTGGATTACGGTCCATTCCCTCTCCTAGAGAGGAGGCCTGAGTCCCAACAGTGGGAGCTTTATAAGGCCGACTATGCTATGCAATGGGGTCTCAGCAGGGTCGATGTCCGCTAGCTAGGACCGCGGGGAAATTCTGAAAAGGAAACCCCTAGTCCTAGAACGCAAAAGGCAACTGAAGGACTTAGGTGTGGTTTTAGTACAGACTTTAGACTTTTACTGAAAAGGTGGAGCATAAAGGTGTGTCAAACGACACACCTTCATGCTCCGCTCAGAGCAGGAGAAGTCATTGAATGATTTCCACCTTTAAAAAAATATGTCTATGGAATCTTTTTATCAAAAAATTTCCACTTGCCGAATATCTATCTCACATTTTTCAATGTAGGCTTCATATTTGCTCCGAAGCTCTAAACAAATTGACAACCTGTCAACGAGATCACAATTCTCAATTTTGCAAAAACATACGTTAAAATACAAAGAAATAGTACGTTTTGTTGTAAGGGAGGAGTTTGTCACTGCAATCAAAGTTCAAATATACGCTTTATCGGAAGGCGAGATCGTTTTGGAGCTGAGCAAAACGCAATGAAAATGGTTCACGTGTATCAAACGACGTTCTTCAACACACATAATAATTAGTATAACTTAAAACATCCAAATAATATTTATTTTGTGAGTTTCTTTTTTTTGAGCTGGCAATTCATGATATGATTACTCCCACACTAGGATGGAGCGCGAGGACATGTCAGACTTTAAAAACCCACCTGTGTCCTTCATTTACCTTTTGCGTTCTAGAGTCACGGTCACGGTATTTTATTGCATATTGGCGGGGGCTGCCAATTCACTTTTCCGCACTAGTGCAAAAATAGGGATAGGATCGAGTTTTGAGTGTATTTTAAATATTTTTTCAAAATTCTGCGTAATTATTACTAGACTGCCATGAACAGGTTCTATTAATGCAAATTTAACTCAATAGTCCATCACTGTGACTGACATTCAATTACCTGTGGAGCACGCAAGACGCATTAACTTAAATACGTGAGCGTTTATGAAGGAAATACTATCATTAGAGTAACTAATGGATATGGAGGGAGATACAATGGAAATCATAATGAAATAGACGAAGCCAGGATGCTCTATGGCTAGAAAGCTGAGCTACCTGAGACACTAGACAACACTAAGGTTTCAGAATTAATAGTGGGTTTTTAAATTGAGTAATTTGAATTAAGAACGTATCAAAACAATAAATAAAAGGCGTGCGGCAGCGCGCCACCGGTACATGGTAGACATCCCACCTGTGCGCACAAAACGTTTTGGGAACACATTCATTGTGCGTACAGCTAAGGAGTGGAATTTCTTGCCGGAATCTGTTTCCTGATAGCTACAACCCGGGAATCTTTAAGTCAAGAGTGAATAAGTTACTTCTAGGTAAGCGCGCTCCATCGTCGAACGCATCGTCGCTTTCCATCAGATGAGATAGCGGTCAAGCGCGAACCTATCAAGAATAAATAAATAAAAAAAAAAACGTTTCATATTTTTTATTTATTTAATGATTTAAATACTCACACACAAAAAATTAAATATTAGAAGAAAAAAACAGAAAAATAGGTACAGAGGTGAAGCTTATTTCTGAAAAAATCTCTTCCAGCATACCTGCGAAAGGAGAGCTAAGAGACTATGTCGGTGACCTTGGTTCTCCTGCGGATATCTTCTTCTATCAATATTAATAAAATATTCAAAAAATTCAGAGCCGTAGTGTCTCTTTTTTATATTTCTTTTATCTCCTCACTATGAATTACTCCTATATTGCAGGTGCCTTCAGAAACATTTAAATTCACATGCACAAGCCACTCAGATGCAGAACAACTATTTAAGGTCAGGAACAATTATCGTAGACCATACAGATAGCGGCAGGAATCTAGAGCGCTCGGCGAAAGAGCGGGGATCGTTTTGCGCATCGTACAACATCGGCGAGCCAATCAGCGTACAAAAGGATTGCACTCCCCGCCCCCGCATCTCTTTTTATCCCACTAAAGAGACCCGATATTTCACTTCTGCGTGTTTCTACGCAAGTAGAACTGTAGAAATCAGCGTTCCGTGCTGGTATCTGTACAAATATTTGTTCCGTACGGGAATCGTATCCGCGACTCGCAGCGCAGCAGTCAATCGCTCGACCACTACGCCAAGCATCACTTTCTTTCCAAACTAACCTGCAGCTACTTTGTTTAAACTTAAACCCTATATTCTATACTAGCTTTTGCAAGCGGCTTCGCTCGTGTATATTAAATATAGCCTATGTCACTCAGGAATAAAGCAGCTTTCTTTTTATCTTAGTACTTCCAGAGATTACCTCCTACAAGCAAAAAAAACAATCGTTACCTCTTTATAATATCATTATAGATATAGATCACAATTTCCTCTGTTAAATAAAACATCTCATAACGTTACTTAATACTCAAACATTGTTCAGATCTGCTCGCCTATTTGCCAATATCTTATGCATAATGTCATATAAAGTTCACAGCGAGAATATTGCAATATACTGACAACTGTTAGCTTTTATCTCAATTGCTGACAGCTTCTAGGTAGGTCTCATGTTATCTTTTGTATTGATAAGGTGACGTTTTGTCGCAGTGATTGATTATAGGGCCATCTTTGACTTGATCTAGGAATTGGTTCTGTGATGACGCAACCTCATCTTGCTCTTGTCCTATGTTATTTGGGATCGGCACCACACGTTTTTTTTCTTCGATTCTGTCCTCTCAAACGTCACGCTATTACTAACTTCCTTCTGTTTCATATTATGTACTTGTTACACAATATATTCATCTTCTATTTGGCCTCCTTCTCTTTCTCCATCCTTAGACATGATTTTATAACTTTTTTTGTAACAAGCGTTTCATCTCTCCTTTTCACATGACGGTACTAAAACAGACGATCACGTTATTCGTTCGTAATGCTAGTTTTTTCCTCAGAAAAAAAAATTGACATCCCGACTGCAGCGCCACGTACCGGGCCCAATTGTATTTTTAAACCATTTAAAGACTCACTAAAATATACACATAAAAAAATATTCAAATCGGTCAAGCAAATCGATCAAGCTGCTTAGAAGGAGTAAACATACGTACAGAAGAATTAATTATATTAAGAAGAGTAGCTGACTTCGTAACGCCCATTAGTAAAAATAACGCCATCTACTGGCATTACCAGAACAGCATAATTCATTTTATAATGACATTTTAATTAGAAATAGTGTTGTATTCCTCGACTATCTTGAAAATTTCAAGACCAAAATTAACCAAATTGGTCCAGCTGTTTTTGAATTTTAGCGAGACTAACGAACTGCTATTCATTTTTATATATTGACAGATAGATAAAGGTATATTTCTCATAAGTGTGCCGCTAAGCTTCAATACCACTTCACTACTCTTTTGATAACCGCTTGCATTATCAATGTCTCCTCGTTCAAGTTTATCTGCCTGTTGACTGCTGCATCGAGACTGGATCATAAGATCCAGTCTCGATGCAGCTGTCAGCTGTGTGTTGAGATTAGTTGATAAACTGCCCTTTACTTCTCTAAGAATTATTGTGGGTGGTCTTACTTTGTGCACAAGATGATGTATAATGCATAGGGCACTATACATCATTATACTCGTAGTCATGTATATACGTAACATAATCAGCCTTTTAATGTTCCCACTACTGGGACCCAGGCCTCCTCTCTGGTAGAGGAAATGGGCAGTAAACCACAACGTGGGCCCAGTGCGGGTTGGTGAATGTCACACGTCTACGAATTTTTGGTTCTAGGACATGCCGGTTTCCTCACGATGTTTTCCTTCGCCGTTTTTGAGAGCAGTGGTGATGAAATAAATTACACAAAGTAATGCTCCTGGCTGGGTTTGAACTCGCGACCTACAAACTCGTAAGTCGGAGTCGTTACCTCTCGGCGACCACTGCTCTATATCTGTCTGCGTAGAAATGCGTGACGACTTAAATCTTGTAAAAGATATCTTACAAAAAAATTTTTTTTTTTGCCCCACACTAGGAATTACTCCTTTATTGTAAGTGCGTTCACAAACATGTAAACTCACATACTTAAGACACCCCGACCCGGAATACCTATATGTAAACAATACAAATATTGGTTCTGTGCGGGAGTCAAACCCATGACCCCATGCAGGCAACTGCTCAACCACTGCGCCTAACATGCCGTCAAATTTGTATTTCTTGAAATATCTCATCTCCTTCTTCCTTATTCCTCCCTGCTGAGGATTACAGTCAAATATGTACGATGCATCTACACGATGTGCCTGGAGTCTTATACACTAATATTACAAAGAGGTAAAGTTTAATTTTTTGTTTGTAGGAGGTATCTCTGAAAGCTAAATAACTAATTTTTTTTCACCGATAGAAAGCTGCTTTATTCCTGAGTAACATAGGCTATATTTTATGTACGCGGGCGAACCTGCAGGCAAAATATAGTAGGAAATAAATTAAACATGGTATTTAAAGTAAATAGAGCATAGAGCATAGAGCTTTTTTTATGGAAAATCATCCGATGCATCTCGCTCTAGGTCGGAGTGGGAGGGCGTGTCAAATTTTTACTGAAGAAAAAATCCACTCCTATGATCTTTCTTTGCCTTACGTTCGTGGACCCCGGGTTTCCCTTTGGGTATAGAGCTGCATGATTATTGCAAAAACTCATCGCGGATTTGTAAAATGAAGGGCAACTGTACTAATACGGCTGGCTTATAGTCAGTGAAAAGTTGACTATCCCTCTCGGTCCATCAAGCGTGAGAGAAGCTATTTGATGACTATCCTCACTCAAAAAAAAAACTATTTATTTCTAGACAGAGTTGGCAAAAAAATATGTATACGCGAATCCAAAAACCACATACAATAACAAAAAAAAAAGAAAGCTACACACTTCACCCGTATTCCCTTGACAAAAACAACCCTCTCCCCTATTTAACAACCCGAAACAATCTAACCAGAATAAATACGATAACTGTAGCAACAGCGGGGATTGTACCAGCTGCGCTTGCAGGCTGTCGGGCGGAAATTACGGCACTAGTGCATTCCACACCTACACCCGTCTTGGAGCTACGTCGTATACTCCAACACTTTAGTAACTGCATGCATTTGGGTTGCTGAAGAGGATCGGACCTGTGTTCCTCTGTATTGTTGAATGGGGCAACTTTTATAAGTTGGCATATAACAGCAGTTGTTTTGGCATAGGTCAAAGTAACTTCTAGTTGCTCGCTGAACAATGGATGATTGCTTAAGAAACTAGAAAAGTGTCGTGCATGTTACAGGTTAATGTCCAGCAGTGGATTGTCACAGGTTACGTTTTTTTGAAGTGGGATATCAAGGATATCATTAAGTAACTTCTATTGACTTGACTGGCCTGTTGGTCTAGTGGTTAGTGGCCCTGACTGCTATGCCGGAGGTCGTGGGTTCGATTCCCACCCAGAACAAATGTTTGTGTGATGAGCACCATCATTTGTTCTGTGTCTGGGTGTAATTTATCTATATATGTATGTATTTAGAAATATATAAGTATGTTTATCAGTTGTCTGGTATCCATAACACAAGCTCTGCTTAGCTTGGGACTAGACAGCGTTGTGTGATAGTAAAAAAAAAAAAAAATAGCTCTGGGTGGAGCTAACTAAAGTCCGCTTCCCTTCAGTTGCTTTTATTGTTTCAGAGCTGCGGTAACTCTTTTAAACAATCCAGAAACATAGGCTCATGATAGAGGGACATTCTGAAGTTTATTAAGGCCGGAAATCGGGATTGGGATCCTGGTGGCTGGGGCGTGAGGGCCGCGGCTCGCGCGTGCACGTGCGGTCTCCTCCTATGCTAACATTAATGTTTCGCAGAAGGAGGCGACCGCCTGCCACTCCTCCTCGCTTCGGACCATGGCGTGTACCAAGGTCCGGCGCGAGAGATCGTTGCCACTGATCTCCCCCACGAGGACACGGCGGTGCTCTGCCCAAGAAGGGCACTCCTCTACCGTATGTTCCACCGTGTCCTCCGGGCGGTCTACACAGTGGTGGCACCCGGGCGTCACTTCCAAACGAATCCGGTGCAGGAACCTCCCGAACTGACCATGCCCGGTGAGAACCTCCGTCATGCGGAAGGTGAGGACGCCGTGAGGTCTTTCCAGCCACTCCTCAAAGAGTCATAATATTAGTATAGATTCGCAGGGATATCACATTATTACTCCACTAGCTGCCTGCATGCTGCAGTGAAAGTAAAAACTAAGTAAGAATTTACCCCAAAGCAACGTACTGCTGGAATAAAAAGTACATTCAATAGAGGAACAGTTTAGGACATGGTCTCCCCGTTTACCGAGTTTCATCGAAATTTATTCAGCTGTTCGAGCGTGACGAAGTAACAAAGAAGTACCTAACAAACTTATACACACGTGTGTCTGTACACACACTTACCAACTTTCACTTTAATTATATTAATCAGATAACAACCCAATTTACATCAAATCTGTTATCAGGTACAGCATTGAACACCTAATTTCTGTACATAACATCCACATTTCACTTAGAACAATTGAATCGATAACTAGTAAGTTAATACTATGCTAAGTTAGACTACAATTCAGTATTGGATTATATCGCCAACTGAATGGTGATGCTCAAGCGACAGAATCTTAGGGTGTGGATAGATGAGCTAAATAGAGCATAATTTTACGTGCATAAAAGTATAGTTTCAAAAATAACTTTACAATACACTTACTCGAAAGCCCGCTCTTGTCTCTACCACTTCTAGGCACGGAATATATTGTGTACTGTCTAGTGCGCATAAGTGCGGATAAGTGTGTGAGCTCGCACCGCCACAATTGATTGTTATGTATTTATCGTATCAGGCTGGGCGCGCAAGTGAATACACAACTCGCCGGTAAAACCTCTTATATTTATTTATTTTTGTTGAAAAACGTCGTTTGCTACACGTGGAAATTGATCACTGCAGCACTCGGATCCATGAAATTAATCCCTAACGCTTTTAGGCATGCAACTTATTGTTTTCCGCACTAGTGCGAAAGAGTGTGCCAGCAGGCTGGACGCTATGCGACTTCCACAAGTCACGCATCAACACCCGTTTATTTATTTTTTCGTGACTGTATTATAAATCGTCTTTTGATACACGTAGAAATTTGTTACTGCAACACTCGGCTTCTTATCACCCACACCTGCGGTTCGGGCAAATTCCGCCTCAGTAGCAATGACAAACTTTTTCCACTTGTATCAAAATGTAATATAGCTTGTTAATTGTTGTATATTCTTAAAATACTTCTATAGTGACATCTATATCACCACATAGGAACTATCCTGCATCGGTATTAGAGTTCGATGAGTGACAAGAACATATAGACAACCCTTCGAAATAAACTATCTGGCAGTTACCCAGATCAGACGTAACACAACACCCGTATGATGGGAGAATCCCCCCTGTTCAACGGAGGTATGTGAGACTTTTCACCTTGTTCCGCATACATTTAAACTTCCGTTGACAGGAGTGAAGCAAAATGTGAACCATTTTTCATACAGAAAACTCGGAAAATATATCCGTAGTACAATTGCTAGGAAAACATTTTAGTAATCATCTCTACTTATTTTACTAGCGACTTGCCCCAGTTTCACACGAGAGTTACAAATCTTTAAAATTCTTTTTTCTGTCTAATTCTGTTTTTCTAGGTATAATAGGCATGCAATTGCATAACAATTAAACCTTCCTTATTAATTACTTTGTTTAGTGATGGCAATTGCATGAAAATTCGATCAGTTTTTGAGTTAATTGCGAACAGATAAACAGATATGCGGTGGAGGAATTTATTTTATAGTATCTAAAACTAATAATTTGAATCGTGAAGTACAAATTCATGTCAATTACGTCGCTTAAATTGAACCATGAATATTTCATTTATTCAGTAAAAAATATTAGAAAGAAATAAAAACATTTTATTTGTGACAAATGACATAATCTTACGATTAACTTAAATATTATAAACATTCTATAGGCAAAATATGCGCGCTAAGACCACAGCGCTGGTTTCTAGAGAAGGTTAGATTATTGAAATTGATCATTTCATGATATGGGCGACTAAAACTGGCCAGATCGTTTAAACGTTAACATTTGATGATATGTCGATCCTGTTTGGCCATATTATTCTATGATAATGAAAAGTCTAAAGAAAGTAGACCAAACGAGGATTGACATATCATTAAAGTCTAACGTTAAAAATGATCTGGCCGGTTTTAGTCGGCCATATCATGAAATGATCAATTTGACTGGCCTGTTGGTCTAGTGGTTAGTGGCCCTGACTGCTGTGCCAGAGGTCGTGGGTTCGATTCCAACCCAGGACAAATGTTTGTGTGATGAGCACGATCATTTGTTCTGTGTCTGGGTGTAATTTATCTATAATATGTATGTATTTAGAAATATATAAGTATGTTTATCAATTGTCTAGTACTCATAACACAAGCTCTGCTTAGCTTGAGACTAGACGGCGTTGTGTGATAGTTGTGGGATATTATATTATTATATATATCAATTTCTATGATCTGATCACGATTTCGACATAAAAAACTCAACGCAAATTATTAAGGCTATGTGCTAATTTTGTTACACATAAATTCCTCGAGTCATATTGAGTAACACCGCTAGGTAACTTTAGTATGTCCCGACCCCCAAAATTATCTTATTTCGAGTGCAGAATTACGCTAGTCTACGCTCATCTAGCTCCACCCTTACGTGAGCCGGTGACGATGTCAAGACAAAGAACTCAACACAAATTCACACATAAATTCCTCGATTCACGTTGAGCAGCACCTCTAACTTACGTCAGTGTGTCTCAACCCCTGAAGTCAGATGACTTTGAGAGTTGAGACACACTAAAACTACTGAAATGGGATCATTTCAAGTGCAGAATTACGCAAGTCTACGCTCATCTAGCCACACCCTTAGTGTGACTACGTTTCAGGCGCATAATAGTGACGTTCTTGCAATTTCCTTCGCCAGCCGTTTCACGCTTCGCATACGTTTTATTAAGCGTTTCCTAAATTTTGAGAAGCGCAGCATGTTGGCTTGAGTCAAACTTAAGATATTAATTATTTTAGACTGGAGACTGTAATGGTAGTAGTGGATCAATTAAGACACACAAACGAGAAATAGCGCAAGTGAAAAAGTGTTTAGTACAAAGTTTACCATCGCGATCCAAGCGGATTTTTCCTTGGCTACAGGCAAGAGTATTATGAAGCCTAGTGCTGCAGTGATAAATTGTCACGTGTAGCAAACGACGTTTTTCAATAAAAATAAATAAATATATGAGGTCGGTTAGCGCCCAGCCTGATACGATAAATATATAACAATCAATTGTGGTGGGAGCGAGCTCACGCTTTTATCCGCACTTTTGCGCACTATGCAGTAAACAGTATATAAGATGTTAAAAAATTAACTTTAAGAATTTGGAGGGAACATTGTACTCCCTTATGAACAACTTTTACTACGGGACCAAACCTGAAATCGCGAAAAAAAAATTAGCTGCTCCATACATTTTGACGAGTTATGCGAACATAAACGTAGGGAACAGCTGATTTTTTTTTGCGAAAAAAAAGTTGTATGTTGTATGTAAGTAAATATGTTGCGTGCCTAAAAGCGGTAGTAACAAGAGCAGATTTTTGAGCAAGTGTATTGAAAAAATAATTATAAGATACCCTTAATTTCAGAGCAGTCACCCGTGTTTAGCTGCATCAGGTTACACTGAAAGCCGACCTTAATTTAAACGAGAAAGGTTCTGTGGGTCATGATGATATCATAGCATAGCATAGTCGGCCTTATAATGTTCCCACTGTTGGGACTCAGGACTCCTCTCTAAGAGAAGAAACGGGCTGTAATGTATAAATACCATGCGGTCCCAGTGCGGGTTGGTGAATGTCATATATCTTCGAATTTTTGGTTCTAGGACATGCTGGTTTTCTCATGATGTTTTCTTTCACCGTTTTGAGAGCAGTGGTGATGAAATAAATTACACAAAGTAATGCGCCTGGCTGTGTTTGAACTCGTAACCTACAACTCGTAAGTCGGGGCCGTTACCACTCGGCCACCACTGCTCTCATCATGATGATATCATATTCAATCAAATCTGCTGACTGGCCTGTTGTTCTATTGGTCAGTGGCCCTGACTGCTATATTGGAGGACTACCTCCAATATAGCATCGAACCCACTAGGGTTCGATTCCCATATAAGACAAATGTTTGTGAGAAGAGCACGATCATTTGTTCTGATTTTGGGTGTTATTTATACATAACTAGCTTCACTTCACTCGTATGAATGTAGGTTTCTCCATACAAACTTTGGACCCCCACTTTGTCCCTTTAAGGAGTGTTGTGCAAAAGTTCATGCTCCTAATACCAGTAGTTTCAACTGTGCGTTGATATGTCAGTCAGTCAGTTTCCCCTTTTATATATATACATATGTATGTATTTTGAAATATATTAGTAGGTTTATCAGTTGTGTGGTATTCAAGCTCTGCTTATTTTAGGACTAGATAGCATGTGTGAAAGTGGTGAAAAAAAAAATTTAAGTCTTAATTTCAGATAATTCATTTACAGACATAGTCAGAGAAATGATATTAATTGCACAATCCAAAGCGTAGATCTCTATGGAGGATAATATGCTGGTTGGATACGGGTTATATATTACAAAATATCTCAAAAACTTATTTTTTGTCACTTGTATTATGTGAAAACAATTTAAATATAAAAGGAAAAAAAAAACAATTCAAAATATTAAAATTAATCAACGTGTGTTATTCATATTAGCACAAATGTGAGACACATAACATTATCGTGTTTATTACATAAACAGACTCAATATATTTAGCCGCGTTTTGAAGTTAGCCGCAAGTTATTTGCATCTGCTGGATCATTGAGAAGACTACGTAATTTTCTGCCGACTGCCACCAAGATTGCGCTTGCACAATCTCTTCTTCTACCTATCCTTGATTATGCTGATGCCAGCTATCTTGACCTCTCTGAAGTACAACTGGATAAACTTGAGCGACTTCAAAACTTTTGTATAAGGTTCATATTCGGTTTGCGTAAATATGACCATGTTTCTGAATTTCGTGTTAAACTCAAGTGGTTGCCGATTCGCCTTCGCCGTAATGCTCATATTCTTTCCCTCTTGTATAATGTGCTCTTTTCCCCTTCTACCCCTCGTTACCTCAAAGAACGGTTCCAATTTCTTTGTGACTCCCACATGAAAGTTCTTAGGTCATCGGATAACTTGAAACTTAAAATGCCAATCCATACGACTACTTTCCTGGATAAGTCTTTTACTGTCCAGGCCGCTCGTCTATGGAATGCATTGCCTGTGGCAATAAAACGTGCGCAAACACTGCCTGTATTTAAAAGGCTTGTTAAGGATCATTACTTGTCACTGTGATCATGTCTTCGTTTCATCACTTATTTCTCTTGCTTATATATTTATATTTTGTATGTATGTATATGTGTATCTATTTTAGTATTAAGTTTTTGTTTACTTTTATATTTGCACCAAGTGCAACCCCATTTTGTGTCCAGGCAATCTCTATCCATTCTGGGTTGCCTGGAAGAAATCGCCGAGTGCGATAAGGCCGCCAATTGTATGTTTTATATCGTATTACAATTCTATTTGTAAATCTGTAACTTGGTATGCAATAAAGTATATATAAATAAATAAATAAATAAATAAATATTTATAGAAAACGTGTTTTCAGAGTGAATATTCAAGCGGACATGAATAGCCTACTCCGAAAATATGAGGAATAGCATAAAATAATCGTGAATGAGTCAAGGGCTGAATTTTGACGGAAACTAAAATTGTATCATTGGATTTAAATGAAATGAATATTTCTGGCTAAAAATATTGTTATTTATATGTTTAGATATAAATACTTTATTGTACACCAAGATTTTATGTATTCGAAAACATGTAACTTCTACCAATCTACACTGGGCCTGCATGGTGTTTGATAGCGCACTCTCGCAAAGAGGTAACCTGTAAATTAACATTTGAAGTAAGCCACCGTGACCCTGACCCCAATACCAGATACTGACAAGCGTCCGAACCGAGTTCAAGTTGCCGACAACGCGCAGTGTCTACACACGCCTCAAGGAGTTGTTAGCAAAACTGTAGGAGCCTAGCAGGGCCGATGCTTGCTAGGGCCGTTCCTCAGATTCCTTTGTTCTGACGTCATCTCAACGCTCACTCACGTGACCAGAACAGACCAGAACAAAAGAATAGGAGGCCTGGCCGACTCGAGGCGATCAACGAAAAGAAAATCGAAACAAAACGGTTGTAACTTGGCCAGGGGGCAGTGATCCTAGAACGCAGAAGGCAACCGAAAGACACAGTTGTGGCTTTAGACTATAAAAGTCTGACATTGCTGCGGCTGCGGTGGGGCGGGATGAAATTAATTGGATGATAACCCACCGCAAAAAAAAATGCAATGGGAGCAGTATAAGCTGATTAATCTGGTGATGATAAACTAACTCCCCATACCCAAACTAAAAACATTTTAGACAGCTTTCAACTGTTAATCCTTAAAAAAATCGTAACAAGGTTTTCCCAAAACAAAACTATAGCTATATGCGTACTATATTCAACAGCAAATAGGGTACAAACAATGAGGGTAGTTTCTTTCAGTGGCCCAGTTGTGAGTAAAAATGAACGTTACTGCAACACAGTTGGATGCAAATTGAATGCGCAAGTTGGAAGTGCTCTGAACAATCGTATCGGACGACGGTCGCAGAGTGAAGGATGGCTAGACATGGGTGGGATAATGGGTGGGCAAAATTAATGGAAAAAACTAACTTCTGCCAGCGGCTTCATCTGTGTAAAGGTAGAAAATTATCCCAAGGATATATTCCCGGAGTAGACTATGTTCTTCTTCTTCTACTTCTTTTCGATTCGATGGTAAACTCGTCAAACTTTTTGGGCCCAATAGGTGGCTACATTAATAGCAGCATCGGTAGCACTCATCAAATCCTCCAAAGTGCAGGTATACGGACACTTGGGGCATTCCAACATATGGCTCATGTTTTGAACAGGAGCTCTATGTAACTAGTAGACTATGTAACTAGGGGATAAAATAGTGTCTTGTTTTAAGTCGTGGGCGGCATGTTGAATTCCGAACGAAACGAAGGTTGCTAAGCTTTGATCCCGAACGCTAGTGAGGGATCTATATAATTAACTCCCGAGCACTGCGAGGGAGTTAATATAGAAACCTGAGTGAAGTGAGGAATTCAAGACGTCCAAGACAGATACCACTTTATCCCCGTGTTGGATACTTTACTTTTTACACCATCTGTAAGATAATTTACTTAAACAAATTCTATACCCATTTGAGAATTTAAAGTGTTATTTAAAAGTAAATCTTTGCTATCACTTTGAGATTTTAAACAAATAAAATTCTCTTCTATAAAATCTATAGTTTTAATTTTCTGTAACGCGCTTTTATTACATTTATATTTTTTAAAGACTCGTCAGTAGCGCAATTTTTTGTTTTGTTACAGGCCAGTTTGATTTTTAAATACTTATTTGATGCACATTTGAATTCACATAGCGTGTTTTTTTATTACAAATAAGTTTTTGACGTTTCAAATTCAGATCTCATTATTCCCTAGGGATCGCCCATACTACATTATCAGACAGAATAACTTGCTTTAAGTGATGGTTGTATGACACATAGAATAGAATAGAATAAAATAAACTTTATTGTACACCTAAAATAGTAACAAAAATTTTACACAAACATAAATCTATGGGTACAAAGACGGTCTTATCGGTGACAGCGATATCTACCAGACAACCTTAGAGTGGAATGTAAATGTACGATGGAAAAGAAAGAAGAAAGAAAGAAAAATATTTTATTTGGCACGCATGTACACACACTGTAAAAACAAAATTTAATACAACTAAGAAAAAAACAGAGAAATAAACACTGACACAATGTTTGTCTCACAGCTGCGCCAAATAGGTCCAGTTCAGCAAAAATGCCAGACAATTACATGACAGTCAGTGGTAGTGGCCTGACGCTGATCTGACGATGGAGCACGCTTACCTAGAAGTAATCTATTACTATTTACTTATGACATTAACTTTAGGGGTTCTAGGGGTCTAGAACCCCGAAAGTTTAATTAAGATTACATTCAGTGTCTTTCTACATGACAGAATGCCGTATAAAAAATTATGAATCATAATTATAATCATTTATTTTGTTTTTAAAACATAGGTATTGCAGAGGTTGGTATATTTTTCATAGTATTTAATGAATGATTTGATATTTTTCAAAGTATTTGTTAGTTTATAATTTTAGCATATAAACATATATATATTTATAATAATAAAATACATATATTATTATTAAAAATAACTTATTTTTTATTTTATTTGTTCTGTTTGAATTATCTGTTATTTGTTTATTGTGCAAGCCTACCACAGTGTTGTCTTTTAACCCAAAGGTTGACTGGTAGAGAATGCCTTGTTGCATTAAGTCCGCCTATGTACCACTACTGTACATGAAGTTTAAATAAATAAATAAATAAAAAACATGTTTAAAATTTCACTTCCATCACACTCTGTTATTTAGTTTCTCTCTACAAAATAGTGAGTAAACATTAACCTTTCCTTAAATTAATTATTAAGCTTTAAACCTAATCCGTTAAGCAGGAAGCTAGAGCACGCATTACGCAGCCAAGCGCGTCAGCCAATCCGACGGCTCCATCCAGGCTATTAACCAATCCGCGGCGAGCGTCATGCTGTGCCGGATTAGCTACACCATAGAGAGGCTCATTACGTCACGGCTGTGCTTTCAAGCGTCAACGCAATGTATTTATGTTGTAAATAGCAAAATTATTACACTTGGGTACCGGTTTTTAGTATGATCTACTTATTGGAAATCGCTGCGGCGAAGCGCCAGCAACGCCTGGACCCCTAGCCAAGTTGATAATCCGCAATCGTTAACGCTAGTCGAAAACTAATCAAATAAATGAGAATGACGTCATCTCAACGTTAAGTCACGTGGTCAGAACAAACGAATAGAAAATTAGCAGCCAAGTTCACATCGTTCAAAATGATAGAATTAATTGTTATCGTTTCTACAATGTTCAACGCTACATCCTTTGTTATCGTAGAACGACATTGTAGACCGGGTGGTCGACTCGGGTGCGTCAATATGGCTACCAACTTATCGTTTTCTACAATTGCTGACACCGAGGCGTTACCAATTGGAGAACAGAATTTGACACGAAACGGTTATAACTTGGCTAGGGGGGCCGGTGTGCGTGCCGCTTAGCCGAACACACTAGTGTTTATCTCCCGCCTGCATTACATCAAAAGATCGGACGACATCGTCGAATATGTACAGCAAAAGTTGAAGTACACACCAAGTGTGCAGTTGCTGGAGCCGCACTGAAACGTCAATTTCAAGGCCAATATTGGCATTGGATTGGCATTTTTGGTGTGTGTACAAAACTGTTTTACAGGCCGCAGACTATTACCATAAGACAACACCAAGACAATACAGTGCAAAGTGAAGTGTTATTGACATAATTTTAAATCATATGTACGAACAAGATAATTTAATATAGGTACTTATGTATGTTAGTCTAAGGTATTTGCAATATGGGTTCTGTTAACTGAAATAAAAATTAAAAAAAAATAAAAATTATTGAAGTAGTTTGGCATAGGATTTTGTTGACTGTATTCGTTAAAGATATTTATTTGTGAACGCACTTAAGCCTACTGGGGCCATGGGTAGTGTGAAAGTGAAACCTGGGGCCCTGGGACGAAGGCAAAGAAGGAACAGGAGTGAATTTTTAGTCGGTAAAAGTCCGACACTATCTCCCGCTCCCCCTAAGAACGGGATTTGTCATTAGATGATTTCCCCATCCGAAAAAAAAACTAATATTATAAAGGCGAAAGTGTGTATGTACCTATTTGTGTCTTTATGTTTCTTGCTCTTTTATTATCAGACTGCTGAAAGGATTTGGATGGAATTTGGCAGACGGGTAGACTACGGTCCTGAAATAAAACACTCTTACAATAATTTTCCACTATTTGTGGCCAACACAGGGAGCAGCTAGTGCTCAATAAAAGTAATAATTCCCTAACAAGTACTTCGAGGGAATAAAATAAAAGTAATAAATCCATAACAAATACTTCGAGGGAATAAAATAAACGGACCAATTTTATAAAACAAAAACTAAAGAACATGATACGAGAACGGTATTGTTCGAAAAAGTTACCGCGGTCCTAGAACATAGGGCATCTAAAGAAACACGGGTGAGTTACCTATCAGCGAACCAAAAAAAAAAAAAATTGCCAAAATGTCTAAGCCCCGTCTAAACCCTTCCCAACTCTAGGACATAGCGAACAAAGATATCGACTGTCTACTAACTTTGAATGCTATCTCAGTAAATGAACAGTCTCATTCACAAATATGTATGTATTGTTTGCAACCGTCCTGAATTACTTATTGTTTTTACTTATCACGCGTTTGAACCTCATCATTTATCAAAGTCTTTGTGTATAGATTTGAGAGTCTTTTTATTTACAACCAATGATGTAGCATGTGATAGCATAATCAGCTTTTTAATGTTCCCACTGCTAGGATGAAGGCCTCCTCTCTAGGAGAGGGAATGGACCGCAATCCACCACGCAGGCCTAGTGCGGGTTGGTGAATGTCACATGTCTTTGATTTTTGGGTTCTAGGACATGCCGGTTTTCTCACGATGTTTTCCTTCATCGTTATGAGAGTAGTGGTGATGAAATAACCGTCCGGATCGAGTCCAAGTCGTCAACGGTGCGTACTGTTCCACGCGCGCCTCGAGGGGGCAAACCGTAGGAGCCTAGCAGGGTCGAATTCTACTGGGGCCAAAGGTCTGCTTCTGAAAGGAAGACTCGGCTCTGATTCGAAACGAATGAACGAAGGAACAGGAGTGGGTTTTTAATAAGTAAAAGTCTGACACTATCTCCCGCTCCGCACAAGAGCCGGGGATGTCATTGTATGATTTTCCCACCAAAAAAAAAGTCGTGAGGTCCACTTTTTTAATTTTGTCGTTTATACCTAAATAATTTTTATGTCCCTTGTGTTGTACCAAATTAATCCATTTTCTTTCTTTCTTTTCTTTATCTATAAAAGGAAAAACTGACTGACTGACATACCAACGCACAGCGAAACCACTAGTACTAGAAACGTAAAATTTTGCACACATTTTATGACGTAGGCGAGAACTAAGAAGGGATTTTTCAAAATTCAGCCCCTAAGGGGATGAAATTGGGGTCCAAAATTTATACAGAGAAACCTATTTTTACGCGGGCATAGCCGCTGGCAGAAGCTAGTTTATCATAATAATCATTATTTATCATCTTGAAACAGCTTCGACTGATCTCTTCCATTTACTAGCAGAAAACTAATTAAATCTCTTTTAAAACAAAGTGTAAGTTTATATACTTATGTATATGACTGGCCAGTTGGTCTAGTGGTTAGTGGCCCTGACTGCTATGCCGGAGGTCGTGGGTTCGATTCCCACCCAGGATAAATGTTTGTGTGATGAGCACGATCATTTGTTCTGTGTCTGGGTGTAATTTATCTATATATTTAGAAATATATAAGTATGTTTCTCAGTTGTCTAGTACCCATAACACAAGCTTTGCTTAGTTTGGGACTAGACGGCGTTTTGTGATAGTTGTGCAATATTATTATTTCCTAAAGAATTAATTAAAACTATGGATCATGTCCCCATAGTAAAATATGTCTCCGCTGTAACCACATACTCAATTATCTAGTGGACTAGCTAGCGAGCTAATGAGATAAAGCACCCAAACGGACAGACGGTGATGTATTAATTTTGCACGCCTGATAATGTTCGCGGGTGCTTGGCTGCGCCGCATAGGGCTGGCTGATTAGAAAGTTTGCACTTTTCGAGTTTAGTAATAATAATAATAAAACTTTTATTTCAGACTATATAGATCCATCACATACACACACATATGCTCAGCACAAAAAAATAAATGAATTTGAACAACAAAAAAAAAATTAAACTAGGTTAAAAAAAATCATGCATTAAATCAAAAGTCAAGTTAAAAATTGAATAAATTGGATTTAAAAAAAAAACTGGGCAAGTGCGAGTCGCACTCGCGCACTGAGGGTTCCTTACTCGCCATAGTCTCGAAGATTTTTCCGAATAAAAAAAAAATTGAGACGTAACAACAAATTTACTGTTTTCAGATTTATTCCTATATCTCTGCTAAGACCTTGCTTTGTGCCAATTTTCAGGATTCTGGGTCAACGGGAAGTACCCTATGAATTTTGATTTCCGTAAGAGTGTCGATATATTACATTTCGCGATATTAACGACCGTATCTTTTTTTTCGTTTACTTAGAAGTTTTTATTTGTTCACAGCATCAAGGAACCGAACATGTTGCAAAGGGATTTGGCTAGTTTTATTTTAAAGTCGGCCGCCAGCCTGACACCAACCCTCCTTGGGAATGCTTTTGTTGGTAGTTTACCCGACACCACGGGGTGACCTAAGGTGCTGAAGTATGCACAGAATCTAAATATCCCTTAGTCGCCTCTTACGACACCCACGGGAAGATATGGGATGGTGCTATTCTTTACGTCCGACACGAGTAACAGGGCAGAGTGGAAGAAAAAAACGTGTTGCGCCGTCCCCAAATAAAACGGGATAAGGGCAGGAAGATGATGATGATGATGATGATGACAGCATCAAGGGACCGCAAACTTGAGTATATGATTTTAATTTCAACTCGATACCTTTACGCGTTCCCGAGGTAAAAGGTCTTGACAGACCGACAGACAGACGGACGAACATCAATGAGATCCTGTATGGGTTCTGTTTTTGAGGTAAGGAACCTTAAAAAAAAGTTACAGTCATCTTACAAATGAAATTAATTAATTCTCAAAAAGAAGTCTTAGTTATTAGTTAAAACTGCCGTATTTTACAATTGCATAATTTTTGTAGTTGAACTGGTTAGTTTTTTGTGGGAGAATTGAAACTAATCTATATGGACTTATTAAGACTAAATCTATATCAATATCTAACTTGAATGTCCTAAGGATTTTGACCTTATATTTCTATTGACTCTATAAGAAATTATCATATAGAATAATTAGCCTTATATTGTTCCCACTACTGTGATTTAGGTCTTCTCTCTAGGAAAGAGAAGCCGTAATCCAGACCACGCAGACCAATTGCGGGTTTGTGGATATCTCACGTCTTCAAATTTCTTTATATTAACTAATAAATAATTAAGTCATACAAGAGAAACGCTTAGAACAGCCTACATGATTTATTAGAAAACATATTCATGTATTACAAAATAGCGATGATGGAGAAGAATGTATCTAGGTATACAAATGAACCGATCACCTGGTGAGTGTTGTGAGAATCCGATGGATGCAAGTCGTTACGGCAACAACTGACGGAGACCTATGTCCAACAGTGGACGTTTTTGGCTACAATGGTAATGATGATGAAATATTTTAGCAACTGTGTCTCTAAATCTAATAGTAATAAAACAAAACAACAGCATATTTTCACTGACCTAAATACTGAAACAGAAGCAGCTAATAACAACGCTAATAATTTCAACGGCAATGCTCCGGACAACCCTGTAGCTTCCTGCCGAATAGCGCCATATGCTTTGTTCGGTCAGTGAGATTTCCATGGAGATACTATCATTATCGTCGGTAATTGCGAAATAGGCGGATGCAGCGGAATAACACAAGAGAAGATTTGAATTTCTAGGGAAACTCGGAATAGTTTTGTTTTGGAATTGGTTGGGGAATCAGGAAGAGGATGTAGAGTTTATGAGTTTCAAAATAGTTTTATTCAATTTCCCATCTAGAATTTTTTTCCTACACCTCTGCCCATATCTTTGGAGATAATATACGTAAAGTAAGCTTTGTTATTAAACCTACTACTTATTATATTATTATTATATGTAGGTAACTCAGAAACTGTAGTGTTAAAAAAATATATTCAAGGAGTGCAATAAAGCACATACAAAATTAATTTTCGAAAAAGGGAGTGGATTGGCAAATCTGAAAATATAACAAAAAAATACTCGTTACTACGAAACACTGTATACTGTATATATGTATTGTAAGTTAGTACTTATTTTAGTGTCGATGCCGTATTGACGTAAGATGTTCAAAAATAATCAAACATTTTTATACCAACTTCTTCACCTAGTATTCAATGACAATGAATTAAAACTCCCACTACAATCTATAACAGATCAATCCCTAAAGTGCCATCAATACACCAAGCATCAACTGTAACATTTCACTAAACCCAGCTCCAAAACCCGAAGACATTAGCGTGACAACAGCTAGAATCCTCAAATCCTCACCTCAAATATTTTGATATTTGGCTGATATCATTCAGAAAGCTCCCATATTCGTTAGCCGGGCTGGATCGATGGAACTCATGCATATTCATCTCACGGAGACAATTAGCCCGCTCCATAGTTTTGAACCGGACCGAACCGTCAATTATATTTCACAATCTGTACGACGGTTTTTGCGAAGAGCACTGATTTGAATAGGTAACATCATGGTCAGAATATTTTACGTCGAGTGATAGTTAGGACGAAGTGTTTTGGGCCTTCTTTAATTTATTAGTTTTTTTTAGGTTGAAAGTTGGAGGAATAAATGGTTTAATTGAATTTGATGGAGACGTTGTTAGGATCTAAATTAAGATCAAGTCGTTTGATGATAACAAAAAAATTGGAAAGCTTAAAACAGTTGTTTATTTTATAGATAATTTAGTCATAATCGTTAAAGACTTTAATGTTAATCTCGAAAATTGGAATAAGGGAAAAGAAGATTATGTTAATGCGGCTTCCATCAAAATACAAATAGTTGATTTCAACAATATTTGAAGTGAATATAATTTCCCTGCATGGCACAGCATAGCATAGTCGGCCTTATAATGTTCTCACTGTTGGGACTCAGGCCTTCTCTCTAGGAGAGGGAATGGGCCATAAACCACCACGCGGGCCCAGTCCGTGTTGGTGGATGTCTTCGAATTTTTGGTTCTAGAACATGCCGATTTCCTCACGATTACACAAATTAATGAGCCTGGCTGGGTTTAAACCCAAAATCTACAACTCGTAAGTCGGGGCCACTCGGCCACCACTGCCCAATTTCCCTAATATAACGTTAATCAATTTCAAAATGCGAACTATACATAGCTCTTAGCAAAGTGCTACCTAGGGAGCACTTGCCACCGTTAAATTGAGCATACACTTGATCTCACCAATATTTCCCATTATCATTATTAGCAACAAGAGTTAAACCATTAACGTAAACCTAAGCCTTACTAATGTTTATACCTCCAACTTATATTTTCAAGGGATAATAAGGGTCTGTTTTAACGGCTAAAGAATCATCCATAACTAAACATCGTAACTTTTGTTTTATGATTTCAAAATTAAAGGCTGTTGTAAAATAAAGGTCTTCTACGTTACAATGTTCAATGTTTAAACTATCACAGTTGGCTACAACTCGAAGCTGGACTAAAATTGCATAATGTTTACATCCTCCAACTACAGTTGAATTAGAAATGTCATCTGAACAGGACGAGCGTCAACATTTGACTATTGTTGACATTGCGAACTATATTGACCCTAATTGAATAGCGAGAGCTCAGGATTCACCGATTGCAGTAAATCTAGTCTTTTCAATTAAGTTCAGAAACATTTTCTTTCTACGGTTTGGACTAAACGTTTCGCCTCGTTGTTTATAACTTGTATATCAGAGGACTAGAACAATTCACCTGCTGCGATCTTCACATCCGATTATAATTTACTTGTCTTTAAGGTTACAGTAAATAAGCTCTTAATAAACTAGTGCGCTTCACCATCAACGATGGCATCACTGCTTACCATTTCCCTCTCCTAGAGAGGAGGCCTGAGTCCCAGCTGTGGGAACATGGAAAGGCTGATTATGCTATGCTATTACCATGAGGTGGGATCAGAAGAGAATATTTATGTAATATCTGAAGCTATAGAAACCTGAGCAAAAACGATATATTAATACGGAACGTAAATATAAACATGAACAACAAACCTCATCCAACATTTTAAATTAAAATAACAAGCCACCCAGAAATTAATTCCGAAAACACCTGAAGCCAGGTAGCCTATCAGAATTAATCCTTAAAATCGTACCCTTTGAAAATCCTAAACTTTGATTTCTCTCCCAGCGATTCCCGGGATTACTCGCCCAGGTCGTATGTAAATCGTTCCGGGATTCCGGACACAATAAATGTGCGGGACGAATCCCGCTTGATCCGTCCAGTGCCGGACAAATGAAGCCAGAATGGAAAAGTTTAATTTTCATGGAATATGGAGCGAGACTTAAAAAGATTATGAGGAAATAGAGGTTTGATGGTGATGTATAAATTTAACATAATGCCGTGTATGTTATTGGAGATATACAGGGTTGGTATGGTAAAAATATATACGATATAATTAAAGGCACGTACAAACTGAAGTATATGCGTTCGACACTGGAAATAAGCGCTGGGTGTCTGACGCCCAGTAAATGCAGAGGTGGTCACCCTTTTAATGCGGATACTCTTGGCTCATTCTGTACTTTGGTTCTTTTTTACTTTGTTGTACGTTGTACTGTGTATGTTCCGAATAAAAGGATTTCTATCCTGTTCTAATATTAAAATAAGAATAGGAAACGTGAGAAAAAGTAAAGTTAAAAAGCTACGTGTTTTGTTCTTTTTATTTTTAGATCAATGAAACTCTTTAGATTGTAACATTGCCAGTAGCGTTCATTAGAAACTCTAAAGTGCAGGACTGCTTTTATGCACTTTATCGCACTTTTAGAACTCTCAAAAAATTATATACAAAAGTAAAGACATTGTACTACATACAATGAACAGCGTAAATACATTTTCTCACAACGCTGACAACAACACTAATCCTGACGCATTTCGCGTCAAATTACTTGAAGTACTAACCCTAATTGACATAGGGCACGAAGTCAAATGTATTGTGCATATCGTCAGCTTCAAGATTAAACTTGATAAATGCAAAAGAGAGAAAAGAAAAAAATATATCCCAGTAAAATTTTTACTACACAGAATAGAATAGAATAAACTTTATTGTACACCAAAATAGTAACAACTTTACAGAAACGTAACTAATAATAATAATAATATTCCACAACTATCACACAACGCTGGCTAGCCCCAAGCTAAGCAGAGCTTGTGTTATGAGTACTAGACAACTGATAAACATATTTATATATTTCTAAATAAATTCATATTATAGATAAATTACACCCAGACACAGGACAAATGATCGTGCTCATCACACAAACATTTGTCCTGGGTGGGAATCGAACCCACGACCTCCGGCATAGCAGTCAGGGCCACTGACCACAAGACCAATAGGCCAGTCTAAAAATATATGGGAACAATGGTTTTATTGCTGACAACGATATCTATAAGACAACTTTACGATGGATTATAAGACCTTAAACAAAAAATGGGGGTTAATATGCGATGTACTGCTAGCAAATATTAATCAAACAAACAAACAGATTATTTACATATGTCTACGAGTATTTTAGATTGAAATTTGGGTACGTTTTAAAATGCATTCAAATAATTTTTTTTTGGCTAGCCTGTTGGTCTAGTGGTTAGTGGCCCTGACTGCTATGCCGGAGGTCGTGGATTCGATTCCCACCCAAGACAAAGCACGATCATTTGTACTGTGTCTGGGTGTAATTTATCTATAATATGTATGTATTTAGAAAGATACAAGTATGTTTATCAGTTGTCTAGTACTTACAACACAAGCTCTGCTTAGCTTGGTGCTAGACGGCGTTGTATGATAGTTATGAAATATATTATTATTATTATTAATTATATTTAACTTTATTACACACACGTCAAATGCTACTAGCGACCTTTATGTTAAAGTGCTTGCGATTTTCTCATAAATTAATGGTGTTACAGGTTATTATCATAATTTTTTGTGTTTATTTTACATAAAATTATATTCCCAAGCTTTTCATTCTAAGGCAAAGTGTAAAATATTACCAGAATGAATCAGACTGTACTGTCGTACGGTCGCGTGGAATCATGTCTGTCATTACATTCCCCGCTAACGATGAGCTCGATTAAGATTTAATTGCTCGCTACTTTAACACGAGCGCGTGCAGTTGGTACGATGATTGCGAAACGAATGAGATGATTATTTTTTGGTCGTTGGTTTGGCGACTGTGTTTTACATATTATTTAAATTTATCTTGTGCCAAGTGTGTTTATGTTCTGAAGGGCGAAGTTGAAGTTAAAAAGAAAACAACATAGTCTTTATCTAAAACTATATCATCACCATCATCATCTTCCTGCGCTTGTCCCGTGTTATTTGGGGCAGCGTAACACGATTTTTTCTTCCATTCTGCCCTGTCACTCATCATGCTATCACTAACTTCCTTTTCTTTCATATCACTCTTCACACAATCTATCCAGCTTTTCTTTGATCTCCCTCTCCCTCTCCATCTATCCACATGTTTTATTTAAAACTATGTTGTTTTCTTTTCAACTTTATGAGGAAGTCAGTAGAAGATACCTTACGAAACAAAATTAGGAATGAAATATTTGCGTATAGTATTTTTTTGGACATTATTAAAAAAAAACTAACTGGTTCCCGCGATTTCACTCACGTCAGACTCGTAAAATAATAGCACAAGGCCATTTTTAGTCACAAATTAAATGAGCTTTTTTTTGCATGGTAAAAAAAAGTAGGGTTACTTTTTTTTCTAAAATAAAGCTTACTCCTTATAAATTTAAAATAGCCATAAAATCGATCCAGCTGATAAGCCAGACAGAAATTTTAAAATTTATATTATTGTTATTGGATAATTTTATGCATTTGGGAAAAAAATATATTTTGAAATTACATACAGACACTGTTTGAGAGTTCTGCCACAGAAAAGAGAAAACTCTAATTTCGCAAGTATGCTGAAAGAGATATCTATAGAAATAAGCATCACCTATTTTTCTATTTCCTTCATGTCTTTAATTTTAAGTGTGTACATAAATAGTTATATAAATAAAATAACTGACAACAGACATATAGTGATGCGCCACAAGTACATGGTGGACATCTCACTCAAATGCACAAAACGTTTTGGGAACATATTCATTGAGTATGCAGTTAAATAGTGAGATTCTCTTCCAACGTCTGTGTTTCCTGTTAGCTACAACCTGGGAGTTTTTAAGTCAAGAGTGAATATATGTTACTTCAAGGCAAACGTACTCCAAACACACTTAGGATTTCAAATATATTTACATTAAACTTGATTTATTGAAACACATGAAAGAAACGCATTAGTATAAGTACTGTTTATTTTTATACTAATACTAGCTTCTGCCAGCGGCTTCGCCCGCGTGAAAGTAGGTTTCTCCTAACAAACTTTGGTAGATATTTATAAGATCTACAATTAATTAGAACATTTTATGGTTCTATCTTTTATAGTTTAGGCAGCGTACGCAAAATAAGTAACTTTTCTGGTTGACTTTTTATACCTTGTGTCCGAAAAACTCAAATATCTTACGGAACCCTATTTTTTTCCAAAATAAAATATAGCCTATGTTACTCGTGGATAAAGATGCTTTCGAATGGTGAAAGAATTTTTAAAATCGGTCCAGTAGTTTTTGAGCCTATTCATTACAAACAAACAAAGTTTTCCTCTTTATAATATTAGTGTAGATTAAAATGGAGACGTCAACCGTCGAATCCGACTTGGCTGGGCAGCCTTCGGAAAGCTGCGCGGTATCTTGTCATCCATTATAACACAGTGTCTCAAGACAAAAGTCTATGACCAGTGCGTGTTACCAGTGATGACATGTGGTTTCGAAACGTGGTCGCTCTCAATGGGCCTCATCAGAAGGCTCAAAGACAGTCAAAGGGCAATGGAAAGGGCTATGCTCAAAGTTTCCTTGCGTGATCGAATCAGAAATGAAGATATCCGCAGGAGAACCAAGGTTGCCGACATAGCACGAAGAATCGTCAAACTTAAGTGGCAATGGGCAGGGCACAATGCTCGCAGAACAGATGGCCGTTGGGGCTGAAAGGTTCTGGAGTGGTGACCGCGTACCGGAACACGCAGTTTTGGAAGGCCCCCTGGCCCCAAGGTGGACCGATGACCTGGGGAAGGTTGCGGGAATCCAATGAATGCGAGACACACTAGTGTTTTTGTCTGTCCGTCTGTAGGCTTGTTTGCAAGTGTAGATTACCGACAAAAAATATATTTTATTTTTAGTCCTTTGAGAATACCAATATTTTTTGATCCCAAGTATTATCTTCAACCCTTATTTAATTAATTACTTCATAGAATAGTACATAACTTAAGTGGTATCTTACAAACGCTGCAATTGGGAACTCTGTCTTAACAGTAAAAAGGTTCAAAATCCCTTACGATAATTGTTCGGATGCCAAAGTGGTTGTTACACTTACATTATAGGTCGTAGATCGGTCAAACGAGTGTAATGCCGTATGTACTGGAGGAGGGGAGAGGCAGAAGCGGTGGTAAACATTATTACCTATTAGTGATGGGTTTTAAGGTATACAATTTTAGCGGTTCGAGTAATTTGTTTCTGAACAAGGAGTGACTTCACGTCTACGTTCAGAGTTTTCATTATCATCATCATTTCATTCGAAAGACGTCCACTGTTGGATATAGGCCTTCCCCAAGTGTCGCCATAGCGACCGGACCTGTGCGTACCACATTCATCGAATTCCTGAGACTCACTTGGTGTTCGGTCTACCTTGTGAAAGGCCTTCTAATGCAGCGTTTTCCAGTGCCCGATCGCCGCTCCAGCCAGGGGGGCTGCCAAGTTACAACCGTTTTGTTTCGATTCTATTTTCGTCGATTACCTCAAGTCGGTCACGCCTCCTTTGTTCTGACGTCATCTCAACGCTCAGTCACGTGGTCAGAACAAAGGAATAGGAGGCGTGGCCGACTCGAGGCGATCAACGAAACGGTTGTAACTTAGCTAGGGGGGCAGAACTTTACGGCCCCATCGACCTTCTGTTCTACGAATAATGTGCCCTGACCACTGCTACTAAAGTTTGGTGATTCTTCGGGTTACGTCGTTAACCTTGGTTCTCCTGAGATTATCTTTATTTCTGAAACATGTAACAGAGGTATTTGTAATTACAAAATATGATTGAAAAGAGTATCCATGGAGTTTCTTGTACATTCTTCTCCATAGAGGTCTATGCTTTAGTACGTGCTTTTTTTTTTTGACAGACTGACTTCTTGCCATTTCAAAAGTGCTTGTAAATGGTTTATTTGAAATAAAATGCTTTGTATCTTTGAATCTGATTTGTATTTTAGAGTTTTAAAACTCATAATCCATAAAAATATCTCCCTATCTTTTTCCCAATCATGTTTTGGTCGGCTTCTAGTTTAAAGCTGGGTACAGAACTTTACATGAAGCGACTACTTATCTAAAGACTGGTGTTAGATTTCCCGAATTCCAATCCATAATGACTGTCAAAGATCTACAAATAACAGCTAGAAACAACGACTACTGCAACGGCAGGTGGCTAGGGCGTAAGGATCTTCGTTCCCTAACTCGTGCAGCCATCTCCTTTGTTAACATTACTGCTTCGCAGAAGGAGGCGACCGCCGCTCATCTCCCCGTTCCAGGCCATGGCCTGTACTAGGGCTCGGGTCTTCCATGGAGTCAGAAAATCATTGCCAAAAAGTTTTTCAAATTTTTTCCTACACCTTTGCCTTGCACCGCTTGTAACTTGCACCACACACATTAGCCGGTCGCTCCAATTTGTGTTAGGGCTTATTAATGTGAGGAGACAAGCGAAAAACTCCCGTCAGCTGTATACCGCCACTATTTACTGAAACGTCGCCGTTTTTCATCTTCACCAGCTTAATATCCCGCCTTTGTTCTTCTAAAATATTTATAGCGAGCGATTTTTGGAAGTAGGTAGTCATTCTTAGGAAAAATATTGTGTTCTAGAAAAATGGAGCGAAGAAAATTTGTGATGTGAGCGGAAAAATTAAGCACAGTGGCTTTGTTGAGTAATTGGAATGGAGGCTGGATTTGACAGGAATAGAGAGGTTCTTAACTTGTGATACGTCATGTTACGTTATTTTTGACTGACGTTTAGCGCAATAGTGGAGCGGTTGACTGTAGCGCTGCGTGTCGCGGTTTTAGAACAAATGTTTTAAATAGAAAGAGTTACCGTGGTCCTGAAACACAAGGGGCAAATGAAAGAATATAGCGGTTAGTTAGTAAAAGTGTGGGTCACACCCACCCTTTTTGCTCAGCCCTAGAGCGATGTCAGCAAATCGTAGGGTCCCAGCAGGGTCGAAGCCTACTGGGGCCACGGGTAGTGTGAAAGCCAAACCCGGGGCCCTGGGACGAAGGTAAAGAAGGAATAGGAGTGGGTTTTTAGTCAGTAAAAATCTGACACTATCTACCGCTCCGCCTAAGAGCGGGATTTGTCGTAAGATGATTTTCCAACCCAATAAAAAAAACCCTATAGCGAGAGAAGTAATTTGATGATAATTACCATTCCTCAAAAAAAAAAAAATGACAGACCCACAGATTCCTGGTCTGGGTGTTCTGTGTATGTTGATTTATACGTTTGTAAACGCACCCACGGAAAACCAGTAATTCATAGTGTGACAGTAAAAGTTCTTAAAAATAAAAACTAGTAGTGATGTAAGCGTGCGATGCAAGTATATAAGACTTCGTAAAAGTACTGAATAACACCACACCACATACAAACGAAGTATCAGTCAGAAAAGTATATGAATAAATAACTTGAGAAAGATTTACCGGTGTGGTCTTACCACCTATTTTTTTGCCAAGTTTACCACCAGCAACCATGAGATCATATAGATCAGAACAAAATAAATACCTACAGAATACTGTAAAACTTCACTGAACATCTCTTAATATTTGTATAGGGTATACAAATAGTGGAACACAAATCAAAATCTCTGGAATTCCGTTTTTTCCTATTACGTGGATGATCAAAAATATAAAGGACATCATCCACATTTCATACAGTTTTGGTCCAAAAGTAAAAGTGCCGGCCAAATAAAAAAATTGTTTTATTCTGATAGAACTCGTCCGCCTTAGAATTTCTTTATATGACACCAAAGCTGTAGCATCACTATACTTGGTAATATTTGAGTTCTAAAAATCCGTCTTTCATACATTTCGAGTAAACTACTAACTGTAACAAATGAATAAGTTTCAGTTTTTTTAACATGAATACCACCAAGTATATTGGTGCTACTGCATTGGTGTCATATAAAAAAATGCTAAGGCGAACGAGTTCTTTCAGAATAAAGCACTTTTTTTTATTGGCCGGCACTTTGATATTTGGACCAAAATGGATGATGTCCTTTCTTTGTGTTACTAACGGTGACCGATGACCTGGTGAAGGTTGCGGGAATCCGATGGATGCGAGACGCACAGGACCGTCCTTTGTGGCGACATTTGGGGGAGGCCTTTGTCCAGCAGTGGACGTCTATCGGCTGAAATGATGACTAACGGTTTCAATCATAAAAAAACTGGGCAAGTGCTAGTCGGACTCGCACACTGAGGGTTCCGTACAAACTTACTTATGAAAAAAGTTCAATTCCCGCATTGAGTTACGAAGATTTTTCCCAATCGTAAAAAAGTTTTTTTTTGTGACGTAACTACAAATTTACAGTTTTCAGATTTTTTTCCTATACTTGTGTTTTGGGACCTTGCTTTATGACAAATTTCAGGTTTCTAGGTCAACGGAAAGTATTCCGTTGACCTAGAATCCTAAAATTTGAACAAATAAAAAAATTGGTTTTCAACACTCTCAAGGGAATCAGAATTCATACTCCCTATGAATTCTGATTCCCTTGAGAGTGTTGAAATACACGTTTTTTGCGACTTAAACGGCCGTATCTTTTTTCCGTTAACTCAGATGTTTGATTTTTCACAGCTTTATGAGACCGCAAACTTTACTATATGGTTTTAATTTAAACTCAATACCTTCGCGCGTTCTCGAAATAAAGGGTTGACAGACAGACAGATAGACGAACGGAGAACAAAGTGATCCTATAAGGGCTCCGTGTTTTCCTTTTTATGTACGGAACCCTAAAAATCAAAAATATTGTAACATAGTGCAATACATGACATATTCAGATAGAATTGAACTGGTGTCGTAGAGCAATGTAAGATTTGCAAAAAATATCTTCAGGGATGATAAATATAATTTAATAAGTGACTAGAACTGGTAGGCAATGGACTGATATACACTTTTAGCTAATATATATATCTACTAGCTGACCCGGCAAACGTTGTTTTGCTATGTATATAAATTTTTTTTTATCTAATATTGAAAAAAAAAATAGATGTTGTCCGATTCTCAGACCTACCCAATATGCACACAAAATTTCATGAGAATCTGGAAAGCCGTTTCGGAGGAGTTTAACCACAAACACCGCGACACGAGAATTTTATATATTAGATAGAAACGAATGCATGGTCTATGTAAACAATTTTTTTATTTACGATTCAAAACACAATGTTCGTGAACAAATTGAATTAAATTGAAAATAATAGGAATAAGAAAACATAAGGAATGGAAAGAAATTGCAAAACAATTATTTCGTGGAACTCTTGAATCAGATAAAAGTCAGATGGGACCATTGACTATGATCGCTCAAGCAATTTTCATTCATTGTGCGTACGGCTAAGGATTGGAATTCCCTGCAGGAATCTGTGTTTCCTGATAGTTACTACCTAGGGATTTTTAAGTCAGGAGTGAATAGGTTACTTCTAGGCAAGTACGTTCTGTTGTCAACCACATCATCGCTTTCCATCAGGAGAGATGGAAGAGATCAGGAGAGTGCTCAAGCGCGATCCTATCAACACTAAAAAAAACAGGGCAAGTGCGAGTCGGACTCGCGCATTGAGCGTTCTGTACAAACTTACCTATGTAAATAATTGGATTTCCGAATTGAGTTACGAAGATTTTTTCTAATCGCAGTTTTTTTTTGTGACGAATAACAAATTTACAGTTTTCAGATTTTTGCCTATTCTTGTGCTATGAAACCTTGTTTCGTGCCAAATTTCAGTATTCTAGGCCAACGGAAAGTACCCTATGAATTTTGATTCCCTTGAAAGTGTCGAAATACACGTTTTTTGCGACATAAATGGCCGAATCTTTTTTTTTTCGTTAACTCAGAAATTTATATTTTTACATATTCAAGGGACCGCAGACTTGAGTATATGGTTTTGATTTCAACTCGATATCTCCTCGCGTTACCAAGATAAAGGGTCTTGACAGACGGATAGACCGACAGACCGATAGACCGACAGACAGATGGACAACAAAGTGATCCTATAAGGGTTCCGCTTTTTCCTTTTGAGGTACGAAAACTTTAAAAATACCCATTTTAAGCACATATATATGTATCAACCACAGATTGGAGAGAAGATATTTCAATAGAACTCTGCTAAGTCACACCAGTACCAAATTATTGCAAGACACCTTTTGAACATAGGCATACTGTGACAAAATGTGTGAAGGCAACGAACACGTGAATCTTGGAAGGGTGTCCATGATTCGAATATGATTAGAGACATTTTTGGATGACTTCTAGTATAATAACAAAGTATTTTATTCAGATCTTTTAATATTATAATATATATAAATCTATATAAAAAAAAAAAATGTAATCTCAACCTACTTTCATATCTTGCTGATGTCATGATCCGCTCCGGGCTTTGGTGATGCTAGCAAGGGAGGCGGCCGCACGCGCGAGGCAATGGCCCTCGAGCCCCAACTGTTGGGCTTCCGATCCCGATTTCCAGCCACCGTAGGCGCGGACTTGCGGACGGCGAGCAATGGATAGCTCGCCGTCCGACCGTCCCGTAACCGGCCGGACCGACTCCAAGCCGTCGTTAAAATGTCAACTACCGTAGGGGCCCAGCAGGTTCGAAACCTACTAGGGCCATGGGTGATGCGAAAGAGATCTCCGGGGCCCTGGAACAACGGCAAAGAAGGAACAGGAGTAGATTTTTAGTCAGAAAAAGTCTGCAGGCCTTCGTGCTCCGCCCAAGTGCGGGGGATATCATTAGTTGATTTTCCCACCTAAAAAAAGTCATGATCCGCAAAAATTACTCTATACAAATATTGCAGATGGGCAGATATCGTTCACGAGTTGGATGCTAAACATCCATGTTTTGTCAATCGAAGTAATAATAATTAATTGTTAGTCAGCTTAGCATAGTAAACAGATGTCATTTATTTATTAAGACATTGTTTGCACCAAAGCGCAACTGTCAATGAACTAAAAAACCTATTTTAAATATTAACCATAGTTTTATTGTTACCCATAAATATGACCAGTTCTAATCAGAACGTTCGGCAGAGTGAGCATTTAGAGTACCAGGGGGCCATGAGCATCGAGGTAGAGGCGCGCATCACTCGCTGCTGGTCTGAATCGAACAGCGAGCTAGTGTAGTCATCTCATCCATCTTATTGTTCAGTAGCCGGTAATAATGCATTAACAGCGTATATTTACTATGTTAATGTCGGCATTGACCGCGAAGATGTGTCAAAAGTAAAATGTACCAATTCACGTCCTAAATACTACAAACAAATCGCTAAATACAAATTCTTTTTACAAATATCACCAAAATTTCAATAAAGAACATAATTTTCAGAAAATATTTATAGATACTGAATTCCGGTCGTAATATTATTCATGGGCAGTCTACACTGAAAGAGAATGGAGATCAAAGGGCCCGAAACGTGTGAATCGAGTTAGTGGCGGGAGATCCCCATCCCCGTTTTGAATCAAGGAGGATGGGTACACAAAAGATGGGGCCATCATTAAACACGAGCTTCCCTGTACTAATGTGATGGACAATAGTAAAACGTTCTTCACGCCGATAAGGGGATGGGGGGCTCCCCCCTTTTCCTGATGATTTCCTTTGGAGAAATCTTTTATCTTTTGAATGTGATTCCAAATATAATGAGGACGCTTTTGAGGCGTCGAACTCTGAAGGTTTATTTAGATGTGACGATGATAGGGTGTACTTTTAGATGTAAACGTAAATGATGGAGATGGTCAATTTTGTGAAATGAATAATTTTCCGTTTTAACACAACAAATAATTTAATCGGAGAAACACAATTTGTATTTTGATACGCCATTTGTACTTTATAGAGTTTCGTCGAATATTTTAACGTATGGCTGTGTAGATTCCGTGTAGTACATGAATGGTCTAAAGCAGCTATTTCAAGGTTTCGTTATTGGATCGTCTTGTGTTCCTTTAAAATCATTTTGAATTTAGTGCCCATTAGAAAAATAAAATTGAGCACGTGCTTAGTAAATAGATCCTATATAACACTAGCGGTGGTTTAGTATCAACATACTAAAGCAGGACAAAATGGACCTGATCAAAACGTTGAAATAAAAAGTTCATTAATTTCAAATTTGATTTTTAGGGTTCCGTACCTCAAAAGGGAAAAATGGAACCTTTGTAGAATCATTTTGTAGTCCGTCCGTGTGACTGTCTGTCTGTCTGTCAAGACCCTTTAAGCTACTATTATATATATAACCATTATAAGAACGTTTATAACCATATTTATCTGCAAATAAATCTTTGACTTTGACTTTGACTTTATCTTAGAAACGTGTGGAGGTTGAAATTAAAACCATATACTTAAATTTGCAATTTCTTGAAGCTGTGAAAAATCCAAATTTCTAAGTTAACGATTAAAAAAGATACGGTCGTTTATATCTCAAAAAACATATATTTCGACACTCTCGAGGAATTCAAAATGCATAGAGTACTTCCCGTTGACCTAGAATCCTGGAATTTTGCATAAAGCAAGGTTTTATAGTACAAGTATAGGAATAAATCTGCAAACTGTAAATTTATTGTTACGTCACAACAAAAAAAAATTGTAATCCAGAAAAATCTTCGAGACTCCATTCGGGAAATGAACTGTTTACATAGGTAAGTTTGTACGGGCCCTCAGGGCGCGAGTCTGACCCCCACTTGCCCCGTTATTTTTTATTAACATCTAAATAATTTGAGTTACAAATACTGCTTATGACCACGATGCACCGAGGCGAATACTGCAATGTCTGAAAATGACAAAAAAATAATGTCAATATATACGCGATGAATCCGTTCGTAGTTGTTTAATTCAATTTGTTAAAGCTCGAAAACCTAAGAAATCAGCGTCTCCCAAGGCCCTTGTGAAAAAACAAGTTGAGTACCACAGATCTAAATCTGTGAACTCATTCAAGATTTTCCAGACTGACGACAGTAGTTTCTAGCGTCTAGCGAGGGTGCGACTAAAGCACTTAAGTATCGTCACTCATGAAACCTCTTTTGAACACCCTTTTCATGCAGCCTCACTTAATATCTGAGATAACTGGCGCGTTTGCCAAGTTTATTGATTACTAGCTCTTTTCAGTGGCTTCGCCTGCGCTTAAATTGGTAATAGTACCAAGAAAACACTTCCAGCAACCCTAGCCAAGTTACAACCGTTTCGTTTCGATTTTCTTTTCGTTGATCGCCTCGAGTCAGCCACGCCTCCTAATCATTTGTTCTGAACACGTGATTGAGCGTTGAGATGACGTCAGAATAAAGAAATCGAAGGTGTGGCCTACTCGAGACGATCAACGAAAAGAGAATCGAATTGAAATGGTTGTAACTTGGCTAGGGGGGCAGGATAAAAAGTATCACACTATGTTCAGAACATCTCTTATCGTGCCAAACATCATCAAAATTCTTTTAGCCATTTGAGTGTGTAAGAGTCACAAGCCTAGACACACACTCACAAACTTTTGTAATTTAATTAGTGTAATTATAAACCTTGTTTATGAAAATTGCATCAAGATCTATTGTGTATTTTAGGAGTTAGTAAATAAGTGGAGAGGCATAAAAAGTGACTTCATTTTATATTATGTGAATTTAGTAATTATGTATATCTAGCCTATACTGTCTTACAGCTGGGCAAAGACCTCTCCACTCCTTCTATTGTTCTTGACTGTGTGTCACTTCTTCACAGCATAATCTTCCCGCTGAATATTTTATTCTGTACTTTATAATAAACTCAGGTTTCTTTCGTTTCAGATGTGATACAAGTGTGGTCAGCCCCGGGCGGCATGACGCGACTACCATGCGACCTGGCGGCCCCCGTCAGCGAAGTCGCCTTGATGTTCTGGTTCAAGGAGGGAGACAGGATGCCTATTTATACGTAAGTCTGCATTATGACCTACTACTGGCTTCTGCCACGGCTATGACTACGTGAAAGTAAAAAAATATACCGAGAGTACATTCTTCTCATTTTTTTTTTATTAGAAAGAAAGACAAAATTTTTATTTGCCGGAAAAGGCGCAAAATTAAGACAAACACATTTCAAACCTTTTTCATGACAGAAAAAAAATAAAAATAAAATATATGCGCCATGTTCGAGCAAAAGGGCCGTACTCTCAGCATAATGCCGTGTCCACACGCAAAATGCGACGAGTCCACAGCACTGACTTTCAGCGTGGGCCGGTCACGGTATCGACTAACAGACGTCGGCAATGGTATTAACGGTGACAGATGGATAGGCTCACATTTGACCACTAGCTCTCCTGATGGTAAGCGATGATGTGGCCGACGATGGAGCATGCTTGCCTAAAAGTAATCTATTCACTCTTGACTGAAAGACCCCTAGGTTGTAGCTATCAGGAAATTCAGACTCCGGCAGGGAATTCCACTTCTTAGCTGTACGCACAATGGACCGATGACCTGATTGAAATTCGGAGTCACGAGAATCCGATGGATACGGGACATATAGAAACGTTTGTTGTGCCAACACATGGGGCAGGCCTATGTCTAACAGTGGACGTCATTCGGCTGAAATAATGATGATGACCATGTTACGAATATATTTTTTTAATTTTATTTATTTCTTTAAAAGTTTGAGCCATTGAGCTCTCCCATAATTACATTATACCCTCATTACTTAGTTACTACAAAACCCACGTGGTGAAAAAATGATAATTCTATTACAATTTATTATCATTAACTTTCAGAAATAGTTTCCACTTCCCTGCTCCCATGTTATCAGTTCGGTCAAGTTTGATTCATTAAAATTGGGTCCCGAAGTTCCGATGGAAGTCGGAATGGGTCAAACTTTTAACGATGTGCCAGCAATGCTGCCATATGACGGGGCCTTGGGGCCCCTGCACTCATTGACGGGATGAGATACATTCTGGAATTTCTTTTGAAGCTCGATTACATTTTTCCTTTTCTTTCTTACTGTGTCTTTGTCTTTGAAGTTGATTCTAGTAGGCGGTGTTTTATTTATTTGTTTGTTTGTTAGATTTTAAAGAATACGAGTAGATACTTAGATATGATACATAATACAATAATATAAATAGCTCTTTTACGTGTGCTCCTTCAATTATGGGAGACTACAGCATATACACAATTGTGTGAAAAACCAATATAAATTATTATCAATATACACTAATATTATAAAAAGGAAAGATTCGTATTTTTTAATTTATGTATTACAGAGTGACGTAGGCATCCTATTTTTTATTTTATAACTAAGTGACATAGGCATAATATTTTTTTACTTTATCACTGAGTGACATAGGCATAATATTTTCACTTTGTCACTGAGTGACATAGGCATAACATTTTTACTTTGTGACTGAGTGATATAGGCATAATATTTTCACGAGGGCGAAGTCACTGGCAAAAAATATTAAAAAATAAATTTGAAAAAAACAACAACTCAGGACATTATAATTTAATATATAAGTAATATTACTTATAAACAAAGATTTAGGACTGTTATTATTACTAATTGAATAGCAATAAAAATAAACATAGGATCAATTTGTATTTTGATATTGGAAGGGTCGTGTCCAGGACACAACGCTTTGTCTTAAGAGAATGCAAAGTGCCCCAGATTAGTTTTAGATTAGATTCTGGGACAGCGTAAATTGTAGCTGCTTTTAAAGAGATATGAGTTGATATTTTCGATGTTACAATTTTTATTATGGGTAAAACTAACAGAGTATTTAAAAGCAACGGCTCGTGGCCTGCGAGATTTTTTTTTCACAACTATCACGCAACGCCGTCTAGTCCCAAACTAAGCAGAGCTTGTGTTATGGGTACTAGACAACTGATAAACATACTTATATATTTCTAAATACATACATATATAGATAAATTACATCCAGACACAGAACAAATGATCGAGCTCATCACACAAACATTTGTCCTGGGTGGGAATCGAACCCACGACCACCGGCATAGCAGTCAGGGTCGCTAACCACTAGACCAACAGGCTAGTCTAGTCTAGATTGTTTAAAACAGTTACCGTAATTGAAGGAGTACAGCCAACTGTGCTCTTTCAGTTATTCGTTTTGTCAGTAAAAGCCTAACACTCTCTCAATCCACTCGTAGAGTAATTTGATGATTTCCCTCCCAAAGAAAGATACACTATGGCAAAGCATTTTAATTCATTAACTCTTTCCGGTCTTTCTGTGTCTGATCAAAGCAAAATTAAAAACTTTTCCTCCATACTAAAACTCAAAACATAGTCTTATGTCAATAGCAAAGCAAAAGAAAAAATCTCTTCACCCACCGTACGATATTCCTTTAAAAAAAAAACAAAACACGATCTACGCAAGCATGTTGACATCACAACTAACAGAATACAACGCCACATACAAAAACGGCGTATGCAGAGAACTCCAATTAACGAGGAGGCTTTATTCCATTAGACAAATGAAACGCCACGGAAAATAAACGAGACGAAATACCATAGGATTATGGTGTATCGTCACGGGATCATCTCTGTATTTAAGCTGTTTTTTTTTTGTTTTATTGGTTTTTGTTGAATCTGGTTGCAGTGGTGTTGTATTGACCTGGGGCCCAAGTCTGCTATTTTTATAAATTTTTCATTCCAACACGATCCCATTGTCATTTTGCTAAAAGTTCGTTATCTGATAATTCATCATGGTCGATCATTGATTGGTCAATGATCTTTTGGTTGAATGACGATACAGAGCTGTCTCGAAACAAATTAAAAACAATGACGTTCTAATGGTTGGTCACTGATCAAAGGAACTGTCAAAATTGTGGCAATTATTCGCATACATCAAATATTCATTTGTCATTATGTACGAGATTACCATTCTATGCCATGTCTTTCAATGAAGTGTCAGTGGTTGACCATTGGAAAGTCATAATGACGCCATTATATTAGTGGATTATCAAACTTGTCTAAAATCAACAATTATGAAGTCAATGATAAACTATTCTGACACTATTGTAATAGCAGACTTGAGGTCCTGGTGAAGGTTGCGGGAATCCGATGGATGCAAGACGCACAGGACCGTTCTTTGTGACGACATTTGGGGGTGGCCTATGTCCAGCAGTGGACGTCTATCGGCTGAAATGATGATGATGATGAGTGTTGTATGACCCTTATTTATTACTAGATTGTCCCCGCAGTTTTCAATTGCATCCTTAGTTACTGCTCCGCTTCTATAGGTCGTAAAGTGATGATATAATAGCCTAAGCTTTCCTCGATAAATGAGCTAGTCATATGTATAAGAATTTTTCAATTTAAATAAGTAATTCCTGAGATTAGTGCGTTTAAACCAAATTTCATCCAATTTCGTTTAAACGTGAAGGAGTTACGAACATCTACACACACAAACTCACCCATAATATACACTGTGTCACCGACATTGACGCACAATCGAATACCACGGATCCAGTACTGACATGATTCTGGAAGTGGTGGAATTTTTCGTCGGCTTTTTCCTTTTTTCTTAATTCTTTTTTTTTAATTTAAACTTTTTAGAATTGTTATTCTAACATTTTTAGTGACAAAATGAATTAATTACACTTAAACTTTTGAAATGTCATCAGGGTTGATTAGAATAAAAATTTTATCAACTCTGATGACTTTAAAATAAAAAAAAAATAATTAAAAAATATTCTTTTTACTAAAAATATTATCGGGGTTGATTAGAATAACGATTTTATACAGTTTAAATTAATAAGTAAAGATTTTTTTTTATAATTAGGAAAAGCCGACGAAAAATTCTACCACTGGGGAATGGATCCATGGTATTTATTTGTGCGTTGATGTCGGTGACACGGTGTATATACAAAATAAAAAATAAAATATTATCCCACACTAGGAATAACTCCTGTATCATGAGAACGTTTACAAACATGTAAACTCACACACAAGACATCCAGACCCGGAACTGGGAACACCTATCTGAAGGCCATACAAATATTTGTTCCTTGCGGGAATCGAACCTGTGACCCGAAGCGCAGCAGCCAATCGTTCAACCACTGCGCCAACCATATCTATCAATATACATACAAACTTTCTCCTTTTTAACTTAAAGTGAGATTAAATCTACAAAATGATAAAAAAACAGGATGCAGAGATAAAAATCAAATTGAATAATCAATTCTACAGAAACCATTCACAACACTATCTTCATCTCAAACACACACACAACAACACTTCGCAAGCCAATCAACACCAAACCACAATCAATCAACTCAAACACGTGAATTACCACGTCCAGTATCGTACGACGTTATTTAATAAGCCCATTGTCCCATCTGAATGGCTTAATCAGTCGTCCACAATGGCCGATACAAGCTATAGAGAGCTAAGACATAATGCGATCCTGTTGCCGGATAGGCAAGATGGTGTACATTTGAATGGTCGGAATGGATAGCTACTGCAGATATTTGAATATCGGTAATTAGGAGTTGGACGTGAGTTGCTGTGTTAATGTTTGGTGTCGGACTAAGTATTGAATTTAGTCATCATCATCATTTCAGCCATAAGAAGTCCACTGCTGGACATAGGCCTCCCCCAAGCGACGCCACAACGACCGATCCTGTGCGTTTCGCATCCACCGCACTCCCGCGACTCTCACCAGATCGTCGGTTCAACTTGTGGGAGGCCTTCCGACGCTGCGTTTTCCGAAAAAGATACTGTTTTTGTGGAATTACAATCGCCAAACTAAAGTGGCCCTGCCCACTGCCACTTTAGTTTGACGATTCTTCGGGCTATGTCGGCGACCTTGGTTCTCCTGCGGATATCTTCATTCTTTATGCGATCACGCAGGGAAACTCCGAGTATAGCCCTTTCCATTGCCCTTTGGGTGACTGTAAGCCTTCTGATGAGGCCCATTGAATTTAGTATCCCAACAAAAACTTGTGTTTTACCTTTTACCTTGTCTCTAAGTTAGACTATGATGCTGATTTTAATGAGTTTAGTTGTGTAAATACATAAATTTCGTTACAAGCGGGTTACCATGACGTTCAAAATAAGATGTTTCATTCTTATTGCAGTGTGGGTAAGTGACAGTGCTATACAGGTTGTCTAGCGCCATCTCTTACTCACACTGGACATAAGAATGAAACAATCTTACTTTAAACGTCACGATACAGGTCTAAGCCTGCGCGGTAGAAAATATTATGCCAAGGGAACATCCCTTCCTATGCAATAAAATATATAACATGGACATGGTCTAACCATGTGCCAAATTTCATTCAAATCCCTTTAGCAGTTTCAGCGTGAAAGAATAACAAACATACATACTCACAAATTTCCGCCTTTTTAATGTTATGGATATGCTCGCGGTCTACCACCATCTCACCTGATGGTAAACAATGATGTGGTCGACGATGGAGCACGCTTGCCTAGAAGGTAATCTATTCACTCTTGATTTAAAGGCCCCCAGTTAGGTATAAAACGACCCCAACATAATAAATAGTAAATAAGCCTAAGTTTATGGTTGATGAAAAATTGAGCATCATGAATCACTATTATCTGAGACGTTTAGGTCTCTGCAAACATAAGCCTCCACAAAACATCGTCAAACAGTGATCTAGATAATCTTGTCAGCCTAATCTATCAGCAAAAATTAATCCTTTTCGTTATCGTTGTTGGTTTCATTCCAAAAAAAAACTAGGTAAATGTTAAATCTGAATTGACTTTATAACATTTAGTTTTTTTTCAGTTTCTTTACTGTGAGATAATGCCAAGAAAAAATTCGGGATATCCGAAAAAATCTCTTTCAACCATACTACGTAAGGGTCAAAGCACATCATATACCATTATAATCACATTCCGGTGCTGATCTGAAAATAAAAGAAAACCCTTATCTCTGGACGTAGGAGTCATAAAATCGAGCGTAGGGCGACTTTACGAGGGATCGCGGATGGAGACAGACTAGCACGTCGTTACTTCCTAACGTGAGTCCCCGACGTGCTAACCAGATGGGCACAATGAAGGTTATGTGATGTATGTGAAATTGAATTTTAAAATGACCTATTATCATCCGACCACAAAAAGGAGGAGGTTAATTCATCATAATCTTTTTTATTTTTCATGTCTTACAAACTTTCTAGAATACTAAGTGAGTGTCTGTAAAGTACATGCACGCCTGGATCGATATGGAAAAATGAAAAAAAAAAATTGTAACATTCCCAGATGGTCCCCTGGTCCTAAGGTCTGATGATGGGGTCCTAGAGAAAACGAGGACACTTTTTAAACTTTATAGGTACTTTATAGATTAGCTTTTGCCCGCAGCTTTGCCTACCTAACCTATATCACTCAAGAATATAGCAGCTTTCTATCAGTGAAAAAATTTTAGCAATCGGACCAGTACTTACTCTCAGAGATAATCTCCTACAAACAAAAAAACAAACTTTACCTCTTTAGTGTAGATTATTGATTATTCTATAGGTACCTTACAACAGACTTTGCACGTTATTTAGGTTTAACTAAGGTTAACACAACAAAAATTAAAAAAAAAAATTTGCCTAACATTTTTTCAATAAAAATTCTATTAAGAAAAGAAACAGTTTCAATACAAAAAAAAAACACCTTTAAAGATTTCAGAAGCCGGTGTTAAATAACAAAGAAACAAAACTAGAAACACCGACATCCGAAATTGAGTTGGTTATATTTTTTTGTAACATACATCACTGTATGACTAAGTACTCATTGTATGAGCTGCTCAGGAAATGTTAAAGAATTTAAGGCCTATGTCCACCAATGCTCGTTTTTCGGCGAAATTATGATGAAGATGATGAAATCTACAACCTAATGGAAAATAAAGAAAATTTTTGCAGTATTCAAATTGAAATACAGAAAAATAAATATTTTTTTTTTTTTTTTTTTTTAATTGATATAAACCAGTGCTTGACTACGATCCCACCTGATGGTAAGCGGAGATGCAATCATTGATGGTCAGGCGCACTAGTTTATTAAGAGCCTATTCACTCTAGCTTTGAAGACACCTATATTATAGTTGGACGGGAAGACAGAAGCAGGCAAATTGTTCCAGTCCTTCGATGTACGCGGTATAAACGACGAAGTGAAACGCTTGGTCCGGACCGTTGAAGTTTCAACAACGTAAGGGTGGATACTCGCCGTTCGTCGGTTTGTTCGATGGTAGAAAGGAGATGGCGGAATCAAGTCATGCAGTTCCCGCGCACACTCTCCAAAATGTAACCTGTAAAATACCGATAGGCTGGCTACCCTGGCTATATCGGCCTAATTAAGACCATTGGCTCATTAGTATAGATAAAATTCCCTTTACAATACTGACCACACCAGCCAAGATTTGCCAATTATTTCGGGACAGCCTAGTTATTAGAGTGCCCGTAATAAGTTAGCACAAAGAGCTGTGTGGGCGTTAGGTGCCGACTATCCTTAGAATAGACACCCGAGATGAATTTCCCGTAGGTTTAAATTATCATGTCAATAGCTGTCAGAATATCAATTCCATTATATACTTATTCATTTATTTCAGTTAGTTGGCCCTGAATGTCATTTGTAGATCTTTGACAGTCGTTACAGATAATCAGAAGCCAGGAAATCCCAATCCTTCTTTCCTTCCTTCCTATACTTGTCTTGCCTTGGGGTACAATGTTACTGTAGTGTTGGGTTTTAGAGGTCAGGATAAGAGGTCATTCCATTTTAAATACTCCTAATTCAGCTGCATGCGGTTCCATTTGAAGCCAACCCCAACATGTTGCGAAAAGACTAAGCTAAATTCAAATATAGAAAAAGGCTGTGTACACAGATTGCCATTATTTCTCATTTTGCATCAATCTAAATATAGTTCGAAAGTTAGGCAGGTAGATTCCTATTGATTATTATTTTCATCGATCCCAACTTAGCCAGAAAAAGACCAGGCAGGCAGATTGCTATTATTACCATTTTTATCAATTTAAACATAGTAAGAAAAAGGCTAGAGAGACAGATTGCCAGTATCATTATTTTCATGAATTCAAACACAATCAGCAAAATGCTGGACTAGCTGATTGCCATTACTATAATTCCCATCGATCTAAATTTAGACAGAAAAAGGCTAGGCAGGCAGATTGTCATTTTTATAATTTTCTTGAATCTAAAAATAATCAGGAAAATACTAGACTAGCATTTTGCCGTCACTATCATTTCTATCGATCCAAACAAAGTCAGAAAAAGGCTTGGCAGGCAGATGGGCATATTTTTTTCACTTTCTTGAATTTAAATATAATCAGCAAAATGGTAGACTACCATATTGCCATTACAATCATTTCCCTCGATCCAAACATAGTCAGAAAGAAGTTAAGCAGGCAGATTGCTATTATTATCATTTTCGATAATCCAAACAAATTTAGAAAAATATCAGACAGGCAGATTGGCATTATTATCATTTTCATCGATCCAAACATAGTGAGAAAAAGGCTAGCCAGATGATAATAAGATAATTTTCTGTCTAACGTTTCCCAAATATGGTGGGAGGCTTCCAGTGTAACCTGGTCCTGTTGAATACCAGTTTTTACATATAGCGACCATTTGGTCTCCAAAATTCAGTTACCGTTCACAATACCCTTGTAACATGGACCTGTGGTAATATTGCCTGCTACTGGTAGAAAATCAAAAATTTAAGAGACAGTATTACCAAGGTTGGTGGTAATTGAAGCTTCTAACTGAGCGTGAAGGCTGTCGAAGATCTGAAAGAACAAATAACAATTGAGACCAACAGCTTAACGTGCCAAAAATGAACATTTACAAAGTTAAAATGTAAAAAATCATAAACCATTTACCTCAGTAAACTGATTTACGCGCTATGAATATTAATGTTCAGGCAATTATCGACATTGCATCGTCAACCAGGCATCACTCGTTAAGAGACAATTATACGTCCAAATTGCTATTATTTTTCATATAACGTCCGAAATTTCTTTATTGGACGTTATTGATATGAATACGTCAATGAGCCGTGTAATTTCGTATTTATTGTGTGTGGTTTTGGGCGGTTTTGATGTGGTATGGTCAATATGGGTCATAGTCATCTGGGCCAATGTTTTGTTTTTGTTTTATTGTTGTTTTTTACAGTGTCAAATTTTGAAGAAATTATTTTTAAATGAATAAGTTTTTTTTAAAAATTGTAGTTGTATAACTGTTAGTTAATGATATTGTTAATTAAAGGCATACACTAGATTAAATGGTGAAACATTTAATGTTTTAAATTTTAATTTATCACATTTTTTTAGTTTTGATGGGAATGCAACCTGCGACACGCCACACAGCAGTCAATCGCTCAACCACTGTGCCAACCGTATTCTTTTTGACATTGAATTAGATTTATCAATAACTAGTTTATGCCCGTGACTTCGAAGTATACATACCACATATACTCAGAAATAAACGATTCTATTCTATTCTTTTCTATTCTATTTGTCAGTGTGAATGTCGTTATAGCGGACACGAAGTCGAAGCCAGATAAAAAAGTATCCTTTTTCCTTTCTTGGGGTTCATGATTTTTTAACAGAATCGCATCAAAATCAGTTCAGTACTTTAATCTTGAAACCGCAACAGTCATGTAGACTTTATGGTATTAATATGGATAACAGAAGGTATTGTACCTACTACTTACTTTTTTTTTCAACTCGATATACCCATACTACAGCCCAGGCGCTCAATCTGCTGAACGCCCTGATTGCTCAGGAACCTAAATTTGACATATATATTTTTTTTATAGCAGTAAAGAAATGATAAATGTTCGTATCAAATTATTTATTATAGTTTTGCTGCATACTGTAAGTACAGCAAGCAATTGATAAATAAATAAATAAATTTAAATTAAATCGACAAAATAAAAATGCTCCAATACAACCACAATTTCAAAACTAAACAAACACCTAAACTAAACCTTGTCAATATTAATCATTTTAACACAAAACACCGATATGTTTGGGTGACAGCTGGAATCTGGTTGATTGATTAAACCGTTCGGTTGAAGTTCGACAGCGCTGAATATACTGGTGTACTGGTGTCACCCGCGTACGAGATAACGCGTGTCAACGCGGGATGGGTGGGATGACGCGTTTGTATATTTTGCTGAACTTTTGTGACTCATCTTAACAGTATCTAATGAATATTTCTTTTTCTGACTATTTTTATACACTACACTTTCGCAAGAAGTTGGTAGATTCATCACACTCTTGATTTGTTGTATTCGTTTTTCTCTCAATATCATTCTTTATTTGTATTTATGTATCTAAGTATATATTAATTATTGTTCTTATTTCCTCTCTGCCAGTTTCCTTTTAAGCTGCACCTGTCCTGTTATATCTCTGCACCACCCTAAGGTCGACTGCTAGAAAATGCCTAAGGCATTAAGTCCGTCTTTGTACAATGTTTCATTAGTCCATAAAGTTTTAAATAAATAAATAATTCATATTTGTCGTTTGCCTTGGTATGGTCATGTAAAGAGGAGGGATGAAACGCATGTTACTAGAAGAGTTATGAGTATACATGTGGATAGGTAGAGACGTAAGAGGAGGCCAAAGAAAAGATGGATGGATATGACAGAAAAGGAATGACGGGTGACTGGACAGAATTGAAGAAAAATACGTGTTGCGCTGACCTTAAATAACGCAAGACAAGGGTAGGATGATGATGATTTGTAGCTATACAGCATTAATTTTAGTATATGCAAAACCCGAAACACGTGTGTAGTATTTTCTTCTTTTATCTATGGATAGGTTTTCAAAAATGATATTGAGGTTTCTAATGAATTTTTTTCTAAACTGAATAGTTTGCGCGAGAGACGCTTCCAAAGTGGTAATATGTGTCCCCCTGTAACTTCTAAAATAAGAGAATGATAAAACTAAAAAAAAAAATATATGATGTACATTACCATGCAAACTTCCAACGAAAATTGTTTTGAATGAGATTTAGTAAGAAGTTTTTTTTTAATACGTCATAAATTGTAAACCGCATTTTACCTTTAAAATTTGTATAAACCCTCAATGCGCGGCATTTGCCCAGTTTTTTTAAATTTTCCTTTCGCAGGCATCCTGAAAGAGGTTTCAATAGAAATAAGCATCACCTTTGTATCTATTTATCTGTTTCCTTCTCTTTTTATTTGTATACATAAACTGTTAAATAAAAAAAATAAATGCTTCTAGTTAAAATTACGTATTCAATAAATATATATAATCTGGCAGCAGTGGTTTATCGTTCAATATTCACCACAGCCTTCCCTCCCAAGAACTCATCAGCCTCCTAAATCTATAAAGACTTAACACAATACTCCCGTTTTCCTTACAAACCGGCACACAATTAATAACGTTCGCAGTCACAGAGAACAATACTCTCCTCTCGAAAACGAATCCATTGACGTGACGTCTGACGCGTGACGTTATGATGTATCGACTAGGGTTTGACGTCGTGTGGAAGTCAAACGCGTGACTCTGACGTTTTCATTTGTTTCCATTTGGTCCTCGACAGATGACTTGCCTATATTCAGGGTGTCATAGTGTTGCTGTATTGTTTTGTAGAAGAAAAAACATGTATTTTTCTTGTTACCCAACTACGGCAAAGCCAAAGGAGGGTTATGATTTTGACAGGCTATATAAATATGTGAGTATGTTTATCTGTTCCCTCATAGCTCCTAATCTACTTATCGGAACTTCACATATAATTCGCTACAACCGTCTTGATTGTCCTCTGAATATAGGCTATGTGATGTGTTACCAAACTTGATATGGCACCCTCTAGCGGACAAAAGTGATGTGTTAAAAAATAAAAATCGAGATAAATACGCCGTGTTTGGTATCATTTGAAAAGGCTTCACTGGTACTTATCAAAAAATATCGATGATATTCAATATGGCACCTTTTAGGAAATAAAACATCGTGCGAAAATAGAAATAATAACATAAGCTGATAATACCTCCACGCGGGGAAGGTGGAAACAGTTAAATTAACACAAAAAAATTTTAAATAAAAAAAGATTAAAGAACTAAAACCCGACTACGACAAAAAAAAAACATGTGACTACGGCTTTTCTTTTTGTCCTGAAATGAAAGTCTTGTTTCATACTTTTTCAGCGCCATTTTTTTTTGTCGAAGTCGGGTTTTAGTTTTTTACTTTTTTTTTTAAATAATACGACGCTAATGCTTCTGTGTTGCTCGAAACGGAAGGTAAAAGTAAATGGACAAACATATTTACTCGCCAATTATGTTTGGTAAACGTTTGTTTGTCTATTGATACACTCTATGTTATAAACTAGCATTAGCATAGCATAAACAGCCTTTTTAATGTTCCCACTACTGGGGCTCAGGCCTTTTCTCTAGGAGAGGTAATGGGCTGTAATTCACTACGCGGGCCCAGTTTGAGTTGGTGAATGTCACATGTCTTCGAATTTTTGATTCTAGGACATGCCAGTTTCCTCACGATGTTTTCCTTCACCATTTTCAGAGCAGTGGTGATGAAATAAATTACACAAAGTAATTTGCCTGGCTGGGATTGAACACGCGACCACTTGGCCACCACAACTCTCAATGTTATTTATATTATAACTCCAAGCAATTAAGGAAATCTTAATCAAAATACCGAATAATATTTATTCTTCAAGACTACAGAGGTCAACTGTGTTAGTAATAAAATACTAAGTTTATGTTGGTACGAAATAATTAATAACGATCTGGTCCTATCGACCAGCGTACGAGCAAACGGGATATCTACCCGGGTAGCTATTGATTGCAGGATGTTGTTAGGACTGTCACGCAACCTGCGAAGCAGCGTGACAGATTTTTTACGCCATACTGCTTGAAAGTTTTCGGGGCGTGCGTCGGCTAATATTCCGGAAGCGAAAAGCATGGCAGTCGTAACAGAACCCTGAATGCATTATTAAATTGGATATGAAACCTTTTTAGGCCCTTTGGGTATATCTCAATTACAGGGCTCCCGTGTACAGCGACGCGCAATATAAGTACCTTTAAAAGGGCTATTTTATGGTATACCGAATAAACCTGCGGGCCACCCGAATCGACAATGGTCTGCGTTCGGGATATTCAGGTCTGAATCGCGATCGGAAAGTCCAACGTCTAGTAATGGATTGAAATGATGAAACAAATGAATACAAAAAACAAACGAACATCAGAGTTCCATTTTACGTGTTTTTAATCCATAAATAATCTTCTCCAAAATCAAATACCAATGCCGTAATTTTCATGACAGGAATCTTGTCAAGACATGTTTTAGGAAACTGAAGTTTAACTCAATATTTTGACCAAACACAGCTAATTAACAGCCCTTATTGTTCCTCTCCTCTCAAAATCTTTACCAAAACTCCCGTTACCAAGATACCATTTTAGTATTCATCCCATACAAAGGATAGTTTCGATAGTAACATCACGTTGTATTCGCTAATTAGGGCTGATATCCGCACAATGATTGACTGGCCAACAAAGGACGGACCGAATTATATTTCGTGTTATAATTATAGACATTGTGACGTCATTGGCAGCCAGGTATATTATTAAATACAAAATTATCCCATAGAAACTTACTCCTGAAATAAAAACTTTCCTATGCGCTATATTTAATTTATTGATATTTTATCTATTGACATTTTTAAGTTTTAATCATTGATATTTTATTTATTGACATTTTTATTTTTATTCTAAGACATTTCATTAATTTAAAGTTAGTGATAGCATGACGAGTGACAGGGCAGAGTGGAAGAAAAAAACGTGTTGCGCCGACCCCAAATAATACGGGACAAGGGCAGGAAGAAGATGATGAGTGATAATTGTAATTGAATTTAATAATTATATAATCTGTTATGGGAACAATACAAAAACAGTGTGATGCAATGTATGAACTAACATAGAAATAAGTACTAACATATAATGTGGACCAAAAGTTGTCTTAAATTAAATAAATATTATTATTATATGTTTCAAGACACGGTGTACTTGTGATCAACCTGCGTCGAAATCCGTTCAGCCGTTTGAACGTGTAAGAGTTACAAACATACACACACATATATTTGTATACATCGCCTCTAAAATATAATTGTTATTCTTGTTATTCTTTATTGTACACATAATTTAATGCAGACTATAATAGAAATAGGACAATTGATGTAAATAGGCAAGCTTAATCCACAATTGGGTTTTCCTACAGCAAACCCTATGAGTGAGAAATAAATTTTACATTTGAGGAACTTTAACAAAAAAAAATTAAGCACATAAATTAAATCCAACTTAAAACTAAAAATACACTAAATAGATATGTGTACACACAGCACACTATACATAAACATAATATATACAATAAATAAATACCTATAAACATACATATTTATGGGTGATGTTAACAGAAAATGTTCTTAAAGAACATTTCTTTCCCTGAAAAGTAGTACAACTAACCAACCACCAATCACTAACCACTAACCACTAATTGTGATTTTGATTTAATTAGTAAGCTTAAAAAAAAAAATATTTTTTCCTCACCGCTGCTCTCAGACAAAGTGAAGGAAAACATTGTTAGAAAACCAAACATTTGAGAGCATTGGCGGCCGAGTGGTAACGGCTCCGACTTACGAGTTTTAGGTTGCGGGTTCAAACCCAGCCAGGCGCATTACTTTGTGTAATTTATTTAATCACCACTGCTCTCAAAACGGTGAAGGAAAACATCGTGAGGAAACCGGCATGTCCTAGAACCTAAAATTCGAAGACATGTGACATCCACCAACCCGCACTGGGCCGACGTATTGGATTACGGCCCATTCCCTCTCCTAGAGAGGAGGCCTGAGTCCCAACGGTGGGAACATTTTAAGGCCAACTATGCTACTATGCTATGCAAACCAAACCTTTGAAAAAATTGTGACTCATATCCCTCGACCCGCACATCGTCTAATTCCACTCACAGAGAGGAGACCCATATTACAGATATATCAGAGTTCTCTGTCCAATTTAAATATATAGGTACAGCAGTTCGAAAAACAACAATCATATAGTAGTTTACCATAAATAACACTCGTCTGATTCGAGGATTAGGACCTATTGTTCTGGTTCTATAAACAAGACGAAATTATCAATATTCCACAAACCCCAACGAATCGTGTAACCATTCAATTAGGGTAGGAAACCATCCTTTGACCACATGTAATAGAACGTTCACCCACTGTGGTATAACTGATCCTCGAGTAGTGTTATAAAAATTGCAATGTTTTCATGTACGTGAGGAGAATTCTGATATAGGGTGCTTTGCTCATGTGTGTTGATAACAATGTTCTGTGATGATTTAGGGGCAAATTATATGACCGTAAGAAGGGGGGTTATCGAACTTTGAGTTGTGGGATGTGGTTGTATTCATCATTGGATGTAAGACTTTTAGGGCGCTTTCAATTGATGCGTTTTTTGACGGCCTGCTGCGGTGCGGATGCGGTGCGTTAAACGTACTGCGTGCGGACGATCGTATTTTTCATACAAAGCGCGTGGTGCCGCACCCGTGTGGCGAAAGAACACAACAACGACGGCAACAGGACGGCAACGTTACAAGCCCCATGTGTTCAGTTCGGTGTTGAATAGTGCGGTATTGAATAGTGCATCACTGGCATAAAAACGCACGGCAGACAGATACGTTTTCAATTTAGGCGCTTTCTTGTTGTCGGAGTGCTAACGTACTGTAACCGGCCGGTAAACGTACGGCAGTGGTCCGAAATGAGACGTCTAAATTGAAAGCGCCCTTTTATAGGAAAAAACAGGGCGAGTGCGAGTCGGACTCGCGCACTGAGGGTTCCGTACAAACTAACCTATGCAAACAGTTCGATTCTCAAATTGAGTTAGGAAGATTTCTCCGAATCGCTAAAACGTTTTTTTTTTGTGACGTAACTACAGATTTAAATGTTTTAGATTTTTTTCTATATCTGTGCTATGAGGCCTTGCTTCATGCCAAATTTTAAACGGGAAGTACCCTATGAATTTTGATTTCCTTGAGAGTGTCGAGTTACACGTTTTTGGCGACGTAAACGGCCGTATCTTTTTTTTCTCGTTAACTCAGAAATTCAATTTTTTCATAGCTTTTAGGGCCCGTATATGGTTAGACCATAGTCATATAATTTCAACTCGATACTAAGGCTGGACAGACAGACATGACAATTGGAACACTGAAACACTCTCTACTTTAACTGACCTGCAGTCTTTTTATTATAATTCAAATAAATGAACTAAACTAAAAACTTTGCTTTAAATTATTCTCAAATAAAAATTCAATTAAATAAAACTGTTAGTGTATATGACTCAACGTAACAGATCACGATTCATAACAGTCAGTGTTTGTATCTTGTGAGCCGATGTTTCAATTCCGTTTGTATCTTTTGAGACGATGTTCCAAATGTTCCAAATGATACATATCACTGTTTCGGAACATTTCAGTGATTCAGATGCAAATGTTCCAATCGCAAAGATGACACACTTTACCCACGCCTAATTAAAATTCAAAACCAAAGTTCGCGAGCTAATTCGTAAAAAGTTAGCAGTAGTATCATCACAGCGTTAATGTTTTCCAATTGTCGATTTGGACCAATTGTTTGACTATTTTAGTGTATGAATGTAGTTTATTAATTTGAGTATATATTGTATTATATTTATTCTATGGTCAATTAGTATATCTATTATTGTATTTGCCTTTTTCTCACTCTTTTATTGCCACTGCCACTATTTTTCTCTGCATCACACAAAGGTTAACTGGTAGAAATGCCTAAGGCATTAAGTCCACCTCTGTACTTTTGTATGCATAAAGCATTTAATAAATAAATAAATACTGCAATAGTTAAAATTTTCATATAATATAGATTCATTTTTTTCCAGTGATTACATTGAGCACGTTTTTAAGCGTGGGTTTCTGCGTGGGATACTAGGTTCGATCCCAAAGTAAAGCAAACTTTTTATTTTTCCTACTAACAACTAAGCGGGTTTGATATCCCTTTGGGAATTAGACGTGTTGTTACGAAGGTAAGTAATTCTTACAGGGCTTTAGAAATGTTTGGAAGAGTTACAGTGACCCTGAAACGTAAGGGTAAGTGAAGAAACACAGGTGGGTTCTAGTCAGTACAAGACTTGCTCTCGCTCCTCTCTGAGCAAGCGAAGTCCTCAAAAAAGTTGATAATTCTTGTTGCTACTTTCAGACTATCAAAAAATTCCTTGTAAAGTTAAAATAAAAGTTCGGTGAGATCTTTGATTGCTTGATTGATTCAAAAACACATTTTAGTATATATGTGACGATTAAATAAAATAAAAAATAATATTTCACAACTATCATACAACGCCGTCTAGTTACAATCTAAGAATTTGTATTATGAGTACTAGACAACTGATAAACACACTTATATATTTCTAAATACATAGATATTATAAATAAATAATACCCACACACAGAACAAACGATCGTGTTCATCACACAAACATTTGTCCTGGGTGGGAATCGAATCCACAACCTCCAGCACAGCAGTCAGGGCCACTAACCAATAGACCAACAGGCCAGTACAATAAAAAAACCCTTTTATTTGTATTTGCAATAAAAAAACCCTTTTATTTGTAGCAAAATAAAGTGAGTAAAACTCAATTTAATCCCACTTCGGCACAAATTAATTCAAGATTATTCTTAATCCTAATATAGCTTACATTTTTATTTTACAAGAACTCTATCTTTTTCTACCTTGGGCGGTTGGCATCCAGCTTGAAACAGCCGTTTTTAAAATGTTGTCCACCCATCTTGTATGCAGTCTTCTTCTGTATCGTTTCCAACTTAGGTCTCTCTAACGAGTCGTCCTTTTTTTGAGGCGAGGTTTTTATTTTGAAATCATCGCGGTTCCTCACGTGCAATCAAAAAAAATCAAAATAAAATATATTTTTATTTCACATAGGCCTACATGGGCACTTATAAAACATCAGAAGCTAGTGCACGGTTCCAAATTGGTCGTTTCCTATGGAGAAGAACCGGCAAGAAACTCCATGGTTACTCTTTTAAAAATAATATCCTATGACCTCCATTTTCTCACGCGAGCGGCAACCTCCTTCGTTAGCATTACTGCTTCGCAGAAGAAGGCGATCGCCGCCCACTAGCAAGTCACCTTTATAGTCCATCGATTGTCTGACCTATTAGAAAATCGTGAAGTCTGTTTTTCCTATAGATTTGTAACCAGTGAGTCAGTTCTTACATACTAAAACAATCCGTTGGCGGTTGCCAGTTGCATTTTATGCATCGCTACAGATTTACGGTTAGCGGTACGCATTGCACTTACATTTTGCAAATATTTTGACGTTTACGGTTCAAGAAATGCAAGCTTTTCTTGCTGCTTGCTATACGTAGAAATTGTGTATGTTTGTTTAAAAGGAGCAAGAATAAGGTGATGCTATTTTCAGAGCTCATTTTTATGACACCTCATACCAGGGTCCTACTTAGGGTCATGATCATCATCATTTTAGCCAAAACATATCTACTATTGGTTACTTACACTTGGTTGTTTTAGTTTATTGAATTTTAATTTTTTGGATTTTATTCATTGGATTTTTATTTAATTGTTTTGAATTATTATTTATTGAATATTGGGATATTAATTTTTTGATGCATATAATGATTTTGTTTTATTTTTTAATTTATTGAATTTGGATTCTAAGCTAATTGTTTTATAAGGATGATTTCTAATATGGTTTTTTAAATGAAATAAATGAATTTTATTTATTTTTAGGCCTCCCCCAAGTGTCGCCAAAACGACCGTTCCTGTGCATCTCGCATCTATCGGATTCCAGTAGTCCTCACCATTAATTGGTCCGCCTTGTGGGAAGCCTTCCAACGCTGTGTCTTTCCATACACGGTTGCCACTCCAGAACTTTCTGCACCACATGCAAAAAGTTTTCCTTAGGATTACTTTTTTTTAATTTTTTAAGCTTTTGCTCGCAGCTTCGCCATCGTATTTAAAGTATAACCTATATCACTCAGGAATAAAGCAGCTTTCTATCAGTCAAAAAAATTAGCTATCGGACCTGTACTTTCAGAGATTACTCTTTATAATATTAGTGTAGATAGGCTCGCGTTTGTTCACCATCTTACCAGATGATGGTAAGCGATGATGTGGCCGACAATGGATCACGCTTGCTTAGAAGTAACCTATTCACTCTTGACTTAAAGACCCCTAGGTTGAAGCTATCAGGAAATACAGACTCCGGCAAGAAATTCTACTGTATGCACAATGAATGTATTTCCAAAACGCTTTGGGTGTGATGTCCACCATGTACCGGTGGCGCATCGCTGTAGTGGTCCGATGATAGAACGGACTCGGTGGAATAAAATTAAGCTACAATTAAAATAAAACCAAATATTATTCGAACTTACGATTTTTAGTGAGTCACTACAGTTTACTTAATACGACTCAATGAAATAAAGATATGGGAATACTTCTGAATTAATTATTAGCCATAAACTTGTAAAACCTTTCTATGATGCCGATGTTTGGTAGGTTTTCAGACTAGAGTTTTAGGTTGAAGCTATCAGGAAATACAGACTTCGGCAGGGAATTCTACTAATGCACAATGAATGTATTTCCAAAAGGCTTTGGGTGGGATGTCCACCATGTACCGGTGGCGCAACGCTGTAGTGGTCCGATGATGGAACGGACTCGGTGGAATAAAATTAAGGCTACAAATAAAACAAAAAAATAGATTATTCTAAGTGATTTTTAGTGAGTCACTACAGTTTACTCAATATGACTCAATGTAATAAAGACATGAGAATATTTCTGAATTGATTTTGAGCCGTAATCGTGTAAAATCTTACGGCGCCTCAAGGAGATGTCAGCAACCGTAGTGGCCCAGCAGGGTCGAAGCCTACTGGAGCCATGGGTGATGCGGAAGAGATCCCCGGGGCCCTGGAAAAATGGCAAAAAAAGGAACAGAAGCCAACTTTTGTTCCTTTTCCAAAAACCAATTTTTAGTCAGTAAAAGTCTGACACTATCCCTCGCTCCACCCAAGAGCGGGGGACGTCATTAGACGATTTTCCCAACCGAAAAAAAAAACGTGTAAAATCTTTCTTTGATGCCAATGTTTGGTAGATTTCCAGGCTAGAGTTTGACACATACTTAACCTAATCCAAATAGCTATTCTCCGTGATTTCTTTGGTTACTACTCCGGTTCTGAAGTTCGTATAATGATGTCATATAGTCTATACCTTCCTTGTTATATGGGCTATGAAACTCTAAGTTATATATAGCCCATAAAAAAAATCCAAGACCGTTATGTAAATACCTATGTTTCACAAATAATTCTGATTCCGAAACTTTTTTCACGCAAACATTTCTCTCAGATGGGAATCAAACTTTCCGACATAGCTACTAATCACTAACAAGCCAGTCTATAATAATGTTCATGTATCCGTAGACGAATCTGAAATTTCATATCTTAACATCCTGTCATCAACTACAAAACATCTGCCTACAAACTTCCAACTATCTTTCCCTCCATGACATGTTAACAAGATCCTTATTCAAGAACACACTGTCCATTCTTAAACATGTATCCCAACTTACCCAAGTTGATCCTGGGTAATCTAAGCTCCTCAGGGATCTATCTCTGAGCAATGATTAGGAAACTTTTCCTTGCTCTGACCTTCGGCGTAATTAATTGGATGGAGGCAGTTGTTTGACACCTGGTATTTTATTTCTAAGGGTAAATGACGTTTGTGTTTCAGGGAAAATTGGGGATGAGTGAAGTAGTTTGGTGAAGTGTATTTGAAGGGTGGGTTTGTACTTTGTGTTAAATAAACTTGATAAGTCTGTTTATAATCACATCATATGAATAGCTAATCTAGAAAATATGCTCCCCCATATAAATTATCAAATAAATCTAACGTATGTAAAAACGAAACAAAAAAAACAAAAAATTTGAGTTTGGGGTTTTTTTATTGGATGGGAAAATCATCTTATAAATATAAATCACGCTCTTCGGCGGAGTGGGAGATAGTGTCAGACTTTTACTGACTAAAAATCCACTCCAAAGAAGGAACTTTGCCTTCGTCCCAGAGCCCCGGGTTTCACTTTCACACTGCCTGTGGCCCCAGTAGGCTTCGACCCTGCTGGGCCCCTACGATTTGCTGACATCTCCCTGAGGCGAACGTGGAACAGTACGCGCTGTCGACGACTTGGGCTCGGTCCAGACGGTTACCGGATGGTCGGACTGCAAGCCACCCATTGCTAGCCGTCCGCAAGTCCGTGCCTGCGGTGGCCGGAAATCGGGATCGGAATCCCGGCGGCGGTTGGGGCATGAGGACCGTTGCCTCACGCGATCGGCCGCCTCCTTTGCTAGCATTACTGCTTCGCAGGAGCTTCCAAGGCCTGTATGAGATTGAAAAATACTTTGCGATCTATTCTCATAACTACCAAGTAAAGGTATGCAATAAAAAATGATTAATTGATGATGATTTTAAACATGATAGCTAGTCTTAAAGCTTTAAAGTGACATTTACTGGCGACATGGGCCAGTAAATGTCACTTTAAAGCTGGCCCGAAGAGGCCCAAGATGAAGATTATGTCACCCCAGCCCCCCTAGCCAAGTTACAACCGTTTCATGTAGAATTCCGTTCTCCAATCGGTAACGCCTCAGTGTCAGCAATTGTAGAAAACGATAAGTTGGTAGCCATCATGACGCGCTTGAGTCGGCCACTCGTTCTATAATGTCGTTCTACAATAACAAAGGCGTTGAACATTGTAGAAACGATAAAAATTCATTCTATTATTTTGAACGATGTGAACTTCGCTACGAATTTTCTATTCATTTGTTCTGATCACGTGAGTTAACGTTGAGATGATGTCATTCCCATACATTTGATAACTTTCAACTAAGGTTAGTGACTGCAGATTATCAACTTGGCTAGGAGTACAGCTCTTTTTCACGGAAAGAAGTCATACACGCTGACTATGCTAATGCTATTCTAACTAGCTATGAAGCTATCCTTCAGGATTGTTTGAAAGAGTAACCGTGGTCCTGGCATGCAAATAGCTACTAGAAGAACACGGGTATTAGCCAGCAAAAGGCTAATATAACCTTCTTTGTTTGATAATTTCTTAGCCTAAAAATTTACACCAAACATAAAAAAAAAAAAAATTACGTCGATTTAAATTGTGGATATTCACTTTCCAGCCCTCGAGCGCCGATTGTACATAAGTACGTCTGTACAACTTGAATGACTTTGAAAAACGCTTAATTGTCGTACTGTATACACGTTTGCACGAAATTTATTTGGCCGATAATTTAAGTTCCTTTTTTTTATTAATGATAGGCTCGCGTTTGACCACCATTTCACCTAATGTATATCTTTGTTTTCCTTGGAAAAATCCAGAAAAAGATTTTTATTTTTTTAATAAATTTTTTGATGATTTTTCATTAAAACGCGCAATGGCGCAAAAAAAAAATTGTTGCTATATTTGAATCTACTTCCATCACGAATACAATGCTGCCAATATTTCATTAAACATAAAAAAGAACCTTTCACGGTCACAATAAAAAAAAAAAACATTCGGAAAAAAAAAACGTACGAACATAAACTACGAAATAAAAATACAATATCGGAGTACGTTACAACGAAATTCAGTTTCGCCTGTATCGATGCCGTGTTTGTTAATCTACTAAGTGCAGATTATAAGGGAAGTTCGAGCGGTGGATCCGAACTAAAAATACATAGGGGTAGCTTCGAAAAAAGTTTGCTGAAGGAGAATACGATTTTGCTGATTGCAAATAACGATTTTCGTGTATAGGAAGCTGTGTTTTGATTGAGTTTTTCATGCGGTTAAGATCGTCCTTTTCGTGGTACGTTTTCATACAACGCTCTTACGTGATTCTGATGTTATTACACATCTTTCTCTAGAGATTTTGTATACAAAGCTATTTTGTGGATATTATCTAGGCTTCTATAAAAATCAAAGCATAAATTTGTGTAAAACTAATCTAGTCGAAATTTGTGTAAAACTAATCTAGACGGCGAGCAATGGGTAGCTCGACGTCCGGCCATCTGGTAATCATCCGGACCGAGTCCAAGTCGTCGACGGTGCGTACTGTTCCACTCACGCCTCTGGGAGATGTCGGTTTTGCTGACATCTGCGTCAGCAAAACCGTAGCGGCCCAACAGGGTCGAAGCCTACTGGGGCCATGGGTAAAGCAAAAAAGAAGCCCGGGGCCTTGGAACGAAGGCAAAGAAGGAACAGGAGTGGAGTTTTTAGATGATTTCCAACCTAATAAAAAAAAACTATGCATGTATGAGACAACACACATTGATGGTGATCGTGCACCTCCTTCAATGTGGTAACTTCAAAGACTTATTAGAATTACATCTCATTCTATATAGAAATTAGTATTCCTCCAGAATAAAAAAATACCTGTATAAAATTATATAAAAATAATTTAAATAAAAAAACTGGGCAAGTGCGAGTCGGACTCGCGCCCTGAGGGTTCCTTACAAACTTACATAAGTAAACATTTAAATTCGCGAATGGAGTCTTGAAGATTTTTCCGAATCGATTCGTTCGTCTGACAGACAAACAGTCCATAGCTAAGGCAAAATTGTTAGTTACAAGCTAATAAAAAATAAACAATGCTCAATTGAATATCATAAAAGAACAAAAACTGATTTAAGAAAACAGTTAAACTGTGCCAAAAATTCAACTAAAATGCGACTTTAAAAATAAATTCATATAATGTTTGACATCACAAAGCATTCCTAGATTTTATTCAGACCGTCTGAATTGACATTACGCTTATAAAATGAAAACTGTAATACAATGTTGCTTACTGAGCTAGAGTATTCAGACTTATTAATCAAGATAGTGACAATAGTTGAAGACATTTACAAATTGTAGACAAAATTCTGACGATTATCGATCCTGCAAGAATGCTAAGTAGGCGGCTAGACGTTCGACAGAAATGCTAGACGTCCGACAGAAACGCTAGACGTCCGACAAAAACGCCTTTTCTGAAACTGATATTTCTAGCTTATTCTGATTCTGATCAAGTGTATTAGTCATCACACTTGCTATAATTATTGTTTCTCGGCTATTTCTGATTATCACGTTAAAGAAAGAAAAAGGAATTTATATATAAAAACTAGTTTCTGTCAGCACGAACGTAGGTTTCTCCATACAAACTTATAACCCCCGTTTTACCCCTTTGGGGTTTTTTTTTTTTTTTATTGGGTGGGAAAATCATCCTAAAATCATCCTAATGACATCCCCGCTCTTGGGCGGAACGGGAGATAGTGTCAGACTCTTACTGACTAAAAACCCACTTAAAGTGGTGGAGTTTCATAAAATCCTTCCTTAGCGGATCACTTTGTAAGGAACCTACTTGCCAAATTTCAAGTTTGTAGGTGTTATAGTTTCTGAGATTTCGTGATTAATCAGTGAGTGGTATTTCGCTTTAATATATAGAGTGACTAGTAATTAATGACCGATACTTAAACGCGTGATTGTACCCATGAAAAGTGTTTAAAATTGCTGAGCTGTTGCAGTCGCACGCGCGATTTAAACAGCTGTTTTGTTATTGTGAAAAAACTAATTAGTATAAAAAAATGTTTCTTTGGCAAATTTATTTGTAATCATGAGTACAATCACGTGTTTAAGTATCAGTCACTAATTACCAGTCACCCTATACATAGAAGTTTTTTTTTGCGCAACACAAGGCTTAAGCGGGCGTTTGCCTCCTTCTTAACAGTAAAGCTAGCAAAAGAGGCGGCCACATTTGCAGCTGTCGTAGGCAGTGAGCTTGCAGACGGCGAGCAATGGTTAGCTCGCCGTCCAGACCGAGCTCGAGTCGTCGAAGGCACGTAGTGTTCCACGTGTGCCTCAAAAAGATGTCAGCAAACCGTAGGGGCCCAGTAGGGTCGAAGCCTACTGGGGCGAAAGGTCTGATTCTGAAAGGAAAACTCGGCCCTGGTACCGAAGGAACAGGAGTGGGTTTTTAGACAGTAAAAGTCTGACACTATCTCCCGCTCCGCCTAAGGGATGATGTCATAAGATGAATTTTCCACCAAAAAAAAACTCCCTTCCACGAATTGCGGGAGAAAACTACCAAAAAAAATTGTTCTTGCAGGTACCGATAAATATAACCACAAACTAAACTAATCTCACTATAATGTTATAAAATGAAAAGCATGAGTGTGTGTATGTTTGTTACTTCTTCACGCTCGAACAGCTGAACGGATATCGATGAAACTTGATATACGAATAGACTATGTCCTGGAATAACACATAGCATACTTTTTGTCCTGGGAGTAGTAGCTAATAATTATAAATTACACGAAATTTTAAGCCTATTTCGTCGAAAAATTGAATTCCAAATCACTCAAAAATTCGGTCAAAAATCGTTCGTCTACTGCAGCTAAACATTTGACTAAATATTACTGTTCTGAGTGATTTGAGTTAATTATTAATGTTGTTAGAACAGATTTAAGTGGTATGCTCCAGAGCTCATTTATTAAAAGCTGCAAATATGATGGATTTTTGGTTATAAATTAATATTGTAATAGAGTTTGAGCAGCCGTTTTACTTTGACGAACGTTGCTATGCCTTGGTTTCAATTGAGATAAGTAAGTGATTAGATTGGTAATAAATGTATCTATATTTATTGATTGATGTAGGTTCGTAATGGAGATCGATTTCAAGCGGATTAAATATTTTCATGAGAGTTTTTTTAGGGTTCTTTATCTCAGTCAGTAAAAACGGAACGCTTACAGGATCACTTTGTTGTCCGTACGTCCGTCTGTCTGTCTATCAAAACCCTTTTCGAAGTAGAGGTGCTTTAAATACAACGTCATATATACTTCGACTATCTATTCACATTTTTTTTTCTAAAAAATTCACCCCTTAAAGGGGATAAAACGGGGGTCCAAAGTTTGTATGGAGAAATCTATTTTCATGCCAGAATCTAGTTATTAAATAAACCAATCCAGAAAGCTACTATTAAGCTGACAGATTTTTTTTACATTTTCATCGAATATCATAAAAATGATTTAAGAAAACAGCTGAACTAAAATCTTCTGATTGTGCCAAAGATTTAACCACCCGGTATGACGACATTATTATATATACCTGTAAAATCATGAACAACATTCCTAGATTTTATTTAGACATTCTGAACTGAAACTTCGCTTATCAATTTATTCTTGGTCTATTTCAATTCATAGGTAAAACAATCTTCTTACGCATATAGGCCAAAGTATGTTAAAACTATATTGAAACCACGTTGAGGTTAAAACATAAGAGCCTTATATTACACCTCAATAAAAAGGCAGGTGAGGGAGGCTTAGGGAGGGTGTGAAAAAGGGTGAGAAGCCTTAACAAAATAACATCATTAAAGGAACTCTAGCACTTTTACGTAAGCTGGGGTAAGAACCCGTGACATTTCGCGCCCCTGTTGCCTCAAACAACGGTGCGTAACAAGACCTTGTTAAAAATATTTTGTCTTTCGTAATTTATTTGTTTTTTACTGGTAGATTTGTAAACATCTAGGTAGGTGTTTAGTCTAAACTCAATTAAAAGTAACTTTTAGGTACATCTAAGTCCACGCGCGCCTCAAGGAGATGTCAGCAACCGTAGAGGCCCAACAAGGTCGAAACCTACTGGGGTCATGGGTGATGAATGAAAGAATTAAAAGAAGGAACAGGAGTAGGTTTTAGTCAGTAAAAGTCTGACTCACCCCGCTCAAAGGCGGAAGACGTCATATGATGATTTCAAACCTAAAAAAAAGGTACATGACATTTATCGGCGGACAGAGACATCTTGCGTCCGGCCCTGGTTCAGGTCATGGAACGGAGTGAAAGAAAATGGGAGCATTACTCTTTCTGCGAAGTAGTAATGCGATCACAACTGTGACACAGCGACAAGCCTTGCGCCACGACCGCGACCGCGGCTGGAGATGGGGGATGCATCTTCAGCTGCGGTCTTATGACCATGAAAGCTAATTTCATGGTTATAAGTACTGCGATATTACAGAAAATACAAAACACAAAGAAACCAATAAATAACTTATTCCGAAAAAAAAAATTTGGTACCTTTAATATAAAGTTTATTTGAACTTATAATTCCAAGTCAATCCAAAGATATAACACTTCAAAACAACCCGTTTCAAAAAACGGCAGTTTCATACTTTAGCCCTTATTATTTCTAAGTAATAAATAAATAAGTATAAAGACACAGAATAAATGTTCGTACTTATCACACAAACATTTGTCCTGGGTGGGAATCGAACCCACGACCTCCGCCATAGCAGTCAGGGCCACTAACCACTAGACCGACAGGCCAGTTAAATTCATTGATATTTAACTTCGGCATAGCATAGAATAGTTGGCCTTATAATGTTCCCACTGTTGGGACTCAGGCCTCCTCTCTAGGAGAGGGAATAGGCCGTAATCCACCACGCGGGTCCAGTGCGGGTTGATGGATGTCACATGTCTTCGAATTTTTGGTTCTAGGACATGCCGGTTTCCTCACGATGTTTTCCTTCACCGTTTTGAGAGCAGTGGTGATGAAATAAATTACACAAAGTAATGCGCCTGGCTGGTTTTGAACCCGCGGCCTACAACTCTTAAGCCGGGGCCGTTACCACTCGGCCACCACTGCTCTTTAATTTCGGAAGTTGGCGTAATCTTTATACCTATTTTTTCGTTTCTTTTTTTTTGTGTCTTGTTAAATGTACAATAGTACTAAAATACAAAAAAAGAAAGAAAATAAGCAAACAAAATTTATACGAGTAAATTTCGAGTATATTAAGTTGTAGATACTTTGTAAATAAGCTCTACAAACTAAATATTTATTGAAAAAGTTTCCCATAAATTATTGCTCAATTTGCAGTGTTTTCGAGTTCGGGCTCAAGTAGGCTCATCTGTTTCTGTGATAGAATTAATATTACAGTTTGTTGAATATACTATGATCATGTTTGATTTATTTTTCAAGCAATAGCGACAAGAAACATGTAACCGAGATATTTGTAATACATTATTGAAAAAAGTGTTGTTTCTTGACGGTTTGAGGGAGGTGTAAGTGGAGTTTGTTGCACATTCTTCTCCATAGAAATCTACGCTTTAGAATGTGTAATTGGCATCATTTTTCTGATTAACTTCTTGACAATTCAAAAGTGCCTGTAGATGGTTTATCTATCTTTATATTTATAAATCAATAGATGTTCGTTAGTCTCACTAAAACTCGAAAACGGCTGGACCGATTTGGCTAATTTTTGTTGTGGAATATTTGAGATAGTCCAGGGAACATTTAAATAACTTATTTTATTATCTATTACTTAATTAACTTATTCACGTATTTGGTTCTTCTCAATTTTTTGTAAACTCGTTTGCCAGTTGGCAAAGGCCTCCTCCAACCTATTCCAATTTGATCTCTCTCATGCCACTCTACTCCATGTTATGCCTACTACTTGCCTGATATCATCGTCCCATCTTTTTTTGCTGTCTCCCTCTTTTCCTCTTATCTTCTCCTGGATACCATTGTGTAACTATTTTGCTCCACTTGTTCTTTCCTCTAATCATGTGTCTAGACCACTTCTATTTTTTTTTTTTGTTTTTAGTGTTACATCCTGTACCTTGGTCTTTTTCCTAATGTTAGTGTTTCTTAGTTCTATCCCTTCTCTTTATTCCTAACATGCTTCTCTTCATACGCAACTTATAACTGTAGTTATAATATTATCAGCTTATATCAAAACAGTACAAGGCAACCTCTCCTGTCTTACGCTGTTCCCAGTTGCCATAAATTGAACCAAAAAATCCTCAAAAATTTTAATGCAACTGTTAACCAAAATGTAATAAATGATATTTCCGAAAGCAGTGAGCCTTCTCCGCGGTTCCGACAAGTAGTCTTTAACATTTAACTGGTGTATGGAGACTTGGCGCGATTCCAGCCAAGTCCGACCAATCGCCGTTCACATCCTAACTTGCTTGAAAAACGCGTAAATCTTAAGTAATGGTGCTTAAGAAGTGCTGCAATAATATTGTGTGATGACAAAGTAGTTTTTTTGGGCGGTTTATTTGTAGGATTCTGTTTCTTCTTCCTGCCCTTGTCCCATGTTACTTGGGATTGGTGCGATATGTTTTTTAGGGTTCCGAAACTCAAAAAGGAAAAACGGATCCCTTACAGGATCATTTTGCTGTCTGTCGGTCTGTCTGTCTGCCTGCCTGTCAAGACCCTTTATCTCAGGAACGCGTAGAGGTATCGAGTTGAAATTAAAACCATATAGGTACTCAAGAAAGATATGGCCGTTTATGTTGCAAAAAATGTATATTGCGACACTCTCAAGGGAATCAGAATTCATAAGGTACTTCCCGTTGACTTAGAATCCTAAAATTTGGCATGAAGCAAAATCTCATAACACTAATATAGGGAAAAATTTGAAAACTGTAAATTTGAAATTAGGTCACAAAAAAAACTGTATGTGATTCTTGTAAAGCACAGGTATTCAGCGCACTCGGTTAGACTGGAAGCCTCAAGCTAGTAAAAGGCTAGAGAGATAATGATGTGTGTCCTAACGTGGGTACCTTTCTTCACGCCCTAGCCGCCGTAATTCCGACCCCGATTACCAGCCACGGTAGACGCGGGCTTGCGGACGTCGAGCAATAGGTAGCTCGCCCGTCCGGCTGTTCGGTTATTAACCGGACCGAACCCAGTCGTCAACAGCGCGTAGTGATCCACACGCTCCTCAAGGAGATGTCAGCAAACCGTAGGGGCGCAGCAGGGCCGATGCCCGCTAGCTGCGACCGCGGAGAATTTCTAAAAAGCAAACCCGTAGTCCTAGAACGCAAAGGATAATTGAAAGACACAGGTGTGGTTTTAGTCAGTAAAAGTCTGACACGTCCTCGCGCTCCACCCAGAGCGCGAGAAGTCATTTGGATGATTTCTCACCTTAAAAAAAAAACCGGGTACCTTCATAAGCTTAGAAAAACATTATAAGCAGCGGTTTATATTTTGTGTAATTATACAATAAGTAGAGCCTTACGATCAACCACCTACAATCAAGTCCAGTGCTGAAAAAACAATTTCTATATTAGCGAAAACGGAGTCCAAATAACTTTAAAATACACTACCCACAATTTCCATAGTAGAATTCAAGAAATACATAATAAATACGGAAGGAGACGAAGATACGTCTGAGGGATTCGCAGCAATTCCGCGAGTTACTGCACTAGTGGACGCTGACTGAGTAATTACAAGCCCGCTGCATATGCATGCGGCAGTGTATTACTGTTCTTATTTATCTACGAGAAGATCTATCTTGCTTTTTGTTTAAAACATTTTAATTTTATGAAAACATTAGGAGATCGGAGGCTTTTATTTTGGATGAAATAAAAATGGAGTATGTCGAAGTAAATATGACTCTACAGGAGCCTGATGTCTTTATTATAGCAACGAGCGACGATGCGTCTGACTATTTTTAGAGTTCCGTACCTCAAAAAGATAAAACGGAACCCTTATAGGATCACTTTGTTGTCCGTCCGTCTGTCTGTCTGTAAAGACCCTTTATCTCAAGAACGCGTAGAGGTATCGAGTTGAAATTAAAACCATATACTCAAGTAGGCAGATTCTTGAAGCTGGAAAAAAATAAAACTTGTAAGTTAACGAGAAAAAAAAGATACCGAAGTATCTTTTTATCTCATTATGAAGAGTTTTTGAAAAAAAAAAGATACTTCGGTTTAAGTGGCAAAAAAACGTACATTTCGACACTCTCGAGGAAATCAAAATTCATAGAGTACTTTCCGTTGACACAGAATCCAGAAATTTGGCATAAAGCAAGTTCTTATAGCACAAGTATAGGAATAAATTTGAAAACTGTAAATTTGTTGTTACGTCACAATTTTTTTTTGCAATTTGGAAAAATGGCTACAACCCGGGAATCTTTAAGTCACGAGAGAATAGGTTACTTCTAGGTAAGCGCACTCTATCGTCGACCGCGCAAATCTTCCGAGACTCCATTCCGGAATTGAACCATTTACATAGGTAAGTTTGTACGGCTACAAAATATTATTATTGAAAACTTGTCTCAAACAGCGGTGAGAGTAAAAAAATTATCCCAAAATTAAATATCCCCGTATAGAAAAGTCGTGTTCTATTCCAGGATATGGTTTACATGTGTAAAATTTCATCCAAATCCGCGCATCCGTTTGCGCCTGAAGGAGTAACATACATACATATACACCGTGTGTTTGACATCGACTCACAAACGAATACCACGGATCCAATAAATGATTCTGGACCCTCCAGTGCTAGAATTTTTCGTCGGTTATTTCCTAATTTAAAAAAATATAACATATTTACGTTTTTATAATTTAAACTATATAAAGTCGTTATTCTAAAATTATTTGTGAAAAAAATAATATTCAAATACCTAATTCCGGCCTGACAATTGCAGAATTAGGTATTTGCCTGTGCTTATTTTTGTACAATAATTTATATTAAACAATAAATCTCACTAAAAAGTTTTTTTTTTCCTGAACAAAAAGAAGAAGAAGAGTGGGGACCTGGTGGCAATATATATATATATGTCTTTTGAGCACACGTAACCTTATGGCGGTGACGTCACGTTACACTTTGTGGATCCTTTTAGATTTGAAAGGTTTCTAATTTGATTAATATTAAACGAATTTAAAAATTACATTATATTTGTGATTTTTGACAAAGTTATTTTGTGATAATAACAATAGTAAAAATTGGGCCAAGTTATACACTTAATTAAGTGATACACGCTATTAAAATACCTCCTGAACTAAAACACAACTATGTTTTTAGTATATTTAAATATTCTCTAAAAAAATTAATGGTAGTTGGTCCACAATGAAGCCAGGGCTTGCAGTTTATTGCACAAGGCTCTAAGGTGAGCTGTACGAACTTACACGAGCGATATTGTCTTTATCTAAATGCATTGTTTGTTACTTATGTGGAACTGTCTTTTCATTTTTAGGGTTCCGTGCCTCAAAAGGAAAAAACGGAACCCTTATAGGAGCACTTAGTTGTCCGTTCGTCTGTCTGTCTGTCTGTCAAGACTCTTTATCTCGAGAACATGTTGAGATATCGAGTTGAAATTAAAACCATATACTCAAGTCTGTGGATCTTTGAAGCTGTGAAAAAATTAAACTATTCGGTTAACGAAAAAAAAAGATACAGCCGTTTACGTTGCAATATCAAAATTCATAGGGACCTAGTTCCTTCCCGTTGACCTAGAATCCTGAAATTTGGCATGCAACAAGAACTCATAGCACAAGTATAGGTAAAAATATGAAAACTGTAAATTTGTAGTTACTTAAAAAAAAAAAAAAAAATTGTGATTCGGAAAAATCTTCGTGATTCAATTCGGGAATCGAACTGTTTTCGTAGGTAAGTTTGTACGGAACCCACAGTGCGCGAGCCCGACTCGCACTTGCCCACTTTTTTTCAAAACAGTCTTGACTTGTGTCTTAAGAATTGACATGATGATCTGAGTTTTATTGAATTTTGGTGACACTGACTTTAATTTAAGGCCACTTAGTTTTTGAAATTTATATTTATATTAGCGGTCCCAGCAGACATTGTCTTGCCTGAAAGCCGGCTTTAAGTCAGAAAAAATGATTGAAGATCGGGTTTTCAATAGTTCTCAGTCCATCCCGGGCCTCACTCAAATACACACACAAAAGTAAAAAAGTTCATCCAAATCGTTCAAGCCGTTTAGGAGGACATAGGTGACAAACGCGTACGGAAGAATTATTGAAGATTTATTTATGACTCATACTAGTTAAGGGACAAATATTTTTTTTTCTCTAAATCTTTGGTTTTATTTTTGATCACTAACCCGATCGATTAGTGTCAGTATTAAAAAAATCATTAAGTCATTTTGAGTTGCCTCTATGTGTCCATTAAATATTAATTGTCCAAATAAACCATAACTGGTAAAATTCAATACCATATTACAATAACTGCCCGAAAGTTTTTTTTTTTTTCTTAAAATAACGTTGGCCCACATAAGAAATTTCGCCTGTATCGTAGGTGCTTTCAAAAAAATGTATACAATTATAAAAAAAATTTATAGATGGGAAAATTTTCCAATGACATCCCCCGCTCTTGGGCGAAGCACGAGGGCGTATCAGACTTTTACTGAGTAAAAACCCGCTCCTGTTCCTTCTTTCCCTTCGGCCCAGGGCCGAGTGGTGACAGGCTTCGACCCTGCTGGGACCCTACGGTTTACTGACATTTCCTTGAGGCCAGCGTGGAACAGTCGAATTATTACATGGAAAAATTATCTGGGTTGCTCCTACTAATATTTGTTCTGTTCGAGAAACAAACTAGCAAAAACGCAGCGCAGCAGTCAATATCTGAACCACTGAGCTAACATACTGCAAATACTGATCATAATCTTCTTCCTGCCCTTGCTCCGTGTTACTTGAGGTCGGCGCAGCGTATTTCCATTCTATACAAGGCCAGAACGCAGCCATAGGAAACTGCTCGGGTATATTTTGTATTGCTATTTTTAAATCTGTTATTACAATGTATATACGAATTCTGCGTACTGGTCTTGTATAGTTTGTAATCAGTACGCGCGCGACCTGGTTTCAAACTATACTACAGTTCACTTACGCCTGACAAAAGCTGAGATATAATAAAATAAAATAATTTATTCATGTAATGGAATGATGTTCAAACATTATTAATGTAGAATTAGATAAACAATAATGGCCTTCAACTAAACCTAACCCAAATGATTCACTAACATTAGAAGGGGATCTTCTAACCTAACCTAACCAAACCCACATGATCATTTCGTTCGCTCGCCATGGTTTTCTTATAGTCACTATTCTAACCTGACCTAGTCCAGGCGCGATTATTCCGATCTACGCACGATTAGTCCATATTCGTACTGCCACTGTATATTATGGAATAAGGTCAGGTAGTTAGGTCACTACGAAGTATACGCGAGTATTTGCGTACAACTCTTGTATCGATTGGAAGAACTTGATTAAAAATTGATTTCCAATCTATACGCGACTAGTTTTACACCCTTGCGTTCTGGCCTTGTACAGAATGGAAATACGCGTCGGCGCAACATGTTCTTTTCTTCTATACTGTCCTGTTAACCATCATGCTATCACTAACTCTCTTTTCTTTCATGTCACTTCTCACACTGCAATTATATTGATATATTAACATATTTTCCAATCATTTCAAAATTAAACACATCATACGACTATTAAGATGAATATCGTATCAAAAGACATTAGGCACGTACTATGGCAGTTTAAGCTAGCTTTTCATTTGTTCTCAAAGCTTTTAAAATGCCGAGTCTGCTTATACTGGATAAGTTAGCTGTGTTTGACGTCGTATATCCGTACTTGTAAGATGCAGGTCATGTCGATAGCATTCAACATTCAGTTCAGACATCTCAGTGAATTTTATGATCTGACAGTCTGCACGTTATTTTTAACGTGAAGGTTAGTCCATGAAATTATTTTAGAGAGTTTTTATTGACAAACTAGTTACTGCCAATGTCTTCAGCCATTTGTTTGCCATTTATTTTGAAATTATAATGAATTTAGTTCTGACAATTGAAATAATGTATTTTGACATTTAATGAATTTAATTTCTTCATTAATGTCTTCCATCTACTGTTTTTTTTTAAGTTTTGGCAAATGTTTATCCTGTCCCGCATTAGATTTGAGGTGTAAAATAAAGTTTTGTTTTATCTATATGTCGCGTTCAGTTAGTATCTATTCTCCTAATTGCCGGAAGTTTAAAAAGCAATTTGCCAAATAGTCGCGTGAATATATTTTGTTAATTGTAAAGAATTTATTTTGGCATTTATAGTGAATTTATTTTGAAATTTATAATGAATTTAGTTCTGACAGTTGAAAGAATGTATTTTGACATTTAATGAATTTATAATATTTACTATTTTTATCTACTATGTTAGTAACATTTGTATTTTATTTAATTTGAGTTGCATATCCGATTTTTTTTTCTAATTATAGTTTTGTTCTCTTAAAATTGTACTTCTACCTACTTACCTTTATAAAATTGCTGTGAGTCAGTACAGGGTCCATGTGCACTTGTTTAACTATTAAGAGAAAAGTAATATCAGTTTTATAAATTTGAAATTATAAATTTTTATTATTTTATTATTTATATTAGATGAAGTAAAGAGATTGTAAACTAAGCTCGATGTTGGTAGACGAGTAAAAAAGGACCCTCTTAAGGTTCAAACAAACGAAAAAACCCACACTGGGAAAATGTGCTTGATGCAATGACTAGAAAACATAGAGGCTATATGATATCAAAATCTTAACTCATCATCATCATCATTTCAGCCGATAGACACTGGTGGATATAGGCCTCCTCCAAATATCACCACAGTGAACGGTCCTGTGCATCTCGCATCCATACGAAAACGCAGCGTTGGAAGGCATCCCACAAGGTGGACCGATGACCTAGTGAGGGTCGCGGAAATCCGAATAACTCTTGTAATTGATTATCAATTGATTTATAAGTGACTGTAAGGTGTCCGTTGATTTGATCATAGTTTGATAAAATTTCCCAGTTCTTGCGTCAACCAATAAATTTTTATACAGAATTTTATTTACACAGACCTAGCAACTCTAGTTGAACTAAATCTACATTATACAGATAACTCAATTTGAAATTTTGAATTAATCGCAGCATCATTCCGCGTCCTCCACAGGGGGAGGCAAAACCATGAAGGGAGAGGGGAGGGGGGGAGCTCTAAATTAAATTTTGACACAGACTGAACGTGGGACCACTTAATTGCAATTTGCTTGACTTATTAGATGCTGAGATGGTGTAACTCAATTGTGATTCTGTAAGATTTAAGTTGGTTACTTTAAGTGGGATATTAAATCTGAAATTAAGTACCTATTCGTATGCATTCCACTTCCTTTTTTTGACAAATCGTTTACTATTCGGGCAGCTCGTCTGTGCATTTAATTTTTTTCATTCATTGTCCAAAGACATAAGGCGTGCTCACACTACCGACCTTTAATAATAATAATAATAATAATAATAATAATAATACCAACAAAACGGACAAGAAAAAAAAAATACACAAATAGTGTATAATTGCTGATTGCAGACCAATTCGGCTAATATAGAAACAATAACTATTCAAACTTGACAATTGACTTGGAGCATGAAACGACAAAAATGCTGACTAGAAGCCGAGCACAACTACTTAAAACACAGCTAACATCTTCGGGTTCGTCGCTCAGCTCCGCCTCGCAGCCGCCGGGACCTGCGCTAGCCGTAAGTTCAGTGATTCCGGTTGCTGCAGTTGCGTCGAGCTCGAGCGACGAATACTTCTCGCCGCCGACGACACCACCACCTGCGCGTCGACGGGGAAGAGGCCGACCTCCGGCCAGCTTGGAACCTCGAGGCCCACCGGTCTCTGATAGGGTTCCCGCTACCGGTGGAAGTGTGCAGCGCATGCGTTGGACACAATCAATTAATGAAAATGTCATGCGCGCATACTTTGGGGCTACAGAGGGAGGAAACAACCTGACTGCGTACCGTGTTCGGATGCTCTCTTTGTTTCAGGTGCTTGAGCCAGCCGTCAACGTTTCGGCCCAACGACTGTCGGATCAGGTGCGGGTCATCCAGCGTAATCATATGTTGGACGATACTGTACTTGATCGCCTCCGAACGGAAATGGGTAGCCATGCCATTACCTCTTCGTCGCAGGCGGTGGTAAACTCACAGCTATCATCGTCCAACCATCTTTCAAACCACGCTGGTGAAGAGATTACTGACATGGTTACACAGGTAAGTACCCAGTGCAACAACGAATTGAGGAGTGCTTTGGAGTGTGCTATTCGGGAGTATCGCAACATGCCGCTCGAACTTAGGCCGCGTTTACCCCGTTTGCCCATGCATAATAAGAATAAGGCGCTGGTGGCTGCTCTGGATTTGCAGTTGTCAAACTATTTTGACAACTGTGAAGATCTCACTGATACACACTCGATAATGTACTGCGCGGCTGTAGCGGCATGTCGTGTAGCTCACGTCAAGTTTCCAAACTGTGACGTAGCTACACGATCAAAACCAGCCGTGCCGGCTTGGCAGTGCAGGATCGAGCGTCGTATTGGTGAGGCCAGAGCACTCATCGGCAAACTCATCTGCTTCAGGGAGGGCAACACTCGCCCAAGAGTGATGCGCTTTGTGAGGCGGGCGTTTTCGGGGACTGACATCAGCTCCCGAGACTATATGTCCCGTGTCACAGAGCGCATCGACTTCCTGAAGCAGAAGGTGTATGCATGGGCAAACCGTATCCGCAGGTATAAGCGGCGGGTGGAGCGATACACCCAGAATCGCACATTCCGGAGTAATGAAAGGTGGGTTTATAGGGATTGGGAGCGACCGGACCAAGGTGTGACTGACGCGCGCCTCCCGGATGATGACGCCATGAGTTCATTCTGGCGCAGCATCTGGTCGGAGCCTGTCAGTCACACCGAGGGTGACTGGACTCGGGAGGTCGAGCGTGCGTGTGATCCAATACCACAAATGGGGGCAATTAACATTAGCCCCCATGATGTAGCTCGTGCAGTCCGTCCGTTGCCAAACTGGAAATCTCCAGGGCCGGATGGGCTGCACAATTTCTGGATTAAGTGGCTTACAAGATCACACGCTCGCTTGGCATATCAGTTTCAGTCTGCCTTAGAGTCAGGGTCGCTGCCCCAGTTCCTAACAACAGGAATAACCCACCTGCTCCATAAGTCAGGCAGTACTGCGGAACCTAAAAATTATAGACCAATTACGTGTTTGCCGACGGTCTATAAAGTTCTTACATCCATACTGAGAAGCAAAATTAATAGTCATATTGACAAAAATTTTATCATGTCACCTTCTCAGAATGGATGTAGGAACGGGTCCCGTGGTACTAAGGAGCTGCTCCTCATTGATATGACCATCAGCCAACAGGTTCGACGTTCCCGAAAGGATCTGTCGACATGTTGGATAGACTATAAGAAGGCCTATGACTCTGTTCCTCATACATGGCTCATGAGGGTGCTGGAATTGTATAAAATTGATGCAACACTACGCACCTTCCTGATGTCGTGTATGAGGCAATGGAGTACGGTCCTCCACTATCCAGGATGTCGACGTATCCAGAGGAATACCGAACCTGTAAAGATCAAGCGAGGTATATTCCAGGGTGATAGTTTGAGTCCGCTTTGGTTTTGCCTAGCCTTGAATCCTCTAAGCACACTGCTGGAGAATTTAGGTCTAGGCTATCGATTGAAGAGAGGTGGTCAGGTAATATCTCACCTACTTTACATGGATGATCTGAAACTTTTTGCCCCCAACAATCTGCAACTGATGGAGCTACTGAAGGTAACTGAAACCTTCAGTAGTGCCATCAGGATGGAGTTTGGTGTGGACAAATGTGCGGTCATGCATGTAAAGCGAGGGGAGGTGGTGGAATCAGTGGGTACTCAACTCACAGATTCCATAATCCTGAGATCCCTCTCTACAACCGAAACCTATAAGTATTTGGGTATGTCGGAAGCTCTAGGCATCAATATCACGGACATGAAGCAGTTGTTGAAGGAGCGTTTCTTAGGACGCCTGAAGAAGGTATTCAGTAGCCTTCTTTCAGGTGGAAACAAGGTGCGCGCCTTCAACGGTTGGGTCATGCCGGTATTGATGTACTCTTTCGGCGTACTCAAATGGACTCAAACGGAACTTGACGCCCTGGATAGGCGGGTCCGTACACTGCTGACTGCATACCGAATGCACCACCCACGATCGTCGGTGATGAGACTGTATATCCCGCGGAAGTGTGGGGGTCGAGGTTTCTTAAATGCTAAGACCCTACACAACCGCGAGGTATGCAGTCTCAGGGAATATTTTCTAGCTGCCGACGTGGGTATGCATCAAGATGTAGTGGCAGTGGACAAGGGACTCACCCCGCTCTCCCTGGCTAACGAGAACTGGCGCAAACCGGTAGTGCTTGACACTAACGATCGCAGGGCAGTATGGCAGAGCAAGGAACTTCACGGACGCTTTTTCCGGGCCCTTCACGGGCCCGATGTAGACCAATTGGCGTCCGTAGCCTGGCTGCGTTTCGGTGACCTCTTTGGGGAAACCGAAGGTTTTGTCTGTGCAATTATGGACGAAGTTATCATGACGAATAACTACCGGAGATTTATTGTGAAGGACGGCACGGTTGACATCTGTCGGGCATGTCACCGTCCGGGAGAATCAATTCGTCACATAATCTCTGGTTGTTCTCGTCTAGCTAACGGAGAGTACTTGCATAGGCACAACCTAGTAGCCAGAATTATCCATCAGCAACTTGCTCTGAAATACTCTCTTGTGGAATCGGAAGTGCCTTACTACAGGTATGAGCCCGACCCAGTTCTTGATAATGGTCATATCACTTTGTACTGGGATAGGTCCATCATCACTGACAGAACTATTGTAGCCAATAAGCCTGATATAGTGGTGGTGGACCGAAACGAGAGGCGTGCAATGATCGTTGACATTTCCGTTCCACATGACGAGAACCTCGTGAAAGCCGAGAAAGATAAACAAATTAAGTATATTGACTTGGCTCGCGAGGTTGTCGACATGTGGGATGTGGACTCAGCGATCATTGTACCGATAGTCGTGTCGGGCAATGGCTTAATAGCCAAGAGCCTCGATCAACACCTTAGGAGGCTCGCGTTAGGCGGCTGGATCAAGGGCTTGATTCAGAAAGCGGTACTCTTGGACACGGCTCGTATTGTTAGGAGGTTCCTTTCTCTGGAGCCCTGACCGCCGGTAGCTTGGACCCTGTTCCCGATACCGGTGGGGTACTATTTTTTATATTTTTAAATGTTTTTTTTTTGTATCATTTTTGTTTAAGAAAAATATTTAAAAATGTAATTAATATGTTTACAGTGAATAAAGGAGAATAATAATAATAAATTCTTTATTTGTGTAATGACACACAAACACAAACATGGTATTAAATGGTGTTACATAGAATTGAAATGGTACAAACATGTTTAGCTATTTTATGATATAGCATGCAAAATTTTAAAGTTTTATGAAAGTGTCTAGGTACATAGTTACAAGCAAAATGTTGGGAGGCAATGAATCAAAATTTCTTATCCATAATTTTTTTTAAATTGTAAAAACTACATTCATTTAAAAAAAAGGTGAAGGATTACCTTTTATTAAGATATTTCTTTGCTGACCTCTCTCAATTTTACATTTAATATTTATTATTATATTATTTTGAGTCGTTTATCTGTATTTTTATTATTACGTCTAATTAATATTGTTTATGATTTTTGTACACTGACCGCTTCACATCTATTCCTTTCGTTTAGTCCACCCTAAGGTTGTCTGTAAGAAATTCCCTTGTACGTAAGACCGCCCATTTTACACTTAGTTTTGGCAAATGTTTATCCTGTCTCGCATTACATCTGAGGTATACAATAAAGTATATAATAAACTAGCTTTTGCCCGTGGTTTCGCCCGCATATATAAAATAGCCTATGTCACTCAGGATTAAAGCAGCTTTCTTATCTTTCAGAGATTATCTCCAACAAATAAAAAAACATAAAAACGAAAAACCAAACATTACCTCTTTATAATATTAGAGTAGATAAATATCGTTTGTTTTATCTATAGATCACGTCCAATTAGTATCTTTTCTCCTAATTGCCTGAAATTTAAAGACCAGTTTGGCAAATAGGCCTATAATAGAGTATAAAGGGAATAATGATCCCAATTTTGTTGACACTGATTGTATTAAACTTATGTGTTAAAGGTAGGTATGCGAAACAGGATGTAAAGACCTCCATTGAAAAGGGAGTACCCACCGACCAGACGGGTATCGTGTTTGGTCTGGGCAACGGCCCGATTGTTGTTTTCGGATTGTTGCATATCGTCGCGATACATAAGAAAAAAAATACATTTACGCATAGGTATAATAAACTAGTGCGCCTTACCATCAACAATTGCATCAGTTCTTTTTGGAAATAGTAGTGGGCGGAAGAGATAGCGGGCGAAGGGGTAAGAACGCAACGCAAGCCGCGTGCACTCACCACACACGCCGCAGGGCAGCAAAACGCGACGCTCACGCAGCGTGTTAGCGAACGCGGCGCACGTTACCCGCGCTTTTCACACACCTGAGGAACGCGCAGGCCTAATGTGGGGTCAGCATAAGTAGAGTTTCCGATGGTAGAAAGGTGATGGCGGAATCAAATCGTGCAATTCCTGCGCACACTCTTAAAAAAATCTAGGTAAGCGCGTTCCATCGTCGACCGCATCGTCGCTTTCCATCAGGTGAGATGGCGGTCAAGCGCGAACCTGTCGAAAATAAAAAAAAACATCCATTTTTTATTTACTTATACGCACAAAAAGAAAATTTGCAATTTTTTCACGTTCAACCTTTTGGATGTATTGCGACGATTTGTTCAAACCGCATGGAGTGCTTTGATACCTTGATGTAGGTTTTACGTGACGTCAAGTCTTTAGTTCGTATTCGGCGATACAGATGGCGCTAAAATGTTATTATCTTTAAACATGTTGCTAAGCTTAGGTATATTTATTTTCCCTGACTCGTTTTTGTTTCATTTGATGGGTCAATAAACGAATCTTCGCAGATTCGTAGAAGATGCGTCGTTTGCTAATATCACTAGGCACTAGCTTCTACTAGTGGCGACGTTCACGTGAAAATAGGTTTCTCTTTACAAACTTTGTACCCCTGGAGGTGAATATTGGAATTTGTTATTTTTGTTCTTTATAATCATTATAAAAGAAACCTCTGTGAAAAATTTCAGCGTTCTGTCAAGTCCATGGGTCAGGACGTCGCCGAAGACATCAGAATTTTCATATATATAACAATAATAATCTTTATTGTCGCAAGGTCACAGTTCACAAGCTGACTTATAATCAAACACGAGTAAATAAATAATTAATTATCATGCCTCCTTGATTCAAAGTTTCCTGCAAATGTTAGATCCGTCTAGTAAATGAACGGATAGTCCGTGAGAAAATGAAAGGTGGTTGAAAGCGATATGCCAGCATTCAAGCTAAAGGGTAGGAAATAGGAATTCAAGATGCCATTATCGTTTCTTTCGTACTTCCAATACAACATACTAAGGGTATATTAAGACATAAGATAAAAAAATTATGTTCATTCATTCTCTAATAGACAATTCACAGCTTTTAGGTTGTGAGTTATAGCGCGTACATCAAAGGACTGGAACAATTTGCCTGCTGCGGTCTTCCCGTCCAACTATAATCTAGGTGTCTTCAAGGCTAGAGTGAATAGGCTCTTAATAAACTAGTGCGCCTGACCATCAATGATTGCATCTCCACTTACCATCAGGTGGGATCGCAGTCAAGCACTGGTTTATATCAATTAAAAAAAAAAAAAATGTCTCATAGATTGTAGCAACATGAAATTTTGCTCTTTGTTTTGGTGTGTGATCATCAATTGACTGAGACCGTTCAGAGTTCAGAGAGGGAGAGTCAAAGTTTTACTGACTAGAACCCACCCGTGTTCATTCCATTATCCTTCCCTTTCTAGGGCCCATGGGTTGTGTGAAAGAGAACCCCGGGACCCTGGAACGAAGGCAAAGAAGGTAAAGGATTGGATTTTTTTTCACGCCTTCTCGCACCGCCCAAGAGATTTTCTCAACTACAAAAAAAAAGGTCACAGTGCTGGCGGCTAGCCAAATCTTACCACACGCTCTGCGTTTCAGCGGATCAGAAAGATTATGTCTAATAGTATCTATTATATTTTTGTTATTTTAACGCTCTTTGAGTTTATGATCTCCTGGTACTTTTGATTGTTTTCTTCATTCATCTGATGGGACTTTTAAACCTATGTATGTATACTACTTATTGACGGCACGGTTAGCGCAATGGTTGAGCGATTGGCTGCTGCGCTGTGGGTCGTGGGTTCGATTCCCGCACGGAACAAATATTTTTACGGCCTACAGATAAGTGTTCCGGGTCTGAGTGTCTTGTATATGCGAGTTTAAATGTTTGTGTACGCATCCACGATACATGAGTCATTCCTAGTGGTGCAATAAAAAAATGAACGGATATTATAGACCTTTCCGGTGAGCCACGAAAGTATTCTAGATGCAGTAAAAAGATAAGACCTATTGATTTAGCGACCCTTGATGGAGGCCTATGTCCAGCAGTGGGCATCTAAGCTTGATATTATGATGATGACTAAAATAAACTACACGTTGGTGGCGTATGTCCAGCTGGCAAGTTTTCAACTGTAACTCTCTTTACTCTAACTTCGCGTCAAAGAAGAACTCTTAGGAAGTCTTCAAGAAGAAATTTAGAGAGGACTTCCTTTCACAATAGACATTATTTGGTATTATTAGTGTGTATTGGTATTTATGAGTAGGTACGTATAATATACTAGCTTCTGCTAGCGGCTTTGCCTGCATAAAAGTAGAAAATACATAGCCTGTGTCACTTAGTGATAAATTAGCATTGTAATGGTGAATGAATTTTTAAATTTAGTCGTAGTAGTTTTTGAAGACGAATTTCGCACTGAGGGTACAGCTGTTGGAGTCGCACTGAAACATCAATTTCAAGGCGTTCGTGGTGCGGGTCCCGAACACTTTTCTGCCCCTCATGCTGAAGGAAGACTTTTGGCCGCAAGGCGCGGTGTTCCTTCGTTTCTGCGGGCAGCATGAAGGGAACATAGTGCAATGTGAAGTGTTACTAACATAGTCCTAAGTCTTATTTACTTACGATAAATTGTATTTACTCTTTATACGTTAGTAGGTTATAATAAATGATTTATTATTATTTTTACAAACAAATATGTTTAGGCTCAGATATTATATTAAATTAAAGGCAAGTGGACTGTACTGAGGTTTATTCTAATCTTAGCAAAAGTAGATTATAGTTCAAAAGTACGTCTACGCGCGGTCGTGTTGGACGATGCAATGCCCGATGTCCTGCGTGCTAGGACCCCGCGCCGCCGCCGCCGCGCCGCGCCGTGCTTCTTCATCGCAGTGTGTGTGAACAAAATATACATTTTTTTCTCTTCGTTATATCACAAGTATACATTAGACTTATTTATTAAGTAAGTTTATATTTATTATACACAATACAAAGTTTATTTTAATATTCATTAACATATTCTATTCACAAACATAATACGGTATCAACCATTCCTTCTCAAATTAAACCACTCAATCTCCTCTCGAATCAAAATAATAAAAGTGTAACATCAGCGCTAAAAATTCATTGAAAGACACGTCTAGTCTAGACTTTGAAATCGTCTAGACAAGCATGTTTGTTGTACCTAATTTAAAATGTATTTTATGCATGTCTAAATCTTAGTAGCTTCGTTTGTCTTGGTTGCAATGTGTACATTTAGTTGGACGTCGGCCAAGTTGTCTCGAGTGGTCAAGGTATTAGCCGATACTGCGTTTTGGGGTATAACAGTGTTGAGAAGGCGTAAAATTGGGTGTGCAGCTGGTAATGAAGTAATATCGCGATAGTGTAAGCTGATTAAGTGTTTCCTTGAAAGTATCTAATAAGATTATTATGTAACTGGTGTGTCTAAGTTTCTGTAAGTACTGTTCACAAAGGGGAATGAAACTTTTGCCATACATAGCTGGCATGTTTGTTTTTCTTTTCGCCAATAGTGAAACCTAGGCCATATCTTAAGGGACTGTATGAGAAATCAATAATAGAATTATGTCTACCAACCGTAACCGAACGAAGTTAGAGACTATTTAGTAGATCGCAATTGTTTTTTATCATGCGTTATTTTTTTTTTTTTAATAAAAATTATCCGTGTCTGATATTCTAAGTTTCCTATTGTTAAATATACTACACGGTTTCTCTATTGAGTTATTCTGCATCCCTCGCTTCCAAATTTATCTCCGGGTGTGGTAGGGGGCGTCTAGTGTTGCAAAGAACTCGAGTTTCTTCAAGTCGTCTTAATTATAATATATGGAAAATAGGTAACGCCTGACAAAAAAGTACAGGCAATGCTTCTATAGGTATCTTTGTTCAGTTACGGTTTAAAGTTCTGGTTCTTTTTGCTATTGATTCCTCGTAATGTCCTCTAACTTAAAACCCAGGTTTCATTTCTGGCGAAAAGAAAAAGTAAATTAAATTAAAAGTAAAGAAAACACATTTTTTTTAGCACTCAGGTACACACAATGAGATAACAATTATAATATAGAAACTTTAATACTTTAACAAAAAATACATTAACATAGTGTGTCTCACGGCTGCGACAAATAGGTTCAGCTCAGCATAATGCCAGGCCACTACGTAGCAGTTGCCTGTCGCTGGTTTTCAAATGAACCTTATTATGAGTCTACGGATGTTAATCAGTTTGTTAGGTGTGAGGAAAATAAATACATGTATATATTATTATATGTAGCTATAAATTAGTGTGTAGTAAATGAAGAATAATAGATAGGTATTTAGTGATGACATACATATGTGAAACAGGAAAAACACATACTTAGAATAAAAAAAGTCATCATCAAAACTATACGTAAATTCGATCGAGAAAATGAACCAAGTTAGTTGGGAAATGCTAGAAAAATTAATTGATTGCAGTATGAGTCAGGAAAATCTTAAAAAAAAAATTGCTTTCCAAACAAAACACCAATATCAAAAAAAGACGACATCTATACAAAATACAAAGAATAGATATCAAAAAAACATCTCCTTTAAGTCGTCACAAAAACATGCACTTACGGCCAGAAAAACAGAACCAGCAAAAAACAAAGATTCTTAATAACACTTCCCTAATATAGGTTCCCTTGAGAAAACAGTGGCGGCCGAGTTATTTATTCTGCTTTGAAGGAAACACTTGGTGCTTGCCAGATCTAAGCAAATATTTCCTTCATTGTAAGGACACCTTCAGACGGTCGACGTGAGTGGTGGTGAAACGCTTCGTGTGTCTCTGTAGGTACACTTTCTGTTGACTTGGCAGTGTTTGTGTCTTGTGTTCTTCAGGAAATTATTACTGTTTTGTTTGATGGTAAATAATATAATATAGTTCTTTCTGAACTTTTCAGAGTCTTATTTTTACTCACCGTACTGGCATGTAAGTAGCTTATGGCGTGAGGAAAAAAATAGTTAAAGCTAAAATGGTCGGATGTAATTAGTACCATCATGAGTAGAACAAATTTTACCCGAGGTTAAATATTTGTTTACTCTGATAGACATAATATTGTTGTGTTTTATGTCTATATTCATGAAAATACACTTAATTTAAAATCACATTCTTGTCTTCTGTAATTAGAAAAACCGACCAAGTGCGAACGGGACTTGACCATGAAGGATTCCGTACCGTCCGTAGCAAAAAACGAGCAAGAGTAGGTTTTTTGCATTCAGCCTCCTTAAATATTTATTTTATTTGGTTTTTTAGTATTTGTTATTATAGCGGCAATAGAAATACATCATCTGTGAAAATTTCAACTATCTAACTATCACGGTTCATGAGATACAGCATGGCGACAGACGAACGGATAGCGCAGTCTTAGGAATAGAGTCTCGTTTTACCCTTTGGATTCGGAACCCTAAAAGAAACCCATTTTACCCGAGGTTAATAAAATTGTTTGTTTACCTTGATAGATATATTATTGTCTATTTGACTCATGCCTGCAATTACAAAAATACTGTCATTGAAAAAAATAGTTGCAGATATCTTCTGCATTATTATTTATAAAATTGCAGTAAATCATCAGGTGAGATGGCGGTCAAGCGCGAACCGATTGAGAATAAAAAAAAAAAAAAAAAAAAAATACTTACCCCAATTTACGTCCAGTTTCGTGTGAGCGGTTCCCTACTCAAATATTTCCCCCATTGATTCGCTCGTTGCTGGACATTTTCCAAGGCGGAAGTGGAATGGATTCTTGCATTGTATTGGTTCCTTTCTAAAATGTCGCCACTTGTTTTAAAAAGTCACCCTTTTGCGAGAGCATTGACCGGGAATATTGAATGAGGATGTGGCTCATTTTTTATGCACTGAAGTGTTTTATGTACTGAGATTTGAGAGGTTCGAGATTTTTTTTATTCATTATTAATTTCCGTGGAAAATAAGAACTACTACGTATGTTGTGTGTAGTACTAATATGATTTTTTTTAATCAAATCTTTTCTAAGTTTATCTAAGATATTACTGACAATCCGTGCCTCGGAAAGCACGTAAAGCCATTGGTCCTGATTGTCATTCATAGATGTTTGACAGTCCTTACTGATAGTCAGACGCCAGAATGTTTGACCAATCTATCCAAGGAGCATCGTACTGTTCTCCAGTTACTGGGCTGAGGAGTTCTGATAAATAGTCGCTTCATGTAAAACACGGGTATCAGGGTTTTCCTCACTGTGTTAGTAATAAATATTGGGGTACTATGTAACATTTATCAAAAGCACAAGTACTTGCGTATCTAGCACTCTTTTAGGACAAACCTTCTCTCTATCTTCTCCTCAACATCATCATCACTATCATCATATCAGCCGAAAGACGTCCACTGTTGGACATAGGCCTCCCCCAAGCGTCTCCACAACGACCGATCCTGTGCGTCTCGCATCCACCGCAATCCTGCGACTCTCACCAGGTCGTCCGTCCACCTTGTGGGAGGGCTCCAAACGCTGCGTATTCCGGTGCGCGGTCGCCTCTCTAGAACCTTTCGGCCCCATCGACCATCCGTTCTATGACCAATGTGCCCTGCTCACTGCCACTTCAGTTTGGCGATTCTTCAGGCTATGTCGGCTACCTTGTTTCTTCTGCGGATATCTTCATTCCTTATACAAGGAAACTCCGAGCATATCCCTTTCCATTGCCCTTTGGGTTACTGTAAGCCTTCTGATGAGGCCCATTGTAAGCGACCATATTTCAGTGGATATATATTTTGTCATCACTGGCAATACGCACTGGTCATAGACTTTCTTCTTGAGACGCTGTATTATGTTGGATGAAAAGATACCGCGCAGCTTCCTGAACACTCCCCAGCCGAGTCGGATTCGACGATTGACCTCTTTCTCAAATTAGACCTATCCAACTGGATTATCTGTGCTATCTTTTCCTAAACTTAATCTATTATTTGGGATTGACTCTCATCGTGATTCTTCGGTAGATGCGGCTCTACTATATCGTAGAGACATCCAAATTTTGTACCTCCTTATACACCTTACTAAGTTAAAAGAAAAAAGAATAAAAGACAGACTTATTATTTGCGAAGGGATTGCATTTTCATGACTTTGATATTACAGAAAAAGATGACTTCGAAATATGAATTTATTTCTTCCACGTAAACCTTCCAATATTTTACCATCTCTCTAACTAATTTCTTCTTCTTTTCCAGCGTGGACTTCAGGAACGGCCCTCCTGTCCACTGGGCTGTAGCCGGAGAGTTCGGCGCACGCACCCACTTCGTGCTCAACGAGTCTGATCCATCATCAGCTCATCTAGTGGTGGAGAAAGTGGCCCGCCAGGATGAGGGGGTTTACAGGTGCAGGATAGACTACGTTGATGCACCAACGAGGAATTATAGGGTTAATCTGACCGTCATAGGTATGTACATACATATACATCCCTATTTTTAATTAGTAGTAGTATAAAAAAAAATGGGGCTCTATCCGTACCCGTTACTGATCATATTTTTGTAGGCAAAAGTAAAAAAAAACGAAATCCCAAAATTTTCCATGAAAATTTGTCATAATTGGTAAATTCATAATAAAATCAATCATTCATCACAATTGCTACTAGAAACTACTACGCGCAGTATTTTTCTATTTTGATCGTCATTTATTCATTTATAACCAATAATAGCCTGTAAAATATTTCCATAAATTAAGTAACATTTTAGGATATAAACAAAAACTAATAACTTTGCTGTTTATGAATATTATTTATTGAGACTTTACTTAAATAATAACAAGACCTTTTATAATAAACCCTTTAAATATTAGTTCTAATTAAAAATTAGTGGTGTATGTATATAATATTATTTCTGAGGGATTATTTCAATTATATTTAAATTTTTAAACATTCATTTTACGTTAATTCTTTAAGCATTTCCAAAGTTTACTGAAATTCGTAATTCGTAAATTACGAATATACGGGAAGTCGGTATTAAATAACGAAGAGTCAAAACTATTACAGAAATATCGAAATCCAAAATTAAAATTATTTTGCACTTTTCAGTGTTTTTTTTTTTTACATTGAAGTCGGTTGTATTTATTTTTTTTGTTGTGAAAAGTATTTTTTAACAGAGATCTGTGGGGCTTTACAGCATACCGTTAAAATAAACAGTGCAATGTGAAATAGAACTAAGAACATCGAATAAAAATGTTTACCAAATAGAATACAGTAAGTTTCCTGAACGGTGTGTAACTTCCATTATCACTAAAGGTTAAAGGTTTACCCACTTAATGCGCAGAAACACGAGAATATGTTCAGAACTCTTAGCGTTTTATTTAGAACTAGCGACCCGTCCCGGCTTTGCACGAGTGCAAAATATATACACTAACATGTATGTATAAGTCACCATGACCCAGCATAATCAGTTAGGATAAGTAGATTAGATAAAAACGAAAACAACTTAATATTATTCCTTACACCATTCATATGCAAGAGCAATGGTGACCGAGTAACGGTCCCGACTTACGAATTTTACGCCGCGAGTTCAAACACAGCCAGGCGCATTACTTTTATAATTTATTTCATCAACACTGCTTTCAAAACGGTGAAGGCAAACATCGTGAAGAAACTGGCATGTCCTAGAACCAAAAATTCGAAGACATGTGACATTCACCAACCTGGTCTGGGCCCGCGTGGTGGATTACAGCTCAATCCCTCTCCTAGAGAGTGGAGACCTGAGTCCCAGCATTGTGAATATTAAAAAAGGCTGGCTATGCTATGCTATGTATATATGAGTTTCTTAAAAGTCGACTTGGAAAGGGGTGGCAAAACCTAGACGCCTGCCGTCAGGGCTGGTTCAAGGTGACTCGAGAAAAGAATACCTGGAGGAAGTTGGAGGAGGCCTTTGCCCAACTGTGGGAAAGTATCAGCATCATTTCAGCCGAAGAACATCCACTATTGCATATAGGTCTCCCCCAAGTGTTGCCACAACGAACAGTCCTGTGCGTCTCGCATCCACCGCATTCCCGCGACTCTCACCAGGTTAACGCTGCGTTTTCCAGTGCACATAATCAAGCATTGTATTGAGCTACTCCGTAATCTCAGCTATGACTACTACATCGTCGGCAAACCGAGGGTACGTGATGTACTCGCCATTGACATTTATGACTAATCCACTCCAGTTCAGAACCTTGATGACATCCTCCATTGCAGCCGTAAACAGTTTCGGAGAAATGACGTCTCCCTATCTCACACTCCGCTGCACAAGGATAGGTTTCGAGAGATCCAGTCCTGAAGTCGGACTTACATTGTGGCGTTCTCGGAACGTTTAAACTACGCGGGCTACCCTGAAGTATTCACCTCAATTTGATTCTAAAGATTTATTTTTTGTTGGCAGTTCCCCCAGAAGCCCCTCGGATATATGATTACGAGGGGACTGAGATTCTGGGATCTGTGGCCGGACCCTTCCGAGAGGGACAGAATGTGCTCCTTTCTTGTCAAGCTGCTGGAGGTGAGTTTTAGACTTTTCTTTTTTTTTCGAATTATTAACCTAGGTGGTAGATTAGAATTCCACTCCTTGGCTGTACGCCCAATAAAAGTTTTCCCAAAACGATTTGTACATATGGGTGGGACCATGTACCGGTGGCGAATCGCCTTAAGTCTAGTAATCCTATGATGGTACGGTACGGACTTGGCGGATTTAAGTTTTGTAACTTCAATGCACACTCCCTGAGATATTAACGATAGAAATAGATGGCAAAATTTAAATAAAAATGTCGTTAAAATATAGAAAATACTACTAAATTAAAAGAACTTTGAAAGGACGGATCAAGGATGTCCTATTGTGTGGCTTTGATCACTTTAGACTGATGATGTGTACCATGTTTTATTGAAATGTTATTTTTCACAGGCAAACCCCCTCCAGACGTATCATGGTACCGGGGCGATGAGCGGCTAGCCTATACGAAGGAAGGTTCCGTATCTCAGTTACACCTGCCCAACTTATCCAGAGAGATGACTGGTACCAAGCTTCAGTGCAAGGTGGAACCTCCGCTTCTGCAGCCGCAGTCTAAAGAAGTTACTATTAGATTATACTGTGAGTATTGTCTTGAGATAAATTTAATTATCTTTGGAAAGAGGTCTTGGTAAATCTCTGTACATAAAAAAAAGACTATTATAAAGTTGATAAATTAAAAATAATATGGTAAACCAGACATACAAACCCCAGTCGGTAAAGTACCCATCTTGCAAAACTAAGTATTTAAAATTTGGTGCTTATTTGAGCTGATCTGATTAGTTTTTTAGTACGACGACGATTTAAACTATACAATGAAATTTTAACTTGCGTTGTATGGTTTACTACCTTCTGCCAGCGGCTTCGCCCGCGTCAAAGTAGGTTTTTCCACACAAACTTTGGGCCCCGTTCTAACCCCTTCGTAAAATCCGTTATAAGGAACCCACCTGCCAAATTTTAAGTTTGTAAGTGTTATAGTGTCTAAGATTTCTGATTAATCAGTGAGTGGTATTTCGCTTTTATAATTATAATAACATATAGATGTAATTTTAAATGTGTATCTTAGTTTCGTAAGTGGAGCACATTACCAACTGGGGCAATTAGCCTAATAACAAAAGTTAAGTTTATCCAAAATAGCATACCGAAGGATTTTTTCAAATGCAATCAAAATAAAGCATGTTAGAAACCTTTCAAACCTAGTGCAAGTGAAAACTGTCAAGTAACAAAAAAAGATGCACAAATTGAAAAGTGACGTCACCGCTATTATGTTGCGTGCTTACAAAATAGATAGCGAGACGTTCCCATCACGCCCCCACTCTTTCTTAAACCAACACTTGTAATGCTGATTACTGCATCATTTTAATGACATTTTGTTGCTGTTTTCAGTCACAGATTTATGCTTAGTATTTTTTTAGTATAAAATCTTGTGCAAAAATAAAGTATACCTACAATATAGGCTGGCCTGTTGGTCTAGTGGTTAAAGGCCCTGATTGCTATGCCGGAGGTCGTGGGTTCGATTGCCACCCAGAACTAATGTTTGTGCGACACGCACGATTATTTGTTCTGTGTCTGGATGTAATTTATCTATATTAAGTATGTATTTAAAAATATATATGTATGTTTATCAGTTGTCTAGTACATATAAAACAAGCCCTGCTTAGCTTGAGACTAGATGGCGTTGTGGGATAGTTGTGGAATATTATTATTTATTATTATAATTATTATTTAAATATTTGGTTTGATACCTACGTTAGTGGAATTTTCTTAATTCTTAATTCTTTATTGTACACAAAATAAAAACATACATAGTACACGGAGATAATACAGTTTATGTACAAAGGCGAGCTTAACTCAACAATGAGTTTTCTTCCAGCAAACCTTCTTTCTTAAATCTTTGTCGGCACTTATGTTTTTTACTTTTATTAAGTCTTTCGCACAGTATTTTCTTGAACAACTTCCAAATATCCACGTGTAATTATTATTTCTTTTTCATCCACAGTAAAACCTCAATACATTCGAGTGACCGGCAGTGGTTCAACAAGGGCTGGCATGGACAAGTCCTTCGTGTGCACCACACGGGGTTCAAAGCCGGCCCCCAACATTGAGTGGTTTATTAACTCACAGCTTGTGGATTCCACGTTGACACAGGTCAGTTAATTATTTAAATTTCTTAAGCGAAAATAAAGGGAGCACATTAGTCTCCAGCTAAAGTGATGAAGTTCAAAAATATCCATATTAATGTGAGCATGATAGACAACCCACCTATACTATACGCACGAAACGTTTTGGGAACACATTAATTGTGTGTACTGCTAAGGAGTGGAATTACTTGCCGGAATCTGTGTTCCCTGATGGCTACAACCCGGTAATCTTTAAGTCAAGAGTGAATAGGTTACTTCTAGGTAAGCGCGCTCCATCGTCGATTGCATCGTCGCTTTCCATCAGGTGAGATAGCGGTCAAGCGCGAACCTGTCAAGAATAAAAAAAGAGCTATTAAAATGTCACGTGGTCAATATTATTATCATATTATTAATATATAGGAATTATTTAGCATCTAACTATAGGTACTCCATTCGAAACAAAATTAGATATTTAGACAGACGGATAGTAAATACTATCCGTTCAACCGATTTTGACTCCTATTCCGTTGTCATAAGGGTGGCATCCAAAGCAAAAAATTGGTTACGATACCAATTATTTATTGCAGCTGTCATTTCTCATACCCCTAATGCCACCTCGAGTCCTAACTCCTGGATCCTGCCAACGACTGTCGCAACCCCGACCGTCCGATAACCGTACGGACCGAGCCCAAGTCTTCGACGGCGCATACCACGCGCGCCTCAAGGAGATGTCAGCAAATCGTAGGGGCCCAGCAGGGTCGAAGCCTACTGGGGCCACGGGTCCGGGTAGTGTGAAAGCGACACCCGGGGCCCTGTGACCAAGGCAAAGAAGGAACAGGAGTGGGTTTTTAGTCAGTAAAAGTCTGACAATATCTCCCGCTTCACCCAAGAGCGAGATTTGTCATAAGATGATTTTCCCACACAATAAAAAAAAAATACCCCCAAAGGAAATAAAGGTCAAAATCGGTTAAATGGACAGTAAAAAGAGCTTGTTTAAATGTATCATCTTATTTCGAATGGAGTCTATTATTAAAATAGAATAATGAAAATAAAATCAAAAATCCATTTAAAATACTATAATAAATGTCCTGTTGAGATTGTTAAACCCGCCTTACGCTAGACAGTTGTGTTAACAGCACTATGGCCTAAATATAAAACGGAATCTATTTTGATTCGTCTATCGATTTTGTTGTTCAGCAAAGAGGTTACTGAATAATCGGAAATGAAAATGAAAAACTTTTTAGTCAGTGTTTTTTTTTGTTTCCATGTGTAACTCTGTGCCTACGGACAGTTGAACTCAAAATGAGTTTAGTTTTTGTAACTAGTTTGTTGGTTACTGCGTCTGCACGCGTATAGTATAGCATAGCATAGTCGGCCTTATAATGTTCCCACTGTTGGGACTCGGGCCTCCTCTCTAGGAGAATGGGCCGTCCACCACGCGGGCCCAGTTCGGGTTGATGGATGTCACATGTTTTCGAATTTTTTGGTTCTAGGACATGCCGGTTTCCTCACGATGTTTTCCTTCACCGTTTTGAGAGCAGTGGTGATGAAATAAATTACGTAATGCGCCTGGCTGGGTTTGAACCCGCGACCTACAACTTGTAAATCGGGGCCGTTACCACTTCACCACCACTGCTCACGTAGTCTCGTAGTCTACACGCGTAGTGTAACGAAATACCAAAAGTACAGACAGCAAAAAGATTTTTATTTCTCGATGTCAAAAATCAAGAAAGATCACTTCGTTTATCATCCATCATCTCCTTGAACATATCCATTGTTACTAGAATGGCTCCGTTATTTTTTATTCGAGAGGAATTACTATAATAGTCAAAATAAAAGCTTTGCCTAGTTCGTCTACAGGTGATTAATTATTTGTATGTAACCACACAGACAGAGCCTTTTGTAAAAATAGCTGTACCTTTAACTGACTTCCAAAAAAAGGAGGAGGTTATCAATTTGGTTGTATTTTTTTTATGTTTGTTACCTCAGAACTCCGTCGTTTATGGATCGATCTGCAATTCTTTTTGTAATTGTCATGAGAAATAAGTAGGTACTCTGGCTATATAAGTGTATCGCCACAAAAAATTGTAAAATAAAAAACTTTTTACATAAAAAGAACCGACTTCACAAAAAAAGAAAACCACTAAAACGATCAAAATTTTTGAAATAAGTTTTTTTTAAGTTAATAAAGATCATTATTATTATTTAGAGGTATGTGGAATAGGGTGTATAGTTCTGCGAACTTTCGTTGTAAAGAGAGGATCTGTTGAAGGAACGGGTGTTGTGTCTGGTCCGGGCAACTGCCCGATTGATTTCGGGCTAATCATGTGGAGAACTTTGATACTGCAATACAGAATTTTGAAGTTTAGTTCCTATATGCCATCATAGATATCGTTACTGTTACTATGAAGCGAGGAGGAGTGGAAGGCGGTCGCCTCCTTCTGCGAAGCAGTAATGCTAGCAAACGAGGAGGCCGAACGTGCACACGTGAGAGAGCGGCCCTCACGCCCCAGCCGATAGGATCCCGATCCCGATTTCCGGCCACCGTAGGCGCGTTCCTGCGGACGGCGAAAAATGGATAGCTCACCGTCCGATCGTCCGGTAACCGTCCAGACTGAGCCCAAGTCGTCGACGGCGAGTACTGTTATACGCACGCCTCAAGAAGATGTCAATAAAGTGTAGGGGCCCAGAAGGGTCGAAGCCTACTGAGGCCAAGGACTTGCTTCTCAAGTATTTAAAAACTTATTTATTCTCTTCTTGCAGGTGGAAGTAGACGGAGAAGTAACAAAGAGCGTGCTAACGTGGCACGTGCGTCGAGAAGACAGTGGGAGACAGCTGACGTGTCGCGTCTCCAATCCTTGGTTCCCAGCGCATACGTTGGAAGATTCTGTCACCTTGGAGGTTATGTGTGAGTAGAACAACTGCCGAAATACATTTAAATCAGTAAAGTCTCAAAACATGACGATATTATAGATATACTCGCTCAAATCTGTGTGGTTTTTTTGATTGACTTCTCCCACTCTAGGGTCGGGCGGGACTAAAATCAAACATTTGTGTCCTTCAGTTACCAAGTACTGGCCATGCAGGGCCCCTACTCCTGATCATTGGCAAAATATTGCTGACGAATTTGTTTTATTCAAAAATAATTTTACTGCAACCGAAATCGCAAAAAAAATGGTGTTTTACAAAAAATCAAAATCCCATAAATTCTGTAACGGCCAATCCCGAACACGCGATTTACAAACACAATACAACTGCGGACAAAATAATTGACCCAGTAACAAAAACAAGTGAAAACCTACTGGCGATAAATCAAATGCACACCACACACTAGATACGGGAGCGGTAGAGTTCCGGCGGTGTTTGCCGGCGGCCCGAGTCGTGTGCCAACAACTTTGTCCCCAAGTTTAAATATTATCGCGAGCTAGAGGCTTCGTGTTCTGCTGTGATACACGGAGTGTCGCAATACGGGTTTATTATGAAGTATTTATGCTATTGTTTATAAACATAGCTCGCTGGAACTGGAATACGGGTTGGTGTTAGCATAAATTAGATTGTGGAAGTAGCTGTTTAGCATTTGATGAACATTAATTACTGAATTTGGTGTTGAATGCTTCTGGGATTTTGGAAATTGCTTTTAATGTTTCACAATCGCGTTATATTTCACTTCTTAATTCTTTCTTGTACACAAAACATAACATAGTACACAGTGATAGATAGTTCATGTACAAATGCGAACTCAGCTGTGAGTTTTCTTCCCTAATATATAATTATCATCATCATCATCATCATCTTCCTGCCCTTGTCCCGTGTTATTTGGGGTCGGTGCAACACGTTTTTTTCTTCCACTCTGCCCGGTCACTCGTCATGCTATCACTAACTTCCTTTTCTTTCATATCACTCTTCACACACTCCATCCATCTTTTCTTTGGTCTCCCTCCCCCTCTCCATCCATCCACATGTAAACTCATAACTCTTTTAGTAACATGCGTCTCATCCCTGCTCTTCACATGACAATATATAATTATATTATACATAATTATATAATTATATTATACATAATTATATATATACTAATATTATGTCAATGATGAAAGGATGTATCTCTTTAAATTGCCTCTTAACGACATCCAAGAGAAGGGCTTCCGTTTTTATTACATTAACTCAAATTTGAAAGATTTTTTACTGCTGATCATTTGTAGGCACTTTTGAACTGTTATGGAGTCGGTCAGCCAAACTTGATTTTTTAAAATACTGCGTAGTTAACTAAACTTTTAACACTTTATTTTCCCCAGCATTACTCTTGCTAAACGATAGTCAAGATAAACACATATCCTGCTTCCCGAAGCGTGGCTTATGTATTATGCATTAATATGGTGGCCATTAGATACATTACGCTGACACACCTAATTTACTCAAACCTAATGAGGTAAATGAAGCTATAAGCGGTCTTCTGTGAGTTGCAACCATTTGTGCTTTGGGATAGTTATTATATTATTATAGTATTTTGTATTTAACGCATGTTACTAAAAGAGTTATGAGCATAAATGTGGATGGGTGGAGAGAGAGAGGGAGGCCAAAGAAAAGATGGATGGATTGTGTGAACAGTGATATGAAAGAAAAGGAAGTTAGTGATAGTATGACGGTTGACAGGATAGAATGGAAGAAAAAAATGCGTTGCGCCGACCCCAAATGAGATGGGACAAGGGCAGGAAGATGATGATGATAGTATTTTGTGACAGGTCTACTAAATTAGAAACAGAAAATTTAACAGCCATCTTACCACGGGTACTGTGTTCTCCAGTTACTGGGTTATAAAAGTCAGATAATAATAATAATAATATTCCACAATTTTCACATAACGCCATCTAGTCCCAAACTAACCAGAGCTTGTGATATGAGTACTAAACAACTGATAAACATACTTATGTATTTCTAAATACATACATATTATAGACTAGCTGTTGCCCGCGACTTCGTCTGCGTTAAGTTCGTAAAACTGTACAATCACTCTGTGCTTGCAATTCATTCCGAGAGCATCGCAATAATTTTTTGTACTTTAACATAAAACGGTTAAAGGTAAAAATATCCGAATTGAGAACCTCCTCCTTTTTTAGAAGTCGGTTAAAAACACAAATTACCTTCAGGAAACATGTTGTGTACTCGTCCAGATCCAGATGTATGAACGTCAATGAATAGAAAGAGTATGGGTCGTAGCAGTTGGCATTTCTGCCTACCCCAAGGGAAAAGTCATTAGTTTATGTATGTTTCTGGTTTATGTTCTGGTAAAACAACATTGTATGATTTTAACCCCTCGCCACAGTGAGCACGCCACAATCAAATCGCAGCGGTAATGCCTGTCTTTGAGAAGTGTCTACAGAGGCGTCACGGCATCCTCTTTTTGTGCAGGACTCACCGGTTGTGGGTATTTCGGAAGGTATCTGTGTCGAATTCAGCGGGAAGAAACACTCGGGTCTCACCATTGTGCGAATCACCCGGAGAATACGATGGAGCATACGGTGGAAGTCAGTCCCGCTTGGTCGGAGAGCCGGCGCCGCCTTGTCCTTATGGGGGCGATTGGTGGAGAAAATGACAACCAGTAGCCTCCTTCAGTGACGCACTACGATCAAAGAAGGTGGCTGAAACTATGAGGGATAGGACATCCTGACTCCTCAGCGGTCGCTGCAAGGGACGCTCCGGGTGTTGGAAGCCGCAAGGCAATTCCCAGCCATTGCAAACACGGGATTGCGGTGGTGCTGAATCGACGGCGCGTAGTATTCTACGCGCGACTCAAAGAGATTTCAGCAAATGGATAGGGCCCTCTAGGGCCGATGTCTGCTAGGGCTGCAAGATTGATCGAAAGAGTTATTTCCCATAACAATTTTCGCCTCAATAACTTTTCACTGAAGAGTTTAAGCAGTTAGACAGCTTTGATAGAGGTAAACGAAGGAGCATAATCGGGACACCGACCTTCAGCTGGATAACGTGCACTGATAGTGAAAAGCCTTAAGTGAATCCCAAAACTACCATCATCATCCGGCAGGCATTAAGTCCGCCGCTGTACATTTGTGCATAAAGGATTAAATAAATAAATCATCAACTATCTTCTTCCACAGTACTTATGAAGAATTTGCCAGAGCATGCTTGCATTGATTATTGCAGTTTGATCATTTTAAGCGTTAGAATTACTTGTTCATTTACCTAGGATATTTTGGTGTGTATTTAATTGATATCCCCGTATATAAGACAAATGATATTTCCATAGTGGGAACTACCTAAGAGTCTCCAACTTATGAATGAACTACGGCGAAAACTTGTGCGCGTGTATCCCCGTTCAATCGAACTCGCATATTGATGGCCAAACCGAGAAATTACTGACACCGATTGCCTCTATGAGGACACGGCAGTTCACTCAAGATGGATAGACCGAGTCCTCCAGGCGATTCACAAAATGGTAATATCAGGGTACTTTCAACCGAACCCAGAACAGAAACCGTTCGAAACACCCACAACAGTCCTGAGCTTATCCATAAAACAATGAAATTACGGTTAACAAATGTAGCAGCCGATAAGTGTTATCCCAGAGACTGGCCTCCCTTAGAGGGTTGTTCCAGTGTTGGTCACCACTCATTGCAAAGAGGTAACGTCCAGATATCGACGTAAGGCAGCAAGGAATCTGAGATACATTATACGTTGTCGAACTGTGATCAGAAAAACACATTCGATCCCGTTTTATATGAAGCAGTGACTGTAAATAATAAAACACACCATTATTAATCCGCAAGGTGCCATCATGCCGGAGGACACAGTGGAGATGTGCCCTGCAAGGGCGGAGCACCGCCGTGTCCTCGTGGAGGTAATCGGCGTCAGTGACCTCTCGCGCCGGGCTCTGATCCAGAGCGAGGAGTAATGGCAGGCGTTCGCCTCCTTCTGCAAAGCCTTAATGCTAGCGAAGGCGGAGGCCGCACGCGTTAGGGAACGAACGGCCTCACGCCGAGCCGAGATTCCGACCCCGACTACCAATCACGGTAGACGCGGGCTTCCGGACGTCGAGCAATAGGTAGCTAGCCGTCCTGTAGTTGACCGGATCGAGCCCAATCCTCAACAGCGCGTAGTGATAGACACAGGTGTAGTTTTAGTCAGTAAAAGATTCTGACACTATCTCCCGCCCCGCCCAAGAGCGGGGGATGTCATAAGATGATTTTCCCACCGGAAAAAAAAAAGTCAGTAAAAGATTGACACGTCCTCCCGCTCCAACCAGAGTGGGAGAGACATTGGATGATTTCCACCCTTAAAAAAAGAAAAAAGGTGCCATCATCATCATTATTATTTCAGCCGAAAGACGTCCACTGCTGGACATAAACCTCCCCAAGTGTCGCTATAATGACCGGTCCTGTGAGCCTCTCATCCATCGGATTCCCGCGACCCTCACCAGGTCATCGGTCCACCTGGGGACCATCCAACGCAAGGTACCCTGTAACCCCTTCCGAAAATGTGGCCGTGTTATTTTAAAGTGAATAATTAAATACATATAGGTATTTACTTTTATCGTCTTTGGATGGTATCCCTTGAATAATCACGGTCTATTAGCTTGCTACAATAATGGAAAAAAAATAATAAAAATAAGCAGTAGGATTGTTAAAAATGCCTTCGTCTTACACCAGTTTAACCATAACTGTAAACGTGGGCGATGGCCATTCTTCTGCCACTCAGAAAATTACGTAAAATACGCAATGCCATCTATCAAATTTAATATGAAGTTCAACCGTCATTGTCATCATTATTTCTACTTTGAGTCTTTAGATGGCGTTGCGAGTATCTGAATTGCTTATGGTGTCATATTTTACTTCTCGAAAACTTTGATTTAATACCGTTTGTCTTTCATATGCTTTGTTTCATTGCGATGAAACAAAGCCTAAGTAAGACAATTATCAAGTTCCAATTCCAACAATTTAAATGTATAAAAGTTATCTACATCGATTTCTAAAATTCATAACACGCACTTCACTAAAAATTTCTACAGATATATTATATACGTAGATTTATAATAAAAAAATTGTAAGCATGCAAAAATATATAAAAAATCTTATTCACGATGACAAAATAGAACAAAAATTTCTCCTAAGAGAGCCGTATGGGATTTGAACCACCTTCACATTACATGAAAGTCTAGTTACGAAACCACTGTGCTGCGGTCTTCGATGAATAAGCCATAAAATAGACGTTCTTATATAAACGTCATAATTGACTGGTTGGCTCCCTAACGATGATAGCGTGATGATTTTCGTTTTAGAAGTTAAATTTGCAGCTAAATGGAATAATGTAACATTATAGTACGTGATTTTACTCGTCGCTTTGATTTTATTATGTGTTTTGATTAGTTTTTACAAAATATTTAGAAGATATCGAATAGAAATGTCAATTTTATTTTGAAAAAATGGTAAAAGTTATTTTAATACAAAAAAATAAGACAAAATAATGTCAAAATTTTTAACTGTAGCTGGGAATTGAACTCGCGGCAAATGTCGTTCAATACCTACATTTTGGATTATTGCTCACCCCACATAGCAAATAGCGTGATAGTTTATAGCCTATCAGTTGCCCTGACCTATAAGGATTGTGTATGCAAAATTTGAACAGGATCGGTTCAGTAGTTTTTGCGCCAACTAATACCATCACAAAAGAATTTTACTGTTTTATTATATGTATAGATAAATTACTCTCATACACAGAACAAATTAATGGTCGTGCTCATTACACTAACATTTGTCCTGGGTTGGAATCAGATATTTAAGCGCTCCGTATGAAATACTGATACTGAGATTTTTATTAAGGTGGGTCTTCATATAACGGCTTTTCTCACTCTAGAGTGGACGCGAGGACGTGTCAGATTTTTACTGACTAAAATCACACCAATATTCCTTTAAGTGCTATTGTATTATAGGAACACGGGTGACCAGCAATCGACCCATGGCCCTAGTAAGCTACGCCCCTGCTGGGCACCTACGGTTTTGCTGACATCTATTTGAGGCACGTGGAACACTACAAACCGTAGTGAGAATCTTCCCTGCCGCCCAGCGTGTTTCGGGCAATTTCTGGACCCCTGGTCTTAAAACACAAAGGGAAACTGAAGAACACAAGCGTCATTTTTTTACTGACACGCCTTTTCACTCCAGTCTACAGCGGGAGAAGTCATTGGACGGATTCCCACCTATAAAAAAAACCTGGTGGATACGGCTAATATGTTTATTAGATAGATAGATATTCTTTATTGTACACATAAAATAAAAATTACATTAGGAACTTAAAATTAATAGGGTATCACAATGGGCGGTCTTATCGCTAATAGCGATTTTTTACAGACAACCTTCGGATGGATTTGACAGAGAAGGAGAAAAAAGATACGCAGGTAGTTCGTGGTGTACTATTCAGATGCATATAATACAAACAAAATATATATATAATTATGAAAGCAAAGAAATGATGTACTTAATGACGACGTTCAAGAGGAAAGGTAGTGATCCTTAACCATATTTTTATTTTTACTTAATTTTTTTCTTTTTGATCTTTTTTCTACCATAATACGCCTACGTGTAAATTCTTGAGTTGACATACTAATGCGACTCTGTTCCCTCCTATGGGAAAAGGAGTTTAAATCTAAACGCTAAACTCAACGCCACTCAGTTTCAAACTATCATGACAACTCGGAAACAGCGTAAACAAAATCTACGCTGAGCAAAAACAAACTTTCTCTCTCCATTATATTTAAACAGAAATAGTGTGACAACGAACAAACTCGTAGCATTAAGTTAAACATAAACGGGTTGATGCGATTACTTCAAAAACGTAAGCTGAGGCAACTTCGCAGTCAAGTTTATCTCGTCAAGTTAAAACATTATCGCTTATTGTCAAGCCGTGGGTCGGTATTTGCGGCCTCATGTGTAACGTGTTGGTGACAAAGTTTGCGTGTGTCGTCAATTTTATGATTAATTTGGGAAATATTTTTTTTTGACGTAAACGGACCAAATGGACCTCTACCTATTACTATCTTTCCACGTCCTCCCCTCTTCCTCTATCTTCTACTTTCTCTCCTCTTTAAAAAAAAATAAAAAATAAAATAAAATAAAAATATTTTATTTCAGACAAAACAGTCCATAAAAGTTGTTAGTAACAAGAAATTAACTTATAACTAATGTTAGTAATACTCCAGAACTAAAAAATTTTAGAGATACTATTTACCCCTGCACAGTAGGCTCACCGGTCTCGCAACACAATGGAGTTCAGTGAACCTACTGAGCAGAACAGTGTCGGTTCTCTCACCAATCATCCTCAAGATGCTGTTCGGGCTCCCCCGTACTCGTCGCACCACTGACGCCACTTTTTTGCGCATAATTGCATAAAAGTCATCTACGTTGGCGTCAGCAAACATACCGGATGCACTGCAATATCGAGGAAGCCTAAACAGAGCCCTGAACACATTATTATACTGAACGCGCAAGGCATTGTAGGCTTTTTGTGTGAAGTTTGACCACAGGCCACACACAGGTCCACAGGTTTAATTCGTCTTTGAAATCGTTGCCATAGCGAAAGGCAATAAAAAAAGCCAATGATAACAACAATCGGAGGATACAGTTTGATGTCTATCACATATCTATGCAGCTTCATATCTGTCGTCTCCACCAAAAAGCTAAAGAATCGAAGAATTCAGTACGCTAAGTGAAGACTGTGACCTACGGCGCGTGGTGGAGGAGAAAACCCGCCGTTTTAAGATCAATTTCAATGCTTTTTGAGATTTCCATTCATCATCATCATCATTTCAACTGAAAGACGTCCACTGTTGGTCATAGGCCTCCCCCAACTGTCGTCAAAATGAACAGTCCTGTGCGTCTCGCATCCATCAGATTCCCGCAACCCTTACCAGGTTATCGGTCTATATTGCAAGTCTTCCAACGCTACGTCTTCCGGTGCGTGGTCGCCATTCCAGAACCTTTCAACCCCAACGACCATCCGTTCTGCGAGCAATTTGCCCTGCCCATTGCCACTTAAGTTTGGTGATTCTTCGTGTTATGTTGGTAACCTTGATTCTCCTGCGGATATTCTCATTCCTGATTCGATCACGCAAGGAAACCGACAATGACAGGCATTTTATGGACATATACGTCTATCACTAAGATCTCTATCAAATCTAGCAAATCTAGCAAACGACCCAAGAGCTAGATTGACTCGACACTATACCAATGATATCCCTGACGTCAGCCTGTACGAGATTAGGATGGCTCTGAAGTAGCTGAAAAACCATAAGGCGTTAGGCGAGGACGGAATCCTGTAAAGTTGACTCAATGTCGCTTAGTAATTTTTGACTTTCAAGTGTCGAATTACGATCGACTAAAAAAGTGTTGGGAACGTAAAAGAAGGAATGTGGTCAGACGGATCAACGAGGGTTTTTTTTTAAGGTTCAATGACTTTATTGCTCTAGGGCGGAGCGAGAGAGAGTCATACTTTTACTGACTAAACCCACTCTTATGTGATGCCAGCGTTACATGCTCGTATTCACGTACAAAACAGCCGTGTCTAAAACACAGCCACACCCTATATTTATATTAAATTGTAAGCTTAATTTATTAATTTTTAGGAATTCTGTCTCGATGAGTGTTACAAATAATATTAATCAGTCTATGCCGTGTATTAATCAATTTGGCCAAACAAATTTTGACTACAATCGAAAATTAAGAAACTAAAATGAACTTTTAATTTTATTTAAAGTTGTATTTTGCAATTCAAAACAAATAGCAATTAAATTATACGTGTCAAAATTCAAGCATTTAAATGACTGCCAACCAAAATGTGAATACGAGGTTCAACGCTCGGGTTAACGCTGAACGTCCAAACACATCCGCATTTCGCCAACCAAACACCAACACCAACATTTGCAATTTGCCACCAACACGTAAACATGGCGCCAGAATTAGCAGTCAGCTTATTTAACTTTTTGAAGTTTGTTAGTGAAGTTACACGCGTACGGGGATGTTAAATAATTTCGTTATGATATAAACACTTGAGTAAGAGCCCCACGGATTACTGACGGACGGATTAACTTTGACAATGATAGAATAGGGGAATGTTTTATCTTTACGCCTGCTTGTGAAAGGGTAGGCGGAAGAACAGTTGAAGTTGGTCAAGTGTTGATTTGGAGGCTGCATCATCTTTGTATTAAAAAAAATATATTGTCTGATTAAATTTACAAACTTGATTCCACCATCTCATTTCTACCATCAGACAACCCGACGATTGGTGAGTATCCACCCTTATGTTATTGAAACCTCTACAGTTCAGACCAAGCGTTTCGCCTCGTCGTTTATACCGCGAACATCGAGGGACTGAAACAACTGTCTTGCCTGCTGCGGTATTCCCGTCCGATTATAATTTAGGTGTCTTCAAGGCTAAAGTAAACTAGGCTCTTAGTAAACTAGTGCGCCTCACCATCAAAGATTGCATCAGTACATACCATCAGGTGAGAATGCTGTCAAGCACTAGTTTATAACAATTTAAAAAAAGCCCCGAACCCCAAACTAGGATTTCCTGTGTTGTAGGGTCCAGTTTCTTTCAATCCATTTTCAGAAGGTACAGTAGCAAAGAATATAGTTTTAGGTAACTAAACTATCTGAATCAAGAATGAGGATATCCGCAGGAGAACCAAGGTTACCGACATAGCACGAAGTGTCGCCAAACTTAAGTGGCAGTGGGCAGGGCACATTGCTCGCAGAACGGATGGCCGTTGGGGCCGAAAGGTTCTAGAATGGCGACCACGTACCGGAAGACGTAGCGTTGGAAGGCCTTCTACAAGGTGGACCAATGACCTGGTAACGGTTGCAGTTAATGGGAGTACGATTGATGCGAGACGCACAGGACCGTTTATTGTGGCGGCACTTGGGGGAGGCCTATGTCCAGCAGTGGACGTCTTTCGGCTGAAATGATAATGATGATGATGATGAACTAAACTATATGTTTATCAAAATTTCAGTAGTTTGGGTATAGTGAATGTAGTGTGGAAAGTGTAGTGTGGTAGGTGTAGTGAGTGTAGTGTCGTAGGTGAGGGTGTGTGAGTGCATGTGAGAAGGGTAAGAGTGGTTGCAAGTGTTAGTGTGATACTCATATACCTGTGCGTTTATTGATAATACTTTGTTTTACTTTTTTTATGACATTATTTTTGAGACGTCCTCTATTTTTTCATAATCCAAATTGAGTAGCCAAAGGGAGATACTTAAGAGCAATTAGTTTTATTTAATTTACTGTATAAGTAAGGTCCCATGAAAGCAAACGATCTCCTTCCAAAAGATTTATCAAAATGAAGTTTTGAGAATGTATAGCCTCTCAGGACCTTTGCGTCAGCGTAAAGTAGATTAGTGCGGTACCTAAACGGTCTCCTGTAAGTAACTTTGAGGAGAGCACGCTATGCACGTTCTATTTTCATCATGTGAGTTTTAGCTACAGAACCCCATGAGACGATGCAGTAACTAAGAATTGATTGGCAAAGTGAGGAATACACCATTTTTACGATAGCTTCATTGGCAACCTTACCCAAAGGTTAAATATATTATTATTATTTATTTATTTATTTCGAGTACCAAAGACTCATTTTAGTTACATAATCACATACAGACACAATACATATAATAAAATTACATACAATGGAATGTTAAAATCAAAATTAAATTAAATTAGACTGCATTGGATTATCATTAAATTACATTAATATGAAGCAGCTTTCGAACTCTATCATTTAGTGTTATTACGTGGGTTGTCCATGCAATTTTGCAGTCAAGATAAATACCTAAGTATTTCATTATTTGTCCTGGGTGGGAATCGAAGCTATGACCTCCGGCATTGCAGTCAGGGCCACTTACCACAAGACCAACAGGCCAGTCAAAGTGAAGTTATTTTGCTGATCAACTAAAGACTCCTCGCTTGGATTGTTATATTTTTTAAACTCTCTTTTTTCCTCACTTCACTTTTCCAACAAGGGAACGTTAAAATGAAGTTTTAATATCGCACGTGGGAAATTATAAATAAAATTATTTATTTTCGAAAAACTTATTTTATGCACGTACGAAATGCAGTAATACGAGTTGCAAAACAAACAAACAACGTAATAATTGTACTGTTGCCCGCTCCCCAGGTTCGAAGTGGGGCAAAGAGGAGAGTGGGGGTAGACGAGGCATAACTTTGAGGCCCGATACTGTTTTTTTTGTTGGAGTTTATGAAGTAGTTAGGGGCTGTAAATATTGATAGTTTCGAAAACTTACTGTTACAAATTTAGCTTATCCAAGATCAACGTTTCCAAGTTTTCATTAGTTTTTGGTCTAAAATTTAGATTATTACGACCGTTAAATTTGGAAGTATGTTAAACATAGAATCATCCACCTGCTTGGTAGCATTCCATGTTAGCCCGTTTTCACTCCATTCCAATCTTAATAGCCCCCCTAGCCAAGTAACGATCGTTTCGTTTGCGATGAACGCCTCGAGTAGGCCACGCCTCCGATCCCTTTGATCTGACGTCACCTCAACGCTCAGTCACGTGGTCAGAACAAAAGAATCGGAGGCGTGACTTACTCGAGACGTTCGACGCTAACGAAATGATCGTAACTTGGCTAGGGGGCAGGTTTCAATTTATGACATGTCCTTGACTATTGAAATGTTTGTACATTTCTAACTGCCATCTGTTATTCTCTTACATTTTAAGATCAGTTTGCCTATACAAGGAATTGAAGTGGAAATAGTAACTAGAAAAGAACTGATCCTGTTAAGTTTCTCAAATACCTAAAATCTCGTGAAAATCCATGCTGTAGTTTTTGGTTTATAGCAAACAGACAGACGCGGGGACTTTGTTTTATAAAATGTATTAATATATATATGTAAAAATCGAAGCAGCAACGTTAATATCTTTTTCTTCCATTCTTTTCTATGACCTTACTCAGAGAAAATAAAGACAACATGTTTATTTGGCACATATAAAGATATGATACTGAAAAACCAAACCACGCGCATGATAGTTGCGTCTAATAGGTCCAGTTAAGCACAGGCCAGCGGGTTTTGAAACCTAATCTTACTATCTTTTTTTCAGTACTTAGCGTCAGCGAAACAAATTTTTTTCTTACTCTCTTGTTAACCATCATACTGTCATCGTCTTCCATCCCTTTTTAAAAACTTCATCAAGAAAATTACACAGACCAATTTAACCCTCGACTACTCCCTTACTCTTTGCCCAAGCATTATGTAGGTCCGACTTTGTCAGAGCATCCGTGTTCTGAATAAACAATTCTGTCGCTGTCTGCCCCAATAGAAATATTCACTTATCTGCACGCTCTTTGTACTTAGCGAAGCAGCAGAGCTCTATTGGAACAATGGTTGGTGGTCGATGCTGCAGTGCTGATGTGGTTGTAGAATTGTCTGTATTATGGGACACACTTTTCAGTAAACCTTTGGTATTATAGTCACTTTTCAATGATGAGAGGCGTGATTATTTTGTCTTGAAGTATATGGAAAACAGTTTTTTTTTATTCTTGATAGGTTCGCGCTTGACCGCCATCTCACCTGATGGAAAGCGACGATGCGGTCGACGATGGAACGCGCTTACCTAGAAGTAACCTATTCACTCTTGACTTAAAGATTTCCGGGTTGTAGCTATCAGGAAACACAGATTCCGGCAAGGAATTCCACTCCTTAGCTGTACGCACAACGAATGTGTTCCCAAAGCTTTTATTTCTTCTTACATAAAAGGTACTGTAACAATTCAAAGTGTGGACTTATCTGATTTATGATGAAGTAAAGGCCGCGAAAATCCGCTGGATGCTAGAAATACAGTATCGTTGACGTTTGGGGGAAGTCGTTCCTTAAATTGTTGACACCTCTATGATTCAGACTAAGCATTTCATCTCGTTGTTAAATCGCTTACATCAAAAGACTGGAACAATTTGCCTGCTGGGGTCTTCCGGACGGATTATAATTTAGGTTTCGTCAAGGCTAGAGTGAATAGGCTCTTAATAAACTAGTGTGCTTCGCCATCAACGATTGCATCACTGCTTACCATCAGGTAGAATCGTAGTCAAGCAAGATTACGATTTTTCAGAGTTCGATGACATTCAATTTAATTGAAACAATGATGTTGATGATCGATGATATCGGTTTTCATTATAACCTCAATACCGTTAGTTCATCTTCTACTTCCTTTCCGGGTCCCGTTATTAGGGGTCGGATCTCTCCATTTTCCCGAAGTAGCTCTATCTCGGGTTGTCAATTTTGAGGGACCTCAAGCAAGGGCCCTCTATAAACCCGACTACGAGGTCGGAGGCGGGTAGCCTCTACCTCTTTTTTGATTTAGTAGGAGCAGAGCAGTATGAAACACTTGGTACCCACTACGTCTTTGGACGTGTCTATACCTATGAAGCCGATTTTATATAATCTTATCGGAGATTGATGCGACTTTGAAGCTTCCAAATGCAATACTATTAGTTATTAAAACTTAACAACATGATTCTCAAAAACTCATTTATAAAAATTAGGGACTAAGAAATTTAATTAGCTTTTCAGCAAACTCGATCTATATTACAAAACTAAACAGCCTACGTTAATTTATTCCGCTTCTGTACAAAGTTCTTATCCTGAAGTTACAAGTCCTTGAAACTATCACTTCGAACAGCAAATCCTTGAAAGGTCTCACGATTCTCAAACTTAGTGACAGCTTTAATCAATCAATCTAAAAGTTAGTCTTGATTTTAAGGAATATTGCCTTTTAAACTATTCGTAAACGAAGAAATTCAGAATAAAAATGAGTAGATAGTCGAAACGTGTCTCGAATCAAAAGAAAATGTTTTTTTAGTTTGATTGTCGACATACGTCCCAATTTCACGAAATTTAGCATTGTTAAAATAGCTAAGAATTATCGGACTGGCTTATTAATTGAAATTCGTTCAGTGAAAAGTAAAAATAAGAAACACGGTTTTTTTAGGGTTCCTCAAAAAGAAAAAACGGTACCCTTATAGGATCACTTTGTTGTCTTTCCGTCTGTCGGTCTGTCAAGACGCTTTATCTAGGGAACGCGTAAAGCTCGATACAGTTGAAAATAAAAATCAAACTTTTAAGTTGACGAACGAAAAAGATACGGCCGTTTATGTCGCAAAAAACTATACGTTTTTTTTCGACACAATCCCGGAATTTGACGTGAAGCGAAGTCTCACACAAGCACAAGTATAGGAATAAATCTAAAAAGAGTAAAATTGTTGTTACATAACAAAAAAAAAACTTTTTTTTCGATTCGGAAAAATCTTCGAGACTCCATTCGGGAACTATTTACATAGTTAAGTTTGTACGGAACCCTCAGGGCGCGAGTCCAACTCACACTTGCCTAGTTTTTTTTAATAAAAAATAGCTTAGAATCTATTCTTAATACTTTACTAATCACTAGTATGTATGTATTTTTTTTATATAAAATTTTACACCACACTAGGAATTACTCCTGTATCGTATACATATAACTCACAATACACAAGACACCCAGATCTGAAACAAACAATCTATAGGCCATACAAATATTTGTTACACACGGGAATCGTACCCACAACACGCAGCACAATAGCCAATCCCTCAACCAATGCACCAACCGTGCCATCGTCATACTTTAGAGGCCACGAGATTTTTTCTAAGAGTTACCGTAGCTCTGGGACCCATAGGGTAAATAAGGACACCGGTGAATTTGTTCAGTACCTAAAACTCTGGCACGTCGTCTCACTCTACCCAAGAGCGCGAGAGACGTCGTTGGATGATTTCCCATCTCAAAAAAAGGTGTCATATGCATAAAAATGCGTTTATCTAAGCAGACTGACAATGACAACCAACACCTAATGTTTATTTATTTAAACTTTATATACAGTAGTGGTACATAGGCGGACTTAATGCAAGAAGGTATTCTCTACAAGTCAACCTTTGGGTTAAAAGATAACACTGTGGTAGGTGTGCACAATAAATAAATAACAGATATATCAAGTAGAATGTGGTATCATTAAATTAAGTTACTTACAATAATAAAATACTTATATATGCTAGTATTATAAACTAATAAATACTCTGCTAAATATCAAATCATTATAATTAGGAGAACTTAAAATATAACAATTATGACAAAGACCGAACTAAGGTTGAGGGGACTTCAAGTAGTAGTCCCGAATTTTACGCTTGAAGGAACCATGAGTAGTGTGAAAACGAAACCCGGGGCACTGGGACGAAGGCAACGAAGGAACAGAAGTGGGTTTTAGTCAGTAAAAGTCTGACACTATCTGTCGCTCCGCCCAAGTGTGGGATTTGTCATAAGATGATTTACCCAACCAATAAAAAAAAACGCTTGAAGGAAAATGTTATTAGTGTCTCATCGTATGATTGTGATATAACAAATAAATCAACATGAACTTCTGTCTGACTGTTAGACACACGCAATTTTCTTCCCTACTTTCACTTCAAGTCTCCGATTCATACTGTGTCTAAGATAATTCAATGTCAGTTCTAACTTTTGTTGCAGACCCACCAGTGACTCAAATATCACTAGTAGAACCCAAGGAACCGCGTCTTCTGCGAGAAGATGAAAATGCTGAACTGCTGTGTTCAGCTGATGCATCACCGCCAGCTGTTAATTTTACTTTTTATAAAGGTTCTGAAGTAAGTACAAATAGAAATTCTCCCTCTAGCTTTGTCCTTCTGTTACACTGAAATTTAATATATTTTTTAAAAAGTTTTCTACATTTTGATCAATTCCCACAATTGAATAGTGGGTCGGTAAAACTTGCACCCAATTGGCCTAATTAGTATGTTACTGCCAATCTGTATAATCCAGACACACATTCTATTAGAATGTTAAAATTGTTAGGGTTAATAGGTAGACAGCAAAGGAAAGCCGGTTTCAAGGATTTCAATAAAATTAATAACTGTTTTTCACCCTTTTCTTTATATACTGGCAGGTGTGTTTCAATAATATTACGTGATACATGTGTTTCTAAGCAAGGCTAAAGGAATACAGTAACTGTAACCATACTAGAGATTTTAGTCTAGTGCTGAATGAAAAAAAAAATACAAAATTTATTGGTTAGAAAGAGAAATACGGTTAAACTAGGATAGATTTGTTTTTGACACCTCTACGGTCTGGACTAAGCGTTTCGCCTCGTCGTTTATACCGCGTACATCGAAGGACTAGAACAATTCGCCTGCTGTAGTCTTCCTATCCGATTATAATTTAGGTGTATTCAAGGCTAGAGTGAATAGGCTCTTAATAAACTAGTGCACCTCACCATCAACGATTGCATTACTGCTTACAATCAGGTGGGATCGCAGTCAAGCACTAATTTATATCAAATAATATATATATATATTATTAAGCATGTAACAAAAAGTTCTAATTTCATTACAATTACGAGGACAATGACTTGATATGAATTTCGGAAATGAGAACTTTCTCTAGGAACTTTGTCTAGACAGTGTGAACATAGAGTTGTTTTATCTATTGATATGAACACGCTTTAAAAAAATGCTTTTAAATCTATATTAGAACCATATAAAACAATTGGCAATGTCTCTGCTTTTAATTACAAAATTATGTTTATGCTCGAAAGAAATTATTTTTTTTTTAATTGATATAAACCAGTGCTTGACTGCGATCCCACCTGATGGTAAGCGGAGATGCAATCATTGATGGTCAGGCGCACTAGTTTATTAAGAGCCTATTCACTCTAGCCTTGAAGACACCTACACCTACCTACATACAGAAACAAATTCATACGTCAAAGAATCTAAACGATTTTAAGCCCCAACATTATAAAGAAATTGAACTAAGTTAGCGGTAAATAGTAAGTTAGCATGTTCAAGTACCTATAAGTCTTAGTTGGCGTGATTCAATAATGAGAATTTAATTGTTACTTCATGAAAATTCAATTTGTTATAGCTGGCAAATAATAACTTCATAATAACGTTTGGTTTTACGTAATACGTTGTCATAATTAGTTTTTGCTTTATTTTTAGATTCTTGAAAAAATATTTACTTTAAGAATATTGCTTGTAAATTGTTTCATTATTTTTTTTAATATTCCTCCGTTGAAAACATACCTACGGGTATTATTGATCGAAGCTGTTTTTACTAGTTAATATATTAATTAAATTTAAAATTAAGAGCTTTAAAACAAATCATAATTATTTGGACAATATTTGGTATTGTGCTCATCTACTACTACTAAACTTTGAATTTTTATAAAAAAAAATGCTGCCAGCGTTCTGGGCACTTTTCCCATTGACATCGATGTGGACGAATTTTTTGATGCTCTATGAGTTCTTTTTCTACCCGTTTGTACATATTATTATTTTCAGTTTGTTTAAATACTTATTAAGTTGCAATATTTAATAGTTAAGATGTATATATAACTTGGTATTATATAAAAAAAGAAAATTTAAAAAAAATTGTTTCGCGATGTTAATGGGTATCTTTATATTATGTAGGCTATGTCCTGACTCACTAACTTATGAACGCTCAGTGCAAATCCTGGGAGAAAACGGAATACATATTATGACGTACATAAAGAATAAGAAAGGATTTCACAAAAATCACCCTCTAAGTGAATGAAACAGGGGTTCAAAGTTTGTATGTAAACCTACTTCCACGCAAGCAAGTCGCTGCCAGCATTTAGGGTCATACGAAAATTATTTAACCTCTCTTTATTTTTGTCTAGGTTCACTTAATAAGAGACGATCCCATTGGAGGTCTGTCCATAGAAAACAACAGACTGGTGATCAGAGGCCTGAGGAGACATCACTCAACGGTGTACCGGTGTCGAGCTAGAAATTCTGAAGGCAGTGCCCTGAGTGATCCTTTAACTTTGAACGTTCTATGTGAGTTACTTTTCCTCCTTGATTTTTAAATTGTCACTACAACTTCTTAGCTGGCCAGAAGATAAATGATTAGATTTGTCCCGTCGATATATACGGCAGTAGTTGCTTGGTCTTGACAGATGTCCAAATTTTTTGGCTGAATTGACTATGATGAATGTTTTATATCCTGTTACTGTTTTGTGTCTTTGTAGCTAGTCAATGCAATTATAATAAATATAATTTATTTCTCCCATAAAGGTACTGAAACCTTTGTGAGAGTTGGAGTCTAAACAAGGTTCGAGGCCTGTATGACAGATCTCCAGGCTCACACCCTTTTAAATATAATCTAATTTTGCGGCACATAAACATGAATCTTAAATGTTTGTAAGATTATGTCAATTATACCAGTTAAGTGCTGTTATGTCTTGGTTTATGTTATTCTTAATTTTGATTATCACGTCATCATATCCAGCCCTTACTGGGAATCATAATAATATCTCCATCAATACAAAACTGCTTTTTTAGTTGTCTAATTAGTTTGAGTATGGTGGCTCACTCTTCTGTCTTCACCCTATTTAGCCCGACCAGAATGTGCAGCTGGTAACGTGATTCAGCAGTTAGCTGGGGCTCCAGGTGGTGAAGTCAGAGCGAGGTGTTCAGTGACTGCACCAGCAAGTCGTGATGCTGGACCTTTGAGATTCTACTGGACTTATAATGGAACAAAGGATGTTTTACCGGTATGTTACCTCTTAACTAAATACTACTAAGATTCCTGGCACTTTTACGATGCATGTCAAACTTTCTATGGAAATTCCATTACATTACGTTTTGTTGTTAGGTTTGCGTTTGACCATTATCTCACTAGATGGTAAGCGATGATGTGGCCGACGATAGAGCACGCTTGAATAGAAATAACATATTATTCACTCTTGGCTTAAATACCCCTAGGTGGTAGCTACTAAGAAAACAAACTTCGGCAGGGAACTTCACTCCTTAACTGTACGCAGAATGTTATCATATATGTAAAACACATATTATACATAATATTGTTTAAGTTACGAAGATATTGACATAAATTTACATGCCATACCTGAGGCACAACGTGCTATTTTTACTTTCTCAATACATCGCTACCGATTGAAAAAAATATGACAGGAAAAGGCTGGGAGAAACACTAACCACAACACATTGAAATACTGGAATAACGAGCAACATAGCATCGAAAGCCTAATCTCCGAATGCAGCTATGTTAAAAACTTAAATTTTAAATATTTCCAACAGATACCAGCAGCTAACGTGACAGTGATGGGTTCCACCAGCACAGTCATCCATGGTCTTCACTCAGATATTGAAGAAGACTTGGGTTGGCTAGCCTGTTGGGCCAGCAACGATGTGGGCAATCAAAGAGAGCCATGCCTGTTCAGGATCTTGCCTGCCGGTAATATTTTTACTTCGAATTTAACTTTAGATTTTTTTGCTAGTAGTAAATTACAGTTGCCTGATTTTTGTAGAAAGCAGAACTAAATAATTTTGAATGTTATGTTCGACGAAAGGGGAATAAAACTTTTGGCATACGTAGCTGGCATGTTTTTTCTCCTTTTCACCAATAGTGAAACCTAGGCCATATCTTATATGACTATGAGAAATCAATAACAAAAATAATTATGTCTATCAATCGTAACCGAACGAAGTTAGAGACTATTTAGTAGATCAGTATTGTTTTTTATCATGCGATAATTTTTTTAAATAAAAATAGGTACTCCGTGTCTGATATTTTAACGTTCCTATTGTTGAATATAATAAATACTACATGGTTTCTCTAATGAGTTATTCTGCATCTCTCGTCTAGTGTTGCAAAGAACTCGATTTCTCAAGTTGTCTTAATTATAATATAAGAATAACGCCTGACAAAAAAGTACAAGCAATGCTTCTATAGATGCCTTCTTTCGGTTATGGTTTAAAGACCTGGTTCTTTTTGCTATTGATTCCTCGTATTGTCCTCTAACTTATAATATAAGTTTCATTTCTGACGAAAATAAAAAGGTAAATCATGGCAATAATTTGCATTGACTTTTACAATACACGTAGATGACACGAGTAAATTCACGCCGGTGAGAGCGTCTAGTCTGAGCTTTAGCCGATAGGTTATAGTCACTCCACTTTTTTAATCATAATTATAGTATCATCATCATTCATATCACATGCATGCCAAACCATACATCATCACAACACTTCCACAGCGCTCCCTGAACCACCAAGTAACTGCGAGATCGAAAACGAGCTACTCCACTGCGAACCAGGTCACGATGGAGGTCTACCCCAGCGGTTCCTACTTGAAGCTTTGGAGGTACGGCATCGCGCTGAAACTGCGCAAGAAGACAATGAGATCTCCACTATGAATGATCAGGTGAGCGTGGCTGTGGTGCCGTGCTAACAAGTCCTTCGCATCCCTTTGTGTCTTCATCTCAAAGCTTTGTTTGCATGAGGAGAGTTACTTGACTGTTGAAAAGCGACAATATCAATGCGGGATTTGTTCTCGTAATATCTTTTACGATACGGGTGTCTTTTGATCACTTTATGTGCCTCTTATTTTATCTTACCTTCAACACTTAGGAGTTTGTCACATTAAACTAATTTGTTGATATGTCAAATTCTTGATGATGCCACATTTGTCGTATAATGTGATAAGGTTCCAAAACAAATATAGTTCAAGTTCTCTTTAGACAACCTCAGTCTGTAAACGAGTCATTTAAGTCGAGAAACTCTGTGGGTAAACAATGTTTTATGATAATTCTTGTCATAGTTTTCCTCTTGTATGTATTTTCTTCTTCAAAGTTATCTCAGTTCTTCTTATAATCAATGTATGTTGACTGCAGTGAATTACAAGTATTATATATCTTCAGTATTATCACTCTCTACCGCATTAACGGTTACAGGGAAACTTTTTTATACAATCTCTTCCTTCGCGATATGGCGTGGCGGTGGTTTAGACCGATTGCATGTTAAGATTCTAACCACTATATTTGTCTATGTAGGTATGTCTTTGGTCTTTTACTATGGATTATAAAATTGACATTTAAAACTAACTGAAAAGGGTAGTAAAAATACTTTCCGAAATCAGGTTTAAATAAAAAAAAAACCTCACATGAAAAAGTTATGGAAAAGAAAAACAGAATTATTTAAGAATACTTCTGTCTCTCTATTCCATTATTTTTACCCTGTATATCCAACCACACTTCACATATTCAAACTATTATTTTGCTCTGGTTTTATGAATTCTGTTTGATTGGTCTCAAAAATATGTAAAAAAAAGACTCAAAAAATGCCAGTTGCCGTCCCCAATAGATTTGTATGACGCGTTCGGTTAGTTTGTGCTCGATTTTTGGTAGTCTTATTCGATCACGGGATTGTTTGTTATATCTGCATGCAAGTTTTTTAACATATTTTAGACGTGTTAGGATTGAAAAACGCGGGTGTTATTCTATTAATTTATGCACTGTGCGTTGATCTTTATTTTCTCTCGTACTTTCACTAATGTTTTTGATTTATAAAATGAATATCCTATCACGAATCATAGACACTCTGCAAGATAATTATATCTTTTGATAAGATTATCTCTATGAACGATGCCTTATAAACGTTGAAGCTAAAAGATTTTTTTGCGATATTTTTAATTCGACTTCAGATTAATTTCAGTAAACTGTTTAATATTTATCAAAACCATAATAAATACTTTACAAAAATCTTGCTTTATATGATTTCCGATGATTACTTTACTTCAAATTATTTAAAATACCAATATGTTTTCCTTATCACAGGGTATGTCAGCTTTCGGATTGACTGAAGCTGTATATCGGGTCAGGAATGACAAGCCGCAATTCGCTTTAGACGCTTTATCCCCTGGAAAGTATACATTGTTGGTCTACGCAGAAACTCCAAGAGGACGGTCACAAAGACCAGCAGCATTGCACAGCGTACGAATACGAACTGCCGATGACTTGGATAGACCTGGTATGTATTAGAAATTAAAAATGCTAGAAATAAATACTTTAAATAGAAATGTTTGCAAACCTTTGTTGTTTATAACACTATAGAATTTTTAAACGCATTTAGGCCACTGTGCCACTAGCGTTTTACGAGCGTTTTCTTTTAAGCAACGTTTTCACAGAGTCGGCACTACATAGATGCGACGTTAACGTTGCGCATCCGCAGACTATTAAAAATATTTTAACTAGGTATAAAACGAGCAGACTCGGTGAGCGTGATTGTGCTTGTTACAAAAGACTCGCGACGTCAACGTCGCGTGCACGTAACGTTTTCGCTGGTCAAACATTCGATAAACGCAAACGCTAGAAAAACGCCAGTGGGATAGCGGCCTTAATCATAAATAGGACTTCGCCATTAATGTGTCTCTTGATCAAATGTCAAACAGTTCAAAACCAAACAGTAAACGTCTCAGCACACGTGCGTGAAATAGCATCGATTCCTGCAAACATTTGTATAGCCTACAACCGATTGATCATCCAAGAATGCAGTTTATCTAGTGAATATCTAAGATAGAAACAGATATAGTTAAACGCAGATCTATGCTTTGAACTTTCAATTACTGACAATGTATGGTTTACATCCATGACTTGATAGCAGTGCCATAACTAGGGCAGTGGTAGCGGTCGGTAAGAACAGGACCCAGGCCCTGGAGAAGCGTTGAAATTAACAAAAAACTAGGACCAAGTTTTGGATCATGCTTGGTAGTTAGTAACTTATATAAGCAGGGCCGAGCCGACCCCAGCCAGCGCCTGTGTGCGAAACCTATAGAGCGCCACATTTTTTATTGTCTTTTTCGATATCGGCCCGCGATTTTTGCCGGTGTATTTGCTTATCTATACTCAACTATATAGAATTTGTTGTTGTGTAACAATTTTTTTTTTCTAAAATTGGCGCTGGCATTTCATCCGGCGCTCCTTATGCCTTTGCGCCTGCGCCTGCGCCGCGCTCTTCGGACATAGGGGCGGCTAAGCCCTTCTTCTTCTTCTTTTCGTGTCGATGTACTCTAACTAAATTTTTTCTGACCAGTATTTGGCAACCTCTACGGCTCTGTTATTGGCCTCGTATAGATCCTGAAAACTGCAGGTGGTTGTGCAGGATGGACAGGATAGCAAATGACGCATGTCCTGTGCAGCGGCTCCACACTGGCACTGTATTAGAGATGGGTCGAGGAAGCCCCATTTGGCCAAATTATTTTTACAGCGGCCAAGGTGGGTCCGCAGTCGGTTAAGAGATTTCCAGATTGGCCACTGCAATTCGCATCCAGGGGGGAGATGTTCTGACGGCCAAGCCCTGTATATAAGATACCTATACAGGGTGTCTTTGACATCGACGCACAAACGAATACCATGAATCCAGTACATGATTCTGGCCTCCCCAGTGGTGGAATTTTTTGTCGGATATTTCCTATTTTTTTTTAAATTTAAACTGTATAAAATCATTAATCTAATATTTTTAGTGAAAAAATAAATGAATTACTTTTAAAATTAAAAAATGTCATCGGGGTTGATTAGAATAACGATTTTATTTACCTGTTTTCTTTTACTAAAACATCATCGGGGTTTGTTAGAATAACCATTTTACACAGTTTAAATTTAAAAAAGACGGCTTTTTTTTTCAAATTTGGATAAAGCCGATGAATAATGCCACCACTGGGGTATCCAGAATCATGTACTGGATCCGTGGTATCGTGGATTTCAAAGACACCGTGTATTATTTATCGTGTAGGTGCATAATAAGGTCGTAGACGCACTATCAGAATGCCAATTCTGTAGACGCTTAAGAATGCAGCATCCACGAGAGGTAAATAGTGGATGGTGTGTTTGAAGTATCACTTCAAGAGTATTTTTTACATCTAGTAATTTTTTTCCCTCGTTCGAGCCGAGTAAGATTTTTTTTTTGAGGAGGCTGTTCAAGAATCTCGTACTGGGCATTTAAATGGTTAGTTACGACACTGCTTGAGAGACGTTGAACATCGTTACAATAGTTAAAATAGTTTATAACTGGGCTTGCGGACGGGGTAACCGTCCGGAACGAGCCCAGTTCGTCGTCGGCACGTACTGTTTCATGTGTACAAGGAGATATCAGCAAACCGTAGGGGTCCAGCAGGTTTGACGCCTACTGGAGCCAAGGGCTTGCTTCTGAAAGGAAGTCTCGGCCCTAGTATGAAAGGCAAGGAAGGAAAAGGAGTTTTTTAGTCAGTAAAAGTCTGACACACCCTCTTGCTCCGCCCGAGAGTGGGGAATATCATTGAATGATTTTCAAAAATAAAAAATATACCTGATTTATCAGTTTCGTCATATGTAGGTCCCGAATATATATGATTATTTATGTCAGTATTCAAGGTTCTTAAATCACCGTGTTATCATAAGTTATTGGTCTTTGTCGTTCCAAAGTTATTTTTATCAGGCTCTAACTCACAAGAACTTTAGTAAGAACTTTGTCTCAAGTATTATTGATTTCTAAACCTTCATTGTTATCAGGTTCTCTTCAAACGATGACACCAGCTCCACCAGCTCAACAACAACCCACAGACAATAGTGTTGCACTATTAGTGGGAGCTGCACTGTCTCTTGTTCTACTGACTATTCTGACAACACTATGTGTAGCAATGATAGTCATGTGTAAGAAGAAGAGTAGACCGAGGGATCCGGAACAGAGGTGAGAATTTCTTTCATTTAAGATTCGAGTATTTTTAGGAACAGCATAAGGAAAAAAAAATGGAATCCTTGTAGGATTACTTTGTTGTCTGTCTATCTGTCTGTCAGTCAAGACCCTTTATCTCGGGAACACGTGAAGGTATCGAATTGAAATTGTAAACATATACTTAAGTCTGCGGTCTGTTGTAGCTGTGAAAAAAATTAAAATTCTAAGTTAAAGAAAAAAAAAAAGATACGGCCATCTATGTCTCAAAAAAGTTATATTTCGACACTCTCGAGGAAATTCATATGGTACTTCCCATTGACCCAGAATCCTGAAATTTTGCATAAAGCAAGTTCTTATAGCATAAGCATAGAAATAAATCTGTAAACTGTAAATTTGCTGTTACGTCATAATTAACAAAAAAAAAGCGTTACGGAAAAACTCTTCAAAACTCCATTCGGGAATTGAACTTTTTACATAAGTAAGTTTGTACGGAACCTTCAGGGCGCGAGTCTGACTTGCACTTGCTCAGTTTTTTATTTAGCCTATACTTTCCCACTGTTGGGCAAAAGCCTCCCTTAACTTCTTTCAAGTATTCTCTTCTCGCTACTAACTACCACAAGGCTCTTAATAATTTATTGCGGCTCACTATTAACGATCGCATCACTGCTTACCGTCAGGCGGGATCGCAGTCAAGCATTAGTTTATATCAATTATATAAAAAAAAACATAATTGTACAGAACGCGGAAAATACAAACGTGGCCTACGTGCGTCATAATTTATTTCTAAACAACAGTCGTTTGAAAATAAATGGGTTAAAAACCCTTTAATATAACTGTATTGTTAACTTAAACAAAGTTGTTAGAACAGCCACAAAAATGTTGCATGTTTTTTTTTAAGTTTTATTACCGAACAATACTCATTTCAAAAAGTTTTCATTCGTGACGGCAATGAGAAGCCTTTTGATTACAGATCCTAAATTAAATCAATTGAACGTAAGAGAAGCGTTTCGCTTCGTCGTTTATACCGCGTACATCGAAGGACTGGAACAATTTGCCTGCTGCTGTCTTCCCGTCCAACTATAATTTAGGTGTCTTCAAGGCTAGAGTGAATAGGCTCTTAATAAACTAGTGCGCCTCACCATCAATGATTGCATCTCCGCTTACCATCAGGTGGGATCGCAGTCAAGCACTGGTTTATATAAATTAAAACAAAAAGAAGGAAAAATAATCACATTTTTTTTATTAACCTTTTAGCACAATATTACGAAGAAATGTAGGAGTATCCATGTATGGTGGCGGATCAACCATCTCATCCAACGTGGTACCCACAGTGGTTGTGAGAGGTCACAGAGGATCTAGGGTCTTGGCTGCGAGGTGGTCAGGAGTCCTTGATGATGCTCCACTTGCTGTACTGGCTCTGGATACAAGGCCTCATGGTAAGGATGAAAGAACTTATTTTCTTTAGAATCTATCACTGCGCAGTAGAGCACCAACATAATATTATAGCTTTATAGATCAGAAGTGGAGTCCCCTGTCATCTTTGTCCCCTGATAGTTATGACATGGGGGCTTTAAGTTAAGATTACTTATAGGCAAGTGTGCGCCCTCATGTAGGTAATCATATAATTGCTTACCATCAATCGAGGCAGTAGTCAGGTGCAACTCTACTAATATTCAAAATATCTTTTCGACACACTTATTTGAATACTCGCTCTTATCCCTACCGCTTTTAGGCACGCAATCCACTATTTTTCTCACTAGTGCGGAAAAGTGCGCGAGTTCGCCCCGCCACAATTTATTACATTTCTCGTATCAGGCTGGTCATGGTCATGTAAAGAGGAAAGATGAAACACATGTTACTAAAAGAGTTATGAGTATACATGTGGATGGGTGGAGAGGGAGAGGGAGGCCAAAGAAAAGATGGATGGATTGTGTGAACAGTGATATGAAAGAATAGGAAGTTACTTATCAGTTACTTATCAGTAAACCGTCATACTATCGTATGACGGTTGACAGGATAGGATGGAAGAAAAAAACGTGTTGCGCCGACCCCAAATAAGATGGGACAAGGGCAGGAAGATAATGATATCGTATCAGGCTGGGCGTGGAAATTCACTCCAGCACTCGCTTCCACAACACCATCACTTACGGCTCGGGCGAATTCTGCCTTGGTTGCAATGACAAATTTTCTCCAATTATATAAAAATATACTATTTTGCATAGTAAGCTAAGATAAATTGATGGGATCGATGAGGTTTGTCTAGAATAAACTTATTCACTCTTATAGATTATCAGGCAGTAAGCCACCACAGATTCTGAATATTTAAGTGAGAACCCGAGACTACCTGTTAAATACAAGTATTTAAAACAGCTCTTCAAAATGCAAAGCTACTTAAACGTAAAATACATTGTAAGCGAAACTTCATAAACAATTACGAACTAAATTTTAATTAAATTATTAAAATGATACGTGAATAGTTTATAAAGTTTCTAATTCGATTAAAATTTTGATTGCATTCCCTTCGAGACTTTGACGTTATTTGTAAACTTATTCAAAAAATAATGTTTCTCTAATTATACTATAATTTACTTGAAGATTCTGCAAGTTTAATGAAACTTGAAGAATCTTCACGTAAATTCTTAGTTGCAAAACGTGGGTGGTAATGATAAATAGGGTTTCTGCAATGAATATGACTACAATGCTTTGTTAAAAAGAAGTGAAAGTTATGCATCACGTAATATACCCAGAGGTCGCGGAATTCCAACGGATGTAAGACGTACAGGACTGGTCGTTATGACGACTCTTAGGGGAGGCCTATATCTAACAGCAGACAGACGTCTGGCTGAAAAAAAGATACGGCCGTTTATTTCTCCAAAAACTTCGACATTCTCGAGGAAATCAAAATTCATAGAAGGACCCGTTGTCACAGAATCCTGAAATTTTGCATAAAGCAAGTTCTTATAGCACAGGTATAGGAATAAATTTGAAAACTGTAAATTTGTTGTTATGTCGTAACAAATAAAAAAAATTGCGATTCAGAAAAATCTTCAAAACTCCATTGGGGAAATGAACTGTTAACAGTAAGTTTGTACAGAACCTTCAGGGCGCGAGTCCGAATCGCACTTGCACAGAGGTAATATACCTAGTGGTCACGGAAATCAAATGGATGTAAGACGTACATAACCGGTCGTTATGACGACACTTAGGGGAGGCCTATGTCCAACAGTGGACGTCTTGCGTCTGAATTGATGATGATGATAATAGTGATGATGAATATAGTGGCAATAATGCGTCAATCAGTAGCTTATCACTACATAGTACAAAACAAAGTCGCATCCCGCTGTCTGTGCCTATGTATGTTTAGATCTTTAAAATTACACAACAGAACACATTGAGTGATTAAAGAGCAAGGTATAAATGCATTATATAGTAGAGAAACACTGATAATAACTTTAGAGGTTTCTTATGTGATGTCGTAAATAAACACATTTTTTTTATGTTGCCAACGCTGGCTGAACCCTACGAGATACATAAAAATAATGTACTACAGTATCGTTCACCTTAACAAGGTCTACAAAAATCTGCAGTGGTATATATGTCTATGTTTTAGAGAAAACCCACAATTACCATTTTTTATCCTTTACTTTTTATGAGAAATAAAGGCTTATTTACGAAGCGATTTTAAGCAATACAGCTTTAATTTTTATCCAATTATGTACCTTAAATACATTTTGCATATAATATAAATCAATATGGCCCTTTACAGCATGTAATTTAAGTGAATATTTTCGAATATATTACGGATTTAAAATGCAGGGACGTAGCGGTTACGGCGATATCAGCATTGCACCCGTGCGAAGCCGGGGCGGGTCGCTAGTTTGATTATAAAACAATGATTATATTATAATATCTTTATTTTTTCCAGGTGATTCAGATTCAAGTCGAAGTGAAGACGAAATACAGGAGACTGAATTTACGAGGAACGAATTAGAAACACACACTTAACCTAGAAGTAAAAAAAAATCAAACTATTATTAATCACAAAGAATTTTTTTTAGGTTGTTGTATATTGCTTAGTGAAGCAAATATTCTACAGATTGATAAATATGGCATTAAAAGTCCTCAACTTTAAAGAGTGATAAATAATAAAATTGATGAAGTCATTATTTATTTAACGAAAGCAAAACCTAGTGATAACGTGGGTTTGTAGAATAATGACCAAGATAGCACACTTGATGATAAATCGTGTGAGATTTATTATCGTGAGGAAATTTACTGCATCATGCACTTCGAGGACGCACGTATGGCGATTTTTCATGAGCTCACTGTGGTATCAAGGATATATTTTACAGACAAATTATAGTAGGATTTGAGTCCATTTGGGAATACCCACTTAAAGTTGGGAAGCTTGGCGAAGTTAAAAAGATTTCTCATTTGAATTATGGGCTCTAAAATTGAATAATTGTTATAGTGGAATTATTTATTATTTTATAGCTGGAGAAAAGGATGAATACCTCTGCTTGCAATATACAGCAAAAGCTTATAATAATAAATAGTAAGGACTTGGTTAAAAAATGTTTAAAAAATCTTCTCGCACTACAGCAAAATGCGATCAATATCTTTAACACGCTTAACAATAGCAATAGTAACAGAATATAAATTTCAGACACCACTTACTGTTCAGCACTGATATATTATAAGACCTAATGGAAAGCCCAACAATATTACAAATTGGGTACTTACCGAGAATATTACTGACTAAGACCGCTGATCGTCAAAGGGTAACAGACACGTTACATATTATAACTAAAATCGCAGTACGTGAGCTCATATAGAATATGATATGATATAATACATCTAGGATAATAAATCGCTCACATTTATCACACTGAACAATGTCTTACAAACGTAATGTAATTTTTGTGTCTTATTGAATTTCATAAGATGGAGTACCTATCTTTTTTTTAAATAACTAATTTAAAGTATTGCAGAATAATTTTTACAATTAAATTTCACATTGATAAATGATTTTTAAAAGATTAAGATTTATGACAACTTTAAGTTCATAATTTTAAAATGAGTGATACAGTTCTTGAAAAAATTCAATTGAATTTTGTAGAATTATTTTTCGGTATCACGATTCGATATAATTTTAAATTTAAGTTTTATAATTTATGAATTGCATTTTGAAGGAGAAAACAATTATGTATAATAAATGCGATGTATGCATGACTCAGTATTATTTTCATAGTGATAAAATATTTACTTGGATTCTGTATATAAAAATGTAATATTATTTGTCTATACTTATTAAGATTATGTAGAACTGTTTGTTTTCATGCTAATTATATTATTAATTATTATACTCCAAGTTGTAAATTAATAGAAGCTCTTTCGATTTCAACGCATTATTTTTTTTTCAAATTATTATAAGATTATATCATTGAAGATGTGATAAGTATGTAAATGACTGTAATCATGGTTAAAAACAGTTAATTTCTACTAATTATTTTACAATTACGTCGAAGAGTGACAGGACAGAATTAACGAAAAAAATCTTAATGCGCCGACCCTAAATAAAACGGGACAAGGGCAGGAAGATGATGATAATTTTACATTTATGTAATAAAATTTTGTAGAAAATGGTTTGTTGCAGTTTAAATAAATAAATACAAACTGAACAAACATTACGCATAGTCATCATTGCATTCTATGAAAGAGCGTTAGAATATACCAAAAATTTAATATAAAATTTAATATTTAAATACGAAATAATTTAGCTGCCATATTTACATAATACGGGTATTAAGATGTAGATATCTTAGTGAGTTCTTCCATAAATATTGTTTGTATAATTTTATGTATGTATTTAGTTGAAATAGTTTGGTAGTCACGTCTCACCGATTTTACTAAAGTCTGTTAAAAGTTTGGCATATTTTGGTAATCTATAAATTATTCATCTAATTTATTAAGAAACTTTCAACCTGGTCAATGTATCTCATATACAATTTTTATGAATAATTACAGTTTTTCTAACTCTAACATATTTACCACGCGGACTCCTTTTTATGTTATGATACTATCTTCGGTTTTATTACTTTATAGGATATTTGAATACAATAGAAAACTTTTTCTTCTTTTTTTACTTTTTTTAAATATTGATATAATCACGCTTGACCACTGTCTCAACTGAAGGTAAGCGATAATATGGTCGACGATGAAGCACGCTTGCCTTGAAGTGGCCTTTTCACTTTCAAAAAAAGACCCTCAGGTTGTAGCAGGAAACACAGATTCCGGCAGGGAATTCCACTCCTTAGCTGCACACAGAATGAATGTGTTCCCAAAACTTTTTATGCGATTAGAACTTTAACGTAACTCAAAAAAACTAAGTCGTAATAAATTGAGATCAAACATATTATATTATTACACAAACCCTTGCCAGCCCATCGCAGCAAATAGACACCAATCTACTTTAAAAATTTTGTTCTCTCAAATTAATTGAACACGTAGCCATGTTCTATACCCGTGACATCCCTAGTTCGAAACGACGAACAACAGACGGTAACTACGAAATCGAAGTGTCGCAACTGTGAACCAGTATATCAATTTGCTTAACAAACAAAGTAGCCGACTGTACGATAACTGACACTCGATTGACTGTCTGAATCAAGGTGCGAGGGAGAAGGCAGATGGGATACATTTCATCCTGTCTAACTTCTCGCTCGCACTTTATGGAGAGACTAGAGAGCTTTTGCGTAGGGAAATAATTCTGCTGCTGATTTAACAGGGTTACTTTGTACGTGCTGCTGTCTTTTACTGATAGACAGAATGTTTAAATACCTATTGAGTTTATACCAAATAATAGTATAAGCAACGTAACAGCTGCCTTAAAACGTGACTACATAAAAATAAAAAATACAGCCGAACATAGAACCTCTTTTTTTTAAGTCAGTTATAACTACTACTAGAAATTTGTCCTTTTTCGAGTATTCTAAAGTCCTTGTGATTGTTTCTTACTTATTACAAATTTATGAATGCTTATAAATGTGCCATACTTTTGCTAATAACCTATTTGTTAGTATAGATCCAGTATGTATGTAGAAATAAGGCTACATGCTATAAATGTAAGACCAAAGAATTTTAACAAAGATTTTTATGATTTTGATTGGGAACATTTACAATATTTTCATTTTCCATTTAGTTCTTAAAAATCCATAGAAATATATTTGTTTCAGTACGGTTCAAAAACCTTGCTACAATGTACGAATATTATTTCATTGTCTATATCCCAAATTGATTGCCCTCAGAAATAATGATAAAATTTACTAGATAATAAAACTTCAAACAATTTTGATTTAGTGTCTCCAGTTTTAGAATTTTACCACAGAGCTTTGAAAATATATAGAGAAGCCTTACTAATGGTTTATTCTTGGCTTGGTACAAAAAAAGAATCGTGGGACTCTTTGGACCGGGAACGTAGTTCCAACTTCCACCTATGTTTTTTTTTTTATTGTTATTTTGGAAACATAAATAAAATAAATACAATTATTTTGGTAACGTAACTTGTAGTTTAATGCCTTTTCCTTGTGGTTCCAAAATACTACGACAAAAAAATTATAGGGGGAAGTTGGAACCACGGTACCGCTCCAAAGAGCCGCAAAAGAATTATCGTTATGGTGAAAATAACAATAACGCAAGAATTATTATGAATACACCATTATTGAGTTTCCTATTTTAATGAAATCCTTCAAGACATTAATTTACACGGTAGAAAGAAAAAAGGCCGAACTGCCAAACAGGTTAAATTTGCTTTTGAAATTCCCAATCCTTTTTTTTATTTCTGATCCGAATAAAAACTTTTAATTAGTATTACGTTATAGAACGATTTCAGTTTTACTGCAATCAATTTTAAATTTCAAATTCAAATATAACAAAATTGGTATTTTAATTCGTATATCAAATATTAGTAACTCTGTGAATTTACCGAATGATATAAAACAATATCAAATGTATACGTTTTAGTATTACATTGTACAGAAAATAAAGAAATATAAAGTTTATATTTTATCGTCTGCTTTTATTTTAAACCTGACATTTGTTGGTGATATTATTACAATATGGAATCCATGTTTAATATCGCAAAGATATCGTATCTGATCGGTCTGTTTATTGAAAAATATTGATGTTGAATATATTTTCAGCATTTTATTTTTGTTTAAGTATGGGTACCTGTATGACGTACTGGAAGACGCAGCGTTGAAAGGCCTTTCACATAATGTACTGGTAACCTGGTGAGAGTTGCGGGAATCTGGTAGATTTCAGACGCACAGGACCGCTCATTATAGCCACACTCGGAGGAGACATAGAGCCAAAATAGTGGACGTGGACGAATGATGATGATGGTCTTAGGTTATCTTACCCGATAATCACCTGGTAGTCACCAGAAACAGTAGAGCTACAATGCAAAAATACAGTAATTTTAGAAGCAATAACATATAAGCCTTCTATCTCTGACCCTATGCCTATTATATGCGAAGGCCAATTCTCGTACATAAAGATGGCCCGTTAAAATTGAAGTCACAATAACAACTCAATCTCAATCAGTGTCAAATTCTTGTCAAAATGTTGGAAAACTATATGTGTTTCTGAACAAATTGTGAGTGTAATAGAAGTACAATAATTGCTTAAAAATACTATAAACGAATTTGAATTTTGAATTCAAGCTTTGTGACAAAAAAATATGGAGTAGTACCTACACAGACCTGTTTTTTTTTTTGAACTGAGAAACCATTGAATGACTTCTCCCACTTCAGAATAGGGTGAGAAGTCGATTAAGACTTTTACTGACTAAAGACACACCTGTGTTCTTTAAGTAACTCTTTAGAAAGAATTACTTAAAGAAAAACTACACACTATTATGGTTTACAAAAAGCCTTAATATTTTTTTTAAAGTTTTATTGTTAAATCAACATGTCTAAAAGCGAAATACCATTCACTGATTATATATATATAATCATAACACTTATATATATGATATATAACACTTACAAACTTAAAATTTGTCAGTTAGGTTCCTTATAGGGTGTTGACATCCACTAAGAACGGATTTTACGAAACTCTACCTCTAAAAGAGTAAAATGGGGGTTGAAAGTTTGTATGGAGAAACCTATTTTTTACGCGGGCGAAGCCGTTGGCAAAAGCCAGTAAAATATATTTTCTTGCTATAATTTATGACATTAAAATATACATTCATGTCTCGAAAGCCAAGCTTGCAATATTTTTTTTTTACCTATGCAATTTTCTGCTAATAATTAAAAAAAAAAAAACTTTTATACAAGAAAACCCGCAAACAGAAGTCTAGTCTTATCTTTATGATTCACGAAGCATTTCTAATATGACACATTAAATCGTGGAGGCGATATGTTCTCAGTACAATTATATTTATACACCTAAGCGGATTGCAAGGCGACGAAGTCAAGAATAATGGAAATATATAGATAATCGTAAATGTAGTCTTCGTATTTTAACGGAATATGAGCAATTTGTGTTGTGTCACTCTTATTGTGAAAGCCTTAAAATAGAAGTGATAATAAGGTTGAAGGACCAAGTTAAAGATTACTTGAAGTTTTGACTGCACGAGGTTGGTGGAGGCGACCGCCTGCCACTCCTCCTCGCTCCGGACCATGGCCTGTACCAAGGCCCGGCGCGAGAGATCGTCGCCGACGATCGCCCCTAAGAGGACATGGCGTTGCTCTGCCCAAGCGGGGCACACCTACACCGTGTGCTCCACCGTGTCCTCCGGGCGGTCCACACAGTGGCAACACCCACGCATCGCTTCCGCACGAATCCGGTGCAGGAACTTCCCTGACTGCACGAGGTAGCGATTAGACGAAAACTTTTAAATCTTTTCTTTTTAGACCTAAAGACAACGTCGGACTTGTTAAACGGATTTCCGTGGACCTCATCGGGTCTGCTTATCTTACTCATGCTAATACTTAGCAGACATTTTTATCCTCAATCAGAAATCAGAAACGTTTATTATAAAAAGATCATTATTTTACAGGCACTTTTGAATTTTCAAAATATTGGTCAGTCAAAAATGAAGCTAAATTGCACTTTCCAAAGTATAGATCTCTATGAAGAATGACGTGCAAGAAACTCTATGGAAGAAGGCTAAGATAAAATGCAAACACGATGTGAGTCTCGGAAAACGTAGGCGACATCGTGGCAGACCCAGGTGAAGTTGACAAAGCAAGTTTGACATCTATATGCAGAATTGGTTAATATCGAGGCTTAGGAGGAAGAAAGGTAGGCATGAACCTTGTAGGGGTTAAGAACAGGCTAAAAATAAAAATTCGTATCGATCTGACTCAAACGTGTTCTGAACATTAGTTAGCTTCTGGACAGCTCTATGGTTGGCTTCGTATAAGTCGTGGAAGGTGCCGGTTGTGCTTGCTGGGGAGGAAAGGTGACACATCCTGTGAAGGGGCTCCACACTGTCACTGTATTTGCAATGTGTTAAGGATACCCCATTTGGCCTGATTATTTCTGCAGCGGCTTACCTGAGCCCGCAGTCGATTCAAAGATTTCCAGATTGGTCACTGCAATTCGACGCAGTAGACACTCGATGGTACAATAGTATGAACATTACACGTTTTCTCTTCACTAGGCGTGTGTAACTCTTTACTGAACCGACTCACTGTTTTGAAACATTTTAGTGTTCCGAAAGATTGGAACATTAGTAATGTTTTAAATGCATCATTTAGAACAATTGGAACACTCAAACACTCTTTACTTTAGGTGACCAGAAGTATATAATAACGTAAATAGTGTAAATATAATTAATGACCTGAACTAAAAACATCTGCTTTAAATTATTCTCAAATCAAAATTCAATTAAATAAAACTTTTAGTGTATATGACGCAACGTAACAGATCACGATTCATAACAGTCACTGTCTGTATCTTTTGAGCCGTTGTTCCAAATGTTCTGTTTGTATCTTGTGAGCCGATGTTCCAAATGATCCGTTTGTATCTTGTGAGCCATTGTTCTAAATGTTCCGTTTGTATCTTGTGAGCCGATATTCCGAATGTTCCGTTTGTATCTTGTAAGCCGATGTTTCAAATGATCCGTTTGTATCGTTTGAGCCGATCTTCCAAATGTTCCAAATTATACATATCACTGTTTCGGAACATTTAAGTAATTCAGATGCAAATGTTCAAATCGCAAAGATGACACACTTATCCCACGCCTACTCTTCACTTATATTTCTACTTATGCACCACTTAGGTATCGTGGTATAGTTCTTGGCAACCGTTCACAGTCGTAACATACTGATGTGGCTTGAAGACGCTCGTACTGGGTTAGTGTAATGGTTTCTAAGACCGTAAACCAGTAAAATGGTTATAGTCGCTGATCGTTACTTTTATCGCCATGACTTATCGTGGTAAATATATCAGCTTTGTAGTTTGAATTATCTATAGTTTAACGTGAACTCGAAAAATTTTTTGATAACAGTTTTTTGGCTAAATATTTATCTAAGCCATGGCTTAAATATTGTGAAATAAAATTATAATTTGACATTCACTGATGTCCTACTAGTTAAAGGGGGTCCTAAAACGCACTATTACAGGTCTTATCACGACAAGACCTGTAGATCAGAATGTTGGGCTATAAAAATATAGATGAAACTGATTGCATATAGCTAGGGGTGAGAATATTGAGATGGATGGTTGTGTATAGTGAAGGGAGAAAACGCATGTTACTTATGATTATAATTATATAGATGGATGACGAGAGAGAGAACAAACTTTAGAATTAAAAATTCTAAAGAGTCCTAAGACAAAGTAATTGCAGCACTTCAAATATAGGCCATGTTTTCTAAAAATACAAAAAGTAGTTATAGCTTAAAATCATTGTGGAGTATCACATAAAATATACTCCCGTAATATTTTTGCATGAAATTGTCTTAGTGCACCATCTACATGACGAAATAACTCAGTAACAATTGGCGCAAAATTATCAATGATACTTTGGTCGCTAGGAGTTAACTTCAAAGTACTTTTTTGTTCCTTTCCTCACTCAATGACGTTAGCATAGATATAAAAAATGATAGTGCCGATTGTACATACGTCTGTACAACTTGAGTGACCTTGAAAAACGCTTAATTGTCGTTTTGTATACACGGGTGTACGAAATTGATTTGACCGTAAATTTTGGTCTCTATTTCTTCGTTTTTTCTAGAAAAATCCAGAAAAAGATTTTTTAAATTTATTTTGGTGATTTTACGTAAAAATGCTCAATTACGTAATAATAATACCTCACATAATTTACTCATACTTATACACAGACATAATTATTATAATAATGTACATGCATAATTAAACAAATCACATTGGATCTACAATTCTATTGAATTCCGTGAATTACCACTTGGCTGTCTTCTTCTCTCCTAACTTTGCTGTGCCCGACAGGGTCCATATTGATCTATGACAATTTTTAACACCATCTATGTATACATATGGATTGCAATAAAGCATTTAGTATTGAGCTAAAAAAAAAAAAAACCGATTGAATAAATTGTATGAATCTATGACTCAATAGAAAGCATATTCACAAATAAAGTCACTCGTCTAGTTTAAAACTAAACATACTACAAACCAACCATCTTTCCGTCTACTATTAAATTTAGGCAAAATAGTACCTTAGTAGATCATTTTAATTAAATAAAATTCCAAAAAATGCACAATCTATTCATCCATTCGAATAATTAGACATAGTCAACAAATCTAATTGATGTCTTTTATTCGAGTACTCTGGCTATATAAGAGAGGTGCCAATGTCATTTTACACAAATAAAAAAGTTAAAGGTTCAATGACCTCGTGGCCATCTTGTCAAATTATTTCTATTCTTACAATCATTGGCTGTAACTTTTCTTCAGTATATCATTCCATTCTCGCATTTAAAATGATAAAAACTTTATTTTCTTGGACATTTCGGTGATTTGTTGAAGAAACGGCGTGGGACTAAATTGTGAATGTCACTTTATTTTCATTATTAGTGAAAGTTGTATCCATTTTGCTTTGTAACGACTGGCTGTTAGGGTTAGTTTAGGGAGTATTAAAGATAACCTTACTCCTTGGGTTAATAAACTTGAATCTTAGCGTGAATACTAATCAAAATAAAAGAATAAAGACTATCATTATAAGATTTTCAAAATTACCCTCAAAATATGGTTGATAGGATGAAGTGAAGCTTCGGTGCGTGTGTGCGTGACAGGTGCTCGCGCTGGTGGACCAATCGCGAGCCATCAACGATCTTCGCGCGGACGAAGACTTTCGAAGAGAATACAAATGAAAAACAATTGAAAACATTTGTTTTCTTCGCGTCTACGGTGTATTGACATTAATATATAATAAATAATGAAATAAATCAACTAAATTTAATTTGAGTCATCCCGTTTACAATTATAACATGCTTGCAAACGAAGTCACAGGCAAAATGCTAGTGTATAATAAAAAAAACTAATTCTCGTTTCAAAATAACACCGTTCATCTTATCCATAATATGTGGGAATAGAGATAACTCCTACAAGTTCTTTTCATAAAAGGTTAACCTTTTATTAGGAAACGACGTAAGCATATTGTAACAGATTTTTCCAGAAATACCCAAAAATTCTTAGAAATCTATGCCACGTGATGGTAACTCATCAAAATAGTCGCTTTCTGTGAAATCAACCAACCCACATGTTTTACTAATACCCTTGTATTTTGCTCGTGGGCATACATACTCAAATATTTTGTCGGAACTATGAATGTTTTGAAGTCTCTGTCATGTAAGTATATATATACATCGGGAGCAATACTAACGACATGAGATAATGTTTAATTTTTATTTTCAGTAGATTTATTTTGTTATTAAATACTATTTTTTTTTCGGGATATCAGCAAACAGCTGGTCGACTCTTCGCGTGACCAGAAGGCTGAGCTTTTCTTCAGTCAACGAATCAGCATTGCCATCCAGCGTGGCAAAGCTGCCAGCGTTTTGGGCACTTTTTCCATTGACATCGATGTGGACGAATTTTTTGATGCCCTATGAGTTCTTTTTCTACCCGTTTGTACATAATATTATTTTCAGTTGGTTTAAATACTTATTAAGTTATAATATTTAATAGTTAAGATGTATATATATAACCAATACGAAATTAAAAAAATATATATATTTATTTATTTATCATTTATACAAAATAATTCAGGATTATATATTATATTGACTAGCAACCAAAAACCACCAAGGTTAAGTTAAGGAGGCGAATTAAAACTATGTGTACACTTAAGGCAATAACTCCTAATTAAAACATGGCTTCAACAAATTAGTGTCGTAGGTGTACCCAATAGACTGGTGGTATTGCTACACTATATGGCAATACTTAATCTCTCACCGAGGTAATTAGTTTCTGATGTTATTGATTCTATATAAAAAAAAAAACGCACAAGAAATCGGCACAACCAATCACTAGAAAAGTAGATTTTATCTTGAGTGTAAACCGTTATGACAAGCAAAGAGTTTAAAAACAGGCTCCAAAAGTTCAAGAATCAGACCCTTGGCCCCAGTAGGCTTTGACCCTTCTGGGCCCTTATGGTTGCTGGCATCTCCTTGAGGCACTACGTGCCGTCGACGACTTGGGCTCGATCCGGACGGTAGGACGGCGGCGGTTGCTCGCTGTCCGCAAGCCCGCGCCTGCGGTGGCCGGAAGTTGGGATCGGAACCCAGCGGCTGGGGTTCGAGGCTCATTGCCTCGCGCGTGCACGTGCGGCCTCCTACTTTGCTAGCATTACTGCTTCGCCTGCCACTCCTCCTTGCTCCGGACCATGGCCTGTACCAAGGCCCGGCGCGAGAGATCGCCGATTGCCCCCACGAGGACACGTCGGTGCTCTGTCCAGGCGGGGCACACCTCTACCGTGTGCTCCACCGTGTCCTCCGGGCGGTCCATACAATGGTGGAACCCGGGCGTTTCTTCCGCATGAATCTGGTGCAGGAACCTCCTGAACTTACCATGTCCGGTGAGGACCTGCGTCATGCGGAAGGTGAGGACGCCGTGACGTCTTTCCAGCCACGCCTCAAAGAGGGGACTTGCCGCCATAATTATCGCGTGCCCAGGATAGGTACCGGTGTGTAATGTTCCTAAGATTGCAAAAAACGGTAATCTACACCCACTGTAATTTTCATGAACTTCCAATGTAAAAATAGGCATACATCTGAAAGGAAACTGTAATAGATAGAGGGGAAGAAAACATTGGACGATTTTCTACCTCAATAAAAAACACTACTCTAGAGTAATGAATATCATATAATTAATATAAGCAGTTTTAAAGCTGGAATTTTTTGTTGTGTCTATTGTATTGACTGACAAGTTGTAATTTTAAATTTAAGCATATATTTTGTAAATTTTTATCACAAAGAAAATGTATTGCAAATTTTATGTACGCGTCATTGTTACATACATCTGACCACCACGATGAAATCGATTCATTTTTGTTTTTTAATGTTAAATTATTGTAATTTGGGAGTACTCAATAAATCTATATATATATATAAAAATCAATACCACTTTTCGTTGTAATTTTATAACTCAAAAACGGGCTCACGTATCCAAACCAAATGTTTAGACTTTTTTCGGACTATTTAGTAAATGGTTTATGTGATGTTTACACAAAATCGGTCGAGCGGTTCTTCATTTATCACACTTTTTGTAACAAATTAATTCAATAAATGGTTATGTAAAGAGGGGAGATGAAACACATGTTACTAAAAGAGTTATGAGTGTACATGTGGATGGGTGGAGAGGGAGAGGGAGGCCAAAGAAAAGATGGATGGATTGTGTGAACAATGATATGAAAGAAAAGGAAGTTAGTGATAGTATGACGGTTGACAGGATAGAATGGAAGAAAAAAACGTGTTGCTCCGACTCCAAATAAGATGGGACAAGGGAAGGAAGATGATGATGAATTCAATAAATGGCGGATAATTTTATTAATGGGGATTTTGCTGTTATTATTTCACTTTACACGTAGCGAAGCGCGTACCAGGCCGCTAGTAAATAAATGAAATGCTAAGACGGACACGATGAATGGGTGGAGAGGGAGAGGGAGGCCAAAGAAAAGATGGATGGATTGTGTGAACAGTGATATGAAAGAAAAGGAAGTTAGTGATAGTATGACGGTTGACAGGATAGAATGGAAGAAAAAAACGTGTTGCCCCGACTCCAAATAAGATGGGACAAGGGAAGGAAGATGATGATGAATTCAATAAATGGCGGATAATTTTATTAATGGGGATTTTGCTGTTATTCTTTCACTTTATACGTAGCGAAGCACGTACCGGGCCGCTAGTAAATAAATGAAATGCTAAGAAGGACACGAGCACTCATATTTTCCTCTAATTTCCCTCTTTCAAATCAAACTTCTCTGGGACAGATCCTCTACTTACAGGACTTCGATAGTTTCCTAGGTATCAAAACTTAGCTCCAATAAACCTAGACTATAGTAACTAGCTAAGTTTTCAATAACCTCAGTTGGGCTAGGAACCATAAAACAGTAACAATATGGGACAGGAACGACGGCTACGTCTAAGTATGGCTCGTAAAGCGGAGTTAGTGTTCGGAGCGCGCTGGTATGTGATGTGGTTGAATACAATGTATTTGTAGATAAATCTACGATTTGGATTGAAATAGAAGATATTGTGACATCTGCTTCATATGAAGGTAGACTATTATGCACCTTATGAACATAGCACTCCATATGACTGCGCTTTTAGGGTTCCGTACCTCAACAGGAAAAAACGTGACCCTCTTAGTATCACTTTGTTGTCCTTCCATCCGTCTGTCTGTCTGTCTATCAAGACCCTTTATCTCGAGAACACGTGGAGGTATCAAGTTGAAATTAAAAGCATATATTCAGGTTTGCGGTCCCTTGAAGCTGTGTAAAAGTCAAAGTTTTGAGTTAAAGAAAAAAAAAAGATACGGTCTTTTATGTCGCAAATAACGTGTGTATTTCGACACTCTCGAGGAAATCAAAATTCATAGGGTACTTCACATTAGCCCGCCGTCCGACCGTCCGGTAACCGTCCGGACCGAGCCCAAGTCGTCGACGGCGCGTATTGTTCCACGCGCGCCTCAGGGAGATGTCAGCAAATCGTAGGGGCCCAGCAGGGTCGAAGCCTACTGGGGCCATGGGTAGTGTGAAAACGAAACCCGGGGCCCTGGGACGAAGGCAACGAAGGATCAGGAGTGGGTTTTTAGTCAGTAAAAGTCTGACACTATCTCCCGCTCCGCCCAAGAGCGGGTTTTGTCATAAGATGATTTTCCCAACCAATAAAAAAAAAAAAAAACGGTACTTCACATTGACCCAGAATCCTGAAATTTTAAGTCACAAAAAAACGTTTTTACGATTCGGAAAAATCTTCGTAACTCAATTCGAGAATCGAACTGTTTTCATAGATAAGTTTTTGCGGCACCCTCAGTGAACTACAATAAATATAGAAAAATACCCTATTAATTAGCGACCATAATATTTTTTTCTATATTTTAATTTCTGTCAAAAAGCTTCGATTGGTGCAAATGCGTTGCCAGTCGTCCTGAAATCATCAAAAGCACGATAAGAGGGAGACAGATTTTTACAAAGAAAATAGCATCCCTTTATGTGCATTCTTTTCTGTCTTCTCTACAAGTATTTTTAGATTATTTTCTTTTATTTAGCAAGTAAAAGTACCTGAGACTCGAAAAAATGGTCATTAACAAAATCATTTAGAACTACATTAGTCTTAGGGCGGAATTCGTTTAGCGTTTAGCTTACGTTTAGTTTTACGATTAGCCGCTGTCACTAGTGTCACTTGTCTGTATTTTTCTTTTGTTGCATTTTTACAAGTGACACTAGTGACAGCGGCTAAACGCGATTATGCGAGCCAAACGTTAAAACGCGATTAGTTTTATTGGTGAATTCCGCCGTTACAATGTTGGAAGTTTTGTCTTTCATTTCGTATCGATGTCAAACACCTAATCATTAGTAGAAGTACCTATATAGTTAAAATGAGTATCTGAAACGATATTATCTGGTCTCTAACAAGACATCAAAAGATTACAATCATTAAAACTGTTTAATTAAGTACCTACCTACTCGTTGTAAAATGCCTAAAACTCATTAATATATTTCATAATACCCTTCAACCGCCCGAAGATAATGTCTGAAACTGTAAACTGAAAAGCCTACTAAAATTAATAACACAATTGTCCTCATTAAGCCTCTGTGTTTTAAGTAACAGACACCTTCATATAACTAGAAACGCACCAATAATAAGATTCAAACAATAAAGTCTAGCAGAAAATCAACTGAGGTTCTTTTGAAAAGGAAAGATTTTTTTACCACCAACACTTTTTTGGTGGGAAAATCATCCAGTGACATCCCTGCTCTTGGGCAGAGCGAGAGGGTATGTCAGACTTTTACTGACTAAAAACCCACTTCGGTTCTTTTGTTGCTTTTCATACCAAGGCCGAGTCTTCCTTTCAGAAGCAAACCCTTGGCCCCAGTAGGCTTCGTCCCTATTGGGCCCCTACGGTTTGCTGACATCTCCTTGAGGCGCGCGTGGAACAGTACGCGTCATCAACGACTCGGTTTCAGTCCGGACGGTTATTGGACGGTCAGATGGCGAGCTACCCATTGCTCGCCATCGCCGCTATGGTAGCCGGAAATCGGGATCGGGATCCCGGCGTCTGGGGCGTGATGATCTCTCCCACGCGCGTGTACGTGCTGCCTCCTATTTTGCTAGCATTACTGCTACGCAGAAGGAGGCGACCGCCTGCCACTCCTCTTCGCTTAAGGCCCGGCGCGAGAGATCGTTGCCGCCGATCACCCCACGAGGTCACAGCTGTATACCACCAACACTGCCATTCCGTTGTCTACAATGGCGATCGCTGTGCTCTCTTAGCAAGGTAAAAGATGATATCATTGGATCGGTGTGGTGGTAGTTGGTGACGTTGGAGTCCTTGCGCTGCAATACCCTAAGCCCAGACAAATAAGCATGCGAAAACATCTGATGAAAGACATATCAGTGGATTACAATTTATTTTAGGATCGCCAACATTATAAGGCTTGGGAATTTACAAATACATTTCATAACACTATTCTAGTCACTAGTGCTACAATGCAACACTTACGAGATCGAATCACTACATTTATTTAAAATCACATAATATTTGTTAACTAATTTCAACAGATAAAACGTCAAAGGAACAAAAAAAAATAGAATGATGTCAGTAAATTTGCATTTAGCAATATTTTCCAAAAAGTTTACGTCATTTTTCTAAATATTATATTATAACATAATAATGACTCTCTGCACGTGTTGGTTTCGACTGTAAGTGCAGAGAGTACCTGTCATAAATAAATATCATTTATTCTGCTCTGGGTAGTGGTGCGAGAGGGTGCATAAGACTTTTACTGAATAAACCCATCATGTACCTTCAGTTGCCTTTTGCGTTCGAGAGCTACAGTAACTTTTTCGAATCTTTTCGTAATATAACCACCGCGTTTGTACCGCGTACATCGAAGGACTGGAACAATTTGCCTGCTGCGGTCTTCCCGTCCAACTATAATATAGGTGTCTTCAAGGCTAGAGTGAATAGGCTCTTAATAAACTAGTGCGCCTGACCATCAATGGTTGCATCTCCGCTTACCATCAGGTGGGATCGCAGTCAAGCACTGGTTTATATCAATTAAAAAAAATTAAAAAAAATAAGCTCACTGGCGAGGCTATATGCAGTTCATAGTGACGATGAAAGTCAAAGTCAAATGTAGTCATTTGTTACCACTTGATGAAAATCTAAGTTTGAAATTCCAGGAAATGGGCCTTCTGCAATTATTCCCTTAGTGGTTTTAAGCCGTGAACTGGGGGCAACAATATGAGCAGCGACTAAGTAGGAGCCGTAAAACGTAACAATTGTTCGTTTAGATACCGGCAGTTATTTTGTTTAATGAAGCTTTGTTGCATTTATTTGTGTTGTGGTAGCGCTTGAGACGACAGTTGTGAACGAGATAGTAGACAGACAAGTATAGAATGTAAATTGGAGAAGCAAACATTTTCTTTTTGTTAAAAAAAACATGCACAAGACACCTAGATCCGGAACTCTTATTTGTAGGCCATATAAATAATTAGTTTCGTGCAGGAATCTAACCATGCACTGCACAGGCGGTCGCCTCTTTCTGCGAAGCAGTAATGCTAGCTAAGGAGGCGGCCGATCGCGTGAGGCAACGGTCCTTACGCTCCAACCGCCGCCGGGATTCCGATCCCGATTTCCGGCCACCGTAGGCGCGGGCTTGCAGACGGCGAGCAATGGGTGGCTCGCCGTCTGACCGTCCGGTAACCGTCCGGACCGAGCCCAAGTCGTCGACGGCGCGTTTTGTTCCACGCGCGCCTCAAGGAGATGTCAGCAAATCGTAGGGGCCCAGCAGGGTCGAAGCCTACTGGGGCCACGGGTAGTGTGAAAGCGGAACCCGGGGCCCTGGGACGAAGGCAACGAAGGAACAGGAGTGGGTTTTTAGTCAGTAAGAGTCTGACACTATCTCCCGCTCCGCCCAAGAGCGGGGATGTCATTAGGATGATTTTCCCACCCAATAAAAAAAAAAAAAAACCATGCACTGCACAGCAGGCCTAGCCAAGTTCCAGCACCGTTTTGTTTCGAATCTCTTTCTACAGTCACTAACGCCTCCAATTCCTGCCCCCCTAGCCAAGTTACAATCGTATCGTTCGCGCCGAACGCCTTGAGTAGGCCACGCCTCCGATTCCTTTGTTCTGATGTCATCTCAACGCTCTGTCACGTGGTCAGAACAAAGGAATCGGAAGCGTGGCCTACTCGAGGCGTTCGGCGCGAACGAAACGATTGTAACTCGGCTAGGGAAGCTGGGACACCTTCTCTAGGACAAACTTGAACAAGTTTGCCCCTTGTCGCGCGCCATAAGAATACTCAACATTATTGTTTCTGACGTAGATCTATTTCACTGCAGCCTGCCGAGGTTCACTGAAGCAGCACTAAGTGCATTGAAAATATAGATACAGGTTATACTGTATGACTGTTTATGTTGTTTTTTGATTTAATAGTTTATGTATATTATTTTATTATTTACTGGTATAAATTGAATACGATGATAGCTGGTAATAGCATCGCATTGGCGTTAACAGCTGTAGTGGTGTTATTTACATAATTTTAAAATAATAAATAAATATTCCTTTGTTCTGACTACTTCATATAAAAAAAATGGGGATTATTTCGTTCCCATACATTTGAAGTTTTCTACGAACGTTAACGATTGTAGGTTATCAACTAGCAGCCAATCACTCAACCCTTGCGGCAACTGTAACCTCATAATGAACATGTCACATAAAATTAAGAATTATATTAGGGGTTAAAGTATGAAATTTCCGATTTGTACTGAAAAATTGAAATTCGTTTTGTTTTTTTTATTTAAAATGTTTATTTAATCGAAATAATTACCATTATTATCTATAGATTGCTGCCATCTAATAGGTAGGTCTTTTGCCTTTGCGAGAGAACTCTGGTGATCTAGATTCCACAAACTATGTGAAAGCATTTGGTACTGCCTCTTGAGAAGAAAACTTTTTATCATTTCCAATCACGAAAAAAATGGTAGTCCGCAGTGGCGTGCCAGATACCTTTATAGGGGCAAGCCAAGGAACCCAGTAATACTCATTTAACTAATTATCCCGAATAAAAAAAAAAAAACTCGCGCTGTAATCCGCTGTCACGTATCATGCGTGCAAAATTTCTTGCCGTAATGCTGATTTTAATTGCTACATTTTCTTTAGTTAATAATACGATAGAAATTATGTAAACATCATACCTGTATCATAAATGACTTAAACTATTATTATATATGAGCCATCTATTGATATTTTTTTGATATCTCTTGCTTACTCACAACATTCTATTATAGCTGTTTACTTCTGAATCCACTAGATCCACTAGATTTTGTCGTTCTGGTTGAATAAATAAATAAATAGATGGCGCACAAAAGATTGTAGTAATCAATCATTTGTTTACGATTTTGATAGGTAATATAATTAGTAAATACTCATAATTTAAACAGCCATAGCTTTTCTTTTTTCGCTTCTTTATCACACGAGATTCTGATCAACTTAAGAATTGAATTGATAGTTAGAAATTTTGTCACGAGATGTTTTTTTTTCTGTTTTACCAAAACTACAGAATGAAATAACAGCATTCAAGTGCTTTTGAGAATTCTGATGTCTTTTCATAGCATCAGCAAAGTTATTTAAGTCATTATAACCTAATGTATTCCAAGCATTCTAATGTTTTGAGAAAAATAAAAACTGCCTATTATCTCCTGCCACGATAAAGAATTAAGAATTTTAAAATGACCTAACTAACCAAGCACTAAAAGTACTAATAATACGAAAAAACAAAGACATAAATACACACAAAAACCGATTTCATTACTATATCTTGGCAGCACTGTCGACAAAAGACAATATCTTTCTTTTATGTATTCACGAAACTCCCCCAAACGGCAGTTAGTAGCGTATTTCTTGAACTCGAGAATCCTGCACGAGTCTAGCTTTTCGAAAGCCTTCACCCGTCAGAGAATAGGCTCTTCAGTTAACATACAAAGTAACTATTCCCTCAGCAAAGATGGGACCAGCTTACGGATAAATAAACAATATTAATATAAGCATACATAAGCTTTGCCATTCTTAGCTCATAAAAAAGGGATATTTCCCTACTAAACCATTCCATAAACACGAAGTCTCTGCTTGATATTTTGCCGTCAGCAACACCCTTGTTTTCTGAATCATTGAATTCAATTTTCTTTGTTCCAAAGTTGTGTTTAAGAATGTATTTACATACTACGTAACGTCTCTTAATTCTGCTATAAAAGTATAGAGCACTTTAGTTTATTGCAATCTAAAGTTAATAAGAGTGGGGATGGCTGCCTTTCTGGGGATTATGTAATGTGCCTTTTTTAATCCTTGTGTAACAATGGAGGTAATCCTCTGAAGATGACGGTACTTGAGGAAGGTATCGAATTAAGATTGTTCTTTAATACGCCTTTGTAATTCAGTCTTTATGATTTTTCATTTCAGCAGCGAGAACAGGCGTTCTTTAATAGTAAAAGATGGGCAAGAGCGAGTCGAACTCGCGCCCTGAGGGTTCCGTATAAACTTAACTATGTAAATAGTTTGATTCACGAAAGGAGTCTCGATGATTTTTCCCAATTGCAAAAAAAAAATGACGTAACAAAAAATTTACAGGTATAGCAATAAATCTGGAAATTCTGAATTTCAGAATTCCGGATCAACGGGAAGTAGCCTATGAATTTTGAATTCCTTGAAAGTGTCGAAATGTATTTTTTTTTGCGACATAAATGTCACTACCATTGTTTTTTACTGTTTCCAAAATATGTGATTAAAAATGTGTAGTAACGTCATAATTGCGTAAGAGCGGTTTTATGAAAAACAGTGAAAATATATGTCGAGTTGCATCCCCTCAAGTTAAGTAAGTCAGATTCTGTAAAGCCGATTACACATCCCAAAATTGGAACAATTTCGATATTGTATTTTCCTACTGGTCTTATTTGGATTTTACAAAAACTTATACAAAAAATTCGGACAGAATTTTACAATTTACGAGTGACGGTCTAAATTCTCTAAAATGTACAGTGGAGTATCGTATAGAGGGAATAACGTACAGTGGAGTTACGTAGTGAGTTTAAATAAAAACATGGGCTCCAGCTCCGCGGTCGAGGAAGTTTGGACGGAAGCCAAATTTCATCTTATAAGCTCATTTCACTTGATTACTTCGTTGCTGAACCAAAAGAGATATCATTTTAATGTCCTAATAGATGTTTTACTTGGTAAGTGTTATGTGCAAGTTTTTGATGTAGGAATATTGATGAGGAAACTTTTTGGTATCTACGTTATAACTTTTTGGCAGCTTCTTTTTGATCTGATTTCAGCCTTTAAATTGAAAGAAAGAAGGAAAGTATCATTGAACGCCAGAGTTGTATCGAGTAGGTCTCATCAGTCATTCATCATAAACAGACTTTGAGTATTTATTAATCTTCATACAACATAAAGTACAAAGGCGGACTTAATTATGCCTTAGGCTTTCTTTACCAGTCAACCTAGGATGGTGAAGAGACAATATGATAGGTGCATAAAAAGAAAATGTTACATGAAAAACAAGAGTAAAAAAAGGTTTACATATAATTAAAATGATACACATTTGATGATAGAGTACTCGCTACCTTGTCTATAAGAGACATACACTTACACGAGTTATTAAGACAAGGCAAAATATACGATACTACCTTTTGCCTACGGCTTCATAAAATATAGCCTATGTCACTCAGGAATAAAGCAGCTTTCTATATAATAGGTGTAAACGTGATGAGTTTTGGAAATTCCTCTCTTAGAGCTAGGGTGTTTCATGATTTTTGTAATTTTCGATTTTCATTTGACTTTGCTCGAAATATTGATACCACTCTTGCACAGTGTTCATATACCAAAAGTCACCATATTCGGTTAATATTTAGAGGTTGCAATGCCAATATCATGAAATTCATTTTTCTTAGTTTGTAAGTTTCTATTGTACAACGTCTTGAATATCCTCCGTAAAGTTGTACAAGTGCTTGTAAATAAATAAATAAAATAAATCATTAGTAGGAATAAATTTTTAATATTGTTATTTTTTACACAGGAGGGAAGTAAATTTTACTAGGCGCAACTACACATTAGTAACACTTGCTACCCTCCACAGTAAACAATAATAATATTAAAAGTTTTACCTACACTGATGACGTACTAGCTGTATGACAAAACTTTATTGACGTTGAATCGGTTATTATTTAGAGGTTGCACTCTAAATATTAACCGATTATGGTGATTTTTGGTATAAAACACTGTGTATACCACTCATACACAGTGTTTGAGAATTCGAGCAAAGTCAAAAACCAAAAATTTTAAAAACATGAAACACCCTAGTAGTAGCCGACGTCATAAAGGAACCCTTGTGCAAAATTTGACGCTCCGAGTCCCAATAGTTTCAACTGTGCTGATATGTCAGTCAGTAAATTTCTTCTTTTATAAATTTAGATGGTAGACGACGTTGACGATTTTTTGGACATATTCAAATATCGTCTGTCACAATTTATTCACATTGTGACAGACGATATTTGTATACGTCGGCTCCTAATAAATATGATAATAGAATGTAAACTAAAATAATCATTAACTTTAACACAAATAAAACACTGATGATTTAGCACATAGTGAAGTTTTTTTTTTATTCTTAATGGGTTCGCGCTTGACCGCTATCTCACCCGATGGAAAGCGACGATGCGGTCGACGATGGACGCGCTTACCTAGAAGTAACCTATTTACTCTTGACTTAACTTACTTAGTACAAGTAATTCCTTTGAAAAACTCATCGAAAGAGCTTTAAAATTTAAAAAAATGTCTTCGATGTAGGATTTGGTATATGTGGATTCCTGGAGGAGCGCCGGCGTGATGCTGCGTAAGTGAGCGTACGTGACGCACCACCACACCGCGCCGCTCCTTTGATGACCACCACTCCACCGCACACATGATGTTAGAAAGTAGAAGATTCTGAACTAATTCACCTCCATTGCTGTAATTGCTGCAAGGCGTTCTGATGTGACAATAAACAAATAAACAAATGATGACTCTCTCACTAGATCTATGTCTATTGTCTAGACATTTTCACAAGCAGTGGCAACTGTAACAGAACCACAATCATTCTTATCTTCGTGTTTTCCACGAACATTATTTTATTACAACGCTTTTCTCTCTCTACGTTGCTTACTCTATTTTCTATAAGCTAGACCACAATAAAAATAACGAGAATTGCAAACGAAAAGGCAGTGTTTAGTAAGGAAAAGGAAACATTTCTATTCAAACCTTTGCGAAGTAATTTGTATGGTATAACTAGTAGTCAAAGGCATGACTTGTATGTAGCGGTGGAACAGCTGTATATGGGAGGCGCTTTTTAAAAACGCTATGAAAATAACATCAACTATCAACAATCATTGTGACTTATTTCTAATATATAATAGTAATTTGCTTATCTCAGGTTTCTTGGCACGCCATAATTCTGGCGTAACTTCCCTCTTTGAGGATGAGGAACGAGTGGCTAAATAGACGTCACGGCATCCTCACTTTCCGCATAACACAGATCCTCACTGGACATGTTAAGTTCGGGAGGATTGATACTGGCCATAGTCCGGAGCGAGAAGGAATGGTAGACTGTCGCCTCCTTTTGCGAAGCAGTCATGCTAGCGAAGGAAGCCTTACGCGTGAGATAACGGAACGAACGGAGCGTAGTGCACGCGCGCCTTAAGATGTCAGCAAAACCGTAGGGGCCCACGCGTACCTGCCAAGGTCGATGCCTACTGGGGCCATGGGTTGTGCGAAAGAGATCTCGGGAGTTCTGGAACACACGCAAAAACATAGGAGTTAGTTTCAGTCAATAAAAGTCTGACCCACCCTCAGAATTCTCTCAAAGGCAGTGGTCAGTAATTCTGCATTTCTAAGATTTTAGACGAATATTCTCGCGTTCTTAGAACTGTTCTAGAGATATCTATGACTTAATCGATGTATACTGTATAATTTAGTTTCTTCTTTTTCCTTACTATCTTTTTTATAATAAATTCTAAAGTCAAAAACTGCAACTTGCGTCTTATTGAGTTTACAGAATTTGCGTTCATACAAAAATGGCAGAGAGCAGTTTTTTCACTTAATGTGAATACAGCCTAAAGCCTTTATTTGCTACACGTTGCAACTAGTATTGTAGAGAAACGTTTGCTTTCTATGGAATAAAATAAGATAATTGCTTCTGTTTAGTTATATTTGTAAAGAACATAATTATGATACTTGAGGACATATCGACGGGCCCTATGAAGAAAATGAAAAACAAAAATAAGACAAAATGTATTTTATCACGTACTAGCTTTTACCCGCAGCTTCACCCGCATACATTAAATATAACCGATGTTACTCAGGAATAAAGCAGCTTTCTACCGTTGAAAAAATTTTAGCAATCGGACTAGTACTTTCAGAAGATACCTCCTACGAAAAAAAAAACAAACTTTACCTCTTTTTAGTACGAGTACTTTGTAGTCACGGGTAGTGTGAAAGTGAAACCCGGGGCCCCGGGATGACGGCAAAGAAGGAACAGGAGTGGGTTTTTAGTCAGTAAAAGTCTGACACTATCCCCCGCTCCGCCCAAGAGCAAGATTGGTCATTAGATGATTTTCCCACATAAAAAAAACCTATGTTTTAATATTAGTGTAGATTTATATTGTAGATAATAAAAACTATATGGCACATTTTTTTTTAACACCATAACCAATCGAACACAATCTTATTATTTACACAGAACTTCAAAACCTCATACTGTAAACAGATAATTATTCATATACGATTTTGTTCTTGCAACCCCTCGGTTCTATACGTAATCTATGGTTGATTCAGAGAATACATCTCAATCTCCTTTCTGCCATCGGACAACCCGACGAACGGCGAGTATCCACCCTTACGTTGATGAAACTTTAACGGTCCGGACTAAACGATTCGCTTCGTCGTTTATACCGCGTACATCGAAGAACTGTTACAATTTGCCTGCTGCGGTCTTCCCGTCCAACTATAATTTAGGTGTTTTCAAGGCTAGAGTGAATAGGCTTTTAATAAACTAGTGCGCCTCACCATCAATGATTGCATCTCTGCTTACCATCAGGTGGGATCGCAGTCAAGCACTGGTTAATAAAAATTAAAAAAAAAAAATACGGATTGATTTCCGAAGGAATAGAGAGATAACTTGTAAAAACTTTGTGCAAGACTATTGCAAACATTTCCAGAATTTGGAAACAAAAGGTATTGAGGTGGTTAATTTGCTGGTTAATAATTACTGCCTACCTAAAACCGTGGACTTCAGCCTCTGTTTGGTCAAACTGTTGTATTTAATAATGTTGTGGCTAGATTGGTAAAGAAGCATTTAGGAGTGGTTGTATCCGTAAAATTTTGTACGTAACAAAGCACAAGTCTCAGTAAATAGACGCAACCTAAGACACGTCCGCTCGGCCCGGCGGTACACTGAGAATTACTTGCACGCCATACCCAACTTACAATTATTATATATATGCAACAGCAGTTATTTACTTACTGAGCATATTATATTTTACGTTAGTCATTAAAAATATTTATAGCATAATCAAAATCATCATCATTTCAGCCGAAAATTGTTGTTGGCCTCCTTCAAGTGTAGCCACACTTTCGTTTTTTCATCCCCATCAAACATCTGTTCTGCAAGCAATGTATCTCTGCCCACTGCCACTTAAGTTTAACGATTCTTCGGGATATGTCGGCAATCTTGGATCTCTTGCGTTTATTTTTATACCTAACTAGCTGACTCGGCGAACTTCGTACCGCCTAATAATATGATAAATGAAGAACTGCTCGACCAATTTTGTGCAAACTTCACATAAACAATCTACTAAATAGTCCGAACAAAGCCTAAATTTTTGGTTTGGATAGGTGAGGTCGTTCTTGAGTTATAAAATTACAACGAAAAGTGGCATTGATTTTTATATATTGTTATGATAACGCAAGGAAACTCCAAGCATAGCCCTTAATAATATTTTTTTTTTATTTCATAAGTCTTTCTTAATTCCAATTTACTTAATCCGTAAAACTAAACTAAAATTCTGCAAATTATGTCGAACGGCGAGACAGAAGTATACCAAATAAATTAATGCTAAATCTAAACCATTCCTACTAAACTCAGCCTTCTTAACACATCTAGTATCGAGGTACAATCTAAGTAACTACAGATTGCTGTGTTTCTACTGAAACAGACTGATGAACATGAAATGCACGGAAATTAAATTTTAGAAGTGCTGGATGTGGCAGTGACTGACAGAAACTGATATCATTTCAGTTTACTTTCGCAAAAGTATTTGAAGTTACTCCTTCATGCTAAAACGTCAAATGATTGAACATATTCTGCCCCCCTATCCAAGTTGCAATCGTATCGTTCGCGCCGAACACCTCGAGTAGGCCACGCCTCCGATTCCTTTTTTCTGACGTCATCTCAACGCTCAGTCACGTGATCGGAACAAAAAATCGAGGGCGTGGCCTACTCGAGGCGTTCGACGCAAACGAAACGATCGTAACTTGGCTAGGGGGGCTGGAATAGGACATAAGATAGTTTTAGTTTTTCTCTCTAATGATAAATTTATTTCTTGTTCCGAGTGTATGTTGCCTTTGGGATAACTTTCTACTTTCACGGGGGAAAAATCTAGTTTTTCCTAATTCTTCTAATTATCTAGCTCCTCGGTTCCAATACATTTGCGCCAATCACAACAAAAATCTACTTTCATCACATAACCGTCTACTTCATTGTCCCACTCGCCGTACTGACTTCATTCACTATTCTTTTCATTTTCAAACTATTTCTCGTTGGAATGCACTCCCCTAGGAAATCATGATGGCAACCAACCGATTGACCTTCAAAGTGAAGTTAGCAGCAGTATCGTCACAGCGCTAATTTGTTTTCTTATTGTTTGTCTGCACCAATTGTTTCACTTGATTCGTGTATTTCTTTTTTCCTTCCTTTTATTTATTTATTTTATTTTATAATTTATGTACACACATAAATACCAAAAAAGATTACATTCTGATAAAAATTGTACAAAGGTACTGCTTATTTCTAAAAGGAATTTCTTTTTTGTCTTTTCTTTCTCAGCAGACCTGCGAAAGGAGAAATAGGAAGAAATGTAGACATAGAATAGTGTGTAGTAGTAATAAAAGAAGAGAATGTGAAATCTTAAATTAAAATAATAAATACTTATATACTATACATACTATACTAATTTTAGTTTGAGTATTGTATTTATGGTAACGGTTGCGGGAGTACGATGGATGCGAGACGCACAGGACCGTTCATTGTGGCGGCACTTGGGGGAGGCCTATGTCCAGCAGTGGACGTTTTTCGGCTGAAATGATGATGATGATGATGATGATTGTATTTATAGTATTTAAGTATAAAATTGAATAAAATATAATGTGTTATAAACATTATGTAATGCTTAATATTGCACCTATCACAATTTGTCTCTGCATCACCCAAAGGTTGACTGGTAGAAAATGCTTTAAGGCATTAAGCCCGCCTCTGTACTTTTATGTGCATAAAGAATAAATAAATAAAAGCCACTGAAAGGTTGATATCTATAACCGCCATATTAAGGCAGAATGTATATGGATCCTATTATATTATTTAACAACTTATTTGTATGTACCTACTTTCTAAGCAAATAAAAATATTTTATTCTATTCTCTTCGTATCTTTTTCTCCTTCTCTGTCAAATTCATCCAAAGGTTGTCTGTAAAAAATCACTAGTAGCGATTGCCAATGTGGCACCCTATTGTTCTTAAGTTCCTACTGTAATTTCATTTCTGGGGTAAAATAAAGAGTACCTATATTTATCTAACTACTAACTGACCCGGCGAACTTCGCACCACCTAATAGTAAGGATAACGCCATCTACTGTTATTACCAAAACACCATTATTCATTTTATAATGAAATTTTAATTAGAGACTGCATTGTATTCGGTTTTTTTTTTCATGATTTTTTCCATTTTTTCTCACCGTTTAAACCTTCCCTGGACTATCTCAAATATTTCAAGACCAAAATTAGCCAAATTGGTCCAGCCGTGCTTGAGTTTTGGCGAGACTAACGAACAGCTATTTTTTATGTATAAGATTACTACTATTTCTTTTTGAGAGAAAAAAATGTTAAACACCGTCTTGCAATCATTAGTAAAGTGTTAAACTAACTCAACTATAAAGTTGCAATTGAATTTATCGTTATTTCTTCATGGTTTTAATTAACATAGAATCAAATCGTGTAAATTATTGTCAGTCATATACACAAATCGTGGAAAAATCAAATAAGTAAACTTTTTTTGTTTGTTCTCTATTATATTCCAGTTCTAAATAAATGTTTCTCTCCACCCATCACATTTTGCGAGAGCATGTTTTCTTGTTCGATTTCTGGCGCGCCCCATCTCACAGTTTCAACCCTAGCCACCAGCTCCGTTTAACAAAATAATAAATAATTTATGCTAATAATTCCATACCACATCTAGTAACATTCAAATCAAAGCTCCGCAACTGTACAGGCTTCGACCGCGGTTACCCAACGCCTGACGTTTTGCCCAGCCAAATTGTGGAGAGTAGTGAATTTACTAGAAAACGGACTTTAACCAGTCTGATTGGGTCTTTGTTAATCCTTTCTGGTATACTTGAATACTTAGTCGGGTAGTAAATAAGTAATTTTCAATCATAACTTTGGTTTAGTTCATAAATTATTTAAGAAGGACATTTCATTTATGACTAGTGTCATGAGAACTACGCAAAGCTAGAAGTGGAATTCCCTGCCGGAGTCTTTGTTTCCAAAATAGCTACAATTTAGGGGTCTTTAAGTCAAGAGATAATAGGTTAGGTACTTCTATCGCTTACCATGTGGTAAGATGGTCGAACGCAACCCTATCTATAATAGAAAAATAAAAAAAAATGACGATAGCACGGAGCAATTACCGTCCGGAGGACACGATGGAGCATACGGTAGAGGTGTGCTCCGCTTAGGCAGAGCACCACCGTGTGCTTGTAGGGGTGATCGGCGGTAACGATCTCTCGCGCCTTGGTAGTTATAGGCCATGGTCCGAAGCGAGGAGGAGTGCACTCCTTCCTGCCGCCTCCTTCTATAAAGCAGTAATGCTAGCAAAGGAGGAGGTAGCACGTGCACGCGCGAGGGAGTCGCCTTCACGCTCCAACCACCGGGATCTCGATCCTGATTTCCGGCCACCGTAGGCGCGGGCTAGGGCGGCAGTGGGGTCGCAGTCAAACACTAGTTTATATCTTAAAGAAAGGTATTACAATAATTGAGTGAGCCTGTACGGCGAACTACACATCATAAAATTTAACTGCATTTAGCCAAATCATCACTGCGCGTCTACGCCAAACGATCAAAACTATTAATTAAGCAAATCAGTACGAGTTCAGATCGCCTTAAGTGCCGTCGCGCGTGCTCCCTCGCTTCACCAACCAATATAAATGTTTTTAGCATTTTTAACAATACAGTTTTTATTATTTAACATCCCAGCAAACAACCTTTACAGAGCCTTATTTATTTATTTAATACCTTATGCACAATCGTACAGTACAGTACCAGTCAACCTTTGGGTGATGCAGAGATAAACAGTAGTAGCTGTGGTAGGTGCAATAAAAGAGAGGGAAAAGGCGAATAGGTACAAGAATAGATATACTAATAAAATATAAATATCATACAATTATACAATACATACACAAATTAATAAACTATCTACATATATATCTACACCAATAAAGTCAAACAATTGGTTCAAATCGACAATTTCAAAACATTAACGCTGTGATGACACTACTGCCAACTTCTTACGAATTAGCTCGCGAACTTTTTTGAATGTTAATCGATTCGATGTTTTTCGATTTGTTTCAGTTGGTTCGATGGTTGATAATTTTGTTAGCCTTCTATAATCTACCTCATATTGTTATGCAAACTTTAATGGTTAACTAAACTGAGAGTTACACTAAGTAATGGTTTATAGTTAAAAATTAGGTTATATTTGATTAAATTACACAATTTATAATTATTTAAAAAGTCTGTAACATAACATAATTTTTCAGTCAATAACGAAGTAAGCATCTTTTTCTGTTCGGAGTAAGGGTTGATAGCTACTAAAACTATATTAAACCAAGAACGCACCACAGTAAAAAAAATCAAGGTAAGAAAATAATTTGACCCTAAATCAACAAGTCAAGTGCAAACATTTCTCAAAATGATATTACAAGAAGAAAATACAAAAAAAAAAAACGAAAAAAAGCAAATAAAAACATTCATTACGAAGCATGTCGACCAAACAAACGAGATCCCAATTTTCTTTCGGACAGAGTCGGGGTCCAAAATAAATAAATAGAAGACCAATCACGATAAATGTAAACAAGGGTGCAGTTGTAAATGGAACTTCTGTGAAGCGAGAAATTATGAGGACGTGGTGACATCAAAAATTCTGGTAAACGGAAAACTTGGGTCGTTTTCTCTGAGGTACCTACGTTGTATGTTTATCTAACTACCAAAAGAAAAAGACGTTTATATTACGAAGAAAATAAAAGAAATTCCGTCTAGCGTATGATGAACCGACATAGGCTAAGTAGTTTCGCGATCCGTCTAACTTACTGCTAATATTCTGTTAGGTTTTTTTTTCATGGACAAAGAGAATTTATTGGCCTTATATTGTGATAGACATCTTTGACGTAATATAAAAAATAAAATTCAAAATCTTGCATCGCGGTAGTAGAGTTCTCCGTGCGATTCTTTGTAATTTGTTTTTTTGTTTTGTAATTTTTACTAAGTTCTTTAAGCCATCGCCCTTGTTAAAGACGATTAAAAAAAAAATTGTTAAAATTTATTTTTATTTACTTTACTTAAATCTATTGGTACACAATACTGTTGCCGACGTCTGTCAGTCGATACCGTCACCGTCCCAAGCTGAAAACCAGCGCTGTGGACTCGTCGCATTTTGCGTGTAGACACGGCATTATGCTGAGCGTATGGCCGTTTTACTCGGACGTGGCACATATATTTTATTTTTTTTTGTCATGGGAAATGGTTGCAATATGTTAGTCTTAAATTTGCGCCTTTTCCGGCAAATAAAAAGTTTTTCTTCCTTTTTTTCTATTAAAGCAATAAAAACAACTATAGGGCAGTTGTCTAGTCCGAAACATAACACCCGTTCAGAGGATCCTTTTAAATGGAGGTATATGGAACTCAACACACTCTTCCAAATACCCCTAATCAATCGATTGACTGGTGATAGAATTGGATGTTTTCTTGTATTTATTATTGTGCATTTTACACCAAACAACGAATAAAACTAAAAATAAATCTTTTTCTGAAAAAAGCATCACAATTGGTTTTCAAATGAAGTAGCTATAAGCATTCCAAAATATTGATTTAAGGGATGCAACTAGACATAAGTACATTTTCACTGTTTTTCATACAACCGCTCTTACGCGATTGTTAATAACGTCATAATACATTTTTCATTAGATATTTTGGAAACACAGTATCTTTTGGATGTTATCTAGGCTTTTATTGAAATCAATTTATAAATTTTTGTATAACTAATCCGGTAAGGCCTCTGAAAATCTGCTATTTTGCATAAACTTTGACTCTTCATAATTTACTCAAATTTAAAAAAGTCAAAAAAAGTAACAATAGAAGTCTTGTAAATTTAATCAAGATTCTAAATGACAACAATTTTTTTCAATATCTTTTAAGGGTTTAAAAAAAACTCGTATTTCCTGGAATAAGTTTTATAAAATATATGAATATATCATGGAATTACCGAATGCTAACAGGGGTTTCAGGCGTTGTCTCTCTTTTTTCGCGTTGCCTTTTCGTCAAAAATCGCGTTGGATTGCGTTAGATGAAGAAACATTAAGCTTTTAAACCATGCTCGATGTTGACGATAGGCGAGTCAAAAAGAACCCTCTTAAGAAAAAGTGAGGGCGTGGAGGGAAAATCTCCCTATCTATTTTGAGCACACGTAACCTGATGCAGGTGACGTGAAACAACACACAAATTTCAAAAACCTACCTATGTGATTCGATTTGACATCTATGACGTCACAACATGACACTAAGTCGATCCTATTCTTCTTTGTTGTGTACTATAAAATCAGTTCGTGGCAGCACCATCACTATAACTAAGTGTTTTTTGCAGATAGGTGGGAGTTCCCCACTCTACAAAGATGGATGCGGCTTCATGTTGTAGTATAGTTGTGTAATGGTGTTGTTAATTCCTATTAACATTAGTTGTATTGTTACTAACAAAATATTAACCTCGTCCGAAATAAAAGAAAAATAAAGGTAAAGAAAAGAAAAATAATAAAAATAAAAACTGGGCAAGTGCGATTCGGACTCACGCACTGAGGGTTCCTTACAAACTTACCTATGAAAACAGTTCAAATCTCAAATTGAGTTACGAAGATTTTTCAAATCGCAATTTTATTTCTTTGTTACGTAACTACAAACTTATAGTTTTTAGATTTTTTCCTACACTTTTGCTATAAGACCTAGCTTCATGCCAAATTTCAGAATTGTAGGTCAACGGGAAGTACCCTATGAATTTTTATTCCCTTGAGAGGGTCGAAACATACGTTTTTTGCGACATAAACGACCGTATTTTTATTTTTCGTTAACTCACAAGTTTGATTTTTTCACAGCTTAAAGGGACTGATGACTTGAGTACGTCGTTTTAATTTTAACTTGATACGTCTACGCCGTCCCGAGGAAAAGGGTCTTGACAGACGGACAACAAAGTGCTCGTATAAGTGTTCCGTTATTTTCTTTTGAGGTACGGAACCCTAAAAAAAGAAAATAAAAGTAAAAAAATAAAGGAAATAAGTAACGGGAGTAAGTAAAGAAAATTAAATTAGAACTCTCTTTGTTTAAATAAATAAATAAGTTGACAAATGGCCAGCCTAATTAATTCTGAGGTGTTGTTTTAGTCTAAATCCAAAAGTTATTTTAAACTAGATCGTAACCCACATTTGGTGTTGGTTTCGGCCAAAATAAACGTTTCCACGGAACTTCAGAGCGAAACAAACGAATTAGTTTTATGGGCACAAAATAAAATGGTCTAGCAGTTTAAAATTGTTGAAATAGAAAAATCAATGATGCAAAAGTTTTAGTCGATATGAAGTTTATTTGAATTATGTAGGCATACAAAATTACTGTGTTTGAAGCTTGCCAGTTTACATACATTTTTTTTGTGTTATTTTTAATTAAAGTTGTATTTAATTGGTTCCTTTTAGACAATAAATATGTTTATTTTAAGTACATTTTGTACACTCGTTTTCTAAATAATATTTTCATTTTTTGCACGATTTTTTAGGGTTCCGTAACCAAAGAGTAAAACGGAACCCTTTTACTAAGACTCCGCTGTCTGTCCGTCTGTCGCCAGGCTGTATCTCATGGACCGTGATAGTTAGACAGTTGAAATTTTCGCATATGATGTATTTCTATTGCTGCTATAACAACAAATACTAAAAAAACAGAATAAAATAAATACTTAAGGGGACTTCCATACAACAAACGTGACTTTTTTGACGTTTTTGTTTTATGTTCGTCGTTTATACCGCGTTAATCAAAGGGCTGGAACAATTTGCCTGCTGTGGGCTTCCCGTCTGATTATAATTTAGGTGTCGAAGACTAGAGTGAATAGGCTCTTAATCAACTAGTGCACCTAATCATCAACGATTGCATTACTACTTAACATCAGGTGGGATAGCAGTCAAACACTAGTTTATATAAAAAAAAAAATGTTTTATCACAACCACCCTTAGTTTACTGGTTGAGAACGTCTTAGGCATTAAATTCAACTTGGTGCCTTTGTATTGCATAGAGATTTAACCTTTCGACTGCCAAATAAAATAATAAATACATTATTTAATTACTTAGGTTCATGATAAAGATAAAGGATCAGCGAAACACAAGCCTGCCTGATAACCACTGGATGATTGTGAATCCTACTTAAATAACTTTATTTATTAATTTTTATTTCCAACAATATCCTCACAGACTAGTTCAAATCGATATTGAGGTTTCTTATTACTAACTTACAAACTAGATTATGTAAAAAAAAATAAAAAGCGAATCTTAGTGAATTCACTCAGAGCACAATCTTTTTCTACACTAAGAAGAGCACAATAAAATATATAGATAGATGTTCTTTATTGTATACCAAAAATACAATTTAAATTAGGAAATTAACATTAATAGGGTGTCACACTGGGCGGTCTTATATCCACGTCGACAGCTACGTAAAACCTGTACTGATTTTTCCTTTCAAAGAAATCAGGGTGTGATCATATCATTAAGTGCTATCAAGATTGCCAAAAATGGAAAATGCTTCATCGTCTCTATTTAAAAGCTAATTCATCCTTTGGCTCGGATGTCTTTCCACAGCACAAGATGATAAAAATGTCCACTTCCAGCAATGTTTCATTTAAATTCTGTTTTGCAGTCTGCGAATAAATTTCATGGCATAATATTAGTTCATTATCGTAGTAGGTACGTCCGACCGTCCGGTAACCGTCCGGACCGAGCCCAAGTCGTCGACGGCGCGTACTGTTCCTCGCGTGCCTTAGGGAGATATCAGCAAATCATAGGAGACTAGCAGGGTCGAAGCCTACTGGGGCTACAGGTAGTGTGAAAGTGAAACCCGGGGCCCTGGGACGAAGAAAAAGATGGAACAGGAGTGGGTTTTGAGTCAGTAAAAGTCTGACACTATCTTCCGCACCGCCCAAGAACGAGATTTGTCATAAGATGATTTTCCCACCTAAAGAAAAAGTAGGTACGTGAAAGGCTGTATATTTCCCTTTATGAATGAATTTATATCAGCAAACAAAATAGTCAAAAGTATTGTTTTTTGTTCTATTGTGGAAAAAGAGAATTTAGAGCCCAAACACAAAACTGCGATGAAACGTCGCATTGTAAAAGTCTGGGAGCTCGCACAAAGCAACGCAAGAATTAATGAATTTATTCACATCGCACGTTGTATGGTCACCTGCCCTCCTAGCCAAGTTACGATCGTTTCGTTTGCGTCGAACGCCACGAGTAGGCCACGCCTCCGATTCCTTTGTTCTGACCACGTGACTGAGCGTTGGGACAACAAACGAAGCGATCGTAACTTAGCTAGGGGGGCTGAACCGATACATCGCTGAATGAGCGTTGCGAGGTCGTACCGCAACGCATTGCAGTTTGGTATGGGGATTTTTTAACCGACTTCTAAAAAAGGAGGAGGTTCTCAATTCGGATGTTTGTATTTTTTTTTTATGTTTGTTCGAGCATAACTTCGTCGCTTGCCAACCGATTTGAAAAATTATTTCTAACAAAAAATATTTTTTTTTCAAAGAAACACCGACTTCCGAAATTAAAGTTATTTTGATTCTTTTAGTGTTTTTTTAGTGAAGTCGGTTATCTTTTTTTTGTAAAAAGTTTTAGATCATCAATACATGATTATGATTAGCACTGCCCGGTACCAGCGTAGTAACCTGGCTCTATCTGTATAGCTAAGTTGCTACAGCTAAAGACGAGGGAAGAATTGAATGAACCTTCTGCAACTGTCCACATTTCTATGCATCTAGCCATCTCCCTTAGCACCGCCAGTTCAAACAAGCTGCAGCTCAGGTAGGTATTAACATTGCTTTGTAGAGCCACGCCAACTTTGCCCTTTACAAAACTGTATCAGCCAAGCTTATCGCAAAGGTAATGAAGTTCCAAACCGGGTATATATAAGTTAGCTGTTTCAAAGAGATTTTAATGATTTATTTGTTTGTAATATTAATGTTGAGTGTTGTAATCACAATGTTGGTTTTGAAATGTATAATTAGCTTATGTTCGAATTCGTAATTGAAATCTTACAAGGTTTTGTAGATAATGTTGGTTAATAATAATATTTGGTGTACTTTTCTTAAAACAAGCAAGAAAGTGAATAAAGAAATTTTTTTTATAAATATTAAAAATTTCCATGGTTTGCTAATATTTATATTGTGATTTTTTTTTAATGTCCAGTACTGTGCGTATATTTTTTTGTAATTCATAATAATGAATTTGTGTCTAAATGTGCGTCTAAATGTAAAACAATTTTTATTTTAAGGTTGGATGATTAATTATCACACGGGAGACGTTCTACACGGAGCGAGAGGGAGGGCCAGACTTTTACTGGTTAAAACCAACCCGTGATCTTTCAGTAGCCTTTTGAATCATGTCCCCAAACACTCTTTGAGAGAACTAAGTAGCCCATACTAAGCCATTCTCTCTTGACTTCATAATTTCAGCCGAAAGACGTCCACTGTTGGACATAGGCCTCCCCCAAGCGACATCACAACGACCGAGCCTGTGCGTCTCGCATCCACCGCACTCCCGCGACGCTCACCAAGTCGTCGGTCCACCTTGTGGGAGGTCTTCCAACACTCTTGACTTACAGAAAACAAATTATACCTAGCAGTCAACAGAGACTCCGGTAGGAACTCTATCTCTTCCCTTGAATCCTTGGTCTTCTAACTTAGAAACTACTCCTTGTTTAGCTAAAAAACCAAGTCCTTTCTCACATCCACTCATAGGATCAACAATACCGATATTTCCAAACTATTTACAAGAACTCACACGGTAATCATCGATCACTGACGTTAAGACGTTGTCGGCCAGCCGTACGCCGTAGGGCTCCATAGAGCGTGTCCCATAAATAATACCATGACGCGACGTACCGTGAACCGACTGAAATATAGACGCAATAAAGACCGCTATGTGAACAGCAACATACTATGTTGTGGGCGATCGGGGACGATCGGGCGTTTCGGTTCATAACTATTGGTAGAAAAAAGTTGAAGTAGGAAAAGAATGGTTTCATAAATGTGCAAAGCTGCACATTACCAAGCAAGCAAAGCCTAGGGAAAAGGGAAGCAGGAAGGGAGGGAAGGGGGGGGAAGGGTTTTTTTTTTTTTTATTGGGTGGGAAAATCATCCTAATGACATCCCCGCTCTTGGGCGGAGCGGGAGATAGTGTCAGACTCTTACTGACTAAAAACCCACTCCTGTTCCTTCGTTGCCTTCGTCCCAGGGCCCCGGGTTCCGCTTTCACACTACCCGTGGCCGTAAGCAATACCTTTGTACAATTTTTATCAGAATGTATCTTCTTTCTTTATTCATGTGTGTACATAAATTATAAAATAAATAAATAAAGCTGCTGATATTGACAGATCTTTGTTCTTTGTTAATATGGTCTATAATTTAATAAAATAATCATAATCAGCCTTTTTTTATATTCCCACTGCTGGGACTCAGGCCTCCTCTCTCTAGGAAAGGAAAGGGCCGTAATCCAACGCGCGGTTCCAGTGCGGGTTGGTGAATGTCACATGTCTTCTAATTTTTGGTTCTAGGACATGCCGGTTTCCTCAAGATGTTTTCCTTCACCGTTTTGAGAGCAGTGGTAATGAAATAAATTACACAAAGTAATGCGCCTGGTTCGCGTTGGAACCCGCGATCTACAATTCTTAAGTCGAGGCCGTTTCCACTTGGCGACCTGTGCTAGTCTATAATTTGCTTCAATCTATTAATAAATAAAACAGGTGTTATGTTATGTTAAGAATAGGACAGTTTCCTCCTTCTACTCCTTGCGTCGCATTCCTCAATGCTGAGGGTCGTGACCTCCCTGCTTCATCACTTTAAGTTTTATGATATCTTCCATCTGTTTCTGTCTTTGGCGGTGTGAAGGGCATTGTATACCGTAGAGTCAAAGGTGTTGGGGATCTGGTCGGACCAACGTATTGGGCTGTACTCGCGAGGCCTTTTCCCATCCACTTTACCGATCACAATAAGTCTTTCGAACAATCAATCGATAGAACTGTTTGGAATTCAGTACTTTGATGATATTCTAAATTTTTTTGAACTATTCTTCTGTTTTCTTTTTTTATCGCATTTACAATCAAATGAATACTTCCATGAAAAAGTGATATAAAAAGTTTCCAAAGTAACGTAAATAGACTACAAGCTGTGCAAATTCTGAATCATTTAAGGGAAACCAGTTTTTCGCGCACCGGGAAACGCAGCGTTGGAAGGCCTCCCACAAGGTGGACCAACGACCTGGTGAGAGTCGCGGGAGTGCGGTGGATGCGAGACGCACAGGATCGGTCGTTGTGGCGTAGTTTGGGGGAGGCCTATGTCCAACAGTGGACGTCTTTCAGCTGAAATGATGATGATGATGGTAAGTTTTTGCAGGGTGTGTAATATTATGCTACCAATTCATAAGAATGTGTGGTTCTTGATGAAGAGCAGTAACTTCGTAAATTTTCAGGATAATCTCAAATCTTTCTGCTTTTCAAGAAAAATACCAACATCACGTCATCTCTTCAGCAAATGCAAAAGCGATAAAAACAATATCTCCCTTACATTCAACAGCTCACAGAATCCAACACATAAACCAGAACTTTACGATGCGAATATGATGAGCCTGTAAAATTAAAAGTCGGGATAACTCCACGTTCATCGTTCAAACTATTATCTACACAAGCAATCCTTAACAAAGGAAAAGTAGGAAGATAAACTAGACTTAAAACTGTTCCGACCATCAAGTATTTATGGACTGTCGTAAAAGTTTAACTAAAGGAAAGGTAGGTACTTAATAACAATCAGTTGCAGACTCGAAACTGGCTTTCGATACAATAGGCTTTCAATTCAATTTGTAGCAGTTGCTGTGTTTACAATGTAAAGTGAATAGTGATCGTGAACTTGTATTGTTAGACAAATGAGAATGCTTTCATTTGGATCCTGACTTCAGGTGTCAGTGGAAGGGAAGTAGTTTCAAGGCAGTTCAGTTTGAACTTTGTGTATGATTAGAATAGTCACACTGGGTTGTCCAGTATGGTCGTCTAGGTAATATTAAAAATAGGTATATTTCTTGATACACTCATAAACAGTTCCTACCTTGACCGCTTTTAAACTTGCAAAGTACTATATTTCTCACTAGTTTGAAAAAATATGGTAGCCTGCTCGCACGACTATTATGCCACATGAAAAAAATACTGCAAACCATTTCTCAAAATAATTATTACCAAATTTTTTTTTATAGTAGCCTTCCTCTAAAAATGGGCTATCTATAAATACATATTTATTTTCAATTCGGTCTAATCGTTCCTGAGCACGTGTACAAACAAACAAGATCTTCACTTCACAATATTAGTATATCTTTATTATTGTTCTTATTTCCTCTCTGTCAGTCTTCTTTTAAGCTGCACCTGCCATGTTATATCTCTGCATCACCCTAAGGGCGACTGGTAGAAAATGCCTAAGGCATTAAGTCCGCCTTTGTATAATGTTTCATTAGTGCATAAAGTTATAAATAAATATTAGTACCTTATATTTATACTTTAAAAATAAATATTTTACCCACCACTATTTGACTCTGCATCACCCAAAAGTTGCCAGGTAAACAATACTTTTATGCGCGTAAAATGCTACATGAAAATGTGATTTTTGTAGTTTTTCCTCGAAAAATAGCCTTGTTCTTTCCAATTCCTAGGAAATCTAAACGTTCCATATTCAAAACATTGCCTGCAACATTATATATATCTCCAATAGATGGAATTGTTGTGTAAGGAAGACGCGATTGTGAATTATTGGGGGAAATATCGACGGGAATACACAGATAGGTAAAAGCATCTGCCCATTGGGGTGCCTAACATAGATATTACGGGGGTGAAACGGTGGATAGCCCTCGTAAGGGGATGGGTCAGTAAATACTGATACATTTACCAAATATCCGATGAACTCTAGAGGGTGTAATCGAGGGTAGTTTGTTTTTTTCTGATTGATTAAACTTTGATGAATGGAAATTGGATGGGACAGTTGTTTTGGTACTATAGATGGATGAGTATTATTTAGAGTGATTGTGAAGGTACCTTTCTAAGGCTGCACAATTTTTTTAAAGAAAAACCTTGAAACGCAACAGTTCACTCAGGGAACATGGGCGGATTTTAGTCTTTTTTATAAATGACAATATAAACTAGTGATTTATTGCGATACCGCCTGATTGTAAGCAGTGACGCAATCGTCGATGGTGAAACGCACTAGTTTATTAAGAGCACTATACTCTAGCCTTGAAAACACTTAAATTTATAATCGGACGGGAAGAGCGTGTATGTACGCGGTATAAACGACAAGGCAATACGCTTAGTTCGGACCGTAAAGAATACCAATTTTTTTTATGTTAAGATAATTATGGATTTTAAGTTGTAAAGGTTAAAACGTTTTTTTTTTGGGTGGGAAAATCATCTAATGACTATTCGCGCTCTGGGGTGGAGCGAGGAATAGTCTCAGGATTTTTACTGACTAAAAACCCACTCCTGTTCCTTCTTTGCCTTCCTCTCAGGGTCCTGGGTTTCACTTTCACACTACCCTTGGCCCCAGTAGGCTTCGACCCTGCTGGGCTCCTACGATTTGCTGACATCTCCTTGAGGCGCACGTGGAACAATACGTGCCGTCGACGACTTGGGCTCGGTCCGGACGGTTACTGGCCTGTCGGATGGCGGGCTTTCCATTGCTCGCCCGGACGGCGCAAGCCCGAGCCTACGGTGGCCGGAAATCGGGATCGGAATCCCGGCGGAAGGTTAAAGTGGTTATGATTGTAATTCAAACAATTATCATTCATCTCACGGGCATGCAAAATATGATATTGAAGAAAGTTCAGCTAATTTTCAGCAAACTGATTGAATGATTTAGTAGCGACATCTGTCTCGCCACATAAGAACTAAAAATTCAAAATCTTGTATCGCGGCATCAGAGTTCTTCGTGCAATCAGAACATAGGCATACAATAGTTCGAAATTCACTATTAGGTAGTTGGCAATTATTGCAGCCCAGACCAGATCCAACACTCGTCTTGTTGGAGGATCCTCCCTTTTCAATGGAAGTTTTGCGGCTGTTCCGCATAGTTCTGAAAACTTTCAATAGAAAACTTACATAATTTCACTTTGTAAAGCATCAATAATGTCTTACTATGCCATAAGGTGATATCAAGTATTTGAAGACTTCTCGAGAACAACAATTAATGTCAAAAAAATAATTTAAACAAATAAACTCATAGTTTAGTTTAGAAAAGATCAAAAAAGGCTACATTATAGGAGAAACTGGTTTTAAGATTTTAAAGTTTATGAAAATTCTGGCTTTTGCACCAGGACATAGCAATTTTCAAATTGACAACGCGGTTATTCATGATTCTTGTGTTGGATGAACTGAAACGAACCATTACGACCACGATGATTTTATCCAACTTTGATTACTGCTATGGCCCTGCGACGAAGGCAAAGAAGAAACAGGATTGGGTTTTTAGTCAGTAAAAGTCTGACACTATCTCTCGCTCCGCCCAAGAGCGCGATTTGTCATTAAATGATTTTCCCAGCTAAAAAAAACCTCTGATTACTTATCGAAATCAAAAAGTCAAAATATGGCACTGAAAATCAATTTCACCTAAACCTGTTGCAACTGCTATTCATTTTTTTCCCGTGGAGTCTTCATATAAAACTTTCAAAATTAGACCTTCAATAACCTTTAGCTTCAGTGTCCATAACTCCTTCTTAGGAGATAAATAACCAAGAGCAGCTACTAAACAACGCATGAAAACAAATAAATCGTTCGAGTGAATAGTGTTTTAATTCGCACGCTACAGCGCTTCTTAGCCAGAGTGCAAAGCTGCGTACAGCATACGTGGTCCACCTATCACACTGTACATGGAGCTATAAAAATTTGGAGGGTGAAGTATTTGATAATTATTTTGATATTCTGTTAACAATAACAATTGCAAAAAAAAGAATTTTGGTATTTCTCTCGCCGATTCCTTTCATCTCTGTATTATACATATTATTTTTTTATTTTAAATAAAATGTTCTGTATTAATATACTTCTCAGATATCATCATTTTCATGCCCCTTGTCCCATCTTATTTGGAGTCGGCGCAACATGTTTTTTTTCTTCCATTCTATCCTGTCAAGCGTCATACTATCACTAACTTCCTTTTCTTTCATATCACTGTTCACACAATCCATCCATCTTTCAATACACTTCTCAGATAGTTGATATAATATTTGTGTGTAAGTTGCGAAATACTACTCACTGATTAATCAAGAAATCCCAGAAACTATAAACAAAATTAAAATTAAAAAAATTAAAAAACCCCTGACTCAAAAATAAATTAAAAAATAAGTTAATAAATTACTCTTTCAGCGTTTTAACTTCATTAAAAGAATCTATAAATATTTTAAAGATGAGCGTCATTGAGTGGGGGAACCGCAATGTGCAGAAGTTTAGTTAGCTTTAACGAATAAAAAATACCTAATAGTTTCTAATATACGTATAAACTTAGTTTTTTTTTGTATATCAATCTATAGCTTACCCAGGTTCCTTACTTAGCGGTCCCCTACCAACTAGCACACGTCTCTTTTCCGTTGGGGGTTAAAAACACCTACAAACTTAAAATTTGGCAGGTAGTCCAATGTTATTGAAGTTAAAGTAAGTATTCATTGATTTTGAAAATTCGTCTAGATATTGACTGTTTTTATTTTTCTTTCATTTTTTCCTTTCATTAGGTTTAGCTTTTTCGAATATAATCAAAAATTAACTAACTTTACGCGTACGAAGTCGTAGGCGGCCGCTAGTTATGTATATAGCTAGTTGCTGACCCGACAAACATTGTCCTCTCTTAATTGTGAACTGAAAAACGCGCGAAGGTAAAATTGTCGTAGTTCCCTGAAATTTTAAGCACCTTATAAAAAGTATTAAAAATTTTTTTTTAAAAAATATGAAATAAATCAGTAAAATTATTCTTAAGTCTTTTATTGGATTATTAGATTAGCTATTTCGCGTAACTGGCAGAATTACTGTATTTTAATAGTAGAGGTGGGTACACCTCTACTAGGAAGATATAGTTTCGGAACCAGTGGCTTAATTTGACAGTGTAACACTTTGTTCTTGTATTCATTTATCAATAACTTGACATTTTACATTCATACTTTTTTAGAGCGTTGTACAGCTACAGTATAATAACAAATAGTATCCATTCAATTAGGTCCAGTCAATTAATGTCAGTGATCGTGAGTAGATGCAAATAGTGACCACTTTCCTTGTGCACAGTTCCATTTACTTGTTTGCTACTCCAAAGCATAAATCGTTCAGTAACTGACAGGGTTCTGTTTGACTTTATTTTAAAAGCCAAGATAGGTTGACCTCATCGTCAAAAATGTGCTAATATAATTGGCTAGAGCGAAGAAGTATAAACATTTATGCAAGTACAATGCTTGTATTCCCTAACGGGGTTGGGGAATTAATATCCTTTAAAGCATGAGTTTCAAGAACTTATTAAGCAATTTGACACGCAATGCTGTCAAATTGTCCAACATTATGTCTCGCGTTACGTGAATGCATCCTAAAATGTATGCGTGGGCAAAGTTGCACCGTTTTTTTTTTCTATTGGGTGGGAAAATCATCTTATGACAAATCCCGCTCTTGGGCGGAGAGAGAGATAGTGTCAGACTTTTACTAACCAAAAACCCACTCCTGTTCCTTCGTTGCCTTCGTCCCATGGCCCCGGGTTTTGTTTTCACACTACCCATGGCCCCAGTAGGCTTCGACCCTGCTGGGCCCCTACGATTTGCTGACATCTCCCTGAGGCCTCGACGACTTGGGCTTGGTCCGGACGGTTACCGGACGGTCGGACCGTCACATAGATTGAGCATAGCGTGTTGAGGGACATTTTATTCCATACTGTATCTGAATCTTTAATCAACGATTATTCGATGATCGTCGATAAAATACCCGCTTTTAACTTTTTATAATATTATGTTATTGCCCATTTCTTATACCTTTTCGTACCTCAACGTTGGATGCATTAGGCGTCCAGTTTACGAGCCAGCCCCGACACGGCGACCCGTCGTGTGCGAGATCATTCGATACACGCTCCCTCTCGCTATAACTTGGCTTCGATTACGACCACTGTTAGTTTATTTAGTTAGTATACTGACCCAACTTGACAACGTGGGAGGGTGTTTATTAATTGTGGGAGGGAAGCTTTGTTCTTTCCTTGTTTGTGTTGAGCTGCTAAGCTGCTGTTGATTAACTTTAGGTGTAGCTGAAAACCAAAAATGAAACCTGTACTTTTCAATACTTTTTTACGTGAGGAATTATCAAATAGCAACGATGACCTATTTTTGCTTAGATGCGACGCACAACTTGGATTTATATATTGTATTTGTTTTTCTTATATTATTGTTTATATTTAAATGATACGTTAGTCTCTGTCGGTCCCGGCCACGTGCAATAGACAATAGACATAGACAACCACAGACTAAGCTGTAGACATCGGTCAAATGTGTTTTGTCTATTGTCTATGGTGCAGCACAGTTATGCCCGGTTTATACATGGTCCGACAGATTGCTGTATTTTATTGTGCATCTATTTGGGCAGAATAAACATGTTTTCTTTCTTTCTTCTAAATAATCTTCTTCTCTGGCTGGAGCGGGAGAGAATTGCAAAAGTCACTGTTTCTATACCGTCATGAGATTTCGCCGGAGCTCTGTTCACAGTACTGCGATTTGTCGCAAACTTGTGTGTTTCGTTTACATAAGACTTATTATAATGCATTTTTTCACAATTCATGATATAATATACGTGTACATGCATACTTATACACAATTCCACTGCTAAATTGTATGGAGAGTACCAGCGCCAGTATGATGTTCCTAGGTCATAGTAATAAATCTAAAGATACCAATTTTTTTTTTTTAAAGTATCTTTATCTTGCTTTAGTATAATCACTAATCCAAGAAACCTAGCCAGGTCAGTAGTCACTGAGCTGATATATTTGTAGAAAGAGATTTTTGTGTAGGTCCACTTCACGTTGTTCATTTTTAAGATTCCGTACCCCAAAAGGAAAAAAACGGAACCCTTATAGGATCACTTTGTTGTCCATCCGTCTGTCTGTCTTTCAAGACCCTTTATCTCGAGACAAAGACATATACTCAAATCTGCGGTCTCGTGAAACTGTAAAAAAAATGACGGTTAAGTCGCAAAACACGTTTATTTCGACATTCTCGAGGGAATCAGAATTCTGAAAATTGGCACACGGCAAGGTCTTATAGCACAGATATGGGAATAAATCTGAAAACTGTAAATTTGTTGTTACGTTACAAAAAAAAAAAAATATAATTCGGAAAAATCTTTAAGACTCCATTCGGGAATTGAACTATTTACTTATATAAGTTTGTACGGAACCCTCAAGGCGCGAGTCCGACTCACACTTGCCCAGTTTTTATGAGTAGTTATAATTAGGGATTACATAAAAACAAAATACAGCTTCCGACCCACACAAAGTATGACAGTTTCTCTACACAAACAAATGAGTTACAATCCCTAAGGCCCATATGTTTCAACCATTTAGGTCTCCAAGCCTCCACCGAAGAGATAAATTGAAACTAAAACATTTAAACATAGCTCTCTGTAATAATTTAAAAGCAAATTAGTTTTCGGCCAGCCTGCCAGCATTATTTTATTACGGACAACAATATGGTAAATTATGAGAATTGTAAACAGACTGTATTTGTACTGTAAAATAATTTAGTATTTTAGTAGGAAATAGGTATTTACATGATCATAAAAATAAATAATGGTCGGCAGAATCGAGCTATGCTTCATTGATATCAGGCTGTGCTTGCTTCTGTGAACTAGATTTAGACGCAAATTAAAATGCTATTATTAAGAAATGTTTAAAAGTACATTTAAGTATGTCTAGAGACTCAGTGACCCCACAATCAAACCATTGCATCGGTTTTTGTGGGGCTTATCTTATAATTTACTTACCTTTTTGGAATAAAGATAAATAAATAATAATAAAAAAAACTGATGAGGAATGACCATTTTTATTAAACCATTTACAAGCACTATTGAATCATCAAAAAAGGTCAGTTGGAAAAAAAGTGAAGCTAAATTGCACGTTCCAAAGCGTAGATCTGTATGGAGAAGAACGTGCAAGAAACTCCATGGGCACTCTTTTAAATCATACTATGAGTTACATAAATCTTCGTTACATATTTCTTGTTGCTTCTATCATGTGAGCACAATGTAGAATATTGAAAAAAAGGAATTAAAAAACAGAAATTTAAACAAGCCACTGGCAGCTAAGAGACTCGTCCCAACCGCCAAGGCACATATAAGTCAAATGCATAGGCAGTAAATAGTAGTTTAAGGTGATGTTAAGTTTAGTATTCATAGATGTGTTCTTAATCTTTTTCCGTCCTTCCGTCTACGTTGGATCTATCCCACAACACTCTAGCGTTTATTTCGCCAGGATCGCACATCCACGACCAAATACTCAATTTTATCAGCTCTTTTGTCACCTATGGGGAATGAAGAGCTAAATGAGTTTTATTTTTGTGTGAAAATCATAAAATACATCCCCCGCTCGCGGTGTGCCAGGCTTTTTCTGACTAAAAACTCTATGCTGTTCCTTCGTTGTTTTTACTATTTACTACGGCCGAGTCTTCCTTTCAGAATCAGACCCTTAGCCCCAGTAGGATTCGACCCTGCCGGGCCCCTATGGTTGCTGACGTCACCTAGAGGCGCGTTTAGAACACTACGCGCCGTCGACGATTTGGGCTCGGTCCAGAAAGTTACCGGACGGTCGGACGGCGAGCTACCCATTGCTCTCCGTCCGCAAGCCCGCGCCTGCGGTGGCCGGAAATCGGGATCAAAATCCCGGCGGCTAGGGCGCGGGGGCCATTATCTCGCGTGTGCACGTGCGGCCTCTTCCTTTGCTAGCATTTCTGCTTCGCAGAAGGAGACGTCCGCCTGCCACTCCTCCTCGCTCCCAACCATGACCTGTACCTGAGAGATCTCTGCCGCCGATTGCCCCCACGAGAACACGGCGGTGCTCTGTCCAGATGGGGCACACCTCTACCGTATGCTTCACCGTATCCTCCGGGCGGTCCACACGATGGTGACACCCGGTCGTTTCTTACACACGAATCCGGTGCCGGAACCTCCTGAACTTACCGTGTCCGGAGAGGACCTGCGTCATGGGGAAGGTAAGGACGCCGTGTTGCCTTTCCGGTTACTCCTCAAAGAAGGGACTTAACCACCGCAATTATGGCGTGCCCAGCTAAACGAGATGGAGTACCCAGTCACAAACACGCGACTCTGGCGAAAAGGACACGGAAATACTTGTTGGACCAATTTGTCGAGAGCGTTTAAAGGGTTAATGCTGTTTAGTTATATAATGCTATCGAAATTTAGTTTATAAAATACAAATATTTTGTTATAATCTTCATATAGTATAACATCATCATCTTCCTGCCCTTGTCTCGTGTTAGTTGGGGTCGACGCAACACGTTTTTTTCTTCCACTCTGCCCTATCACTCGTCATGCTATCACTAACTTCCTTTTCTTTCATAACTCTTCACACAATCCATCCATCTTTTCTTTGGTCTCCCTCTCCCTCTCCATCTATCCACATGTAAACTCATAAGTCTTTTAGTAACATGCGTTTCATCCCTCCTCTTCACATGACCATACCAAGACAAACGATTCCCTTTCAACATTTCAGTCACTGGCGCCTCTTTCAAACTTCATCGGGTATAACAATGTTTCAAATACTAGCTCTCGCTTTAGCGTTAGTGGAACAAGATCGGCATTGAATCTAGAATTTTTGTCCGTATATAATATGTCATCATTTCATGATATGGCCAACTAAAACTGGCCAGATCGTTTTAAATTTTATAGTTTGATGATATTTCAATCCTCGTTTGGCCTACTTTCTTTAGACCTTTTATTATCATAAAAATCCTACATCAATGATATGGCCAAACGAGTTTTTAGTTAGCCATTAATTTCATGAAGTGATTAATTTCTATGATCTGGCCACGACATTATACACCACTAATTTTTAATTAGTACAAATACTTGAAAGGCTTAATTTGTTTATATCCCAAAGTGTCACTAAATTTATGAAAATATTGTACAAGCTATTGTGAATGAAGAAATGACGATCAAAATGAAAAGACACTGCGCGTAGTATTTTCTAGTAGCAATTGTTATGAATGATTGATTTCTATTATGAATTTACCTATTATGAAATGAAATGTAAATTAAATTTTTGTGAACAATTATGGGATTTCATTTATTTTTACTTTTGACTACGAAAATATAATCAGGTACGGATATAAGGGTGACTGACTGGCATATCAACAAACAGCCGAAACTACTAGATCTAGGAGCGTGAAATTTTTCACAAAGATAGGATTTTTCAAAATTCACCCCCTGAGGCGATGAAACGGGGGTCCAAAGTACTTTTACGTGAGCGAAGCCGCTGGTAGAAGCTATTCCTCAATAAAAGCTCTCAACTTTATAAATAATACTTAAAATATGCTTGTCTGTATACTATGCTTTTAATATAAGATTTAAATTTCATCTCATTAAGTTCTATTATGTGGGAAGGTATTTTATTATAACATTTTAAACTTGATATAGCTGTCTGAAACCAAGTTGAACTAATTGATTCGTATTTTAGTAATAGAATTATTTCTGTCGCTTCTTTTAGCAGAAATATGTTTTTTTTTCTTACGTACCTACCTGATATTTTCATAGACACAATTACATCACATACTATTAGTAGCAGAAAGTAGCTAGAAAAATACAAATTGCTAGGGCAATGGAAACAGTTATGCTCAGAGTTTACATGCGTGATCGCATCAGAAATGAAGATATCCGCAGGGGAACCAAGGTTACCGACATAGTCCGAAGAATTGCCTAACTTAAGTGGCAGTGGGCAGGGCACTTTGCTCATAGAACAGATGGGGACGCAAGGTTCTAGAGTGGCGACCACGTACCGGAAGACGGAGCATTGGAAGGCCTCCTACAAAGTGGACCGATGACCTGGTCAAAGTCACGGATTCCGATGGGTGCGGAACGCACAAGACCGGTCGTTATGGTGACACTTGGTAGAGGCCTGTGTCCAATTCGTTTTCGTCTGTATCACTCTTGGTAGAGTGGTCGTGGTCATCACTTCAGGTGTTGGTAGCAAGCTTCAAAATACGTTGCCACACTTTTCTGATGGTCGCCTTCCATGCATTCATGTAGTGATGATGAGCCATTAATTGTTGCTTTTATCATCATATCATTGGTCAGCCCTCCACATAGGCGATCTTCTTCGTGGCCTGGTAACCTCTACCTTTCCGTGAACCACAAGTCGCAGAATAGCAACCTCCTTTCGGTAGCATACGTGACCAAAAAAGGTGAGGATACGAGACTGTACCAAAAATGATAAACGCTGCTTGATGCCGAATTCTCGAAGTATAGACTCATCAACATCTCTAGGGCTTCTATCTTCTTCTTCTCCACTTCCTGTAGCGTTCACGTTTCTGCGGCGTACAAGAATATGAGGAATACGAGTGCCCGAACTAGCCGAATGTCCTATCCTTTGTCTAATAGTGGACGTCTTTTGGCTGAAAAGATGAGGCAAAATATGGGGAGGTAATTTATGATACTTTGAGCACATAAATATAGTATAGAGCTTTTTCTATTTTATTGTAGGCGGGAAAATCCTCCAATGACATCCCCGCTCTGGGCGGAGCGCGAGGGCGTGTCAGACTTTTACTGACTAAAAACCCACTACTGTTCTTTCGTAGCCTTTCATACCAGGGCCGAGTCTTCCTTTCAGAAGCAGACCCTTGGCCCTAGTAGACTTCGACCCTGCTACGCCCCTACGGTTTGCTGACATCTCCTTGAGGCGCGCGTAGAACAGACTTGAGCTCGGTCCAAACGGTTACCGGATGGTCGGACGGCGAGCTACCCATTGCTCGCCGTCCGCAAGCCCACGCCTACGGTGTTAGTCAATATAGACCTAAGAGACAAACCTAACTCATTCGGCAAATACGAAAATGTTATGTTTATCTATGTTCACTTTTCCGTCTTCATACCACATGACCACTACAATCCAACAGCTGGGCCAACACTATACATTTAAAAACCGAAGGCGGATATCCAGCGGTACAGTCACGTACAATATTGCTAGTGTGACGTCATTTCACCTGATGCGGCACCGACTTCAATGTGGCTAAAATGTTTGACATTAAATGACATACGAGCATTTGAGGTTTTGGATAGTGTGAATAATTTTTTTTTAAGTTGGGACATCATCTAATGACTTCGCCTGTCCTAAGGTGGAGCGCAAAAGCGTGTCAGACTAAAACCACACCTATGTTCTTTCTTTGCCTAGCATTCCAGGCTTTTCCTTTTGGAAGTCAACCCTTGGCCTCAATAAGCTTTGGCCCTGCTAGGCCTCTACGGTTTTGCTGACATCTCTTTGAGGATCGGAGGTGTTGGCTATACACCGCCAACGACTTAGGTCCAGTCCGGATGGTTACTAGACGGCTAGACGGTGAGCTACCCATTGCTCGTCATTCGAAAGCCCACGTCTACGATGGCTGGAAGCCGGGGTCGGGGTCCCGGCGGATGAGGCGTGAGGACGTCCGTTCTCTCACGCGTTTGGTTGCCTTCTTCGCTAGCATTACTGCTTCGCAGAAGGAGGCGGCCGCCGCTTATCCCCTCTTGCTCCAAACCATGGCCTGTACCAAGGCCCGATACAAGAGGTTCCGCGAAGACAATGTGGTGCTCCGCCCAAGCGGGGCATACCTCCACTTTATACTCCAGCGTGCTCTCCGGGAGCGTGAATGGGATTTGTTAGAAATATATTTTTTTCGGAATGAAGACTAAAGCTAATTTTTTTTTTATTATCGGTTATCCTAGTTATTGGCAGTCAGTATTGTTAATTTATTAGTCGTACTGAGTATGAGTAAACAAGATATTTGTAATAATTCATGCTGCCCCAACCATGATTGAAAAGAGTATCCATGGAGTTTCTTGCACATTCTTCTCCATAGAGATCTACACTTTAGTATGTGTAATTAGCATCATTTCTCTGACTGACTTCTTGACATTACAAAAGTGCTTGACAATAGTTTTATATGAAATAAGATGCTTTGAATATTTGTATCTTTATTTTAAAAACATACAGATAAAATATGTTGTTTTGAGTTTGTTAGTGTCTAAAGCTAAAACACTAAGATGTGTGATGACGGTTTTACAAAGTCAAATGATTAAGTTCTCAGTTCATATATATCGTTGTATCTCATTTATCTTATATTATTTATCTCATCTATAAATATAATAAATCTGTAGAAGTTTTTAGTTGTGCGCGCGTCACGTAAAATGTACGAAATCAATTTAGATAACTTTTATGCAATAAATTTGTGTAACTTGATATATTATTTAGGCTTTGTTTCATCTCAATCGAATGACTATATCGAAAGATACTACATTAATTGACTGTAAGGCGGTACGAAGTTCGCCGGGTCAGCTAGTTTATCATAAATATTAACAGCTTAATTAGAATAAATTTCCTTTGCTTAAGGACGCGTCAGACTTTTACTGATTAAAACTCACACCTGTGTCCTTCAGTTGCCCTTTACATTCTAGGACCACGGGTTCCCCTTTCAGAAGTCGACTCATGGTCTCAGTAGGGTTTTACCTTACTAAGCCCCTACGGTTTTGCTGACATCTCTTTGAGGCGCGTGGAACACTAAGCGTCGTGTAAATGACCTCAGCTATAAAATATGAAATGATTTTGTTAAGGTTACCAACAACTCCAAAATGGTATTTAATCTGCAAACTATTGCGTCTTAAATACAACAGTTAGATAGACATAAATTAGTATTTTATTTATTGGTCCCGACTAGGTGGAATTTGGGTGTACCTACAAGTTACACCTCTATGTAACCTTTTGAATATACGATTATCTTTAATTAGGTTATTTAATCTATACTATAATACAATAAATAAAGTGAGTAAGTTTGTATGTAAGAAAATAACAATTTTCTGCAGTATCCCTGAGTGCCATAGGCACTTATCCTGTCGCCAACGATGAGCGAGAAGCGAGTAGAGCTAGAAACTAGAAACGAGTTGGCGGGCAGCGAGAAGCGAGTGTGTAGTTCCGATAGTTTTGTCGCCGGGCTATAAGCGAGTGTGACAGTACGACGTCCTGCGCAAAACTGCATACGCTACGCACGAGTTCAGCACCCATAGCCAAGTTACAATCGTATCGTTCGCGCCGAGCGCCTCGAGTAGGCCACACCTTCGATTCCTTTGTTCTGGCGTCATCTCAACGCTCAATCACATGGTCAGAACAAAGGAATCGGCGGCGTGACCTACTCGAGGCGTTTGGCGCGAACGAAACGATTGTAACTTGGCTAAGGGGGCTGTTCTGTAAGTATTGCTCAGCGACAAACTAGTGGAGCGAGTCCTCAACGGCAGTGCCAACAGTTAGCGAATGCATATCTTATTGTGCGTTTCTTGGGTGAGGGAGAAATTTAGCCGATAATTAGTCGCTTCCTCACCGGCTATAACTTTTCTATTTTCACGTGACCGAATTCGCTGAGCGAAACCAGTGTTAATTTTTTTACTTTGGTGTGTATTAAATCATTAATTCATGCTGCGGCAGAAAGCTATTGGAATTTTATAAAAAAAAGGTTAGGTTCAGTAACCTAAAGGGCAAGAATCTCAACTAAATTTACTGTAAAACAAATCTATCTAAATTATTATAATTTGATGGAATACAGCGGGCCTACGTCAAAAGCAATAATTTGAATAATTAAAACTTTGCTCTGAGAATTTTGTTAGGCGTTTAATGATCTTTTCTAGAATCCACGATTCTTAATTCGACTTTGTTCAAATTTTTACTTGTTTTTTAATTCTTATTTTTAAGAACTTTGCTATAATTTAAACGAACAGTATGTACCAAAGGTCACGTCATCATTTGTCGTTCATTTGCACGATTCCGTGTCTTATTAGCTCATTTGTAAATTCTGCCAAACTGCTGTGATTTGTTAGATTATTGTTTTTTTAGTTGTTAACAGGCTCGTGCTTGACCACTATATCACCTGATGGAAAGCGACGATGTGGTCAACGATGGAGCGTGCTTGCTTAGAAGTAACCTATTCACTCTTGACTTAAATATGCCCAGGTTGATGGATTATTGATTTTTTCTTCACTTTTATATCTCCAGGCACTAATTGTAGATTAACAAAGCTTAAAAATAGATAGTATTTACATAATGAAGAAGATAAGAATAACCCTCGAAAAAAAAAATATAAGCAACAATAGACACGACGTGACATTGCTATACGGTTATGTAAGGGTCTAAATTACACCATGAAACAGAATAAGAATCCAAAAATTTCAACCAAAAAATGTTACCAGCCTGAAATTATCCGCATATCTTCATCTATTACACTGCGGGCCCAATTAGCTGGGACAACCTAAACAAACTGAGAATACACTGGCAACATTCATTAGCTATCATAACAAGGGCCTTCAATTTCATTAACGCTTAGATTTGAGGCTCCATTTTACAATGTATTAGTTCCCTCAACAAGTTTAAGGGTAAACATAGCGAACGCAGGTAGATCACAGTAATTCAATTTCGGACAGAATTTTTCAAATTCTAATTATTTTATGCTATTTTGAGACGACATTAGTCAAACAGTTAGTACAGATTTTTTTTTTCCGGTGGGAAAATCATCTTATGACATCCCCCGCTCTTGGGCGGAGCTGGAGATAGTGTCAGACTTTTACTGACTAAAAACCCACTCCTGTTCCTTCGTTGCCTTTCGTACCAGGGCCGAGTCTTCCTTTCAGAATGAGCTCCTTAGTTATCCTGGGTTGAGGTTTACGAATACTGACAAATGCTTGCACTGACTGGACAGTTCCACTCAAATCTGAATGGTTTTTTCTTCAAAAGACCATCTCAGACGAATCTGCTTGGTTTTCATGTAATTTGACCATTACATATTAACTGTATGGACTTTAAAAGAGACTTTGAACCCTGAGTTTGTTTCGGTGTTTCTTCTCAGGGTAGTCAGCTAGGAAACACCGACCTCATCTAGTTGAAAATTACGAAAAAAAAAAAATTGACGTGTAAAAGTGTTTTTTTTAAACCTACTTACAAAATAAATATCATTTAGAATCAGACCCTTGGCCCCAGTAAGCGTCGACCCTGCTGGGCCCCTAGAGAGTTAGTACAGATAGAACTTAGAAATATTATGTACTACTTAATAGTGAGAAATATACGGCCCGGGGTACTTGATAGCAAGAAGCGAAATCAAACAACGTCTGGATAGCAGAGTGTATATTCACAGAATGGCGCACCTTCCCAATCTCGATTATCATATTCTAATTACCTGCTACCCACTTAACCTAATTATAAACTAACTACATACATCACACCTCCCTTCTTAAATAACAGTTAAATTACAACAAAATACATTTTAAGTACATTGGAATCTGACAACTGGCTTTCGAGTTCGCTTTGGGTGCTCTTGCTGATCTGATGAATCACGAACATGATCAAAAGGCTCACCGTGCTCAACGCCTCCTGCTTCACTGTTCATTGATGGTTCTGATTCATCTCTTTCACACACACTCTCATTTGTACCGTTATCCCCATTCTTCCCTGACTTAATAAGGCTATCCCCCGCGTGTGCGACAGAGTTCTCATCCCCTATAGTTTCCTCTCCCTCCGTGTTCGGTATACCGAAAGATGTACGGGATCTGCGTCGTATCTGATCCACGTGTCTTTTTATAAATTGACCGTTATTCCTTGCTATTGAATACCTACGAGCACTATCTACATCTGAAACCGTCCCTTTTACCCATTTGTCCGAGGAACTGTAATCCCTCATCCAAACTTGATCACCCTCGTTGAATGTTCGCGCAACCCCACCTGCTGAATTGATTTGTCTTTGCTGCGTGTCTTGCACTTTCGTACTCACTGATCGTTCCGTTCGTAATAAATCTAATCTAGAGCGTAGCGTTCGTCTCTGCAACAACATTGCAGGCGTCTCACCGGTGGTGCTGTGCACTGTGTTCCTATATGCTAGAAGATATGTTTGTAAAGCTGTGTCTATATCCTCGCGATCCCTAATTGCTTTTTTAATCGTGCGTTTACAAATATTCACTGCATTTTCTGCGGCTCCATTTGAAGACGGATGATAAGCAGGTGAAAAACATTGTCTAATGCCGTTATTCGCAAGAAATCGTTTAAATTCAACACTAGTAAAAGGTGGTCCTTGATCGGATACCAACTGCTCGGGTAAGCCGAACCTAGCGAAAGTCGAACGTAAAACTTTAATAACATTCGATGCGTTAGTACGCGACATTTCGAATATTTCTATCCATTTAGAAGACGAATCAATCAGTACTAAGAATGTCATACCTCGATATGGGCCTAGAAAATCAATGTGAAGCCTAGTCCACGGTTGAGTACTGTATGGCCAGGGTTGTATGATGGCTCGCGGAGGTGCCTTCGCTTCCACCGCACACGTCTCACAGCTTTTACATAACGCCTCAATGTCTTTATCGATGTTGGGCCACCAGACGTAACTTCTAGCCAAACTTTTCATTTTAACCATACCCATATGGCTGCTATGCAGTTGGTTTAATATTTGCCCTCTTATTAAATGTGGAATTACCATACGATAGCCCCACATTATACATCCACATTCTACATATAATTCATCACGCCTAGTCAAGAATGGTTTAATCTCATCATTATTCGGACCAACTGATGGCCATCCTGACTGTATATAGAACATCACCCTACTTAGTACCTTATCTTTCGATGTCATTCTTTTAACGTCACTGCTAGTGATGGGTAAAAATTTTTCTACGAAGTTAACATACGTGTTTTCTGTTTTTATCCTACCTGAGTTATCATTTCTGCATGGAAGGCGTGATAATGCATCTGCATTGTTCTTGTTAGATGCGATATACTCAATGTTATAATTATATCCCGATAGCAGTACCGCCCAACGCTGTAATCGTGAAGCAGCCATCACTGGAATACCCGTTTTATTGCCAAATATGTGTGTTAAAGGTTTATGATCAGTTCTTAATATAAAGTGACGGCCGTACAGGTACTGGTGGAACTTACGTACACCAAATACTATTCCTAGGGCCTCCCTGTCTATTTGCGCATAGGCGCGTTCTGCCGGTGTGAGCGAGCGCGACGCATACGCCACTGGGCGTTCACCGTCCGCCGTTTCGTGCGATATGACCGCACCAACGCCCACACTACTCGCATCCGTCGTTAAAATCAGCGGTAGCTCTGGATTATAATGCATAAGTACTTCGCCACCCGCCAAAAGTCGTTTCACTTTTTCGAAGGCATTCTGACAATCCTGACTCCAAATAAACTTAACACCTGATTTTAGAAGTTTGTACAACGGGGCGAGAACGGTACTAATATTTTTAATAAATTTTGCGTAATACATGATCAGTCCTATAAACGCTCTTAGTTCAGTGACATTCGTAGGTGCTGGCGTGTCGATCACCGCCTTAACCTTTTCTGGGCATGTATGCACTCCATCTTTACTAATAGTGTGACCTAAATACGAAACAGATTTTGAAAAAAATACGCATTTTTCTTTCCTCACTTTAAGTCCGTAGTCTTGTAACCGTTGAAAGACTTTATGTAAATTGCTTATGTGTTCGGATTTCGAACTTCCCGTCACGATTATGTCATCTAAAAATACACCTACGCGAGGCATGTCCACGAATAATTGCTCAATTCGCCTCTGGAAAATACCCGGGCTAGATGCTAAGCCAAACACTAATCTATTGTACCTATACAACCCTTTATGTGTATTTATCACAGTGTACTTCTTTGTGTCATCGAGTTCAAATTGTGCGTACGCTTGTGACAAATCAATTTTACTGTAATATTCACCCCCTCTGAGACGAAATAACAAATCTTCTATCTTAGGCAAAGGATAACGGTCAATTTCAATAACTTTGTTTAAAGTGAGTTTATAATCGGCGCAGATACGAATACTTCCGTCTTTCTTTACCACTGGCACTATCGGCGTAGCCCAGTCGGAACGCTCGACTGGGGTGAGAACTCCGTCGCGCACCAGCTGATCCAGCGTGCGCTCCACCGGCTCGCGCAGCGCGTACGCCAGCGGGCGCGCGCGCATGAACACCGGCCGCGCGCCCTCTCGCACGTGTATGCTCACTGCGCCGCCCGTGAAGCGCCCGAGACCCTCCGCGAACACGTTACAGTATTTGGAACTGAAAGAGGATACATCAAAATTATTGTTTTCGGACATATTATACACATTATAACTAATATCAGGTAGTTGGATTTTTAATGCCGCTATCCAATGTCGCCCCAAAAGCACAGTTTTTCCTTTTTCTATGACTAATAACTCTAAAAATTCACTTCTATCTTTATATCGAACCAGGGGTCTTATTATACCTAAGGGTTTTACAGTTTCACCAGTGTAATATCTTAAAGTTAATTTACAGGGTTGTAACGGAAGGTCGTTAAACAACTTATTGTAACACTCTTGACTAATACATGACACTGCACTACCTGTGTCACATTCCATAGATATTTCTCTGTTATGCACATTCATTGGTATAATAATAGGTTTACAACTTGCTATCGACAATTGACAAATATCAACGAAAATTACCTCGTCACTGTCCGCCTCTTCGTCACCACCCGCGGTTTGCACGTCTACCTGATATTGTTCTACTAAATTAGGGCACATACGCCGTAGGTGCCCTTGACGATTGCACACCCTACACACGTACCGCGCGAACTTGCACCTCGACTCGTTATGGTCTCCACCGCATACTTGACACGGCCGTTGCGGCCGAGCCCGCTCAGCCAGCCGGGCCCGCTCAGCCGGCACCGACATCGCCGACTCGCGACCTGCGCGCCGCTCCCGCCGCTCGCGCATGTCTCGCCGCGTGACTCCCGCGCCCTGTTGCCCGCCACGCTCCGCCGCGTTTGCTGCTTGTCGTCTCACCGTCATCGCTTGGCACTCAACCGTCGCTGTACCTGTTCCAACCTGTACTTTAGGCCCTTCAACCGCGGCGGCGTCCTTCTCTGCCGACTCCATGCTGACGGCTAACTTGTAAGCCTTGGCGAAATCCAGTGTAGCCTCTGCGAATAATCGCTGTCTGATATGCTCGCTCGCTATTCCACATACTAGTTGATCTCTTAAACTTTCCTCGAGCCAACTTCCAAACTCGCAGGTTTTTGTCATTTTTTTAAGTACCGCCACGTACTCCGATATGGTCTCGCCTTCCTTCTGCTTCCTATGTCGGAATTTATACCTCTCTGCGAGCTCACTGGGTTTAGGTTGCAAATGTTTACCCATAATTTCCGATAACTGCACAAAACTCTTTGTTTTGGGTTTATTAGGTGTGCACAGATTAACTAATAACTCATAACTTTCTGCCCCCATTACGGTTATTAACGTTGACACATGTAAATTCTCGGGTATTTTGTTGACGATGAAGTATTGTTCCAACCGCTCGACATATAGGTTCCAATCGTCCTTATGCACGTTAAACTCGGATATCTTCCCGATAGACATCGTAACTAATTAATACACGCAAATTGTTCACTCTCGTCGCCACTGAGAAATATACGGCCCGGGGTACTTGATAGCAAGAAGCGAAATCAAACAACGTCTGGATAGCAGAGTGTATATTCACAGAATGGCGCACCTTCCCAATCTCGATTATCATATTCTAATTACCTGCTACCCACTTAACCTAATTATAAACTAACTACATACATCACAAATAGGTTTAAAGATATTTATTCTCAAAAAAGACACAAAGTTACTTACATGAGAACAGAGAACCTTATGTTAATATTAATAATAGGTTCGTCACTGCATTAGATAATGTTCACGGTACACCCATTCAATACATTCAGTTTTAGAGAAAGGTATTATTTGCTGTTAGATATTCAGCTAACTGAGTCTTGAATACATTGAATGAGTGTAAATTTTTGATACAAGCGGGTATTTTGTTGTACAACTGTGCTCCTTCAATAATACTTAATAATACAGTCAATCAATGACCAATTATTCTAAATTGATTTAATCTGGCTCTAAACTATCTATAGATTTCACTAATTGTAGAATTGTCATTTTTCTACAAATGAATTGTAGACTTCTAAGTTTGGCGATTCTTCGTGCTATGTCGGCAAGCTTGGTTTCCCTGCGGATATCTTAATTTCTGATTGGATCACGCAAAAGCAGTATAGGCAGGGCATATTGCTCGCAGAACAGATGGCCGTTGAGGCCGAAAGGACGCAGTGTTGGAAGGCACCCAACAAGGTGGACCGATAACCTGGTGAAGGTTGCGGGAATCCGATGGATGTGAGACGCACAGGACCGTTCATTGTAGCGACACTTGGGGAGGCCTATGTCCAGCAGTGGACGTCTATCGGCTGAAATGATGATGATGATGATGGAATTGTAGACACTTGAGTTTTGGTGTCGTCACTTTTGACTCCTGGCTGTACGTACCAACTAGTTTCAGTCCCAGAATAGGATTTGGAGAAAAGAAAAAAAATATAGAGGTACAGGATGACGGAAAGCCTCGTACTATATCTATCTACAAATTTTTTCCTTATATATTTTTTGCTATGTTTTCTTAGAGCAGTGGTGGCCGAGTGGTAACGGCTCCGACTAACGAGTTGTAGGCCGCGGGTTCAAACCCAGCCAGGCGCATTACTTTGTGTAATTTATTTCATCACCATTGCTCTCAAAACGGTGAAGGAAAACATCGTGAGAAAACTAAGGTGTCCTAGAACCAAAATTCGAAGACATGAGGCATCCACCAACCCACACTGGGCCCACGTGCCCCATTCCCTCTACCAGAGAGGAAGCCTGAGCCCTAGTAGTGGGAACATTAAAAGGCTGATTATGTTATGTTTTCTCAGTTAATGACTTACTAAGGGCGCTTTCAATTAAAGCGTTTTTTGACGGCCTGCTGCGGTGCCGATGCGTTAGTCGAATTGCGTACGGACGGTCGTATTTTTCATACAAAACGCGCGGTGCGGTAACCGTCAGGCTGTTGCGTACCGCAAACGGTCGACAACAGGACGGCAACGTCTCAAGCGCCACGTGTTCAATTCGGCAAAGAAACGCACGGCAGCCCGATACATTTTCAATTTAGGCGCTTGTTGTCGGACTGTTAACGTACTATAACCGGCCGGCTGCGGCAAGGTTAACGTGCGGCAGTGGTTCGATATGAAACGTCTAAATTGAAAGCGCCCTAAGTGTAGGTTTTATGTGCTCATGATATATTATGTTCACCATATTTCTACGCCTTCTGGCATACATAGCGCTCTCTTCATCAATTATAAAATCTGTATTTCTGTACCTGTGTTAACAAAAAAAGTGATTTGATATGTGGTTTGTAGATGCAACGTGGCTTATATCGGTTATCTAATGCTTTGCGTATTTATTTTCTAACCTAATGTATAAAAATCTCGTGTCACAGTGTTTATTATCGAACACCTTCGACCCCTACGTGTTAAGTTTATTATCACGCGGGTGAAGTCGTTGGTAGCAGCTAAATAGTAATAACATATCAAATTAAATGAAGTATTTTGACACATAAAGTGACAGTCTTGCCAACGGGTACTACGATAACGGGAATTAAGATATCCGCAGGAGAACCAAAGTCGCCGCCATAGCCGGAAGAATCGCCAAACTTAAGTGGCAGTGGGCAGGGCACATTACTCGTAGAACAGATGGTCGATGGGGCCGAAAGGTTCTTGAGTGGCGACCACGCACCGGAAAACGCAGTGTTGGAAGGCCTCCCACAAGGTGTACCGACGACCTGGTGAGACTCACGGGAGTGCGGTGGATGCGAGACGCACAGGATCGTTGTGGCGTCGCTTGGGGGAGGCCTATGTCCAACAGTAGACGTCTTTCGCCTGAAATTATGACGATGAGGTAGCGGAGAACCAATTCATGCAAATTTATTGCATGAAGTGGTCGTTCCATGTAAAAAAGTGTATTTCCACTGCACCCGGTTATACTAGAAGCCGAAGCCGGCAAATCTTTAATCAGTTTTATCATGTCTACTAAGATAAACTAAAGGAAACCCATCAGAAAAGTACGGGGTCTCAGAGACCCCATACTTTCATGTCTTGGTATATCAACTAGAACACGAAGCATAACGTGCGTCCAATTTTCTCACACGGACGCTAGAATAAGACACAAAAGCATGACATATACAAAGGAAAATATATAAAATTGCATTATACGTTCATATGCATAGCAAAGTCACAATTTTTCTTCAGTCTCAACAAACTAAAAGTTAGCAAAATATTTCTGCTGTTCGTCCAGCATCTAACTTGCAAAGAAACAATTTAAACTTCTACATCCTCTACCTACTGTCATAGTTTAAGTTCTTCTAATAAATTAGGAGTACTTTATCTTAGTGTTGTTAGGAGTTTGGGAACTTGGTAAAGTCTAAAACAGGTGAACTAGCAGAATTATGCTTATCCATCTATTTTGTACGCGGAAGTTTCGGGATCGGTGGAGTTAGTTCAGCCTTCTTAGCAGAAGATGTGAGTCTAGTAATTATGAACTTGTTGAAGCTAACTGGGGGATATTTGTTTGCAAAACAAATTGGGCTACTTGAGGTCAGTGAGAGCATGCAGTACTGAACCCCTAGCCAAGTTGATAATCTGCAATCGTTAACGCTAGTCAAAATGTACGGGAATGTCATCATCTCAACGTTAAGTCACGTGGTCAGAACAAACGAATAGAAAATTCTTAGCCAAGTTCGCATCGTTCAATATGATGAATTAATATTTGTAGAACGACATTGTAAAACGAGCGGCCGACTCAGGCGTGTTACAGATAGAGGCACGAATCTTGAGCGCTCGGCAAAAGAGCGGTGATCGCTTTGCGCACAAGGATCGCGTACAAGGATTGCACTCCCCGCCCTCACATCTCTTTTCATACCACTAAAGAGACCCGATAGTTCACTTCTGCGTGCTTCTGCGCAAGTAGAACTGTAGAAGTCAGCGTTCAAGATCCGTACCGGAATCTGTAACATGGCTACCAACTTATCGTTTTCTACAATTGCTGACACCGAGGCGTTACCGATCGGAGAAAGGAATTCGACACGAAACGGTTGTAACTTGGCTAGGACTGTAGTATTTTCGCCGGTTGCAACTCTCGCACCTATTTCGGGCGATATGTAATACTTTTTTAAATAAGTTAGTGACTACGTAAAATAAAATCTTCAGTAACCGTGAGGATATTATTGACATTATTTTTGACTTTTTTGGCCTTGTTAAAGTCGAAAGTCATTCTAATTAATCCGTCCTCTTACTTTCCATACTTGCACACATTTAGTTCTGTTAAATTTTATACGTGAATTGATCTCTCTAGTGATCTCTCAATTATTTTGTTATCTATTATTGCAAGTTTACCAGAGTTATTATAAATATTATTAACAAGTGAATTGTGACTTAATTTGTAATTAAATTGCTTTAATCTCTAATTTAACGGTTTTATTTTGTAACCTAAGTGTTCTGATTTTTAAACGAATTGTTTTAATTTGTAAAAGAGTTGTTTTAATTTGTTATTTATTTGCATTTCTTTTTGTTTACAAATGAATTAGTTTTTTTTTTTTTTTTTAATTGATATAAACCAGTGCTTGACTGCGATCCCACCTGATGGTAAGTGGAGATGCAATCATTGATGGTCAGGCGCACTAGTTTATTAAGAGCCTATTCACTCTAGCCTTGAAGACACCTATATTATAGTTAGACGGAAAGACCGCAGCAGGCAGATTGTTCCAGTCCTTCGATGTACGCGGTATAAACGACGAAGCGAAACGCTTAGTCCGGACCGTTGAAGTTTCAACAACGTAAGGGTGGATACTCGCCGTTCGTCGGCTTGTCCGATGGTAGAAAGGAGATGGCGGAATCAAGTCATGCAGTTCCCGCGCACACTCTCCAAAATGTAACCTGTAAAATACCGATAGGCTGGCTACTCTGCGCCTGTGCTCGAGGCTTTGTAGATTGGACTTAACCAAAAAAGTTTCATTTGTAATCAAATTGATTTACTTTAATTTATTTGCAAATATTTATTCTTACTGTCACTTTGTAATTTTGGTTGAAATAAATTTAGTTTTATTTAATTTTATTAAAAAAAAAATGACAATTATGTTAGCTAAAGTAGTATCTTAATCTATAAATGGTGTGCATGTCCCAAGTCGACCGTACCCAAGTCGTCGACGGTGCGTACTGTTCCACGCGTGCCTCAAAGAGATGTCAGCAAACCGTAGGAGCCTAACAGGGTCGAAGCCTATAGGTGCCAAGGGTCTGCTTCTTAAATGAAGACTCCACCCTGGTACGAAAAGCAACGAAGGAACAGAAGTGGGTTTATAGTCAGTAAAAATCTGACACTACCTCCCGCTCCGCCCAAGGGCGGGCGATGTCATGAGACGATTTTCCCACCAAAAAAGGCCGTTGACGACTTGGACTCAGTCCAGACGGCTACCGGACGGTCGGATGGCGAGCTACCCATTGCTCGCCGTCCACAAGGCAGCGCCTACGGTGTCCGGAAATCGAGATCAGGATCCCGGTGGCTGGGGCGTGAGGGTCGGACCCACGCGCGTGCACGTGCAGCCTTCTCCTTTGCTAGCATTACTGCTTTGCAGTAGGAGGCAACCACCTCGGACCATAGCTTGTACCAAGGCTCGGCGCGAGAGATCTTTGCCACCGATCTCCTCCACGACGACACGGCGGTGCTCTACCCAAGTGGAGCACACCTCTACTGTGTGCTTCACCGTGTCTTCCGGGCGGTCCACACAGTGGTGGCACCCAGGCGTTACTTCCACATGAATCCGGTGCAGGAACTTCCCGAACTGACCATGTTCGGTGAGAACTGGAACAATTTGCCTGCAGCGGGCTTCCCGTCCAGCTATAATTTAGGTGTCTTCAAGGCTAGAGTGAATAGGCTCTTAATAAACTGGTGCGCCTGACCATCAATGATTGCATCTCCGCTTACCATCAGGTGGGATCGCAGTCAAGCACTGGTTTATATCAATTAAAAAAAAAAAAAAAAAGAACTTGCGTCATGTGTAAGGTGAGAACGCCGTGAGGTCTTTCCAGCCACTCCTCAAAGAAGGGACTTACCGCCATAATTATTGCGGGGGTCGAGGACGAGTCCTAGGTACGTTTTAGCTTGCCGATCAAATAATATGTTTTTTTTTTACTGTGAAACCTTCATTTGACTTCTCCTGGTAAAGTGAGAGGGCATTACAGACTTTTACTGAATAAAACCTACCTGTGTCTTTCAGTTCCCTTTGCGTTCCACGGTAATTCCTTCATTTGAAGAAGCCTGGATTAGAATTTCCCATTAATTATCCTTTCTGGTTTACATTTCAGTATCAAATCATGGAAAACTTATCACCTTCAAAATTAATTTTAAACCAATACCAATTAACTATCGCTTGTATAATCTGTTTATAATATATTTAACAAACTATATCTTAAACACGATTCACTTTAATATACTAAATTACTACATCTCAATTTGCAAATTAATTTAACAGACATTTAATTAAAACCTGTTCACTCAAACACAGTCAACAACTAAATTATCTTAAAACAATTATTGTTGAAATTGAACCTAAAGCCTCAGTCACAATGATGGCAGGAAGCAGGTGACGCAGCGGATTCCATTCCCTCATTTGAGGTCGTGGTTCACACCTTGGTTGGCTGCGAAAACGCTTGTGAAGCTATTACACCATTTGAAAAGGTAGTGATAATCGCAGAAGGAGTACTGTAAAAGGAACGGACTGAAACCACTCTACATATTGAAGTACACCGATGTACCAAATTTGTGGGGGGGGGGGGGCGATAACTGAACACAGGCCGTAAACGTAAGACCGTAGCGAGCAGGTTTCCCTGTAGCATGTCTTGGAAGAAATTGTGGAACTGCTTGACACAACAACCTTATGTAATTTTTAAGGATGGCACTCGTTTCAGCGGCCGCCCAAGCTCATCACTCTGAACAAACTCTTAATGTAATATTATGAAGATCAAAACTAATTCAAAACTATTTAATTAATTAGAGAATGAAACAAAATGTTTACATAATATACTCTATTTTTCAAGCATTTAAATTCATTTTAAACAAATATTTAATTACTCAATCGTCATAAATCACCAAGATTGAATTATTAATCTTCATAAAAATAGTTGAATTTTAGTTCATAAATATATAGAACTAATATTGCAGATGGAGCTCAGCAAGGATTGTTCCTTGCTGAGCTCCATCAGTTTCGCTTTAAAATATTTTCAGAACTAAAATATTTTTGTCGGCTACCTAATCGCAGTGTGTGTAAGTGTATGAATCAAAACCACAAGTCGATGTTATATATCATATTAAACAAAATCAATAACTTTCGAAACCGCTACATAACATGGCTGTAGATTTCATGAATATGAGCTCTTTTATTTAAAATTGACATATAAGTGCGTAACCGCTATAAAAATACTGTAAACATTTGACAAATTAATAGAAATCGCAGTAAACAGTAAAGAAAGTAATGACTAGTAGAGTACCAGTATCGTTCCCTGGTAATTTATATCGTGTCCAAATCGAACAAACACAACATAGACTTGAATTCACTGGCAGAACACAATGGCGTATCAATTCTCTCCGTTTCACATAACTTTGAAAAGTCTACATTATACATATTCTTCTCACTGTCGTCTTTTACCATCTGTATAAATCGGTGACCCCATAAAATATCACTTTCTGTATAACTCGTTCTTGCTTGCACTTGTTGTCCTGTTGATTCAATAATCCCTTCGAAAACTGCCAGTATCTCAAATTTTCCAACCAAAAGATCTGCAGCTGAAATACTGTATAGAGGACTCTTTTCATCTATTACGTGAGTAACAGACACAGGCCATAAGAAGAACGTAGATTCACAGCCATCCATTTCAACATCCAACTCAGTTTGTTCATAGTTCTCGTTATAATCATCGCCAAGCTTCAATACGAATACAGAAGCTTTAATATTGAGTATCCTAGATTTTCTCATGTCCCCTACTCTGAATATCATACACAGCTTTCCATCTCTCAATGTGATCACTGCTTGTCTGCTAAACAAAATTGTTTGGGTCCTCCCTTTGGGTCTTGTAAGCTTCGCGAATAGGATCCCAACCATGAACGCCTGGAATATTGAGCAAACCATGCATTGTAAGCACATAGCTGTAATTGTTTGAGGACATTCCAAAGTTATAGCTCTTTTGCCATAAGCAACAGTAGTATGAACTTCAACACTAAAGAGAAAAGTGGAGGTAAACCCGTAAATGTTACTGACACAAGGTGTCCAGTTAGTTTGATTCTGGTTTGGAGGGAGGTGATCCTCAGTCAGGTCTCCATGAGTCAACGCAATGATCCAGTAGATGAAGCCAAAGAACAGCCAGTCTCCGGTGAAAGCTAAGAAGAAGTGGACAAGGGTCCACCTCCAGCGGGCCTCGACCATAGTGACGAACCATCGTGAGAAGAACCCTTGGTGGTTAGTATTCCCTTGGTCGATGTTAAAGTCACCGTTTTTGAAGACGAATCTTTTGGTTTGTTGTGTGGAACGAGTTCGTTTCTTTTGACTGTGAAGTGGCCCTGCAAAAAATTGTACCTATAGGTTATTTAGATAACCCAATTTATTGTTGACATACATGATACAAGTAGGTAAGCTAAACAAAGTCAATCTGTATGAAGAATGTAATAGATATCTAGGTAATTTCAAAGTTGCAACAAGATAAACATTTGTGTATATTACTATCAAGAATATCAGTTATGTAATTTGGCGGTTTAACAACATTATGTTTCTTTGCTCAATTCGCAGAGTTACATATCACACAAGTTTTATTAATATACAACTTGGTACTTACTGTTATGAGGATAGTAAACACCTGGTTCTAAAAACGCTGTGTCAGTATAATTTTCTTCAGTATCATCAAAATGTTCACTGAAACATTTTAAATCTTCCTTTTCACTCATGACTGTTTTGAGCTGAAATATGAAAATGAAAATACAATTTGGGAGATGTGAAATGTACCAACAAAATCTCAAAGATTTTGCTAGGTTTAGCGCAAACTAGATATGGTAACATTTCCTTTGAATAGTGAATGAAATATTGTTGAATGGTTTCTGAGAATCAACCTTTCATTGAAAGTGAAACGTATCAGTTTGCAGAGCAAATTGAAACGATTGGTTGCATCTGTTGGTAATGAATTGTTAGAAATAGACGGGTTAACTGTTTCGTCTATTAATTAAATGGTTATTATCAAAAAGAAATCAATTAAAGTAATAGTTGCACTACACGTGGTTCAACTGTTTGACATTTCTTGTTTGTCGAGATAATTTGATTTCAACATCATCATTTCTACTGAAAGAAGTCTACTTCTTGGCACAAGACAGCTCCAAGCGTTGCCACAAAAACATCAGATTCCAATATTTATTTGCTTTTTGTAAAATTTCATACTGTCTCACTGCAGTTCTATTGCAATAACCTAAAATCCAATAGAAAAGAAATTGCCTAAAGGATTGGGTTTGGGTTTCTTTGTAAAACCAAAGTGAGCTCTAAGTAAGAACTTTTGATATTTGAAGGAGGTAAATAGGCGATAAAAAGTAAGGAAGTTCATTTTTATGTCAATGAGAAATCAGCTTTAAAACAAACTTCAAGTAAAATTTAGTTCATTTGTTATTGTTAGAGAGATAATATGCATTTTCCGGATGAATATGAAAACAGATGTATGTAACGAAATATGAATTATTTCATACAACTTGAAAAGCTTTAGAAAAAAATGCTTTACCTCCTCTCAGTCAGTTCTATTGTCAACTGGTGCGGTGGTCCAAAAACACAAGTATTGCACAATCACAGCATTAGTTCTGAAACAACTCCCGATGTCTACCATTCTTGCAAAGGCACCGCTTACTGATATGCTATCTTGAGATTTTCAACTGTAATTAAAATTGTAGATACTTAATTCACCTAGCTATGATAAGAGATATTATTTGTTCCTCAAGATTGAATGACTTGTGAGGTTAACAGTAGCTATGGCGAATAATTTGATAATAGTTTTAATGATTTATAAAATGAAACAATATTTAAGCGTGTCGCTGGATCCCGCACTAGGACAGGTAATATAATTTATGAAACAAAAACAACAGTTTCAGCATAATTCACTAAAGACAAAATAAAAGGTAACTTTAACGAAAAAGATAACAATTTAATATTCTAATATAAGCACTTCATAATACTGTTAGCGTGTTACATGTGATAATGTATATTTTAATAAGTTTATCTCGTAAAGACACGCTAGTTTGTAAATCAATACACGCTATGTTTTCATCGCCGTCAGTCCAAATCAGTTCACTATTATAGTACTTAGGTCACAGAAAAAAACCGATTGTTGATGCGCCATTTGAGGCTGACTTGTTTCCACCTGTGAACGTCTCTTGGCTGAAGTGATGTTCATGATGATTGGAATTAGGTTTATTCAATTGTCCCACAATTCTTGGTTAGTCTTATTCATTTTGTTCTAGCTGCCGATCGTTGGTATGAGGATCGTTACTTCACCTTGTTTCATCATCATCTTCCTGCCCTTGTCCCGTGTTATTTGAGGTCGGTGCAACACGTTTTTTTCTTCCACTCTGCCCTGTCACTCGTCATGTATACTTCACCTTGTTTGCTATCCTTTAAGTTTACAGAATAATTTTTAGGCACGAGTGCTCTATAACCATATCTTCATATATCTCTAGGTGAAATAGTCGTCAAATTTTAATGTGAGCTTATCAACAAAAGATAGATATACAAAAGCAAAAAAAGAAATAATGCAATTTTCAATAACTATATACTCGGCTGATCATAAAAGTATTTGTATTAAGAATATCTTCTTTAAATAGATGAACAGGCTGACATTTATATCTCTTCACAAACTTTTCTGTATATTAATAGAATATTTAAACTTGTTACTTTATAACGAGATAAGATTTCCATGACGTAACTATCAAATAGGTAATATTTGTTTTGACTTATGCCAAGATTTTGTGACATATATAAATGTAGTCAAAATACTGTTAATTGTTATTTAAGATTTTTAATTGGTGTGTTGTATGATTCTGGTGTTAAATTGTAGATATACGTCTAAATACTTCGAGCTAGCTGCGCAAAATTTTTGGATGGAAATGTATATTTAGTATCTGACCCGGCAAACGTTGTTCTGTCTTATAAATTATCAAAGAAAAAAATAGGGGGCGGGGTAAGACGTTTTTTTTTGGCTTATTCCCAAAGGTCAACGAGTCTATTATTCTCGAAAAATTAAAGTTCGAACATTAGGTCCCAATGAGTCCACGTGATTTTAAAATATTAAATATTTTCTTTCCCTACGAGTCCATGAGAATGTTTGATACAGTTAGCTGTAAAAGCTTTGATAAATGTTTATTGTTTCGATTTCTATAAATTATGAGACAATGAATATTTTTATTTCATATACGCAGTACTTATGAAACGGTAAACATCGTCTCTAAAGAGGTGAATGGTTATAACATGAAAAAAAAAAAGTTTTATAACAATTACAGTACTTCATCATCATCTTCCTGCTCTTGTCCAGTGTTATTTGGGGTCGGCGCAACACGTTTTTATTCCACTCTGCCCTGTCAATCGTCATGATATCACTAACTTCCTTTCCTTTTCTTTCATAACTCTCTTTACACAATCCATCCATCTTTTCTTTGGTCTTCATCTCCCTCTCCATCCACATGTAAACTCATAACTCTTTTAGTAAAATGCTTTTCCTCCTCTTCACATGACCATACCAAGATAAACGATTCCCTTTCAACTTTTCAGTCACTGGCGCCACTTTCAAACTTCCCCTAATATATTAATTTCTCACTTTATCCATTCTCGTCACACCGCACATCCATCTTAACATTCTCATCTCCGCTACGTGCAATCTTTTTTCATTCGTCTTTTTCACAGCCCAACATTCTGATCCATACAGTATGACTGGACTGTAGATTTTACCTTTCAACTTGAGGGGCATCCGTGGGTCACAAGTTGTTCCCGTGACCTGTCGCCATTTCATCCATCCTGCGTTGATCCGATGTGTTACGTCCCGGGCTACCTCACTATCCCCTTGGATAAGTGACCTGAGGTACGGAAAGTCAGAGCATGGGCGTTCCAGCGACAGCTAAAGGCACTGGATTGGAGAGACCGCCGAAATCGTAGAACAAGTATTCCGTTTTGGTTCTACTGAATTTCAGGCCAACACTCTCCAGTCTATGCCACCACACCTCCAATCTGTTCTGGACCTCTAGGCCACTCTTGGCAACCAATACAATGAATGTCCAACGTCAGAGCGTCCATTATCATCAGGAAGAGGTAAGGGCTGAGAGCCGACCCTTGATGTAAGCCGACAGCCACATTGAAGCTACCTGTGGTGCCCACTGTAGATCGGACTTGGGAACTGCATCGACTGTACATCGCTCGGATAACTGATCTTACACAAAAATATACTTTGCATTATAAACCAGTTTCAGAATTATCACAGTAAATCAAAATAATCGCAGTTAGTAACTATTTCTTTTTTTCAAAGGCTTACAAACTGAATTATATACCACGTACATCGAAGGACTGGAACAATTTGCCTGCTGCGGTCTTTCCGTCCGATTATAATTTAGGTGTCTCCAAGGCTAGAGTGAATAGGCTCTTAATAAACTAGTGCGCCTGACCATCAATGATTGCATCTCCGCTTACCATCAGGTGGGATCGCAGTCAAGCACTGGTTTATATCAATTAAAAAAAAAAAAGAATTTTATTGACTGTACTTTGGACAAATCTCGTGGACCCGTATTAATGTTCAATGTAAGTAAAATTAATAAAATAAAAATAAAAATGCCCTTTACTCCACTACTTACATTTTAGAAAACTTATTAAGTTATGAAAACCATTAGAAAAATATACAAATCTTTTGCTCTTCTTCTCGATCTATTTACATAAACTCATTCCTTCATCTGTTTCTTCTATTCTGGTTTGTCATCGCTATTTATAGCGTTCGCTTCGAACCTCCTCGCTCATGAACCTCGCTGGGAATTAATGTAGTTCGAAATATTTAAAACAAGTTTTTTTATTCATGGACTTGATGAGAAATAAAGAATAATAGAATTATCGTCCTCTGGGAACAATCCTTTTTTTTGAGGTGGGTAATCATCTTATGACTTCTTCCGCTCTAGGGCGGAGCAGAAACTTTTACTGGCTAAAATCACACATATTTTCTTTCAGTTGCCCATTGGATTCTAGGATCACGGGTAAACTCTTCAGAAATCAACCCACGGCCCTTGTTGGCATCGGCCTTGCTGGAACCCTACGGTTTTGCTGACATCTCTTTAATCCTTCAAATCTCTTCTTTCCTTCCGGTTTGAGGTTACCGGACGGCCTGACGGTGAGCTACCCAAAGCTCATCCGGGAGACTGGAGGGTAAAAATAACCTTACGGAATTTCCTTAGGTAATTTTCTGTGTATGTCGTGCGGTAAAAAACCGCACGACATACACAGAAAATTTCATTAAAATCGGTCAAGCCGTTTCAAAGAGGTTTGATAACAAATACTGTCACGAAATTTTTATATAATATATTAGATTTAAAAAAAAATGTAGTTGCTAACATCTCTACAACTTTTTTCTTTCAACATTTTAACATCTTTAGGTTATTTAATGCTGCGTATGGCAGCATAACAATGGTTACCGCCATGGCAATGGGCAGGCACATTGCTAGCTGTACGGATGATCGTTGGGGCCGAAAGTATCAAAAAGTGTGGTGTGATGTGGTGTGTGTGTGGTGGGAATGGCGACCACGTATCGAAAGACGTAGCGATGGAAGGCATCCTGCAAGGTGGACCGATGACTTGGTCAGGGTTGCGAGAATCCGATGGATGCGAGACGCACAAGATCGTTCATTGTGGCGACAACAGTACAAGTCTTTCGGCTGAAATGATAATGATGATGATGAACATTAATATCTAATCCCCTCAATGATCAACGTGATGCCCAGTAACTGGGTTATGGAGGCCAGAGACCAGAGAGGCAGTCACATCGTATTGAGTACAGGTATCTATCTATCCAGTCAAACTTATTTTATTATTTTATGCAACTTAATTTAACGATACTATATCTTATTTCGAATATCTGTTATTTATTTATTGTGCACACCTACTACATTGTTGCCTTTTTAACCCAATGGTCGACTGGTAGAGAATGCCTTGTGGCATTAAGTCCGCCTATGTACCACTACTGCATGAAGTTTAAATAAATAAAACTGGAAGCCGATCAAAACACATTTGAAAAAAGGATGAACAAAGATGATCATGGATAAGATCTCAATTTCATGACACAACTGAAATAAATGTTGAAATGTTTCGACTAGACTTTCTCAGTGAAGTAATAAAGTAAATTGGATATATTATCTTTCTAATTTTTTGTTTCCGTAATTAAATAAAGTACCTTATAAAGCATCTAATTGGTTCAGATAATTGAAAAATCATCCAATTTTCTATCAAACAAATTAATTCAGGTTCACTAGAATTACACAGAACCGTTTTTTTTTTCATCTTCATCTACAAGTTTTCGTAATAAAACACTCTTTATTACTATTCCCTTTATTCAGTAAACATACTTAAAAGTTACATTTTAAAATATTTTTTTAACAAAATATTATTTAAAAAAATAAATAATTAAAAATATAAAAAAATAGTAGCTCACCGACATCGGGCGCCGGGTCCAAACTACCGGTGGTTAGGGCTCCTGCGAGAGGAACCTCCTAACAATACGAGCCGTGTCCAGAAGTTCTGCCACGGCTGTGGCAGTACTTCTGGACTTATTCTGTGGGTGTGGTATGTGTGTGTGTGTGCTTCCTGAATCGAGCCCTTGATTGAATCGCCCAACGCGAGCCTCCTCAGATGTTTATTATTATTATTATTACAGCCAGCCTGTACTGTCCTACGGTTGGGCAAAATCCTGCCTTCTTTCTTTCCACTATTTTCAGTTTTGTTTCACCCCATTCCGGTTCTTAAGGAGATCTCAAACTAAAATATAGTATAATATTTATCTCATATTATTTAGGTAGAATCACGCTAATGTTATTATTTTTATTAGCCTATTTTGTGTCCCACAGCTGGGCAACGGTTTCCTCTTTCTCTTTCCTAATCTCTCTGTCAGGCGATCTCTAGCCAAGTTTGCCCCGCGAATATGATCGAAGTCGAAAATTTTTGAGTGTGTGAGTGTAATGATGGTCTTCACGCTAGAACGGCTGAACAAATTTCGATGAAACTTAGTACATGGGTAGGCCATGTCTTGGAATAACACAGAGTATTTTTTATTTTGAATTTTCTATGGGCGAAACCACGCTGGCAGCTGCTACTACTATACAATAGGAGCTACTACGCCACGAAGAATCGCCAAACTTAAGTGGCAATGGGCATGGCACATTGCTCCCAGAACAGACGGTCGTTGGGGCTGATAGATTCTGAAGTGGCGACCGAAAGACGGCACGTTGGAAGTACTCTCATAAGGTAGACCGATGACCTGGTGAGGGTCGCGGGAATACGATGAATGGGAAACGCACACGACTGTTCATTGTGGCGACACTTTGGGGAGGCCTCTGTCCAGCATTGGATGTGTTTCGGCTAAAATGAGGATGATGAGTATATTTCCTTGACATATTAATCGACTTCAAAAAGGAGGAGGTTCTATGTTCGGCTGAATGTATTTTTTATGTATGTTCACTGATTTCTCGGTCAATTGTGGACAATTTTGTTTTTTTTTTAATTAAGAGTTTATGCTTCCGAGTTGGTTTCATAGATTAATAATAACATTGTTATGATGTCATCATGAACTTCGATGATATGGAACAGAACTCCTCTAAGGATCACAGCAGAACCGTCGTAACAAGTAAAATTGCTTTTTTTTAAACGTGGAATCGATGGCTGACTGAAAGAAGAGGGGGAATATATCGAACTGATCTGATGATGAAGCCTGAAGCTAAGCACCGGAACTCTGTAATAAATTAATGGAATCTAACCGTGTTTGGGATTATTAGTATTGTCATGAGATGCACTCTGGCTATTCTGTAGGTTTGGATTTAATTTTGGCTGAGGGGTACTTTTTAGTGGTACCACTACTAAAAATATAACTATCATACCATAATTAAAAAGTGTAAAATATTTTTTTTTTTACAAAAAAAAATACAACCGACTTCAATGTAAAAGAAAACACTGAAAAGTACAAAATAACTTTAATTTCGGAAGTCGGTGTTAAATAACGAAGAGACAAAACTATTATAGAAAAACCGACTTCCAAAATTAAAGTTATTTTGCACTATTCAGTGTTTTCTTTTACATTGAAATCGGCTGTAATTTTTTTTTGTGAAGTTTTTTTTCCTACTATCACTCGAGTGACGCCACTGACAGCAGCTAGTATTTACGAGCTACTCGAGTTGATAACGAAAAACAAACATAATTTTAGCGGTAGCAAACACTTTCTATTTACTCATACTATTTTAACTAAGAAACGCAAACAACAAAGATTGTACGTGATCTGGAAATAACAAGTACTTTGTTTAGGATTATACAAACAATAGTATTGTCACGTTCTTGATTTGAAAAATGCTTGGTCTAGTTTCAAATAGTCCGGTGTTCAAAATCAATCAGCATATAGTATGTTCCAGTTTCCAATGTAACTGAAAACAGGTAGATACCATTATTTTACATAGAGTGCCTACCTATCTGACTTCTACAATCCAGCAAATAGGTCATAATCATCATCATTTTAGCCAAAAGACGTCCATTGTTGGACACAGGCCTTCCCCAATCACCGCCACAACGACCGATCCTTCTCGATTGGTTGATTAGTGGTCTCGCATCCACCGCATTCCCGCGGCTCTCACCAGGTCGTCGATTCACCTTGTGGGAGACCTTCCGCCGCTGCGTTTTCCGGTCCGCAGTCTGCACTCTAGAATTTTTCGGCCCCATCGACCATCCGTTCTACGAGTAATGTGCCCTGCCTCCTGCCTTTTTAGTTTGGTGACTCTTCGGGCTGTGTCGGCAACCTTGGTTCTTTTGCGAATATCTTCATTCCTGATGCGATCACGCAAGGAAACTCCGAGCATAGCCCTTTCCATTGCCCTTTGGGTGACTGTAAGCCTTCTCATGAGGCCCATTATAAGCGAGCATGTTTCAGTGCCTTATGTCATCACTGGCAATACGCACTGGTTCTAGACTTGAGACACTGGTATGTTGGGCGAGAAGATACTGCGTAACTTCCCAAACGCTGCCCAGCCGATTCTGATTTGACGATTGACCTCTTTCTCAAAATTAGACCTACCAACTGGATTGTTTGTCCCAGATAAACGTAATCGTCTACAACTTCGAGTAAATAGGTAACACGATAATTCTTGGCAAAACTGGTGTCAGAATATCGTTCTATCCTTAACGACAGTAAAAGATCTTGTTCGAAGAAGTAAGATCAGGTAAGTAAGCGCTTTCCACTAAGTTATAGACGGACACTCATCAGCAGTCCGACCATTAACGGACTGGCTTCCACAGACGTGAGCTTGCGGATAGCGAGCAATAGGTAGCATGCTATTCAATGAGGATTGACGCCTGAGTCGCGCCTCAAAAAGATGTCAATAAGAATGGCAGGGCGCCTTAGGGCTTATTCAAAAGAGTAACTGCGACTCTAGACCGCAAAGGGCAACTGATGGATCATAGGTTGTACTCTGATAGTCCCATTTTCTCCACTCAGGGCGGAAGGAGACATTTGATATATACGTAGAAAAGACTGTCATGTGTGTGTTGATTTCCCACGTAAAAATCAACAAACGGGCTGACTGTCAAAGTATTGATTACCCAATTAAAAAACAGCAAACGGACTGACGGTCAAAGTGTTGATTACCCACGTAAAAATTAACAAACGGACTATCTGACAAATATTGATTTCCCGCTTAAAAAACAACAAACGGACTGACTGTCAAAGTGTTGATTACCCACGTAAAAAACAATAGACGGACTGACGGTCAAAGTATTGTTGACCCATGTAAAAAACAACAAACCGACCGTCAAAGTGTTATTCACTTGGGTAACGTAAAAATAAAAACGGTCGGGCCACCATTCCTACATTTAACCAATCAATATATTATGTATTTTCAGTCATCTTTTTTCACCCGCCAGTTTCTATTAACATCATTCTTAACCCACTATCAGTTCTCTTCGCACAAATACCCCTAGAACTACAGCCATTTATTAGATATAAACACTGCTAACGTTATGAACTTATCGACACACAACGGAGGGGATAAAAGGCTTCCCGCGTGATCGAACTCCCCCCTTCTCCCCCTTATCGTATCGCGTAATTCATTACGACATTATCTAACACAAGAAATTGTTTGGAAAACATCAACGCTGTTGTTAAGAGTAAAATGGTGTATGTTTCAATGTTACTTTTGGAAGTCTGAAATTATCAGGAATTTCGATTTCTCAATGTTGTGATTACACTAATAAATATCTTACTATCTAGACATATACATACAAACTGAAAATAATATCATAAACGCGTATGAAAAGAATTTATAGGGCGCCATTATTATTCTTATTTGTTTGCGTTATTTATAGTTTGATTTTTAATCACTTATAAAATACGTAAGTAATTAAATACATATCTAGTAGGTAAAAGTTCTATAGTGGCGATCGCGCACCAGAAAATGCAGCGTTGGAAGGCCTCCTACAAGGTGGACTGATGACCTAGTGAGAGTCGCGGGAATGCTGTGGATGCGAGACCACCAATCAACCAATCGAGAGGGATCGTTCGCTGTGGCGACACTTGGGGGTGGCCTATGTCCAACAGTGGACATCCTTCGGCTGAAATGATGATGATGATGAGGTATATTTACAAACTAAACATAATAATATGGCAGCCGTGGCAGGAAACATTGGCCCCCTTGCAGTTCCAACTTGTCGTACAGCTGCGCACTCCACATCACCAATACTTCGGACATTCTCTGTGCGTAATGCTCACCTAACTAAAGTGGCAGTGGGCAGGGCACATTGCTCGTAGAACGGACGGTCGATGGGGCCGAAAGGTTCTAGAGTGGCGACCGCGCACCGGAAAACGCAGCGTTGGAAGGCCTCCCACAAGGTGAACCGACGACCTGGTGAGAGTCGCGAGAGTACGGTGGATGCGAGACGCACAGGATCGGTCGTTGTGGCGTCGCTTGGGGGAGGTCTATGTCCAACAGTGGACTTCTTTTGGCTGAAATGATGATGATGATGATGAAAGGACATTTGATAATGCTTGGGGAAGAATGAAAGACGTGAGGGACTTGGGGAAGAATGCATGAATTCTTGTGACATGAACCACTTGATCGAAGTTGGTAGAATTGGGGTCATTGATCTGAAATGTATATATTAATATAGACCTTCCTCCGAAATTGGTTGATTATTAAAAAAAAAAGAAATTGAGAAATTGTAATAAAATGAGCAACATTATATTCTTCATAATTTTTTTTAACGGTACTGTCACGATTTGACACAACCCAACGACCAATCAAAACATTATACCTTCCTGTCAAACAAAAATAAAATCGTTCCACAATGGACAGAGAAATTAGTGAACATACATTAAAAAAAATACATTCAGCCGAACATAGAACCTCCTCTTTTTTGAAGTCGGTTAAAAAGGTAACTTCTCTCTAAAAGTTATACAAAATTAATTTTATTAATTTTTATTAATGGGAAAAGTGCCCAGAACTCTGGTAACATGTCACGTTGAACAGCAATTCGATTCGTTAGTAGTGTAAGTCACCTCTCCACTCATTACGTTATCCAAACTAATCCAAACTAATATTATAAATGCGAAAGTAAATCTGTCTGTCTGTCTTTCTGTCTGTCTGTCTGTCTGTCTTTTCTTCACGCCTAAACTACTGAACCGATTTGTGTGAAATTTGGTACAGACATAGTTTGGAACTTGAGAAAGGACATAGGATAGTTTTTATTACAAAAAAATAAAAATAAAAAATAAAATTTATTATAAGATTAGTCAAGTTATTTTCGGTTGTAATTAAATAACAAATAAATTGTATAAAACGTGAAACGTTTCTGCTTACACTACTTAATGTTTTTTGCTTAGAGCAAACTACACTATCAAGAAGACTTACAGAAAATACAATTTTCTATTTCAATAATTTTCCATTCATGAAAATAATTCAATGCAAATGTCACAGATTTGACGCTAGTATTTTGATACCTTTAACTTAAACTAGCGAATCAAATTGAAAGTTCCCAGAATTCGTCAAACAAGACTTATGGCTGTTGCCCTCCGCACCACATCCGGCAGAGGTCGGGTGAAAGGGATTCTGACAGATGACGAGCCATCCCTCCACGCGGTGTTTGTCATTCTATTAGCAAAGAAAACAATTTTCTATCTATACTCGAACCTATAACGGGAACGGGGCGATTAATTGGGAAATTGAATAGGTTATGCTGGGGCTGGTGAAAATAAAAACAAGGCAAGTGCGAGTCCGACTTGCGCATAGAGGGTTCCGTACAAACTTACCTGTGTAAATAGTTCAATTCCCGAGTGGAGTCTTGAAGAATTTACCGAATCGCAATTTTTTTTTTTTTTTAACGTAACAATAAATTTACTAATTTCAGATTTATTCCTATATCTGTGCTATAAGACCTTGCTTTATGTCAAATTTCAGGATTCTGAGTCAAAGGGAAGTACCTTACGATTCACGTACCTATGATTTTTGATTCCCTTGAGAGTGTTACACGTTTTTTGCAATAAAAATTGTCCGTATCTGTTTCTTTTTTCTTTAACTTAGAATTTTAGTGATTTTACAGCTTCTAGGGACTGCAGATTTGAATATATGGCTTTAATTTCAACTTGATACCGCGTTTCCGAGACAAAAGGTTTCGATTGACAGACAGACAGACGGAAGGACAACAAAGTAATCCTATAAGGGTACTGTTTTATTCTTTTGAGGTACAGAACCCTAAAAATAGCCTCGTGCTTGTATTGTTCGAAGAGTTAGATGTAGATGCACACACATTTGCTATTTATTTTCATATTTCACTAACTGCTGCCAGTGGCTTCGGCTGCGTGATAATAGAAAATTATCCCAAGAGAACATACTCCCGGGATAATAAATCATCCCAAAGGAACCTACTCCCGGAATAATAAATTATACCGAGGGATCAAACTCCCGGGTTAAGAAATTATCCCGAGGGATCATACTCATGGGATAATAAATTATCCCGAGGGATTATACTCCCGGGATGATAAATTATCTTGAGGGATCATACTCCCAGGATAATAAATTATCCCGAGGAAACATACTCCCTTGAAAATAATTTATCCCAAGGGTTCATACTCCCGGGATAATCATTTATGCCAAGGGAACATACTGCCGGGATAATATATCATCCCAAAGGAACATACTCCCGGGATAAGAAATTATCCCGAGGGGTCATACCTCGAGATAATTTATTATCCCGGGACATATTACATCGCAAATTTGAGTAAGTGTATTGGTTTTAATTTCAACTCGATAGAAATAAAGGGTCTTGACAGACTGACAGACAAACGGACGGACAACAAAGTGATCCTATGAGGGTTCAGATTTTTTCCTTTTGAGGCACGAAACTCTAAAAACATATGTATAGACAGATTCTGAATGTCAACTTTTTTTGCACAAACTTTTAATGCAAAAAAAAAAGAAATGTACTTCCCGCAAGTTTTATGAAATATTCGAGTAAATGACGGATGCCAACAGAGCGTTCAGGTATTGTCTTTCTTTTTTGCCTGACTGCAAGAAGGGCTACATTTTTGCGCGTATCTTATATATAACCACCCACCACCCTAGGTTGACTGGTAGAGAATGCCTAAGGCATTAAGTCCGCCTTTGTACTTTATGTTGCATGAAGTTTAATAAATAAATAAATAAATATAAATAGTAGGGACCCATCACAATAATCTAGACTAAAATCGTTTCTTCTGATTTGGGTCCCGACTGTTGCAGTCAATATATTCCGTGTCCGTGTTTTTTTTATTTGTTTAATTTGTTTTGTTTTATTTTTTAAAATGAATGAAATCAAATTGGTTACAACGCTACTGGACTGAACTTCTTTTTCTTTTCAGTTTTTATTTAAAGTTATTTTTTACGCAGTCAAGTTTTTTTCACGTTACCTCTTTATCAAACATTGTGTTGGATGAACCAACAAGCTTTTAAACCATTCTCAGTTAAATAATAGACGGGTCAGGAAGGGCCCTCTTAATAACTTAAATAGTCATAAGTGTCATAACATATCACATCTCCGAAACGCCGGAAAAAATCATAAAACACAAAGACACTTACCATCCTATTCAAGTTACGTTATAACTAAAAACGAGATACAAACCTTATAAAGGAAACATCCAAACATAAAATGAAAAGGTTTCCCTAATATTAACATAAGAATTTCATCAGCGTGCTGCTCTCCTTGTCCGAGGGTGTCCGAGGGAGTCCGAAGTTGTTCGAATGTGTCCGAGCATCGCTCAATGTCGAGCTAGATCTCATATCCGGACAACCCGACCGTTTTCAGTAACGACTAGCGTAAACTATTCAATGCTTCAGTGTTATGTTTTGTATGTTTAGTAAAATGTTGTTCGTGGAATTACGACTATGTTGTGTTTACGTTTTCATTTTTATTAATTTGAAGGTTTTGCGTTATTCTGTGTTAATAAAAATATAATTTTATTAAAAAACTAGCTTTGGCCCGCAACTTTGTCCGCGTAGAAGACGAAAATGGTTTTATTAGGTTTTTTGAGATACGAAAATATGAAATATTATTTATTATATTCGTCGTGTGTGATAGTCCATTGAATTGTATGGCGGGCGATATTGTATCTTAAGATAAAATATTATAGTATCTTAGCCGTGTGCAGCGCCCCTTAGTGAACTCCACTGCGGGTGACGTAACTGACGACAAACTTATTATTTGCGGTTGTTTCAGTAATCGGGTCTAGGGATCAAACAGCAAAATTAAGTTTGTTTTTTATTGTATATACTTTTCCGGGATAAAAAGTACCCAGTGTGGTACCCAGGATATTAAAGAATAATTATACTAAGTTTCATCGTAATCAAACCTGTAGTTTTTGCGTGATGCCTGAAGAAACAGACAGACAGGCAAAAAATTTTTTTAATCACATTTTTGGGTTCGGTGTCGGTCTAGTAATACCCCCTGCCATTTTTTTTTTTTTGATATTTTCACTTCTACAGATTTATTACAAGTATAGATTGCTGTAAGAAAACCCAATTGTGCGTCAAGCTCGCCTTTGTACATTAGCTGTCGAATTTTTAATAAATTATTTACATAGAATATAAGAATATATAAGATATATATATATTTTTAAACATATTTAAAAAACAGAGAAAGGTCGTGGCTAGAATTGGTCTGGCCTGTTGGTCTAATACTTAGTGGCTCTGACTGCTATAATGGAGATCTTGGTTCGATTCCCACCCAAAACATAACAATTCGGTTTCTGTGATGAGCACGATCATATGTTCTGTGTCTGGATGTAATTTATCTACACTAATATTATAAAGAGGTAAAGTTTGTTTTTATTTTTGGCTGTAGGAGTTAATCTCTGAAAGTACTGGTCCGCTAAAATTTTCACCGATAGAAAACTGCTTTATTCCTGAGTGACATAGGCTATATTTTATGTACGCGGGTGAAACCACGGGCAAAAGCTAGTCTACAATAAGTATGTATTTACAAATATATAAGTATGTTTATCTGTTGTCTCGTACTCATAGCACAAGCTCTGCTTAGCTTGGGACTAGATGGCATTGTGTGATGGTTGTGAAATATTATTATTATTAAAACAATAACAGCGACACCGCCCGATCTCCACGGTTAAGCAACAGTTGCCAAGGTCAGTCTATAGATGGGTGACCATACTGGACCATCTTAATTTAACGAGATTCTTCCATGCCTCGATGAGCATGTTAAGCTGTTGGTCCCGACTGTCACTTGTAGACCACATATTACAACAAAACAACTTACTTGACTGTTGTTTCGTGTAGGAGTCAGGATCAGACACCGGTTTTGCCAAGGGGTAGTTAATTACTAGGTTTAAGGGGTCTAATAAGCTGCTACAAATAGTAGTCCCATATGATATGCAGCTGCATCCGCTTAGACAAGAAGCCGATCCCAACATCTTGAAACGGTGAGCAACATATTGCTCGCCGCCCGGAAGCCCGCGCGCTTTGCCTGAGGATTGTATCTTCCTGATGGTTTCCACCACCTACGTTACTCGCATGACTGCTTAGCAGATAGAGGGGACGGCTTCCCATACCCCCTCGCTTCATACCATGGCATGGACTTGACGCTGCTCCGCCCAAGCGGGTCAGACCTCCACCGCATAGACCGCCGTGTTTCCTATTAATGTTACCTTATAGTTAATTTAAATGTATATCGAATTGTCTTTTCTTATCAGCCGATTATGAACAGTTAGAACGAATCGTAATTAATGGAAGTAATTACATTAACACTGTAGAAATATTATGTGAATAAAAATCATGCGTTAACTGTTAGTAGTCGTCGTCTGCATAGACTAAAAAGCATTATTTTTTTTATTTAAAGTATATAAATTGAAATAGTAAAGAAAAGACAATAGGTTTGTTTATTTTGTTCATCGAAGCCATATCGAGAACTTACAAGAAATTGAAAAATAAATCGGTCGTCAGCTGTTTAAAAAAAAAATTCGCCGAAAAATGAAAGTTACATTTTTGGTGTTAACACTTTGCGTCTGTATAAACTTGGCTCATTTGAAACGCGAGCCCTACTGCGCATGTGTAACGTCATATATCCCAGTATGTGGTTCCGATGGAAAAACCTACAGCAATGAAATGTGTATGCGGTGCCAGGACCCGGCTGTGACGATAGTCAGGTATGGGCCCTGCGATGATCAGGAATACAACATGCTCATCAAACTGGGTATGCTGCACCCGCAGAAGTTACTGTAAATGTTGTATTAAAATTGAGGTCATAAACTGTTTAGTTTTTGTTTATTCTATTATTTATGTTCACACATCGAAGAAACAGTAATAGATAATACATATGTACATCTTTGTTTCATAGATTTATAAATAAAATTGAAGACTCTGTTTGTAGTAAATAAAAAATGTATTAAAATTGAGGTCATAAGCTGTTTAGTTTTTTTTTCTTCTGCTATTTATGTTCACACATGGAAGAAACAGTAATAGATAATACGTATTATCTATTACTATGTACATATTTACATCTTTGTTACATACATTTATAAATAAAATTGAAGACTCTGTAGTATAAAAAAAATACTAAATGCATCTGTACCTATATTCTTTACCCAAAATGAATTTTTTTAACATTTTTCTGATTGTCTGTCCGAATCTCCGAAACGGCTGGACCGATATTGACGCGGCTTTCACTGTACATTTATAATGAATAATTTTTCTATTTTTATTTTTAAAAAGGAATTAGGGATTATAGGTAACCAATAGCTATGTGCTATTTTACTTGTCTAACGCATACGAAGTTGCGGACACTATCATTTGACACTATCTCCCGCTCTGCCCAAGAGCGGGGGATGTCATAAGGTGATATACATAACGAAAAAAAAAATTAAAAAAAACTGGTTATAAATATGCTTAGCTTAGTCAGCTTATTCATGTTCCCCCTACTCAGGCCTCCTCTCTAAGAGAGTAATGTATGATGAATATGAGTGAAAAGGAACTGTTTAGTTCAAACGTAGACAATATAATATATAAAAACAAGAAAAAAAAGGTATCTACGTGAAATCTTTAACTAAAATATCAAATAAACCTACACATAATACAATTTAGATATGTATTAATAAACGTATGCTAATGTTATAAAGAGAAAAGATTTGTATATTTGTACTTTGTATTTTTGTTTTATTTAACTTACAGTTTTGAGTAGTGTTTTTTTTCCCTTAGAGAAAACCATAGCATAATCAGCCTTACAATGTCCCCACTCCTGGGACTCAAGCCTCCTCTCTTGGAGAGGGAATGGGCCGTAATCCACCACGCGGGCCCAGTGCGGGTCGGTAGATGTCGCATGTCTTCGAATTTTTGGTGCTAGGATTTGCCGGTTCTCATTAAAAAGATAAAAATTAATTATATAGTTTTGAGGTTTGCGGAACATGGTGTGAAGGCCCATAAACCTCCATTGAAAAGGGAGGATCCTCCGACCAGACGGGTGTTGAGCGTGATCCGGTTAACTGCTTGATACTAGATTTAGAACTGTTGTATAATGTTCGCGCGGAAGACTCAGATGCATGGATAGTTCTTATATTGCGATATAAATGTCGTTATATCGTAATCGCTTTTGAAGATAAATCGTCAGTCATCGTAATGAAATTATTATTTCATATGCTAATATTTAATGTGGTTTTCTCGACTAAGATTGGTTTAATGTTAATTAATCTTAATTACCCTGGACAGCCCAAAGATTAAAGAATTAACCTTTTGTTAAAAAACTTTACTTGAAATTAACTCATTTAAATAATTAAGTTTATCCTCTAAATTTTTAATGATTAAATATTTTATTTTAATCGAAATTTCGGGATTTGTAATAACATAAGTAGTGAATAAAAATAGCTTAGCTCTTGTAAAGATAATTAATTATTTGTAAATTGGTAGAATTTCTTGGGTTTATAGGTTCAACAAAAAAGAAAAGACTTTAACCAAATCAATTAAAAGTTCAAATATATTGTAATGTGATTGTTTATAAAATCATTTTGGAAGAACTAGTATTCAAAGTCCCTCCCCTTCCCTCTCCAAGACAAAGGAGGCCTGAGTCCCAGCAGTGGGAACATTAAAAGGCTGATTATGCTATGCTTATATAGTGTTCAAAGTCGTAGACGGAGTCGTATCAGGTGGCGGTCGAACTAGCGACGCGTGGGGTTGCGACAGTCGTGGCGAGAATCTGGCCCTTAGGACTCGAGATGACATTGGATAAGTCAGAGACCATGTGCTTTCATGGCCCTCGGAACGCGCCACCACCGGGTTTACAAATAATGATAGGACACCTGCTCAAATCAGCACCTGGTCGACGATTAAGTACCTGAGACACGTCTACGGCCGGTGGAATTTCGAAGAGTATCTTTTATTTATATAGCCTCTTTTTTATAATGTGAATATAAGAACACTGTAGACTCCGCGAATTCTTAGGTTACTTTTTATTATGATTATTTTTATTGTACTTTTTAGTATAATATTGACCAGTCTACACTGTCCTTGCGTAGTAGATATTATTATCTACTTATTCTGTAATATAGAAATATTGTAACATCAATTTTTTTTTAAAAGAGTAACCTTGGAGTTCCTTGCCGGTTCTTCTCCATAGGAAACGACCAATTTGGAACCGTGCACTAGCTTCTGACGTTTTATAAGTGCCCATGTAAGCCTATGTGAAATAAAAAACTTTTGACTTTGACTTGACTTCCGATATCTGGCTCCCAAACTGTAGCGGGTATGGATTACCTTCAAGCGGTTCCTGCCCAACCTAGGGGGTCCAGACACCGCCTGCCAGAGGCTCTACGCAGGGATTGTTCGGTTCATGGCCCTTTACGGAGCGCCGGTGTCAGGTCGTCGCTACAAAAGCAACCGACAGCTAAGCTGAACGCGTCCCAGAGGGTCATGACCATCCGGATGGGGCGGAATTACCACACAGTTTTCCGTGAAACGGCGAGCCACCTTCCGCTCTGGAAACTGGAGGCCTTCCATACATAGGTATATATGGAAACACTTTAACTACTGAAAAATTACGTTTGCCTTTAGTCTCATATCTTTTGGTCAGAAAATAAAACAAAATGACAATAATACAAAAGGAACTCTTCGTGTGAAAATACAACTCACATTTGGCCGAACACGATTTATTCTTCAGTCAATAACCTGATATGGAAATATAAACTTTAAAGAAAACAAAAAAAAAAATAGGAACAAAATACGTACGATTTGCAACACGAAACAAAACTATTTATATAGGGACATTTTCACGAACAATTTTCCTTTTTTACTCTTGTAAAATTAAAATGAAACGCTTATAAAAAGTTGGAGTAATAAAACGGGAGAATTTCTCTAATAACTTATTCAATGCAAGTTCCTCGTTCAACGCATTCATGGCTATTATCCAACCTTAAAATTTCATCTTTCCTCTAGTAAAAGGGGATGGCATCCTGTCAAAGCGAAGCGAAAGATATAGTCATGATATCAAATGTTAATGTTAATATTTTTATCGTTTTACATAAATATGCATCCCCTGGTCCATAAACTAGTGTATCATAGGGCCCAGTGTCTTCGCCAGTTTTCGTAAATACAGTATTATTTCAAAAATAAGGTTAACAAATTAAATACTTAGGTCTAGATTTAGAATAAAAATTTTGTGGAGTGTGTGTGTGTTATGAATTGAGTGTAAATGAAGTTATAAATAAGGAGGCTTATGTCCAACAATGGATGTCTTTCGGCTGAAATGATGATAATCATGATGATGATGATGAAATTATAGAATAAATATTATTTGCCTGCTCGTTCTGAGTGGATCGAGGAGAAGTATCACACTTACCGACTAATACCCACTCGTTTTCCTTCAATTTCCTTTTACGTTTGAGGATCAGGTTAATTATTTCAAACAATCACACATTGAGGAAGATAGGAAATAGATAAAAATATAGGCGTCGGGTAGCCAGCCTTTCTGTATTTTACAGGATGCATTTTGGAGAGTGTTCGCGGGCATTGCATAACTTAATTCCACCATCTAATTTCTACCATCGGAGAACCCGACGAACGGCGACTATCCACCCTTACGTTGTTGAAACCTCTACGATCCAAACCAAGCGTTTCGCCTCGTCGTTTATACCGCGAACATCGAGGGACTGGAACACCTTGCCTGCTGCGTTCTTCCCGTCCGATAATAATTTAGGTGTCTTCAAGGCTAGAGTGAATAGCTTAAATAAATAAGTGCGCCCCACCATCAACGATTGCATCAATAGTTACCATTAGGTGGGATCGCAGTCAAGCACTCGTTTATAACAACAAAAAAAAGTGATATGCATGAAATGGGTCAAGTGAGGATCACGGGAATAAGATTGATGCTAGACGTAAAGGAACGGTCGTTGTTTTGACACTTAAATGGGAAGCCTATGTCCATTAGTGGGCATCTTTCGGCTGACATAATTATGGTGATGATATCTTCTACCGAAAATGGGAATCAGAATTTCCAAAATTGCTAAATTGATAACGGTGATTGTTCGTACCATTTTGTTCCATTAATGCAAAAAAAATTACACGTTGCTGCCGAGATGGTAAAGACAAAGTTTACCGTAATTGGCGTGCATCAGCAATGGTGGAGGTATGAAAATGAGATAGTATAATAGATAATCGTAGGGGTCAGCAGGGTCGAAGCTTACTGGGGCCAAAGCGAAACTCGGAGCTCTGGGACGAAGGCAAAGAAGGAACAGGAGGTATTGATTGAAATTTGGCACACTGGTAAACCGTATCCAGGAATAGCACATAAGAAGGTACTTTTTATCCTGGGAGTATCCCCTTGGGACAATTTTTCGGGTGAAGCCACTGGCAGCTTAAGATAGTTTTGTTACAAAACCTATTAAAAATTATAAAACGGCAAATATTACCTTTTTTTCGGTGGAAAAATCATCCAATGATATCCCGGGCTCTTGGGCGGAGTGAGACGGTGTGTCAAACTTTTACTGACTAAAAACCCATTCCTGTTCCTTCGTTGCCTTTCATACGCAGACCCTTGGTCCTAGTAGGCTTCGACCCCGCTGGGCCTCTCTTTACAGTTTTGCTGACATCTTGAGGCGCGCGTGGAACAGTACGCACCGTCGACCACTTGGGCTCGGTCCGGGCGATTACCAGACGGTTGGACGGCGAGCATCAAATATTACCTACAATTAACTCAAATAAATATATCTCACTGAAACTGGTGAGGACTTGTGATTGGCTAGCTGTCTTCTATGACAGTTTTTTTTATAAGCTGTAAGTCCTCCAAGCTGTAATAAATAAATAAATAAATAAATTCTACACGGTCTATAGTATAATTTAAGCTTTTGCTGCACCATCACCCTTACCGCAGGACAGCGCCACACGTTTCTGTTTTCCATCTACAAGCACAGTGTTTTTGTTTTAATCTTATTACAGTGCCGTTTTGTAGAAACGACGCACGCTATTGTTTTAAAATGTTATACGAATAAGTAGGTAGGTATGTTTGTATATATGGTCTAAATGTACTTCTTAACTTTTGCATCACAGTAATTGTTCGTATTGTTAATAAGTGGAATTATCTACCAGAGTACTGAAAGCTATTACATGGGGATATTTAAATCACAAGTAAATAGGTTACTTCTATTGAGGCGTGCTACAACATCGACCATATCATTGCTTGCAAATAACTTTTATTTTAGGTGGGAAATCATCCAATGACTTTTCACGCCCTAGGGCGGAGCGAGATAGTGCGTCAGATTTTTACTGATTAAAACCCACTTTTACAATCCTTTTTTGCCTAGGGTTCAAGGATCCTGAGTTTTCCTTTCAGAAGTGAGTGTCCACCCTTATGTTGTTAAAACTTCAACGGTCCGGCCTAAGCGTTTCGCTTCGTCGTTTATACCCCGTTCATTGAATGACTGGAACAATGTGCTTGCTGCGGTCTTGCCGTCCAACTATAAATTAGGTGTCTTCAAGGCTAGAGTGAATAGGCTCTTAATAAACTAGTGCGCCTGACCATCAATGATTGCAGCATCTCTGCTTACCTTTCAGGTAGAATCGCAGTCAAGCACTGGTTTATATCAATTAAAAAAGCGAACCCATGGGTGCAAACCTATGCCTACAGTGGCTGAATATTTTGAAAATTGATGTTGTTAATATAACTAGCCATTTTTGTGAGACATTAAAGTTTTTCTATAGAAACAGAAACGAAACTTTGTTATCGAAATCAAATCCATTGACGATTAACCAAAAGTACTTAAGAAAAAAACCGGGCAAGTTGATCGATTTTTTTACGAAATACCATGATGCTGGTATTTTTTGGCAAAATTTGTTTTACTGGTATATAAACATGTGCGAGTCAGACTCACGCACTGAGGGTTCCATACAAACTTTCCTATGAAAACAGTTCAATTCCCGAATTGAGTTACGAAGAATTTTCCGAATCGCAAAAAAAGTTTTGTTTTGTGACGTAACTATAAATTTATAATTTTCAGATTTTTTCTTATACTTGTGCTATGAGACCTTGCTTCATGCCAAATTTCAGGATTCTAGGTCAATGGGACGTACCCTATGAATTTTGATTCGCTTGAGAGTGTCAAAACACACGTTTTTTTGCGACATAAACGGCCGTATCTTTTTCTTCGTTAACTCAGAAATTTGATTTTTTTTACAGCTTCAAGGGACCGCAGACTTGAGTATATGGTTTTATTTTCAACTTGATATCTCCACGCGTTACCAAGATAAAGGATCTTGACAGACAGACAGACGGACAACAAAGTGATCCTATAAGGGTTCCACTTTTTCCTTTTTAGGTACAGAAACCTAAAAAATGCCCATTTTTTTTTCAAAATTTCAAGTGCCCGCAGACTTGACTTAATTTCAACTCGATTCATCCACGCGTTCCCGAGATAAAGGGTCTTGACAGACAGATAGATAGACGGCCGGACAACAAAGTGATCTTATAAGGGTTCCTTTTGAGATACGGAACCCTAAAAACAATTAAAATTTAACGAACAATATTTAATGAACATTAAGTTATAATCTCTCACTTATCTACTATGATAGTGAAATTATAACAGCTATCAACGTAACGTACCAACAGTTTTCATCGCTTCTAAGTTGCATAACTTCGCTCATGGGTGAACAGTTTAAGTCTACAAACTTCTACGAATAATAACGCTTGCATAAGTTAAACTTATACTATATTAGGTTTTAAATTTTGCTTCTAGAATTTTAAGCTTCCTTAAATTGTTTCATTTATTTTTCTTTATGTCTTCGAAAACTTAATTCGTGTGTGTGTGTGAACTTGTTATTGAAGTACTTACAACATTTCCTTACCTATTTATTTGCTTGCCTATTTATAGTTTTATTTTTTTGGTGGGAAAAACATCTAATGACAAATCCCGCTCTAGGGTGGAGCGGGAGATAGTATCAGACTTTTACTGACTAAAAACCCAATCCTGTTCCTTCTTTGCCTTCATCCCGGGGCCCCAGGCTTCGCTTTCACATTACCCGTGGCCCCAGTAGGCTTCGACCCTGCTGGGCCCTTACAGTTGCTGACATCTCCTTGACGCGCGTGGAACAGTACGCGCCGTTGATGACTTGGGCTCGGTCCGGACGGTTACTGGACGGTCGGACGGCGAGCCACCCATTACCGTCCGCAAGCCCGCACCTGCGGTGGCCGGAAATCGGGATCGGAATCCCGGCGGCCGATAGGGCGTGAGGACCGTTGTCTGACGCGATCGGCCGCGAGGCGACCGCCTGCCACTCCTTTTCATGACCTCCTCCGGACCATGGCCTGTACCAATGCCCGGCGCAAGAGATGCCTAATTATAGTGACATTCAATTAGTAGTAACGAAAGTCAAAAGAGGTCACAAGATCAATCTTATGGAATTTTGAATGTATTTTGGCTTATAGGATGTTATTATCACCGATAAACGATGATAGTCACTTTAGTATACCATCATCATCTTCATCATCTTTCTGCCCTTGTCCCATATTATGTGGAATCGGCACAATACTTTTTTTTCTTCCATACTGTACTGCCACCCGTTACACTATCACTAACTCCCTTTTCTATCATATCTTTTCACACACAATCTATCCATTTTCTCTTTGGTCTTCCTATCCCTCTTCATTCATCCACATGTAAACTCATTACTCTTATAATAAAATACGTTTCAACCCTTCTCTTCATATGATTATACCAAAACAAGCTATACTTTATTAACTTTACAGTTACTAGTGCTCATTTAAAACTTCTTTTAATTTACATATTTCTCACTTTGTCCATTCTCGTCACAGCCCACATCCATCTTTTTTTTTTTATTTGTTGGGAAAATCATCCTTATGACATCCCCGCTCTTGAGGAGATAGTGTCAGACTCTTACTGACTAAAAACCCACTCCTGTTCCTTCGTTGCCTTCGTCCCAGGGCCCCGGGTTCCGCTTTCACACTACCCGTGGCCCCAGTAGGCTTCGACCCTGCTGGGACCCGACGATTTGCTGACATCTGCTTGAGGCGCGCGTGGAACAGTACGCGCCGTCAACGACTTGGGCTCGGTCCGGACGGTTACCGGACGGTTGGACGGCGAGCCACCCATTGCTCGCCGTCTGCAAGCCCGCGCCTACGGTGGTCGGAAATCGGGATCGGAATCCCGGCGGCGGTTGGAGCGTAAGGACCGTTGCCTCACGCGATCGGCCGCCTCCTTTGCTAGCATTACTGCTTCGCAGAAGGAGGCGACCGCCTGCCACTCCTCCTCGCTCCGGACCATGGCCTGAACCAAGGCCCGGCGCGAGAGATCGCCGCCGCCGATTGCCGCCACGAGCACACGACGTTGCTCTGCCCAAGCGGGGCACACCTCCACCGTGTGCTCTACCGTGTCCTCCGGGTGGGCCACACAGTGGCGACACCCGGGCGTCGTTTCCGCACGAATCCGGTGCAGGAACATCCCGAACTTACCGTGTCCGGTGAGAACCTGCGTCATGCGGAATGTGAGGACGCCGTAAGGACTTTCCAACCACGCCTCAAAGAGGGGACTTACCGCCATAATTGTGGCGTGCCCAAGCCCACATCCATCTCAACATTCTCATCTCTACTACATGCAATCTTATTTCATTCATCTTTTTATAGCCCAATAAATAATCTATATAGTGTATATAACTAGACTAACTAGCTAGATAGTTTAAAACTTTGGTTACTATTTTGGTGTACAATAAAGTTTTATCCTATTCCATTCTATTCTAAACTTGAATACCTATATCCATTAGTTAGTAGAACTTAAGTAACCGATACTTATAAAAGGCAACTTGAGAACTTCTGATTGATGAATTCCAAAGCTTAAAGGATTAAAATTAAGCCGAATTTATCTTCAATTCTAAATAAGACCTCATTTTTAGTGTTCCGTACCTCAAAAGGAAAAAACGGAACTCTTATAGGATCACTTTGTTGTCCGTCTGTCTGTCTGTCTGTCAAGACGCATATCTTGGGAACACGTAGAGCTATCAAGTTGAAATTAAAACCATATGCTAGTCTGTAATCCCTTGAAACTGTGAAAAAATCAAACTTTTAAGAACTTTTTAACGAATAAAAAAGATACGGCCGTTTATGTCGCGAAAAACGTATCTTTCGATACTCTCAAAGGAATCAAAATTCAAAGGGTACTTTCCGTTGACCCAGAATCCTGAAATTTGGCATAAAACAAGATCTTATAGCACAAATATAGGAATAAATCTGAAAACATAAAATTCGTCGTAACGTCAAAAAAAAATTTTTTTTTGTAATTTGAAAAAAAAATTCGAGATTCCATTCAGGAATTGTAGTTTGTACGAAACCCTCAGTGTGCGACTCCAACTCGCACTTATCCAGTTTTTAAAAGTAGTTTTAACTATCTGATTGAATAACGGCTTCCCTTTGTTCAAATGTCCGACCACAAGGGATGATAAGAAAGAAAAAATGAATAAAGAAAACATGTTTATGTGTCCCAAAGAAAAACTAGGAATCAAACTATTCAAAATAGACATCAATACTTTAGTTAGAAATCACCAAGTAAATATATTTTATCACCATCATCTGTCTGCCCTTGTCCCATGTTATTTAGGGTCGGCGCAACACGTTTTTTTCTTCCATTCTGTCCTGTCACCCGTTACGCTATCACTAACTTCCTTTTCTTTCATATCACTGTTCACACAATCCATCCATTTTTTCTTTGGCCTTCCTCGCCCTCTCCACCCATCCACATGTATACCCATAACTTTATTCTATCTGTATTATATATGTAGTTACATATATTCGTACAATTCCTAACAACACAAGTTTATAATATTGATCTTGCAATGAACGAGAGTGCCACTTATGAAATTATTGGATTTCAGGCTCAGTTAGATATCAAGTGGCTCTGTTTAAGCCTTGGTTTAGTATTTAAATTGTTTTCATATTAATTTAACGCATGAGCTACATTTTAGAGCTAAAGACTAATCATTAACTGGAAGTTCTGTAAATGATCAGATACTTCACTGGTCTCCACACTAGGATTCCCTGTGTCGTGGAGACCAGTCTCCTTCATCATGGTTCAAGAAGAAATGAAAAAAAAAAAAAAACAAGAATACAATATAACCGATTATGTTAAACGTAGGGTATGTTAAAATAATAAATCAACATTTATAAGAGGTGTACATGGCTAGATGCCAGGGGGGTGCAGGGTACAAAAAAGTAAGATGTATGGTGTTGGTGCGTGTATGTGTGTGTGTGTGTGTGCGTGTGAGTGAGGTGTGTGATTGTGTTGCCCTGTTAGAGATTAATACAATAATAAATAATAGGACTCAAGGAAATCTTTAAAAAAAATCTGATACGGGTAACTATTGATGAGCGCTAAATTGTAGACCTAAATGTTTACAATATTGCAGTTAATTAATGTTTTCTTTCTCTCTAGAAATGAGAATATGACATATTATGACATTCCAGTAAACAAAGACAATTATATGTTTCATAAGACAACGATAAGTATATTCATAAACATTTTAGACAGCTGAAAGAAAGAATTTTTCGCGATATGAATTACAAATTTGCAAATATTTCCAGAAATCTCTGTAGACCAATATTACAGCAATATACAATAATACTTCAGCCCCTAGAACCCAGCGCGGCACTCAAAAAGCGCGTGTCCAATTGGAGTAAGACCAATATTTTATTTAAAACCCCATATCAAAGGCTCACGGTAGAGTACCCCCCTGAATTATACACCGTTCTGCGTTTAATGGGTTTAATTTTCAAACTCTTGAAAAATATCTGTGCAAAGTTTCAACGTTAAGTGCGGCAAGAGATTCAACTTGGACAAGTTGAGGGAATCTTTTGTCAAGTTCATGTGACGTCGCGGTAACGATGAATTTTTAATTCGACGTCAATTTTGGGGGGGGTGAAAACTTTGCTTTGATTTCTTTTTTGTGAGGCTTGAAATTAATATAGATTTTTAGAGGCATGCGGACAGCGGAACAGGGTATAAAGTGCTCAGAGTGTAAATCTCTATAGAAAAGATAGGATCCACTGATCAGACGGCTGTTGTGTCTGGTCTGGGTAATTGCCCGATAGTTGATTTTAGAGTTTAGTCTGTTCTATAATAATAATACTCCGATATATTTCCGAATTTCTGTTCCTATGTGGCGTTAAAGATGTCACTATAGATTAATATGAGGTAAGGATATTAAAAAAAAAACTTGAATCGTAATGTCAAGATAAATTACAACTAATATATAATATAATCTATAAATTAAGAAAAAAATTAATGATCACTTTGAAGTGATCACACAAATGCCAATGCAAACTATTGACATGATTTACTTTTTTCTTTTCGCCAGAAATGAAACCTAGGTTATATGTTAGAGGCCAATACGAGGAATCAATAGCAAAAAGAACCAGGATACGTATAGAAGCGTTGCTAGTTATTATTTTTCAGGCGTTACCTATTTTCGTTTTATTATAATTTAATTGATAAAATAGTTTAATTTGGTTACTACTGTTATATTTTTTTTCACACTTGCAGTTTTTTATCACTAAAACTGGTAAAAAAAAGTGACATACGAATCGAAAAGATACGCGTTATTGTTGCGATAGTGATTGACACTATGTTATGCATACCCACTATACAAACCGAAACTAAAACTATATTTAAAAATGGGAAACTTAAAATATCAGTCATAGAGTATATTTATTTAAGAAAAATAACGCCTGATAAAAAAACTATAACGATATACTAAATATTCTCTAACTTCGTTTGGTTACGGTTGGTAGACCTAATTCTTTTTTATTTATCATACAGTCCTTTAAGAAATGCTCTAAGTTTCACTTTTGGCGAAAAGAAAAAAACTACATATAGCCATGTATGGGAAAAGTTTTATTCCCCTTTGTAAGTAGGTATAAATTTATTGAAACTCCAGATTAAATCGGGTCTTTGCAGGAAGAATGACGTAAGCGATAATTTTTAATGGGGTTTCTTCTTTCCTAATTAAAAAGTATTTATGATAATATGCCAATAGTGCCTATTCTAATGGAGCAGTAGATGTACTAATAACATTTTTAGAACGAGATTATAAAATTTACAAGTATGTATTTAGCTTTTGAATTAGGAAATAAAATACGCCATCTTGTAAAAAGTGCAAACAGTCGGTTAAGACTTTATTCTTCTTCGCTCACATCTATATGTCTCTCAATGATAAAGTAACATCCTATTGGTGAACGAATTCGGTCCAGTCATTTTAATTGATGTAAACTAGTGCTTGACTGCAATCCCACCTGATGGTAAGTAGTAATGCAATCGTTGATGGTGAGCGCTAATTTATTGAGAGCCTATTCACTCTAGCCTTGAAGACCCCTAAATTATAATCGTACGGGAAGACCGCAGCAGGCAAATTGTTCCAGTCCCTCGACGTACGTGGTATAAACGACCAGACGTAACGCTTAATCTGGACCGTAGATGTTTCAAAAACGTAAGGGTGGATACTGGCCGTTTTTTTTTCATTCTTGATAGGTTTACGCTTGACCGCAATCTCACCTGATGGAAAGCGACGATGTTTTCGACGATGGAGCGCGCTTACCTAGAACCTAACCTATTCACTCTTGACTTAAAGATTCCCGGGTTGTAGCCATCAGGAAACACAGATTCCGCCAAGGAATTCCACTCCTTAGCTGTACGCACAGTTAATGTGTTCCCAAAACGTTCGTCGGTTTGTCCGATGGTAGAAATGATATAATGGAATCAAGTCATGCAATTCCTGCGCACACTCTCCAAAATGCATCTTATAAAACACCGAAAGGCTGGCCACCCTACGCCTGTGGTCAAGGCTTTGTAAATTGGACTTAACCAGATCTGGGTCACCAATTAGCCTCTTTGCACGCCTTTCCACCGAGTCCAAAGTTGCCAGGTGGCATTTTGCAGCACCAGCCCATATGTGGCTGCATACAAATCTTTCCTCTTTTTAATATTAATATTGAAGTATAGATATACATAAAGCTTGAAATATTGTTGTTCACGCCTTCTAAAGCTAATGACTATGTAAAAAGTGATGAGATTATATTTTTTTTAAACGTGACCCAATTCTCTAAACTGGCATAATGACCTGTTCCCCTTTTTTTTTCTAAATTAACGTTCAAATGAACTCAAATTATATTTATTATTTTCCAAACAGCCTCATTTACGAATTCCGGCCAATTTATTTCAACTCTTGTTACACAATAAGCAGATTTCACCCCCATTCACCCCCTAAAAGTGAAACAAGAACTCCATTGTAACAGTTTCTTCGTATGCAAAGCATTTTTGTAAGCGTTCAGGTGTGAAGTTCCCATGTGGATGATTTTATGCCTCATCGGGTCACAGTCGCCTGGGATCGCGATATCGGAGCCCGGAAGTTTTGTTTCCATTGAAAGAAGACTATAGCTACGGTACGGACGATACAACACATTTTATTTTTAAAACTTTTCATGGTATTGTTTAAAATAGTTTTTCGAAGCGATGTAAAAAATAAATATATCGCTTTAAACACTGCATCAGAATATTATATTTGAGTAAACAAAAGATTGAACAAACGAGATTATTTTCATGAATAATAAAAATTACGTATTTTCAATCTATTTTATATAACAGTTTCTTTGTGCCATTACTTGTAAGGTTTACTTTTTTTTAGGTGGGATAACCATCTAATGACATTCCCCGCTCTTAGGTGGGCGGGAGAGCGTGTCAGACTTTTACTGACTAAAAACCCACTTCTGTTCTTTCTTTGCTATTGTTCCAGGGGGGCCCTGGGGATCTGTTTCGCATGACCCATGGCCCCAGTAGGCTTCGACCCTGCTGGGCTCCTAAGGTTGCTGACATCTCTTTGAGGCGCGCGTGGAACACTACGACCCTCAGTCCGGACGGTTACCGGAAGGTCGGACGGCGAGCTACCCATTGCTCACCGTCCGCAAGCCCGCGCCTACGGTGACCGGAAATCGAGATCGGAATCCCGGCTGGGGTGCGAGGGCCATTGCCTCGCGCGTGCGGCCGCCTCCTTTGCTAGCATTACTGCTTGCAATATTGACCACAAAACGGATTTTTCACTAACATAGTTTCGTCTGATTTGTGAAAATTATTTTCAAGACAGTAAAGACACAATTGTCTTTGTTTTAACTTGGAGTTTCATGCATTTCATCATCATCATCATCATTACAGCCGAAAGATGCCCACTATTGGACATAGGCCTCCCCCAAGCGACACCACAACGCCCGATCCTGTACGTCTCGCTTCCACCGCACTCCCGCGACTCTCACCAGGTCGTCGGTCCACTTTGTGGGAGGCCTTCCAACGCTGCGTTTCCGGTGTGCGGTCGCCACTCTAGAACCTTTCGGCCCCATCGACAATCCGTTCTACGAGCAATGTGGCTACTTCAGTTTGGCGATTCTTTGGGCTATGTCGGCGACCTTAGTTCCCCTGCGGATATCTTCATTCTTTATGCGATCACGCAAGGAAACTCCGAGCATAGTTCTTTCCATTGCCCTTTGGGTGACTGTAAGCCTTCTGATGAGGCCCATTGTAAGTGACCATGTTTCAGTACCATATGTCATCACTGGCAACAGGCACTGGTCATAGAGTTTCGTCTTGAGACACTGTGGTATGTTGGACGAGAAGATACCGCGCAGCTTCCCGAACGCTGCCCAGCCGAGTAGGATTCGACGATTGACCTCTTTCTCAAAGTTAGACCTACCCAACTGGATTGTCTGTCCCAGGTAAACGTTATCGTCTACAACTTCGAGTGCAGAGTCAGAGTAATGCATTTAATGAATTATAATGTTTTACCACTCGGCCACCACTGCTCTCGTGTTGTCTAGTGGTGGCCGAGTGGTAACGGTCCCGACTTACGAGTTGCAGGTCGCGGGTTCAAACTCAGCCAGGCACATTACTTTGTGTAATTTATTTCATCACCACTGTTCTCCAAATGGTGAAGGAAAACATCGTGAGGAAACCGGCATGTCCTAGAACCAAAAACTCGAAGATAGGTGACATCCACCAACCCGCACTAGGCCCGCGTTGTGATTTACGGCCAATTCTCTATCCTAGAGAGGTCCCAGCAGTGGGAACATAATAAGGCTGAATAAATGCTATGCTATATAATGTTTTAGCGGTTAATTAAAACTACTAACATACATCCAATTTTATTTGTGATTTATAATATCTATCTTTTTTGTTTGTTTTTATTTTAATATCTAAATTTGTTTTTTTTTTCAATTATTTCAACGTATCTAAATATTGCTATAATGTAATATTAATACAAACTTTAAATTTCTGCACCTGTTAGCTTAAACTATTAGTGTCGAGAGTAATAAGTAATTGTAACAAGTAAATAAGATGAACCGACTACCTGGTGAAGGACCAGGCAATCTACTATATATAAGACACACTGACCGTGTCCAACAGTGGACATGTTTTGACTAAAATTATGATGACGGTAACCTGAAAAAAATAACTAAAATTATCTAATAAACTACATTTAAAAAAAACTGTCATAAAAAATCTCCAAAAAAAAAATGCACAAAAATCACCTTTAATTTTGAAACAGATTCTTCCAATACAGGTTTTATCTTGCTGCTTTCAATTAGCACGACACGGCACCCTGGAGATCTTGCTCACTTATTCAGGGTAGCCGCACACGGACCACACGCGACGGCCACAAACGCCAACACGAGAAGCTGGAATCGACCGCAAAGGATACTGAAGCACGCGGCAGCCACTTGTGATCGGTGTCTGCTACTTTTTTTAACCCATAAGCGCAGTATCATAATGGACTCTGACGGTTTAAATTCCCAAGTGGACTTGTGGTGTTAAGTGGCCGGTGCGGGCCACAAGAAGAGAGCAGCAGCGATTTGTAGCATGTGGTGGCCACTGGCCATAAGTGTAATAATGATAAAATAATTCTTTATTGACATAATTTACAATTTGAATTATAGGATTCTCTAACGCCTGCGCTAGTAGAAACTGTGTTGCAGGTGTTAGTGTCTTCCCTACAATAAAGTGACATTAATGTCATGGCAATTAAAATAAAATAAAATTTGTACTAGGTTAAGTTTTCTATGGGTCTATGCCACCCGAAATAAAGTTATTATTATTATTATTATTAATCTTACGTCAGACAGAGTATGTTGAGAAATAAATATAACAAAAGATAAACATTACTTTTTTTTTTAATTTAAAGTAGTAAAACATGAGTGTGTGTATGAGTTTTGTGTATGATGGTGTGAAAGTGTGTGTAATGGTGTGTGTGTGAGTTTGTTTTTCTGTGAGTGAATTTGTGTGTATCAGTGTGTTTATTTAAGTGTGTGCGGTGAATCCTTATAAAATGTATGAAAAAGACAGGAAATATATCGGAAGCAGAATTTTGTGGTTGTGGCCAGTGGCTCGTGTGCAGTGACCTTTAATTGAAGGTAAATAATCCAATCGTGGGGCGATTCAATCGGTCTCAGAATCAATGGATGCAAATCGTTGGTCGGGTGTCGTTTAAAAGATTAAGCGTTGTTGTAATTAGAAGAGTAGTGTTGTCTGTAATTGAAGGTTCTGATGTAATTAGGTAGCTAGTACTGTTAGGTTTTCTTTCTTTTCTGCAAAAGGATTTTGTGGTCTTGTATTTTATTTTTGGGAACAAATTGGCATTGTCCTCGTGGGGGCGATCGGCGTAAGCTAGAAGTTGGAACGGCGGTGTTCCACTTAAGCGCGGCAAGGGCACACCTCCATGGTGTGCTCCAACGTGTTCTCCGCGCGACACCCAGGCGTTTTTTCTGCACGAATCAAGTGCAGGAACCTCCCGAACTTACCTTGCCCAGTGAGGTGTGAACACCGTAGCGTCTTTCCAGTCACTCTTCAAAGAGGGACTTATCGCCATGATTATGGCCTACCCTGGCAAGAGATGGTTGGTTTTTTACTACTCAAGATGTAATATACTAGCTTTTGCGAACGGTTTCACCCGCATAACTCAACTATATATATAAAAGAAAGTCGCTTACACTATTTATAACTCAAGAACGACTAAACCGATTTGGCTGAAAATTGGTGGGAAGGTAGATTAGAACCAGGAGACGAACAACGAAACGAATACTTTTTATCCCGTAGAGTAGGGTAGAGTACTGTGAGTAGGGTAATAGTCAGTTGACGGGAGCGAAGCCGTGGGCAAAATCTAGTAATTTAATCATTCTTTACAGTTGCACTCAGGAATACTGCAGCTACATAATGAAAGTGAATGGATTTTCATTGCAGCATAAAGAAGTGATAAATGATATTTATTTTGCAAACAGGTATTTTTTTCCTTTTTTAGGTGGTAAAATCATCTTATGACAAATCTCGCACTTGTTATAGTATATATAGTGTCAGACTTTTACTGACTAAAAATCCACTCCTGTTCCTTCTTTGCCTTCGTCTCAGGGCCCCGGGTTTCACTTTCACACTACCCGTGGCCCCAGTAGGCTTCGACCCTGCTGGGCCCCTACGATTTGCTCTCATTATTAACTCCCTAAAGCGCGCATGGAACAGTATAGAAAGACACTTTTTCTTCAGTTTAAACTATAAGAGGCCAGAAAAGTTGTCAAAAAATAAAATCCCCGTTTTGACATTTGTATTTTGACCACCAAGCGGCTTGTCCGGTGTAGTGTAGCTACTACTAAAATAGCTAAAATGACTACTACTACACCAGACCCCTAATTATTATTTTATTGTTTCTTTCATTTTCCTTCCAAGTTGCATTCTAGGGTTTTTCTCAAATGTCAATACATGCCTTTTACTTTTTAACGAATTTAACAAGTAACATACATACATACACACTCACATAGCAGCGAGGTGGTTGTCACAAGAAAAGAAAGGAATATGTCACACCGTTCACAACGACCGATACTGTGCGTCTCGCATCCACCGCACTCCCGCGACTCTCACCAGGTCGTCGTTTTAATTTAATATGCAACCCAAATAATACTTAGTTAATTACTTTTTTACTTTTACTTACTTATCTATTAAACGTCGAAACCAATTTGGAATCCCAAGAATAAAGAAGAAAGAAGCTCCTAAAAAATATACCTTCTTTCTAACTTAAATCCACATTACTGAATTGTATTAACCTTTACCCTTTATCCGTTAACCCCTTACACGTGAATTGGCTAATGATCCTTATACCCATTTACCTTTTAAGTAAATTACTGAAAAAACCAACGGTCAATATTAATGTTTCTTGTATATATATATATATATTATTTTTGCTTATGAACATAAAAACTAATAAATATTAATAACGTAATAGGAATATATACAAACTAAAAATAATAATATTTACGAAACGGGTAGAAAAATAAATTATTGGGCATAAAAAAATTCATCCACATCGATATCAATAGGAAAAGTGCCCAGAACGCTGGCAGCATTGCCACATTGGATAGCAATTCTGATTCGTTGTCCGAAGAAAAGCCCAGCCCTCTGGTCACGCGAAGAGTCGACCAGTTGTTTGCTGATAGAAAAGTAAAGCAAGTCGATAAAAGTGAAGCAAGCAAGTATTATGCAAGTCTACCTCACAGATTAATAAAAAAAGTGAAGCAAGCAAATAGTATGCAAGTCATTACAGAGGAAGCAAGAACTACATTAAACCAACGCACATGTGTGACACGCCTGATTTGTACGTAGAACGACGTCGTGTGGCGGGGATCGAGTGTAGCTCTGCAAGTCTAGTTTCCATATAAAATGTATGGAGACCGACATGCCCAGATCGGCGTATGTAGCACACATGTGCGCAGTGCAATTCTAGCTTTAATAACAAAATTGAAGTAAGCAAGTAATTTGGAATTCTACCTCACAGATTAAAAAAAAACAAGTGAAGCAAGCAAATAGTATGCAAGTCTACTTAACAGATTAATAAAAAAAAATTGTATCATCATCTTTCTGCTCTTCCCCACTAGCCAAGTTACGATCATTTCGTTTGCGTCGAACGCCTCGAGTAGGCCACGCCTCCGATTCCTTTGTTCTGACGTCATCTCAATGCTCAGTCACGTGGTCAAAACAAAGGAATCAGAGGCGTGACCTATTCGAGTCGTTCGGCGCAAACAAAACGATCGTAACTTGGCTAAGGGGGCTTGTCTTATGTTGTTTGAAGTCGATGCATCACGTTTTTTTTCTACCATTCTGTTCCACCAACTTGCGAGGAGGAGTGGCAGGAGCTCGCCTCCTTATGCGAAGCAGTAATGCTAGCAAAGGAGGAGGCCGCACGTGCACGTGCGAGGCAATGGCCCTCACGCCCCAGCCGCTGGGATTCCGATCCCGATTTCCGGCCACTGTAGGCGCGGGCTTGCGGACGGCGAACAATGGGTAGTTCGCCGTCCAATCATCCGGTAACCGTCCGGACTGAGCATAAGTCGTCGACGGTGCGTAGTGTTTCACGCGCGCCTAAGACGACCTCGAAGTCTACTGGGGCCATGGGTGATACGAAAGTTATCCCCGGGCCTTGAAAAAATGGCAAAGAAGGAACAGGAGTGGGTTTTTAGTCAGCAAAAGTCTGACACTATCTCCCGCCCCGCCCAAGAGTGGGGGAAGTCACTAGGTGACTTTCCCACCCGAAAAAAAAATCCGACAAATTATTTTTATTTTTATTTGTTTAAAGTGTCCCACTTTAAACAAATAAAAATAAAAATAATTTGTGAAATAAAGATAAAAAAATGCAATCATTTTCTTCCGTCTTTTCACAGCCCAATATTCTAATTCATACTGTATCGATTACCGGTCTTATCACAGCCTTGTTGATTTTACCCTTCAACTTGAGAGGCAACCGTGGGTCATAAGCTTTTGCAGTGACCTGCCGTCATTTTATCAGTTCCGAGTCGATTCGATGCGTTGGTACTTCTCGGTCTACCTCAGTAGACCAGTAGACCCAGAACAACGCATCGAATTGGATAAGCGACTCTACCACCATTTTGGAAAAACGACCTGAGGTACTGGAAATCGGAACAGATCGGTATCGGTGTGCCAACGAGAACTAAGTGCACAGGACTGGAAAGATCACCAAAATAGCAGAACAAATATTATACTTTATGTAATGTTCTAACGAATTGATTTTAGGAGGAAAGGTTTTGTTCTTTTTGAAACACAACAAAACAAAACATTTGATTTGATTTATATTGATTGATGAATCAATCAATCAATCAATTAATAATCAATTTGTTTGTTGTTGAGTATATTTATTTTATGGTATATTACCATAAAATAAAAACAACAAAACCTTTCCTCCTGAAGTTAATTTGTTTTATACAAAATAAATGTTTAAAAATTTCTAAGTAATGTTTATAATTACCTATAATTTCTCCTATGTAGAAAACTAGTCAATACTAGTTACATGTCCACTTTTGTACACTAAATCAAGCTTATGTATTGACATAAGCTTGATTTAGTGTACAACAGTGTACATGGGTTAAATATAACCCGGCCACAATGGCCAAGTTCTGTTTAGTAGCCACAATGACGCCGGTTTAAAAGTTCGCATGCAGTTTGCAAGCGACTCGCGAGTGGCGCATTTGCCAGGTTTGAACACACCTTTATGTACGTAAATAAAAAAAACTGGCCAAGTGCGAGTCGGACTCGTGCTCGTAACTCACTGAGGGTTCCGTACAAACTTACCTATATAAACAGTTCAATTCTCGAATGAAGTCTTAAAGATTTTTCCGAATCGCGTAAAAAAATATTTTTTGTTATGTAACAACAAATTTACTAATTTCAGATTTATTCCTATATTTGTGCTATAAGATCTTGCTTTATACCAAATTTCAGGATTCTAAGTCAACGGAAAGTACCCTATGAGTGTCGAAATATACGTTTTTTGCGACATAAACGGCCGTATCTTTTTTTCGTTAAATTAGAAATTTGATTTTTACACAGCTTTAATTTCAACTCGATAACTCTACGCCAACCAAGATTGCCGACATTGCATGAAAAATCCGCTGTTGCCGTTGCGATTTCTGGCCACCGTGGGCGCGGACTTGCGGACGGCGAGCAATGGGTAGCTCGCCGTCCGACCGTCCAGTAACCGTCCGGACTGAGCCCGAACTGTTCCACGCTTGCCTCAAGGAGATGTCAGCAAACTGTAGGGGCCAGCAATTTTGAAGCCTACTGGGGCCAAGTGTCTACTACTAAAAGGAAGACTCAGCCCTGGTCTGAAAGGCAACAAAGGAACAGGAGTGGGTTTTCAGTCAGTAAAAGTCTGACATCCGCTCCGCCCAAGACCACATCTCACATCTCCCGCCCAAGAGCGAGGGAAATCATTGGATAATTTTCCCACCTAAAAAAAGGCTTCAGCTGATAATGCTGAATGCAGCCGGAATGTTGGAAAACATACTACCAACAAAACGTTTATCAAAACATCTCCTTCCTCCAGTATAAGAAGAAAAATAAATACTACAAATTGAACCTTAACCGTTCTTACTTCAATTTACAGCAAATTCCAACCAGGCGATCACACGTTACTAAACGAAAGAAAGCACTCGCATACAGGCTCTCGTCAATACGACTCTTCCCGAGAGAATCCGAATTATTCCGAACATGTTCTTTGTAAATGGGTATGGGTAACACTGAATAGTTCACGTATGTCAGATATTTTCTAGGACTCAGTTGGTTATGAGAAGATGCACTTGCATTTGGGAGTGTACTTTGGTTGAATTTAGTCTTGATATTGTTTGTTTGTGTTATTAAATTAATATTTGTTTAGCGTTTTTAGGATTCCGTACTTTAAAAGGAAAAAAAACGGGACCCTTATAGGATCACTTTATTGTCCGTCTGTCTATCTGTCTGTCAAGACCCTTTATCTCGGGAACGCGTGGAGGTATCGAGTGGAAATTAAAACCATATAGGTACGTAGGTTTGCGGTTCCTTGAATTTGTGAAAAAATCAAACTTCTGAGTTACCGAAAAAAAAAAGATACGGCCGTTTAAGTCGCATAAAAGGTATAATTTGACACTATCAAGGAAATCAAAATTCATAGGTTACTTTCTGTTGACCTAAAATCCTGAAATTTGGCTTTATGCCAATATGCAAGTTCTCATAGCAGAAAAATAGGGAAAAATCTGAAAAGTGTTTAAAAAAAAAATTTTTTTGCTAATCGGAAAATTCTTCATAACTCAATACGGGAATTGAGCATTTCATAGGTAAGTTTTTACGGAACCCTCAGTGCGCGAGTCTAACTCGCACATGTTTATATACCAGTAAAACAAATGCTGACAAAAAATACCAATATAATGGTGATTTTGTAAAAAATCGATTTACTGCACGGTGACGTTTTGAAATACTAATTGGGTATTTGGACCCCATCTGGAGATTTAACCCCAAAACCCAATTACATTATCTATTATATTTTCACCATATAAATTTTCTGTCCTAAAGCAGTCATCCTGTTATTTAACTTCCCATGGAGCTAACTGTACAGTAAGGGTTAATGCTTCTTCTCAGTCGAAGAAGAAATGTGTCGATATTTTTCGCTCACTTTTTTTTCATTCTTGATAGGTTCGCGCTTGACGGCTATCTCACCTGATGGAAAGCGACGATGCGGTCGACGATAGAGCGCGCTTATCTAAAAGTAGCCTATTCACTCTTTACTTAAAGATTCCCGGGTTGTCGCCATCAGGAAACACAGATTCCGGCAAGGAATTCCACTCCTTAGCTGTACGCACATTGAATGTGTTCCCAAAACGTTTTGAAACACGCTCACTGTTTTCTGACGATTTCTAGACTATTAAGTCTAAATTTTTTATGACTGTTTCCTATATAATACTGGAAATGAATAGGAAATTGAATGTTTAAGTGAAAATAAAAACATTTTAAACAAATAAAAACCAGTCGTAAAATCCTCCACTTCTAGAAATATCAAGAAATTTTTGAAGCATTATAAAACTGTTTCGACAAATATTCTAAGTGAAAATATAAGTTAACTACTCAGTAGATGAAAACTTAATAGTCCAGGTTTCACTGAGAATTCAATTAGAGCTCCGTTCAGGTGCGACTCGAGCCGGTTTGAACCACTCCTAGCCAGTGTAAGGCGGAAATATCCAGATATTTCTAGAAATTTCACTCCACGCGCAGGTTAATTTAATTTGGTGCACAGAAAACTGTGTGAACGTTATTGCTTCAACCGTTTTTGTGTATATTTTTAGAATTTATACTAATAAAATGTTGACCGAAAAAACAGGGGTGGAGTTTCTCTATTTCCGAATGTTATTTCTAGTTTTCCTGTTGGATTGGGGACGGAATTGTTATTTTTTAACAGTTTTTTAATCGACTGCAAGCCGTTGTAATAATATTCCATTGTTGCCATTGTTATCATTGGAACTTGTTAGAAAGTAATGGATATATTTTTGATCACCTTTGATGGTGCTTACATAGACACGAATATTATACAGCTACCACTCATTTATCTATTGACGAAAACAGTAAATCTAAGTGAAATGTGTTTAAACCTCTATAATCCGGACTAAAGATTTCGCCTCATCGTTTATACCGCGTACCTCGAACGGCTGGAACAATTTGCTTGCTGCAGTCTTTCCATCCGATTATAATTTAGGTGTCTTCAAGGCTAGAGTGGATTGGCTCTTAATAAACTAGTGTACCTCATCATCAACGATTGCATCACCAGGTAGAATAATAAAAATAAAATCTGTACTCTATAAGTTACCAGGCAAGAAAGTATTTCAAACATAGCTATGCATTTTTTTCCTTCTAGCTACAAGCCGACTATGTATCCGGGTCCAAAAAACTTAGGAGTCCGACCTATAAATATACGGTCTTGGGATAAAGGTCTTAACAGCGACATGTGTTGACTCAGTGAGACCAGTTTACAAGTAGGTTCTAACCCGTCACACAAATATGGCGGGATAGGGAAGGGACAGTGACTTGGAATATGTGATTAGTGTTATAGTATTAGCTGCTGCTAGCGGCCCGCGTTAAAGTAAAAAAGTGCGGCAAGGAAGGAAGGAATTCATGGGTTTTCAATTTAAGGATTTTGAGTCAGTAAAAGTCTGATACTACCTCTTGCTCCACCCAGACCGGGAGACGTCATTTGATGACTACTCATTAAAAAAAAAACTGGGCAAGCGTGAGTCGGACTCGCGCGCTGAGGGTTCCGTACTAATTTAACTATATAAGTCTCGAATTTTTTTTCCTAATCGAAAAAACATTTTTTTTTTGTGATGTAACAACAAATTTACTATTTTCGGATTTATTCCTATACCTATGCTATAAGCCCTTGATTTATGCCAATTTTTATGATTCTGGGCCAATAGTATGCCCCCCAAGTCGAAGGGTAAAATCTACAAGTTCGTGCTAAGACCTGTCATACTGTATGGATTAGAATGTTGGGCTGAAAAAAAGACGGATGAAAAAAGATTGCATGTAGCGGAGATAAGAATGTTGAGATGGATGTGTGGTGTGACGAGAATGGATAAAGTGAGAAATGAGTATATTAGAGAAAGTTTGAAAGTGGCACCAGTGACTGAAAAGTTGAACCCAATTGTTTGTCTTGGTATGGTCATGTAAAGAGGAGAGATGAAATGCATGTTACTAAATGTGAATGCGAGGAGAGGAAAAGGGAGGCCAAAGAAAAGATGAATGGATTGTGTGAAGAGTGAGATATGAGATGAAAGAAAAGGAAGTTAGTAATTACGTGACGGGTGACAGGACTGACAGGATAGAATGGAAGAAAAAAACGCGTTACGCCGACCCCAAATAAGACGCGACCAGGGCAGGAAGAGGATGATTGTAATTAAATCCCTGTTCTTTTTTTTCTTCTCAAATCAATGGTTTTCTCTTCCCTCAAAGTTTTTGGATCCAGTAGGTTGCCAGGCTTATAGCGGCGTCTGTGGCGTTTTTTTTTTATTTTTAGATCCTCCAAAGTGCACATATAGAGACACTTTAGGCACTCCTATAAGTAGGCTATTAAATCCCGGTTAAGATATTTCTATTCACTTTTAGTTTATTTAATACGACGGGAAAACGGAGTTCTAAGATTACTAACTGAAATTGTAGTACCTATTTTGAAGAACACTGGAGAGAGCATCACTACAGCGTTCCAAACGACAGTTTAACTGTGTGTCCGCGGATGAGTGATGTTGCGGGCAAGCGTGTTGCTCATGAACTGACCACGTTCATTAATTTGAGATGTCACTGCTTTATTTGTCAGTACGTAAACTAAATAGTTGGTGAAAAATTATTAGTATCTATCGACCGTAGGGGTCCAGCAGGGTCGAAGCCTACTGGGGCCAAGGGTTGGTTTCTAAAAGAAAGACTCGGCCCTGGTATGAAAAGCAACGAAGGAACAGGAGTGGGTTTTTTGTCAATAAAAATCTGACGCACCCTCCTGCTCCACCCAAGTGCGAGAGATGTCATTGGATGATTTTCCCACATAAAATATCTATCGAGAGCAGTATTGGCCCAGTGGTAACTGCCCCGACTTACCAGTTATAAGTCGTGACTTCAAATCCAAGCAGGCGTATTACTTTGTGTAATTTATTTCATTACCACTTCGCTCAAAACTGTGAAGAAAAATATCGTGAGGAAACCGGCAAATACTAAAAACAAAAATTTTAAGACATGTGACATCCATCAAACCGCACTGGGGCCGCGTGATAGATTATGGCCGATTCCCTCTCCTGGAGATGTTCCAGCAGTGGGAACAACATAAGGCTGATTTATGCTGTTATGCTATCTTTAGTTACTCAAAAGATAGAATTTTAAGAGATATCTATCTGACTTTGAGGTAAGAGCAGTCAAAGTCAGGACTACGAAGGAGTTACTAGTTGATCAATTGTTTTGTTTTGTCACTGAACATTTCAAATTTGAAAGGCATTATTGAAAGAAGTCCTTTATTATTCTTAAAAAAAACCTTGCCCCACACTAAGAATAAATAATAATAATATTCCACAACTATCACACAACGCCGTCTAGTCTCAAGCTAAGCAGAGCTTGTGTTATGAGAACTAGACAACTGATAAACATACTTACGTATTTCAAAAAATAGGTGGAACGCACGTGGTGGACGCAGCGTTGGAAGGCCTCCTACAAGGTGGACCGATGACCTGGTAAAAGTTGCGGGAATCCGATAGATGCGAGACGCACAAGACCGTTCATTGTGGCGACACTTATGGGAGGCCCATGTCCAACAGTGGAAGTCTATCGGCTGAAATAATGAGGTGGAAGTTAGAACCGCGGTCCCGGTCCAAAGAGCTCCATGACCCCACCGCATAGCGGCCAATCGCTCAACCATACCGCCCCGTGCCATGGTATGTCGTCATGCCGTCGTATTGGCATATTAATAAGGGCTAAAAAGTAAACAGGATTCTATGAAAATCTAAATGCATATTCCTGCCAGGGCTACACGACTGTTCGGAACAATCGGAAGAGTTACCACGGCCCTAAAACGCAAAAAGTAACTGAAGAAATACAGGTGAGTTTTAGTCAGTAGAAGTCTGATTCTCTCTCTCTCTCTACCCAGAGCGGCTGATGATTAAAATTTACAACCAAAAATACATTAGGTTCTTGTAGAGATAAGAGTAAGAGAAATGCTTTACTAGAAATATGTTATAAGAGTGAATAGGTTAATTCTAGGCAAGCATTCTCCATCGTCTACCTCAGTGGTCCGCAAAGGGTGGGGAAAGGGAAAAGGAAACTGAAAAAATATATTATAAAAATATGTTAATCCTGCGTTACTAACTGTACCAAACGTTGATAAGGTTTAAAGTTCCATACAAAAAGAAACGTTGGACGAGTTGACCAATGAAAATGTAATTTATTTTTATTTTCTGCAACTCGTACCATATGAGCCGTAGGCATGCGGTACGAGTTGACGAATTACTCGCGGCAAACTGGTGTGCAGTGGTGATTTGTTAGTGTACTACAGAAAAAAATATACCTCTTACTGAACTGACTGATTAATAATAAAAGTTGATTTATATTATGTACTTTGAACACAAAAAGTTTGCGAAACACTGGTCTACTTTATCATCGCTTAACATCAGGTGGGATTGTGGTTTTTTTTTTTCGGTTGGGAAAATCATCTAATGGCATCCCCGCTCTTGGGCGGAGCGGGAGATAGTGTCAGACTTTTACTGATTAAAACCCACTCCTGTTCCTTCTCCGCTATTTTTTTTCCAGGTCCCCGGGGATCTCTTTCGCATCACCCATGGCCCCAAAAGGTGGGATTGTGGTCAAGCGCGAACCTAAAAAAACAACATAGATAAACTGATAAATACGTATCAATTTTCTCAAAAGGCCGCTGTCCAATACTGACCTACATTTTGACAAGAGTTAATTGAAAAAAAAGGTACTAACGAGTTCACAACTCAAACGACCGATTCAAACTTTAAAAAAACCAAATAAGGAAATGACAAAATTTTCACGGTTTAACATTAGAAAGGACTTGAAACTTTCGATACGTGAGTTCTGTTTATGTTACCCGGGCAGGGTAGCGAAAACCGGATGTCCGGGTAAGGAAGTTCGCAATGCGGGTACATAAAAGAATGGGCCAATTTGGGGATGTTACTGTAAACGATGTTGTTATGTACTGCGGATCGTATATCTTTTGAATAGATTCACTCGCTTTGGTAAGGGAAGTAGGTCTATAGGAGTTTTTTGGCAGATACTAGGTAGAAACTAGTTACCATAATAATAATAATTTCATTTATTTCTGCTCACAAAACATGACCTTATGATTATACATAATTCAATAAATTCAATTAACCTTTTTCCAGTCAAGTGAATGTGTGGAGTTGCCCCCTAGCTAAGTTACAATCGTTTCGTTTGCGTTGAGTGCCTCGAGTAGACCACGCCTCCGAATACTTTGTTCTGACGTCATCTCAACGCTCAGTCACGTGCTCAGAACAAAGAAATAGGAGGCGTGGCCTACTCGAGGCGTTCGACGCAAGCGAAACGATCGTAACTTGGCAAAGGGGGCAGGATAGGCTGGTTGGCTTGGATTGGCGAGCAAACTGGGATAATCCATCATTATTATTATTAATAAGTAGTAAAACTGATAAACATCACTGATCATAATCCCATTAACTGATAAGGAGATCCATCAAAAACGAAAAATGTCACTTAGTACCAAGTAAGTTAGTGAACCTAAGTGAACGGTGGACTATCACGTTTTAAAGGTACTAATGTGTTCACCTTTAAGGTTAAGTGTCACTTGTCGAGGTTAGTTCGCGGATGGCTGACAATTATCAAAAAGAATTAGAACTTAGCATACTGTCATTTAGCGTCATTCATCGCACATTTTTAACACTGCCATTATAATTAATTATTTACAAAATTGGCCAGTTGTCTGTGTAAAATCAAGAGTGAATAGGTTACTTCTAGGCAAGCGTGGTCTATCGCGAACCACATCTTCGCCTTCCATCAGGTGAGATAGTGGTCAAGCGTGAACCCACTTTACGTTTTATTTTACTACTTTTGCGACTTAATTAATGGTTTTTTTTACAACTCTCACACAACGCCGTCTAGTCCCAAGCTAAGCAGAGCTTGTGTTATGGGTACTAAACAACTGATAAACATACTTATATATTTCTAAATACATACATATACAGATAAATTACACCCAGACATAGAACAAATGATTGTGCTCATCACACAAACATTTGTCCTGGGTGGGAATGGGTGGGAATCGAACCCACGACCTCCGGCTTAGCAGTCAGGGCCACTAACCACTAGACCAACAGGCCAGTCCAAAAATGTTACATCTCGGACAGAAGGATTCGATAAAACTACAAGTATAAGCTTTCACTTTTAGTATTACAGAACTCTAAAAAGACCCAACAACAAACAAATAAAATATTAAAACATAAATAATAATTTGGGCGACAGTACCATACCTACAAAAAGGACACGCCCAACATTAATAAAAGCTGCAGTCATTTTTCAACTGAAAAAGGCTGTATATTGAAAAGCACGAACTGATTGATTCGTGATAAGCAAATGGATATCAGGCATTTGTTATTACAACCTACAAATAATAAAAATAAAATAAAAAAGAGCATTTATTTCAGGCCGCAACCAATAGTATCTACCCAGGCAGTAACTAAAAACAGCATAGCATAGCATAGTCGGCCTTATAATGTTCCCACTGCTGGGACTCAGGCCTTCTCTCTAGGAGAGGGAATGGGCCGTAATCCACCACGCAGGCCCAGTGCGGATTGGTGGATGTCACATGTCTTCGAATTTTTGGTTCTAAGATATGCCAGAAACTGGCATATCTTAGAAGCGATGTTTTCCTTCGCCGTTTTGAGCAGTGGTCATGAAATAAATTACAGAAAGTAATGGGCCTGGCTGGGTTGGAACCCGTGACCTACAACTCGTAATTCGGGGCCGTTACCACTCGGCCACCACTGCTCCTACTCGGCCACCACTGCTCCCTTTCAAAAAGTTTTAAGGGTTTAAAAAAATACGTATTTCACCGAATCCTAACAGAGTTTTCAGGCTTTATCTCTCATTTTTCGCGTTGCCTTTTCGTCAAACATAGCGTTGGATTGCGTTAGATGAAGTAACAAGCTTTTAAACCATGCTCGATGTTGACGATAGGTGAGTGAAAAAGGACCTTTCTAAGTCACTTTTTTAGCAGGCAGGCTGTGGTTCGTCATCATTTCAGCCAAAACAGGTCCACTGTAGAACATAGGCCTCCCCCAAGCGTCACCACAACAAACGGTCCTGTGCGTCTCACGTTCATCGGATTCCCGCGATTCTCACCAGGTCATCAGTCCACCTTGCGGGAGGTCTTCTGACGCTGCGCCATTCAGTACACGGTTCTTCTCAGTCGGTACACTCTTGCCAGAGTGGTCGTGGTCATCATCATTGATCGTGAACTGCAGCTTTCCGGGTTACTCCAGAATCTTTCGGCCCCATTGACCATCTGCTCCGCGAGCAATGTGCCCTGCCAACTGCCAATTAAGTTTGGGAGTTATTTTTATTTATTTTATACATATAAGTGAGTTACCTCATCGTAATCGTCTTCTCGTGCTCTTTATTCTGACATTCCATGTTTCTAAGTCATGATTTCACTAATGTAATGTAATGGCTGCTGCCGTTTTGTTTAAAGATGCCTATGTCATTTCAGCACTGAAGACGAAGTTAATTTGTCAAAGTCTCATCATTTCAGCTGGAAGACGTCCACTGTTGGTCTTAGTTATAGGCCTTCCCCAAATGTCCCCATAATGAACGGACAATTATTATTTTTTTTAATCTTTGTACCCACAAAGGCAAAACTACAAAAAAAAAAAAATTACAAAACTGTGTACAGTTACTTTAAATTAAGTTTTAAAGTAACTGTACACAGTTTTGTAATTTAAAATATAATTTTATAATAATTTAATGTTAAATAATAACATATTATAGTCAGTTAATAGGTACCAATATATTACAGTGTTGGTCTGAATATTTTAATTATCGTTTTGAATTTTGTTTGTCTGAAAATCTGCTGTAATTTATTTTATTTGTATTTTGTAATCTTTAATTTTGATTGAAAAAGTAAATGTAATTATGGTCGGGTATACAATACTTATCAAATAGTCCAAGTAGTTTTATATTAATTACTAGATGAACCGTGACCGCTTCGCCGGGCGTGAAATTTTATTGGGGTATAAAAAATATTATTAACTAGCTTTTGCCCGCAGCTTCGACCGCTTTCATAAAATATAGCTATGTCACTCAGGAATAAAGCAGTTTTCTATCGGTGAAAAAAATTTAGCAATCGAATCTGTACTTTCAGAGATTACCTCCTACAAACAAAAAAAAACATTACCGCTTTATAATATTAGAGACAATAGAGTAGATGTCCGGAGGACACGATGCAGCATACGTTAGAGGTGGTGTGCTCCGCCTGGGCCGAGCACCGCCGTCTCCTCGTGGGGGAGGGGGGGATAGATCGGCGAAAACGATCTCTCGCGCCAAACTTACGTACAGGCGCGATTTCCCGCGAGTAGGAGTAGCAGACGTTCGCCTCCTTCTATGGAGAAGAATGCAGGATGCTAGCAAAGGATGAGGCAGCACGTGCACGTGATTTCCGGCCACCGTAGACGCGGGCATGCTGACGGCGAGGAATGGGTAGCTCGCCGTCCGACCGACCGGTAACCGTCCGGACCAAGCCTAATTTGTCGACGGCGCGAAGTGTTACACGCGCGCCTCAAGGAGATATCAGCAACCAGGAATCATAGGGGTCCAGCAGGGTCGAAGCCTACTGGAGCTAAGGGTCTGATTATGAAAGGAAGACTCGGCCCTGGTATGGTGGTAAGGATCAGAAGTGGATTTTTAGTCAGTAAAAAAAGTGTAGATATAGATTATAAGCAAATATAGCATATGTCACTCAGGAATAATGTAGCTTAATAATGGTGGAATACTTTCCAAAATCAGTTCAGTAGTTCTACTTCCTACAAACATAATTACAAACTTTACCTCTTTATAATATTAATGTAGTCTCCTAAGTTTGTTTCGGTGTTTCTTCTCAGGGTAGTCAGGAAAGCTAGTAGTTAACAAAATAGCTAGGAAATACCGGCTTCATGTAGTTTAAATTGACGAAAAAATTTACGTGTGTGAGCGTAAGTGTTTTAAAAAAATCTATTTCATTCATCCATTCATTTCAGTAAGAAAGAGGTCCACTGTTGTATATAGGTCTCCCCCAAATGTCGCCACAATGACCAGTCCTGTGCGTCTCGCATCCATCGGATTCCCGCGACCCTCACCAGGTCATCGGTCCACTTTGTGGGAGGCCTTCCAATGCTGCGTCTTCCGGTACCATGTGTCCCCATCGACCATCTGTTCTGCGAGCAATGTGCCGTGCCCACTACCACTTAAAACTGTTTAAAAATCTATTTGCAAAATAAAAATTATTCATCATCATTTATCATTTTATCAGTCAAATATCTGAAAAAAATAACTCGAAAACCTTAAAACAAAATAGAAACACGTAAAACTATTTTGGAGTAATTATTATTTCTAAAACTGTAAAGACACGAAGTCATCATTGTGAGATAATTAATTGTGTTTCGTTAGTCAGGACGCGCTTACTTACGAAGCGTCTGTGTTTGAACCTAATTAGTGTTTTCAGCAGTTACAGAGCGTTGTAAATGTATAGACACCTTTAGAATTCGTTTGTTATCTTTAGTGTCTCAAAAACACATTTAATTAACTTAAATTAAACCGTAAAAACAAAAGTACTATATATCTCTATCTAAAGTACTAACTAGTACATAGAACAAATGAAATGTAGGGGTATAGTAATCTTGTAAATACAATAATATATAGATAATGAATCATCATCATCATTTCAGCCGAAAGACGTCCACTGTTAGACATAGGCCTCCCCCAAGCGACGCCACAACGACCGATCCTGTGCGTCTCGCATCCACCGTACTCCCGCAAAAAATGAATAATGAATGAATGGATAATGAATAATCAATTATAATTATAAAATAAAAAATTAAGATAAAGTCATTAAAATGAAAAACATGTAAAAAGGCTTCTAAGCTAAACTGGGATTGGGAGAGTCATGTCAGACGCAAGCACATTGGCCGCTGGGAAAGGGTCTCCTTCCACAAAGTGGATGCGTGAAGATGAATGACACGGCCAAAGTTGCCCCGGGGAGAGATGTCGAGACTACCTAGATCCTTACCGCAAGAATTGGTTCGAGGTAGCTTGAGTAAAGAATACCTGGAAAGTTTTGGGGGAGCCCTTTTCTCAGCAATTTCCTGGCAGGGAAAGAAAAGTAAAACAATTAATACAAGCAAGTAACAAGGATTGATGACACAATTAAATGGTCACTCAATATTACCTAAAACACAGGACCAGTCGAAGTGACGACGTTTGAGGTAGGTCCATGTTTTGCGGACATCTTTCGGTTGAAAGAATAATGATCTAATACTAAGATAGTAAATCCATAAAGACAAAAACACCCTGTAGAAAAAATCCCAAAAAAAGGAGAGTGTACATAAACACTGATTTTTAGGGTTCCGTACCTCAAAAGGAAAAAATGGAACCCTTTTTTTTAGGATCACTTTGTGGTGCGTCTGTCTGTCTGCCTGTTCAGACCCTTTATATCAGAACGCGTGGAGGTATTAGGTTGAAATTAAAACTATTTATTCAGGTCTGCGGTGCCCTGAAGCTGTGAAAAAACAAACTTCTATGTGAACCAAAAAAAAGATATGACCGTTTATGTCTCAAAAAACCTATATTTCGACACTCTTAAGGGAATCTTAATTGATAGAGTACTTCCCGTTGATTGATTATTTTTATTATTATTGACCGGCTCGCGTTTGATCACTTTCTCATTTCATGGTAAGAAATGATGTAGTTGACAATGAAGCACAATTATCTAGAAGTAACCTATTCACTCTTGATTTAAAAATTCCTAGGTTGTAGCTATCAGAAAATACAGACTCCAGAAAAAAAATCCACGTTTTAGCTGTACGCAGAACAAATGTGTTATACGTATAGGTGGAATTTCCACCATGCCGCAGTTTTAGTTTTTGCCAAAATTTCGATCCCACACCAAGCTTCTTTACCCTACCAATAAATTATTCTTACAGCATATCCTAACATGCTTTAGATTCACACCCTATCAAACGGACAAAATAGGGATGTAACAGAGGCCACATGGCGAAGACAGAATATGGGCACGAAAGACGACCTCGATAAACGTCGAGATGAAAGATCGAAAATATGCATTAAATTATGGAAATCAAACGACAATGTTTAGTCATCACCATCACCATGATTTCAGCCGAGAGAGGCCTTCCAACGCTGTGTCTTCCGGTAATCGGTTGCCACTTCAGAACCTTTCTGCCCCATCGACCATCTGTCCTGCAAGCATTTTTTTTTAGGTGGGAAATCATTTTATGACAAATCACGCTCTTGGGTGGAGCGAGAGATAGTGTCAGACTATTACTGACTAAAAACCTACTCCTGTTCCTTCGTCGTCTTCGTCGACACTGGCTAAATTCACGAAATATGCAAAAATGAAAGAAAACAAAATTTAAGGCCACTACAACTCCGTTAAAATACACCCCTGGTTTTTTATTAATAAAAAATGGGGCTCTATCCGTACCCGTTACTGATCATATTGTAATCAAAAGTAAAAAAAAAATGAAATCACAAAATTTTCCACGAAAAGTCATAATTGGTAAATTCATAATACGAGTAGAATCAAATATTCATAACAATTGCTACTAGAAAATACTACGCGCAGTGTTTTTCCATTTTGATTGTCATTTATTGATTTATAATCAATAGCCTGTACAATATTTCCGTAAATTGAGTGATATTTTGGGATACCAACTTTGCTGTTTATGAATATTATTTATTGAGACTTTACTTAAATAATAACAAGACCTTTTCTAATAAGTCCTTTAAGTATTTGTACTAATTAAAAATTAGTGATGTATAGTGTAGTAATTTCTTGCGGAAATTCCGCATCTGCAGATACGGAAAAATTTATTGCGGAACTTCCTCGCTAGTAGAAGTGGAGGCTAAGTCCGTAACAACCCTAATCAAATACCTACTTAGAGCATGTTTGCACCGATAAACGAATATGTGACGTATCACACCAAGGGATCGAATAGCCCAGTTCGAGATTCTCCGACCCCTAAACAAATATTGGAAACTATGTTTGTACAGAACCCGAGTGCCCGATGGCTTAGCTCTGTATTTGCTCCGACTTTGTAATTGGTGATTGGCTTGGTGTGTCATTTTCTTGGTGGAGTTTTAAATGTAGATTGTGGACAGGTAATTAGTACTGGTCGTGTGTGAATTTTTATTTGCAAGGTTTTATGAAGTATTAATTTACTGCTTAAAAGTTTCCTCCAGATTTACAGGTTACAGGTTGCATTTTGGAGAGTATGCGCGGGTATTGCATGACTTGATTCCGCCATCTCTATTCTATCATCGAACAACACGACTCATGGCGAGTATCCACCCTTACGTTGTTGAAACCTCTACGGTCCGGACTAAGCGTTTCGTCTTGTCTTTTATGCCGCGTACATCGAAGGACTGGAACAATTTGCTTGCTGAGGTCTTCTCATTCGATTGTAATTTGGGTGTCTTCAAGGCTAGAGTGAATAGGCTCTTAATAAACTAGTGCGCCTCACCATCAACAACTGTATCACTGCTTACCATCAGGTGGGATCGCAGTCAAGCACAAGTTTATATAAAAAAAAGATGAACGTCTTAGTTTTTGGTGCTATATATTTATCATCATCATCATAATTTCAGCCAAAATACGTCCACTGTTGGACATAGGCCTCCCCCAAGCGTCGCCAAAACGACCGATCCTGTGCGTCCCGCATCCACCACATTCCAGCAACTCTCACCAGGTCGTCAGTCCACCTTGTGGGAGGCCTTCTAACGCTGCGTTTTCTGATGCATGGTCGCCTCTCTAGAACCTTTCAGCCCCATTGACCATCCGTTCTGTGAGCAATGTGCCCTGCCCACTGCCTGCTTCGACTTTGGTTCTCCTGCGGATATCTTCATTCCTGATGCGATCACGCAAGGAAACTCCGAGCATAAATATATATAACCAAATATCAAATGCGTTTTTAAATATATCTCAAATCCATATGCACGAATTTGAAACATCTGAATTACTTCTAGTTTCTACTTTGGCCTATAGCTTCTTTATTATATTTTTTTGAAACTTCGAGATCACAAAAGTTTATAGGCAAACTTAAAGTTTTAGGCATTCTCTACCAGTGAACCAAAGGTGCTGAAGACAACCGTTGTTATTAAAATGGTCACAAATATTTTTTTTTCGAAATTGAGTCAAGTATATATTCGGAATCAGTTTTTTTTTCTGATTCCAAATATGTATTTAACAACGGCAGAAGAGATAAAATGGCAGGTACATAAAAATATTATAAAAAAGAAAAATGTATATAAAAGTACACATAGTAAAAATATATCTAAATATACTTAAAATCAGTTTTAGTGCCAGTTTTATTTGATTTAATAACTCAACAAAATAAACGTCAATTAAAAAAAAATCCTCTTAAATTAAATAAAGAACTGCTTTATCTCTTTTACGTTTTTTTAAACTATTCCATTTTACAATATCACATCTTCCCTCCCTGTCATTCCCTATCACTTGGAAAGAGACAGTACCATCGTTCAATAATAGGGAGTCTCCGAGAAATTGTGAATTGAAGTTTCCGAAATGGGATTTGTCTTTGAAGATGTTACGAAAGTGCTGACCGTCTGCTTGTCATCAGATCATAAGATGGTTGAGAGTTTCTTCTGCTGATCTGCAATTGGACATGTTAATGCTGGCTTAATGAAGGATTAGTATGCGGTATATTGAAAATTCTTTTGCTAGCATTTTAGTTAAAATTTCTTAAGATTTCTGAGACCTTATATATAGTCGTGTATGTCGTGTGTGTGCCTTGGGATGTCAGATATTAATAGACCATAAATTATTTGACGCTCCTTGTTTTATCAAATAAATTCTTCCATTCTGCGTGGAGCGAGTTAGATTTTTACTGACTCAAACGCACCTGGTTCTTCACTTGCCTTTTGCATTCCAGAGATAACTCTTTTAAACAATCTCCAAGGTCATTTGATGCTCCTAAGTGTCTAATTTGTCGTGCTATTTCCACTTTTTGCCAAAAATTTATTGAAAGTTTGAAAAACGATAGATATTAATAATCATTTAAAATTGACACTTATTTACTCGAGACTAAAAATAATTAAAAAACATACACGTATTGAATATGTTGTGGTGAATATAGGTGTGTCCTATGTAGTCATTGTTGTTGATAATCTGTAATCCGTCCTCGTAGATGTTTTACACCTAAAGGAGTGCACAGACCACAACCCACACGATATTCTGCATCTTTTGACTGAGGCACTGGAGTGAGTGGAGTATTTCATCACGCTAGGTCAAAACGTTGATCTAATATTATATTATAATAGGTATTTTGATCGCTATGGTGAAAATGGCCAGTAGTGGGTATAAAACTGGCCTGTTAAAGATTTCTTCATCATTCATCATCATCATTTCAGCCGAAAGAGGTCCACTGCTGAACATAGGCCTCCCCCAAGTGTCGCCACAATGAACGGTCCTGTGCGTCTCGCATCAACCTTGTCGAACTAAGGTCTCCCCGCCTTTCAACGCCGCGTTTTCCGGTCGCTTCAGAACCTTTCGGTCCCATCTACCATCTGTTATGCGAGGAAGGTGCCCTACTAAACTAAAGTGTAGTATGCCGATTTTTTGGGCTATATTTGATGACCTGCGGATTTTTGTGTTTATGTGATACTTCCTCCAATTTTTTTTTTTTATACTGCGTGTGCTTCAATGTGTAGAACCTTATGTATGCTGATGCAGCATCAACACAATGTTTTCATTAGCTATCATAACTGTGGATATCAAAAACAGACAGATCCATTTTTAACAACAACTTTTTATTAACTAATAAATTCTTTCAATGACTACTCAACAACATTACTCCATCACAACTCTTTCCTACAAATGACGTTTGTAAACGCAAAAACGTAAACGTAAAATGTAAAGATAACTGAATTAAATAAGGGACAGTTACTCATTTAAACTTTTACGAGTCTTCTCGTCCTCTAATTACTGAGGAGGTTATCAGCTGCACGAAAGCACAAAAAGATAGATACAGAAGTCCAACTCTTAAGGGGATGCAACTCGACTTACATTTTCACTGTTTTTCATACAACCACTCTTACGCGATCTTAATTTAATCGATTTTGTCTTTTAACAGTCAGCTTTTTTGTATAATTATCTGTAGATAACATGCTTAGTAGTGTATATGTTACTTCTATTGATTAAGTTCCAACCTTATTGTATTGTATACTGCTATTTGTTATCCCTATCAAAAAATTAAAATAAAATACAATAACGTTATTAAAAAAAATCATTAAATATTTTGCAAACATAGTATCTTGTGGATATTATCTAGGCTTGTATTGAAATCAATTAATAAATTTGTGTAAAACTAATCCGGTAAAGACCACTGAATCTCTGAATCTGCTATTTTGCATGAACTTTGACACTTCATAATTTACTCAAAAATATAAAAAGTAAAAAAATTATAACAAATATTAATGAATTAAAGTTCTGCATGACGACAATTTTTTTTTTTAAACTTAAGGGTTTAAAAAAACACGTATTTCCTGGAACAAGTTTTGTAAAATTTTCGAGTAAATAACGGAATTACCGAATGCTAACAGAGTTTTCAAGTGTTATCTCTCTTTTTTCGCATTACCTTTTGGTCAAAAATTTCGTTGGATTGTGTTAGATAAAGTAAAAAGCTTTTTAACCATGCTCGATGTTGGCGCTATTGGCGAGTAGAAAAGGACCCTCTTAACAATAAATGAGAATGCACGTCAACATAGAAAGTTTTCACGAGCGAGTGCAAGGGTACTAAACACGGCGCTAGATTTAGTAATAAGTATCTACTTGTTTTTTTTTTTAAAACTGATCTGACTGACCTCTGTGCAGATACTCGAAAAAGCAACGAACTGTTTTTTATTATTAGAAAATGTAAAGGATTGCGATAGATGATATCTTTATTTCCATTTTAGAAATTAAAAACGTGAATATATGTAGAAGAATTCGCTACTGAAAATTTTGGGAAGTTTCCTGATAGCTACAGCCTAGGGATCTTTAAGTAAATTAAAAGTAAGAGTGGATAATTTACTTCTAGGGAAGCGTGCTCCATCGTCGATCCTAGCCTCGCTTTCCATCAGATGTCAAGCGCAAACCTAAAAAAAATCTCGCGCCTACCGTACTGACTAGCATTTGTTTGCGGGCGCTGGTTTTCCCTCATTATATGCAACCAACCTTCTGTACTACTCTATTGTGTGTCAAAAGAATGATATTTTCTTTTTTTTTGTGGCACAATAAACACTGGCCTTGGTCCGTTTTTAACGTGTAAATAAAATAATTATGGCGTACCACTTTTAAATGCGGTGTTTGCAGTCTGTTTAGAGAATTTTTGATGGAGAATAAAATGGTCGTGGAATTTCGAAAGTGTTGATGGTATTTAGATGTAGTACTAATGTTCGTGTTGTGGCATAGAAACTGGAATGTTTAGCTAAGAAATAAAATAATCTCTTATTTTGAAAACCTACAAATCTTCTATATATATAAAAATGAATAGCTGTTCTTTAGTCTCGCTAAAACTCAAAAACGGCTGGACCGGTTTGGCTAATTTTGGTCTCGAAATATTTGAAATAGTCCAAGAAAGGTTTAAACGATGAGAAAAATAGTAAAAATTACGAAAAAAAAAATCCGAATACAACGCCATCTCTTATTAAAATGACGTGAAATGTATTACGTAATTGCGTGTTTTTTAGTAAAATCCATTTTCCGATTAAAAAACCTTTTTCCGTTTTTTCCATGAAAAACGAAAATATAGAGACCAACATATTCAGCCGAAAATAAATTTCGTACCGCCGTGGGTACAATACGACAATTAAGCTTTTTTCAAGGTCATTCAAGTTCTACAACCGTATGAACAATCGGCGCTCGAGAACTTAAAATATAACAATTATGATGAAGACCAAACTAAGGCTGTAATATTAGTGTAATCTATATTTACAATAAATCTGTAGAAGTGAAAATTCTGTTCATTGAAAATATCAAAAAAATAAATGGCACGGGGTGTTACTAGACCGACACCGAATCCAAAAATGTGATTAAATTTTTTTTTGTCTGTCTGTCTGTTTGTTCAGGCATCACGCAAAAACTACTGGTTCGATTACGATGAAACTTGGTATAATTATTCTTTAATATCCTAGGCACCACACTGGGTACATTTTATCCCGGAAAACTATATACAATAAAAAATAAACTTAATTTTGTGGTTCGATCCCTAGACCCGATTAATATACCGACCGCAAATAATAAGTGTGTCGTAGGTTACGTCACCCGCAGTGGAGTTCACTAAGGGGCGCTGCATACAGCTAAAATACTATAATATTTTATCTTAAGATACAATATTGCTCGCCACACAATTAAATGGACTATCACAAACGACGAAGATTATAAATAATAATATTTCATATTTTCGTATCTCAAAAAACCCAATAACACCATTTTCTACTTGTACGCGGACGAAGTCGCGGGCAAAAGCTAGTAATAACTATGTTTGAGCCCAGGGCCAGCAGGGTCAAAGCCTACTGGGGCCAAGGGTCTGATTCTGAAAGGAAGACACGGCCCTGGTACGAAAGGCAACGAAGGAACAGGAGTGGGTTTTTAGTCAGTAAAAGTCTGACACTATCTCCCGCCCCGCCCAAGAGCGGGGGATGTCATAAGATGATTTTCCCACCGGAAAAAAAAACTGTGTTTGCGTAGAATATGTTCACGTAAGTGAAGTTTTGAAAGATAAAAAAACATAAGTAAACGTTACGTAAGCGTGTTCTCTACCATACATCGTCCCATTAAAATTCTCCTCGCGTTACCAGCTCAGGAAGATCATGAAACATTTTCGTATCGACACCCGTCAGATCAAAACACAAATGTTTGTATTCACAAAGCTTTTCAGCTATGAATATTTTAATTTCCGGTTAGCCCGTCGCTGAGATTAAGGCGATTCAGCTTGAAATACTTTATTAACTGCTCACCCTACATAGCTTTAGCGTGAATATACGGTCTTTTTTGTTACGTGTAATGATTGATGAATTTTAGAGTGAGATGTGGCGTTATTTTGTCCAGGATGTGAAAGTTTACGAGTATTGTGTACCTATGTTTGTTACTTCATTATGATCGGAAGGCTGAACGGGTTTCGATCGAACTTGGTACAAGGGTAGACCATGTCCTAAAATATATAGGATACTTTTTAATAAGGGAGTATTTCTTTGGGACCATTTTTTACTGTCAAGTGGACGAAAAAGCTGGTAGCAGCTATTTTAATATTGAGAGTGTTTTTAATATCGTGCGGATTTCATCATGCATGCGGGATTGCTCCGCACGCATAGCCCTCGCAAGTCTCCTTTTCTTACAAGTATTTATTGTAATGCATGGGAAACGCACGCGAGATGCGCGTGATATCAGGCAGCATCCCCAAAGTGGAGCAATTCCGCATGCGGTATGAAATCCTCACGATAATAAAAAACATTCTTAAGTATTTGATTCTGTTTTTTTTTTTTATTTTGAGTAGGAAATCATCAAAGACCTCACGGCATCGTCACCTTCCGCATGACGCAGGTTCTCACCGAACCGCACAGTTCCGGAAGTTCCTGCACCAGATTCGAGAAATCCGTTCAGCTGTTTAAATGTGAAAGAGTAACAAACATACACACACATACAAATATTATAACAGTACAGTAACAGCCTTTATAACAATAGTTTAATTGTCAGCATGGCCGATATTTCAGGCATCAGAAATTAAAATCAAAATACCTAACTATAAACGCTCAAACATAACTACCACCGCTCAAACAACCAATTTACAAGTTAACAGCACCGTTCAATCACACCAGCAAGCTTACAATAGGAACAAAATTATGTTCCCCATTCCCTACCACCAACAAATTTCAGTAACAACCCGGTTGCCATGACAACAGTTAACTAGCAAAAAAACGATCCGTTTGTGAAATTAATTAGCCAGTCACAGGAAAATGTTGAATAATAATTAGTACTCGGGATTGAGATACATGATATATCGCTAAAGAAGGTCTGTTTCATACGACACCCTCAAAGTATCGATATCTACTGATATCAGTAGAATTAAAAAGCGCGTTCCATCGTCGACCGCATCGTCGCTTTCCATCAGGTGAGATAGCGGTGCTAAGCGGAACCAATCAAGAATAAAAAAAAAAGATTTTTCTTTACACTTACTCGTAAACCCACTCTTATTTCTACTTTTAGGCATGCAATTTACTATTTATCGCACATTATATTTATAGTATCAGGATGGGCGCCACGCAGCCCCCACTAATTGCCGGTCAATCACAGTTTATTTATCTTCTTTTTCTTAGCGTATCGATGGCAAAACTAGTCAAATTCCTTGTATGGCCCAGTATTCGGCCACGGCAGTGCCGTCCGCTGATGCTGTCATTAGTTTATTTATTTCTTCGTAAGTGTTTTGAAAAACGTCGTTTGATACACGTGGTTTGTCACCGCATCACTCGGCTCCATTACACCCTCATCTGCGGCTCGGGCGAATTTCACCTCGGTTGCAATGACAAACTTTCTCCACTTGTATTGTCTTATGTTGTGTTGTTGTTGTGCGATGCTTCTCATACGAGTACTCTTAAATACCAAGTACTTTTGTTTTGATGCCAAGAGTGAGAATCGCGTGATTGATTTGATGTAAATAGTACTTTTTTTTTATTCTTGGTAGGTTCACGCTTGACCGCTATCTCACCTAATGGAAAGCGACGATGCTGTCGACGATGGAGCGCGCTTACCTAGAAGTAACCTATTCACTCTTGACTTAAAGATTCCCGGGTTGTCTAGCAAGGAATGCCTCCTTAGCTGTACGCACAACGAATGTGTTCCCAAAACTATATGTGGGATGTCCACCATGTACTTGGTCTTAAAACAAAAGAATTGAGGATATACACGTATTTACTAGCATTGGAATATAGGGATATTAATAAGGACTCGCAACCAGCATATGGTTGAGATCGTCGCACGGATGTGCCTATGTGTGCTCATGCCTGTTTTATCTAGTTTTATAAAGCTGGCCTTCTGTATCTATTTATTTGCAATCGGTACAACAAATTGTTGTCATTAAAATATGAAATTCCAGTCGAAGTTACTCGACAACACGTTTATTAGGTATTTTGATAACTCAGGAAAATTTGATGACGCAGTGACGAAATTAAATTTTGTCGAAGTTAAAAGTCGGTACATACTTTGGATGGCAATCATTTGGCGTAATTTATTTTGTTAAACATAATAATTATTAGAAATTTATGTATATTTATGTTTGTTGTATTTTCTTGATCAGTTCCGTCAGTAGGTCTTTTGAAGTCTCAGCTTCACTTACACCATAAATCACTTTTTTCATTTAACCTAAACGTATTTTAAAATCGTTTTGTATGTATCGACTTCAAAACTGATTGACAAAATTGGAGCGAATAAGCAAATAAAAAAAAACCGGGCAAGTGTGAGTTGGACTCGCGCACTGAGGGTACGGAACAAACAGTTCAATTCTCGAATTGAGTTACGAAGATTTTTCCGAAATGCAAAAAAAGTTTTTTTCTGTGACGTAACTACAAACTTACAGTTTTCAGATTTTTTTCCTATATTTGTGCTAAAAGACTTTGCTTCATGCTAAATTTCAGGATTCTAGGTCTACGGGAAGTACACTAAATTTTGATTCCCTTGAGAGTGCCGAAATATACTTTTTTTGCGATATATACGGCCGTATCTTTTTTTTCCGTTAATTCAGCAGTTTGATTTTTTCACAGCTTCAAGGGGCCGCAGACCTGAGTTTATAGTTTTAATTTCAACTCGATAACTCAACGCGTTCCCGAGATAAAAGGTCTTGACAGACCGACAGATAGATGGATGCACAACAAAGTGGTCCAATAAGGAGTTCAGAAAAAACTGTTTGCGACTTCTGCTAATACTATGAAGCGGGTACGCTTGCTGGCTGTGGGGGAGTAGGAGTTGGGTCTCTGACCCTGACCTCTGACTTCACGCACTACTGTCGTCGAATGCACCTTTTTGACTATAGTACTTTGCACCTCACTGCTTCTGTACGTCTAAGTGGCCCCTGTTGTTCTCCATAACTATCACTATGGAGAAGTTGTCGACGGCCTCGGTCACCACGGCCTGTAATGCAGCCGAAGCGCGGGTCGTATAGTGCGGCACACGAATAGTAAAGACATTAGAACAGACGGCGTCTTTATTTCCATGGAACATGGGTAGGCCTTTATTGTAGGAAGCTACTTGTGTCGATACTTTTTCGCCATCTCATCTTCCTAACTTTTTGTGTTACACTGCCGCTGCGGCTGTCGACCTCTAGCGCCAGAAATGTATTGATACTGCCGTATTTTCGTGCCGTTTGGGGTTAGAACTTTCGGTTCGTGGAGTCCGAGTGCTCAGGAAATGTTTAAAGACTTTTTCAAATGCCTTGTTGATATTTAGCAACGACTCGAGGGCTAGTCTGTCCAACAGAAGATAAGCATTGCCATACAGCAGCCAATCTTTTGGGTACATTATCTGTCGACAGTGATGTAGAGGAGTTTTTGACGCCGTATTAAATTGTGCTAATTACTTAAGGGTATTTATTTAATTATTTGACTAGCTATTGCCCGCGGCTTCATCCGCGTACATAAAATATAGCCAATGTCACTCAGAAATAAAAAAGCTTTCTATCAGACAAGTGCTTTCAGAGATTTTCTCCTACAAACAAAAAAAAAACAAACTTTACCTCTTCATGATAATAAGCGTAGATTTAGTGTAATACGAGTATTATAGTTAATTAAGTGTTTTTAAATTAATATGTCAAAATTTGTAATAAATATAATGTTACTTTTTTGTTACTAAAAAAAGGTCTGATATTTAAATCGCCGTCAATTTCTTTGAAATTCGCAAAAAAAAACCCTTTAAAATATTAAATCTTTGTGGTTCCATTAGAGAATTTGTAAATTAATTAGTTTTTTAAAGAAATCTAATTAGAACGCTGTCTTTGATCAATATCAATAGTTATTAGAAGGTAAGAAAAAATAAAGAAACTGAACAATTTCACGAACGAATCTAAAGATTCCCTAAAATTCAATACGACAAATGAAGAAAAAAAAAGAGAGGATTTAAAAAAAAATCGCCTTCAAACGATTAATCACCCTAACAATACTTCAAATTACGATTAAAATTAAGAAAATGTTGAATTCGCATTCAGTCGCATAAAATATTCAAATTCTTAAAACAGTGGCTTTGAGATAACGTTTTAATGTTACAAAATTGTAAAATTTTACCTTATCTTACTTTAAATGTGAAGGAAAAACAACGTTTTAAGGGACCTTGGTCGTAGGGCAATCATAGGACAGAAGGTTTATTTGGAAAAATACGCTTCTCATATACAGACTTTTAATCATCATCATCGTCATTATCATTTAAGCCGAAAGACGTCCGCTGTTGGACATGGGCCTCCCCCTAGCGTCTCCACAACGACCGATCCTGTGCGGCTTGCATCCACCACATTCCCGTGATTCTCACCAGGTTGTCGGTCCACCTTGTGAGAGGCATCCAACGTTACGTTTTTCGGTGCGCGGTCGCCACTCTAGAACTTTTCGGCCCTATCGACCATCTGTTCTACAAGCAAAGTGCCCTGCCCACTGCCACTTTAGTTTGACGATTCTTCGGGCTATGTCGACGACCTTGGTTCTCCTGCGGATATCTTCATTTTTTATGCGATCACGCAAGGAAAGTCCGAGCATAGCCGTTTCCATTGCCCTTTGGGTGACTGTAAACCTTCTGATGAGGCCTATTGTTAGCGACCATGTTTCAGTGCCATATGACTTAGACTTTTAATGTGTGGTAAGAATTATTTGCTTTCATAATAGTTTGAACTTTGCCAATTGATTGGGTTCCATAGTTTGCAGTAAACAAAAGTTCTCTTAATGTGGCTAACAAATTTCAGACTTATTCGTTGTCAGACCTTGCTTCAAAACAAATTTCATTATTGTATGTCAACTGGAAGTTGTTTGCGAGTGTCTGATATACGAATTGCTAGAGCGCTGAATGACTTGCCCTCCTTCTCCAAACCAGTGGGCGGTTTGTATAGTCGAATGATGTCTCGAGCTTCATTGTAATGTGATAAATGATATTTATTTTGTAAGTAGATTTAAAAAACACTTTTACACGTCAATTTTTTTCTCGTCATTTTAAACTAAATGAGGCCGGTGTTTCCTAGCTGACTACCCTGAGAAGAAACACCGAAACAAACTCAGAGGTCAAAGTCGCTTTTAAGTTTAAAAGAGACTTTGACCCTTGAGTTTGAGTCATGGAGTTCCATGCAGTTAATACGTAATGGTCAAATTACATGAGAACCATGCAGATTTGTCTGAGATGGTCTTTTCAGGAAAGAACCATACAGATTTGTAGAGAGTCATCGTCTTGTTGTAGTAGTTCGAAGGACCAAAAAGGTGTAGGGTCTTTACACGTTTTGATGATGATAGTTTGAATAATAGGCAAGAAGTAGTACGTAATGATAACGTTTATTGACTGATAATGATAATAACTAAATGAGTGCACGCAACTTGAATGTTATTTGTGCACTAAATTATAGACCACGCATAACAAAGTGCTGATACAATGATGTTAAATTTGTACGTGCTTGCACTGTACACCTACTGTATAGGTATTCCTTTACGAGTGTTAAAATGTGTTTTTTGCGTTAACTTAGGGCGTAATTCAGCAATAAAACTAATCGCGTTTTAACGTTTGGCTCGCATAATCGCGTTTAGCCGCTGTCACTAGTGTCACTTGTAAAAATACAACAAAAGAAAAATACAGACAAGTGACACTAGTGACAGTTTTGCATTGAAAATAACTCGACAACCGATTTTTCTTATGATTTGTGTAATATTTGCAACTAGATTATAATATACGAATTAATTATGAATTAAAGCTATTAATATTAAATCGACAAAATGTCCCAATTTTCTGGTTTTCCTGGGGTTTTTTTTATCTACATGTTCTTTCACCTCTTTAAAAAATTCGATTTTATTAAAAAAAATCTCCAAAATCAGTTGAAGAATTTCATCCATACCTAAACTCATAGGTTCAGTTGAAAACCAGCGTTAGGCAACGGCTATGTAGTTTCCAGGCATTATACTAATCTGGACATTTTTTTTATTCATCGGGAAAATCATTTAATGACATCCCCCGTTCTTGAGCGGTATGCGAGGGCGTGTCAGACTTTTACTGACTAAAAACCCACCCCTGTTCCTTTGTTGCCTTTCATACCAGGGCCGAGTCTTCCTTTCAGAAGCAGGCCCTTGGCCTCAGTAGGCTTCGACCCCGCAGAGTCCCTACGGTTTGCTGACATCTCTTGGAGGCGCGCTTGGAACAGTAAGCGCCGTTGACGACCCTCGCTCGTTCCGGACGGTTACCGGACGATTGGACGGCAAGCTACGGAACTGGACATATTTGGCGCAGCCGCGAAACACATTTTTGATGTGGTTATTTTTTTTTTAATTTATATTTTTGTATTATATCTAATTTAAGTTGTGTTCCTAATAAACATGTTATCTTCCTTTTTTATTTAATTTTACCCTATTTTGAGAATTACCTTATTCACAAAAGGCTTACCTTCTGCACATTATTATTTTCTGTGCAGGGAATGGATTTACGGTCGCTGTAACTAATTGAAATTATTATTAAAACTTTTAAATGTCCAGATAAAGGTGCGTCTGCGTCTAATTACTACTTTAATGGCACCGACCTGTTGTTAATTATATTTCAGCTTGTAATTTATTAACTTGAAAATGTGAATTTCAGTTTTACGTTAATATAAGGTCATATCTATTTTTTTTAAATTATTATTTCATTTGATGATAAGTAGTGACCAGTTTCAGTTAAATATAATATATAATATTCCACAACTATTACACGACGCCGTTTATTCCCAAACTAAGCAGAGCATGTGCTATGAGTACTAGATAACTGACAAACATACTTTTATATTTCTAAATACATACATAATATAGACAAATTACACAGAACAAATGATTGTGCTCATCATACAAAAATTTATCCTGGGTGGGAATCGAACCCACAATTGTCCTCCGGCTTCCGGCGCGCCGAAGAAGCTACGCGTCTATGAAGCTACGCGTCTATGAAGCTACGCGTCTGTAAAGCTACGCGTCTATGAAGCTACGCGTCTATCAAACTTCGCGTCTATGAAGCTACGCGTCTATGAAGCTACGCGTCCGTGGACAGTAAGCTTTGCTCAAACTCAAAAACAATAAGCGCCATTAACTAATAAAGATGTTTCCACCTTTAAAATTGACTACGGAAAATGGTTCTCTAAAGTTCAAACGTCTTTGAACTTACCACTTACAGTTACCTAATTTTAAAGGCACAATCATTACGAAAAGGTGTGCCTTACTATTTAACTTCGAACTTTGATCCATTGTTGAATGTCCCGATGTCGATGTCGTTTAGTTATCGATTACTGCCAGTTTTTAGAGACGTTGATAGATCGCCCCGAGCGGCCATTCTGCTTCCACCGGTTTAACCTATTCTATGGGTTTAAGTCATGAGCGAATTTTCTTTAACATTCTAAGCTTTCAACGTTAATAAGTCGTGATGGCCCAATAGTTAAGGATGTATGCATGCCGTTGCGGATTCAAAACCCAGAAAGTACTAATGTGATTTTTAGGGTTCCATACCTCAAAAGGAAAAAACGGAACCTTAAGGGTTCTGAAAGGAAGACTCGGCCCCGGTACGAAAGACAACGAAGAAACAGAAGTGGGTTTTTAGTCAGTAAAAGTCTGACACTATCTCCCGCTCCACCCAAGAGCGGGGGATGTTATAAGATGATTTTACCATCGAAAAAAAAAACTTTATAGGATCGCTCTATTGTCCGTCCGTCTATCAGTTTGTAAAGACCCTTTATCTCAAAAACGCGTTGAGGTATCGAGTTGAAATTAAAACCATATACTCAAGTCTGCGGTTCTCTGAAGCTGTGAAAAAATCAAACATCTGAGTTAACGGAAAAAAACTACGGTAACGACCGTAGTTTATCATAAACGTATGTTGCTCAAAACGTGTATTTCGAAACTCTCAAGGTAATCAAAATTCAAAGGGTACTTCCCGTTGACCTAGGATCCTGAAATTGGGCAAGAAGCAAGGTCTCATAACACAAGTATAAGAAAAAAACTGAAAATTGTAAATTTGCAGTTACGTCAAAAATAAAAACTTTTTTTAGATTCGGCTAAATCTTCGTACTTAACTCAATTCGGGAATTGAACTGTTTTCATAGGTTAGTTTGTACGGAACCCCCAGTGCGCGAGTCTGACTCGCAATTGCCTAGTTTTTTTTTAAAAATTAATATGTATTTATAAGTTTATCACCCCGTGCTTCGGAAGGCACGTGAAGGAGTTGGTCCTGGTTGACATTCATAAACATTCATGATATTCATACATTTTAACAATCACAGGTAGTTGAACGCCAGAAAGTCTGAGCATCAGTCTATCCAAGGAATATCGTGTTAAGGTCTGATAGGCAGTTGTTCCATTTAAAATACGGGTCCAATTAGACTGGAAGCTGTTAGAGACGGCTTCCATGCTAATCAGACCCATGACTGTTGGGAAAGGTTTGCGGACGGCAAGCAATGGGTAGCTCGCCGTCCGATCGTCCGGTAACCGTCCGTACCGAGTCCAAGTTGTTGACGGCGCGTACTGTTCTAAACGCGCCTCAAGCAGATGTCAGCAAAACGTAGGGGCCCAGCAGTGCCGTAGCTTACTGGGGTTAAGGGTCTGCTCCTAAAAGGAGGACTCTGCCCTGGTATGAAAAGCAACGAAGGAAGAGGAGTGGGTTTTAAGTCAGTAAAAGTCTGACACACCCTCTCGCACCACCCAAGGAGGAAGGGGAGGTCATTGGATTAATTTCCCACCGAAAAAAACTCTAGTTAGGAAAAGGCTAAAGGCATAATGATTCTGAGCTTTCAAAGAAAACTTTGTAACTTCCACTTTAAGATTTAGACCTTTCTCTAACATCGCCATATCTACCAATCCTGTTACATCATATATGGGTATATACGTACACATGCCTGAAGAATTATCAAATTTACTTAAGTTCGACAATTCTTCGGGGAACGGCACTTGGCAGTGGGCAGTACATACTGCTGGCAGAACGGATATCCAATGTAGCCGAAAGGTTCGGGAGTGTTGAACTGAAGATGCAGCGGAGGAAGACCTCTGACCTGGAGAGGACCCCGGAAGATCGCCAGACGCTAACATCAGTCGATGTAGCATCGCTTGGGGAATACTTTATCGTAGATACAGCAGCGGCCGACATATTTCGACTGAATTAATGATGATGATGGTAGTATTTATTGTAATGCGTGGAATACGCACGCGGAATACGGGGTGTGATATTGGGCAGCAGCCCCGCACGCGTAGCAATTCCGCATGCGTGATGTAAACCGCACGATTATTAAAATTACCCTATGTGCTATACCAGGATATTATTGTGGTCTACCTTTGTGCTAAACCATCTTTCACAAACTTTCACCTTTCTAATTATATATGAGTATGATCTCAAATCGCTGCCGCTTGTAGCTTGCAGCACATTACCTACTTTCATTTACTAAGTGTAAATATAAAGCTGAAACTTTTCTATTACTGCTGTTTGAGATTGGCCAGATATTTCGGCGTACAGGTCTTCAATCAACATTCTTTTTTTCCAAGATTGCAGGAAAATATTTTTATGTACAGGGTGACTTGTAATTTAGCGTTGGTATTTCAGGTGGGAATAACGGAGCTTAAGTGGAAAAAAACTTCCTGTATACGGTATACAACAGAGTGACGTAATTTTACACATACATGATGATCATTTTGTTTCTCTGAATTTCGATAGTGAATTTAATTTTCAAGATGCTGCAGATATTTCAATAAATGACGTGTGATATTGAATGTTAAAACTAACACACCTTTTGAAATAACTGGAAATAATTAATTTAAACTTTTAACACATTGCTCGCAAAATAGATTGTTGATATTTTCGCGAGGTTCTGGAGTAGCGACCGCGTACTAAAAGACGCAGCATTGGAAGGTCTCCTTCAAGGTGAACTGATGACCTGGTGAGGGACGTGGGAATCGTATGAAAAAAAGTTGTGGTGAACCTTGGGGAAGCCAATGTAAAGCACTCTTTCGGTTGAAATTATGATATTCACGATAATATAGATGCAAAAATATTTCAATAAATGATAATTAATTATTACATTTTTCAAACTTATAATACACTAGCGATCTTGCCAGACGTTGTCCTTCCTAAAGACTAGCTTTTCGTCAGAAGAAAATTAAGAACCCGATTGCAGCGCTACCTACCGGATTCAATTTTATTTTCAAACCATCCAGAGACCCTTTCAAATATACATACAAAATTTAATCCAAATCGCTCAAGGTTTTTAGGTGTAGTTAGGTGACAAACACACACACAGAAGAATTATATAATTATGTAAATATAAATTTATTAATAAAATAAACATATATTGTTATATATATTATATTATACATTTATAAAATAACTGGAAATCTAAATTAATCAAAAGCATTTAATGAACAAGTATATTGATGAAACTATTTGATTCGTGGAAGACTTTTTTTTCAGCCATTTGAAGTCACCCTGTATATAATGTCACTTACTATTTCATATATGTAGGTACATTCAGACAAATTGTTTCTCGTATTGAAGGAAGACGAAACTGTTTCTTCTTTCTGATATTTCCTAAACATTGCGTTGGTATGGAATTGATTGAATTTCTTGTTCAGATTCATTCCCTGAACTAGTAGAGATATATTGTGGGACCCTCTGGCTCGTGACAGGGAAGGGACATCTGAGATGGTATTCTGAATTCATGCCTGACAACAAGAATGGTCAGGCGTGAGAAATAATCCGGCAAATTATTGACAATTACTTGCCTTTATAATAGACTCTGATACTGTACATCGGTCATCGCTATCTGTGTTATACAGTTACCAGCATATATACTCATCTAATAGCAATACAACATTCAAACGCTCCGGGCGTTTCAAGTTTCGTTCCAAGTGCAAGGGAAATAGGAATTCATTTTTATATAATTGCTAGTGATCCCAGCAGTGCTCGAAAGCTGGCTTTTCGTCAGAAAAGAAAATAATGTATTTTTAAACCATCCAAGGACCCACTCAAATACACACAACATTTCCTCCAAATTGTTCTAGCCGTTTAGGAGAAGTTAGGTCACAAACACATTTACAGAGAAATTGCATAAATAAGGTGAAAATTTAAAAAAATAAATAAAAATAACGGAAGATATTTACGTAAATTTGGATTAACCACGACCGGACGCACAAATATTTTAAAGAAATGAAAAGGAAACGGTCAAATTAAAACATAATCAAATTAAATCAAATAATGGTTTTGCGTCCATTTACGTAACGTATCATCATTTGCAAAGGATTTACATACCAGTATAATGAAGTCCGAATCACGTAATAAATTATTTTAATCAGCTCTTTAAAAATCATGCATAAACAGCTACAATACATCAAAACAACAGAATGATTTAAATTACACTGATTTGTAATTAAAATGTTTTCATGATGATGGATCATCGAAAAATATTTGCCTCGGGCCAACATTGTTTTTGGAACAATATTCATGTACGACCAATATTTTATTTATTGCATTTTAAGTAAGTAATCGTGATAATATGGATTATATTATTGTTTATTGTTAATATTATTGGAGTAATCTTTCAAGCGTATTAAAATGATATCGATGTGTCCTTTGATACATGGATAATGTGGGTATACTGTGCAAAATTAAATGCTTAATAAAATATTAAATAATCGACCACTATAACGAGAGCAGTGGTGGCCGAGTGGTAACGGCCCCGACTTACAAATTGTAGGTCGCGGGTTCAAACCCAGCCAGGCGCATTACTTTGTGTAATTTATTTCATAACCACTGCTCTCAAAACGGAGAAGAAAAACATCGTGAGGAAACCGGCATGTCCTAGAACCAAAAATTTGAAGACATGTGACAATCACCAATCCGCATTGGGCCCGCGTGGTGGATTACGGCCCATTCCCTCTCCTAGAGAGAGGAGGCCTGAGTCCCAGCAGTGGGAACATTAAAAGGGTGATTATTCTCATGCTTATGACCACTATAAATCGAACATCTAAATACTAGAACATTTTTGGTACCTGACGAGTATTTAAGACATTGCACAATTATACAAAATAAAAAAGATATTTTTGTAAAAAGTCGGTTTTAGTTTTCCTTTTAAATAACAAAAAATCTGTATCGGTTAATAAATTACGAAGTCTAATGTAACAAACACAAAACATGTCCTTTGAAAACTGTTCAAAGTAAGGTACTGTACATGAACTGTGAAGCAGAATCACAACAGTTTCACTGCTATGTACCAATCCAAAATTTCAATATTTCTTTCAGTTGTATACAGGTTGGTGACAGCCTTTTCTGGATAACATTACTTGCAATCCATTTAAAAGATTTTTATTGTTATTTTTCTAACATAGGTTATATTTTAACCCTATCAAATATTAAATAATTAAGCAACTCCACATAATTATGTCATTTAATTTTTATGTAAATTTTTAATATTACTTTTGTTTACTTACAATTTTAATTTTAATAGCAATATTAAGTAATATCATATAAATGAAAAAGTTATTGGATTCTGAAATAGGTACCATGAACCTAATCTAACTCAGGAGTCAGAGTTTCACTTATTTGTTACCCAGTGCTTTTATTGGGTGGGAAAATCATCTTATGACAAATCTCACTCTTGGGTGGAGCTGGAGATAGTGTCAGACTTTTACTGACTAAAAACCTACTCCTGTTCCTTCTTTGCCTTCGTCCCAGGGCCCCGGGTGTCGCTTTCACACTACCCGTGGCCCCGGTAGGCTTCGACCCTGCTGGGCCCCTACGATTTGCTGACATCTCCTTGAGGCGCGCGTGGAACAGTACGCGCCGTCGACGACTTAAGCTCGGTCCGGACGGTTACCGGACGGTCGGACGGCGAGCCACCCATAGCTCGCCGTCCGCAAGCCCGCGCCTACGGTGGCCGGAAATCAGCCAGTGTTGCGCTATTAAAGAATTTATGATCATTTCAGTGGATTGACTACACATTACCGTTGACTCGCTAGTCAATCCGTCATGTCATGTCCATCATCCGTCATGGTAACTCCGCTGGGTTACCATGACGTTTAAAGTAAGATTGTTTCATTCTTATTTCCAGTATGGGTAAGAGATGGCGCTAGACAACCTGTATAGCTCTGTCTCTTACCCACACTAGAAATAAGAATGAAAGAATCTTACTTTAAACGTCATGGTACAGGTCCAGACCATACATTCGAGTATCGCCACACATGTACTCTAAATCAGCACACAAAAATACAAGAAACTCCCTATCCAAACTTATCACTTCCTAATTACTTCCCCAAGATATTCTATCAATAACCCGACAGTTTCAAGCTTAGTTCAAAACATCTTGTGTCGGATCGTGTAGAAGCTGGTAGTACAACCACCTACAAGTATGAACTATGTGCCGAAGTTCCGGGTACCTGCACTAGACCCACGCATTAATATTGTAACCGACAATGTTTATCACGTAAATAATGAAGGAAGGGATGGAAACTTGAAGGACTACGAATTGTGAATGGGAAGGTATTGAGTGGGGGTATTGAACTTCAAGGGTTGAGATAAAGAAAGCTATGTATATAGGTACTGCAGGGGATCTTTTCAAAATCTTCAACCTACTTTGTGTAAATAAAACTACTTAACAGATTTTCGTGGGTAAACACATCACTAGAGAACATTTGAAATGATTGTGTTCTTGTGTTTGTTAAAAAAAAAATATCGTCATAGCCTGAATAAGGTTTTTAGGAAAACCAAAATTAAATATATACTATCTACAATTTTCTGTGAGATTTCGACACAAATTGATAGCTTGTCGGTTTTCTATAGTTTACATTTCGGGGAGTGTGCATTGGAATTGCACAATTCAATTCTGCCAAGTCCGTTCCATCATCAGACCACTAGACGTACGGCGTTGCGCCACTGGTACACGGGGGGGTCCCATCCATACATACAAAGCGATTTGGTAACACATTTATTGTGCCTACAGCTAAGGAGTGGAATTCCCTACTGTAGTTGTTTTTCCTGATAGATAGACAAGAAAGTGCCGTCGAGGCCGACCTAGAGAGAGACTCCCTCGCTCTTGGGCGGAGCGAGAGATAGTGTCAGACTTTACTGACTAAAAACCCACTCCTGTTCCTTCTTTGCCATTGTTCCAGGGCCCCGGGGCTCTCTTTCGCATCACCCATGGCCCCAGTAGGCTTCAACTGCTGGGCTCCTACGGTTGCTGACATCTCCTTGAGGCGCGTGAGGAACAATACGTGCCGTCAACGACTTGGGCTCGGTCCGGACGGTTACCGGAAGATCGTACGGCGAGCTACCCATTGCTCGCAAGCCCGCGCCTACGATAGCTGGAAATCGGGATCTGAATCCCAGCGGCTGGGGCGCGATGGCCATTGCCTCGCACGTGCACGTGCAGGAGAAGGTCCTTTACTAGCATTACTGCTTCGCAGAAGGAGGCGACCGCCTGCCACTCCTCCTCGCTCCGGACCATGGTCTGCACCATGGCCCGGCGCGAGAGATCGTTGCCACCGATTGCTCCCACGAGAACACGGCGGTGCTCTGCCCAGGCGGGGCACACCTCTGTCGTATGCTCCACTGAGTCCAGTCCACACAATGGTGGCACCCGGGTGTTTCTTTCTCACAAATCCGGTGCAGGAACCTCCCGGACTTACTATATCCGGTGAGGACCTGTGTGATGCGGAAGGTAAGGACGCCGTGTTGTCTTTCCAGCCACTCCTCAAGACACTTCCGCCATAATTATGGTGTGCCCAGACCTAGAGAGAGGTGGCGAGATGATCTTGACGCGTACCACGAGGACTGGTTCGAGACGGTGCGAGAGAAGAATATCTGGAAGGACTTGGGGAGGTCTTTGCCCAGCAGTGGATCAGTAAACCCTAGGGAACAAAAAATGCTAGTACGAATGTTTAAGGTAGGGGTTGAAGATTATAAGATTATTAGAGTATTTAAATGTCTAATAGAAATTCCACGAGCTACCTACTAAACGTTAACGTATACTCATTTTGCCAGTAATGTCTCCTAAGTCACGTCTTCTTAAGATGTGTTGTACGTCGTAGCGTCACCATTCGATGCCATTAAAAAGTACATTAAAATAGTCTCCACGGACGGCAATGGTAAATATAGAAACGTCTGGTGTAAGTAGCTGAAAGTGACAGAACCTCACGCCTCATTATGGCTTTGCTACCCGAAAATTTAGGAAGGGGTGTATAATTGTACATTAGAACATTATTTCGCGACTTCTTTTTTTTTAGTGAATGAAAGAATTTTTTTTTTTAGAAACTTGACTGTACCTATTTTATTTTATTTTTCAATTTTTAACTTTGATTTTTTTGACCTAATTTATTGTTTTTGTTTTAAAATAATTAGTTTGTTTTTTTTTGTGTAATCAGGACTTGTTCATGTATCTTCTTTTTTGTTTTTTTTTTTTTAACTTTTAAAGGCTGTATAATAGATCTAAGTGGTCTGAAATAAAGGTTCATTATCATTATAAATTAGTTCTTGAGTACGATACCACTTGATGATAAACAGTGATGCAATTGTTAATGGTGAAGTGAACTAGTTTATTAAGAGCCTATTCTAAATTCACCCCATTATGGCGGAAATACCGCAGCAGGTTCTGTGTAAGTCTTATATAATCACATTAATATTATAAAGACTAAAGTTTGCATATTATGATTTGTATATCCTATCTGTTTGACTATTTAATCATATTAAATATGGCTCACGGAGAATTACTGAAACGGAAACCCGTGTCTTAGGCCCCTCGCCTATTGCGACTTTTTGTAGCGATGCAGTAGCGAAGTTGTCGGGCGTTCGCATCAATACAGTCGCAATGTGATCGCTAGCTGTTTGCCCTCGCCCACACCACGATTTTCAGTCGCGATGCAAACGCGATTCGTTCGCGCTTCTGTCGCGATTCAGTAAGGGCACAGAAGTGAAGTTTTTGTATGTAGAATGTTCGGGGTTCGATTCCCACCCAGGACAAATGTTAGTGTGATGAGCACGATCATTTGTCTGGGTGTAATTTATCTATTTAGAAATATATAAGTATGTTTATCAGTTGTTTAGTACCCATAACACAAGCTCTGCTTAGTTTGGGACTAGACGGCGTTGTGTGATAGTTGTGTGAAAAAAAAAATTTTTAATTCACGCGCCTCACTCCCTCCGTTCCCCGATGTAATCCGAAATGGTCGCGCGTTTGCATTGATACAGTCACGATGCTAAAGCGCGTTCGCTTCGCTTCTGTAGCACATTGCAAATGCGACTAACGCGCGTTAGTAGCGACGTTGTCGTAGTAGTAGCCTTAGACCGCAAAGGGCAACTGAAGGACACAAGTATGTATTTAATCAGTAAAAGTGTGCTACACCCTCTCACTGCACCCTAGAGCTCAGAGGAGATTGGATGACATCCCACCACAAAAACCAAAAAATTATCAACTTACATGTTTGTTACTCCTTCAAACTCAAACAGCAGAACACGTTTAGATTTAAATTTAGCACAAGAGTAGACCAAGTTCTAGGATCTTATTCTAGAATATAGGGTAATTTTTTCCCAGGCATATGTTTCCTGTGCATAATTTTCTACTTTCACGTCACGAGCTTATTACACTTCTGGACACATCTATTGGCCCACCTTGTATTTTCAGTTTCGTTTGGTCCTAGCTAAAATTTTATATTAGGTCGAACAAAAAGTTTTTATGCAGTTTTGAACCTGGCACATTCACAATTTCATTCAATAGTCTTTTTTTGAATTTCGAACACAGAATTTAAAGAAACAAAAGACAATTTGGAGCCTGTTTGTTGATATCAAACAATCGAATACTAAGAAAACTTGGTTTTATTGGTTTACTTGGATTTAATTCTTGAAAAAGTGATTGATATCTTTGGTTTTGCAATAAACATTACTTATTCTTAACATTAAGGTGAAGTTCTATCAATAATCTATGGATACTTCACCTGAAGTCGCCGCCCAAGCTGTGGCACTTATTCAGACCGGACACAGCCAAAGAAACGTGAGTGCTCAACTTAATTTAAGTCGATCTGCGATCTGAAATGTTTATCGGAGGTACCTAGAGACTGGCGGCTTTGTTCGTCGCCAAGGAAGGCCACGATCTCGGGTGACAACTGAAAGGCAGGATCGATTCATCGTGACGATCAGCTTGAGAAATCGTCACCTTACCTCCATTGAGATACAAAACCAACTTCGCGACTTCCACGGAGTATCTGTGAGCGCTCGAACTGTTCGGAGAAGGTTAAAAGAACGCGATATGGTACCACACAAGCCAGCTAATGGGCCCAAACTAACGCGAGCCCACCGAACAGCGCGCCTTCATTTCGCACGCAGTCATTTAAATTGGACACAGCAAGATTGGAGCCGTGTACTCTTTTCTGATGACTCTAAAATTGTGTTACATGGCAATGATGGAAGGAAGAAGGTCTACCGACGTAAGAGAGAGCGTTTCGCACAATGCTGCTTTGAAGAGAGGGTTGCTTATGGCGGTGGCTCATGGACTGTCTGGGGCGGTATATCCGCGAGCGGCAAAACTCAACTTGAGGTTGTTACAGGACCACGGCTGCCAACATTAAATGCTGAAAGGTACATTCGTGAGTGCTTAGAACCTCACGTGATACCATACGCGGACTATGTGGGCCCAAATTTCCTTTTTATGCATGATAATGCAAGAGCCCATGCGGCCGGCATCGTCAGGGAATATCTTCGGGATGTGAACATCACAGTTATGGACTGGCCAGCCAGAAGCCCAGACATGAACCCCATTGAGCACATGTGGGACGAGCTAAAAAGACGTGTTAGGGCTCGTCAGCCAGTTGCCCAGACGATGCAGGAGTTGAAAACTGCCATAGAAGAGGAATGGGAGATGATCCCTCAAAATTTCATAGAGCGGTTGATAAACTCTATGCCTAATCGTATGAGAGCTGTGGTAGATGCCCATGGAGGCAACACGCGTTATTAAATTAAACCTTTGTTTGATAAAACATGTTTTTTATGCAAAAATCAATTGCCTTTAACAAGGCGCATATCCGACTTGTTAGGTGTAGCTCCATGTCGTATGGTATTCTGAATTCAAATTTAAAACAATACGATCGAAAAAGATGGTAAAATGTATCAGGTTTAAAACTGCATCAACAGTTTTTGTTCAATCTAGCAATCATATTTCGGTAGGGGCCATCGAAACCTAAACTCTAAGGTGGGCCAATAGATGTGTCCAGAAGTGTATAATCACATGCGCACAATTTCTGCTACTGCTTACTTCTGACATATTTCAGGTCTGATATTAGGAATCGAATCTATAACTCAGTGGCGATCGGCAGCTTTGACGTCTCGCATCAGTCCCTTGTTCAGGCCATGGTCCGGAGCGAGAAGGAATGGGATGCGTCGGGAGCCACAGAGCAATCCCCGGCCAACACAGGCGCGGGCTTGCCAGCGATAAGCAATGGATAGCTGGCCGTTCCGGTAGGAACCGAGTCATCGACAGCGCATAGTATTCCATGCGCTCCTCAATGAGATGTCAGCAAAATCGTAGGATTCCAGCAGGGCCGATGTCCGCCAGAGCCACAGGCAATTTCTGAATAGAATACTCATTATAATCCTAGAACGCAAAGGGGAATTGAAGGACACAATAGTAGGTTTAATCATTAAAAGTCTTGTCTGGTCTGTCTGCAGTGCATCTCTGGAACTCTCTACCACACTCCCTTCGCGACAACCCTTCTCTGGATGTCTTCAAGAGGAAACTCAAAGAGCACTTCATTTCATTATTGACATAATATTAATATGTATTAGTATGTATTTATATTATAATTATATATTAGACTTATGTAGACTGTGTGTGTGTGTGGCTTTTAGATTTAGTTATTGCAAGGATTATATTGTGCACTGGTTCCTACCCTCTAATGTGTTCTCACTCTGTAACTCAAAGGTTTGCTGGGAGAAAACTCATTGTTGAGTTAAGCTCGCCATTGTACATAAACTGTATTATCTCCGTGTACTATGTATGTTTTTTATGTACAATAAAGAATTAAAAATTAAGAATTCTGGTACGCCATCTCGCTCCACCCTAGATACGGAGAAGTCATTGCAAAATTCCCACCTAAAAAGCAGCCATTACGACACAGACTTACGTCTCGCTTATCATAATAATAAAAGAATAACATCGGTTGACATCTGTCGGGCATGTCACCGTCCGGGAGAATCAATTCGTCACATAATCTCTGGTTGTTCTCGTCTAGCTAACGGAGAGTACTTGCATAGGCACAACCTAGTAGCCAGAATTATCCATCAGCAGCTTGCTCTGAAATACTCTCTTGTGGAATCGGAAGTGCCTTACTACAGGTATGAGCCCGACCCAGTTCTCGATAATGGCGATATCACTTTGTACTGGGATAGGTCCATCATCACTGACAGGACTATTGTAGCCAATAAGCCTGATATAGTGGTGGTGGACCGAAACGAGAGGCGTGCAATGATTGTTGACATTTCCGTTCCACATGACGAGAACCTCGTGAAAGCCGAGAAAGATAAACAAATTAAGTATATTGACTTGGCTCGCGAGGTTGTCGACATGTGGGATGTGGACTCAGCGATCATTGTACCGATAGTCGTGTCGGGCAATGGCTTAATAGCCAAGAGCCTCGACCAACACCTTAGGAGGCTCGCGTTAGGCGGCTGGATCAAGGGTTTGATTCAGAAAGCGGTACTCCTGGACACGGCTCGTATTGTTAGGAGGTTCCTTTCTCTGGAGCCCTGACCGCCGGTAGCTTGGACCCTGTTCCCGATACCGGTGGGGTACTATTTTTTATATTTTTAAATGTTTTTTTTTTGTATCATTTATGTTAAGAAAAATATTTAAAAATTTAATTAATATGTGTTTAAAGTGAATAAAGAATAAACTCAATAACGCTCACTTACACGATAATAACATCACACGGGGATCAACATACCCCTCCAAACACAACAAATATAGAATTATTCCATTGGGATCGTTTACTGTATCGTAAATTCTGGCCGCTAATACTGGGCGCGTAAATTATCATGACTTTTTAACGAAGCCCCGAAACACGTAGGAAGCTAAAAATGTTATATTATTCAAAAGAGTCCAAAAATATCTTCAGAAGTATGCTAACATTAATTTTAGACGTTGTTATGAGATTATGGTGTTCGAAAATATTCTTCGACATTGGCAAGATTTTTAAACGATGTAATTATATTAATCTTGTTTTTTTTTTATTGCTTGGGAAAATCATCTTATGACAAATCCCCCCCTTGGGCGGAGCGAGAGATAGTGTCAGACTTTTACTGACTAAAAACCCAATCCTCCTTGTTTGCCTTCGTCCCAGGGCCCTGGGTGTCGCTTTCACACTACCCGTGGCCCCAATAGGCTTCGACCCTGCTGGGCCCCTACGATTTGCTGACATCTCTTTGAGGCGCGCGTGGAACAGTACACGCCGTCGACGACTTGGCCTCGGTCCGGACGGTTACCGGACGGTCGGACGGCGAGCCAAACATTGCTTGCCGTTCGCAAGCCCGCGCCTACGGTGGCCGGAAATCGGGATCGGAATCCCGGCGGCGGTCAGGGCGTAAGGACCGTTGCCTCACGCGATCGGCCGCCTCCTTTGCTAGCATTTCTGCTTCGCAGAAGGAGGCGACCGCCTGCCACTCTTTCTCGCTCCGGACCATGGCCTGAACTAAGGCCCGGCGCGAGAGTTCGCCGCCGAGAACACGGCGTTGCTCTGCCCAAGCGGAGCACATCTCCACCGTGCGCTCCACCGTCTCCTCCAGGCGGTCCACACAGTGGCGACACCCGGGATATTAATCTTATGTACGAAAACGACCTTTATTTAGGAAATAATATAATTACAATATATTTGCAAGCAAATAACAGTTGATTCAGATTTCTCTATGTAAGTTGTAAGTAACACGAAAATACCTAAGAGCTAATGTTATTAGGATAGCAAAGTTTAATCAGCCTTTTAATAATAATAATAATAATTTTATTTTATTTTCAGGCATCAGAGGCCCATAGACAAAATACATAAAATAAACTTAAACAATAATAAACTAATACATATTATAAAAACAATGCTTATTAACTATAATTAAACACGTAATTAAGTCGGCGTCGTGTTCCGCTGCGTGGTGTCGCATAACCGTCCTCGGAAACGTCGGTATACGACACCTTTCGGCCAGAAGTCCTCTTTTAAGGTCTGTAGCTGTTGGGTTGGAACTCGTACCACGAACGACTTGAAGTTGACGTCGTGACGCGCCTCCAACCTTACGACCCTCAGAGTCCAATTGGTCTTCACCTTCAAATACTCCACGACTTCCTCAACCTTCGTGTAGTGATGCAGGCGCGAAATGTATAGCTGCGTCGTAGGCACAGCAGGACGCAGCAACATGTTCGGACCACTCGGTGCGGTACCGCACTGGTTACGAGAACAGGGCTTCTTCTTCTTCCTCTTTTCTACTCTTGTGAAACCCTCTTCATTCACTTGGCTTTTAATGTTCCCATTGCTGGGACTCAGGCCACACCACCACCACGCGGGCCCAGTGCGGGTTGGTGAATGTCACATGTCTTCGATTTTTTTGGTTCTAGGACATGCCGGTTTCCTTACGATGTTTTCCTTCACCGTTTTGAGAGCAGTGGTGATGAAATAAATTACACAAAGTACTGCACCTGACTGGGTTTGACTCGTAAGTCGGGGCCGTTACCACTCGGCCACCACTGCTCTGCTAATGTTATTAACCAAAACAAATCAAATGAGATAAAATATAATAAAACATAGGTTTTAGGACAATCCAACATCAGACCACATGTATGCTATTTCACTGCGTGCAGTCGTATCCAGCGCTCAAGCATCGGAGAATCCCATCGGTCCGTCAATCAAAAAAGACATTATTAAAAAACTTAACGTAAAAGGTATACACTATAAACTAAATGTCTTAAAATATGGCGTCAAAAATTCTCCTGCATAGCTAACTAAATGTCGACTGGAAGTGTGTCCAAAAGACTGGCGGTATTGCAACTTTGTATAGCAATGATTCTTTTCTGGTCGATACAAAACCCAGCCCTTGGAACACGAGAAGTGTCAACTAGGCATTTGGATAAATCTTTAAATAGTGTAAGTGATTTCTTTATGAGAATCATGACTAAATAGTTCAGGTGTGCCTTATAATGTTAAAAGAAGAATAAATACCAAATAGTATATGTTTATTCAAGTGAAAAAGTTATGGGTCCTAGTGCAGCAGTGATAATTTTTCACGTATATCAGGCGACGTTTTACAAGAGGTAGGTATATTTACAAAGAAGTAAATAAACGGGGTCAACCTCCACGAGATACGATAGACGCACTTTTTTGCACTAGTACGAAAAAAGTAAATAGCGTGCTTAAGTGCGTGCAGCAGGGACAGGAGCGGTTTTGCGAGTAGGTATATTGAAAAAAATATTTAGTGTGTATCATACATATCATATCGTATAGTGAATATAGTTTTTCTAAGTTTGAAGTTGCCGCATGGTAAGTTGACAAAGGCATGTGAAGCAAGATAATATATTTTTTTTTAGGTATATCTTTGTACTGGTTAATAAACAGGTGTCATATTTGACATCCATTCACAAACACGTCATGGGTAACACCAAAAAAACATAGCCACAAAACGAAAAAACTTCAATGAAAATCAAAATGACGTTGTAAAAATAAATTCTAAATATTCCTTACTAGGTCGAGAGGCAGTACCGACCAGTCACTGACATGACCACTACAGTGTACAAATATTGGGCAAACAAGAGTCTGCTATAATAATGTTTGTCGCCAATGTTTGTTTTCATTGGGTATAATGATGCAGTATTGCATGTTCGAGGACGAGGGCAAATGGTGGCGTAGGTACTTATTACTTCATGTTAGGCTTTTAGAACTTTAAAATCACACTAATGTTTTACAGGTGAAATTTTTCATGTGTATTTTTTTTTGTGACAGTTTCATGCAAAAACGACTATACAGTTTTTTTTATTGATATAAACTAGTGCTTGGTCTGATGGTAAGCAGTGATGCAATCTTTGATGGTTAGATGCTCCAGGTTAAGAGCCTATTCACTTTAACCTTGAAAACACCTAAATTATAATCGTACGGGAAGACTGCAGCAGGTAAATCGTACCAGTCCTTTGATGTACGCGGTATAAACGACGAGGCGAAACGCTTAGTTTGGACAGTAGAGGTTTCAACAACTTGAGGGTGGATTCACCGTACATCGGGTTATCTGATGGTAGAAAGGAGAAATTATTTGGTTTTCTCTGAAGTTTAGCATTCCGTAATATTGCGCGTACTCGAAAAAATACGCAATACGAATTCGCCATATGATTCTTAAAAAGAATTACTGCGCACGCAATCGTTTGAACTTCGGATCGGTCAAGATGACATATTTCTTCCGTACTGTACTATTCTGATGGAATTTGACATACGGGTAGAACATGTTCTGGAAATAGGATATTATAATATTTTTTATTCCAGAATTAAAAGAAACGAAGCCACTAGCGAAAGCTAGTGAAAATTACAAAGCCTTGTCGGGCTGGTAATAGCAAAAATTATTGCTAAGATCTAAGTAAGTTAGGTTTTTAGTTTAGCATAGCATAAGGCCTAAGTCTCACCAGTAGAAACATTATAGAACTGATTATAAATTCATCTGGGAGTCAGGCCTCCTCTCTAGGAGAGGGAATGGGCCGTAATCCACCACGCGGGCCCAGTGCGGGTTGGTGGACGATATATGTTTTCGAATTTTTGGTTCTAGGTCATTCCGGTTCGCCGTTACGGCACAACAAAAAAAAAATGCATTTCGGAAAAATCTTCGAGACTCCATTCGGGAATTGAACTGTTTACATAAGTAACTTTGCGCGAGTCAATTTTTTAAAAGAGTAGCATAGCATAGTCGGCCTTATAATGTTCCCACTGCTGGGACTCAGGCCTCCTCTCTAGGAGAAGGAATGGGCCGTAAACCACCACGCGGGCCCAGTGCGGATTGGTGGACGACACATGTCTTCGAATTTTTGGTTCTAGGACATGCCGGTTTCCTCACGAAAACACAAAAGAGTAATCATGTAGTTTCTTGCTGTTTCTTCTACAACAATAAAATCGAAATGGAAAATGGAATCGTTTTGGAACTGCATATGTGAAATAAAAATATTTTGAATTTTCCAGTAGCGAAAAAATGTTATTTAAAAAAAATAACAAAACACAGCAATGATATGTTACATCAGCCTTAACAGAAATAAAGGAAAGACTTTCTTTATATACGTGCGCATAACATAAAGGTGGTGTCACACTAATTTGATGTGAGGTAACGTGACTCTAGGGAATAATGGGACGTGAGCACGTTCCGAACAATTATGATCGTAATTTTTTTATGAAAACTGCAATTTGGTATTTTATTATTTTGGTGGTCTGATTTGTTTATTATGGAAGTTTAGACCAGTGGTGGCCGAGTGGTAACGGCCCCGACTTACGAGTTGTAGGTCGCGGGTTCAAACCCAGTCAGGCGCATTACTTTGCGTAATTTATTTCATCACTACTGCTCTCAATACGGTGAAGGAAAATATCGTGAGGAAACCGGCATGTTCTAGAATCAAAAATTCGAAGACATGTGACATTCACCAATCCGCACTGGGCCCGCGTGGTGGATTACGGCTCATTCCCTCTCCTAGAGAGGAGGCCTGAGTTCCAACAGTGGGAACATTATAAGGCCGACTATGCTATGCTAAATTTTTTTTTTTCAAATCTATTAGGCCTCCCATAAGGTGGACTGATGGCCTGGTGAGGAACACGGGAATTTGATAAATGCGATACGCACAAGGCTGGTGGTTGTAACGACATTTTTTTTTGAGGTGGGAATACATCTTATGACTTCTTCCGATCTAGGGTGCAACGAGAGGGCGTTTCAGACTATTACTGACTGAAACCTAACCTATATTCCTTCATTTGCTTGTTTTCCAGGACCATGAGTTTATCCCTTTCCGAACCAATCCCATAGCCCTGGCACGCATTGGCCCTGCGGGGCCCTTACGGTTTACTATAATTATAGTGACACTCTGAGAAGGCCAATGTAAAACATTAAATGTATTTCAGCTGAAATGATGATGATGATGATGATAAAATCTTGCATTTGTAAAGATTTTCCTGAAGTGTAAATTTCGAAAAATTAACTTTAGTTTTCTTCTGATAGCTACTATGGTTATTTCTTTAGAATTCGTTTTTAAGGCGCTTTATGTGGCTTCCACAAGAGCTGGCAAGGTGGAGCACGACATCACTAGAAATGAAGGGAAAGGGTTTCTTTATGGTTGGAAATCATCCAGTGACTTCTTCTGCTCTAAGGTGGAGCTCAATGCCGTGTCAGACTTAATTGACTTAAAACACTCCTTCAGTTGTCTTTTGCGTTCTAGTACCAGTTTCCTTTTCAAAAATCCTGTGAGAGGATGGGAGGAGTGGCTTTTGCTCAGCAGTGAAACAGTTAAAGCGAACAACAATAACAGTGAGTACATGGGCACTTGTTAACTATTAATTACTCCAATCAACCATTCCAAGTATTTCAAGAAAGCGTCGGGTATTAATTTAGTACTATATTGTATTTTATTGCGCACTATTCTGGCAGTACTTAAACATATTCGTGCGAAGTTGCTCATAATAAAACTCAATAAAAGGTTTAAAGTCATCCCAAAGGAAATTGGAAATGGCTATGCTCAGTTTCCTTGCGTGATCGCATCAGCCCCCCTAGCCAAGTTACGACCGTTTCGTTTCGATTCTCTTGAGTCAAACGCCTCGAGTAGGCCACGCCTCCGAGTTTTTTGTTCTGACCACGTGACTGAGCGTTGAGATGACGTTAGAACAAAGGAATTGGAAGCGTGGCCTATTCGAGCCATTCGACGCGAGAGAATCGAAATGAAACGGTCGTAACTTGGCTAGGGGGGCTGTAATGATGATATTCGCAGGAGATCCAAGGGTACCGACATACCCCGAAGAATCACCAAACTTAGGTGGCAATGGGCAGGGCACATTGCTCGTAGAACAGATGGTCGTTGGGGCCGAAAGGTTCTGGAGTGTAGACCGCTTACCAGAATACGAAGTGCTGGAAGGCCTCCCACAAGGTAGACCGAAGACCTGGTGAAGGTTAACCGTTCGTTGTGGAGACTCTTGAGGGAGGTCTATGTCCAACATTGGACGTCTTTCGGCTGAAATGATGACGACGATGATGTGACAAGTTGGTAGCAGTTTTACCACAGCTTTAATATTTACCAATATATAATTGTCTATGTCCATTTTGTACCAATTGTTTGAGTATATTCATGTATTTAGTTTATTCACTTGAGTATAAATTATAGAAGTTATTTCCTTGTATTCACTTTTTTCTGTTTTATTGCAACGCCCAAAAATGTACTAGTATAAAACCCCTAAATTCTTATTTATATATGTAATAAATATCAAAACTGCAGTTTATCAGATAATTACATAGTTAACAAGTTGCCAAAGGCAACATATTTTTGAACACAATGTATAAAAAGAAAGCTTAGTATAATATGTAAACCATTTCAAATCTCAAGCTTACACAAAAAAAACACCCCTAAACACTGTATCCGGTATATAAAAACCTTGAAAAAACACACGGAAGACACACGTCACGTAAAGAAAACATCTCAATCTTCCGCAAAATTAAGACCCCATAAACCACTTTACGGAAATGCTACCAAAACCCTCTTGTTTTTGTGCACACCATAACTTACAAATGCTACCAAATGTGTCGAATGTTTAACTAAAAAAAGTGTAAAAAAAGAGAAAAAAAACATCGGCACGTGGAGACGGAGCTTTAAAGCGCAAGTTCTCGCTTTTGTGTATGCGTGGAATGCATTTGTGTGCGTGCCGCTGCAGGTACGCTACTACGGAGCTCTCAGTTCCCATCGGGTAGGCACTGGTGTACGACGTCTCGACGCTCCCCGCTTGCGTGAACGAGACGTTCGACGAAATACGTTTTCGCGACAAAAGAAAATACCCGGAAAATTTTCAGTTGAATTTTGAAACTGTGAACAGAGGATACTTTAGTGTGTTTTAGTGGAGTTAGGATACTCAGTGGATTGAGTGTCAACATCTTGTTGGTTTTTGTGAATGAATGTACAGGTGTGAACTCGTGAATGTTTCTGATTTAAATTGTTTTTGGAATACGGAAGTTGATTGCAAGTAAGTTTTAAGTGATAGTTTTTTTTATATACTATTTTAGCATGATAACAGTATCTTATTAGGACGAAATTGGATTCTTTATTCATAATGAAAATGCCAGTAGAATTATAAAACGTAATTCAGTAGATATCTGCAATTACTGTAATTTATTGATGTGATTTTTTAATGTTCTGAATTATTTAAAATTTTAGGTGAATCAATTAGAACGTCACTATTAATGTTTCAATTAAAACTACGTTCGATTTCTGTAGGCGATTAATTTAAGTATAGGAGCCTAATTACAAATCAATAACTGATTGCAATTAAGAGAGAAATGTATCGCAGATTGGAACCGTGAGCAAAAAATTAATTATTAAAAATCTTAAGTATCATTCTGTATCAATTACAGGCTGTCATTTTTTTTTATACAATCTTAATATTTAATCTAATCTATATAATTATCGCACAACATGTCATTGATACAAACACATTTTTTTTACTCGTATCAATCGGCCACACTAGCATTTATTTCGCGGTTCATTTGTTTTTTCCTAAAGGTGAAGCTACACAAACAAAAAAAAAATAATGACCGCTACCTATTGTGACTTTTAATGATTTTAGCCGGAACATTTCGAACGAATTGTCATTAAATGAAAAAAAAATATCCGTTGGTAAAGAATAGAGTTAATTATTGGGTATTTCAAGCTGGTTTCGTTCTGAAGGTTAGACAAATAAAGAATGACATTTAAAATGTATCGTTCTTTTTACAGACTTGTAACAAACTATTGGGTTAGGTAAAGGTACAATTGGTGCTTCAAAATAGTTTTTAATTGAAATATGAAGGGTACGAATTTGATAAATACTTAATAACTGTGTTTAGAGGCGATTTTAGTACTAGTACCCATAACTTGAGTACGTACTTACAAGTTACAAATTATATCTGTATTCAAATGTAAATCCAACAAGACAGAAGCTTTTATGCTAACTTACTAAGATATCATGTATATGTCCAGTTCCTAATTCATTTTTACTACACATATTAAGCTGATTTTTTATGAAGAATCTGTTTGATCTCGCATCGGTTTTTTTTTTCAATTTTTTTTTTTTATAAAGTTATTAAATATTTTATTTTTTGTCCTGTGCGAGTCGTAAATTTAAGTTTTTTCGTTCCTAGCAGTATTTTATGTAATTAGTGCGAATTACATATTTCTTTGTTGACCTACAGTTATATTTATAAGATATATACTGATACTTATAAGATAAATATATTTTTCAAGCTAAAAAATGACAATGCCTATCCACATTTTTTCTGGGTGATATTCCCCGTTTCGCTTCAGTGTTTTTCTTAGTCTTTTTTCATTTTTCAAATGACTTTACATTTTTCTCTTTAACTTTCATACTATTATAGAGTTTCGCGTGGGAGTCTGCCATCCGATAGTGAACATTTGCAGGTTCAGAAGACAAACCTATTGACGAGATATTTTCTTTTACTATTGAAGTCTTCTTTTGTGAAAAGTTCAGATATATATTATAGTTTTTATTTCACAAAAGGCTGCGTTTAAGACGTTAACACTGTGTAAAAATCGCAGGTTTAACACAGGGTATTACGAATTACTTATTTAGATTAATTAATAGGCATGATAGCTGCAGAAAAATTTAACTCCAGACTTCGTTTTAGTAGATATTTGGTGGTAGATTCTAAGTCGGGAGCTAAAGCCTGTACAAGCTTCAAAGTGTGTCGGACGTAACATTTGAGTAGATTCTCTTACTCGACAGGCTAGCTTCAAACTAACACCGTTTAAACGAGGGCTTAGTAGTAATTGAGACAGCGCTTACTCAGAAGGCATCTCTGAATATTGTCGCTTACATACGGGGCGGTGTGTGACAAAGCGTTAGCGTACGAAAGTGACAATAGAGAAGCTTGTCTGCTACCCGCTGATTGGCGTTCATGATTGTTTGAGAGCTCGCACCGGGCACTACGGTAACTATGACACAGGTTTTAGAGGGGTTAACTGGAATTTTAGTTGTAGTATATTGTTTGTTTTTGACGAATTGACTATAGAGTTATTGGAAGTACTGTTAAAGGCTTTTGTTTGGATCTAAACTAATTTAACTGTACCGTTAATTTCTTCAAGAGATTAGCAGATGACGTAGGTAATCGTGTGCAAATACCTGGGCCTCAAGTCTGCTATTACAGTAGTGTCAGAATGGTCGATCATTGAATTTTATAATTTTTGATTTTTTATTTGATTTTGACAAGTTTGGTAATCTACTAATCTATTGGCATCATTATGGTTTTCCAATGGTTAACCACTGTAACTTCATTGAAAGAAGTGGCATAGAATGGTAATCTCGTACATATTGACAAATGAATGTATGACGTTTGCGGTAATCTGCTAAAATTTGTACAGTTCCTTTGATCAGTGACCTACCATTAAAACGTCATTGTGCAGTCATTGCTTTTAATAAGCTCGATATTGTCATTTTACCACAACTCTATTACGAGACCATTGACCAATCAATGATCAACCATTATGAATTAACAGATTACGAACTTTTAGCAAAATGACAATGGGATCTTGTTGGAATGACGAATTTATTAAAATATTGTAACAGCAGACTTGAGGCCCTGTACAGCTGTGGAGCCACAATAGCCCTGTGTTAGAGAGGTATATAAAACTACGACCTAAAGGCTGCCGGAGACAGAATAATAGAATTTATGAACTGATATAGCAAAAACTGTTGCATTATAATTTAGTTATTTTTTAGTTTAGGTAATTTCTAGTCGTTTTTTTGTCACGCGTTCAATTCGGCATTGAGCTATAGTTATTTATGGTCAAAGACCTTAATTTAGGCCAGGCCTAAATATTACCTAAAGTTTTTTCGTTAGTATTTCTTGGTCCGTAAAATCATTGGTACCTGTAAGGGTAGAAGTCAATAGTAATAGGTACCTATTTCCAAGTATGTATATTTTGTTAGAGGAGCAAATAAATGATTTCCCTATCTTAAATGATTTCTGCCGGTCTTGGGTGGAGCGAAAGGGTGTATCAGACTTTTACTGACTAAAACCCACGTAGGTATGTTGTATTTCACGTAGAGAGGACAAATTCTCTGCGTTCTAGAGCCATGGTAATTCATTCAAATATCCTCACAGATTCTTTAAAACTTTATTTCTTAGATAATAAGTGACGCTAAGCTAGAAAGTTTTTTTTTTTTTGTATATTTGCTTTTTTTACCCGATTGTGAGAAGGATTAATAAATTTCTTTTTTCTCTTACTATTCCTAGTAACAAAAGTAAGCGAAACATGGTGTTTTTTATTGTAGGTTGGAAAATCGTGGGCTTTTCAGACTTTTACTGACTTAAAACTTACTCCTGTTCCTTCGTTGCCTTTCATACCAGGGCCGAGGAGATCTCTAATACCATTTTAGTTTCTATGTAGCGTCATAGATGTCGCTACCAGAGGTTGACATAATATTCAGACTCATTAGATTAATTTCTATCTGGTAGCTCAAACAATAAAATAAAATTAACATGGAGATGCAGATTGATCCTTGGTTACATAGTAAACTGACGATAATTACCAGTGTTTTCACATATTGTTGTATTCGTAAGGTTTCTGTCACCGGACCGAACCCAAATCATCGACGGCGCGTACTGTTCCACGCGTGACTCAAGGAGATGTCAGCAAACCGTAGGAGCCGCAGGGTCGAAGCCCCTAGTAGGCTTCAAGGTTCTTCTGAAAGGAAGACTCAACCCTGGTATGAAAGGCAACGAAGGAACAGGAGTGGGTTTGTAGTCAGTAAAAGTTTGACACACACTCTAGCTGCGCCCAAAAACGGGGGGATGCCATTGGATGACTTTCCCACCCAAAATAAAAAAGGGGTCTGTCAGCAGAAGGATTATTGATCATGCCAATCTACATCATCCTTCTCTAGATCTCTTCTAGTATTAACGCTTTAGCAGTGGTGGCCGAGTGGTAACGGCCCCGACTTACGAGTTGTAGGTCGCGGGTTCAAACCCAACCAGGCGCATACTTTGTGTAATTTATTTCATCACCACTGCTCTCAAAACGGTGAAGAAAAACATCGCGAGGAAACTGGCATGTCCTAGAACCAAAAATTCAAAGACATGTGACATCCACCAACCCGCACTGGGCCCGCGTGGTGGATTATGGCTCATTCCCTCTCCTAGAGAGGAGGCCTGAGTCCCAATAGTGGGAACATTATATGGCCGACTATGCTATGCTATTAACGCTTTACGCAGTATATACAAAATTACAAAGAACACAATAGAATTGAACACAATAAACTTTATTGTACACCAAAATAGAAACACTTTTACAAAAACTTATATCTGTGGGTACAATGGCGGTCTTATCGCTGACAGCGATATCTACCACACAACCTTAGAATGGAATACGAACTAAAAAATTATAATATTCATTCACACCCGGAGGAGTGTGTGAACAGATATAAAAGTAAAGTGAGTTAGTGATAGCGTGACGGGTGACAGAATAGAATGGAAGAAAAAAGCGTGTTGCACCGACCCCAAGTAATTTTTTTTATTCTTGATAGGTTCGCGCTTAACTGCTATCTACCTAGAAGTAATCTATTCACTCTTGACTTAAAGATTCCCGGGTTGTAGCCATCAGGAAACACAGATTCCGGCAAGGAATTCTACTCCTTAGCTGTACGCACAATGAATGTGTTCTTTTTGAGAACGGTTTGTGCGTATATGTACAGGTGGCACATTGCCGTACGCCTGGTGGTCCGATGATGGAACGGGCTATATGACATGGAAAGAAAGATGATGATTTATTATTAATTTATTTTATAATTAATGTACACACAAATATACAGAAGAAGATATTGTATTATAAAAAATTATACACAAGCGCTTATTCCAAAAAAAAAAAAAATAATATATTCCACAAACATCACACACCGCAGTCTAGTCTCAAGCTAAGCAGAGCTTGTGTTATGAGTACTAGACAGCTGATAAACATACTTATATATTTCTAAATACATACATATTAAAGATAAATTACGCCCAGACATAGAATAGATGGTTGTGTTCATCACACAAACCATTGTCCTAGGTGGGAATCGAACGCACGACTTCCAGCATAGCAGTCAGGGCCACTAACCACTAGACCAATAAGCCAGTCAAAAAACAGAAATTATGTGATGATGTTGATCTATACGCACCCAGCTTTAGCAGTTTCAGTTTTAAAGTAATTCAGTTCGTGTTTCGACATTTTCCTTCAATTAACTACGATCCCTTGACCGACTTACGACTTTAAATGTTAATTGCCAAATCTTTTGTTACGAATGTAATTTGAAAATTGTCGTAAACTCGCAAGTTTCTTTGATAAAAGTTTTTTTTTTAAGTTATTAAAGTCAAATTAGGTGGATTGTTACTGAAAGAACAGGTACTATATTTGTTTTCAATCGACTCGGGATTATAACAACATACATTTTTATATTCCCGAGTTTTTTTTTTTTTTTTTTATTGGGTGGGAAAATCATCCTTATGACATCCCCGCTCTTGGATACCGATCCTATTCCTATTTGACTTCTCAAGTTCAATTTCTTTGCTCTGGTCATAATAAAAATCTTCGATCTACCAATAATCGCCTACTACGATGTCCCACACATCGCTCTGGGTTTATCCAGTCCTCTTTCTTTGTCCAGGCGATCTCTCTTTGGAATGCGCTCCCTCTGAAAATCAGGACGGCTTCCAGTCGGTTCACTTTTAAGGTGATGGCACGTGAATACATTCGTAAGAAGTTGGTATAATCATCACAGCGATGATTTGTTGGATACGTTTTTCATAATAACATTGTTAATTTGTATGTATGTATCTAAGTATATATTTATTATTGTTTTACTAATCTTGTTCACCATTATGTTGTACCTACCATGTTATATTTCTGCACCACCCTAAGGTCGACTGGTAGAAAATGCCTAAAGCATTAAGTCCGCCTTTATACAGTGTTTCTTGCTAGTGCATAAAGTTTTAATAAATAAATAAATACCACAATGTATAAGTACCCAGTCACAAGCAATATGTATACGTTTTCACATTTTCTATCTGTCTTAACTTATCATCTTTCTAAATCATGCAGATTAGTGTCCGAGATAGTCTTTTGATGAAAGAACCACACTTTGAGTGGAGTAATTAAATGAGTGCAAGCATTTGTCAGTATTCGTATAGCTTAATTCGGGACTTCTAGGGGGGCTCAATGATGACAAACAATTACCTACAAAGAAAGAAAATTTGGGTAGGCCGCAAGAAAATACTTAAACTGCTACAAATCCATCATCATCATTATTCAGCCCAAAAGATGTTTACTGTTGGGAGGGGCTATGTCCCTCCCCCACTCAATTTTCCTGCTGCGGTCTTCCCGTCCAACTATAATTTAGGTGTCTCCAAGGCTAGAGTGAATAGGCTCTTAATAAACTAGTGCGCCTCACCATCAATGATTGCATCTCTGCTTACCATCAAATGGGGTCGCAGTCAAGCACTGGTTTATATCAAACTAAAAAAAAAATGTAGCCATAACGACTGCCAAACATATACATATACTATGTTAAAAGAAAAAAAACAGTTTCAACAAAGAATCACTTTTGTGGACACCAGATCAATGAAGCAATCTTCCAAGAAAACTTTTACTCTGCCAGATCAAAATCATTCCAAAGACAAAACAAGACAGGAACACCAACAATAATTTTAACCCTCTTGTATCGCGTTTAGCACGCCCATAAAACCACCTGTCCTTCCCATTAAGCTAAACGCAGCCACGTAAATAGTCATAAATTAACGCCCATGGGAACTCCTTACCCCTTGGTTGACTTTGAACTTGAGATGGAAGGCAAATATTTAAAGACAAGTGAAAGGGTTATGTTTGACATGATGTTGTTTTATATGAGTACTTCAAGTCTTGTGCGATCGTGACCTTTGTGCCTTGACGGCGCACTGAACGGTTGAGAGCAAACTTTGGGAACATTTTTTGGACTGCTTTTTTTATATCAATGCTTCTGTTAAACATTTTTTTGTCGCTAGCGACTCGCCCCAGTTTCGCAAAGGTGTTACAAATATTTCAGATTCTCAGCTTTTTGCTACTATATTATGAATGTATACAGTTAAACATTCTTCATGATTAATTCTGTGACTATGACTATTGTTGAAAATCGCATGAAAATCCGTTCAGTAGTTTTGGAGTTACAGGACTTTGTTTTGTAATATGAATATGTAGATATGATTGTCTAATACTCATAAAAAGGTCGGGTGTAGAAGCGATATCTTAATTTGGTATCTACTGAGTAAAGTAGACTAATAAAATATATGTATTTAAGTGACTCAAACTAGTGAATGACTGCGATCCTACCTGATGGTAAGCAGTTTTGCAATCGTTGATGGTGAAGCGCACAAGTTTTTAAGAGCACTCTAGTTTTGAAGACACCTTAGCAACTTTAACAAAGACAGAATCTTGGTATCTTGTGTATATGAGTTAAAATGTTTATCAACGAACCTACGTCATAGGAATAATTTCCAGTATATGTCAATGTTTTTTTAAAAGGAAAAAATATACTAGTTTTAAAATTGCTTATTAGGTTGGAGGCGTGAACAAACACAATAGTGGATTGCATTACATGACACTAATCTATAACCATGACTTGTAATATACGTTTTTGATTGAACTCATTGTAATACGTCTTTGAAAAGAAATATGTAACTTGATTCAATAACGATAAAATTCTTTTCTCAAATGTATTAATATTCATCACTAAAAACAAATATAATTTAAAAGCTACAAATTGAGTGTCTCGCACTTGCCCAGTTTATTTTTTAAACAAAAATGTTTAAAAAAAAACTGGGCAAGTGCGAGTAGGACTCGCGCCCTGAGGGTTCCGTACAAACTTATATAAGTAAACAGTTTAATTCCCGAATGGAGTCTTAATTTTTTTTCCGAATCGAAAAAAAAAGTTTTGGTTGTGAATTACAAACTTACAGTTTTCAGATTTATTCCCATATCTGTGCTTTAAGAACTTACTTAATGCCAAATTTCAGGATTCTGGATTAAAAGAAAGTACCCTACGAATTTTGATTTCTTTGTGTGTGTCGAAATATACGTTTCTTGCGACATAAACGGCCTTATCTTATTTTTTCGGTTCACTTAGAAATCTGTTTTTTTTTACAGCTTTAAGAGGCTGCAAACTTGAGTATATGGTTTTAATTTCAACTTGATACCTTTCATGCGTTCCCGAGATTAAGGGTCTGACAGACAGACGGACAACAAAGTGATCCTATAAGGGTTCCATTTTTTTTCCTTTTGAGGTAGGGAACCCCAAAAAGAACAACAGACCGTGACCCACATAATTTATGTATCACCACCAAAACACAATACAGCTACTACTCGCAACCTTCATAATCCATGGAACCTTCCTAATTATTTAGCAACAATCTTCCTTTCTCGCTGTTCCATTTAAAAACATAATTAGTACTCCTCGAAGGGTAATCTCCGGAGATTTATCATGAAATTAACGGACCCCCGAAATAATGAAAACCGTGAAGTATTTGAATATTTTCGTGTTTTACATTTTCAAGATTTTTCCGGGAGATTGAAATGTTCTGATTTTCTTAATTAAGTAGCCATTGCATTAAATTCCTATTAAATTCGAAGGATTAGGCAGTTGAGACTGCTGCTGTTTTGATTTATTTCCTTGCTCCGAGAATAATTTCTACGAATTTCAGGAGTCGAATATTATTGTCCTAACTCGAACCACGGTAATGTTCGAAAGAGTTACCGTGGTTCTAAAAATCAAAGGACACAAGTGGGTTTTAGTCAGTAAAAATATGATATGCCGTCTCGCTCCGCCTAGAGCAGGAGAAGTTACTCGATATTTTGCCATCTCAAAAAAAGAAGAAATTTGTACCAGGTTATGTTCAAATATTTATGTTATAATATCCACTGAAATCTCACTATTTTCAATACACACCTTTCAATATTTTTTCCCAACACAAACATGCATTAAAAAACATCATTTTTACTACTGTTTTGGTTGGACTTATACAATACTAGATTCTGCTAGTGGTTTTGCCCATGTGAAAGTCTTTATTTATTTATTATATGCTTTATGCACACAAAAGTACAGAGGCGGACTTAATGCCTTAGGCATTTTCTACCAATCAACCTTTGGGTGAAGTATTTTTCTCCATACTAACTTTGGATTCTATTTAATCCACTTAAAGGGTGAATTTTGGAAAATCCTATTTTGGTGCTCGCCTACGTGATAAAAGGAAACCTTCTGCAGAATTCCACCCCCGTAGTCTCAGTAGTTTCGCCTGTAAGTTGATATGTCAGTCAGTTTCTCCTTCTATACATAGTACTAGCTTTTACCCCCAGCTTATAAGCCGCGTACATATAATATAACCTATGTCACTCAGGAATAAAGCAGCTTTCTATCGGTAAAAAAAATGTAGCAATCGGACCAGTACTTTCAGAGATTACCTCCTACAAACAAAAAAAAAAAAAAAAATAATCTTTACCTCTTTATAATATTAGTGTAGAAGTGTAGATAGATTTAAGAAGCAACCAAGTCACCTAATATGTTTTTCTCAACCTTGAAACACAAGCTAAACGTTAAAATTAAAATACATTGCATGCTATAAAATGTAAAACCAAGAAAACCTTGACGTAATAAAAGTAGAAAACAAGTAAAATATAATAATTTAGACTTCAGTAACAACCATTCAAATCACTCCAACATCCAGACACAACACTACAATACTAAAAGTAATTTCATATTACGACACGACATCATACAGCCCTTTTACATACAAATCCAACGGTATATTTAAAATATATATATAAATATAATAAGCCGTAGTCATTCCTTTCATCTGCATGTCTGGGAATAAGAACGATCCATTTGGGAACGTCTTCAGAGCATTCGTACTTATCTAACAATAGGTAATTGCTGAGGAGATTTCTGTGTATTTTTGCTGATTTTTTTTTTGGTTATATCGTTGTGAGTTTTATGTATGTTACGGTTACCACGGTAATGTTGTTAAGATGTTATGAGCTAGATTACAGATACTGTAAATCTAGACTAAACAAACAATTTTATTTTAACAGCCATCTGAGATACTATAGGAAAGAACACAGTTCGTATGTGTTTATGATTTAATTCATGGTTTCTCAAGCTTATGGCGGCACGTACCCATTTCAAATTCCCAAAATAGGAATCTTTAGAAGCCCACACTCCATAAAAAGAAAATTCTAATGTAAAAAAAAACTTTTTACAAAAAAAAAACCGATTTCACTATGAAAAACAAAACACTAAAACGATAAAAATAACTTTAATTTCAGAATTTGGTGTTTTTCGTATTGTTTGCTTGTTTAAAGGTTTTTTTTTTATAAAAAGTTTTTTTTTTAACACTTTTTAGTTCTGATACACTTATAGCCAGAGTACCTATTTCTCATGACAATTCGAATTAACTCAAATACTGCTAGGATACATTATTTTATTATGAAGTTCCCATCCACCTCCCGGCTGCATCATCAGCTCAGTTTGATAGCCAATATAGCCAAAGTGACAATTCACTGCTATATATTACATTAAGAGAACATTGATTAATTACGGAGTTCTAGTGCCTACCTTCCGGCTCGATCAGCAGAAATTGCAAATCGGTCCATACGGAGTCTAAGGTAACAAACAATTAAAAAAATATGATTAAAAAAAAAACGAATTGAGAACCTCCTCCGTTTTTTGAAGGCTGTTAAAAAGTTAATATTATAATATTTTTATTGAAATAAAAGCTAATACAGTGACATAAATAAATATTTTAATAAAAAAATATCATCTTTATGAAAATCGTAATCGTCATCAAATGATGAACTCCTAAGGGCTTACCACACTTTGAGAAACTCTGCTTAAGCTCAAATACATGCTGAGTTTGAGTACAACGATCAGATTCTAGAATCAAGCTTTGAAGCCACATGGCATTCAGCGTTCCACCAACCCGTAGTTTGCTATAACATGAAAATAGTTTAAAGTACTCACGTAATCGTTACTTCGAAACAATTCTGACCCTGCTGAATTAATTAATCCCAATTTGAGAATTAAAAGGTTTAACAGAAAAAAACTTTCCATTCTGAAATTACGTAGTCCCAAATTGCTGGTCTGTAAAGTTTCAAATTATATATCACTTAATTAGAAGTTACAGTAAGGTATATCAGATATTTGACATAACCCTTTCAACCTTGCCCAGTTTATGTTGGTTTTTATGGTTACTTTAGCGATAGGTATTAACTATATCTTATCGATCCGAATGACTACAGGTTACTGTATACTAGGAAAGTAATAGAAAACTAGTGAAACATGTAATAGGTACATTATTTATTATCGTCGTAGACTAGACGGCTCGATTTGTACGAGTAATTTGCTTTTCTGTGCCTTTTTATTGGCAGGGCGTTATATTTGCTATGGTAGTTAAAGCTTAATTTATTTTTACTTCACATTTAGTATAAATATAGTAGAATCGCTAATCAGTGGCAGATGGGACTAAACGGTTCTGAAATGGCAAACGTGTCTCCGTGTCGTGGAATACATAGTACAAACAATAAATAAAAAAAAATAAAATAAAAAAAATAGTGATGGAAGGCCACAAGGTGGACCGATGAGCTGGATAGAGTCGCGAGAATCCGATGAATGGGAGACATACAGGACCAGTCGTTGTGGCGAAAATTGGGGTAACCTCTAGCCGAATGGTGGACGTCTTTTAGCTGAAATGATAATAATTATGATTTTATGAAATTAAATGACAATTATGCGATTATTTAATTATTTATCCATTGATTGCTATACTTACAATATGCTACAATGCGTATAGCGAGCCAACAAACCAACAATCTATGAACTAAAAAATGTTATACAAACATTTATCATTTATTTACTGCTATAAAAAATATGTCAAATTTAGTGGTAATGTTGGGTTCTAGACAACGTGATAACCTATCTTTGACTGCGGTTGTCCAAAATGTTCAAAACGTTTGGGATTGACTATATGACAGGAATTTTAGGTTGTATTTTTCCGAGTGAAGTTAAGTGGCTGGTTGTAATCTAAACTAATATTATAAAGAAGTAAAGTTTGTTTGGTCCGGTGACTAAAATTTTTTCACTGATAGAAAGCCGCTTTATTCTTGACTGACATAGGCTATATTTTATTTACGCGGGTGAAGCCACGGGCAAAAGCTAGTAATTCATAAATTGATTCCTAGTAGATATTTCGATGTAAAATTGATGTAGTTTTGTACCTCAAGTGTCTGCAGCTGGACAATGTGAAATAATTGAATCAGTAGTTAAGAATTTTGCCATATTAACTACATTAGCGAAGCTTGCCGAGGAGGCTGACTATTTTTGCTGTAATGTCATCATCATCATCATCATTTCAGCCGAAAGACGTCCACTGTTGGACATAGGCATAATCTCCCACAAGCGAAGCCACGACGACCGATCCTGTGCGTCTCGCATCCACCGCACTCCCGTGACTCTCACCAGGTCATCGGTCCACCTTGCGGGCCTTCCAACGCTGCGTTTTCCGGTGCGTGGTCGCCACTCTAGCACCTTACGGCCCCAGCGACCATTTGTTCTACAAGCAATGTGCTCTGCCCACTGTCACTTTAGTTTGGCGCTGCAATGTACTGTAAAAATATTAAAATGTATTGCTTCCGCTTTAATACCTCTACCGAAAACTAAATACAGTGGGAAACCAAAAAAACTCGTACTATTTCGGCGGAGCTTGTCATTCTAATACCTTCCAGTATTTTCGGAAATCGTTATCTCTGATAGTATTGAATGTCACATTGTTAGAATTGTTAAATTGAGGTTGTTCAGGAAAATTCACACTACCAATTGGCGCCACTGAACCGTCAGGTCCTTTGAAAACGTATACATGACGTTGACGTATAATGTTTGACGTTAATGTCTAACTAATGTTATTAACATAAGCGTTTTGACAGGTGCCTTAACCTGACGCATCAGGCAGTACTGTCAACTGGTGAACGATATTTTAGAACACTCATAATTATTGATATCAATACTCTATATTTTGTTTATTCTTTTTTTCATCATCATTATCATCATTTCAGCCGAAAGAAGTCCACTGTTGGACATAGGCCTCCCCCAAGCGACGCCACAACGATCGATCCTGTGCGTCTCGCATCCACCGTACTCCCTCGACTCTCACCAGGTCGTCGGTCTACCTTGTGGGAGGCCTCCTAACCCTGCGTTTTCCGGTGCGCGGTCGCCACTCTAGAACCTTTCAGCCCCATCGACCATCCGTTCTATGAGCAATGTGCCTTGCCCACTGCCACTTTAGTTTAACGATTCTTCGGGCTATGTCGGCGGCCTTGGTTCTCCTGCGGATATTTTCATTCTTTATGCGATCACGCAAGGAAACTCCGAGCATAGCCCTTTCCATTGCCCTTTGGGTGACTGTAAGCCTTCTGATGAGGCGCCACCTCCTATCATTTTTTTATTTAATAAATAATTAATCCTAAAGACGCAAATCCCTGTGAAGATGATTTATTTAAAAGAATCAAACGACTGTCAAACAGGTCCAGCCGTCAAACTATAATGATTTATGTTAAAAAAATACGTTTTTCTAAGCATCCGGAAGATCAAGCTGATAAATATTGACATCTGTTTATTATGTAACTCAAAGGTCAAGAATGATGTTAATAATTTAATTGCTTAGTATTATGAAGATTCTATTGATGATAATGGTTTCATAATGTTTTGAATTATTAGACAGGTAGTCGTTATTGCCCGGTATTTCCCAAAGAGTATCTTCAAGCGTGATAGGTCGTTAGCAAAAATCTATTTGGTAGACTCAAAATTTGTTAACATAGAATTGCTATAAAATAAAACAGAAGGTCAACTTTATACTGTTATTCAGTACGTACCAGTGCCTGCAGTAAGGTAGGTTGGGGTAAGATCGGTACTGGGGTAAGATCGTATAAATAAATTATATGATTTATTTAAGCTTTATTTTGAATGCTAACCACAGCGACGACGACGTCTGGACGACGCGGGACATAATGACGCAACGCAAGCAATGTGGCTAGCATTAAAAAATATAACAAAGTCGAAAAAAAAAAGATACGGCCATTTATGTCGCAAAAAACGTATATTTCGACACTCTCAAGGGAATCAAAATTCATAGGGTATTTCCTGTTGACCAAAAATCCAAACAAATGAAATGAGACTCATAGCATAAATACAGGGAAAAATAAAAAAAAAACTGTTAAGTAGTAATGTCACAAAAAAAAAAAAACTATATTTGCGATTCAGGAAATCTTCGTAACTCAATTCGGGAATTGAACTGTTTTCATAATTAAGTTTGTACGGAACCCTCAGTGCGCGAGTCCGTCTTGCACTTGCCCAATATTTATATAATCTCCGACCCTTCGATCTTCTACTTATTCGTAGGGTATAGACATTTTGGAAGATTTAATGCCCTGTAAAATACCATTATCATCTAGGTCGGCATTGTCATTATTCCTTCAGACTGTTTAATTGGTCTGTTTTTCTTTTAAACTAGCTACTTTACAGTTTTAGCTTGCCGTCCGGCCGTCCGGTAATTGATCGGACCGAGCCCAGTCGTCAACAGCGCGTAGTGATCCACTCGCTCCTCAAGGAGATGTCAGCAAACCGTAGGGGTCCCGTAGGGCCGATGCCCGCTAGCTAGGAACGCGGAGAATTTCTGAAAAGGAAACCCTTAGTCTTAGAACGCAAAGAACAACTGAAGGACACACGTGCTCTTTTAGTCAGTAAGAGTCTGACACGCCCTCCCGCTCCACCCAGAGCGCGAGAAGTCATTAGATGATTACCACACTTTAAAAAAAATGGTATTTTACAGTTTAGAAAGGCTTCTTGAAAAATATTGAAATTAATACTTAGATAATATCTTTATTGCGATAAAGATGGATCAATTAAAACACCCATAATTGGTCAAAGTTTCTGCTCTAATAATATAATTCACTGAAGTTTTCAACATCAGTCAGTAGATAATCTAAATATTATCTTTATCATTGAATTTTTGCTAAGAAAACCATTTTATTGACCTCTGACCTTTAGGGAAATAACATCAAAATCTGCTGTAATTACTGTGTCCTTGACCTTGTTGTTTCATAACTCCCAAATTCTTGTAAATCACGAAAACAACATGGTAATTCTCAAACTAGTTTATGTTTAATTAAAGTATATTTAAAGTAAAACCAACAGATTAATCTTGCGTTATGAATAAACATTTGAATTTAAAATATAGGCGGATGAATTTCACGCTTTGGTCCGGTTTTTAATTAGCGACAAATCAACCTAAGTGGCTTTTCTTGGTTGGTGAGCCCGAAAAATCACCAAACATTAAGTGGCAGTGGTCTCAGCACAGTGAGAGCAGTGGTGGCCGAGTGGTAACGGCCCCGACTTACAAGTTGTAGGTCGCGGGTTCAAACCCAGCCAGGCACATTACTTTGTGTAATTTATTTCATCAACACTGCTCTCAAAAAGGTGAAGGAAAACATCGTGAGGAAACCGGCATGTCCCAGAATCAAAAATTCGAAGACATGTGACATCCACCAACCCGCACTGGGCCCGCGTGGTGGATTACGGCCCGTTCCCTCTTCTAGAGAGGAGGCCTGAGTCCCAACAGTGGGAACATTATAAGAACGACTATGCTATGTGTATATTTGTTACTTCTTCAAGCTCGAACGGCTGAACTAACAAACGAACGGTATAGGCACATTGCTCGCAGAACAGATGGTTGATGGGGCGAAAAGGTTCTGTAGTGGTAACTGCGTACCGGGAAAGGCAGGAAAGGACAAGGTGGACCGATCCTGGTGAGGGCCGCAAGATTCTGATGGATATGAGACGCACAGGATCTTGTCGTTATGGTGTAACTTGGGGAGACTTTTATCCAGAAGTGGACTTCTTACAGCTGAAGTGATGATGATGAACGATGAGATTTCCCGAAATAATAGTAGGTAAAAATAAAAATGGTCAATCTTCAGAATTTTCAACCATTTATCTTGTGCTAATTTTCTTTGTTCTATTTTTACTTACCAGACTATATTATACAGTTTCCAGTAGATAAGTCACGTGACAGGTAGAGTGCAGCCCCCTAGCCAAGTTACAATCATATCGTTCGCGTCGAACACCTCGAGTCAAGTCATTGAGCGTTGAGATGACGTCAGAACAAAGGAATCGGAGGTGTGGCCTACTCGAGGTAATCGGCGCGAACGATACGATTGTAACTTGGCTAGGGGGGCAGGTGTCGAACTGTTATATCTATAGTATCCCGTCAGTAACGTCTACGTATAGATGTGCTGTATCTGTAAATAGTGTTGGATATTTCATAGGAAGCTGTATTCGCACAGACTTCAATATAATTGGTTTCTCATGCCTATACATAGAATCTGTTCAAAGTAAAGGGCCGATTTTTCTACAGTCACATTTTTTTTAACTACAGTATGAATATGGTTGTTTGACATAATATTTTCTAAACAAAAGCTGTCAAGACGCTATTTTTAATTCTTACGTAAAAGAGCCTTCGGGCTGGGAATTGTCTGAAAGAGTCACTGCGATCCTGGAATACAAAGGGCAAATAAAGAAAAACGAGTGGATGTTAGTCTTGTAGGTAGATACTCCCTCGCTCCACATAGACCGGACAGAGAAAAAGTTATTTCATGACATGCTACTCACAAAAAAAAATTTGGTGTTTTTAGAGTTCTATACCCAAAGGTTAAAATCGGGACCCTGTTTGTCTCATGCATGAACCGTAATAGCCTAGATAGTTGAAATTTTCACAGATGGTGTATTTCTGTTGCTTCTATAACAAAAAATACTAAAAACAGAATAAAATAGATACTGTAAAAAAGTCATATAGATAATGGTACTTGATTAATGAAAATTAAGACAAGATCAGTTTAAATGAAAAGTTTAATCAAAAATATATTTTACCTTATAAATAAAAAAATAATGAAATATTGCTTTTTATATACGGAAAACGGTACCCTCGAATGTGATATGAGGATTCGACAATTCATGAACGATGTCATGTATGATGTCAATGCGTTTTCTCCCAGCAAGCCATTGAATGGCACCTCTGCCATTCAATGGTCATCTTGTACTACGTCAAGTTTATGTGTATAATAAAGAATTTAAACAAATGGATTCTAAACGTGCCATTCGAACCTCGGCTGTAGGCTGAGGATGCAGTCTGCGAATGCAAGTAGCACACGCATGACATGCAACCATTGCCTGCATCCGTAGCCGGGAGTGATTTCGAGGCTGGCTGGCAGTCGCAAATCTACGATTCAATCCAATATGACCGCTATCGGCTCTGAGTAGCGATTATTTTTCAGGCTTGTCTAAACAGGTTGCGTCACACGTAGTTACGTTACTCCAGTGACGTAACTATGTGCGTATTGACTTGTGGCCGCAGAATACTACCATACCTATAATAGGCAAAATATAACATACTTATAATAGGCATGAATAACAGTGACTAAATTTTAATATTATTTTTCACAAAAAATGTGTATATAATGCTGTTGGTGTGCCAATAAATAAATAAATAAATAAACACTACTGGTTTGCGATCGGCTACGGCTGCTGAATGGTTTTCACAAAAATCCATACTACTACATAGAAAATCAGTCGTGCAGCTGCAGCTGGCTTCGTGCAGCCACCGCATGTCCTGCCTGCATTCGCAGCCTACAGCGAGGTTGTAATGGCACCTTAATTCGAAGATATGTGATATCCACCAATCTGCACAGGACCCGCGTAGAAGATTATTACCTCTCCTAGAGAAGAGGCCTGAGTCCCAGCAGTGGGAACATTGTAAGGCTGATTATGCTACGTTTATACTATGTATTCTATACACCCACAATATGTAATAATAATAAATGTAATAACCGCTTGCATTGAATTGGTCCTACGATTGTTTTCGTGTGTGTGAGTGTTCGCCAGGGTCGTGTATTTGCGACTGGGTACTCAATCTCGTTTAGCTCTTCAATACCCATGGGTGACAGAAGAGCTGACGAGATGGAGTATTAGGTCGTAGATGTGAGACCCTGGCGAAATAAACGCGAGAGTGTTTGTCGGATATATCTGACGTAGGCGGCTAAAAGGTTGAATAAAAGTCATAATCGGACAGAAATCAGTTTACCTAAAATCAGATACAGCTCACAAGCATATATATGTCTATTCTCTTAAATACAATGTTAAATAATGATACATTTATCCTCCTTTATTCCAGTTTTACGTGTAATTAATATGCCAAATGTGATAGGTTGAAGCCCATTGCCCGCGGACGTCATTACTGAAGCCGGCCGGAACGACCATCAGCTGGCCATTCCCATACATTTACTTCAACGGATCGTGTTTTGACGTGGTCAATATTTATTTACTCGCTGCGAGATTAGGGGAATGTTTTTGGACTGATGCTGTGTTTCGCAGATAGTGGAGTTTAAAAATTTAAACGGTTTTTTTTTATTGGGTGCGAAAATCATCTTATGACAAATCCCGCTCTTGGGCGGAGCAGGAGATAGTTTCAGACTTTTACTGACTAAAAACCCACTCCTGTTCCTTCGTTGCCTTCGTCTCAGGGACCCGGGTTTCGCTTTCACACTACCCGTGGCCCCAGTAGGCTTCGACCCTGCTGGGCTCCTACGATTTGCTGACATCTCCTTAAGGCGCGCGTGGAACAGTACGCGCCGTCGACGACTTAGGCTCGGTCGGGAGGTCACCGGACGATCGGACGGTTACCGGACGGTCGGACGGTTACCGGACGGTCGGACGGCGACGGTGCAAATAACTACTGTTATCTCATTGGTAACTAGCTTTATAATACTAATACTACATGGAGCGACTGTCTCTGTGACCTGTGTATGACGGCCCAATGATTAAACACCCGCTCTCATGCATGAGTTTGCAGGTTCGAAACCGAGCAAGTCCCTATGAGATTTTTTCAATTGAAATGCACTTTTCTAAGCTTATATAAGACATTAATGACATTCTGTGCCTCGAAAAGCTATTGATCAACGTTGTCATTCGTAGATTTTAGACATTTGTTACATGTGGCTAGTCAGATAGCATAATCAGCTTTATAATGTTCCCACTGCTGGGACTCAGGCCTCCTCTCTAGGAGTGGGACTCAGGCCTCCTCTCTAGGAGTGGGACTCAGGCCTCCTCTCTAGGAGTGGGAGTTGACCATAATCCACAACGCGGGCCCAGAGCGGATTGGTAGACGTCACACGTCTTCGAATTTTTAGTTCTAGGACATACCGGTTTCCTCGCGATGTTTTTCTTCACCGTTGTGGGAGCAGTGGTGTAGAAATGAATTACGCAAAATAATGCGCCTGGCTGGGTTTAAACTTACGACCTACAAACTCGTAGTGGTGGCGCAGTGGTAACGGCCCCGACTTACTAGCTAGGCAGATGTTAGACTGAAAGTCTGACCATCAGTCTATCCAAAGAATACAGTGTTGCCCAGTAACTAGGCTGTGGAGGCCTGACAGACAGTCGCTCCATGTAAAATACAGGTGTTCAGCCACATCCTGTTCGACTAGAAGCCGAAACTAGCTGAGAAAAGGCTGAAGATGATGACTGGCTCTGTGATCTACATAACCCAATAACCTGACAGCAAGATATTATTTGGAAAGACTGAGTATTAGATTGCTGTTGACTCATCATCATCGTCTTCCTGCCCTTGTCCCATCTTATTTGGGGTCAGCAACACGTTTTTTTCTTCCATTCTTTCCTGTAAACCGTCATGCTATCACTAACTTCCTTTTCTTTCATATCACTGTTCACACAATCCATCCATCTTTTCTTTGGCCTCCCTCTCCCTCTCCACCTGTCCACATGTCTACCCATAACTCTTTTAGTAACATGCGTTTCATCTCTCCTCTTTACATGACCATACCAAGATTCCCCTTCAACTTTTCGGTCACTGGCGCCACTTTCAAACTTCCTCTAATATACTCCCTTCTCACTTTATCAATTCTCGTCACACCATAGATTGCTGTTGACTATCTAGAATTATTTTCAAACATCTACCAATAACAGCCGACCTGACACATAAGAACATGACCTGTTTCTCAAGGCACGGTAGAGCCTCGGAGTGAAATAGACTGTCATTTACAAATCGACTTCTACAAATGTTACTTAACCTTGAATCTGGACCCGAGTTTTTAGTCACGAAGTTTATAGATAGTGGAAAAAAAACGCTGCATGTCTGCTATATGACAGTACGGTCAGTGCTGTGGTTGCACGGATTCCCACACGGAACAAATATTTGTATGTTCTATAGATAGTTGTTCCAAGCCTGGGTGTCTTGTTTTTATGTGTTTACATTTACGCCACGGTTGCCCACACAGCCCGAAGAATCGCCAATTGTAAGTGGCAATGCTTAAGGCACATTGCTCGCAGAACAGATAGTCGATAGCGTCGAAATGTTCTAGAGTGGCCACTGCATACGGGAAGACGCAGGGTTGGAAGACCTCTCAAAAGCCGGATCGATGAGTTGGTGTAAGGCTTGCCATAACGTAGACCGATGGCCTTGTGAGGGTCGTGGGAATCCGATGTATACTAGATGCACAGGACTATTCGTTGTGGTGACATTTGAGGGAGGCCTTTGTCCAACAGTGGGCATCTTTCGGTTGAAATGATATTATATTGATGATGTACTATTGTAGGGCTAAGTTTTAAATTAAAAAAAAATCTATTGTGTTCTATTTACATAATTATTATTCTTGTTGCATCTATATCTCTATTTCCCCAGCACTGTTACCTAGCTTAAATCTGAATCCAACAGTATACTTAATAATCATTGCCGCTACACCAAATGGGGTCACATTTCTTCTTACTACTTTGACCAACTTTATGTGCATTTACGTCAAAATATTTCATAACAAACTCATAGCAGCTGACCAGCCTATCGAGGTCTACGACAAAACTTGGAACTAACTTGAGTAGTACCATAAACCCTTTTGAGGTTTAGCTGCAGGCCCATCTTTAGAGATCTGTTTATGATGGACTTTTATCTATTTGCTAATAAAGTCATAATGATGTGTGATAATGTTATATCCAAACGAGCTGATTCGTTATCACTTTTTTTTGTGTTGTATATCACTTTACTGACATGTTAGATTTCTTGCTGATCAAGTATTCACTCAGTGATGACTGTGTGAAGTATCTAATGACTGTTGATGTTTGAAAGGTGATTGAAGAAAAGAGTTTGATGGTTCTGTCGTAAATCTTTTGATTTTATTGTGTTGTTGCCAGTCGATAGGTTTTTTTTTTATCGATGGGAAATCATCTTATGTCATCCCCCGCTCTTGGGCGGAGCGGGAGAGAGTGTCAGACTTTCACTGACTAAAAACCCACTCCTGTTCTTTCGTTGCTTTTCGTACTGGGGCCGAGTCTTCCTTTCAGAATTAGACCCTTGGCCCCATAGGCTTCGACCCTGCTGGGCCCCTACAGTTGCTGACATTTCCTTAAGGCGCGCGTGAAACCGTACGCGCCGTTGTCGACTTGGGCTCGGCCCGGATGGTTACCGGACGGTCGGACGGCGAGCTACCCAAAGCTCACCGTCCGCAAGCCCGCGCCTACTATGGCCGGAAATCGGGATCGGAATCCTGGAATGTGATTATTGAATTACAGAAAATTAAAATAGATAAAATAAGAAATCGCTCTGATGTCTATCACTAAATGGTCTGCTGGAACAATACTCAAGAGTTAAGCTCGCCTACGAAGATTAACTCTGCTGTCCACTTATATTATAAGTGGTTGTGATATACAATAGAGAACTCATCATCATCATCATCATTTCAGCCGATAGACGTACACTGCCGGACATAGGTCTCCGCAAAATGTCGCCACAATGAACGATCTTGTGCGTCTCGCATCCATTGGATTCCCGCAACCTTCACCAGGTCATGGGTCCACCTTGTAGGAAGCTTTACAATACTGCGTCTTCCGGTACGTGGTCCCCACTCCAGAACCATTCGGCCCCAACGGCCATTTGTTCTGCCAGCATTGTGCCCTGCCCATTGCTACTTAAGTTTGGCGATTCTTCGTGCTATGTTGGCAACCTCTTGAGGATATTTTCATTTCTGATTCGATCACACAAGGAAACTCCGAGCATAGCCCTTTCCATTGCCCTTTGGGTGACTTTAAGCCTTCTGATGAGGCCTATTGTGAGCGACCACATTTCGGAAGCATATGTCACTGGCAACTCGCACTGGTCATAAACTATCATATCAATAGAGAATTAAAGAAAATGTAATGTGAAAAGTAGACAAATAGTTGGTACTTAAATAAATCTTAAAATTCGCAGCTTTTCCACAGTGCAAGAAAATAACAATATAATATGTACAGTCAACAAAGGAAATAAATAACCAGGGTCGTCAGCTATAATTGAAATTTTCATAGAAACTGATAGATTGATTAAGTGTAAGTCCTCATCAATCGCCGTTAGGATCTCATCACTCAAATTCGTCAATCGATGCCATCAATTGATGATGGAATTGATCAATCGACCGTTCCTGTTACAAGAAAAGCTTCGTCGATTTGTATAGATCTTATGTTTTAAATCAGAACCACTTTCTCATCTCAGTACACGACGATTGACGATTTGAGAGACAACACGGATGTGGAGAGATAGCGCAGGTCGCTGGCTGACGTAGGTGAAGGTAAAGCTTTTCAAAGCTTACTGCCTATCCTTTTATACGTACCTTCTGCGTATCCAATATAACAACACGTTTCGGGTGATGTTGGGGCTTCCGTGTTATTGTAGTGCGTCCTGCATGTTTGCCGAAGCAAACGTCGACAGTTTCTTGTGCATTATGCTTAAAAGATGTGTCTCTTTGCTAGTACGCGCTAGCCCCAACACCATTCTCAGAACGCTGACTGACAGGTGGATACGACTGCACGCGGTCAAATAGACATTCCCCGGGTTCGGTGTGTCTCACCCAGCTTAGAATAAGTACCTATCTGTTTTTTATGTTACTAAAATTAGTTCTAACTTTAAATTGTTACTAACACAATATGGCAAGTTCCGAAATAAACGTTTTATTATTATTAATACATATTCAAAAATTCCTTCACCAAAAATCGTTAATGACATTCTCACTGTCTGGACATGTGTACATACTCTTCTACTCTTCAATATTGTTTTTGTTTTAAACACGGTAGCGCTTACAGACAGAAATCTCAGATGCCCAAACATCCGGCGCGAAACATCTACCATACAAATATTTGTTCCGAACGGGAATCGAACCCATCGCTAATCGCTTCGCATCGTTACTTTGTTTAAACAAAATGGCTGATTGCCTCTTTGTTTTAGCGGTCGCGAACACGACTTCTGGTCACGAAAAATAGAAATATTTATGGTTATATAGACGCGAATGACTGATATTATGCAAAGTGTACTTGATAAAAAAAATCCAGATCAGCCTGGTAATAGCCAAAATTCAGAGAGTTAAATACGTCCAGTAAGACTGGAAGCCGACCCCAACATGGTTGGTTAAAGTTAGAGATCTTAAGAATAGAATAGAATAGAATAAATAGAATAGAATAAATAGAATAGAATAGAATAGAATAGAATAGAATAGAATAGAATAGAATAGAATAGAATAGAATAGAATAGAATAGAATAGAATAAATAGAATAGAATAGAATAGAATAAACTTTATTGTACACCAAAATAGTAACATAACTTTTTCACTAACTTAAATGTGTGGGTACAAAGGCGGTCTTATCGCTGACAGCGATATCTACCAGACAACCTTAGGATGGAATGTAAGAATTTAAAATAGAAAAAAGGGTAGTCTGCGGTGTGCTGCTGCTGCAAATTAATGATGTAAATATTAGATTAAAATTATATACTAGACTATACATAGATGTAATATAGCTTTTATATATAAAAGACAATATATAGACATATAAATATTATATATATAGATTATAAGTTATACAATTTCATACAAAGAGATGGAAAAAGAAAAGAACAATAAGGTGGGTACATAAGCCTGGAGATCGGATTATGTTTTGTCTGAATGATCATCATCTCTAGTTTTTTCCCCGACTACCTTGGGGTCGGCTTTCAGTCTAACTGAATGCGGCTGAATACCCATGTTTTACATGGAGTGACTGCGTATTAGGTCTCCACAACCCAGTTACATGACAACACATTACTCCTTGAATAGTGATAGACTTTCTGTGAACTGATTATCTATAACGACTGTCAAACAGCTACGAATAACTACCGGCTACAAAGCCTTTACGTGTTTTCCGACGCACGAGATGTTGGTAATGTCCTAGATACTCGTAGATAAACTTAAAAAATTACCTACATCTATAAATCTATACTTATAATAAATCTGTAGAAGTGAAAATTCTGTACATTGAAAATATCAAAAAAAAATAATGGTGTTACTAGACCGACACCGAAACCAAAAATGTGATTAAAATTTTTTTGTCTGTCTGTCTATTTGTTCAGGCATCACGCAAAAACTACCAGTTCGATTACGATGAAACTTGGTATAATTATTCTTTAATATCCTGGGCACCACACTGGGTACTTTTTACCTCGGAAAAGTATATACAATAAAAAACAAACTTAATTTTGCGGTTCGATCCCTAGACCCGATTACTGTACCAACCGTAAATAATAAGTTTGTCGTAGGTTACGTCACCCGCAGTGGAGACCACTAAGAAGCGCTGCACACGGCTAAGATACTATAATATTTTATCTTAAGATAAAATATCGATCGCCATACAATTCAATGGACTATCACACACGACGAAGATAATAAATAATATTTCATATTTTCGTATCTCAAAAACCTAATAAAACCATTTTCGACTTCAACGCGGACGAAGTCGCGGGCAAAAGCTAGTATATAATAAATCTGTAGAAGTTTTATATTGTGCACGCATCACGTAAAATGTACAGAATCGATGTAGATAACTTTTATACATTAAAATGGTGTGTAACTTGATATATTACTTAGGCTTTGTTTCATCGCAATCGGTTGACTGTATCAGAAAATATCATTGACTGTTAAGCGGTAAGAAGTTCGCCGGGTCAGCTAGTATAAAATAAAATGAAAAATTCACATTTGTACTTGTCCGGATAATGATGGCCAAAAAAAAACACATTAAAATTGTGTGCAACTTGATGTATTAGTTAGGCTTTGTTTCATCGCAATCGGTTGACAATAGCAAAATAAATCATTGACTGTTAGGAAGTACGAAGTTCGCCGGGTCAGCTAGCATAAAATAAAATGAAAAATTCGCATTTGTACTTGTCCAGACAACGATGGCCTAAGAAAAAACATTAAAATTGTGTGCAACTTGATGTATTAGTTAGGCTTTGTTTCATCGCAATCGGTTGACAATAGCAAAATAAATCATTGACTGTTAGGAAGTACGAAGTTCGCCGGGTCAGCTAGCATAAAATAAAATGAAAAATTCGCATTTGTTTTTGCCTGGATAATGATTGCAAAAAAACTTCTCCTCATCACACTATATATTCATTTCTATATCTCATCGGCAGCATTGTTCGAAAGAGAGTCCATGGCCCTGGAACACAAAGGTCAAATGAAGAAACACAGGCTTTAGTCACTAAAAATGTGACACTCCCTTTTACTCCACCAAGAGGGAGAAAAGTTATATGATGACTTCACACCTCAAAAGACTCACCGTGACCCTAAAACACAAAGGGCAAATGAAGAAACACAGGTAGGTTTTAAGTCTATGATGACTTTAAACCACATAATAAGGTTCTAAACGCTCTGCCTACCACTTAAAGCAGTTTAGGCGTGATGTAACTTAAAATAGCTAAACAAATAAACATCACATTACCGCTAGCTTATTATTTAAAACTTAAGTTAATCATAACGGCGATCAATCACTACGATACCGTCGACCGATATTAATGAATAAACACAAGAGAAAAACTTTTTTATTTTCCAACTAATTACTTTGTTCAACATCATGTTTAAACATAAACATGCTGGTAGAAAACTGTTTATTTTGTCATCAAGTGTACATAGGCTCCGGGATGTAAGTGTGTTTGGCCTCAAGTGTAAATAATCTACTTCGCGACAACGTGTCACAATATTATATTCTGTTAGTAGATAGTGCTGAGCTCCACGTGGAACAGATTACCCAAATGAATATTAAATGTCTATATTTTTTTTCTTGTGTCGAACACAATTACTTACACATGTTACATGTTATGGAGATTTCAGATATTTCTTTGAAAATCTTCACTCTAAAGACATAATATAATGAATTATTTATTGTAACATGTATTTCTATTCTATTTAATTTATATAAGTATACTGGCAGTCCCGGTTGACGTAGTCCTGCCCGAGAGTTGGCATTTTTTTCGATTAAGAACCCAAGTCCAATTGTATTAGCAAACCATCTAAAGAAATCCACTTAAGTACACACAAAATTACATCCAAGTCGGTCAAGCCGTTTAGGAGGAGATAAGTTTAAGGAGGCGGTGTCAAATGCACGTACAGAAGAATTGAATATATTTATAAAGATAACTAGTTAATATATTCGTATTCTTTGACTTTTTTTGAATTATGTGTATTTATTATTTGTGTTTAACTTAATTTATACAAAATTGCTGTACCTGACGGGTTCTATGTAAAGGACAAAACTAAATTGAGTATAATGTATCATCTCTTCAGTATTGAAGCATATTGAATGTGCATGTGTAAACCTTTGTTCCTGATATGATGGAGTTATTTTCCAATCTAATTATGTTTAGCTATGTACGTTCTTTTTATATGAAACGACTTTTGTTTGCAGAGCAGTGGTGGCCGAGTGGTAACGGCCCCGATTTACGAGTTGTAGGTCGCGAGTTCAAAACCAGCCAGGCACATTACTTTGTGTAATTTATTTTAACACCACTGCTCTCAAAACGATGAAGGAAAACATCGTGAAGAAACCTGCATGTCCTAGAACCAAAAATTCGAAGACATGTGACATCCACCAACCCGCACTAGGCCCGCGTGGTGCATTACGGCCCATTCCCTCTCCTAGAGAGGAGGCCTGAGTCCCAGCAGTGGGAACATTGTAAGGCCGACTATGCTATGCTACTTTTGTTTGCATACTTCTTTTGGCGGGACAAACATCAAATTGCTTTTCTGAAGTGAGAGAGAGTTCCCGATATATACTGACTAAACACATCAGTGTTCCCTGAGTTCCCTTTTGCGTGCCAGAGCTGTGGTGACTCTATCGAAAGATTCCGAAGCGGTTCTTTGAGCTACAAAGAACCGCCGCAGCTATCGGCAATCTCGCAGCAGGACAGGAGAAATTTCGGGCATCGGGAATTGCAGATCTATCTCCGATCACCGTAGACGTGGGTTTGCGGACGACTAGCAATGGGTAGTACACCCTCCGATCGTTCTATAAGGACCAAGTTCAAGTCGTCGATGGCGTGTAGTTCCACTCGCGCCTCATAGAGATGTCAGTGAAATCGTAAGGGCTCAGCATGACCAGTGCCGGCTTTTGAACAGGAAACTCGTAGTCTTAGAATGCAAAGGGCAACTGAAGAAATATAGATGTCGTATTAGCGTCTATGATCCGGCTTAGTGGCTTTTGTCACTGAAGAAGATATCTATTGATAAATCTCTGAAGTTTGTATCACAGTTTAAATAACAATTAAGATTTGTGAGGTCTAGCTTGCTTGTAAACAACGTCTGCTGAAGGGTAACTGAAGGATAGGTATGGTTTTAGGCAGTAAAAGTCTAACACGCCCTCCACGCTCCACCCTAGAGCGGGTGAAGTCATCAGATGATTTCTCACCTTCTTCTTTCATTTTGTTTCGTCAATCATTAAACTATCGCTGACTCTCTTTTCTTTTATATCATTTACACAATCCATCTTTCCTTTCTCCTCTTCTTCAATCCAATCAAGGACAGATTGTTTTTCTTTGTCACTATACTTCACATCCACTTCTCCCCAATTCAATTTAAACTCTCACCAAAGAAGTTTCCATCCAACGTTCGTAAGCAAACACTATTCTATCCTATCATCATAAGATCCCATAATCCCACCGACCCATAAGCACAAAACCTACCCTTAATATTAAAATACGCCCTTTCTCGCATGTTTGGCTTGAATAAAAAGCAAACTTACAGAATTACCGGAATCTATGTAAATATCGGAGTCGACCCTTCCCGACTTTTTACCCTTTTTTTAGGGATCCTCGGAGGTATCGTTATTCGTCAAGGTCTTTTAAAATGGAAATAAAGGAAGAGAGATAAATAAGTATTCGCTTTCGTTGTGGATCATCAATATTATTTTAAATCAACAACATGGTCAAAGTTTCAATTAAACCTTTTTATGTATACGTTTTTTTCTTTATATTGGATGGTAACAACCGAAAAGGCGCCGAAAAGTTTAGGAGTAGCGAAAGCGTACTGGAGAACGCAGTGTTACAAGGCCTTCCACAAAGTGGACCGATGACCTGGTCGCGGGAATTCGATGGATGCAATGTCCAACAATGGACGTCTTTCAGCTGAATCGATGATGTGGATGAAGGTGGTAGTTATCTACACCAGAGGTAATAATCTAAACGTTATACTCCGTTACTGGGATGTGGAGAGCAGATTGACCGTCACCCTACGTTAAATATTAAAATTCAGCTGCATCGGATTGTAGACAATTATTCGCGACAGACGGTCCAGTTAGGTAAGTCTTTGAGAAAGAGGTCAATCGTCGAATTGGACCGATTCGACAGCACTTGTGAAGCTGCGTGGTATTTTTTCGTCAAACATACTATTATAGACTATGGCCAACGTGTGTCGCCAGTAATGACTTATGGCTCTGAAACGTGGTTGCTTACAATGGACCTCATGAAATGGCTTAAAGTCACCCAAAGGGTAATAAAAAGGATTATGCTCAGAGTTTGCGTCATCGAATCAGAAATGAAAGTATCCGCAGGAAAACCAAAGTTACCGACATAGCCCAACTTAAGTGACCGTAAGCCGTATGGGGCTGAAAGATTCTGGAGTAGCGACCGCGTACTAGAAGAGTAGCGTTGGTATTAGTCCTCCCATAAGGTGGACCTGGTGTAGGTTCGAGTAGTTAGTCCGAGAGGACCGGTCGTTACGGTGACAATTGATGTTAATGATAATAATGTAGTTGAACTGGAAACCGACTCCAACATCATTGAATGGCCTGTTCGTCTAGTGGTTAGTGGCCCTGATTGCTATACCAGAGGTCTTGGATCCGATTCCCACCCAGGACAAATGTTTTATCATGAGCATAATCGTTTGTTCTGTCTGGGTGTAATTTATCTATAGTAATATATGTATGTACTTTTTTTTATTACTATTATTCTTGATAAGTTCACGCTTGACCGCTATCTCACCTGATGGAAAGCGACGATGCGGTCAACGATCGAGCGCGCTTACCTAGAAGTAACCTATTCAATCTTGACTTAAAGGATCCCGGGTTGTAGCCATCAGGAAACACAGATTCCGGCATTTCATAATAATAATACTTTATTGATACAAATCCTTACAATATGCTTAATATCTAGCTAAAGTTTACAATAGTTAAGGCGTACAAAAGATTCAGAAATATATAAATATGTTTATCAGTTGGCTAGTACTCATAACAAAGCTCTGCTTAGCATGGGATTAGCGGGCGTTGTTCGATAGTTGTGGAATATTATTATTATTATTGGAAAAAATAAAAGGCAGATTGAATCTTTTCTCCTATTTTTCATCAAGTAATTTATGGAAGATTTTGGAATATTTTTTCGTACCCCATTCAGTGGCTGTTTAAATTTTTCACAAATCAATTTCTGTTAGATGTGGTGGTATGAAATGGTGTAGTTTTGTGTCTCAAGTGGCTCCATAACTGGACAATATGAAAAGTCATTGAAATAAGCGAGATGTCGGTAAAATGGACCTGAGAATTTTATTGTAGTATTGACTACTTCAGGGAAGCTTGCTGAGAAGGCTGACTTAATAGATTAGAATGTTTCACATCCGCATTGTAAGGATTTTTCCTTCCTCTTTTCCCAAAGAGCTGTATTTTGAATATACTTTCTAAACTTGTGCGAGACTGAAAGAAAAAAAAAATATTTGCGTACTTTCTTTACCTGTAACATAGGTATCACTTACCAGTAACAAAATGTTTGTAGGCTAGGTAACTAAATTTAAGCTTTATAGAAAATCGATACTTATTGGCTCAGCTTTGGGTTAATGTGATTAATCCTATTAAGTTTTTTTCCTATCGTAACCACCATTACTAAAGTCTAGCAGTGTGTATAATAAAATGTAATTTTATTAGTCTTATGTGGGTACCTGTTTGTTGAAAGATTTACTAAATCGTTTTAGTACTGAGCTATTTGAAAATACTGGCTTTTTAGAGTAATGGTCGCAAACGCTACTGCGGCAAGGATTCGATTCCCGAATCGAGCAGTGTTATTGGAGTTTTATTCATCAAAAAGATCATTGGTAATTATATACTCGTCAAGTCGATGTGAGGCTTCAAAGTCTTGAGCATCAACGCCGAGTTGCTAACCTGTTGGTTTTCTAGCGGTTGCATTTCGGGGAGTATGCGTCGGAATCGCATAGCCTAATTTCTTCAAGCCCGTTCCATCATCGGACCACCAGGTGTAGAGCGATGCGCCTCCTATATCAAACCCTTTAGGAAATAATGAGATGACGTTAGGTTTTTAATAAATACTGACAAACAATTAGCAAATTCACGATCACAACTTAGTTTATCACAAATTTCTAAATAAATCAGTTCAGCTTAACCATGCTAAAAATTAACTACAAGCTTAAGAGATAATAATCAGATTAAACTTCATCTAATAACGCCGAACAAACGTTGATAAGTAGATTTAAACTTGTTCCGTTACACGTACCTTCTAACCGGACGAATATTATTTTAAATGTGGACGAAATATTTGGACCTTTAAAATTATCATAATCCGCATAGGTAAGGGCGAACTTTTGAAAGTTTGAAAATTTTTAGGTATAGGTTCGAAACTGCTACATTTATTACGGATTAATTTGTGGGTTCATGTGTTTTGTTTAGTATGTAAAGTAGTTAGTTTTGTGACAAGTTATGGTACCTTGTACCAAGTACCTTCTCGTTTAATATTTAACAAGTACTGATGACCCATTACGGACCTGTCAGGGTTTAAATAATATACTTACATGAATCTTCTTCAATTGTTGCATTTTTTTATTATTTTCATCATCATTATTATCATTATAATTATTATCATCATCATTAATATCATCTTTATTATTATAATAATCATCATTTCAGCCAAAAGACGTCCACTGTTGGAAATAGGCCTCCCCCAAGTGTCGCCAAAACGACTGGCCCTGTGCTTTTACCATCCATCGGATTCTCGAGACCCTCAATGAGAATCCAAGTACTGCATGTGTGGTTTTCACACATAGTATAGAAGTAGCAGTAGATCATATTCGTTACCTACAGACCCTAAAATTACCAATAAATTGATAGCCATTCTGTTTCCATAGCCTAGACGAAAGATTTTCCTCTATTCTAGACTGAGCCCCAACAGATTTACCGCCTGGCCTAGGAAACATTTTGCTTGCAACAACCAACTACAAATTGCTTCAATCGACCGTAATTCTGAACTGTTGGCTAACAGAAACCCATTTTATCATCTTTTGGATGCTGCTAAGGTTTTTAGGTTTATTTATAAAGTGTTCAAACTTTATTTTTTTACAATTACGACTGTTTTTCGTTTTAATCGTAACAGGATCAAAAAGTTAACTGTCTCTCCATCTCTATAATCATGGAAAAGCGTAGAAACATTTCAAGTCTATTTTGCAGTAAATCAACGTAATTAAGTCAACGTAATATGCGGTCTATTTCAGGACGAATACGGTAATTTACCAGAAATTATTTCTAAGAACAAATAAGTAGGTATCAATGCACAGAGTCGATAGCTATTAGTTCAACAAGTGTAGTGTATTGACCCAATAATTGGCCCGAAATTACTAGATGGTAAATAAAAGGAATTGATTGAAATACTGATACATAAGTTATGTACTAATTATCATGTCTTTCTTTTCAAAGCGAAACTATAAATGTAGATGGTACGGTAAATGCTGGACATCCCATCAATACGTATAAAGCGTTTTGGGAACACATACATTGTGCGTATAGCTAAGGAGAGGAATTCCCTTCCGGAGTCTGTTTCCTGATAGTCTACAACCTAGGAGTGAGAATAGGCTACTTCTACGCAAGCTTGCTCCACCGATAAGAACAATATTTGTTGCATATTTGTAATAAAACATTGTGTATGACAAGTAGATCACAACTGTGGGAGCAAAAAGCTAAAAAGCAATAGCTAGCACAAGCCCTTTTTGTTTTACAGCAATTCAGTTAGGGCAAATGATTTGCAACTTCTCAACCAATCTACATATACTCAATACTAATATTATAAAGAGGAAAGATATGTATATTTGTATTTTCGTTTTTAATGAATAAATTTATAAAATACTAGACCGATTTCAACAATTATTGCACCTGTAGTATGCTACTTTATTACTGAGTGAAAAAGGCTATATATTTTCAACGTTCATAGAAGCTAGCTAGCTGTTATAAATGATATCTAATAATGGAATCACTGTTAGCGATAAGACCGCCATTGTACCCATAGATTAATTCAGTTTAAAAGTTTTATTACTATTTTGGTGTACAACAAAGTTTTAGTCTATGCTATTCTATACAATTTTTTAATTTCGGTAAAGTGAAAATACAATCGATTATTGGAAAGAAGAAATTATACCATTTTAAAAATTTATGGATTGAATATCCATTTTAATTTCGCATTATTAACTTGAGAACACAACAGAGCAAAAAACGGTCCCTAAGCAATGAAACTAAGCTGTAAACTAGTGTAACTATTTCTACTAAAATAAAATCGAGTTCTATGAGTTCATGAATTGAGTTACAAGCTTGAAAAGAGTGTCCATGCGGTTTCCTGCACATTCTTCTTCATAAAGATTTACGATTTAGAACGTGTAATTAGCATCTTTTTTCGGACTGACGGACTTCTTGACAATTCAAAAGTGTCTGTAAATGTTTCATTTGAAATAAATGCTTTGAATTTTTGAATTTTTGTAATCATTATCATTCTCCTCACTTTACAGAGATTTATATAAAATCAGCGTAACATGTACATTGCACATGTCCTACTTCTTCCATAATAGACTATTTAGCCTTCATCGCAGTAGTCACTGCTTTTCTATATATCATATCAGACACAGTACCTACATCAATAACTTCTGATGTGTTTCCCTTATAGCCACATTCATAATATCAAAATTATCCTCACTACTCTCTGAAACTACCTCCGTTATGAAAATCATATGGTCCATCCATCGTCTCGCTCCCTACAAAGCTTGACTCATCTTCGACAAAAAGGTATCTTCAGCCCATTTTCAATCTCAAGCGTGTGAAGATTAACATAACCTTTTTAAATAAACGAGAGCTCATTCTTTTAATACAACGTTATTCGCTTCGTCATGACACATCGTACTTTCAGCTGGTTAGGTAACTCCAAACTTGTTGCTATGGGATTTATTAAGTTGTGATATAACATGAATTTACTGGCTTTTAGGTGCAAAAAATAATATTTTTATTTTTATTAATTACTACAAGAGCCTTGACAACCCTGTTTTCTTTTCTAGATAACCCTTCTTCTTCTTATTTGACTTCAGAAATTCAATTTCTTTGCTGTACGCACAATAAAAATCTTTGATCTACAAATAATCGTCTTCTGCGATGTCCGACGCACCGCTCTGGGTTTGTGCATTCCTTTTTCTTTGTTCCGGCGATCTCCCTTTGGAATGCGCTCCCTCTGAACATCAGGACGACAACCAGTTGGTTGTCCTTTAAAGTAAACGAGAACACTTTCGCAAGAAATTGGTAGAATCATCTCACTCTTGATTTGTTGTATTCGTTTTTCTCTCAATATCATTCTTTATTTGTATGTATGTATCCAAGTATATATTTATTATTGTTCTTATTTCCTCTCTGTCAGTTTTCTTTTAAGCTGCACCTGCCATATAATATCTCTGCACCACCCTAAGGTCGACTGGTAGAAAATGCCTAAGGCATTAAGTCCGCCTTTGTACAATGTTTCATTAGTGCATAAAGTTTTAAATAAATAAATACTAACTTCTAACAGCGGTTTTTCGCAAGAAAGTAGAAAATTATCTTAAGGAAACTACTATTCCTGAAATAGAAAGTATCCTATCTGCTATTGCAGGAAAAGGTCTACCTGTGTACTAACGCTCACCCAAACTCGTGTAACAAGCATACACTTATAGCGACAGCTGACTAAACCACGAAATCTTGCGATCGCGACAAAGTCTGAAATAAACTATCGGGCAGTTGCCAGGAAACGACACAACACCTGTCTGGTCGGAAGATCCACCCTATTTAATGGAGGTTTTCTAGCTTTTATACCCTGTTCAGCATACCTCTTAACTCATATACACACATTCATATTATACAAACTTTCGTTATTATGTATTAGTGTGATTTTGGTGAATAACTTGTTGGTTTAGGAGTGTCATTAAATACCTGAACTCTTTATTTCTTGGAACTTCTACTCTTCCAACTGATGTTAACGGTTAACTTTTTGGTTGATTTGTGCCTAGATTTGCTCAAATGGATCATGTATATCTTTGATAATAATAAGAAAAGATATGTTACTTGGCTCACAGAATCACAAAATATAGGACCACTTATTGATAAACAGAAACATTAATTTAAGTATAAACAAAAATATTGTCTGCCTCACGGTCGCATCAAACAGGTTTATGGACTAAACCTGTTTGATGCAGATCTAGATCAACTATGAATCTGTGCTCCATTTTAAAAATCTAGTTTTTAATTACCTAATTCATCATCATCATCATCATTTCAGCCGATAGACGTCCAGTGCTAGACATAATAAAAGCCTCCCCCAAATGTCGCCACAAAGAACGGTCTTGTGCGTCTTGCATCCATCGGATTCCCGCAACCTTCACCAGGTCATCGGTCCACCTTGTAGAGAGCCTTCCAACACTGCGTCTTCCGGTACGCGGTCGCCACTCCAGAACTTAATTATGACATCGGTAAAATATAGAGGTCCTTACCGGTAACATAAAACTGCTCTTTTAATTTTTTCGTCCCGGTAGTAAATTTTACTGGCTGCATGTTTCTTACTTCCACGGCATTCATGCCTTCTTTAAATAGATACTAGTTAGTTTAGTTCTAAAATTGGATTAACTTCATATGCTTTTTTACACGAATCTATTTTTACAATGCTATGTTACAATGAGTAATCACTACCAGTCAGAATGAGTCATGTTCGCAGTAAATAAATTTTGATTACACAGACGAGAAGCAATACTTAGCTGGTTTGCAGTTTCAACCACACACGGTTGCCACAGTTGTATCTTTTGTATTTTTTATAACACCATAATCATGTGTTAGACTGTAATAATAGGTATTGTTAATTTCAATCATTATTTTCACACTATCTTGATCTATTATTATATGTCTTTATGTCATTGCAAATCTTAAAGATACAATTTTTTTGGTTCTTTTTATTCAGATTTACTTTATATTTTGCGTCTTCCAGTAGTTACAACTCTTCTGGTCAGTTAGGTCACTCAATATTCTTTGCAGTTTCTATATTTAGTGAAACCTAGTAAAATAGGCCTATGATATGAGAAATATCTATTAATAATAACTAGCTTCTGTCAGCAGTTTCACTCACATAAAAGTAGGTTTCTCTATCGTAAATTTGGGTCCCCGTTTCATCCCCTTAGGGGATGAATTTTGGGATACCCGTCTTAGTACTCGCCTATGTTATAAAAGGAAACCTTGTATAAAACATCACGCTCCTAATCCCAGTAGTTTCGGCTGTGCGTTACGTCAGTCAGTCAGTTTCTCTTTTTATAGATATTGATTACGATGAGATGCTGACACGCCTTCCTGCTCTACGCTAGAGTGGCAGAAGTAATTGGATGACTTCCCACCTCAAGAAAACCTCAATAAGTGAGACAATTAATTAATAATTTTGTTTATTTCTCCGAACAGGTTTTTTATTAGGTGGGGAACCCTACGTATTTGCTTATCCCGACAGGTTGCAACACGTTTATTCGCAGACATTCGAATTTCTTTGCCTTTTGTGAATGAGACGTCACTTTAAATATAGCCATTTTGGAAACTGTGTGCATGAAAAACCGCCATCTTGTGTTAAAAAGCCCTAGGCGTCTTTAGTTGCCCAATCTTTTTAGACAAATGCATAGAACCAGTAAAATATCAGTTTATTTAAATAATTAAATTATATTTAAAAAATTAGCGTCGCCACAACGATCGGTCCTGTGCTTTTCGCATCCCTCGGATTCCAGCGACCCTGACCAGGTCATCAATCTACCTTGTGGCCTTCCAACGCTACATCTTCGGGTACGCGGTCGCCACTCCAGAACCTTTCGGCGTTAACGGCCATCTGTTTTGCTCTCTTTAGAGTGAAATGATGATGATGATGATGATGATGATGAATTAGCTATATATAAATATAGCCTGACACAGAGCACTTAAATTTTAAAATGTAATCTCGTTATACGAAACTGCTTTTGGACAATAAAACCCAACTATGAACCAACTCTTAATTTGATAGAGCCTTTGTTAAATACCATAACACGATTTCAATACTTTCGCTTTCAACCACTCCACTCGACAAAACTTTGAACTCTACAATTATTTCCGTTCAACCAATAATTTTAACAGAAATTATTCTGAATATATAAAAATTAACGTGATTGATAACTGGAAACCATATTTGACATTTAAGAATTACTGTTTTTTTATAATTCAGGGAACAGAAGTATATTGAAGAGTGACTTCTGTTACAATACTATAAAAAAACAAGGAAAATAGAATTTGAAAATAATAGGTCTCTACTAATAAAAAGGGCGAAAAGTTCTGGAGTGGTGATTGCGTACCGAAAGACGCAGCGTTGGGAAGCGTTTTTACAAGATGGTTACGGAAATCCGATGGTTGCGAGACGCAGGGGACCGTTCGTTATGGCGAAACTTGGGAAGGCCTATGTCCAACAGTGGACGACTTTTGGCTGAAATGATGATGATAATAATAATAAAGTTGATAGTAATGATGATGATAATAAAGATGATGATAATATGTTGATGATAATAATAAAAAATGCAACAATTGAAGAAGATTTATGTAAGCATATTATTTAAACTCTGACAGGTCCGGAATGGGTCACCAGTACTTGTTAAATATTAAACGAGAAGTCACATAACTTGACACTATCTCCAAACTGGTGAACAAAATTAATGATACCAATCAAATTACAAAATTACCATAAACATTATATATAAAATGGCATGCAAACGACCGAGGTTTCCCCATAGAGACCTTGCCTCGTCAACTTGCCATTGTACGGTCCCCATGAATACATGTTTTGATTTCACTTATGTCAGCAACACCAAGAGAACTCATCAATTGAAATAGGACTGTATCTTTGACACCATATGGTTGGATTTTGTATGTGGTGCTTGTTTGTAATAAGATTTTTGACTTGAAGACATGTCAGTTTGTATTGACAAGCAATTAATTTGGGTTCTTCTTTTGTTAACTATTAAGTGTTTATGTTGTGGTGTAAATTGTTTTAGTTTTTTTTTTTATTAATGGTTGAACTGCGATCATTGTCATCAATGTCTTTATTTTCAGTCTTTTTCTAATATGAAAACTTTTTTAATAACCGTGTAATTATTATTTTAAAAGCCAAAGTTTCTATGTGTGGGTATTAATTTGTTATTCCCTCACGCTCAAACGCTTGAAGGGATTTGGATGAAATTTGGCTTAAAGGTAGACCATGTCTTGGAATAGAATATAGGAACCATTTTAACTTGGGATACTGTTCCCTTGGGATACTTTTTTACTTTCACGCGGGCGAAGCCGCCAACAGCATCTCGTGAACAATACTTTCCAGGTAAAAACGGAACCTTTATAGGATCTCTGTTGTCCGTCTGTCTATATTTCTGTCAAGACCCTTTATCTCAGGAACACGTGGATGTGTCGAGTTAAAATTAAACCATGTACTAAGGTCTGCAGTCCCTTGAAGTTGAGAAAAAGTCAATCTTCTGTTAACGAAAAATAAAGATACGGCTGTTTATGTCGCAAAAAGTTATATTTCGATACTCTCAAGAGAATCAAAATTCATAAGGTTCTTCCCATTGACCCAGAGTCCTGAAATTTGACACAGAACAAGGTCTTATAGCAAAAAAAATTTGAAAACAGTAAATTTGTTGTTACGTCACAAAAAAAAACTTTTTTTACAATTGGAAAAATCTTCAAGACTCCGCTAGGGAATTGAACTATTTATATAAATACGTATTTACGGGACCCTCAGTGCGCGAGTCCAACTCGCAGTTACCCAGTTTTGAGGGTTTCGGCCTACCTACCTCATGGGAAAAATCCCAATAAGTAGGTAGGCCGAAACTACTATCATCTTGGCGTTCTCTCTCCATAGTCTTCATTTTTGACCTATTGGAGTGTGACGCAGATCTTAAGTGCCGTCAGTTGAGACTGGTCATCTCTTAGCTGCCAGTGGCTTAATTTAATTTCTATTTTTATAATAAGTTTTAGTTTTTTTTTGTAATTATTATTACTTATCTACATTGTACTCACATATTAGAAGCAACAAGGAATATGTAACCAAGATTTATGTAATTCATAATATGATTTAAAAGAGTGTCCCTAGAGTTTCTTGCACATTCTTCTCCATAGAGATCTAAGCTTTGGAACGTGCAATTTAGCTTCACTTTTTTTTGACTGATCGACATTTTGACAATTCAAAAGTGCCTGTAATTGGTCTATTTGAAATAAACGTTTCTGATTTCTGATTTCTTAAATCAATATTTTTCTTTATTTCTTTCTACCTTAGTTTTTAGATACTGCTATGTTTATTGTATTTATTTATTTATCTTATAATTAATGTAAATACATAAATACAAAAGATGATACATAGTCATAAAAATTGTACAAAGGTAGGTACTGCTTATTTCTAAAAGAAATTTCTTTCAGCAGACCTGCGAAAGGAAATTAGGAAGAAATGTAGACAATGGTATGTAGAAATAAATAAAGAATAGTGTGTGAAATGTTAAAGTAATAAATACTTACATACCTATTATTATTATTTTTTGTTTATTATTTTCTTTCCTTCATCCAAGCGTCATGTTTTACAATGCTAAGGGTCGTGACCCTCTGCTTCATCACTTTCACTTGTATGATAGTCGTCAACTTTTTTTTTCTTTATTGTATTATTGAGAGCAGTGGTGGCCGAGTGGTAACGGCCCCGACTTACGAGTTGTAGGTCGCGGGTTCAAACCCAGCCAGGCGCATTACTTTCTGTTATTTATTTCATCACCACAGCTCTCAAAACGGTGAAGGAAAACATCGTGAGTAAACCGGCATGTCTAGAACCAAAAATTCGAAGACATGTGACATCCACCAACCTGCACTGGCCCGCATGGTTGGATTACAGCCCATTCTCTCTCCTAGAGAGGAGGCCTGAACCCCAGCAGTGGGAACATTATAAGGCCAACTATGCTATGCTATTGTATTAAAAACAAAATTTTCCACTTTAGTTCCACTCACAGCTTTGTCGGACTCAATAGACTACATCTTATGTATATTTTATCTTATTATTACGTCATAGAAAATTTGACGTAGGTACTTAGATATTCTTACAACAATCGTTAATTCATCAGAAAAGGTTCTTAGGTTCAAAATAGCTTGTTGACCTATAGGTGACCTATAATAATATTGACCTTCATCTTCCAGCTATCATACAATAAAACTTTATTATAGGTATCTAGGTTATATATATATATATTTCATTTGACCGTCCATCAAAGTTCATCTTAGATTCTAGATAGTGAGACTTCAGGTAAAAGGTCAGCTAAGGTTCTTTCATTCTTAGTATACGTACTTACATTCAGAAGCATACAAGTGATAAATATACAGGATGGAATTTTGTAACACCACCCTGTGTGTCCATCCTGTATATTTGTCACATAATATATTTGTGTCTTTTATTGACAGTATTTGAGTGTCAGTATCCATTGTCACCTTCTTCATTAACTTATTTTGGACCGTCATTGTGATTATCATGTCCAATTGTCTCCTTTTTCAATCACTTATTTAGCTTTTGATTGAGAAATATCTCACGAAATGGTAAGCAATGATTTTTTTTTTCGGTTGGGAAAATCAATAAAATGAATCATTCCCCGCTCTTGGGCGGAGCGGGGGATAGTGTCAGACTTTAATTGACTAAAAATTTACTCCTGTTTCTTCTTTGCCGTTTTTTCAGGGCCCCGGGGATCTCTCGCATCACCCATGGCCCCAGTAGGATTCGACCCTGCTGGCCTCTACGGTTGCTGACATCTCTTTGAGGCACTCGTGGAACAGTACGCACCGTCGATGACTTGGGCCCGGCCCGGACGGTTACCGGACGATCGGACGGCGAGCCACCCATAGCTCGCCGTCCGCAAGCCCATGGTAAGCAATGATTAGGTTGACGATAGAATTCTTGCCTAGAAGTAACCTATTCACTCTTGACTTAAAGACCTCAGGTGGTAGCTATCAGAAAACACAGACTTCGTCTAAGAAACTAGTCACAGATGTTATGACCAAGGAAAATTTTTATTTTTGTTTACACGTGCCATTGCTCAGAAACTAGATTGTAGGATTTTTTTGTTGATACTAATACTAATACAAAAAATGCCAAATACAAAAAAAAAATAAAAAAAAAAAAAAAAAATAAAAAAAAATGTCACATATATGTACCAGGTGCATGTCAATTTAACCACTCTGGAATTGAAGGTTTGATCTCATGTTCTATTGTAGGTGAAAAATTTTGCTTTTTTTTAAACATTTTTTTTAGACTTAGTTTTTAAAAAACTAAAATTCAATCTTCTCCTTGATAATCCTCTTTAATTTTAGTCTGACGAAATACTTTTAGGGTCTAATTAAAATTATTATAAAACTAATCCGCTTACCGCTTAAATTATTATCGTACACGGGTACCTTTGACCCTAATTAATTAAACAAAGGGAGTGATTAAAAGGTAATGGGCCCAGCGAGTGGGGTTTGCCGCGAGCTTGTTCAGTGTGAGTGTCGTCAAGGATAAGTGCAGAAGGACCACATGTGACAAAGCGCGAAAACCCTAAAAAAAACATGGAGCAGCCTCCTAATTCTGAATTCTTTATTGTACACAAAGAAATAACACAGCACACGGTGATACACACAGTTCATATACAGAGGGGAGCTTAACTCAGTAATGAGTATTTTTTTTACGTGGGAAATCGTCAAATAACATTATTATATCATTAGTTGTTTTTAATCTTGAGCAAAACAGTAATTGCTTCAAATAATCTGCAGCCCTGGCAAGCGTAAGCCCTAACTGGAACTTACAATTTTGCTAGCATCTCTTTGAGGCGCGCGTGGAAAACAAAGCGCCGTCGCCTCGACCCGACTTGGTCCTCTCCGGGCGGCCGAACGGCAAGCTACCCTGGATCGCTCCGTACAACCGCGCTTACGGCGCCAGAGGCGGCTCTGGCGGGAGCCTCATACCCTGGTGGAAACAGACATCCTCAATCTTTCTTCACAGCAAAGTTGGAATATGCAAATTATGTCAAAATAAATCTAATCTATACTCGTGTGGCTTAAACCAGACTATAGAATAAATGAAGATTAGAAATTAAGTATCATTTTCATATGATCGATAAAAAGCTTCAAAGGATTCAAACTGTTACTTTTAGACCTGTTTGTCAAAACTGTCTTTTAAAATCGTTTTTCAAATCATTATATAGCTTGGAGGAAGTAGCACAACGAACTCTTCAGCAATAATACTTGTTAACACCGAAAAGGCGTCTCCTTAATAATGATCACAATTTAATTCCTGTAAGCCCATTCCACAATCAAGCCACAAAAAGTATGGCGATACACCATAGACAAAATTCCATCATACGCACGAAACATTTTGAGAACACGTTCACTGCACGTACAGCAAGCTAAGGAGTAGAATCCCCTGCCGAAGTGTTTATTATCTGTCAAGAGTCAAGAATGAATAGGTTACTTCTAGGCAAGCGTGCTCCATAGTCAACCACATCATTACTACATCGATCCATCCTTCCAATCAATGTTAAAAATTCAGCCAATACAATGGTCCATAAAGGACTAAAAAAAACAGACCACAAAGACAGATATAAAGCGAGCAGTCTGTAATATATACGATACTTAGGAGCAGGTCCTAGAAAATCCTCATAAACTGGTCCTTTTGGAGAATACCTGTCTCACATCAAAGGTTTCCAAGGGCTTGCTAGGGATAAAGCACTGAGTACTATGTTTCTTGGATTATTACGCGATTAGGACGAAGCTCAGACATGTTCAGAGTATACCTTACGTAAGTGTTCGTATGAGATGGCTGAGTAGTGAGATGCTGGGCGTCCTTGAGGGTTAAGAGACTCTTATTTGTCATTTTCATTTAAGGAAGGTGTATTTTACATAACGGTAACTTGTTACTTCAAGCGGTGATAATAGTAATGAATATGATAAGTTTTAGTGTGGCAGCGTCTTCGAGTTTAGTGAGTTAGTAGCAGTTTCTGTGTTTTTGAAAGGTTATTCATCAGAAGTTGTGAATTTAATAGAAATATCTTTTGTAGTGTTTTAAACTGCAGTCATTAACTTAAAACCACAACTAACTAACTAACTATTAACTTAACTAGTGCGCCTGACCATCAATGGTTGCATCTCCGCTTACCATCAGGTGGGATCGCAGTCAAGCACTGGTTTATATCAATTAAAAAAAAAAAAAATAGTGTTTATTTAGGTATTTTTTAAATGTAGGAAGTATGATAAAGTGAATTTTGTAGTACTAAGATCATCAAGAAAAAAAGGTCTTTGCGGGTCGGATTCGCATATGAAGGGTTTCGAAAATAAAAGTATTATGAGTAAATTAGTAATTCTCAACCTTCGTACGTTCCACGGGCGCCTTAAGGAGATGTCAGCAAACCGTAGGGGCCCAGCAGGTTCAAAGCCTATTGGGGCCAAGGGTTTATTTCTGAAAGGAAAACTCGGCCCTGGAACGAAGGCAAAGAAGGAACAGGAGTGAGTTTTTAGTCAGTAAAAGTCTGACACTATCTCTCGTTTCGCCCAATAGCGGGATTTGTCATAAGATGATTTTCCCATCTTGAAAAAATAACATTTGTATGACCTTGTAATTTATTTATTTATTCAAACTTCACGTACAGTAGGTACATAGGCGGACTTAATGCAACCAGATATTCTCTACTAGAATAACTCTTAAGACAACACTGTGGTAGGTGCGCACAATAAATAAATAAAAAGATTTTCAAAAAGTATGAAATATCATTAAATCAGTAATTCTTAACCTTTTGGTGACCTGGGACTTCTTTGGATTATTTGTTGTTAACGGGGACAAAAAGTCCGGAATAAAATATAACTATGTTAACCTAAAACAAACTTAAATCATAACTTAAAACCTTATAGTACACATTCGCTCTAGAGCAGAGCGCGAAGGCGTTTCAGAATTTTACTGCCTAAAATAACACCTATTCTATTCATTTCTTCAGTTGCCCTTTGCGTTCTACGACCACAGGTTTCTCATTATAAGGCTGATTTCGCTCACAAATAAACTCCAAATAAAAAACGATTTGACAATAATAACCCTACAAACTTTAAACTTCACCATCATTATACTTCCAACTTCTTTCCCAACACAGTGATTAAGAAAACAAAATAATTACGGCGTAGTTACGCAAGCAAGCAATTTTCCGCTGAGCGAGCCGGACAGTGGACATTATCCCGATTGTTTCTTTTTTATTTTACTGTCTAACGTCCAGTTGAAGTGGACAGTTGGTTACTGGCGAAGAGTCCAGTGGTTGTCTGTTTGTTTGTTTTCTGTTGCCTTAATTGTTATTGTGCATGGTTACAATTTACAGCTGGAAAGGCTGTTTAGTTTTAAAGATACTTGTAGAGAGAAAAAGGGGTGATTTAAAATAGACGCTTGTTTTTACAGATGATTTGAAAATAAATGTTTTTTGTTTTACAAATAGGTTATAAATTACACTTTTATAGGTATTTCGTTAATTTTAACTATACCTTGAGAAGAAACACTGGAACAAACTCTGAGTTCAAAGTCTCTATTAAGTGCTTTGTGGCATAAAGTCCGCCTATGTACCAGCATTGTACATGAAGTTTAAATAAATAAATAATAAATAAAGTCTATACAGTAAACATGTAATGGTCAAGTCGTATGAAATACAATGCAGGTTAGTGTCTTAAGAGGACAAAACTACTCAGATTTGAGTGGACTTGTCCAGTCAATCGTTTATCAGTATTTGTGTAACTCCATTGGTGTTGAAGGTTAAAAACTATCGCATTTTGAAGTTGGTATTTCATTACAAGGTATTGAATTGATGATGGTTGGCGCAGTGGCTGCGTGATTGGCATTGTACTGCCTGTCGTGTTCAGTGCCAGTCTTCTCCATATTCAGCTACGGGGCTGAGACTTGGACTTTGAAAAAGGCAGACCGCGACCGCATTGATGCCTTCGAGATGTGGTGCTGGAGAAAAATGCTTCGAATTCCCTGGACTGCTTTTCGTACAAACCTCTCTATCTTACGTGAACTGAACATCAAGACCAGACTGTAGACTACCTGTATGCGCAGAGTACTGAAGTTCTCTGGCCACATTGCCAGGAAAAATGGCCACAACCTTGAACATTTCATCGTAACTGCCATGGTTGATGGCAAACGACCAAGAGGCCGCAGCCCAAAAAGATGGGCAGATCAGGTCAGCTCCACACTGGACACCCAATTGCACGTCGCACTTCATGACGCTAAGAACCGTCACAGATGGCGAAATACCATCAGCAAAAAACTAATCCAGCGGGAACTTCACGACCCTCAGTAATGAGGAATACGACTCGAGGAGAAGGAGTTGGCCTGTCGTAGTTCGATTCCCGCAATGAACAAATATTTGTACAGCGGCCTACAGATAGATTTTCTGGATCTGGAATTTTGTATGTTTGTACAATACACGCGTATTAAGATATTAAATAATAGATGACTCGTTTATAAGAAATTAATTTAAGGAAAACGAGCGCGCGTTTTTGAGTATGTTCGTCTATGACCAAATTTGTAGAAGAGTGCACGGTGGTGCGATGTGGCCGGCGGCTCGATCAGCTGTTGACCCCTTCGTCCGCGCGTCCCTGCCGCTGCTGTTACACGCTGGTATTGCGTGAACAAGGAAAAATTCCTAATTTGGAACAATGATAAATTTGAAAAAAGGTTTATATCGTAAGACTATAACACTTTCTTTTTTAACGAATAGTTACATTATTCTAGTTAACCTATTTTGTCCCACTGCTGGGTGAATGCCTCTCTCTCTCTTCCACGCATGTTTCTCCTCGGTTATTGTGGGTCAATCCCTCCGGTATGAGTCAAGCTCATTTCTCAACCTTCGCCTTACTCTGCCGCAATATCGCCTTGCATTTAATGGGACCCTATAAGTGGCTCTTTTTGCCCACAGCTCATCTGATATACAGTAGACATATCCGGCCCAATCCCATTTAAAAGTTTTTTGTTAATTTACGATTTGCCTATTTTCACAATTCTACTCTTCTGCCTGATTTGGATCCCATTGCTACAAAAACATCATCAACTCTGAAAGTGATTTTAGTCCAAGCACTGTTTATTCCCGAATATCAAACCCCCCAGTGTCACCTTAACGATCGGACCTGTGCATCTCGCATCCATCGAATTCTTACGACCCTCACCAAGTCATCGGTCCGCCTTGTAAGAGACCTATCAAGCTTGTATTATTCCTATTAAATACTTCTAGAGAATTGGCTCGAAAAAATTCAGTAACACAAAATTCAAATACCACGTCCGGCTTTCAAAGCATGACAACATTGCGATCGCAATCATTACCATTAATGTATGTGGGCGTACGTTTTACTCCATAAACGTTCTGAGGTCAAACCCTGGCATTTTAAAGAATTCGTTTCTAAACAATGAGGCCGTGAAATCTGTTGTTTAGCTCCCCATTGTGTTTGGGAATAAAGGGAAAGTCCATTAAGTTGGATTTAAAAAGATATATCTAATTTTTTTTCATGGAAATCTGGCTGTGAAAGAAAGCAGTGTTCTGGCTTGTTTTACTGGTGGACGAGTTTTGGGTACTAATTTCACAGACAATGTGAATAAAGAACCTGGTAGAATTTATTTTTATTTCTTACTAGCTTGTGCTAGCGGCTTCGCCCGCGTGAAAACAGAAAATAATTATCCTTAGGGAACATACTTCCGGGAAAAAAAGTATTTATGTCCTACTTCACAATATTTCCTATATTTTTTTCCTGTTTTTTGAGCGTGAAGAAGTAAAAAACATAAACACACCACATATACTCTCACACACATACTCTCTCTCTTTTAGCCTTAGTAACGTAATTTTATTTAGGTCATATAAATATTTATTCCGCGATATTGATATCGAACCGACGACAAGAAATGTCGCAATCGCTTAACCGTTTTGCGATCATTAGCAAAATAATTGCTAAACCACTTTTCAAAAGTTGCGCCAAAATGTATGAAGTATATTGGTTAAAACAGGGCATTGGCAACAAAAAATTGACAAATTCAAACTGGGCATTGCCAATTACTTTGCCAAATAAAAAATCACAAACGGGCATTAGCAAAGATATTGCCGTAGCCCAAAAAAAGGGGGTGGGTGTAAGCGAAGGGGGAATCTATTAGTGTTGTTTTACAAATGTTTAGAATAATTAAAACCAAAATCGGATAGGATTAACCAGTTTGCCTACCGTGACGTCAATTTAGTTCTAGTATGCATACACAACATGTCCCATAATAAATGCACATCTTAAAATAGTATGTTCAGAACCGGCTAAAAGTTACCTATTTTGATAAATTCTTGATAAAGCTTAATAAAGTCACCAGTGTCTTTGTATGTGCATACATAGATACCAATACCGAGACGGTACTAATATACAAATCCAGCCAGACTTATTAATTTGTTGAATTTATTTCATCACCACTGTTCTCAAAACGGTGAAGGAAAACATCTTGAGGAAACCGGCATGTCCTAGAACCAAAAATTCGAAGACTTGTGGCATCTACTAACAGGCACTGGGCTCGCGTGGTGGTTTACGGCCCCAGTCCCTCTCCTAGAGAGGAGGCCTGAGACCCAACAGTGGGAACATTATAAGGCCGACTATCTATGCTATGCTATGCTACAAATTTAACGCATCGATGCCTGTATTATTTATTTACCGCCTTCAATTAGTTGACAAATTTACTTTTTTTTTTAAATTCACTACCCACTTTCATTTAGGGGAATTTTAGTGCTTAAATTATGATTGCAACTCAATTTTCTAGTTGGGTTGTATAAAATTGTGCAGTTTTCCAGTTACATGTTGTTATGGTTTTATTAATGGTTGATTGATGCCCTCGCATAAACTAAAACTAACACGTCAATTTACCGACTTCGATGACCGTCAATGAACGTTATCAATCAACAATCAACAGATTAATATGGTATTCCTCGTTGCCCAACACCTAGGACTACTGCTGTATCGTGGGTGAGTTCACAAACATATAAACTCTTAGGTCTACTCTCCACGGATGCGTCGCGTAATGATAAATACGCGTTTATTGAGCCACGCGTATGGACAGTAGGTCTAAGTCTTAGGACTATATTTCACCGGGACACCATGGCGGCGCGACCAGTCGCCGCTACCAACAAAATGTATACAGCTCTATAAAAAGTTATTCACCTGGTGTACGTTTGGTTGCGCAACCAACTCAGAGACTTAAGGTCCATTTTGATACTGTCTCAGTGTGGTATAGCGACTCTTGTGTCTAGTTTGCTTACGGACACCATGGCAGCGCAACTATTCGCGCCAGTGAAATGTAGCCCCTAGTCAAGCTACTTCCTTACCCAGGCTCCCTAACGTTTATTCCGGTAACAATTTTGGTGCACCTGTTTCAGCAAATAAAGCTTCGTCGTTTCTCGTTAAATTAGCAATGTTAAGAATTGCACTGACAGTGAAAAGTCAATTAGTAATACGTTTTATAGGTCATACGAATTCGTGCCGCTATTCTGATAGAATGGCCTGATTATTTCTGGTTCAGTGGAGAAGTTATTAATATAAGAACACCTGTGACTTGTAATACAAGCCTAGTTTGGCCTAGTTTTTTTTCAACTATGCCGGAATCAGCCTCCAGTCTAATCAGAGGTATCTGTATAACAATATATCACATGGAGCGAATGCCTATCTAACATCACAACATCGCAACTTTTTATTTGCCGGAAAGGGCGCAAACTTAAAACTAACATATTCAAACATTTTCCATAACAAAAATATAATTAAAATAAAACATATGCGCCACGTCCGAGCATGCTCAGCATACTCATAATGCCGTGTCCACCCGCAAAATGCCGATGATGATGTGATGTCTGGTTTTTTGTTCTAGTTTCTGACTTCCCGTATCAACTGTCAAAGATGTACAAATGACAGCCCTAATCAATAGCACACTGTAGACTACCTTCCTTGATAATGTTGACAGTGATAAAGCAGCATACCACTGGAGAAAGAATATTTAAAATCACTTAATTTTAGAGTTTATTCATTACAAACAATAATACAAATCATTCTTCTAGTCTTATAATACTAGATGACTTAGCAAACGTTGTTTTGCCACATAAATTATTTCCGGCCTCCTTTACCACCTAGGAGTATAAAAAATACCTTACAACCTACTCCTAAGACTTAACAAATATACATAAAAAAATTTAAAAATCGATCAAGCCATCTCGGAGGAATTCTAAAACGAACATTAGATTTTTAGATAGATATCTGCATAACCTTGAAATTTGACCTTTGCAGCCATTATTATTTAGTAGCTCATTCCTCAGTCCTAGTCTAGTTCTTGACATTTAATTTTTCAAACCTATCTCGTAAACCTTCGACGTATTCACGTTAGTGCACTCTAGCGCCCTCCGGGAGGAGATATCCATCTACCCTCGTACGAGACTCAGTACTTTTATACCACCAATCCCGAAGTGCGCATACTTAAAAGATATTACGTTCCTCAACTCAACGTTATTTTAAAGAGCCCCGTTGATATTTAAGATGTAAGCCATTTTAATATCGGCTTGCTATTGAGGAAGCTTTATTGGCGAAATATGAAATTTCTTAGAGGGTCTGCATTGAGGGTGTCTTTGTGAAGAGATTGCTGCAATTCCGTGTCTTATAAGATTTTAATGGTTATTTTACGTTAGGGGAACCTGGGGCAGTTAATTTTTTGACTGTATAATTAAGTTCCTGGTAATAATGTTGATGTGATTACACTTATATACTGGTAGCAGGCCACATAATAAGCTTAAGTGGCAATAGGCAAGGGACTTGGCTCACTGAAAAGATGGCCGTTGAGGCCGAAAGGTTCCGGAGTGGCGACTGAGTACCGGAACACGCAGCATTGGAAGGCCTCCTACAAGGTGGACCGATGATCAGACCCCCTAGCCAAGTTACAACGGCTTCGTGTCGAATTTCGTTCTCCAATTGGTAACGCCTCGATGTCAACAATTATAGAAAATGATAAGTTAGTGTCATATTGATGTATAGAAGCCATATTGACGCGCCTGAGTCGGCCACTCGTTCTACAATAACGAAGGATGTAGCGTTTAACATTGTAGAAACGATAACAATTCATTTTACCATTTTGAACGATGTGAACTTGGCTACGAATTTTCTATTCGTTTGTTCTGACCACGTGGCTTAACGTTAAGATGATGCCATTCCCATACATGTGATTACTTTTTGACTAGCATTAAAGATTGCTGATTATCAACTTGGCTAGGGATGCTGGTAAGTGTTGTGGGAATCCGGTGGATGCACGATGCACAGGACCATTTATTGTGACACTTGGGGGAGGTCTATGTCCAACAGTGTACGTTTTTCGGCTGAAATGATGTTGATGATGACGCTACATAATTGAATTAAAGACCATCATACAATTATTTATTTATTTATGTGTGTACATACATACAAACACCTAAAAATGAAAAAAACAAATACAAATAGAAGATCACAAAGGTGCTGCTTAATTTAAATGAAATTTCTTCCAGCAGACCTGCGACAGAAGAGTTGAATGAGAGATGTATGTAGACACAGTGTATTAAATAAACAAAGCAAACAGAACAAAAGCAAATAAGCGTGAGATTTTATGACCTATGAATAAATTTTGATTACAAACCTGCATAACGCAAGATTTATGTTTTCTAACGCCCATAGTAAAATCCCTCTTAGGAGGTTATAAATACCAATCATCTATCCGTGTTCATATAAATGTCAATCAGTTCTTTCTCCAACAACTAGCGCACACGATCAATATGGCGCTTAGCTTCTGTTTTCATGCAGTTCTCAACCGGTTTGGATTGTAATGAAACCGGAGACGAGCCACTGCAGTCGTGTTATCCAAGCTTTAGACAAGTGAAAGTAAACCATCTGACCATTGTGTACGAGAACCATTACGAAGTACTTGACAACTCCTAAAACAAATAACCTATCATTTAAAGCACCACAGCTATTAGGCACCGCATTTCTTATTGACCCATGCAATCAAAAGTTTACCATTTAAATATCAATGGTTACGTCACAATCAACAAATTATAATATTTGAATCATTTATTTATATACACGCATTAATAAGAGAAAAGAAGAAGGAGACAGAAGAATAGTACAAATGCTTATCATGTACATTTTTTATAACCTATTTTGTGTCCCACTGCTGGGAAAAGATCTCCACTTTCTCTTTCCAAACCTCTCTGTCTAGGAAGTTTTATTACATTTAATTTTTTTTTAAATTACTCACGAAAAACGTTTCTTTTTGCCTTTCACTCTGACATTTCGACATTTTCATGAATGTCCACCAAAAATTCTGTCCTACGGTTTCATGGCGTTTAATAATTAAAAATATCAATGAAATGTACGTTGGGATTGATTAAATTCTTTGTTTGGACGTATTGAAGTTTTATACTTTGTATAAATGTTGTCTGAACGTGTCGGAGCTTGTTTGATTTAACATGGTTACATATAGTTAACATGGAAATAACATGAGCGCGCAAAATGAAGGGACAATGGTGTTTTGCTATCGGTATTGATTTAATTAGATTTTATGTGCACCCGGATGTCCGTTTTGAGGGTTCTGATTTTGAAAAGGTTAGTAATTAGGTCCTGTAGGTAGACTGATACTATCGCTGTTTAGACGCTTACAGCAAGGAGTTTACCGATACTTACAGCCAAAGGTTTAACATCTCTTACGCCTGTTAGTTTGATATAACCCGTTAGTCTAATAATACATAACAATATTGCAGAAGGGTGTGATGATGAAGAGGTTTTTCAAAAGCTCTACTTTCAAAAGGTTAATTTTAAAACCTTTGAAAACACAAACTTTGCCTTGCCTCTGCTTGATCTCTTTAAAATGCAGTATTCTAAAAATACCAATAAAACATTTTCATCAACATCTTCCACCCTGAACCATTTGTCACGAATATCAGAATATCCATTGGTGAGTTTAAACGCACCATCCAAAATCTACTACCAAATATAATCCTCAAGACCCATAGGTAAGAGGAAACCACAACAGTTGTAGCTCAATAATCCACTTACACATCCGCCAACTTTGGTAATGATGCCGAATACACGGACGGTTTCCAATCAACAACTTGCATATGCAAATAGCCCGGCTTGCCCCCCGGATTCTGCGTTATCCCATTTAGTTCCCATTTCGAAGCAACATTCGAGACCCTAATTGCTCGCCCTGTATTAACGATTGAAAGGGTTGAATTTATAGAGGATGGGATTGCGTTGTTGTTTGACTATCGTTTTTTGATTTCGGGATTCTAGAATCGTCGAAAGTTTGCAATATATCTATTTTGGCTATGAGTTGGGAGATGAATGTTGTGTTCAGGAGTTTGAATTTATTGTTATACGTTGGGTTTTATTGTTATTGGTTTGCATCTTGTTTTAACCACTTTAGTTTTATTATTTCAACCTTTGTATTTTGAGATGGGAAATCATGTAATGATTTCTTCCGCTCTTGGGCGGTATAAATCACACCTATTTACTTTCTTAGCCTTGCATTCCTAGACTATCGGATTCCCCTGCAGAAGTTGACTCATAGTTTCAGTAGGCCTTAGCCCTGCTGAGTTCCTATGGTTTCGCTGCCATCTCTATGAGGCGTGCGTGGTCCAGACGTTACCGGACGGCAAGCTACCCATCGCTTGTCATCCGCCGCAAGCCACGTCTGCGGCTAGAAGCTGGGATCTAGGTCCCTGGCTGGAGCGTGAGGATGTCCGTTCCTTCATGCGTGCAGCCGTCTCCTTCACTAGCATTACTGCTTTGCAGAAAGAGGCGTTCACCACCCACTCCCCGTCGCTTTGGATCAGACTATTTGAACCTATAATAGATAGGTTTTTCTTGCCTATTGAGAATATCAGATACGTCTAATCATTCTTCTGATCTATTGTTCTAATTTAATCACAGGCTTCAGTATCTCCTTCACAGGTCGATCGCAGTTAACGTTGCTAACGCTTATTGAAAAATATTGTGGTTATTTGCTTGTATTGCTAAAAATATTTATTCTGCTTCCACAAAGTAGCAATAACTGTGTGAAGCAGAAAAATTCTTTGTATTCACAAAAAAAAAAGATTGAGATAAAATAATCTTAAGATACGATTACATTTGAAATTGACTAAAACCTTACAACTGGCGTAGGTACGCAACGATTTGAGTTTCAATTTGAAAGCATTACTTAATAAATCTCCTTAGTGATAAATCTTTCAAACCGGGTTTTCAATAAAATGTAATAAAGTGTCCTAAGAAATTCTGTACAAAAGAAAATATTACATTTCATATACAATAAAATCTAATAAGTCTATTCGCGCAATATTATACATTTGAAGCACACTTATAAAAAAGATATACGAAATTATACCCAAAACGATATCATCTTTGATCAAGCAACCAATTACTGGATCTCAGTACAAAATATAGCTCATGCCAATTACGGTACTAATTTAGCATAGAAATTACTTTCAGCGCAATAACGTTCAAGATATCAATATGTGACAGCACACTAATAAAGGCCCGATATACATCTGCCTGTATATTCCAAGCATATATATATTCCAATAATATATTTACATTCATACATCTGGCCAATTTAGTTCTAAACTCCCCGGGGGTGTAATATATTATTTTGGGGGGAAAGGGGAGCACAATTGCCAATAAATATGCGTTACTTTGCAATAACATGCGATATGAATGGTTATTGTTAGTGGTTGTGGTTCCAAAGGTTTTTGGAATGAAAAATATGGAGCAGTTCCGTGTTTGGCGTAGTATTAGCACCCTCTTCTTGCATTTTACAGCTGGGATTGCTTTGAATTGATTTGCGAGGATTTGAGTGGTTTATCTCCGGATCAGGTGGTTGTTTGAACTGTTTGGTGTTTGTTTTATGTTAGCGATAGATTTAAGCGATTTGGAGAGATACGTGTTTTTTATAGTAAGAGAGGAATGAGTATAGTAGTCAGGAATGAGGATATCCGCAGGAGAACCAAGGTCACCGACATAGCACGAAGAATTGCCAAACTTAAGTGGCAATGGGCAGGGCACATTGTTCGCAGAACGGATGGCCGTTGGGGCCGAAAGGTTCTGGAATGGCGACCACGTACCGGAAGACGTAGCGTTGGAAGGCCTCTTACAAGATAGACCGATGACCTGGTAACGGTTGCGGCAGTACGATGGATGCGAGACGCACAGGACCGTTCATTGTGGCGGCACTTGGGGGAGGCCTATGTCCAGCAGTGGACGCCTTTTGGCTGAAATGATGATGATAGTAAGAGAGTAAGGGCATTTAGCATCTGTATTTGTTTCTGTATTTACATTTTAATTATTATTAATGAATACCGTCTATATAATAAATTCTTCAAATTAAATATATTCGGCTATAAAATTAGTGTAACATACTATGCTACCAAACTTCCATTTTTCGTAACTTTTAAACCATTAAGTCGTCCCAGTTGTGATTTGATTGTTCCGTTTTGCGATCGTTTCAATCCAGTTACATCTTTTTCTTTTTTTTTTCAAATAGCGTTCAGTAGTCAAAATTGGTTTTCTGTTTTAATTTTAACAGTGATGGACTTTTTAATTGTGTCAAGCAATGATTTTAAACAAATAAGGTTTAGGAAAGCGGTAATGATTAAAAAATATTCGTTTCAAATTTAAAAAAAAAATGTTTTATCGCCTTTTTAATGGGGGTTCTAATAAAAAAGTTCATATTAATATTCACAATGTTTATTACACATTTATACATAAGTCTAAGCAAAAAAGCATCCTAATCTAGATCTCTAACAACAAACGAAATTCTTAAAAAAAAAGACGACCAATAATAGAATAAGACACATACTCCTACTTTTTATTTGTCCCAAAACGCTTATGACAAAATTTTATTGCCTACTTCCAAATACTCCGCAAAAGGTCGCACCTACTCCAAACAAGGTTTGAAAACTACAGTTTTGCCCCAGTTCTGGGAAATATATTCAACTGGAACCGAACCCGCGGAGCTTAGAGTGAAATATGTTCTTGCTAAGTTATCTATGTACAAATGATTTGTATTTTCTATTAATTTTCACAGTTCTCTTCGCTTTAAAAGATTTTTAGCTTGCAAATGGTGCGATTATAAGGTTATATATCTACCAAAAAATAAATCTGTAGGTAAAGGTCAATGTCTTTCTTGGCACTCTAAATTTATTAGTAAAGGAAGTTAAGCAATGTTATTTGAATAATGAAAATTGTTGTGGTTTATCGAAGAAGGCATATACCACTAGTTTGAGGCTGTTATGTATCGTTTGAATTGTTTTATATACTATAACTTGCGGCTTAGTCTACATGGTCTCGGAATTGGAACATTTGCTGGAAGACATCATGATATATGGTGACATGTATTAAACTCAAGATGTTAGTTCGTGTGGCTTTGAGCCGTGCCGGCGCATTTAGTAACAAGGTACCTATTGTTTGAATTCAACTCGAGGCTAACGAAAATTTAATAGATGAAATTGATTTTGATACCGGAAATGTTGTTACTGTTGAAGGAAAAGATAAAGATTCACCAAAAGATGAAAACAAAGAAAGCGAATCCATTCTATCAAAACAGTTTCCCGAAAAAAAGATAATTTATTATGATGTTTTGACTAAAAGCTTATGAAAGGAGGTTAATACACCTAGACATTATCTTGTCAAGAACTCTGACAAGGAAAATTCCTTTATTAATTCATCAAGATTGTCTACCTACAAAACAGTCTGGAGTCATAAAAATAAAAATTCAAAGAAAACTCTTCCTTAGACACCTTCGTCAAACGAATTTACCCTCTCCCGAGATTTTTAACTGTACAGAAAATATCACACTTAATTACGACCTTTTCACGCGGACGTTTTAAAGCTTGCCTAAGTAATATTTAAGGGCTTCAAAATCCCTTCGCCTTCGGAGAGCGACGTTAATGTATTTTGGGAATACGCCTCCGTGGATGGCGCTAGGAATTTTTTAATTGAACTCGAATGTTTCTGTTTTTGAGCTTTCTTTTCAGCAAGGGTAGTTTTGACCCAAAAATGGTTGAATGGTTTTGTTTTTGTTACTCTAAAAGCGTTAAAGATTCCTGAATGTTGTGACAGGAATGTAATTAATTGGATCGGACTTTGCTTTATCCAAAAAAGTATCATGTTTTCTTTATCAAGTCTTACTCCTAGACCCATTCAACTAGCTATAATTTATTTAAAGGTTTTCATAGAAGCATCAATATTCTGAATATGTAGATAAGCACATAAAATATAGCTAGCCCAAAAAATTCAACCGCGAATTTCTATAGACCTCTCGAGTTTCTTTTGACATTCTAATAAGCCTTTTTTCTCGTCCTTACAATTCGTAACCAGCTGATACAACATTTTCGGTTTCTCGATGAGCGTTGAAATACCTATATGGATAATAAAAGTCTATTCGTATAAAAAAACGCCTCCAACAGGGATGATTCACTGAAGGATGCGAGTGTGGGGATAAAAAGAAGTAAATGGACCGACCATTAATTCCCATCCTTTTCGGTGGGTTTTCTATAGTTTTATTTTATACAGGATCGCGACCTCAGTTGTGGTTGTACTCGTCTACAGTAAATGTTTGTTTTAAGTTAAATTTCTTTATGGACTTTCCGATGACTTGGTGATGGTTGCGGGAATCCAATGAACGCGAGAAATCCAGAACCAGTCGTTAAGGCGATATTTGGGGGAGGCCTATATCCAACAGTTACTAATGAAGAGGGTGCTAAACAATTATTTGTAGTTGGGATTGGGTTTGATAAATATTTATACGATTGGAACATCAATAGTTTTGGTTTGAATAAACAGTTTGATGGGAAATAAATCATAAATAGTAGAGAAGTCGACAAAAAAGAAATACAGTTTCCCTTCAAAGGTAGACAACGAAAAAGCTAAAGCGGTACTTAGAGATGATAGATTTTTTTAGAACGATTCTGTACGAGTAGACACTAGACACACAACCCATCTTGACAGTTACATTCAATGTAAAGAATTTCTTTCTCCCCAGTAAGCAATTCTGTTCCTCCTACAAGTTGATTAATTAACTTGTTAATGTTTTTCGGGGTTCTTGCTTTACCTTTTTGTGTAGCTTCAAGGATAAATGAAGGGATCGGATAAACTAGTACTAATGTTTAGAAAATAAACCATTTTTTTTCTGGCCTATTTTTTTTTCGGTGGGAAAATCATCTAATGACATCCTCGCTCTTGGGTGGAGCAGGAGATAGTGTCAGACTTTTACTGACTAAACCCAATCCTGTTCCTTCATTGCACCAGGGCCGAGTGTTCCTTTCAGAATCCTACAGTTGCTGACATCTCCTTGAAGCGCGCGTGGAAAAGTACGAGCCGTTGAAGACTTCGGCTCGGTCCGGACGGTTCTATTTTTTGTGTGTACACTTTATAACCAAATATACATGCTGTTATAGAAACCAAGTGAAAAATATTATGTAATAAACACAGCAAGTATCATCAATGTTAAAACTAAAAAGATTTTACAATAATATTATGATAACACTTACAACAAAAGTAGTGGTCAGTTATTTTAGGTGGACTTGCGCTTATATTTTTGAATAAAATTAATATGAACAGCCAATATCTTTAATTTCATCGCAATTATTTAGGAGACTACAAAGTCTCGGGATTGGTGAGTGAGACCCTGAAATGGTTTTTCGAAATGGGAGACGCAGTATTTTGATTGGCTTGCGCGGATAGAGTTTGTTGGATACTCGAAAAGAACTGTAGCGTATTATTTATTTAAGCTTCATACAATACAAAAGTACAAAGGCGGACTTAAAGCCTTAGGCATTTTCTAGGGTAGTGAAGAGACAATATGGTAGGACATATCTACCAATAGGCAGTTTCTTTGTGGTGGGATTGTTAAAATTCAAGTCCGAACAAAATTGAAAGTAATGTTTGAATGAATGAAATGAATATAAAAGAAAGGATTAATAATAAATTCACACCACGCCCTTTCATAACAATCATAAAAATTCGCATTATAAATGAGAAATTTTTAAAAAGCCTATAAAGCTCCTCATTGATATTCTTCGCCCTGTTGACTGTAAAGAAGTAATAAACAAACACCAACGCAAAATAACAATAGTGCAGTCCTATCGAATTCTCAAAAATACCCACATCTATCCAAATTTGATAAGCCAACCCTTATAACTTTCAATAAACCCCTTTACTTGGGCCACCTGCTTTGTTGAGCACGTTCGAGCACGCTACGTCTTGGCAGAAAGTACATGCGCATGTTATCGTCTTTTATCTCATAAAGTGTCACGTTTCGTTGTACTTGTATAGAATAGTAGCGCTTTTGCTGAATCGAGTCAGTGGCGGTAGCGGGCAACGAGACGTTTCCTAGTCTAATTTTTTCTTAGACTCTCTCTTTTTTACACTTTTTCTTTACTATCTTTATCTCTCTCTATCTCTCTCTTTATCACATTATTATTATACTAGATGGGTATCATCTTTTGTCATTATGTAGCGGGACTCTATTCAAATTCTTCTTCTATGCTTTCTTTACTTTTCTTGTCATTAGATATCACAATTCCTTTTTGCTGCTTCAAGACGATATGTAAACAAGTATCCGGAAAATATTTAAGGAAGATTTTGAACCTAAACTAAATGTAAATAGTCCATTTTGTTCCACTGCTGGGCGAAGGCATCCTTCTCCATTTTACACCCATGTTTTTTCCATTGCTATCTCTCCGGTAAGATCACCTAACAGCTAAAACCTAACAGTAACGACAAATCAAAGAAAAAGTTTTGTTTTTCTGAAAAATTTTGAGTTTGCTTCTAACCATTTTAAACACTCATTATTTGTCATGTCAGTTTTTAAATCGAACATTAGCAATGTGAGACCAAAACCCTCATAGCACTAGCACTTAGCGTTTGTGATAAAAATAGTACCCACTCCAGTATGTTGAACTTCGAAGATAAATAAATAGGTTACTTATGATAATTAAATGTCAAAAGGTCACCTCATTAACCGGTCTCATTATCAGTAATATATTCGCTGTTTGACGCCACGATATTATTAATTAAGCCTGATTTATATATTTTTAACAAATTGGTGTGTTCCTGAGTCCGTTGTGTCAAAGTTGAATTATGAATAATTTTAACTGCTCTGACCAGTCTTCGACTTGAACTGTTTTAGCCTTATTTATAAATCCATAAATAAGGCTACTTATTTTAACGATTTGTAATTACTGTCACATTCTTACTAAAAGAGTTGTGATACATGCAGATGGTTGGAAAGGGAGAGAAAAAATACTAAAGAAAAAAATGTATGGATTGTGTGAGGAGTGATATAAAAGATAATATAGTTAGTGATAGTATAACGGGTGACAGGACGGAATAGAAGAAAAAACATGTTATGCCGACACTAAATAGCACGGGACAAGGACAGGAAGATGATGATGATAATACTTAAAATTTTTGTTTATTGTGAAAAGGATATTTAAGTAATTGATCGAATATGGCTACATACATACATTTAACTTACAAAGCTCACATGGGATTTCATTTTTCCTTTATTGATTAACACAAACAGAACCAGAGCGGTATAACCATATTCAAAGTTAAAATTTTACCATAATATTTCTGCAAAGGTGGAAAGAGCATGAAGGAAGCAACTAAGCAGATTGTTAGAGTAAAGTTAATTGGGTTAATTAATGATCCCTGAGTGCTGTGGTTGAGTGAGCAGACTGTTACATTCGTACATCATTAGACTTAATACGTTACTGTTTCTTACGAGGAACGAATTCCAGACACGTGTGAGCCTTTAACGAAGTGTAATTAAATGTTAATTTAAACCTAAGACTTTGGAGAGTTCAATTTGTCTTCTGAAATCTAGACTTATCTGTGATTTCATTAATCATTTTGCTTGTAACGAACCGAATAGGTAAAATATTCTAACGGTAAACTTAGTCTCACAACTGTCTACATTTGAAAAGCTCATAAAATGATTTATTATCGTTCATCACACGTTTTACTACAGTGCTAAGTACAGTCTTTATTTAACAATGTAGTGAAACATGTTAACATATTACATTTAGATGACCTATTGTTGTCTTTATGTTTTAAATGCCAATTCTATTTTAATTATCGATAACCCTTTTACTTTGTGTTTGTCCTTTAAAGGTTATTACTAAGTGACATATTGGAGAACATTTAATTACGTCAAAAATTATTAAAGGATTAAGGTTTGCGGCACTGTTAACTATGAGTCTATATTTTATAACACACTAAAATTAGCAACCGCTGATAACTTGTACCACATCATTAATGTGTCTCTTTGAGTGAAAATTTTGCAGAAAATGATAAATAACGGTACTGACGGCCGCCGAATTTTGATGGGGCACCCTTTTGTATCGTATCTTGTTTCAGAGTGGGCTTATCCGTTCTTCGTATAATAGTGTGGACATTTGCCTTGTTATCTAAGACGCCGTCCGACCGATATCATGGCTAATGGATTTAATGGTAGGAAGGCTTGATAGCTGATAAATTTTACATAAGTTGGGTTTTGATACGTCGCATCTTTGTTCTGTTCGATTATTAGATAGAATGGGGTGAGTTGGGGCTTGAAATGTCAGGTACAAGTATTTATGTGTCTGGCTGCTTCCTCTTTTTTGTTTATTTTATATTTTCTTACTGTATTTGACGGTATTTGATCATCATGTATTTCTTGTGTGTTTATCTGATCCGACGTTTTTGTTTGTTTGCTATTTTTTATATTCTCTTGCTAAAAGAATTTGCCGGAAGACGCAGCGTTGGAAGACCTCCCATAAGGTGGACCGATGACCTGGTGAGGGTCGGGAATCCGATGGATGCAAGATGCACAGGATGGTCATTGTGGCGACATTTGGGGGAGGCCTATGTCGAACAGTGGACGTCTTTCGGCTAAAATGATGATAAGAATCTTTTAAACGGCAAAGTTGTGAGATATGTTACATTTTTATTGACGTTGCTTGAAGTTGGTAAGTTGACCAATTCCATTATCAATTTCTAGTTATACGATAACTAGTCTCTCATATCAAATAACTCGTTCATTATTGCTACAATAAAATTACATTTTAATCAAATACACATTTTAAGTCCACTGAAATGATAACACAACATTTTCTTCCAAATACCAGTTTATTACGGAAATATTTGTGGAATGCAAATTAATTAATTCGAACTCTCCAATCATCTGATTTACATACCAAAGCAATGTTATCAAACGTACATACTTATCTATGTATAACTTCGAATGGCGATAATATTGAGATTTTGATTGTATTGGTGGTTTTATGCATGTTTCTATTTATCGACGTAACATCATCATCATAGACTTTCATATGTATGAACATGGATTCCGTTTATGGTTTATCAATGATTAGTTATTAAAACTCCAAAATGAACTCCGTAACAAATTAATTTTAATCTAGTTTGATTTGAAAGTTAAACTTAATGATTTTATCTCTTGATATAGTTCGATACGAGTTGTTCAAAATCGCGATATAAGTCAGTAAAAATAATAGGTGATTGTGACATTTATTTTAATAGAAATCAATGTAGAACCAATGAAATTAAATGTTCCTTTTACAGAAAGATAAAATGTTTTCGTCAGCCACTGAACAAAATTACATTAAATGTTTTTCAGCCATTTTGAATATAGTTCGGGTAAATAACAGCAACGAAAAAATAAGTCCACTTGTGTGGAGTACACAATTGTTTTGCTTATTTTGCTCTGAGAAATAAAAAGCAATGGTAGCGTCAGTCACAAAGATAGATTAACTGTCGCATTTATTTCTTTGTGCTGCTATTTTTCATTCGTCAAAATAAATGAAAAACTAAAGACCTAATATAAAACCATTTTCTGCTTTTATCTTTGGCATGAAGTTTATTTTTTCGTTTACTTTTTGCATTTCATAAAGCATCTTTTGGCGTCATCATTATCATTGGTGGCGTTTTTCCACTTTCTATTAGCTGAAAATAAACCTGCTCCTTTTATAATGTTAGCGCGGTTAAATCGAAAGATTGCAAACTATTTGAAATTCATCTTGTGCTGTGGCTGTAGAATTGACAAGTCGTAGGAAAATATAGGTCAGACGGCAACTCGTCTTTTAAAAGGAAGGTTACACAATACCTAGTAATCTTTGGCATAGCTCAGCATGCACAATATAAACAAATGAAAAATTTCAAACGATTTTGTATTTTGTTGACAGGACGCAACACTCAGTTCAGTCATACCAACGCTATTGAGTTTTTGGGATACACAGAAACGTCATTCCGTATTCAAATACGCGGGTAGTTTAGTCTCTCTCACTCACACAAAGGCGATTGGCATGTGTAGAAAAGAGATGGGAATACAAACTGCAATAACCAGCCAAACAATTAATCTATCGCACATAGAAACAACGTAACCATATTAAAAATATCAGCTGAAAATTCTGAGGCTCATCGTCTTCATGTAAAGAGTTTTTGATCAGTTATTTTTCGATAATATCTTCTATTCCACATAATAAATGATTTCAAGTCGGAAAAAGTCAACATTTCATATTTTAAGTACCTGGTCCAATTATCAAACCTTCCAAAATATTTCCCTCCGGATTTTTTTATTTAATATCTTATGCCATCCCACGGAGTGTCACTCCTCAAAAGGCGACTTACGGCGTCCCATGAACTAATCTGACCGTTATCTCCAGAGGTCTACAACAGGCCCTCTGACGGAGAGGGCATTATCAGCGTCCCTCGGGCCTCCATTCAGAATGGAGGGCTCTAAGGCTCTTCCATTGCTTTGTCCATTATGAAAATTTTCTCCCCCGTTAATATTTTTTATGAAGTTGCGTAGGAAAGGAATATTTTTGTGAAGAAAGTGTTGGATTACTTAATTAAGATATTGAGGTATCAGGTCGCATTTTTTTGTGGTTTTTTCTCGTTTTTTTTTAGGTGTTTGAAAGTATGTGTTTTAATTTTACTAAGTACTTCCTGTTTTTTTTTAGGAACTTGATACTTTACTTAATTTTATAAAAAAAAAAGGATAAACAAAGCCTAAAAAATGGGTAAGAATTTATTATTTTGGGCTTCCTGATTAGCAGACATTCTTGTTGAGTAAAAATAACCAATTGTACATTTTAACACTTTTTCTTAAATTATTTTATTAACTCAAATTGATTTATAGACAGTGTATTCACTGTACCATTGTCATTACCAGAATTTTTGCTATTACACAAAAATGTAACTCTAACACTAGGGAATCAGAAATTACCCTTCCCCAATGAATAACGAGACTATTATTCACCATAACCCTCAGGATTCCTAGTTATTAACCTACAAACGAAAGGCCATAATATACATAATTGTATCAAATTAAAAGCGGTACGGGCAAGGCACCACACTTCGCCCCTTTAATTACACGCATTGACCTGCTAGCTTTGAACAAGGTTCTGTGGCAAAAAAGAGTTGAAAACATAGGGGCGTCAATGTAGCTAATTTTATATTTGGGTTATACGAACTGCTGTAAAGTGTGAAATGACTAAGCTTACCCGTTGAATTTGAGATCATAAAGAGCTTGACATTGTAAGGGTTTTTGAATAAGTAGATCTGTGATGAAAGAGTGAGTATGTATTCGCTCACAATGAGTCTGCTTACAAGACTGAAACTGGCTACCGTAGGCGTGGGCTTGCGGACGGCGGGCAATGGGTAGCTCGCTGTCCGGCCATCCGGTAGCCATCCAGACCGAGCTGTAGTGTTCCACGCTCGCCTCAAAGAGATATCAGCGAAACCGTAGGGACCCAGCAGGACCGAAGCCTACTGGGGCCATGAGTTCGCTTCTGAAAGGAAAACCCAGAGTCTTGGAACGCAGGGCAAAAAAAGAACATTGAAGTGAGTTTTAGTCAGCAAAAGTCTGATACACCATCTTGCTCCACCTTAGAGCAGGAAAAATCATTGAATGATTTCCCACCTAAAAAATATACGAGTATAACAAGGCTCCCAACATAGTACGTCGAGGCATCGAAAGATTTTTAACTGAAATCATGATGTTTATAATTGTAAAACTAATAAATAGATATGTACTGAAAACATATATTTCTCTGAAAAAGTGAACATAGTCTTACTAAGAAAATTTAGGGCGCTGAAGGTTTTAGAATCAAATAACCTTGTAGCCTAAAATTAGCGTTGTAGTTTATCTAGTCTAACTGCAAACTAAAATTTCTATAGAAATTCAAGAAATAATGGTTGGAGTTATTAGGTGGACACCAAAGCAAACACGGTTTTAAGGATTTGAATGTTAACTATTTATTTATTTATTTAAACTTCATGCCACACAAAGGTACAAAGGCGGACTTAATGCCTTAGGCATTCTCTACCAGTCAACCAAGGGTAGTGAAGAGAAAACATGGTATGTACATAAAAAAAAAAGAAAAGATTAATAGGAAAACAAGGGATCAAATATATATATATATTATTGATCCTTTACTTTATATAGGAAGGTGTGTTTCAGTAATATTACATGAGACGTGTGCTTCTAAGCAAGGCATACAGAAACTTTAACCATACTAGGAATTTCAGTCAAGTATATAAACCAATTAAATACAATATTTATTGGTTAGAAACAGAAAAAACATAGTGTTGAAGTAGAATAGATTTGTTTTTGATATACTCAAATAATAATATCTCACAAACACACAGAATAGTGACAATATAAATATATCAAATTAAAAAGTGGTTGAAAAGGGCAAGCACACTTAGATACTGTATTATACGCATTGACCCGCCAACTCTTTGCGCCAACTTCTTGACACCCTTACTTCGCACTCTTATGAGCGTTAGGTTCAGCTATAATAAGGCTGGCTGGAATCAGGCCTCGTGTTGCATAATTTGCATTAAAAAAAAAGGTGAAGTTGTTTTGACGTTTATCTGATTTCGAAATGAGAATGTCAGTTGAGATTCTTTTGTTTTTCTGGTTATATTTCTATGCTACCAGTGTACAATGTTTAGTCTCTTGATATTGTTTGTCTACATTTGAATAATTCTGGTTTGGTGTTATCAGTATCTTTAGAATACAACGTGTGTAGGCAGCAGTTAGAATAATACTATGGTATTTATGTTATATTTTAAATAAAATCACACGATCCAATAAAAACAAGCAATTAAAAAAGTCTGAACAAAATTTATGGCTTGTTTAAATCGTTTTAAATACCAAATTCATACATAACGTAAACAAGATTGTTAAAAAAGTTCTCCTTAAATATAATGAAATCCTAAAATAAATATCAAAGCAAAATTAATCCAGTACAAGTCCGAAACAATATAAATTTTATTCAGCACACGAACACACACGAAATTAAACAAAGTTTAGCAGTATTAGCATTGTTCTCGCTCCGCAAAGTCGGTTAATTAAACAATAACAATTTCAGTAATGTTATTGACTTTTTAAATTCAAACACCGTTTTGTGAATGAACGAATTTTCGAAGTTCTAAGAGACCCTTTTATGGGTTCGGTTAAATTTGTCGGAATTATTGGGTTATGTTCTCTTATTAAAGGAGAAATTGCTTGCTTGCCATTCATACGTGTACGAGAGTTATTCAACTTATAAAATTTTATAATTTTTACCATGTAAATTACAACGAAAAAAGCATATGCAAAGCGCACAAGATCAACCGATCTGAGAAAAAAACTAGAATATAGACAGATGATGGATGATAGTATTTTGTATTCATTTTATCTTGAATTTCCACGATTTATGCATTTAACCAGTGTCAAGTTTTCAGTCACTTTAATTTACTTTGAGTTCCATTAGAACGTGAATGTAACACATTCTGATATTTTTGCAGCCTTCTCGGCAAGCTTCGCTGTGGTAATCATTACTATAATAATTCTCAGCTCCATTTTATCGATCGCGCACGTTTCAATGTTTCCGCATCTTATCCAGCAGTACCTTACGCATACTTAAGACACAAGCCTGTAAGTAGTTGTAAGCCTGTCGGTTTTCTACCCGTTGCATTTTGGGGAGTGTGCGTCGGAATTGCATAACCTAATTCCGCATAGCCCGTTCCATCATCGGAACAACGTACGCCAATGCGCCACCGGTACATGGTGGACATTTCATCTATACGCACAAAATGGTTTTGGGAACACATTAATTGTGCGTACAGCTAAAAAGTGGAATTCCTTTCCAGAATCTGTGTTTCCTAATGGCTACAACCCGGGAATCTTTAAGTCAAGAGTGAATTGGTTACTTCTAGGTAAGCGCGCTCCATCGTTGACCGCATCGTCGCTTTCCATCAGGTGAGATAGCGGTCAAGCGAGAACCTATCAAGAAAAAAAAAATACAAAGCTACACCAATTTTACAGCACAATGTCCACTAGTAATCAATTTGCGAATAATTAAAACAGCCACGGAACTTCACTTGAAAAAATCCCGCCAAAAACTGTTAGATGATAGATGTTTGAATGTGAAATATGTTTTATTTATAATCCAGTTGACATTAAAACAGCCAGTATTTTTAGATGAACTGTGATACAAATCTTCTTTCCAGCCAGTGTGTTGCTACTAGCTATTTAAAAAGATATTAATTTATGCATAACGCCATTTTTGTTTTACTAAGAACTTGCTTATTGGTTTGTCCAGCTTCTTAATGATTTTAAAAAATATTTTATTTGGCTTCACACTCGTAACCTAAGTGTTGAATTTTATGATTGGTATTCCCCACATTGAATGTGACTGTCTTCATTCAATCTTTGTGGCTTAACACAACTACATTAGGGTCAGCTTTTAGGTATCAAGTAGAATTAAGGCTAAAGTCTAGTGAATACAAATAGCAGTAATATTTGAAGAAAGTTGACAAGTGTTTCTGGCTTATATTATATTTTATCTTATGCCCGCGGCTTCGCCTGCGTACATAAAATATAGCCTATGTCACTCAGAAATAAATCATCTTCTATACTTGAAAAAAAATTAGCAATCGGACCAGTATTTTCAGAGATATCCTCCTACAAACAAAAAAACAAACTTTACCTCTTTATAATATTAGTGTAGATGCAGATATAGAGAGCAGTGATGGCCTAGTGGTAATGGCCCCGACTTACGAGTTGTAAGGTCGTGGGTTCAAACCCAACCAGGCGCATTACTTTGTGTAATTTATTTCATCACCACTGCTCTCAAAACGGTGAAAGAATATATCGTGAGGAAACGAACATGTCCTAGAACCAAAAATTCGAAGACATGTGACATCCACCAACCCGCACTGGGCCCGCGTGGTGAATTACGGCCCATTCCCTCTCCTAGAGAGGAATCCTGAGTCCCAACAGTGGGAACATTATAAGGCCGACTTTATTATACTATACTAGGTGTAGATATTCCTGTTATGGTCAAAGATCTGCTGCAAATGGCATCTGGGACTCACAGTTTAACATGCTGCTTTTGAGACACAGAGATCCCAACCTGTCCTGGGCATGTATTACTGAACTTAAGATCGACTCGTATAAATAAGATTTAGTTACGAACTCTTCTATACAACTATCATTCATTGTGCGTATAGCTAAGGAGTGGAATTCCTTGCCGGAATCTGTGTTTTCTGATGGATACAACCCAAAAAAAATCTCTCAAAAAATCTCAAGAATCAAAAAAAAAAAACATGAATCTTCTAAGAAAAAAACTCAAGAATCAAATCTGAAAATAAAACCAAATCTGAGGAAAAAACCAAACCAAAAAAACCAAAACCAATAAACCAAAAACCAAATCTGGGGAATCTTTAAGTCAAGAGTGAATAGGTTTTACTTCTAGATAAGCGCGTTCCATCGTCGCTTTCCATCAGGTGACATAGCGGTCCGACGAACCTACCAGGTTCGCACATGACGAGTGAAGAATAAAAAAAAAAACTGTCATACAAAGTTGAGCTTTTAACCTCTTTAGGGGCGTTTCGAAAACACAATAATGAACTCTTTCTTTTATTTATTTCCCAAAAACCTATTATCATTTCCTCTTAATTATACATACAGGTAATAAAATTAATTTTATGCCGTATTCTGTCATCCGCATACATATTTATTACGATGCGACATATATTAATTAAATATCTTAATGTTAAGATCGTTTTTAATACTGGTACACGAGGTTGGATCGATAAATCTTTGAAAACGTGATTGATTTTGAACAAAGTACCTAATTAATTATAGTCATGGAGTTTGATTACTCTATTGATTGAATGTATAGCATAATATTCATTGGTTTCTTCAATCGACTTTATTTTATACTAGGTGCTGATAGCGACCTCACCCCGCGTGAAAGTAAAAATTATTGCAAGGGAATATAATTTTTTTGATAGGCCTGTTGTTCTAGTGATTAGTGGCCTTGACTGTTATGCTGGAGGTCGTGGGTTGGATTCCCACCCAGGACTAATGTTTGTGTGATGAGCACGATCATTTGTTCTGTGTCTGAGTGTAATTTATCTATAGTGTATATTTATAGAAATGTATAAGTATGTTTATCAGTTGTAATAAGTATGTTTATAGTAGCAATGTTTCATAGCACAAAAGAAAAAATCAGAAAACTGTAATTTTGCAGTTACGTCTCAAAAAAAATATTTTTTGCGATTCGGAAAAATCTTTGAAACTCAATTCATTCGACTCGAAATTTTGGATTTGAACGATTTAAATGTAATATTACTTTTTTGTTTGTTTTGTGTATCGACATTTTGACTTTGAATGTTTTAAATGTAATATTATTTTTCATATTGATTGTATTGACTTAACAACGTTTGAAAATTTGTTGTAATTAGCATGCATGGATATAATATTTGTACGCCGTTGACGGCTAGACATAGCGTTCCTTAATAATTAGAACATCTGTATCTAACCCACCTACATTAAAAAAAGAATGTATTTGTATTTGAAATAAATTATGAAAGTAAAATGCCTGCCTTGGTATGTACCCGTAATGACGTACAACTTTATGAGTCAAGGTCGTTACTATCAGGTCACCACGGCTCTCTCCGCATGAAATTAATGTATATAATAGGTACATATCTATAAAAGCTTAAAGCTTAAAAAAATCAGTAGCAGCAAAAAAAAACTATCCGAGTTTCCTTGAAATATAAGCGTGGTTTTATGTAGGTATACGTCGTATTATTATAGTATATTCTAAGAATTTATCATTTCATGATATGGCCAACTAAAACTGGCCAGTTCGTTTAAACGTTAACATTTGATGTCATATCAATCCTCGTTTGGCCATATCATTGATGTAGGATTTCTATGATAATAAAAGGTCTAAAAAATAGGATAAATGAGGATTGAAATATCATCAAACTTTAACGTTTAAAACGATCTGTCCAGTTTTACTTGGCCATTTCATGAAGTGGTCAATTTCTAAGATCTGGCCACGACAAACGGTCAAAAGTTATGATATTTATAAAATATTTTCTATTTGTTTCAGGAACCTTCTGAAAACGTTGATCAAAAAGGATGTAAGTAAATCTCTTTTCGAAAAGTTTACCTAAAAATAAAGAAAACCCAAATTGAAATTCTTCCTCCGCACGCATGATGCTTACCTTTTTTTAACCAACCATCCGATTGACCAGACCAAGTAATAGAAATTAGTTCAGGTGGGCCCCGCTCATCCGCTTCGCCGGTCAACCGTTCAATTGAATGAATTGAATGAATCGAACGAATCGTTCCCTCGATCGGGTACGCGAATTCGATAGTTAACGACAACATTCCATTTTGCAGTTGGTCAACCCTACTTTGGATTAAGCATTCCTAATTTAGAGCTTATTTCTTTTGCTTTAAGGTCGGGAATTATTCGGGATTTTTTTCTTAAGGTAAATTTAAAATTGTTACCGAAGGGAGTTTTGTGATGACTAAAGAATTGATTAGTCACAATGTTTTATTACTTTATTGGAAAATTCCAATTGTTTTTGGGTCTTTTTAAGGGAAAGTTGCTTGTTGGGTGGTAAATACTTGATATTTTTTCGTTCTCATCGGATCCCCTGCGGAGGAGAACCGAACAAATTTATACATTCCACAATATGCCTTTTCTCAAATTCTTTTTTATCATGTAAGCGGCTTTTGCCGTGTTCGACTGGGGAAAAGAGCGCTGATAATCAATAATCTTTTGAGGTTGAAAATGTGTTTGCTATCTTTGAAAGTGTCGCAAATTGAAAAGCTTGACGGAACTATATTTTACGTAAGTGACATGTAAAAGTAAGCAACTTTTTTTACAAGACATTCTACAGGATATTAAATATCTACAAGACATGTCTCAATATGTTTTTCACGCCACTTGCCCTCTCAATTGCGTCACATTTGTATCGCTTCACTAGACTTACCCGGGCCAGAGAAAATGAAATAATACATCTGACACAGGGAAACTCCGGTTACAAATGTGTTCAAAATAGGACTGATTCTTTTGTTTGTGTATATAATAACTTTGCCCCACACTAGGAATAAATCCTGTATCGTGGGTGTGTTTTATATGTAAATTCACATATACAGTCCAGACCATGGTCCGGAGCGAGGAAGAGTGGCAGGCGGTCGCCTCCTTCTACGAAGGTGTACTTAATGCTAGCAAACGAGGCGGCCGCATGCGCGAGGTAACGGCCCTCACGCCCTAGTCGCTGGGATCCCAATCCAGATTTTCAGCCATCGTAGGCGCTGGCTTGCGGACGGCGAGGAATGGGTAGCTCGCTGTCCGATCCTCCACGTACGCCTCAAGGAGCCAGCAAAACCGTAGGGGCCGAGCAGGGTCGAAGCCTACTGGGGCCATGGGTGATGCAAAAAAGAACCCTGGTGCCCTGGAACGAAGGCAAAGAAGGAACGGGATTAGGTTTTAGTTATTAAAAGTCTGACACTTCCTCACATCTCACCCAATGGCAAGAGATGTCATTAAATAATTTCACACCTAAAAAAAGACCCAAAACAACTTTCTAAAGGTCATACTTTGTTCTGTGCGCGAATGTAACCCACGATACACAGTGCAGCAGATAATCACTCAACCCATGCGCTAATCATGCCGTTAAAATAGTACAGTATAACCAAAAAGTGGTCAAAATATCGCAACCAATAAACATAGCTAAAGAGATTGGTACTACTTCTTACTCCTCGTTTATTCTTTTCTGATTAATTTCGTTGCTAGATCCAATGTAGTTACATTTTTTGAACTACCGTATAGAAGAATAGAAAGTAAAGATGTAAAACAATTCAAGACTTGTTGAACTTTTTGTCTCGTCCCTTTTTGGTAGTCGCCTTTTACCATTTTTTTTTTAAATAAATCCTTGCTCAACACTATGAATTACTCATGTATCGTGGATCCATTCAAAACATATAAAATCACACACACAAAGTCAAAGTCAAAGTTAAAAAGTCAAATGTTTTTTATTTCACATAGGCCTACATGGGCACTTATAAAACGTCAGAAGCTAGTGCACGATTCCAAATTGGTCGATTCCTATGGAGAAGAACCAGCAAACTCCATGGTTACTCTTTTAAAAAAAAAACGTTGTTTTTAAAATACTTCCATAGTACAGTATAAATAGATATTATGTAAGGACAGTGCAGACTGGTCAATATTGTACTAAAAAGTACAATAAAAATAATCATAATAAAAAGTAATAGGAAGTAACCTAATAATTCACGGAGTCTACAGTGTTCTCACATTCACATAAAAAAGGAGGCTATATAAATAAAAGCAAGAAAAATAAATAATTACAATTAAGAATAAATGATAAGTTAACAAAATAAATTACTAACGAATTTATGGTGGTTGAGTTGTAATAGTATAAAAAAATATTGCAAAAGCGATGTGATGGAAAAAAAATTAAAAAAGTATATATTACAAAAACAACACAAGTTTCTCAGACTCGGAACAACTATCCGCAAGCCATGCGAATAATTGTTCCATGCGGGTATCGAACGCGTTACACGCAGCGCAGCAGTCTATTACTCAACCATTACACCATACCGTGCCTCATAAATATGGCCTATAAGCCGTCTACTATTGCTTATAGAATTCTAATATCCCACTCGCCATTTAGCTTAATTACTCTCTCCTTTGCGAAGACCATCACCCCGCAGGCTAAACAGAAATCTCTCATAACATACGTGTAGGTCAAACAGTCAAAATATCGTCACTCTGGGCTTCTAAAGGTAACTTACTGCCTGAAGGTTGAATCTTACCAACATTTGCATATAAATTGTATGGTCGGACAGTAAGACCAATGCGGACATATTTGCAATTTCCACAACTAGTTAGCGTTCACTTTTATAAACATGGACTCTAAATTAAAAAAGTTTGATGAATCATGTCTAAAGTATTTTGATGTCTAAATGAACTAGCAGATAATTTTCTTGGAAATGTGATTACTTTTTTAGGGTTCCGTAGCTCAAAAGGGATAAACGAAATCCTTATAGGATCACTTTATTGTCCGTGTGTCTCTCTGTCAAGACCCCTTATCTTGAGAACGCATAGAGTTAAATTAAAACCATAATTATACTCAGGTCTATGGTCCCTAGAAGGTGTGAAAAAATTAAACTTGTAAGGTAACCAACAACAAAACGTATATCAACAAACTCTCAAGAGAATCAAAGTCATAGGGTATTTCCTGATAAGACAGAATTCTGTTTGGCATAAAGCAAGGTTTTATAAGCTCAGATATAGGAAAAAAATTGAAAACAGTAAATTTATTGTTACGACACAAAAACATTACATTGAGAATATGGAATTTAACTATTTACATAGATAAGTTTGTACGGAACACTCATTGCGCGAGTCCAACATACACTTGCCCAGTTTTTTTAATACAGCAAACATTTTATGAGGTTGGGTAAAGTGGCAGTGGGCTGGCTCTTGTAAATCGGCTCGTCAAAAACGCAGATTAGATCAAGGAACCTTAATAAGATGTTGATAGCAACTGGATGAGAGCAGTCGAAGCTTGAGTAAGACATCGACTGGCCTGTTGGTCTAGTTGTTAGTGGCCCCTGACTGCTATGCTGGAGGTCGGGGGTTCGATTCTAACCCAGGACAAATTTTTGTGTGATCGTTTGTTCTGTGTCTGGGTGTATTTTGTCTATAATATTATTATGTATGTATTTAGAAATATAATAAGTATGTTTATCAGTTGTCTAGTACTCATAACACAAGCTCTGCTTAGCTTGGGACTACACGACGTTGTGTGATAGTTGTGGAATATTATTATTATCGTGCAATAAGGTAAGCCTATTATAATAATATTCCACAACTTTCACACAACTTTATCTAGTTCTAAACCAAGCAGAGCTTGTGCTATTACAACTGATAAACATAGAGCTTGTGCTATTACAACTGATAAACATACTTATATATTTCTAAATACATATATATTATGGATAAATTACACCCAGATACAGAATAAATGATCGTGCTCATCACACAAATATTTGTCTTGGGCGGGAATCGAACACAACTTGCGGCATAGCAGTCAGGGCCAGTAACCACTAGACCAACAGTCTAGTAAAAATATATTTGCTTGTATACTCGTATTTGCTTTAACTGCAATTGCACTGTAGGAGTGCTGGTGTGGTCTCCGAAAAGAAATGTCCCGTAGTAAGCTGATAGAATTGTAATTTATCTCACCATTAATCATTTTGGAAAAGTTGGAGACCCGTTTGTAACCCATAACATACTGGAGGCACACTAGGAATAGGTCGGGAAATCATCCAATGACATCCCAAGCTCTTGGGTGGAGCAAGAGGGCGTGTCAGACTTACTGACTAAAAACACACTCCTGTTCTATCTTTGCCTTCATCCCAGGGCCAAGTTTTCAGAAATAAACCCTTGGCCCCCAGTAGGCTTTGACCCTTCTGAGTCCCTACGGTTTGCTGACATCTCCTTGATCCTTGACTTGGGCTAGGTCCAGACTGCTACTGGACGGTCGGACGGCGAGCTACCCATTGCAGTTTACAAACATGTAAAGTGTCATGTATATGTGAGCATATACATGACAACCAGGCCCAGAACTGGAAGGTTCTAGAGTGCACCTATTAAACTTCACTAATCTTGATTATTTGAAACAGTGATTTGAACGACATAAACTTATCTATTGATATCTTCTTTAGTGACAAACGCAAGTGCTAAGCCGGATCACAGACGCTATTAGTGTAAATGAAAACTGACACTTCCCCGTAGCCACGCCAAGCCTATCACACTTACCCACTTTACATCAAAAGCACGTAATATCACGGCTCCGTCACTATCTCCTAACGAAAATTGCGATCCGACGCCGCTTTACAGACAAAGTGCCTCAAAGGACACAATTTTAACGTCAAAATAAATTTACTCGTGGAAAGGGGTAATTCCATATTTTCTGGAGAATAATACTAATTCCCTTTTCTCGCTCTAAAAGCAATTTTATCTTTGTTAGTATATATATATATCTATTTAATAGATTAAGAAAACGTAAACCTGTAGGTACCTATGTACCGAGTGGTAACGGCTCCGAATTACGAGCTGTAGGTCGTGGGTTCAAAACCCAGCCGGGCGCATTACTTTGTGTAATTTATTTCATCACCACCGCTCTCATAACGGTGAAGGAAAACATCGTGAGGAAACCGGCATGTCCTAGAACCAAAAATTCCAAGACATGTGACATCCACCAACCCGCACTGGGCCCGCGTGGTGGATTACGGCCCCTCTCCTAGAGAGGAGGCCTGAGTCCCAACAGTGGGAAAATTATAAGGCCGACTATAAGCTATGTATACCTATGTAGATATTAAGGCTTACGTAAATAAAATAAGTAGATATTATATTATTTACGTCCCACAGGACAGTACAAATAACCTGCTCTGCATCCACCATAATTCCTGTATTTTTTTTTCTTTGGTTTTTATAATTAGCTAGCTGACCTGGCAAATTTCGTACCACCTAACAGTCAATGAATTTGATGATTAGCTTAATAAGTTTATTAATTTTTATTTTGCATTTTAAGTTTAAGTTTATTAAGTTTAGCTAAAAGCTAAACTTATTAACCGAATTTATTGAACGAATGATTTTGACCAATGTATTTGACAGGTGCTGTCTCTGTATCTTTCGATGTATTTAGATATTAATTTTTTTTCGTAAATTTTAGCGATATTTTAGCGGGCGGTTATGAATTAAATAAAACAAAGATCATTAAAATCGGTTCAGCCGTTCTTGTGTTATAAATAGTGCAACTTTAAATTTCTCAAGGTTGCCTATTAATGTTACACTATTTTATTATTGTTTTGCTGTTTGTACCACAGGTTTTTATTTAAAACCTGCTTCAGGCACCAGCCTCTTACAATGGTGGAATATAATTTTTAAATCACAAACATTTTTAGTTGGTAAGAAAACTTATCGTAAAGAGAAAATAAATTACTTTGAATTGAATTAATTTGAAATATCTAGTTAAAAACAATGAAGAATGCCACCATTTTTTTCGAAAAAAATATTAGTGCATACTACTTACAAGTTTCAGGGATAAAATGACCCAAATATATATCTCAAGATTTCCAAATGGAGGTCAGAAGGATGAATGTTTATAATCCATACGATTGAACCTTTGCACTGGGATACATAAACAAAAAATAATATGATATTACATCTGTATTTTTCGAAGAAGTTTGAAGCTCGTGGTTTGTGGTTTTTAGGGTTCCGTACGCAAAAGGTAAAACGGGACCCAATTACTAAGACTCCACTGTCTGTCTGTCCGTCTATCACCAGGCTATATCTCATGAGCCGTGATAGCAAGACAGTTGAAGTTTTCACAGATGATGTATTTCTGTTGCCACATTACAAAAAATACTAAATTAACTGAATATTTAAGGCGTTTCCATACAGCAAACGTGACTTTTTTGCCGTTTTTTGCTACATATAGCACGGAGCTCTTCGTGCGCAAATCAGACTTGCACTTGGCTGTTTTTTTTTCTTTCTTATGTATCGTGCTGTATGTACAATTAAGTATACAACAACATGGGTTGATACTTAAGGTCAAGCAACGAAGAGGTATATACATCCTTTTGGCGTGGTGAAGTTCCCAATTACAAGATTAAGAAGAAGTCTACAACCATAAACTGGTTATATATACTGGGCGCTCTATACTGTAACTGATTTCTCAGTTCCTTTAAGTAAAAAAAAATTTTTATATATTTATGACAGATTCGCGCCTGATCACTATGTCACCTGATGTTAAGCTAATGATGAAGGCGATGATAGAGCACGCTTGCCTTGAAGTAACCTGTTCACTGTTAAATCAAACCCCTAGGTTATAGCTATCAGGAAATACAAACTCCGGCAGGAATTTCCAAGAGATGTCAGCAAATCGTAGGGGCCCAGCAGGGTCGAAGCCTACCGGGGCCATGGGTAGTGTGAAAGCGAAACCAGGGGCCCAGATACGAAGGCAACGAAGGAACAGGAGTGGGTTTTTAGTCAATTAAAGTCTGACACTATCTCCCGCTCCGCCCAAGAGCGAAAAAAACTTCTTAACTGAATAACACTAAGCCTGACCCGGCAATTGAACTTTCTCTTCTTCCTTTCCTATTTTTTTCTCTCTTTCCTTTTAAGTATTCCTTTTTGAAATAATTATGTTTCATAGAAATTGTAGGTATAGTAATATGTGTTTTAAATAAAGTACAATCAAATGCTAATGAAAGTAATAAAAGTCCTCATGTATTTGATTGTCGTTCAAGCTGTAAATGTCAAGTAATGAAATAGATTGGAGCCATGTTTCTTGTTAACATCATGTTAGGAACTGAACAGGAATAAAAGTTTTGAGATTTTAGAATAGTAAGTATTTGGTTTATGGTGTAATGTTGGGGTCCCTAAAGGTGGTCTCAAGGAAACAACCACATGCGTTAAGTACTATTTATTGAGTGCAATGCATGATACATCGAATCGTCGCATATGAGGTATATTGCTAACTCAGCATACATATAAAGGAGTGTACTTACTTACTAAAATAAGAGAACATACCTATTATATTCTACACTTCAATGGTTTTTGACGACTCTATCACAGTGTAATAAACTTCTAGAGAAAAAACATATTTACATATATAAGAAAAAAAAATAGGTATCAAAATATTTTTAAAATCAGTTTGATTCACAGGCAAATTTTCTTGTACTCAACAATAATAAAATGAATCGATGAAAACTAAGCAAAATTTCAGGAAACCACTTAAAATTAACCGTATTAGATTTCGGACGGAATACCAATGTAAACGTGCCTATACACTAAGGAAACTGCCACACTATGATTGTAAATAGAAAAAGAACAAACAGAACAAAAATACACAAACAACAAAAAAAATGAACTTATAATTTATTGTAGATAGATACATTAATATATTCTTTATTGTACACCAAAAATAACACACTGTACATTGCATAACATTTATGTGAATAGGAACTTTATATTCGAAGTCTAAATTATAACATAGCATTGGATACGTATGTAAGGGTGTTATAATATAATTTGATAAATAAAAATATCGTGCACAAAAACGGAGCAACAGATTCGAAAATTAAAAAAAGGGCCACAAAAACGTTACCGCCTTTCTTATTCAAGACAGTTTATGTTATTACATCATCAGTAATTCAGGGGACAGAAAATCACTTTAAGCCGTCCCATAACCACCTCTTACGACACCTCTCAAAACAAAGGCTGTTCTATTTTCGCCGGATTTCATTACAACTTATCACTCAAACCTAAACGAGGACGCCATGACACTTTCCATTACAGAATTGCCCACTCAAGTTAAATGCTTTTTGTTATCATACGTAACATTAGATTTAATTACATAATGTATAGCTTTTGAAGATACGATAATTATAATTATTGAAATGCCTTAAAATAGGGGTCTTACCATGGTATTTTTAAATGTTAGTCGTGTGAGCGAGAAATAAGGATGGAGCTATACACCCTCTGTAGCTCCATCCCTTTAACAGTTGTTTTTTTTTATACTTTTACCTCCGACATCTAGAGGAGTCTATGCTAGCTAGTTTAGTTTTCATTCATTACACCCCCCCACCCTAGCCAAGTTACAATCGTTTCGTTCGCGCCGAACGTCTCGAGTAGGCCACGCCACCGATTCCTTTGTTCAGACCACGTGGCTGAGCGTTGAGATGACGTTAGAACAAAGGAATCGGAGGCGTGGCCTACTTGAGGCGTTCGGCGCGAACGATACGATTGTAACTTGGCTAGGGGGGCAGTTCTTGCTTGTATGCTCCTCATAATCTCATTCTTCATACTGTATCTTTCTTGCATTCATCCTTTTTTGTTCCTTTTATGGGTGGGATTCCCAACTACTGCTTTTCCCCTAATCTCACTAAATATTTTTCAGTTTTCTTCATTTACATTTATTCATGTTTATTGGGTATAATTAAAGAAGTGGGGAGAAGGTTTTTATTTTCATATTTTACACTCTATATTCTATTTCTACATATATTTTTTATTTTAGTTATTTATTAGTAGCATATATATTTACAATTGGCCAGAAGGGAAGCGGGAAGTCAATTTATATATGTTAATTTACTTAATTCTATTTTTATATAAACGGAAGAGCTTAATACAATTATAATTATTCTAAATTTATTATAATTTACATAATATATATTTATATCCTATGTCACATTTATTATTTAACATATTTTATGGCTATGCTAAACTTCTTATACTATACTATATTCTGATAGTATATTTACTTATGTGGTTTTGTTTCTAGCTATTACTTTTTGAGCGATATATTTGCTGTAATCTAGGAATATTTCCCTATTTTTATTTTTTTTATTGTCTTTTAGATTAGAGCGTTTTTTTATTCTTGATAGGTTCGCGCTTGACCGCTATCTCACCTGATGGAAAGCGACGATGCGGTTGACGATGGAGCGCGCTTACCTAGATGTAACCTATTCACTCTTGACTTAAAGATTCCCGGGTTGTAGCCATCAGGAAACACAGAACGCATGCTCGGCGTTGAAGCGGTGCCTGTCGAATTGAGGGCAGTCGAATAGTCATGTGCGGAATCGTTTCAGTTACATCTGGGTCGCAGATATACGATGGACTCTCCTTGAGCTTTAAACAGTTCAAGTACTCGGAGAATCCACCATGCCCTGTTATTATTTGCGTGTTAAGGCTATCTTTCGGATTATCCCATAGGCTGTCCGGACGTCTGGAAAAAATAATTTCATGACAGTTCACCAGTTCCGTATCTAAGGTTTCATTCGTCAAGCGTCGCCATACGTATGCTCCGCTTGAAGTATGAGACCGGACACTAGTCGTGATCTGGTTTTCTTTTGGAGTTTGCAGCGGCCTCCATTGATAACTGCGGCTCTTTCATTCTCCTTTAACAGTTCAGTTTAGGTCATAAAATGGATCGCGTTAAAAGCTCATGGACCTTTGGTCTTTATTTTAAATGCATTGGAAACTAGGGCAAAATTTATAGAAGTTAGTTTTTGTAGGAATATTGTAAAGTGGAAATAATGACTGTAACTTCTGCATTGAAATTGTGTGTTTGACCTATATTGTACGGCTTGTTGCTTTACAATTTATAAGTAATAAAAATAAGAAATAGCTTTTTTTCTTTTTCGCAAAGATTTTCTGCAACCTACGAAAGAAAAAAAAATAGGATTTCACACAATGTTCTCTTGCTTTATATACCCTATGGTCTACATTTCTTTTAATCTCTCCTTTCGTAGGTCTGCTGGAAGAAATATCTTTAGAAATGAGCAGTTCTTTTGTACTTTTGTCTATAACGTAATACTTTTTTTTGTATATATATAAATACTAAAATAAAGAAATATAATGACATTTGCTTCACGCAACAGAAATAAATTTAAAATATTCAATCATAAACTAAGAAAAAAAATTATGTTAAAAAAATAAATAATATGTTCGATCATTTTCACCGTTCCATATTTTCCTTTTGTGGATTTAATAAATCTTAACGACAGTGACTGTCGAAATGCCAAATTGTAAGAGATTGACCACGTTTTTTTTATACTATAGAGTAGTTCACGTTGTAATATCTCACCCGATGGTAAGCGATGATGTGGTGAATGATGGAGCATGCTTGCCTGGAAGTAGAAAGACCCCTATATTGTAGCTATCAGGAAATACAGACTCCGCCAGGGAATTCCACTCCTCAGCTGTGTGCACGATAAATGTGTTCGCAAAACGTTTTGTTCGTACAAAAATTGTATCAAAAACGTTCGAAAATTGTCAAATTTTATATAACTATGACTGTTTAATATATCGGCTTGGCTAGCCTATACATATATATATCATAATAAATCTGTAGAAGTTTTCAGTTGTGCGCGCATCACGTAAAATGTACAAAATCGATGTAGATAACTTTTATACAATATTTTTTTTTGTAACTTGGGATATTACTTAGGCTTTGTTTCATCGCAATCAGTCGACTATATCAAAAGATAATTATTCTACATTAGTTAGATGGATTGACTGTTAGGCGGAAGTTCGCCGAGTCAGCTAGTAACTAATAAAATGTCAATATATCCCGAACAAAAAGAGTACATGTTACTTTGGTAAATCGTAACGAAACTTTAATCCACAGTAGGGAAAACCCCAATCCACTAAAACTGTTACGTAGACTTCCATGAAAGTGGTACTAAACTTTCAAACTAATAAAACACCGTCAGTACCTCCCTTTATCTTTATTAGAGTCGACGTTGATTCAGAAAAACTTAATTCTATTAATTAAACGTTTAAATTAAATGAGGATCCGTTAAGTGGGACTGACGTCTCTTCTAGTGAACTACGCAAATTTTAAATCGACTTTTTTGTAAAAGAATAACTTTTTCGGAAAAATCAGTCTGATTGACTTCTAGTTAGGCGAATAAGTGGAAGTCATTGCCAGATTTAATCTGGTGTAGTGATGGTGTCTTTGAGTCACTGTTAAATGTTTTTTTAAGTCTAGGGTATTCCATTGTTGCCCTCAACATCTCTTACCATCACGTAAGACAGTGATCAAGCAACCTTAAGCGAATAGATCATGTTTGAAATATCATTCTGTGCATTACAACTCAAGTAGAAGTTGAAAAAAAATACAATCAGGCTGAAGTGGAAGTCCTATAACCATATCACACGAATGCACCCAGAAAGATGGGCCGAGATCATCACTCACTGAACGCCTGATAAAAGACGTCGCCCGCGGCGAAGGTGATGTGATGATCTGTACACGTTTGCGGGTCAAGTTGAGCCAGAGATTACGCAAAACAGACGGGTTTAGAAGGAGAAAGGGATCTAATAGTGTGACACAAACTAGATTAGCAAAAACTAAACAAAACAAGCTTCCTTAGCTTCTTTCAGAGTCTAAACTAACTTTGTATATTTAGTTAGAAATTCGATACTCTGTGAAGACATGCACGTCTAACCGGGCAAAAAGGTTGGTGATTTATGTTATCAAATCAGTATGCTAATTAGCAAGATTGATCTTATGTGTAGGTTAAAGACGTTTAATCCATCTTCTAAATATCAAATAGACTGGTTTAGTCTAATTTTGTAAATTCAAGAAGTTTATGTCATTTAACAAATGCGACTAATTAGACACAAACTTTGTAAAAAGCACACACAGTTAGTTATAGACACATATTTTTTGTGTGTTTGTACACCAATACTTGCAAAAACGAGTTGCTGACAATTCGGACACAACATATTCGGACAGTGTCTGAATCGGCCTTTTTTTTTCTTTCAAATTTTTTTTTTACCGACAATTCGGACAAAAATTTTCTTTTTTTTTATATAATATAAAGAAATTTACTACCCGAAGATCTGCCTTAAATCTAGCCTAAAATACATTTGGTTACCTACACTTTTTTCCCTATAGTCTTTTTTTTTGTACGTGCGAAAATCATCCCCCACTCTTGGGCGGAGCGGGAGATAGTGTCAGACTTTTACTGACTAAAAACCCATTCCTGTTCCTTCGTTGCCCTTCGCACCAGGGCCGAGTCTTCCTTTCAGAATCAGACCCTTGGCCCCAGTAGGCTTCAACCCTACTTGGGTTGAAGCTTACGGTTTGCTGACATCTCCCTGAGGCGCGCGTGGAACAGTACGCGCCGTCGTCGACTTGGGCTCGGTCTGGACGGTTACTGGACGGTCAGACACGCCGTTCGCAAGCCCGCGCCAACGGTGGTTTTTCCCTATAGAGTGTGTAAATCGTCAGCAGTTCGCAAAAACCTCGGTAGCATTCGGTAGGCTAATAGTCACTTGATCTGACATCCATTTTACCTGACCATACACTTCCAACGAGGTCAAATAAAATACTCAACGTATTTTTTATTTATAATTTATGTTTTTTTTCTCAGAAAAAAGTCAAGGTTGTCGAAGGCCGGATTCCGGTTGACGACCTGGGATTTCATAATTTTTATTAAAAGTCGTTAACAGGTGAGAAACAAAATATTTTAAAACCATATTCATTAACGAAAATGATACTATTGCGAGTTTTAACTACTTACAAAATTGTTGAATTATTTATGTTTTATCTTTTATATTGATCTGATTAAGAAAGACTAATTTACTTGTGTCAAACGGTATTTGAGAATATTTGGATGAAAGTTGTTCAGCCATTACTTGGGAGTTTGTTGATTTGTGAGCAGTGGTGGCCGAGTTGTAACGGCTCCGACTTACGAGTTGTAGGTCGCGGGTTCAAACCCAGCCAGGCGCATTACTTTGTGTAATTTATGTCATCACCATTGCTCTCAAAACGGTGAACGAAAACATTGTAAGGAAACCGGCATGTCCTAGAACCAAAAAATAATAATAATTCGAAGACATGAGTCATTCACCAACCCGCAGTGGGCCCGCGTGGTGGATTACGGCCCATTACCTCTTTTAGACAGGAGGCCTGAGTCCCAACAGTGGGAACATTGAAAAGCTGATTATGCAATGTATTTTATTATTATTGTCGATTTGTAGTTAATAGAGTTTCCTTTGCGTGATCACATCAGGAATGAAGATATCCGCAAGGGAAGCAAGGTTTCCGACGTATTATGAAGAATCGGCAAACTTAAGTGGCACATTGGTAGCACATTGCTCGCAGAACAGATGGTCAGGATTCTGAAGTGGCGACCGCGTACCGGAAGACGCAGCGTTGGAAAGCCTCCCACAAAGTGAACCGATCACCTGGTGAAGGTCGCTGATCCCCGATGCATGCATGACGCATTAGAACGGTCGTTATAGCGATAGTTGGGGCAGGCTTATGTCCAACATTGACCGTCTATCGGCTGAAATTATAATGATGATGAAATCATACTTAGTCTATTTCTAAATATTTAGGTAATCTTATATTCTTACGGAATATTCACAATGTTAATAAGAAACTATTGATATAAATTTCGTCTTTTTTAGACTTAATTTTTTTTTATCCTCTCCACCAATCAATCATTTAATGCGTTTTTGCTCATCTATCGATAGTAAAAAAGTCATGTTTACATCTCACCAATTAAGTTTTGATTCTTAGCATTTTTTGTTCACAATCTGCACTATTTCTATTTTAATTAGTGCTTCATAATCATCTTAACTAAAACCTCTAATCTCAAATCCCTTTGTTTTATGACAACCAAGGACCTATCAACACAAAATATTGACCTTTACAAACTGATTATCTATTTTATGATCTCGACCAATGCCGTCAAAGACAGGATTATGTTAATAAATGACATCTTATCTAGGTACCCATTAACTTTGCATTTCTTAATAGCGTTGTTCGATTAAGGCTCCGTTATTGCATGGGTCCCTGGTAGTTATGTTTTGTAGTTTTATAGTCATCCGGTGATTAAATTGTCATAGCAGCTATTTTGGTTACATATTTTAATGTTGGAGCTTCTATTGAGATTTTTGTTTTAATAAAAATCTTTAAATAAGCGCTAAAAAGTAATTTTCTCCAAAAAAATATAGAAAATATCGGCACTTCATCACATTCAATCATAGAATCTAATGTCAAAATACCACCAAATATAAATCTTAACAAAATCGACACACACATCTAATTGAATTTATAGCAAGATCAAATTTATAATTATCCGACAGGTGTGTTCTAAAGGTGGTATCATGTAGCTAAAGACCGTAGGATGCTTGTTCAACATGCTGTGACGTGTTCTACAATGAACTTTCTCGACCAGCAGGAAACATGTTCGAAGCTGTGTTTGAGGTAAAGGAGGAAATATTCACCACCCACGTTTTTAATTAGGGAAGAAAGTTCACGCTGAGCTCTTTGTGTGGTTAGTCTTTAGCTGTCTATAATTTAATTTGAGATGCAGTAAGTTTTTTGTCAATTCCTTCAGTTTATTACACTCAAATTTGTTATAAAAATTACGTTATAACTGTTGCTTTGGTTGTGTTTAATCGTTCTAACTGTTGCTTTGGTTGTGTTTAATCGTTCTGTGTTGTTACAATCACCATGTCTAACTTAATGTTTTGCTTTTGATATAGATACTTCTGTATTTTCTATCCACATGAAAACAAAAATAAAACCAAAAAAGCTACAAAAATAATTCTAATTTGTTGCTCTAGAGAATTACGCAATTAAAGGCAAATAATAAACAAGAAAGTAACAAGGTAAGTAAGTAATAACATAGATATTAATTGTGACCACCGTGGGTCAATAGCAATTGTTCCACTTACAACTGTAGTATTTTAAAAGAGTATCAACGGGGCTAGGACATATAAAGAACAAGCAAGCAATTGGGTTGAAAGGACAGCGGTAAGACAACTTATTCAAGGAATTATACACACCTTAAAATAATGCACTTGTTTATTTCTACAGATAATCAAACTATTTCCTAATAATTATTAGCACAAAATGCAGACTGCTAAGTAGGTAAACTTATCGTAGTCGCCACTAGAGCTTACATCTGAACGCCATCAATACTCTGGTCCGACTGACAATCCCCTTGACCTAGCGCTTATCGTCTCCCCCTTTAATATTTTTAAACCGTTATTTAAAGGACTTCTGGTCTAGCACTCAAATTAATTTAAATGTTACCACATAAAATAAACTTAGAAATTAAATCAATCAGGCTTTTATTCAAACCTAACATAACTATGAAATTTTCTAAGACCAGAATCAGCCCTGTACCCGACACGTGCTCCTCATAAACACAACCAAGAATAACCACTTTACACGTGCTTCTAGAAAACTCTTCCTACAAGGTTATTGATATCAATACTTGTGAATGTGAAAAAGCTTATTTTACAGAAAATATCAGCTACTTTTATTTGAAGATAGGCAATCCCCGGAGATGTACGAGGGAATATTATTTATCTTTTTTATTCAATCGGCAGAATAATAATCTTGTCAGATTATGTAACCCTTGTCGATGGCACGAGGAAATTATTTTGGAGCAAATACAACACTATATAATAAGTCCAATAAATTTAACATGATAATTTGTATATTATTGATAATAAGAAGCTAATGAGAACAGTTTGAAAAGAAAATATGTTTCTACGTTAATAAAGCGATAGAAAGTCTCTGTGAAAGATTATTTCAACAGAGCTAAAAAAGGGTAAAAATTGAGATGACAGGAAATGGTAAAAGAACAAGATGATAATGATGAATCGTTTCAAGCAGTTTCAAACAGAACAGATATTTTTGGACCATTTTAACGGACCGGAATGATTTATGAATCAAAATACTCAGACACAATGTACATCAAGCTCCATACAGTCCGCTTGTTGTTGATGTAGTCCGTTGTTTTATTGCTTGCTTAGGTAAACTATTGAAACTGGGAACTAATATAAAGTGCCTGTATATTTACATTTATATGTAATATAACTAGGAGCTAGGCAAAGTTGGAAATGTCCTAGTAAACTTTACCAGTTTATGAAACTACTGAGTTTAAGTTAGTTGTATATCAACTCCTCTCCATGTCTTCTCTTTCTTTCTCTTTTACTTCATCGAAAACGTGCACCATCATCAGTTGCATCAGTAGTTCTTGCTAATGGAGACTGTGGTTAAATCACCAGTATTGATCCAGATAATGATCTAAAAAAATATATTATAAAAATCATTTGTTCAGTTTTCCTTTGTAATTTGAACTAGAATAAAGACAAAAGATTGAACCCGAAATCAAAATATCCCTGAAATAGTAAAAAATACAATTGGTCAAAATAAATAAAGAGCTCGACTTGTAAGAGGTTGAGTCCATTGCCTCCTGGCGATATAGTAAGCCTTCTAAAATCCGATTCAACTATTTTTGGAACCCGTTAAGCCCGAAAAATATTAGGATCACACTATTTTGTGCGGTCAATGTTTTTTCTATCTTTTTTTGCTTTGTAATGTTTCAGTTGCCATTGTTACCTAGCTATTATTTGGGTCATTAAAAACCTTGCCATTTTTCTTACCTTTCAGTTTTACTTTTATTTCCTTTTAATTACGATGATGCCCGGTTGGCGCAGTGTTTGAGCAATCGGTTGCTGCGATGAGTGTTGCAAGTTCGATTCTCATTTTATTAACGGATATTTGTATGACTTATAGATAGTTGTTCTGTATCTGTTCTGTATATTTTGTGTATATGTATACACCTATTTGTGAACTCACCTACGATACAAGAGTAAATCCTAGTGACCCACATTAGGATTTACTAAGCGATCAAAAATATAATCAGAATTGTAGCCATATATTCTCCTCATCCTGATCACATTTTAAAAAAAGCTCGATGTTCAATGATATTAAGTATGGCGTGAATATCAATCCGTTCGATCATCGCCGCCTAAGCGGCAAAAACAAAAATTCAATAAGCATGAAACCGAACGCCTCAGCAAAGTCACATTGCTCGCTCTTTTCTCCAACTTTGAGCGCCGAAGTTGCGCCGGGGGCGTCGCTGTAACCTTTGTTCGACGGCTGATTGCCTTGTTCTCTAGGGGATCGAGATTTGAATTTATCATTAGTACTCTCCCTACTGAGGTTCGATGCGGTTGGACCGCTCAAATATTCAGTAGCGCTGCTTGTTTCCAAAGCTTTTTGTTTTCGGTGTTCCTCAAGGCTTCCAAATTTGAAATTCTTTGCGAGTTTTCGAAATTTCGTATCAATTTTCTCGGTTACTGTTTTTATTTGAGCGATTTTGTTAAGGAAGTTTTAAATGAGATTATTGTTAGTACGATGGAATGAATATTATGTATTTCTGTTAAAGACATCCAAATACTATTGAAATGTTTTTTGTAAAAAAACTCTTCTACTTTATCTATCATTAAAAGACTAAAATAAAATAAATTAATTATGTAAAAAAAAAAAATTAATTTCTTCTATCAATTTAAGTAGACCATCACCAAATGTGTTATGTACCGTACAAACAATTCACAATACTACCAAGTTCTGTACAAATCGCTTTCTATCAAGTTGATTATTCACACGCAATAATTTAGCGTGGGAACCTGGCATCCACAAGTGCGGAGTGGGACTGTGACAAATATTTGAATGACATGCGACATCCACTATCCCCGAAATGTTCACGCAATACAAATATAGACTGATGTGAACCAATTTGGTACAAAGTGGTTTGATTGTCAGGTAGGACAGCTTTAGACTACGGTAGGTAAATACTGCAAGAATTCTCGGCTCTTATGGCATGGTTTGTTAAAAAACGTATTTATAAATTGTAATACCTACATTATAGCATTTTTATCACCTTCTCAATCTATATGTCAGCCAATAATTGTTTGTCTAATAATTTCTTCTTCGAAAGTATTAATTCCTTTAAGAACAATATTTTTGCATATACGCATAATGTAACATCTAATAAATCAAACAAGTTTTCCAGTATATCTATCCTCAAAAGCCATACTCAAACTTCCAATAAATTTGAGGAAATCAAAAAAGGTTTCCCACCAACTAGTCCCAATGCCACAGCAATAAGCCGAGAAAATAGGCAAGATTACAGAAAAGATTACTACTCCCCATACAAAAGGAAACAAGCGTGACTATATCGTTGAACATTATTTCGGTAGCATTCCCATCCACAACGCGTAGCCCGATCAATAGTAATCTGATTGCCATTAGTTTTATCGCTTGTACTATCATAAGGAAAAAGTTGCTCGGAATATTTTTCTTGTGTTTGCCTTTAAAATAAGATTTACTTGGTTTGTCTTCAATGTGAGCTATATCCCATTCTCCTGAACATTGGTAAAGAAACTAACTCTCTACTATACTCGTGGTCTCATATCATTCCGACGAAATCTCTATGCTTGTCTTTTACTAACTTGTGAAACTTATTTTTTTTTATGTTATGGTTTCTGGTTCTTTATCAAGTTGTTCGCCACCTTAACGTTTACCATAAGCTGGCATCTTTGGACATCCCTGGTTGATTGGACCTCATCTTTCCTAACATTTGAACAAGATTGTACATTGTGTACAATCTTGTACATCATCGACAATTTGGCAATACGTATGCTAGATACTGACCGTAACTCCGTCAAACTAGACATCCTGACTTATACACTGTGATTTCTAGTGAATGTCATCCGGGTCGTCTTAGGTTATGTATCTTCTCACGCTATGCTATACTTACGTTTATCATGACAACATGACGTGATCAGCAGCGATTCAGTAAGTTCTATGTTAAGCAAAGAGCGTCTACAACCTCATGTATATGATTGTTACGTATTTATGTATATATCACCTATATTTCTGACCTATTTTTGCTGGCTTCCTTTTCCTCTATATGGTTGTTATGAATAGTGTAAGCAACTATGTTTTTTGGCGTTGGTTTGTTGCTATAGCAGTTACTGGTATATAAATAGTTACTGAAAGGTTATTTGAACAGATATTCTACTTTCCAGAAATGAGCCACTGAGTAAACTAAGACCAAAATATGTTCCAGCTCACTGTTTATATTACAAAATTTTCTCCTGACCCCTTTTTAGGCCGACGTAACTACATGGTTTGCGTGTCTTATGGAGATTAAGAATGAAATTAACACACACGTAGAAATACCGTTTACTTCCCACATTGTAGCACATGCTCTTGATTCCACCAGAGAATTCAAGATTCCTTGAAAACCAAGAATCCACTAATGGGAATACAATTTCATCTTATTCCCATTCAATACGCAAGAAATTTTAAACTCAAACATAACTGGCAAGAATCGTTCAACTTAGAAAGTACGTGTGCCAGGAATTTTAAAATTTTTGTGTTTAAAGTTTAAGCTTGTAGGAAATTCTTTTCGATTTATCTGGAGGCGTGATGGTTAGGATTTGAAGCCAGTATGAGCTTTTAGCACCTGCACCATCTATCTTTTATCTTGAAATACGTCATACTACGGTTTTCTTCTGGTTGTTTGCTGGGCATTATTTTAAAGGATTTCTCTCTAAGTGATACGTCATTTTTATTATTTCAGGAGTTGTAAATCAGAAGGAACTTTTATCAATTGAATATGGAACATATATTCATATTCAAAGCCATCCCTTTGTTGAGCTATGTAACGTTGATGAAGATATTGGCATACTAAAGAATATATAAACTTCCCATGATGTATGTACAAAATCAAAACATGAAGTTAACATAATTTAATGGGATACATACTAGCTTTTTATTTAGTTACTAAATGTAGAGTGTTATTATTATTTGATAAGACTACTGAGAAATGAACTACTGAGTAAACTAAGACCGTATATTATATATATGTAAATATATGTATACATTAAAATAATTAAATTTTAAAAACCGTTTAATAATTTAAATTATTTTTGAAATAATGGTATTTTAATACTTCTTTACATCGCGGTCAACTGGTAATGTGCCCAAAATACTTCAGATATTGTCATGTTGTATGGCATTGCGGTTAAAGACACTTGGGTCAACAGAGGTGGCTCAGTGGTAAGTAGTACGTCGGGGCCGTAGCTTACAAATCTTACGTTGCGTGTTCATACCCACCTGGGTATAAAATTAATTGCACAATGATAAGCGTCTACCTAGACGCTTATCATTGTGCAATTAATTTTATTACCATTACTCTCAAAACGGTGATAAAAAATATCGTGAGGAAGCTACTAGTACTACACAGCTCTAGATATCCTAGAACCAAAAATCAAAACTACAAGATGTGACATTCGCCAATCAGCACTTGACCCGCATGGTAGCTTACGGCTCGGATTTCTCTTCCCAAAGTTCCCATCATTTTAATTTTATTTTAGAGCACCATAAATATCGGAAGCTAAAGCTCATAAAAACCGATCCCATACAAAAACATGAGAGTCAAGCCACGTATAATCCAGCTAAAATTAATCAAACATGACACTACCATTGAGGTCCCCATTAATCCAGGCAAACCATTTTAATATGCATGTAAAATTTCAAAATTAATTAATATTCAAATAGAAATTTTATCGGTAATCAATACGTTTACGGGGTTAGAATTTATGGTAATGGGTAATAGTATCGTTGTATGAGCTTGCGATGTGAAGATAGTGTTTGTTTTGAACTTGTAATCTTAAGAGGTTACAGACGTAAGAGGTGTTGTTTGTTCAGGAAACAATGTTTCAGTGAATATCACTTGTATTGTTAAGAAAAATATGTAAGCAGAAATGAAAATTGCGTGATCGCATAAAGAATGAAGATATCCGCAGGAGAACCAAGGTCGCCGACATAGCCCGAAGAATCGCCAAACTAAAGTGGCAGTGGGCAGGGCACATTGCTCGCAGAACGGACGGTCGATGGGGCCGAAAGGTTCTAGAATGGCGACCGCGCACCGGAAAACGCAGCGTTGGAAGGCCTCCCACAAGGTGGACCGACGACCTGGTGAGAGTCGCGGGAGTGCGATGGATGCGAGACGCACAGGATCGGTCGTTGTGGCGTCGCTTGGGGGAGGCCTATGTCCAGCAGTGGACTTCTTTCGGCTGAAATGATGATGATGATGAGAAATGAAAAACATGAAATGCTGTGCCGATCACAAATGAAAGAACAAGAGATTTTTTTCTTTGTTGATAGGCTAGCACTTAGCGACGATATGGTCGACGATGGAGTGCGCTTGCCTAAAAGTAACCTATTCACTCTTGACTTAAATATCTACAGTTTGATGATTATATCAGACTGATATTATAAAAAAAGAAAAATTTAAGGTGAAATTCGGCACACAAGTAGACCATATCCTATAATAGTACAAAAAAGTATTTTATACTTGAAGTATATTCCCTTGGCACAATTTTCTACTTTTACACGAGCGAAGCCACTGGTAGAAACTATAGTGATACTAAAGTTGACATTACTTCTAATATGACTGCTAAACAAATAAATTTAAAGACCTCAAACAGTTTTATTTTCAAGGTATTTACAAAGACGATAGTTTATAACTGAACTATCTGAGACGGTAAAGGATCAATAACCAACAGTATTAAAATACTGTCATCTTCGAACCTATTCACACTTATATCACTCCCAAACATCTTATTTCCAAAATGATAAAACAGCAGTGACGATTATTAATGAACAGGCTTGGAAATAAAGTATCGCAGTAACAACCAAATATATGCCGAACCAGAGCTTGTACAAAATTAAATATATAGGTTTACTTACGCTTGTCTTGTGTGGTTTCTTATTTATATGTAATGGTACATGAGTTTAAATGTAATAAATAAACATATAAATTTTAAAACAGCTCATTACGTCTAATAGGCTCTTTAAAGAATTTCAGTAAATACATCAATTACTATCTTTTGGAGCAAATTCTATTCAAAGGTAATATCTAAAATTAAATCATTAATGCCTCAATAATCTTGTATAACCTTACGTAAGTACAGTACTACTCCAGCTGTTCTATCCTCTAGTTCACTCAAAGATATCATTCACTCATTCAGCTATTCATCTCCGGCGGAAACTGTACTCCAGAACAGACACAGGCTTCATCCACAGGCTGGCGTATCGAACAATCTTGTCCATTCTTGTAGTAGCTATAAATGTTCTCTTAGTTGTATTGCAAGTGATTGAAGCTAGCTTTAGCATTCAAGATAGTTTTGTACTTCTGTTGCTTTCAGTTTCAAATCGTGTTTGACGAAAATCATTTGCATGAATTCACTTTGGTTATAGTTTAGATACGGTTTAACGGAAATTGACAAAATACAGGTGAAATTTTTAAGCGAGCGTGAATGATTTGAGAAAGCTAGATTTAGCTAGATTTTTAAACTACTCAAAACTAAATAGGGCCCACCATGTTTTTTTGCTGCAACTTAAAATTGAACCAAAACATTCAGTTTTTATGAATACACAAGTTTCAAGTGAGCATTTAGGAATAGTGTAAACATGAACAATAGAAACATTTGTTTATTTTGTTTAATAAAAACACAAAATAATAGTTTTTAGGAAAAATTACACAAAATAAGGAAAAACATAATCTTGTAAAGCACAACTATTCTGGAAAAAAATATGGTGCTTGTTATTTTTTAATAACGAGTGGGTCCTCCTCTGCTCCGTATGCACTCTCTGAGCCTATCTGGGACGCTTTCAAACAAGTGAGTTACGTTTAGTTCCGGTATTTGTTCCCAACAGACTTTCAAAGCGTTAATGAGCTCCTGCTGGCTGTTCACATCACTGTAACGTTCTTTCAGGCGTCTTTTGAGCTGATCCCATAAATGTTCGATGGGGTTGAGGTCGGGACTCATTGCTGGCCATGGCAAAACGGTGATATTGGCTTCAGAGAGTGCTCTTTGTGTAGTGTGGGTTGTGTGTGCGCGAGCATTGTCATGCATAAAGACAAAGTTATTGCCCACTCTTTGTGAAAATGGGATGACATGTGGCCGGATTACTTGCTCGATGTAACTGGCGGCGGTTACGGTACCTTCATTCAGAATTACCAGCTCTGTTTTGCCGTGTATGCTAATTCCACCCCATACCATAACACTGGGACCCCCAAATCAGTCTGTTCCATGCACGCATGGTTCAGAAAAACGTTCCCCTTCTCTTCTCCACACGCGTATCCGTCTGTCGTCACTGTAAAACTTCACTTTACACTCGTCCGTAAATAGCACATTCCTCCAGTTATCCATAGTCCATTCCAAATGTTCCCGGGCGTACCTTAAGCGTGCTGCACGATGAGCCCTCGTTAGTTTTAGTCGAATAGCACGTACTCTGGAGTATTGTCCATCTTCGTGAAGCCGATTCCGAATGGTTTGATCGCTGACTCTCGTCCCTGTAGATTGCTGTAGTCGAATTTGTAAGGTCCGAGCGGTTACAATACGCTCCCGACGTGCGGTTAACCTTAGGTATCGGTTTTCCTGGGCAATTGTAGCCCTAACTCTTCCTGTGCCAGGTCTTCTAGCTACACTTCCGGTCTCCTGATACCGTTCCCAAACGTTTCGGATCGCTCGTCGCGATACACCGAGGTGTATAGCCACAGATCTCTGAGACCGTCCCTTTTGTAGCAAAGATACTGCTCTTGCAGCGGTTTCCCTGTCCATATGTCGACGAGAACTAGGCATAGTGATCACAACTAACACAGGAAACAAACAAAATGGTTAAAAACGAGAGTGTTCCATAACAGCGTTTGGTGTAGACTGAAAACTTAAGTGACTGAGAATTTGTGCATTCGATGTTTTTTTCGAGTACTTCACTTTTTTAGCTACCCTCTTGAAATCAATATGAATGTTGTCGGAATAAATATTGATAAGGGCTCTTAAACATGTCACCTTGACGGTTCAAACCATAACTTTGTCAACAACTACACAGATAACTTTATTTAGACCAAAATAGTGACTGATTCGAGGTGGGCCCTATTTTGTTTTGAGTAGTTTACATAAAGAATAGAATAAACTTCATTGTACACCAAAATCGTAACAATTTCACAGAAACTATATGAGGTTTTATCAAATTTTTAACCGACTTCTAAAAAAGAAGGAGGTTCTCAATTCGGATGTTTGTATTTTTTTTTATGTTTGTTCGCGCATAACTTCGTCGCTTGCCAACCGATTTGAAAAATTCTTTGTTTGTTGGAAAGGGTATACTTCCCGAATGGTCTCATAGTCACTAAGTCAGGATTTGATGATGGAATCTTGGCGAATTCAAGGAAATTCCTCAAATATTATAGGCAACCATATAGTGATTTTGGTGTTTTCATCGAGAACTTAAGCATTTACAGTCAAAAAGTAACATTTTATTTCTGTTTATAAGTGTATCGCAACTAAAAAGTGTGAAATAAAAAACTTTTTACAAAAATTTTATTTTTTCGTGAAAGGTTTTTTTTTTTGTTTTTATTTTTTCGTCGATCAAATCGTTTATTGGAAACCATACTATATAATAGCTTACATAATATGGTTTCCAATAGGATAGCTCCTATAATACATCAATACGATATGGCATATGTAATTGGATTATGCAATTAGTACCTACAGCCCCCCTAGCCAAGTTACAACCGTTTCGTGTCGAATTCCGTTCTCCAATCGGCAACGCCTCGGTGTCAACAATTGTAGAAAACGATAAGTTGGTAGCCATATTGACATGTCTGAGTCGGCCACTCGTTCTACAATGACGTTCTACAATAACAAAGGATGCAGCGTTGAACATTGTAGAAACGATAACAATTCATTCTGATCATCATTTTGAACATTGTGAACTTGTGAACGTTGAGATTAGGTCATTTCCATACATTTGATTCGTTTTCGACTAGCGTTAACGATTGCAGATTATCAACTTGGTTAGGGGTGCTTAACTGACTGATGTTAAGTGCCCATTGGAAAACGGTTTACCTCACAAGCCCATGAAGGACAACATAACTTAAGCAATACAGTTCGATAAAAAAATATCGCTAATCGATAATATCCATATAAATATAAAGAATACGTATAAAATATTAATTAAAACACATTAATATACACATTAACACATCTCGTCTGTCTGTCGAACTATAATATATTATTTTGTGTTCGTATATGGTCTTTCAAGGTCAACGTAAGCAATATGGTTCTTATCAAATATGTTTACCAAAGTCATATATATTTTATGCATGTGATTTGTCCTAATTTGTAGGTAATATACCTATTACCTGCTGATTAGGACACGTAAACATACAAGTATGTTTTTTTATAACATACTTTATGATATCCAAAGTAAAAGTGGGTGTTAGTGTTCGTATAGTCGTATTAATTAGAACCAGCCAAGAGCTGCTTGTCTATACTAACATTATTTATAAAGAGCAAAAATTTGATTTTTTGTTTGTATGTTAGATTACGATTTAACTCAAAGACTAATGGAGCGATATTTGACTGGCCTGTTGGTCTAGTGGTTAGTGGCCCTAACTGCTATGCCGGAGGTCGTGGTTTCGATTCCCACCCAGGACAAATGTTTGTGTGATGAGCACGATCATTTGTTCTGTGTCTGGGTGTAATTTATCTATAATATGTATGTATTTAGATATATATAAGTATGTTTATCAGTTGTCTAGTACCCATAACACAAGTTCTGCTTAGCTTGGGTCTAGATGGCGTTATGTAATAGTTGTGGATTATTATTATTATTATATTCAAAATTCTTTCACCAGTAGAAAGCTATTTTATCACTGAAATAGATGGCTGGATAAAACTTGTTTCTAGTATTTTTGTTTCTCTAACTTTATATAAATCATTCTATAGATGCCATGATACCTTTCTAACCAAATTGTTGAAATGAGATTGCAAGATGAAAATTGAAATTAAAAAACATATTCATTTTTTTATGGTATAGAAAGAAATATTAACAATAAAGTATTTTTTTTTTTTTTAATAAAAGCTGAGGGCAAAGATGGTCTAGAAAATTTTGTTGACGATTTGAAATAATTATACCATATTTTTCTAAAGCAACCTTGTGTAACTATTCATCATTATGATAATTTCAGTCGAAAGACGTATAATCACCGGTTCTGTGCGTCTCGCATCCATCGGATTCCCGCGAACCTCACCAGGTCATCGGTCCACCTTGTGGGACGCTTTCCGACGCTGCGTCTTCCAGTACGTGATTGCCACTCCAGAAACTTTCGTCCCCATCAAGCAGTATCATAATTAAATTTCGAAAAATTAATTAAATGCATCATTGTGTTATTATGTATATGTATCTACTTTTCTTAACACCGGAAAATAACATAATAAAACAAAAATATAATACTTATAAGATTATCTTTATTACATTATCACAACATCTCAAGATTAACGTGAACAGGTGTCAACATCGGTCGATAAATAACAAAATATTTCAATATGTATGGACGCGTTAATTTGAAATTTAAATAAAGATGGTCGGCTCGGTTACATGGCATTGACTATGGAAGACTAGACATAGAGGAACCGAATCATATTATTGTTATACAACACTTTTATTAGTGTGTCGTAAGCAGAGGTCATGCTACTGATCGCGAAAGCTTTTTCTAAATTTTCACTTGTATAATTTAGAGCCGGCGGTGACCTTGAAACTGTTACCTCTAGGTAACAGTTCCAATATGTATCAAAGATTTTATCCCTTCTGTTGTCAAAACGCTGAAAAAACAAAAATTCGATCTGACATGCATCAACCTGTATTAATAATAATAATAATAATAATAAACATTTATTTCGGACCTTTCCGTCCATAGGTAACACATACAGCTTTATAAAACACACACAATATTAAACACAAAACACAACGGAAAAAATAAGAAAACAGTTCACAGTACATTAACCAAACAGAAACATATACAAAACAAAAAAAAAAAAAAAAAAAAAAAAAAAAAACTACACACATTCAGTGCGGTGAGGGGAACCGTCCAGTACTCACCGTGTAGCGTGCAAGCGTATCCAATGGTGTAGCAATGGAGAGTCCCACCTGTCCGCAAACACGTTCACAATATTGTTGTTACTGGTCCTAACACGGCTCATCAGTGACGCACATTGCTTCCTAATAAGGGCATGAAAGCCATCAGTGTGCGCTTCTGCGAACATGGCGGAGGCACTGCAGAACCGTGGTAATCCCAGCAACACCCTGAACGCGTTATTGTATTGAACACGTAAGGCGCTATATGCTCCCAGCGTGTAGTTAGCCCACAAGCTGCACGTGTAAAGTGTTTGGCAGTAAGACTTAAAAAGCGTAACTTTCACTTGATTACTGCTATGTGCAAACCTGCGGGCCAACATATTACACCGGACAGCCAACGCCCTACGTGCTCTCTCAATATCCGTGTTATCTTGTGTATTGGACCCGTTTGATGATTTAAGGCCCTTCCCAGTGAAGCATTTTATAACTGGTAATTGCTATGCTTTCAAAACGGTGATGAGAAATGTTGTGAGAAAACCACATGTCCAGGGACCAAAAAATCAAAATCATGTATCATACCAACAGGGTTTGGCCCAGCGTCGTGGACTTGGCCTCACTCTCTTTCATATAGAGAGCCCTGTTCTAGTAGCGGATTATACTTATGCTACTAGATTCTTCTCTTTTGTCTGCGTTCACGAGTGAAGCCAGATTAGCAGCGGGGTTGACTGTTCAGGGTGCGTCGGAGCGAACCATTTAAGTTCTTAACGAACAATCCAGCAAGCTCTTTATACACTTCGCGAATACCTAATGACTGTGAAACGTGTAGGGTCAAGTGTGGCGGTGGAACAACGGAGAGGGAAAAACTGGCTATGTAATATCGACCTTAGCAACAAAGCCAAAATATCTCATATCTGTTATTTACCGACACGAATACTGTTCTTAATGAAGCTGCGTAATAGAAGAAATAGGTCACCATTTTTAGGGTTCCGTGCCTCAAAAGGAAAAAACGGAATCCTTATAGGATCACTTTGTTGTCTGTCTGTCTATGTGTCTGTCTGTCAAGAACGCCTGGAGGTATCGAGTTGAAATTAAAACCATATTCTCAAGTCTGCAGTCTTTTGAAGTTGTGAAAAAAACAAATTTCTGAGTTAATTAAAAAAAAAGATATTGCCGCTTTGTCACAAAAGACGTGTATTTCGACACTCTCAAGGTAATCAAAATTCATAGAGTACTTCCAGTTGACCTAGAATCCTGAAATTTGGCATGAAGTGAGGTCTCATAGCACAAGTATAAGAAAAAATCTCAAAACTGTAAATGTCTGATATTTGTATATACGTCACAAAAAAAAAAAAAACTTTTTTGAGATTCGGTAAAATCTTCGTAACTCAATTCGTGAATCGAACTGTTTGTATGTTTATACGGAACCCTCAGTACGCGAGTCCGACTCGCACTTGCTCTGTTTTTTGTCCTGAATTTAGGTTATTTGAGGTCGTCACAGCATGTCTTCTATGTTTAAGTGCTTTTTTTTTAAGTTCCTTGTTGTAGGTCAACCTATGATGTTATCATTTGCTTAAACGAACTTGCCTGTAGTAACATTAATAAAATTAAAGCCTCCAGTTAGGGCTTACACAAAACCTAAAACTAAGCGACTGTACACTAAGAGAATTTCCTGCAAAGAACGGACATCGGTTTTGGGCATCGCAGTGGGAAAGACAGCAGAGCACGGGCTGGATCGAGCAATGGGTGTGTATTTTGGGGTGAATTTAAGTAGCGACGCCTGCTGTCTCGAACAAGGGACGGGGCAGACATTGATTGGAACATCACAGCGGGCCTTGGCTGTGAAGATTAAAGGTCGGCGGTCTGTGTTCGAGAACGGTACTAGTTTTCCTATGACTCTCTTGGAGCAGGGTACTAGCGTCATCGGGGTCTTTTTCCTCATAAATCTTTCAGTGTATCTACCGACCTTTTGGATTTCTCCACCTCTCATATCGTTTCAATGATACAAAAAAAAAAAAGAACTACGCAGCAAATATTATATTATTATTTTTAATTTCATTGATAAAAATAAAAGATCAACGTCCAATTAATTACAAACCCACGCTATTCGTAGAAGCTTCTAGTATAATAATATTCGAAACAACAGTTTAATACTTCGAAGTAGGCGTGAATGACAGGATATCCGATTAATTGGCCAACACAAGTAGACACCCGTTTTATTCGATTAATTCTTGCAATTTGTGAGAAATCGACACGTTGAGGTAAATGGTTTCTTGCGCAAGCGGCTAGGCCAGAAGGAAGATTGATAGCGTTTCAACACTCAGGAGTATGTCATAGGTATAATAATAATAATTATAAGTATAAGTACAATACTACTAGTAGTCTAGTAGTTTTAGAACAAAACTAGAATCCATTGAAAAAATGATTTATGTCCGAAATCTAAACCTCGCCCTGGGACGAAGGCAACGAAGGAACAGGAGTGGGTTTTTAGTCAGTAAAAGTCTGACACTATCTCCCGCTCCGCCCAAAAGCGGGTTTTGTCATAAGATGAGTTTCCCACCCAATAAAAAAAAAACCTCGCCACATTAGAAAACTTTCATATAAGTACTATTAATTCTATGAAAAAAAGCAATATTCGACACATAAACATATATAATTTAATTTTAAATTATAAATATTAAACATTTGTACTGACGGTACCCGGCAATTTACAGATTTTAATTGTATGTTTCTCAAAACTAGTTTTTTTAATAACGATTTCATTTCGCCTACACATTAACGACATCAAGGCATAAAACTAAATTTAATTTCTAAATAACTACGTAACTAAAATTCTTTATTAGCGCAAATATTTTAAAATCACAGCAGGTTTCTCTTTCAAAAACTAAATCTATTATATTTCTCCTGTCATAAAAAAAAACATTTAAGATAATATATTTGCATAATATTAGTCGCCACATTAGGTAGAATAAATTAAAAGAATATTATGTTTACTTAACATTATTAATAAAAATCTGTATTCTTGGATTCAATTAAACTTGACTTGTATTTCTGTAGCGAGGTCATTAGTTGACCTGTGACCTCCTAGTACTTGATGCCGAAACTAGCAGGAAATTTCCAAGCCACATACGTCAGTAGAAGTCTTAAAATATAATTAAAAAAAGAATAATTAAATCCTATTAGTGTGCAGTAGTTTATTTTTTTAAGAAATTATTGATCCCAAATGCTGTTGCTTACAGCAAGCAATATGAGAATCGATGCAGCACGTTGCTAACGCATTGGTACACAAATACGCTAATACGCTAGTACCAGTCTAGTGTGTAAAAATCTACATATATATAAGTGCAAAATGAGAAACTGACTGACTGACTGACATCAACGCACAGCTCTACTAGACTTAGGAACGTGAAATTTTGCACAAGGCTTAATTTATGATGTAGTGTTTACTAAGCAGAGGTTTTTGAAAATTAAACTTAGAAGGGGATGAAAAGGGAAATTATGTTCGTGTGGAAACTCTTATTCCGTGTGCCAATATACTTGAAATTATACCTTGTGTTGCTCCACATCGGTGCCACTGTGGCGAAGTTGTCGAAAGCCGTGAATACAATGGCCTGTTCTGCTGTAGGAACGCAGGCGGCATAGTGCGACCCGCTAGCATCAACGACACTATCTGTCGAGCTCTTGTCACCGACAGTGTACCTGCCATATTAGAACCTAGCGGCTTGGTACGTGACAATGGGAAGAGACCAGATGGTATGACGTTGGTACCGTGGGTGGTGGGTGCCCTCTGGTGTGGGACCCAACCTATGTCGATACCCTTGCGCCATTCCATGATCCTAGTTCGGCGGGCTGTGCCGGCGCAGCTGCTGCGGCTGCTGAGACCTTCAAACGGCGCAAATATTGTAACCTTATTGGTAATTACAGTTTTGAGTCGTTTGGGGTCGAAACGCTTGGGCTATGGGGTCGAATACGCGTCTCCTTTTCAAGCAAATTTCACGCCGACTGATCGACACTGCGTGATCAGTGAGGGCTGGCTCGTTCTTCGCTCAAAGAATTAGCATTGCCATTCAACGTGACAATGCTGCCAGCCTTCTGGGCACATTTCCGGATGACAGCGATGTGGTGGAGTATTTCAACGCCTGAGTGTACTTTGTGTTTTTGTATTATATTTATGTACATAGTTTAAATAGTTTAGTTCATATTTAAGTTTTTTTATGTACATAATATATGTAGATATAATATTGTTCGTATTTGTATAAAATAAAAGTTCCTACAAACTTTGTAACTTGAAAGTTAGCGCAAATAGTAACCTAAGTAAATAAATAAAGGTGGTAATTATTCGTTTTCAGAACTATCCTCAATAAAACAATTTAGTGGTTTCAAAGATCGTATAGAGGATTCTTATTTCTACAGCTTGTAAAAAATATAAGTATAATAAATCTAAATATTTAAGCGTGGATAAAGTATGAAGTTTTGGAGTATGGATTGGGGTTTTCTATCTTAATTTTTTCAGTATAGGTTGAGTCTGGGTTGATGGCATTGCGTTATCCCCACATAATGGGGTATCGACTTAAAAATAACTTATAAAAACTTGCTGTACACATCTCTACATGATCCTTCAAGTAAATATATGTATCCCAAAATCACAAAGGGATATTCTGTAACAAAAAAAAGACCAAAATAATCGCACACTTAAGCAACCCAAGTTGAGCGTAAAGCATTATACGCCTTACTCTCAAAATCAAATGACCTATACGCCTTAAACATTCACAAAGTTAATACAGCACCGTACAACGTACATGCATAAACAAGGCACAAACAGTACAAACTTATAACTCCATAATTCATTCGTCATGATTTCGTTCCGAATAACAAGAAAGCCAGGCTTGGGTATAAATAATTAATGAAGTAAGAAAACCGAGTGAAACACTCCACTTTTTACGCTCCAAAAGATATTGTTTTAAAGCTCTTAAGATTTAATTTCCGTGGTGATGGGGCGAAATGTAGCGGACTCGGGTGTTGGGGCAAGGGAAATGAGATTTCTTTCAATGGCCGCTCGTAGCTATAGCGTAATGTCACTGAACTGATAGGTATGAAAATCATGGATCGTTTTTGTAAAAAAATTCATGCTGTCTTACTACTTAATGATTTTTTTTTTCTTTTTTATTCTCGATAGGTTCGCGCTTGACGGCCATCTCACCTGATGGAAAGCGACGATGTGGTCGACGATGGAACGCGCTTACCTAGAAGTAACCTATTCACTCTTGACTTAAAGATTCCCGGGTTGTAGCTATCAGGAAACACAGATTCCGGCAAGGAATTCCACTCCTTAGCTGTACGCACAATGAATGTGTTCCCAAAACATTTTGTATGTAAATTTCATACTAATATTAAAAAGTTGAAAGTTTGTGAGTGTATGTCTTTACGATCAAACGGCTGAAAGGATTTCGATGGCTTATAGGATAGCTTATAGGATACGTTTTATCTCGGGAGTATATTCACTTGAGATATTTTTTTACTATCTCGCAGGTAAAGACGCTAGAGCCGTAGAGAGCACTAGTGGCCGAGTGATAACGGCCCCGACTTAAGAGTTTGTAGTTCACGGGTTCAAACCCAGCCAGGCGAATTACTTTGTGTATTTTTTTTTCATCACCTCTGCTCTAAAAACGTTAAAGGTTAGGAGGTAAGGCATCGTGAGGAATCCGGCATGTCGTAGAACCAAAAATTTGAAGACATGTGACATCCACCAACCCGCACTGGGTCCGCGTGGTGGATTACAGCCCATTCCCTCTCCCAGAGAGGAGGTCTAAATCCCAACAGTGGGGACATTATAAGGCCAACTATACTATACTATAGGAAAAAGCGCTTGCAGCAACTAGTAATATTATAAAGGCAAAAATATGTTAGTTTGTGGATACATTTGTTACTCTTACAGGCTAAAACTGCAAAAGGAATTTAGATAAAATTTGGCACTTGGAAAACCTGTCCTGGAATAGCAATAGGATACTTTTATCCCATAGGATAATTTCCTTGTTTCACGCGGGAAAACCCGCTAGCTGTAGGTAGTATGTAACAAATTATAGTCAAAAATATATTGCTGCGGTATTTTTTGTGACGTTAATATTAGTGGTACTAGGAAATTGTTCGCGTGGGCAGCTGTAAGTATAAAGGACTCGCTTTTTAGAAACGGCTTCCTAGAAAATGTTAATTAGCGTTGCTTATAATATTAAAACATTTTAATAAACTGGAGATAAAGATGGTCTTTTGTTAATAGTAAATTTATTAAATTTTTTGATTGCTTTAGGCCGTTTGGTTCAAAGTTATCAAAAATTAAATTATATTAGAATCTAAGTTTGTTTATTCTAAAGTCTAAGCCGGTAGACACTAAAAATGTATATTAAAGACTTTGCGTCACACCATCGGAATCAGGCAGCTAAAGTACCAAAGCTATGCGATTTTTCAAAAGTTTAGGACCCTGGAACACAAAAAGCAACTGGAGGATAACAGGAGAGTTTTAGTCGGTAAAAGTCGGACACACCCTCTTGCTCCACCTAGAGCCAGAGAAGTTGATTTCCAACATCAAAAAAAAATATATGCAGTTGAGCCTAACTGTCATTTGGACTGATATTTGACGATGTTCCACCTTAAAAAAAAACAGCTATACTACACTTACATTCTGTTTGTTATTTCAGCTAAACTTATAACTATCAAAATCGACGCAAATCCGAATTACTCGATGTTTCCAAGCGGAAAAAAATAAAAATAAACTGTTTTACCACAGATCAATAAAAAAACCTACGCCAGCCATGAAAACAGACTCAGAACCTAATAGCAGTGCATCTGAAATATAACAGCATTACGTAACGTTTAAGTCAACCAATCACAACTCGTAAACGAGCTATAATCTTTAATCCCTAAACGCTTGCTTGTTCCTTAAGCTGAACGGTTGCGTTCCCACTGACACGGAACTGAGTGGAGTAGAAAGGAGCGAACCAAGAATTGGCCAATCACAGTGCTCGAAACTTCCCTTCCGCATCAGTCAAAACAACAAAATCCAGAATCACAAACTGTGAGCTTTTCTGGGTTGTAAACTATGAATGCTGTCCCCATATTTTGTACACTGGACTCCTTCCAGTGCCCGGTCTAGTAAGTAGAGCTGAGCGGACTTTCGAATTCAACAAATAAACACGCGGCTTCGAGTTAGTTAAAACGGAGTTGGGTACCAAGACGATGGGTGCAAAGTAAAGACGGTTAAAAATTCAGATTCTAAGACATGGCAAATCGTCTTTCAAGTGTCTAAAATGCAAAAATAATAGTCTTTTTTAATAATATATATGAAAAAAAAACTAAATAACTTCTTATTAATCGCTTATTTACACTAATATTACAAAGAGGTAAAGTTTGTTTTTTTGTTTGTAGGAGGTAATCTCTGAAAATACTGATCCGATTGTGAATTTTTTTTTACCGATAGATAGCTGCTTTATTCTTAAGTGACATAGGCTATATTTTATATATGCGGGTGAAGCCGCGTGCAAAAGCTAGTTAATTCTAATTATCGAAAAATCGCAAAATTGCAGATAACTTTTTTTACTTTGCACACGTCGAAGTGGAGAGCACGAAGCGGAGGTTAGCTCAACTCCATTCCGCAAAGCAGTGAGCAATGGAAACACTTACCACTTTTCACTGCTTTTCTCCGTCCAGCTCCATTTCAATGGAAACGTACCTTTATACTTATTGCTGCTAGCTCCACCGCTATTTACCTCATAAAACTAAACCGTGACCATAACCAAACACATTTCTTAGATCAATCAATAGATAAGTTTCATATTACAGTTATTAATTTTAACATAATTACGCTTAATTTGATTTTGAAAGCATTATTTCACCACTTACTGGACATTGATGGTGTTAACGTGTTTTTGGAAATTGTATGAAATTCGATAGATGGATAGCTAAGTAGCTATCTAAGTGGAATTAGACGATCAACTATGTTGCGATACGGGTTTTTTTACAGTAAAAATAAATTTTATTTTTGATGGAGATTTTATGTACACAATCTTCGTTATTCCTCTTAAAAATCTGAAATTATACTTGTATACACACTACTTTTAGGTACAGATAGCGGCACGAATCTTGAGCGCTCGGCGAAATAGCGGGGATCGCTCTGCACATCGTACAACATCGGCGAGCCAATCACTGTACAAGGATTGCACTCCCTGCCCCCGCATCTCTTTTCATACCACTAAAGAGACCCGATATTTCACATCTGCGTGCTTCTACGCAAGTAGAACCGTAGAAGTCGGCGCTCAAGATCCGTGCCGGTATCTGTACCTAATAGAATTTAACCAATGGATAACCTAAAAATCTTTAAGCTACTTTAGCCCCAATTGGAAGTAAAATTAAATGGTTTTTCAATACTTCGTAGTATGCATAAATCATTATTATTTTTATGATCAGAGTTAAAGTTACTTGAAATTTTAGAGTATATTAAAATATTACTAGACTAACAAAATTAATCAACATTAAAATCAGCAACCATAAAATTAAATTATATTGAACATAATATATTTAATCTACCGTTTCGCTGAATTATTAGATTTACTACATCAAAAACTAAAATAAGATAAAAACAGTATTTTTTTAAAACACTCAAACTTCGTCATTATTCATATTCATTGGATTGACATTTGATTTATTTGTTTGCAATTTTTCATGAGTTATTTTTAGATGTTTTATAGCAGATAGAACTAGCTTCTGACTGCGGCTTCGTCCGTTTGAAAGTATGTTTTTCCATATAAACTATGAACCTCGCTTTCATCTCTTAGCATAGCATAGTCGGCCTTATAATGTTCCCACTGCTGAGACTCAGGCCTCCTCTCTAGGCCGAAGGCCGGAGGGAATGGGCCGTAATTCACCACGCGGGCCCAGTGCGGGTTGGTGGATGTCACATGTCTACGAATTTTTGGTTCTTGGACATGCCGGTTTCCTCACGATGTTTTCCTTCACCGTTTTGAGAGCAGTGGTGTTGAAATATATCACACAAAGTAATGCGCCTGGCTGGGTTTGAACCCGCAACCTACAACCGCAACCTACCTTCATCTCTTAAGGGGTTGAATTTCTAAATATTCTTTCTTATTCTTTGTATATAACATAAAATAAACCTTTGTGTAAAATTTCAGTATTCTAGGTATAAGGGTTGAGCGTTGATGAGTCAGGACTTTGGCTTTATTATACAGGTTTTCTGTTACAGTGTTTTTATTATTAAAATCTACCAGTTGCTTTGCCGGGGTAAATTTAGAAAATTACCCTAAGGGGACGTCATTCCACCACGGGGAATTTCTGAAAGGGAAATCATTTTTAGTTTGCTAAGAACTACTGAAGGACACAGGTGTGGTTTTAGTCAGTAAAACTCTGACAAGCCATCCCGCTACACCCTAGACCGGAGAAATCATTGGATGCTTTCCCACCAAAAACTTGGGACATAATACCGCGAAAAAATTTCCTTGGTCCTATTCCAGGATATAAGTAATCCATGTGCCAAATTTGATTTATATCTGTCCAGCCGTTTTAATGTAAAGGAGTAGCAAACATACATAGGTACCAGGTACATACAAATTTACACCAAAATAATATTAGTATGAGATAATCTGCTGTGTCACATCATCACATCAGCCCATAGACGTCCACTGCTGGACATAGGCCTTCCCCAAATGTCGCCACAATGAACGGTCCTGTGCGTCTCGCATCCATCGGATTCCCGCAACCATCACCAGGTCATCGGTCCACCTTGTAGGGACCTTTCCAACACTGCGTCTTCCGGTACGCGGTCGCCACTCCAAATCCTTTCGGCCCCAACGGTTATCTGTTCTGCGAGCAATCTGCCCATTGCCGCTTAACTTTTTGAGTAGCGTAATTAGAGACATAATAGAAAGACAATGACCGAGCGAATGCCGGCGTTCGCTCGGGGTTTAATGAATTAAGCCGTGCCGTGTCACAGAATAATCACATTCACACCAAATACTAATACTGTTTCGATTTATTTGTGTTTTTCATGAGTTATTTTGGGAAGTTATATAATAGTATTTTCTAGTACCGCGTTTAATGAACATGTGTTATAAAAAAGTTTCTGTTAAACTGTTTGTGTATGAAATTTTTGTAATTAAAAGACGGATTATTTATTTATTGCATGGCTGTGAGTATTAGAAACTTTGCCGAGACTGGAATAATTTGCCTGTTGCGGTCTTCCCATCCGATTATAATTAAGGTATCTTCAAGGATAGAGTCAATAGGTTCTAAATAAACTAGTGCATTTCACCATGAATGATTGCATCACTGCTTACCATCAGGTGGGATCGCATTCAGGCATTTAAACAAAAAGTAAAAATATATATAACTTGTTATCATGTTCAATAAAAGGAGCTTACATTCTATTACATTAAAGTGTTACCTTATGATAAAATAACACTAAAAAAGGTGATTTATAGACACATTCAATTATAAACCAAGATTTGTTCCATTGAAAAAAACTATAAATAACATTTACTATCGGGACCAATTCACTCCAATTTTCTACCTTTAACATACCATTCACTAACACTATTAAGTCTTACATCACCTAATCTTCCCATAAAGTAAGAAAAACATTACCCGATTAGATCGTAATAAGAAAGTGGGATGTTACCGACAATTTAATACTTATTTATCGGGCTGACTGTACTCGCTGACCGATTGAACCACTTACCGATTGTACCTATTTCGATTAGCTGGGGTAATGGATGTCCGTGTTAAAGAGAATATTGTATCTGTTAAGGTTATAAGGAAGTTTATACACGTGTTTTAGGCAAGGCTGAAGGACAGGTAAATTAATAATCACACAAATATTATAAGTTGAAAGTTTGTGTTTGTAAGGGTTTATGTTTGTCACTTCTTCACACTGGAACAACTAAAGTGATTAATAATAATAAGTACTGCTTTCTGGATCAAGGGCCTGATCCAGAAACCAGTACTTCTGGACACGGCGCGCATTGTCAGGAGATTCCTCTCTCAGGAGCCCTGACCACCAGTAGCTTGGACCCTGTTCCCGATGCCGATGGGCTACTATTTTTTATATTTTTAAATGTTTATTTTTATTTTTATTGAAATATTTAAAAATATAATTTATATGAAATGTTCATAATTAAATGGAATAATAATAATAATTCTTTATTTCTCACCACAAAAAAAAAACAAAAAAATGTTTACAATTTTTTTGAAAACGCTTAATTTAAAAGTACTCGATACGAGGTAATTTTTTTTTTTATTATACTGCAGTATATAATGTGGTGGCTGTGATATGCCTCAAACAGTTTAGACCCTTTCCTCTGAACTAGGTGGTAACCTGTATCTCAGGGGATAGTGTTCAATGTCCTGAAATAGCACCTAATTTAAGACTTCTTTTCGAGTGGGTAAAACTGCTCGAAGCAGTTAGTTACAAATTATTAAATTATAAAATCGTTTGGCAAATGTTTTTAAATATTCATAAAGTTTATGAAAAATAAAATGAAATGATGAAATTCTAAGAATGTAAGATATTAATTAATTTGATAAGAGATCTACTTGATGTTATCTTATACTGCCTGAATAAATAAAATTCAGTAATAAATATACACATTTCATTATATAGTATTGAGAGATAACTTTAATCATCTTCCTGCCCTTATCCCGTATTATTTGGGGTCGGCGCAACACGTTTTTTTCTTCCACTCTGCCCTGTTACTCGTCATGCTATCACTAACTTCCTTTTCTTTCATATCACTCTTCACACAATCCATCCATCTGAGAGATAACTTTAATAAAATGATAATTATTTTGGCAAACAAATATTATGCTTACCCAGACGCACGCTGGCTTTTTTTATCGGACCACGGACACTTACGGCGACGGGCCACAGGTACATGATGGACTTCTCATCAATAAACACAAAAGATTTTGGGAACACATTCATTATGCGTACAGCTCAAGAGTGGAATCCTTTGTCGGAGTCTATATTTCCTGATAGCAACTGATATCTATGGCTACAAGCTAAGAGTCTAAGCCATGGGTGAATATCTTACTTCTAGGCAAGCGTACAAGGACGAGGCACGCCCCAGCTGCCGGGATTCCGATCCTGATTTCCGACCATTGTAGGCGCGGGCTTGCGGATGGCTAACAATGGGTAGCTCACCGTCCGACCGTCCGGTAACCGTCCGGACCGAGCCCAAGTCGTCTACAGCGCGTATTGATGCACGCGCGCCTCAGGGAGATGTCAACAAATCGTAGGGGCCCAGCAGGGTCGAAGCCTGCTGGGGCCATGGGTAGTGTGAAAGCGAAACTCGGGACCGTAGGGGCCCAGCAGGGTCGAAGCCGACTGGGGCCATGGGTGGTGCGAAAGAGATCCCCGGTGCCCTGGAAAAATGGCAAAGAAGAAACAGGAGTGGGTTTTTAGTCAGTAAAAGTCTGACACTATCTCTCGCTCCGCCCATTACGCGACCCGCGGGGGATGTCATTACATGATTTTCCCACCTGGGAAAAAAAAACTCAGTTCGAAAATTGAATGGTTTTTATAGGTAGAATTGTACGGAACTCTCAGTGCGTGAATCCGACTCACAATTACCCGGTTTTTTCTATTTAATTATAGGTATTCATGAGGCTTCTATTATTTCAAACCATTGGCAGGTACGCCCTGCCAATCGTTGGGAATAAATTATGTAGCAAGAATTGGAGCACGTATGTATTACTTAGTATCTGACAGGGTTGCTAGGCAAGGCAAATAAATACAAAACACATTGTGCGTACACAATAAGAGTATTAAGCTAGTAACAAATTGAGCCACGTATGCCACGTAAGCTACGTAGTATGACATCTGCCCTCATAGACAAGTTACAATCGTTCCGTTTGCGTCGAACGCCTCGAGTAGGCCACACCTCCGATTCCTTTGTTCTGACCACGTGACTGGGCGTTGAGATGACATCAGAACAAAGGAATCGGAGGCGTGGCCTACTCGAGGCGTTCGGCGCGAACGATACCATTGTAACTTGGCTAGGGGTGCTGGACTCTTAAATTTGCTTAAAAATAGGCAACTTACGCGGAACGGATGTGACAGCGTTGCGTATGCCAAGTATGTTTCTAAGTCGTTCAAGCAAATACAAGAGTTTGCTTAGAAACAGATGATCAGTAGTCTAGATTTCATATAGCGTAGTATACATAGGCTCAGAGACCCTAGCACAAGCTTTTAACACGACCGATTTGAAGACCTAAACAGAACTGTTAAAGGGATGGAGTATGGTGTGTAGCTCCATCCTCATTTTTTTTATGTTATGTATAGTCCCCTGTTTATTTTTAGCTTTATAGCTGTGTTTCAGCTAAGGAGAATTTCTTTAATCCGGGTGTGTAAACCCTAGGGATTTTAAAGTATAATAATAATAATACACTACGTACTATTATTATTATACTTTTATTACGTGCATTAGCTTCTGACGTTTTATAAGTGCCCATGTAGGCCTATGTAAAATAAAAAACTTTGATTTTGACTTTGAATATTCACAATTATCAAACAAGGCGGTCTAGTCCCAAGCTAAGTAGAGCTAGTGTTATAAGCACTAGAGAACTGATAAATATACTTATATATTTCTAAATACATACACATTCTTGATAAATTACACCCAGACACAGAACAAATGATCGTGTTCATCACACAAACATTTGTCCTGGGTAAGAATCGATACCACGACCTCCGGCATAGCAGTCAGGGCCACTAACCACTAGACCAACAGGTCAGTCAAAAGTAAACACTAACTAGTATATTATGAATGCAACAGTTTGTTGTTTTTTTTGTACTTTTTCACGTCAAAATCACTGAACCGATCGATCATTGTAAAATACTAGCTTTGCTTGCAACTTCGTCCTCGCGAATATGGTCGATATTGCGATAAAAAAAAAAGATAAAAAGTAACCTTTGTCCTTCGGGGTACACGCGCGGGTCGCCACGCGGGCTCCCGGATAGAGCACTTTTGTAAGGGATCGCGCGGGAGCCCGTGTAACACAGCGTTCGGCCTTACACGTAACCATTCAGCACATCAATTTACACAAAACTTTATCCTAACACCTCTTTTTATCCGCAATAGGCTAACCACGTACGAACATAACCTCAAGAGTGTTATCAGTAAAATTTATTGGGGAGTTTTACTCGTGGTATATTAGGGTAAGTGGGATTTAAGATACAGCCCATCGAAATGATGCTGTTAAAATATCAAATGCTTTCAAATTCTTTCTCAGTGTTTGTAAAAAATATTTAATAAGCATAATTAGCCTTATAATATTACGACTGCTGGAACTTGGGCTTCCTCTCTAGAAGAGGGATTGGGCCATAATCTACCATGCAGGCTCAGTGGAGGTTGTTGGATGTTAATGACGGTGCCTTGTCAATATATTTATGCAAACATAATGTATGTTAGAAAAAATCTTAATCTTTTTAGCAAAAGAGGCGATAGACATAATTATGTTACAAGAAATAGGGACCAATTAGTTCAACCAAGTTTCAGACTAGCAAAAGTGGCCTCTTCTTTTATGGGGTACTGTTTGAAATGTTATAATAAAATACCTTCACAAATATTAGAACTCAATGAAACGAAATTTAAATCTTGTATTAAACGCACACTATGCAGGCAAGCATATTATAAGTTGGAGGATTATATTCAGGATAAAAATGCTTGGCTCAATGCTGGTCCAGCTCCACTACAACCGGGGTGTACAAATTGATTAATTAGTATGGAAATTATTTTTTAATGTTTTTTTTCCTGAAATTGTAAAATATAAGTATTGTATTATATGTATAGAAGCATTTTTTCCACAGTTTGTAAATGTGAGTACCATGGAGCTTTTTATAGTTTTTATGTTGCTACTGGACTTATTTGACATAAATGAGCATGGCAGTTGAGAGTTTGTCATGCTCACTCAAATGTCTCACTGATGGTGGCGCGGGTGTTGGATCATTCGGTTCCCTTCAAAATGGTTGAGCTGAGTGGTGCTAATATTAGCGTCATGTCCGTGAACGGGCGCTGTCAGTTGAGGCTGGTCATCTCTTAGCTGCCAGTTGCTTTTTTAATATCTATATTTAGTTTTTATTTTTATTTACATTGTTCTCACATGATAGCGACAAGAAACATGTAACAGAGATATTTGTAACTACAAAATATGATTGAAAAGAGTGTCCATGGAGTTTCTTGCACATTCTTCTCCATAGAGATCTACGCTTTGGAATGTGCAATTAGCATCATTTATTTTTATTTTTCTGACTAACTGACTTCTTGACATTTCAAAAGTGCCTGTAAATGGTTTATTTGGAATAAATGCTATTTTGATTTTGATTTTGATTTTGTTACATATCTCCGTTTTATGGGTTCCGTTCCTCAAAAGGAAAAAAAACGAAATCCATATAGAATCACTTTGTTTTTTGTCTGCCTGATATTTATTTTGAAAATAGGTTTAAAAAACACTTTTACATGTAAATTTTCTTTTACTCAGTTTAAAAGTAGGAAAATGAGGCCGGATGTATATCTGTCAAGACCCTTTAATCAGCATAATCAGCCTTTTAATGTTCCCACTGCTAGGACTCAAGCCTCCTCTCTCTAGGAGAGGGAATGGAACCCACCACGTGGCCCTAGTGTGGATTGGTGAATGTCACATGTCTTCGAATTTTTGGTTCTAGGACATGCCGGTTTCCTCACGATGTTTTCCTTCACCGTTTTGAGAACAGTGGTGATGACATAAATTACACAAAGTAATGTGCCTGGCTGGGTTTTAACCCCCGATCTACAATTCGTGAGTCGGGGCCGTTACCACTCGGTCATCACTGCTCTCTCTACACTGAACGTCATCATCATCATCATCATTTCAGCCGAAAGACGTCTACTGTCGGACATAGGCCTGCCCAAAATGTCGCCATAATGAACGATCCTGTGCGTCTCGCATCCATCGGACTCCCGCAACCGTCACCAGGTTATCGGTCCACCTTGTAGGAGGCCTTCCAACGCTACGTCTTCCGGTACGTAGTCACCATTCCAGAACCTTTCGGCCTCAACGGCCATTCGTTCTGCGAGCAATGTGCCCTACCTATCGCCACTTAAGTTGCAAAGGGACACTAAACGTACCGTCAATTAATTTTAGTGTAAAACTACCACGACCTCGCGCAACGTCAAACATAAAGAAAAGAAAACTAAGCTTCGCTCATCGGAACGTGATTGAACTACCAATTATCAGATTTTCGTATTAATCACATTAGTTAGGATTAATTCATAATCGGCTTTCCACCGCCTCGTTATAAGAATTTTATAAATTAAAACCCGTTTCTACCCTGAACTTAAATTCTTTTTTTTTTTTGGAGTGGCTTATGTTCTTTTTCTATCTTTTACGTTTTTAGCCAAAGCTGAGTTAATTCTCTTCTGCCTTTGGTACTGTCCATGGTCCGAAGCGAGGAGGAGTGGAAGGCGAAAGCCTCCTTCTGCGAAGTAGTAATGCTAGCAAAGGAGGCGCGGACTTACGGACGGCAAGCGATAGGTAGCTTACCGTCCAACCGTCCAGTAATTATCCGGACCGAGGCCAAGGTCGCCGACATAGCCCGAAGAATCGCCAAACTTAAGTAGCAGTAGGCAGGTTACATAGTTCGTAGAACAGATGGTCGATGTACCGAAACGTTCTGGAGTGACTTCACGCAAGGTGGACCGATAACCTGGTGAGAGTCGCGGGAATGCGGTGGATGCGAGACGCACAGTACTGTTCGTTGTGACGACACTTGGAGGAGGCCCATGCTTAGCAGTGGACGTATTTTGGCTGAAATATGACCATTTTATGTATGGTTTACCGAAACGCTTTTTAAAATAAAAATAATAATTTTAAAAAAAACCCACACTAGGAATTACCTACTTTTGTATCGTGAATGCTTTGACAGATATGTAAACTCACATAAGCAAGCCACCTAGACTCGAAACAACTAACTTTGGGCCTGAAAAATATTTGTTTCGTGCGGGAACCGAACTCACAACACGCAGCACAGCAGCCCCCTAGCCAAGTTAGGAGGATTGAAATATCATCAAACTTTAACGTTTCAAATGATCTGACCAAGTTTGTGGCCAAGTAGAACTGGTTAGATCACTTCATAATATGAAGTGATCAATTTCTATGATCTGGCCAAGACATATACATTAACGCGTAACTAAGTACGTACCGAGGTCTCGCGAGTACTGTCGACAATTTTCATTCAGGAATCGAAGGTGAAACGAAGCGTTCAGTATTTGCCTCCCTCTCTGAGCTAGGGGCCAGAAAACCTGTTGAAACTTAATATGAAAAAATGTTGTCATCATCATTATTATTTTAGTTGACTAGTTTATTTGCATATGTATGTATTGAAGGACCTCTTTCAAAAGTACACACACAGGCACATCCTTATTTAAAATACTGACCAAGTGCGAGTCGGACTCGTGCACGAAAGATTCTGTAAAAAATCATGTCTGTTGTATGGGAGCCCCTTTAAATATTTATTTTATTCTGTGTTTTAGTATTTATTGTTATAGATGCAACAGAAATACATCATCCGTAAAAATTTCAACTGTCTATCACGTTTCATGAGATACAGCCTGGTGACAAACGGACGGATAGCTGAGTCTTAGTAATAGGGTCCCATTTCACCCTTTTGGGTACGGAACCCTAAAAAGACAAAGTACCACACTCAGTTACTGACTCATCAAAGCCCAGCCCAAACTCTTGGATCGAGAAGGCTCGCCATAGGAGCATGAAATGGGGGTCCAAAGTGTGTATGGAGAAACCTATGTCCACGCGGGCATTTTTAACCGCCTGCTACTGCCGCCGCTGCCGCCTTAGCGTACGCCGCTGCCGTATTTTTTTAACTAGTGACCCACCCTGCAAGGGATTTTCTCAACTACAATATGCATGTAATATACGCCTGAACCTGCTTGTGTCAATTGATAAAAACCACATGAAAATCCGTTCAGATGGAAGTGGATATATCAGACAGACATATGTGTTAAAAATTATGTAAATGGATGGATGAGTATCTAATATTTACAAACAAAAACGATAATGCGTTATTTGGCTTACCAAAATATTTTGTAAGATTGGTCTGGGTGTTTCTGTCTACTTGTGAGGTTTATGTCTGTCTGTACCGAAATCTTAATTACGAATTTACTTAGTAACGTACGTTTATAGTTGTTGCAACTCTTATTCATAATTCAATCAACACGTGCTTAGCTGTAAACTGTTTATAAGACGTGTATTTTCTTTTACTGTGAGAATTATAAACAAGGCTTCATTTCACTGAGAGATTCTCGACAAATTTACGAAACAACATCTCTATCAGCAACTGCCTAATGATGCATCCACATGGTACAGACTTGCGTAGATTATACAGCCATATTTATCTACACTGCTATGTTTCACACATAAAAGTCACTAGTCTGTATCGTATGGACGCTCAATATAATTACGCTGCAAACGTAGTCGATGTTTGGTGATTGCACAGTTTACGAAGGTCTATTTGAAGATTTTTTTTGAAATAACCACATCGCCATTTTTAAGAGCCGCCATATTGGATTTAGAATAAAACTAATCACGCATTGTCATCCAGATCGAAAACGTCTGTAAAATTTCAACTCAATTCGGTTAGGGATTACTGATCCAAAATTAATTTGCTAGATATGAAACGAACAAACATACAAACATTGTAAGTTCAGTAAAAGTTTGTAATAAAACAAAAATAATAATAATAATACATTTTTTAAGATTTCTTTTAAAAATGTATAAAATATGTATTTAAATATATATAAATGGGAAAATATAATAATAATATTTCATAACTATCACACGTCGCCATTTAGTCCCAAACTAAGCAGAGCTTGTGCTATGAGTACTAGATAACTGATAAAAATACTTATGTATTTCTAAATACATACAAAATACAGATAAATTACACCCAGACACAGAACAAATGATTGTGCTCATCACATAAATATTTGTCCTGGGTGGGAATCCAACTCACAGCCTCCGGCTTAGCAGTCAGGGCCACTAACCACTAGACCAAGAGGCCAGTCGAAAATGTTTGAAAGACTAGAAACATCACTTTTATCCACTACTAATTTGGTGGATTTGGTTGAGGGCATTTTAACGCAGAGTAGTAACAAGTACAAGTAAGTAATTATTTTTTTTATAATAATAAAACATTTTATTACACACACACATTACATTACACACACACTCACACATACATTACACACACACACACATTACACACACACACACACACTTAACATTTTCTTTTAATGCAGCAGCCGCTACTTTCATAGCTCCATGATAATCCCCGTTCGTGAATTTGGTCCCATAACTCCATGGTACAGTGTAATCTCAGCGCGGTGGATCTTAAAGCCTGCTGTGATTGGATCGCAGACGTTTTTATCACATTTTCTTGGCGTACGTACTCCTCATGGCTGGGAATTTTTGTTGGCAAGAAGATTATGCAATTAGTTTTATTAATTGAGCATGTTTTGTTGTAATATAGTTGAGGAATACTTTTTCTTGTTAAAAGCAGTACTTTTTTTATTATACACCTAGATGATAAGTTTTTTTTGCTAAACATTGGATCAATGATGTCTGAATTAAAAAAAAAAAATATTATTATAAGAGTTTGATCACTATCGGAAAATCCTAAAGGCCTAAAGGAGCTATTTACTCTTGACATTGAGTGTCTCTTGTGACTTATTACCGGTAACATATTTTGTAATACTTTTAAAGCTTTCCAAGTTTGCCTTTTAGTTTATTGTGCGTACAGCTAAGGAGTGTAATTTCCTGCCAGAATCTATATTTCCTGATAGCTACAACCTAGTGGTCTTTAAGTCAAAAGTAACTTACGCTTACCATCAGGTGAGATAGTGGTCGAACGCGAGACGTAATAAAAAATATCTGCTTTAAAAAAAAACTATTCCGCTAGAAGGCGCCTCATTGATTTTTGTGACACGTCACGTATTTTCAGCGGACGATTAAGACGGTTCTAACGATACCTCATTTGTTGAATTCCGTAAGTAGTTTAGGAGCTATGAGGGAACAGATGAACATACAGAAATGATTCATAGCCTGTCAAAATCGTAACCCTCCTTTGGCTTTGCCGTAGTCAGTAAAAAACTCTGATAAATAAAACATCAAAAGTTGTTGAGTTTCTGTGTTCGAAAATAGAAAACAGTCTATCGCTCAATTTAGCCACCACAAGACAAATCTTGAATTATTCGTACAAATTCCGAATTAAATTGCAATAACATTGATTAGTTTTGTAATAACAAAATAGCGATCAATTCACAACTGACACATTATTTCATATTTCCATAATATTTTTATTTTCATACTCAAGAATAATCGGCCATTTCGAATGTAGATATTGAATCAATCAATCGGCTTTATTTTTATTGCTTAAATCTCTTTATTTATTGCTCTGCTTATACGTCGAAGATAGTAAGATTTATAATACATCTGAATATTAATATTTATATAGTTACAAACTATGCCTTTGTAGGCTTTCGATTTATAGGCATGCTAATTGCCTGTCTTCATGTATGTATGCATTTGTTTATTTTTTATTGCTTTGTACATGTGAATGCTCTCAAAAATAAATTGTAAATGCATTTGACATTCTTCATGTTTAAATTTAACTGTAGCCATATCAGGATAGCGTGGTGGATTACGGCCCGTTCCCTCTCCTAGAGAGGAGGCCTGAGTCCCAACAGTGGGAACATTGTAAGGCCGACTATGACTATGTTAGGATAGGGATAACCATGACGTGTTAAATTCATCGTCATATTGGTGAGGGAGAGAGAAGGACCTACACAAATCGTATAGCATTATACTTTCTTATATACGATGATATTTTTAAGACGCATGGTTGGATTTCAAAAAAGCTAGACACTCATGATTACTAAAACTTTCAATTGAATTAGCAGCTTTATTCTACAGACAACAAGATGGAGAGGAAGAGGGAGACCAAAGAAAAGATGGATGGATTGTGTGAAGAGTGATATGAAAGAAAAGGAAGTTAGTGATAGCATGCCGAGTAACAGGGCAGAGTGGAAGAAAAAAACGTGTTGCGCCGACCCCAAATAATACGGGATAAGGGCAGGAAGATGATGATTCTACAGACAACAAGAACACATAGATTTAAAAAAAAATGCTTGTTAACGAAAATGAAACGTAACTACATACTGATCTGATAAAATTTGATTCAAAGCGACACGTATAGAAGAAAAATAAAAATGAGCTCCGTTATCAAATTCTGTAAAGTTCCCAGAAACTTATTTGAATTTGGTCATGTATCAGTCTGATAGAAAGACCTTAAATTTTTGTATCAAGCCGGTATTCGTATCCGCCTGCAGAACCAAAAGCCTCTTATACAAAGAAGCCTATAATTCACCAATCTTTCTGTAAGTGGGTTGACAATATAATATTAATAACTATTGAAGCAATTAAACATTATAAACAAATGTAAGACTTAAATATAGATACCGGCACGGATCTTGAGCGCTGACTTCTACAGTTCTATTTGCTGAGAAGCACGCAGAAGTGAAATATCGGGTCTCTTTAGTGGTATGAGAAGAGATGTGGGGGCGGGGAGTGCAATCCTTGTACAGTGATTGGCTCGCTGATGTGTACGTTGCGCAAAGCGATCCCTGCTCTTTCTCCGAGCGCTCAAGATTCGTGCCGCTATCTATACATAGGTAAATTTTTGGAAGGTATCTTCTAATATTAGGACCCTGCCTCCTAAACTAGGTGAGACCTGTAACTTAGGAGTCAGTGTTCTGCAGTTACATCGGGTACGATTGTTCTGGTACGATATCAAAATGTTCACCACAGTTTTCTTCATCGATGTCAGTGATCTTCATGATAAACTTGGAAAATGTCATATTTATCTAGGAAAACCTTTTAATATTTCATGTTTACGTATTTATAAACCTAGACGGTAAAATAATGACTTAAAGCCGTTCAACACATCATTTATTAATAAGACCCTAAAAGCTTAGGCCCTTAGAATATATACCATTAGACCTTATTTAAACCTAAACCCGGCACACATATGTATATGTATACAAGTAAAATGTAGGTTCATTCGAATTTCACAATTGTTCCCAACTCAATACTAATGAAGCGGCTGTCGGCTATTTGTCCATCACGACATATTACGCGACCGTATCGATGTTGGATATTTAAAACGGGAATTATTGAATTTGGGAGGCTTTATATTTTAATAACAATAAAAGTTTAAATTATTTTGTTCACTAAACTGCCACAAAATAATGATATCCACAAAACTACACTAGAAAAAACACGGCAAGAAAAATATTTTCTTTTGTTGTAAATAAGGAATTAGAAATTCAATTAGAAACAAACAAGTAATCTAGATGAGCTACAAGTAACTCACAATTATTAGGTACTATAACAAATAATTTTAAACACAGTTTACTTTCTATAATAATATACAGAAGAGACTAAGAAGTAAATTCCTAAAAACACATGTTACTACTTTTAAAAAGCAGCTAGACTAATTTTCTTATCTCAGAAACCATATTCCTGTTTGTACTCAAGATTCTGCTGAACATCAAAATTTGGGCACAAATTCTGCTAAGAGTATACATATTAATTCATAACATACTGCTCGGGTAAACTTTAATAACCAAATGAGTTAGGTCTAGCCTAGAGCTTGAGGCTACTTAGCAGCAAACATTGAAATACTAGCGGTCGAACAAATATGATGAATTATCATAACACGACCCTTTCGTTCCTAGGAGACTTGTGAGGGAAAGGTAGATACTAGAAATATATAGCAATTTAATATTAGTCGTTCAGTGCTTTATGAAAATGCTTCTCAAGGAAAGCAGTACCATCATACTCCTTTCTGCTGCCTTAAAGTAATTTTATGTTGAAATTTGTTGGTTCTGGTAAAATTACTGTCTAAGCAGAATTTTCAAGATAGTCTTGGGCCGTGCAACAGTATCAGAAATCAGAAACGTTTATTTCAAATAGACCAATCACAGGCACTTTTGAATTGTCAAAATGTCGGTCAGTCAAAAAAAAACAAGTAAAGCTAAATTTCACGTTCCAAAGCGTAGGTCTCTATGGAGAAGAACGTGCAAGAAACTCCATGGACAGTCTTTTAAATCATATTATGAGTTACATAAATCGTGGTAACATATTTCTTGTCGCTTCTAATAATTATGTGAGCACAATGTAGATAAGTAACGAATCAAAAAAAAGAAATTAAATTAAGCCAATGGCAGCTAAGAGATGACCAGTCTCAACTGACGGCACCCGTTCACGAGCATGACGTGTGCATCAGGCCAACTCAGTTCAACCATTTTGAAGGGAACTGAATGACCCAATATCTTTGATGTTCTCTATTGACATGATATAGAATATAATAGAATAATCTTTATTGTACACAAAAATAGTGTATACTTAAGGTATTCAGTGCTTGGGTTTCCATTTTACAGTTTGCTTATCACAATAAATTTACCTTTCATCGTTATCGTCAGCAGTATCTTGATATACATCTAGAATCCAGCCAATCCCTTTGACCGGCTTTAAATTATCACATTCAGCATCCAACTCACCCTCAAACCAACCAGAACTAAAGACAAAACTCCCACATAAGAGAAATACATTCGAATTTCACTCCTCTCACTAATGAAGCGGCCGTCAATCAGACCGTTTGTCTGCCCGTCATCCGGCCCGGTACAAATTAGTGACAACTCCCTGCCCGAGTATTAACGATCTTGTCTGTTACGGTGTGAGTGGCGGCTACACTGCTTTGTAATTAATAGACCTATTGTTGGTAAAAATGTGTTATCAACATGTGTTAGTTGTGTATGAAAAGATTTGATTAATGGTAATTTCTGAGTCAGTGTGCCTCTTTGTTGTGAGTTAATAGTCGAGTGAATCAATAATCTCATTTATGAACTTTTGATATTCTAGTTCTTTAGGTGTTAAAATGCTATATTCTTCGTATTTATTACTGTTTCCAAATTAAAGGTACTGTCGAAGGTGATACTGACATATAGAACCATCCAAGGATAATAGTTTTAGTGTCCCATGGGAAAACCCAACTCTCTTAGAAAATATTTTATGGGCCTTCTGGTATTTTATGGACCATTCCTTCTTAGTGGTCTGTCCAATGAAGCTGAACTGTCGTTGTGTCAGCTAGTAACTTTTGAAATGCGATCATCATTTTACCTGAACTATCTCTAGCTAATCACGTTTGAAAGAAGAATATTCACTACGTTTAGTAGCCATTTATAGTGCGATGAAGATGAACATAAATATTTGCCAATCAGTAGCAAAAGCTACAATTTACTGGAATCACCAATTAGAACAATAAAAAATGAAACAAGTACAGAAAATTCTCATTACGGCATCGTATTACGTTATTTACTTTATGCAAATAAAGGCATAAATAAAAAATGAGAATATTTCTCTACAGAAACTGCATGAGATTACTTTTAAGAATAATGGCGGTCATAATTTGCGCCGGCTAGTCGGGAAATTAAATGTTGTCCCATCGGTGGGCGAGCCTTCGAAAGGGGGGAATGTTTTGCATGGAAAGGCTTTTGTTGTACAAGTTTATGCTAGCAGGAAGGAAAGAGACTATGTAAAAATGAAACACTAAGAAAAGAACAAAACACTGAATAACTTGTGTAAACGAATAGGGAATGTTTGATTGCAATTTCGAAACTACTCAACCAGTCAAAGATGACAGAATGTTGCATAGAAAACAGCACTGAGGTAGTGTCACAGTTCTCTGGACATATTCGTTTGGGTTCGACAAGAAAAAAATTGTAACATAGGGCTTCCAATCGAGCCTTTCTTCTAACATAACATAATAATGTAAATGAGGAATTGCTGCGAAAGATTATAATACATTAATGTAGTTTAATCAATCGGGCAATAAAATGTAATGTTAATAAAACTATACCTAGAAGAGTATTGAAAAAATGAAAGAATATGCTCTTTCCTTTTCCAATCGTTGGCTCACTGCAATGCTGTGCTTAGGGCACATCATAAAACAGCACTCTAGATATCCCTCCATTTGTTTCTTTCTCAAAGATATTGATGTCTGGTTTTTCATTAAAATAATATGTATATATCGCGTATACATATGATTACATCGGTTTTCTTAATTTCTATATTCTAGAACATCTTATGTTTTTTCCAGGTATTGTTATGGCTTTTTAATAATCATCATCATTATCTTCATTTTAGCCGAAAGACGTTCACTGTTGAACATAGGCCTCCCCCAAGCGACGCCACAACAACCGATCCTGTGCGTCTCGGATCCACCGCACTCCCGCGACTCTCACCAGGTTGTCGGTCCTCCTTGTAGGAGGCCTTTAAACGTTTTATTTTCCAGTGCGCGGTCGCCACTTGAGAACCTTTTGGCCCCATCAACCATCCGTTCTACGAGCAATGTGCCCTGCCCATTGCCACTTAAGTTTGGCGATTCTTCGTGCTATGTCGGTGACCTTGGTTCTGCGGATATCCTCATTTCTGATTCGATCACGCAAGGAAACTCCGAGCATAGCCCTTTACATTGCCCTTTGGGTGACTTTGAGTTTTCTGATGAGGCCCATTGTAAGCGACCACGTTTCAGAGCCATATGTCATTACTGGCAACACGCACTGGTCATAGACTTTCGTTATAGATTTTCGTTCTCCCGAACAACGCCACAACAACCGATCCCGTGCGTCTCGCATCCACCGCACTCCCGCGACTCTCACCAGGTCGTCGATCCTCCTAGTAGGAGGTCTTCCAACGCTGCATTTTCCGGTGCGCGGTCGCCACTTTAGAACCTTTTTGCGCCATCGACCATCCGTTCTTCGAGCAATGTGCTTGCGACCTTGGTTCTCCTGCGGATATCTTTATTCTTTATGCGATCACGCTAAGAAACTCCGAACATAGCCCTTTCCATTGCCCTTTGGGTGACTGTAAGCCTTCTGATGGATTCCATTGTAAGCGACTATGTTTCAGTACCATATGTCATCACTGGCAATACGCACTGGTCATAGGCTTTCGTCTTTCGTTTTTTAATATTATGGCTGAACTATTCGGCGCTGTTTGGCTACTTAAAGTACATACAATTCTTTGCTATCATTAGATTAACAAATCATGACATCACAGCGTCGTGTCAAACAAGCCTTGATTAACGTATTCCATTGTCCTATATACATAGTCGTTCTACCCATCGATTGTCTGGTTCTATCAATAATTGCTTTTAATCATTAACCGGCTGTGTTTGGACGGGCCGCATTCCCTAATTGGCTTTAGTATGGCACTGACTTAGTGTGTAAAGGATTAGTGTGGTACCTACTGGCCGATTGATTGGGATTAGTGCTGTGCTTTGACTTTGACTTGTGATTTTGACTTTGGTGAGTTTGATGATGGTGTTTTCTCTTGTTTGGTTTTCGGTTAAAAGGGCTAACAAGCTATTGTCTAATATGTCGACCAATTTTTTTTTTCTTGTTTCTTTAGTTTATGTTTTCATTTTTTTGTTGTTTTTGTATTTCAGAAAAAAACATTAGTGATTTTTAATCTTATTTTTGGATTGTGAGATGATTCTTGCAGGGTTTCGATGTTATTTTTTTTTAATTTGTTTAGATTTCTATTGACTTATTAAAATGCTTTTGAATGATGACTTATTTTATTAAAAAAAACCCGACTGCGTAAAAAATAACTTTAAATAAAAACTGAAAAAAACAAGTTCAGTCCAGTACCGTAGAAACGAATTTAATTGCATTACTTTTAAGTTCCTATTGTAATTTTATTATTGGTGTACGATAAAGAATATATATCATCTTTTCAACACATAAAATAAAACAAATAAAAAATCTAATATGGAACACATTGACTGCAACATTCGAGACCCATATTAAATGGAATGATTTTAGTCTAGAGTATTTTATGGCGTTGCCACGAGGAACGGTCCTATACGTCTTGCATCCATCGGATTCTCGCGTACCTCACGAGGTAACTACCTTGCACCTCACCTTGTAGAAGGCCTTCTAACACTGCTTTTTCCAGTACGTGGTTGCCACTCCAGAACCTTTCGTCCCCATCGACCATCTGTTCTGCGTGCAATTTGGCCTGCCCATTGCCACTGAAGTCTCTTGGTTATGATATACCATTTTAAAATTCTCATGATGAGCCCTTTATTTTGATACCCATATTGAGTAGTCAAAAAAAAAAATATTTTTACTTTTATAGTATGGTGTCTCACAGTTATGTTAGTTTTTTTTTAACTTCACCTATCTAAGAACACTTGGGTTATTAATACAAATCTAATGATATCTTAATTATAGAAATCCGTTCAGTGGTTTGAAAGATATGGGGTAATAAATAATATTTCATACATACATACAAACATACAAGATACGCGCGAAAAACATAACCCTTCTTGCAGTCGGGTAAAAAGATAACAAATCAATGTTGTAATTTAATCATTTTTGTAGAAGAAACTTTAATATTTAGGGATCAAAACAAAATCTAATTAATTTACTTAGTTCGATGAAGCCAACACGAATTTTTTAACAAATACTAACCATGACGTCTGAAGGTCATATCTTTGTTTGACCTTAGTAAAATAAAAATTTGAAATGTATTTTTTATTACGAGACACGTTCCATACAGACTGATTTATCTGAGGATAGATGAAATGGAAATTGTGGTTTCGATTCGTTCATGTAGGAATGGCTTTTTTCGTGTGCAGTGGAAACCTATAATAATTTTTCAAATGTAAATATTTTTCAAATTCTTTATGCTACCAACGTATACACATATTATCTAACAACGTTTATGGAAACCTGTTTTTTTTTTGGATCGCGATGAAAAAATTTATTATCAAAATGGAATTGTATTTTTCTAATTGTTGTTAATTGTTATTGTTTGTTGTTGTGTTTCGTTGAAAATTTAACGGGGTAATTCAAGTCATCGTCATCATTTCAGTACAGCTGACGTCCACTGTTGGACAAAGTGCCATCATAACGACTGGTCCTGTGCGTCTCGCATCCATGGGATTAGCGGGACCCTCACCAGTTCATCGGTCCACCTTGTAGGGAGGCTTTCTAATGCTGCCTCTTCCGATACGTGGTCGCTACTCTAGAACCTTTCTTCCCCATCAACCATCTGTTCTACAAGCAATACGTCCACTGCTATTTAATTTTGTCGATTCTTCGGACTAACGGACGGTTAACCTTGTTTCTCTTTCGGATATCTTCATTTCTGATGCCATCACGCAAGGAAACTCTGAGTATAGCCCTTTCTATTGCCCTTTGGGTGACTTTAAGCTTTTAGCCCAAGGAAAAAATGTAAAATATTTAAGGGAAGCACAGTAAAAGATACATTTTTTTATCGCTGCCTAACACGAGGAGTTTCTTCTATAACGTGGGTACTTTGCAAGGATATCCAGACCCAGATCAACCATCAGTAATCCATACCATCATTTTTTTCATATGAGAATCAAAACTACAACACACAGTGTGGCAGCCAGTCACTTAACCGCTTTTCCAACCATGCAGATAAGAAACACTGACTCTAATAAAATCATAAAAGCTCTTTCCTTCCTTTCTTAACTTAATTAACTGTAGTAAACTATAAAACGGTTACAATGTTGCTATCGTATTTTAAGCCGATGTTACTACAACTATATTTTACATCGAGACTACTTCACGCATCGGAAAATACGATACTCGCGAGAATGACATGACTTGATTCCGCCATCACCATTCTACCATCGGACAACCCAACGTATGGCGAGTGTCCACCGCTTACATTGTTAACACCTCCACGGTTCAGAACCTAGGCTATGCGATTCGCCTCGTCGTTTTGTACAGTGTACGTCGAAGAAAGGAAAAGACAACTCAAGGAAGCCTTTTACCTTGCAGGACAAGGCAGAAGTAACACAAAGTAAAACTAAAACCAGAGCAAGGAACAAATACTATTATTATTATAATATAGAAACTATTTTACTATGTTTTTAATAAAAATAATAATATTTTTATTAAAACATAGGAAAATAGTTTCTACCTGCGGCTTCGTCCATATGAAAGTCAAAAAATATTCTAAGGGAACATTCTTCCTGGTATCTTATATCCTATTCCTGGAAAAGGTCTACTTGTGCCAATTTTCATGTCAATCCGTTTTAGCGTGATGGAGGATACACTCACATAATATACATAAATTATTGCCTTTATAATTACTCTTTTTTCAAAGGTGGGAAATCATAAGTTTTCCCACTCTGGCTTAAACCACACCTGTGCCCTTCGTTTGCCCTTTGCATTCCAAGATCACGGGTTTCCTTTTCAGAAAAAGCCCGTGACCCTAGCGGGTATTGTGGCTTGATATATTTTTATATTGCACTTAATTTATCTATTTGAACTCAGAATTAACTCTTCTTTCATTTGTCATCATATTATTTTCTGATGTGTAGCATAAATTATCCGGATCATAATATAACAAATCGATTAACACGAAATGGATTCAATATTTTAACCAAATGCGTACCAACAAACGTATTCTATTGAGACTGCGAAAATTAACACCTTGAGAGCCGATTGTACATACGTCTGTACAACTTGAATAACCTTGAAAAATGCAGAATTGTTATTTTGTACACACGTTTATACGATTTTTTTTTAGCCGAAAATTTTGGTTTCTATATCTTTATTTTTCCTAGAAAAATCCAGAAAAAGTTTTTTTTTTGTTTATTTATTTTTAGTGATTTACGTAAAAACGTGCAATTACGTAATAATAATACCCCTACGCAAGGGGTTAAAACCCTTCCTTTCAAACTTTACTTTAGTTGGGTACCATAGGGGCCCAACAGGGTCGAAGACTACTGGGGCCAAGGGCCTGCTTCTGAAAGGAAGACTCAGCCCTGTATGAAAAGCAACGAAGGAACAGGAGTGGGTTTTTTGTCAGTAAAAGTCTGACACATCCTCTCGCTCCGCCTAAGAGCGAGGAATGTCATTGGAACATTTTCCCAACGAAAAAAAACTGTATTTGGGTAAAAATACACCTCAATCTTATTCCTTTGTTTTATCAGCTAAGTGAAAACGCGTTAAACGAGGTAGGTAACTAGCTGAACTAAAGCAATTATGTTAATTTAGGACCGAAGAAATGTGATACTTTGTTTGGCATTAACATTACCATTTTTAAAAAGCTAAAGGTTAGTAAAGCTGCAGCGCAAATGACATGTTTAGTTTTAATCGTGTACTTCAACGTTTCAACGATCACCTTGCACGAACTTAGTAACTCCTGCCCCCTAGCCAAGTTACAATCGTTTCATTCACGCCGAATGCCTCGAGTAGGCCACGCCTCCGATTCCATTGTTCTGACCATGTGACTGAGCGTTGAAATGACGTCAGATTTCAGGGGGGCTGAAATAGAAATAAATTCTTATTTGAAAATTTTTCGCGTGAATAGTAACGTATGGAATGAACCATTATAACTTGAGAAGGAAATTAAAACCAATACAATTTTATGTTGGGATATTGATTTTAATATTAACTATAAATACTATTACACTAAACCTAACTATGTACATAGCGCGAACATTGGGTAACTCGCCGTCAGACCGTCCGGTAACCGTCCGGACCAAGCCTAAGTCGTCGACGGCGCGTACTGTACCACGCGCCTCAAGGAGATGTCTACAAACCATAGGGGCTGTAGACAAAGCTGCTGTAGCTAAAGCTGCCAAAAATCCCACCCCTAAACGTTTGTCAGTATGCGTTGGGAACTTACTTATAATTTGTTAGTTCTACATTTCCGCCAAATAAAATGTTTTTCTTTCTTTCTTACTCTTTGCATCACCTCAGTATGGTAAAAGGCTATTGATTATTCATTGTCATCATCATTATTTCGGTCAAAAGATATCCACTGCTAGAAATAGCCTCCCCAAGGTTCACTTCAATGACCGATCCTATGCAACCTGCATCCTTTACATTTCTGATTTCTGCAACCCAGGTCATCGGTCCACCTTTTGGGAGGTCTTCCAAGGCTTGCATGTTCCAGTAGGTACACGGTCGCCACTCCAGAACATTTTGACCACATCGATTATTTGTTCTGCGGGCAATATGTCCTGCCCACGATCACTTAAGTAATCACTTAATATGAAAAATATCATCATCATCATTTCAGCCGAAAGACGTCCACTGTTGAACATTGGCCTCTCTCAAAGTTGCCACAATGAACGGTCCTGTGCGTTTCGCATCCATCGGATTCCCGTAATCCTTACTAGGTCATCGGTCCACTTTGTACCTTGTATCGGAAATATAGAGCTTAGTAAAATGAACTTGATAAAAAATGTGTTATTCCACCTTAAATACATCGAGGTCAAAGCAAAACCAACAGTAGTTCAAAAACGACTCGTCACTTCCAATTGCCATAGATTTGGGCAGCGATAGGTCTCCGAAATAGATTTCATGGAATTTTCCGCTACTTATTGTAGGTACCAGTTGTTGGGTCACGTAAAGAACTCGTTTGGGTCGCCGGGTGACTGGTGCTGAGGTAAAGAAGTTGGTGATACTGGCTGGTGGTCGATCGAAGTACATTGGTTACGTCTAATGGGTTTGATGACTTTTGTTTTGCATTAATAGGTTGGCGCTTGACCACTGTCTCACCTGATAATAAGAGATGATGAGATAGATAAATATATTGTACGCCATGAATAACAAATACAGTAGGAGATTAAAGTGATGAGATCATTGATAAAGCATACTTGCCTAAAAGAATCTTTTTTTTAAATGATATAAACTAGTACTTGAGTGCGATCCCACCTGGTACAGGTAAGCATGGGCACACCATATTGATGGCGATAAGTCCCATCTTTGAGGAGTGGTTGGAAAGACCTCACGGCGTCCTCATCTTCCACATGACGCAGGTTCTCACCGAACATGGAAGTAACATCCGGCTACCACCACGGTGGGGACCGCCCAGAAGACATGGTGGAGCGCACGGTAGAAATGTGCCCCACTTGGGCAGAGCACCGCCGTGTCCTCGTGGGGGAGATCGACAGCAACGATCTCTCGCGCCGGGCCTTGGTACAGGTCATGGTCCGAAGTAAACAGGAGTGGCAGGCGGTCGCCTCCTTCTGCAACGCAGTAATGCTAGCGCTAGCGAAGGATGCTGCATGTACACGCGCAAGGGGTGACCCTCCCTCCCTCAGTGAAGTATTTATAGATTAAATAGTTACTTTTTGTTTTATTGTTGTTTGTCCTGTGCGAGTCACAAATAAATCTTTTCTTTCTTTCTTTTCTTTCTCACGCCCCAGCCGCCGGGATCCCGATCCCGATTTACGGTCACCGTAAGCGCGGGCTTGCGGACGGCGAGCAATGGGTAGATCACCGTCCGACCGTCTGGTAACTATCCGGACCGAGTCCAAGTCGTCGATGGCACGTACTTGTTCCATGCGCGCCTCAAGGAGATGTCAGCAAACCGTAGGGGCTCAGCAGGGTCGAAGCCTACTAGGGCCAAAAGTTTGTTTCTGAAAGGAAAATTCGGCCCTCGTATGAAAGGCAACGAAGGAACAGGGGCGCATTTTTAGTCAGTAAAAGTCTGACACACCCTCACGCTCCGCCTGAGAGCGAGAGATGATTTTCCCACCAAAAAAAAAACCTCATGATCTACTCAGTTTTGTCTTATAAACCTAGGTTGTAGCTATCAGGAAGTAGAGATTCCGGTAGGAAATAGCACTCCTTAGTTGTAAGAAGGGGATGTCATGAGAAAAAAAATAGCCGTTAATGTGAAAGTTAATGTTGATTCTATTGTCAGATATTAATCTTTTCAAAATTACATACCGCGATGTATTGAAAAATAAATTGATCCAGCATTTGATCAAATTATTTTCAGCGTAACGCTTGAAACATTTTGATTGCATCAGAAATTAAAACAACTGATAATAATGAAGGTGCTTAAAAGTGCTAGCAATTTTTGATAAAATCAAATCAATCAACCTACCTATCCTGATCTAAACAACACACTGTTTTACCGACAATTTCAGCCCTCACGAATTATGAACTCAATCTAAAAAAAAAAACACGACACAACAAACATAAAATTAAATAACACTATCGATATGTATCTGCCAATAATTCCTAGACACGAACCAATTACGGTTTCCTATAAAAGCCGACCAAACAAAAAACAGCAGACAACACACCCTTAATCTTTGTTGACTGGGGCCCAATTAACTCGGTCGGTTAATGACGCCAGTTTACTCACGCGACCATATTGCCATGTTTAGGGAGTATGCACATACAATGCACGATGCACTGGAGGACTAGGTTGACTAGAAGCCTACTTCTATTGGCTTGGGAATATCATCATCATCATCTTCCTGCCCTTGTCCCGTTTTATTTGGGGTTGGCGCAATACGCTTTTTTCATTCATTCTGCCCTGTCACTCGTCAAGCTATCACTAAGTTCCTTTTCTTTCATATCGCTCTTCACACAATTCATCCATGTTTTCTTTGGCCTCCCTCATCCTCTCCATCCATCCACATGTATGCTCACAACCTTTTTAGTAACATACGTTTCATCCTTCCTCTTTACATGACCATACCAAGACAAACGATTGGGAACGTATTAAGCTATAAATTCCAAGATTATGCTGGAAGGTGCAACAATCGAAAAGTTCAAAATATTAACAATTGAAATCAGTTTTTAGAGTTCCGTGCCTCAAAAGGAAAAACGGAACCCTTATAGGATCACTTTGTTGTCGTCTATCTGTCTGTCAAGACCCTTTATCTCGGGAACGCGTAGAGGTATCAAGTTAAAATTTAAATCATATACTCAAGTCAACGGTTCCTTGAAGCTGTGAATAAATGAAACTTTTGAGTTAACGAAAAAAAAAAGATACGGCCGGTAACCGTTCGAACCGAGTCCAAGTCCGTCGACGGATTGCATTGTTCCACGAGCGCCTCAAGGAAGCCTATTGGGGCTAAAGGCCTGATTCTGAAGGGAAGAATCGGTCTGGTATGAAAGGCAATGAAGAAATAGGAGTGGATTTTTAGTCAGTAAAAGTCTGACACTATGCCGCTCCGCCCAATAGCGAGGAATGTCATTGGATGATGTTCCAACTGAAAAAAATAATTAAATCTATTTTAAACATTCCCGCAGCCCGCTACTGGAATATCTTACATTTCACACTTATGACAATCGGTATAATTAATAGATTGTCAATTTGCCTCAATTTTATGTTTTTTAGCCTTTCGAGAAATTATATTGAACATAGGACGTTCGACAGGTCTCAGTTGCTGTTTAACATTTTTTCCTCCCAAATCTTTCTCTATAGCTATCTCTTCTCTAAAAATAGTACTTATTGCAATAATGATAAACCAATCCTACTTATTTCAACGCAAGACTTCTACGTACCGTCCACTGAATGTACACATACCCTTACAATAACAGTAATCATAGCCAATGATAAGGATTCAGGGAAATTGTACTGTTTGTTTGATTTTGACGTGGATGGGACATTAATTGCGTACGTTGGGCGTTAGGACAACATCGATTGACTGCTCATATTTGGATTATGTGGTGTCCGTTCTAAGAATACGTCAATTTCATTGTAGGTATAAGTAGGTACTAGTTGCTGATAACATCGCTGAAGTTTGAAGAATAGATAAATTAATAATAATATTTCAGAACAGTGTTATTTACAATCATTAGTTAGGGATTCGTGTTTATAAATTTAGTTCTTTAAACCCCAAACGAACGCCTGCGTTCGCTCGGTCATTATCTTTCTATTGTGTCTCTAATTACGCTACGTAAAAGGTTAAAAAAACGATTTTTCAATAAGCAGGCACAACTTAATAATAACGTCTAATCGTCCCATGGGACGGATCGAGACTGCCCGCAACGTCACTACATATTGTGACCACAATAACTATCACACCACGCCATCTAGTCCCAAACGAAGCAAAGCTTTTGCTAAGTACTAGACAACTAATGTATTTAAAAATATATAAGTATGTTTTCATATATTATTATAGATAAATTACATCCAGATACCGAAAAAAATATCGAACACGACTTCCGGCATAGCAGTTAGGGCCACTGACCACTACACCAACAGGCCAGTCAAATCATAGTTGGAAATGGATAGAATAGAATAAACTTTATTGTACACCAAAATAGTGAGCAATATAATTTTACAAAAACTTAAATCTATCCAATGGCGCTCTTATCGCTGACAGCGATATCTACCAAATAATCTTGGGATGAGCTATAGGAACTTAAATAAAAAAGAGTCTGCGGTGTACTGCTAGCAAATAATAATTAATAGAACAAGACTCTACACTTAAAATACATACAGATAAAATAATATATATCTATTTGGAATATAAGCTTATAAATAAAAGTATGTATTAAATGCTCATAATAATGTATTGTATAATTAAATGGAGGCGAAAAACGAAAAGAAAGAGTAAAAGTGGATTAGTGATTTTTATTCAGTAGTTTTTTTTTTTTTCAATTTTTGTTTTCAGTAAAAATTTATCAAGTTTATCATTAAATAGCAGCACGAAATTTGAATATCAAAATTATTAATAAGGTAAAAGATTATTAAGATAAGAATACCGTTTACCTGGGACAGACGGTTCAGTTGGGTAGGTCTAACTTTGAAAAAGAGGTCAATCGTCGAATCAGACTCGGCCGGGCGGCGTTCGGGAAGCTGCGCGGTATCTTCTCGTCCAATATACCACAGTGTCTCAAGATGAAAGTCTATAACCAGTGTGTGTTGCCAGAAATGACATATAGCTTTGACATATAGACTTAAAGTCAACCAAAGGGTAATGGAAAGGGCTATGCTTGCAATTTCCTTGTGGCAAATGCAGGGCACATTGCACGCAGAAAAAATAGCCGTTGGCGCCGAAAGGTTCTGAAGTGGCGACTCTGTACCGGAAGACGCAGCGTTAGAATGCATCCCACAAGGTGGACCGATCATCCGGTCAGGGTCGCTGGGATCCGATGGATACGAGACGCACAGGACTGGAATGATGATGATGATGAGGATAAGAAAAACAAACATGTTCTTGACCCCCAAATATAATACACACTAACACTGCCATCGCTAATCTATCAAATGCTATTAAGTTACAAATTGACTTTGTGACCCTTCACCAAAATCGATGGCCTCAAATTGTAACTGACAGTTATTAAACAACGTCAGCCTTAGAAATGCCTACTAATCCAAACTATACCTACATACCTCCACAAATCCCAAGAGATTAAAAAGGCCGAAACTTTTTAATGATCAGACCTCAAATTACGTGAGCTTAGTATTGGAAACTGGTGAAAGTTTTGTTGCAAACGGGAAGCTGTCCGGTGAAAAGTTCTTAATTGATCTATTGATAACGCTTTTAGTTTCTACTTAGCTGGCCAGTTTAGGTTGGTTTTACTTTGAAGTTATAGATAGGTAGAGAATGCTGTTCATATGCATATGTATTAGAATATATAGTCGTCATTATCATGATTTCAGCATTTTCAACTGAAATACGTCTATTGTTGGGCATATGCCTCACCCCAAGAATTGTATAGTTATAGCTTGCAAATGTTGCTTTTCCCTTAAAATCGCCAAACTTAATTGACAGTAGGACTTATTCGCGATCAGACAGTTGACTTGGCCAAATGGTTTTGGAGCATTGACCACATACCGGAACTGCAGCATTGGAAAACCTCCTACAAAAAGGTACCGCTTGGTAAAGGCTGGAGGAAATCGCTGGATGCGGGCCGTATTGGACTGGTTGATGAAACCACAGGACTTATATACATTTTTGAATTTATAGTAATGCTAGTAAAAGAGGCGGCCGCACGCGCGAAGTAATGGCCCTCGCGCCCCAGCCACCGGGATTCCGATCCCGATTTCCGGAAACCGTAGGCGCAGGCTTGCAGCGAGTTTGGACAGCGAGCAATGGGTAGCTTGCCGTCCGAAAATCCGGTAACCGTTCGGACTGAGCCAAAGCCTTCGACGGCGCGTAGTGTTCCACGCGCACTACAAGAAGATGTCAGCAACCGTAGGGGCTCAGCAGGTTCGAAGCCAACTGGGGCCACGGGTGATGCGAAAGAGATCCCCGGGGCCCTGGAACAATGGTAAAGAAGGAACAGGAGTAGGTTTTTAGTCAGTAAAAGCTTGACACAGCCTCGCTCAAGAGCGAGAGATATCGACAAGATAATTTAATACAAAAGGGAATTTATGACCAATCTACTACAAATTTATCAATACACACTGAGTGCTTGAGTAAGTTATGATGTATCTAGTTTTATCAAACAAACATTTTACAAAGCACAATAATAGAAATTTTCTTGACAATGCATAACATACACTTATTCTTGTACAAAGTTATACGTTGGTGGGGTCGGGTGACTTTCTAGGAAAACTAACTTTGCACTCTCATCTAGAAACGGTAAAAGCCAACAAAGGTCTTGTATCACAACGTTATTTCTTGGAAACCTAAGTGAGGCATCAAAGAATAATTTAAATCCAAATAAATGAGGGATATAATTTCCTTCGAGTTTTCTATAATAGGCAATGCTTCTCATGCCTTCATAATAGCGTTTTCAATACTCATTTTTCTTTCAGATCTATCGATTCTTTCAGATTTCATATCAAATATAACATAAAACTAAACTTTGTTCTCATAATCAGATGGGACAGCAATCCGATACGGCCAGAGAGAGATCTGCCCCCCTAGCAAAGTTACAACCGTTTCGTTTCGAGCCGGCCACGCCTCCTATTCTTTTGTTCTGACCACGTGACTGAGCGTTGAGATGACGTCAGAATAAAGGAATCGGAGGCGTGGCCTACTCGAGGCGATCGACGAAAAGAGAACCGAAACGAAACGGTTGTAACTTGGCTAGAAGGGCAGGCACCATATCAATAGCTTTACGTGTTATTCGTGGCATGGGAATATAATAGCACCAACTTCCAAACTCCGGGCTGCTTTTGATGAATCCCTAATAAAACAGTCCAAAGGCACTTTTTGCCTCACTTTTTTTATGTGGGAAAATCATCTAATGACAAATCCCACTCTTGGGCGGTAGATAGTGTCAGACTTTTACTGACTAAAAACCCACTCCTGTTCCTTCGTTGCCTTCGTCCCGGGGCCCCGGGTTTCCATTTCACACTTCACATGGCCCCAGTGGGCCTCTACGATTCGCTGACATCTTTTTTGCCTCACTGGAGAATTAAATCCAGGACCTCATGCTTAACAGTACTTATATAAACGAGATTAATATAGTAGTGATATTTGCATAAGTCCCAGCATTCACAAGCTAAAAATTAACTAGAAAATGCAGGTTTAAAACTGAAATGCAAACTCTTTAACATTTTCCTCCCATGTATAAATCTTTCCAGATTAAAAATTCTAGACAAGGCTCGATTATGAATTCATTTAATAGGCCACAGTGGACTCCATCCCTGTTATATTAAGTTATATGGCCAAGCTCTGTAAGAAGCTATCCTTAAGTTGCATTAATAATAGCTGCGTTATTCATTTTTGTAATCTATCTTTAGCATAATCAGCCTTATAATGTTCCCACTGCTGGGACTCAGGCCTTCTCTCTAAGAAGGGGAAAGAAAATCTGTCTTTAGCTATCGCTATTATAGAAAGATATTGAAATATATCTTAGGGCCTACCCAAAATATTGATGCACTAATTATTTTGGTTGCATTCCTGGTCTCAACTAGGGACTAGCCTCCGCTAGTGCCATTTCTGAAACGTTTGGCTGCAAGTAAATTTATTTTTTGAAAAAAAAGTACCAAATTATTTCTTGGAATTAAAATTGATAGCATCAGCATTTAAGGTACTTTCCCTTCAAGAACCCTTTTCAACTTTCTAAGATATATATAAGCTCTCCTAAATATAGCTCCGTTTGATCGACTGTATTTCAGAGAAACCCATATTTTGATCTGTCCGAACAATATCAAATAAGGTCAAGATTTTCACGGTATCCCGTACCTCTTGATCCAAATACCGTCCTTACCTTTTTCAATGGGATCTACTTGAAAATTACACGAAATCTCAACTCCTTGTATAGTCCCTTTAATACTCTTGGTCTGAACATAGCTCTGAGTGAGATTTGTTGACATGGACAAGTCTCCAGCATTAATACACTATTAAATTGGAAAACGACGATGATGCATAAATAATGGTAGGCCTCCCAACAATAGGAATCCTGTCTTGATTTCGTATGTAGACCGTAATGAAGTGGTTGATTTTCAGGTCAGAATAAATTATATGATTTTGGTTATTTAAGAACTGATTTGTAAGTGCACGAAATTAATTTATAAAAGAAAACAATTTAAAACACTCCAGATGTGGGTGTCATAAATACTGCTTCAAAGATAACACTACAGATAAAAGTCGTAGTAACTTCAAAACCGATTGCTCTAGGCTTGCTTTTATGACGTAGGCAAGCACTAAGAGAGGATTTTTGAAAATTTAACCCCCAAGGGGATGTATTAGGGGTCCAAAGTTTGTATAGAGAACACTACTTTCATACGAGCGAAGTAGCTGGCAGCTGCAGCTGGTAGGAGTGTATATGGATCACTCGCCGTCCGGCCATCTGGTAATCGTTCGGACCGAACCTATGTCATCGATAGTGTTCTACGCGCTCCTCAGAGAAATGTCAGCAAACCGTAGGGACCCAACAAGACTGATGCTCGCTAAGGTTGCGAGGTTTTAAATCCCAAAAGGAAACCCATGGTCCTAGATCGCAAAGGCCAACTGATAGAAACTGGTGGAGTTTTCAATGGTCAATAAAATCTGACACGCACTCTCTCTAGAGTGGGAAAAATCATTGGATGATTTGATGACCAACACAAAAAATAAATAAAAGAAATATATACGGATAATCAGGTTGCGCAGCAATCAATGGAAAGAAATGAGGTGTAATATATGAGTAGGTAGGTATATGCTCTCAAATATATACAATAATAATAAAAACCAGACAAAATGTCCATTACACCGATTCTATTAAAGTGCTCCTCACATACAGATAGTCTTAACAAAAAAAATGTTTAAGCCCCACGTTACAATTTCATACTGTCTGTTATTGTTTGGGTGTGGGTTACAACCGTCGTTACAGCTCTGTCGTTTAGAAATATTATTGCTTTCGTGTTATTTCGCATCATTGTCTCCTTTATGGTTTTGATCTTTGTAGAATTACCTACGGTTGAAATTGTTGGAATTTAAGGCAGGTATATAATTGTTCACATATCTTCAAATTTTTGGTTCTAGGACATGCCGGTTTCCTCACGATGTTTTCCTTCACCGTTTTTCAGAGCAGTGGAGATGAAATAAATTACACAAAGTAATGCGCCTGGCTGGGTTTGAACCCGCGACCTACAACTTGTAAGTTGAGGCCGTTACCACTCGGCCACCACTGCTCCCACTGTCCACCAACCCGCACTGGGCCCGCGTGGTGGATTACGGCCCATTCCCTCTCCTAGAGAGGAGGCCTGAGTCCCAACAGTGGGAACATTATAAGGCCGACTAAGCTAAGCTAAGCTATATAATTGTTGCTAGCTGGGTAAATTAACTTAGAAAATTGACTGGGACAAATTGGTGGACTGTAAAGGTGGCACTAATCCAGCGTCTGCAGCCGGAGGAACATTCTAAACCACCGTGGGTGCAGGCTTGCGGATGAGCAATAAGTAGTCATATGGTCTCCTGACCTTGCTGACCGTCAACGGTGCGTTGAATTCCACGCGTGTCTCAAAGAACTATCAGCAACATGGACGGGAGTTTTACTATGGCCGATGTCTGCGAGGATGGCAGGATTATTTTTAAAAGTAGCCGCGGCCCTGGAATGCAAAGGGCAACTGGAGAATATATATAGTATAATATAATAGGTAAATTTTAGTCAGTAAAAGTCTGACATTTCCTCTTGCTCTACCCAGAGAGGGAAAATTCATTCGATGATTCCCCACCAACATATAAAAAAGCTAGGAATTACTGCTATAAACTGAGTTATTTGAAGTTCCAACTATAAGTTGATATCATTTAGGTCGATTATAATTTAGGTGCAATTTATCTTCACTTTATGTTTTACTGACCGACATTTTGACTATTCAAGGCTAGAATGAATAGGGTCTTAAACTAGTGTGCCTCACCATCAACTTACCATCAGGTGGGATCACAGTCGAGCACTAGTTTATAAAAGTAAAAAAAAATATATTCCATAAAAATTGTCCAAAAACCTCTGCGAGTTGGCTTTGGCCCCTCGTACACCACTACAAGTTGAGGATCTTTACTCAGATCTCATAATTATTGATAATGTTTTTAAATTTCTTATAAACTAACACTGAAATCTTAAATTGAAAAGCTACTTCATTATCTGTTGCTTGTTCATCCTTTTGCTAGTCACCAAAGGCCTCCCAAAATTACATTCTTTCTTTTCTTTAGGTACTCAGTTCCACATGGCTCTTGTTACTTGTCTGTTATTGTCATCCTCCCTTTTTTAGAAATTGGGAATTTATCTAGAACCAAAAATTCGAAGACATGTGACAATCACCAACCCGCATTTGGCCTGCGTGGTGGATTACGACCCATTCCCTCTCCTAGAGAGGAAGCCTGAGTCCCAACAGTGGGAACATTGAAAGGCTGCTTATGTTTATGCTTATACATATCTTCTGCTGCTCTGGGTGAAGCGAAAATGAGTGTTAGTCTTTTACTTACCACCCATCGTGTTCCTCCCTTTATTCTTTGCGTTTCAAGGCCACGATAACTTTTTCAAACACTCCAATAGCCTATTTTATCCAAATTCTCGATTAAAGCTTTACTGTTTTTGCCAAATTACACCCAAACATGTTGTTTAAGTAAAACTTGCAGGAAATGACAACAAACAAGCTTGAACATTGAACAGGCTTCGTGCAAACAATATCATGTACTTTCGTGAACTTGTCTCAAAGTTTCAGCAATTATTACTTGACAAGGGACCAAGTTTCAGGGTGGTAGGTACCTTGTAGCGAATATTTTTAGATCCTGTTTAATACCGTATTGATTTCAGGATGAAAGCCTTTGTTCCTTATTAAGAAAGTTGCTACCACGTTTTATTATTAAAATAAAAAAAAAACAACTAGTAGTAAAGAATCACAAAATCAAAATAATTAGAAAATGTAGTCAGTTTTTCTGGAAGTTTTGTAATAATGTTCACATATATAAAAAGCCTTGTTGTGTGATCTATTCAGTAAATTTTTGATTTTGCCGCTAGCTGCTGTATCAATTTGTTTAACAATTCAATCAATATGCATTTAAATAAAAATGGTGTAGCGACATCTATCGCGTCACATAAGAAAATCCTGAATCGCGCAATCAAAGTTCTCCGCGCGATTAGAACATATAGAACAGCCCGAAATCATCTAACGGGCAGTTGTAGCCCACCAGACATAACACCCGTCTGGTCGGAGGATCCTCCCTTTTCAATGGAGGTGTGGGGGACTTTACTCACTGTTCCGCCTACCTCCAAACTGGTGACCCTCGACAAAGAACGTCAGCGCAGCCTTCGTGCAGCTAATACCTCGTGACGTCATCATCACTTCCTCAAGCTTTCGAGCAGCGAGCCATACAGCCAAGCACCCACGGCTATAAAGGGTATCCTGACCACCAGCATGCCTACCTGGTCATACCTGGTCATCACCCTCAGCCTCATCAGCGACCTTGGCGAAGCACACTGCACCTTCGGCCAGTCACATGAAGAGCAATGAAGAACCTCTCCTGGTCGACGCAAGCAGTCAAGCCACTACGTCGCACAGCACCGCTCCGACTCACTGGAGCCTGCAGCATCATCCCGACTCACTGGGACAGCACCACCCCGACTCACTGGGGCATCACCGCAGACAGTTCCGACTCACCGAGAACTATGCGGCATTCGGTTCCGACTCACTGGAACCAACATACCACTGGCCTGGCACGCATCAAGAAGCATCAAGAACCATCGATCTCCGATCTCCGGAGGGGAGTGATGTAGCGACATCTATCGCGTCACATAAGAAAATCCTGAATCGCGCAATCAAAGTTCTCCGCGCGATTAGAACATATAGAACAGCCCGAAATCATCTAACGGGCAGTTGTAGCCCACCAGACATAACACCCGTCTGGTCGGAGGATCCTCCCTTTTCAAAGGAGGTTTGCGGGACTTTACACTCTGTTCCGCCTACCTCCAAACTAAACAATTAGTTACTTTACGGCATTGCAGAAACACCCTCCTACACACATCCCTCTCCTACAGATGAGGCCCGAGGCCCAACAGTGGGAACATTATAAGACATGCTATGCTATTGCAGAAACAGACTGATGTCTATATATTTTTCTCAGAATGTGAAATCATCAAAAAAAATCTGTTCTTGATGAAACGACAGAGTGTGTCAGACTTTTACGGGCTATAAAACCCACCCGTGTTCCTACCTCTGCGTTATGAACCGCGATGACTCCTTAGAACAATCCTGCAGTGCATGCACAATGCATGCCCAAGAGAAATAATTGACCAATATTCCGCTCGATAGAAACTTTACATTCAAACATAGTTGTAGATGTTTGGTTAAATACAGATCTATCTTGAACATGCAGAGCATAGTCCTGAATCAGCAGCGACCACAGTCGGAGGCAAGACTCCTGCGATCGCAATAACTTTGATTACATGAGCTTCGCTTGCTAACCACAGGTGCTCCTATGGTATTAGATTTAGTTTAGCATTTCTAGCAATTCGTAGTTTTAGCTAGATTGTTTTCTGTGTAACTTTTTTAAATTTACAAAACAAACAAAATTGTTGTGTAGTAAACTAGACAAAGAATGCCTATATTTTGGAAGCCCGTTGATCCCTCCTAACAGTGTCTTACTAATAATTTTTTTTTTTTTTACATGATTGATCTTAAACTTTGAACCAAAGCTTTTCTTATAGTACTACTTGATATTGGCAAGATGATCATCATTCGCTTTATATGCTAAGTGCAAGTGCAGTGTTTTAAAGACGTTTTGTGTTAAAAAAAATGTTTTAGGCAAAGAGCCGCGATTCCACAAAGCATTTCCATGGATTCTATCTACAAAATTTTTGTCACAATGACTGACCAAGACCTACCTTTTACTTTATTTTGTTAATATATATTAATTTTGGTACAAAATATGCATTCCATTTTAAATATATCAGTATGTTGGTAAATTATTCTGATGGTTGCATTGAAAATACAAAAAAAAAAAGAAGAATTAATGCAAAAAAAACTCTCGAAGCAACACAATTTAAAATTACCTCAACACTGAGCTGAAAAAAGAACGTTAATTACCATTTCCCAGAAACCAATAACAAAATTAACATCGCTATATTCAAATTGAGCGCAAAAAGGAAGCCAGCAGGAAACACCAATGAATAATACTAGTAACGCATTGCTACCCTGCCAATTTCCTGCGGTGGCTGCCGGATCCCAAATGTTGGGGCTTTGGGCAGGGTGAGGAGCTGACGCGAGTCTTGAGGCGAGCGCGGAGTAACAAACATGTTATACCACCATTTGTGATATGAAAGAGTGGCTACGTTATTGAGCTATCATCTATTGTTTTACCCTGAGAAAACACGTCTACTGTCTGGTGCCCGCTTTAACCGCTCGGTGAAGTCTAATGGTAAGGCACACTAGAGCCTATTTACGCTAGTTCATGAAATTGACAGGTTTTTAGACTAAAGTAGAGTTTGCTTTACATTGTGTCCTTTCAGGTTAGGATACCACTCTCTAGTTTTTCCACCATTCCTTCAATCCGCTTACTTGCAGCTTTAAATACTCAATTTAGAAATTGACCCTAAGGCCCATATTCCAAGCCTGGGCTGCCACTCCCTTTCACTCCACCTAGAACCGGAATAGTTAATTGATGATTTCTAAACCCTAAAAGAAAACTTTTATTCAAAGATAGTTTGAAAGATCTTCACTCGGCTCAGTCACTGTGACAACGGAAAAATGCTCAGTCAAGGAGTAACTGCTATAACTGCCAATTTGATCATTCGAGGTGGAATCAAGTCAGAAGAGATCGCTGTTGTCATGCTCACACCCGCCCTCGTCACCACGCGTTCTCTGAGCGCAACCTAAATTCCTAGCTCCCCGTTGTATGCTTAACCGCATTATCTATTCAAGAATTGATTTGTGTTTGTGATAATGGAAGGTAGTGCACGTCTTCATGAATATGTGAACAGGTGTGGGTTTTGGCAAATTTTGGAAGTGGTATAAATGGTTTTTTTAGAAAATTATTAGAAGTTCCAGTTTGAGGTTTTGATCAACTATTGGTAAGCCAATAAAATAATTAATAGACGTAGGTCTATGGCAGATAGTCAATAAGATAAAAAAGAAATACAAAGTCGAAATATACAGTAGAATCGTACAAAATTATTTGCTTATAAAACGTAGGTAAAACATCGTGATTAATATAACAGTGTATTGTTTAATAGCAATAGATAAATTAAAAGTATATCTGACAAAATAAAACAACATTTTGCTTAACGACTTTGATCGAATCATCTTAAAGATCCAAACATTGAACTTATTAATTTCCAGAAAATCAAACAGAAAAATAACAAGTTCCGTCCGTACACTCCAATAAAGGTTTTCAAATAAAATGAAAAGTTGGACGGTAATCACAATGAACTCCGATAACTGAGCCTTTGGGGATCCTTCGCAAACAGATGTATTTGTACAATGTATAATGAAGACTGAGTTAGTTAGCGATCGAAGTTTTGGAATCCCGAGGGGCGTTGGGATAAGATCTTGCAGGTTCGAATTGTTCGTCTACTGTTTGAAGAGTTGGAATTTGAATTGATGTTCGACTAATTATTGTGGGTATATTGAACTTCTATGAAGACAGAACAGCTACAGATAACATTTCTAAGGGTTGATCGGGTATCAGAAATGAGAACGATGAATGGATGGGTACTTATGTGGTCAATGTTTATTGAAATAATATTATAGATGATTCACCAACAGATCTTTTTACTGAATGGAGTAACTTATACTTCATATTATTCAGAGTTGTAGGTACGTTCTAAAACCGAGAAATTTTAACGTAAAAAAACCTCAAAATAAAAGCTTTGAATAATTTAGCGCCCATGAACCCTCAGTCCTTAAAACCTTGATGACAAAGTTAAATAAAGTGAGAAATAATCCGCGAAATGAGTTTTAAAATTCTGAGTTCAACGTAAACTTTAGATATTTTAATTTATCTCGACTCATAACATTTCATTATTCATTCACTACCTACTAATCCCAGTAAAATTAAATAGTTAAGATTATTACGTCTCATTATTTAATCAAGAGGTTCGGGAAACAAAACTCCTTTTCAGCAAAACCAGCTACTAAGCAGCTCAAAATCTTCTTTTGGCAATACCAGCTACTAAGTTGGTTTTGCTAATGGATAATTTTTCCCTAATAAAAGAGATAGATATTCCAAAAAAAAGTAAAATAATAGTGTATTAAATAAACTGGTAACGGCCTCGACTTTCATCACCATTGCTATCAAAACGGCGAAGGAAAACAACGTGAGGAAACCGGCATGTCCTTAAACAATAATTCGAAGATATGTGATATTCACCAACCCACACGGGATCTGCATGGTGGATTACCGCCCAATCCCTCTCCTATACAGGAAGCCTGAGTCCAAGCAGTGGGAACATTATAGCTGATTATGCTATGCTATTAAATAAACTTTTTCTATTTATATGAAATACTTACTAAAATTAGCTAGCATAGCATAGCATAGTCGGCCTTATAATGTTCCCACTGCTGGGACTCAGGCCTCCTCTCTAGGAGAGGGAATGGGCCGTAATCCACCACGCGGGCCCAGTGCGGATTAGTGAATGTCACATGTCTTCGAATTTTTGGTTCTAAGACATGCCGGTTTCCTCACGATGTTTTCCTTCACCGTTTTGAGAGCAGTGGTGATGAAATAAATTACACAAAGTAATGCGCCTGGCTAGGTTTGAACCCATGACCTACAAATCGTAAGTCGGGGCCGTTACCACTCGGCCACCACTGCTCTCAAAATTAGCTAAGTATGCAGAATATAATTATTATAGTGCTCAAATATGTGCAGTAATATATCAGTCAACTGCCGCGCTTGCATCCAGGAGACTAACGGTAAAGTTAATGAAACTTTATAATTAATAGGACGCAAATTATAAAAATTCTGACGAAGACCTGGCCAAGTTTGAGTCTTTAACTACAACAACCTAATTACTTTTGATTAACTGCTCATCTACAATTTTTTAGTTATTTCTACTTATAAATACTAACTTCTAATTTTATCCAGGTCAATTACTAAAATGATTTTATCAGAAACGTATCTAAATCAATATCAAATTAAATGTCATATGCCAATGTTAGAATTGATCAAGGCTATACAAAATACCGAGAATATCAATTTATACTTGAAACAGGATGAAATTAAATCCAGTTTGAACGACACTCGTTAATTCTCTAAAACATGCAATTTGATCAATGGGACACAAAGCGATTTCGGCTGTTTGCTTTTGTTTAGCAAATGTTTCTGAAACGGATGGTAATTACGTTTTTGATGTTTGTTTTTGGGCGTCATCAATGAATTCGTTTATCGATATTTCTCTTGGGTACATGTAACAGTTGAGTAAATTGTAAACAGTATCAATTTTGTTCACAAATAAATTATGTCACACGCTCGTTCCTGCATAATTTAGGAGTAACTTTACCCCTTGGCTTCGCCTGCGTGAAAGTATTTTTTTCCTATATAAACTTTAGGCCCCCGTTTCATTCCCGTACGTTGTGAATTTTAAGCAATCCCCTGTTAGTGCTCATCTAAGTCATAAAATAAACCTTGTGCAAAATTTCACGTTCCTAGTCTCAGTAGTTTCGGCTGTGCGTTGATCTATCAGTTTCACTTTATAAATATATAGATTTCTACAACCTCTATTATCATTTGGCTTTCTGACGTGGCCAAACTGTAATGCCCTCACAATAGGCACGTGAAGATCCGTCAACTTGGATAGTAATAACCATCCAGTCTGATGATTGACGTTCCTTCAAATATCTTCGCTTATTTCTCTAAGGAATTTCACCATACTTCATCTCCTCAAGGGGTGACCCTTGAGAAAATCGCGTACACAAACCCCTATAAACTGAGCTTTATGTCCTTGAAAAATATGAGTGCCATAGCCTGGAGTTCCTGAAACATATTCATATGATCGTAGAGGCAGTAAAACTTAAAGCTGAACAATAAAACGGATAGTTTTATGTTGGTTTTATATCGTTGACAGGTGAGCCTCGGGGATGTTCCTATATTTTATCGCCAGGAACTGAATTCCGTACACAAAAGAATCTATGAACGTTATAGGAAAACCGGGGCTTACGAAGACAAATATTGCTTTAAATGCATCGCGAACATATCTGGAATGTTTGAAATTCATGTTCTGTTGTGGAATATTCTTGAATTTTATTCAGAGTATTGTGTGTTTATCCTGTTTTAAATTCTTTTTTATGTTCCTTTTATATCTGACTTCATTAAGTGCATAGTTGTGCGTTCTTTCTTCTCATTGGCTAATAAAAACTAGTCAAACAATTCGTAAACGTGACGCTCCGTTGTTGGCGCTTATATCACACCACTAGCAAGCAGTCAATTTTTTATAGGAGTTTTATTATTTTTTAATATTTGGGTACGTCTACCTTACATTACTTTTACATAAATCCACTAAAGAAAAAAACGTTTTCGATATCGCTCCGTGCAATATCATTGTAAAAATTCAATTAAATTGTACAAGCAAAAACATGTCCGAGGGCTTTCATTTATGTCCAATACGAGACACCTTTGCCTTTGTCAGTTATTATTTAAAAAAAAAAATACTGCTTTTCTGGACTAGCAGTTGCAAGCGCTCATGCTAACATAAAATCCTTGGTTCACTTCTCGAATGGGAAAAATGATTATTGAGTTGTTAAATAAAAAAAAATCCGTAACGCGTTTCGAGGGTTTCGAGCCTGGTGAAATAAACGAATAATGAATGATTTAGTTTTGTTTAGTTAGATAATGTAATGCAGGCTTCTAGAGGCGACCATCAAACAGGACCCAAGATGGCAGTGCGTTGTTTTACACGCTCACCTACGTTAGGCGTGTATGGGGCTTACTTACCTTACACCCCACGATAAGACCCTCAGACAGCAGACAAGAACTAGTCTGGGATAGGGAAAGTTAACGATTCCCTCGTTGACGCCGGGGTGGTTTAGTCAGTACAAGTCTGGCAGTCCCCTAAGTCCGTCTTAGGGGGAACGATATTCACGTGAGTTTCTAAAAAAAAAAGGTAGTGTAGGATGGTTAGAACCAGTGAAGAAATACACTACACACTCCCAGACATTTGCAATTTTCGTACCAAATGTCACAGAATTTATTATTTTTAATACTGTACTGGTTTAAAGTTTTATGGTGGCATCATAATTTTGCTTGCACCGTTAACGTTTGAGATGACTGTAATTCGCGTTTTTATTTTCCTTAGTTCTCGGTGAACTAGTGAGATCTCATAGTTTTTAGACCTTTATAATGATGAAATGATTTTGTGACAAGTAATGTATTTATTAAAACTTCATGCAACTCTGAGGTGGACTCAATGTTTAAGGCTTCTTCAATCAGTTACCTAACTAAGAGTGCTATAGAGATAATATGGCAGGAGCATAAAAATATACAATTGAGAAAAATAATGGTACAAAAACATTTAGCATTTTTTAGAGTTCTGTACCTCAAGAGGAAAAAACGTAACCCTTATAGGATCACTTTGTTGTCAGTCTTTCTGTCAAGACTCCTTATCTCGGACACGCATAAAGATATCGAGTTGAAATTAAAACCATATACCTACTAAGGTTTGCGGTTCCTTGAAGCTGTGAAAAAATCTAATTTCTGAGTTTACGAAAAAAAGATACGGCCGTTTATGTCGCAAAAAACTTACCTAGAATCCTAAAAAGTACCCTATGAATTTTGATTGCCTTGAGAGAAATAAACGGTCGTATCTTTTTTTTTCGTGAACTCAGCAGTTTGATTTTTGTAAAGCTTATTGGACCTCAGACTTGAGTATATTGGTTTTAATTTCAAATCGATTCCTCCACGTGTTCCTGAGGTAAAGCATTTTGACAGACAGACAGACGGACGGAAAATAAAGTGCAGTCCTATATGGGTTCCGTTTTTTCCTTTTGAGGTACGTAACCCTAGGGAACCACGATTAATCTAAAATTATAAATTCTCTACGTAACTGAAATTAATTCAATTTCAAACTTCACTAAAACTAAACACAACTACATTCTACACAAACCCCTAATACTTCTGCAAGAAAAATAAATTGGATAAAGATATTTTGAACTGGCAGGGGAATGCAGGAAATTCTTTCTGTTCCGCTCCACCGATGTTAAATTGTAAGAACTAGGTAGCGACTTCAATTTATAGGCTCAAGTCTAACAGGGCGATTACTGTTGCAGGCTTTTGAAGTCGGTGCTCAGACTTTCATGAAAGCAAAGAGCTTAGTTTCAGATTCTGATTTGCAAGAGTTTTAATTGCATTACGCAGCTTTGCATAAGGCAAGACTAAATCATATGCGAATGTCTTTCTATATTATTCATCAGCTCGCAGAACAGATGGTTGACGTGGACAAAAGGTTTTGGAGTGGCGACCACGTACTGGAAGAAGTAGCATTGGAAGGCCTCCCAAGGTTAACCGATGACTTGGTAAGGGTTGTGAGAATCCGATAGATGCGAGACGCACAGAAATGGTGGCGACACTTTGGGGAGGGTTTCGTCTTTCGGCTGAACGAATAGTGATATCGTGGTTGTTCATGATCAAATGGTAATTAATTGATATTGAATATGTAAAATATCATTGAAATACAATTTTTCTAGTTTTTGCTACCAGGTATTGCAAAAAAACCCCAAAGTTTTTGCATGAATTCTATTTCTCGGTCACCAATGAGAACGAAATTGATAAATGACTTTACGTGGTACAGAATTTATTAAAGTACTTCATACTATGATGTCTCTAGTGCTGGGACTCCGGCCTCCTCTCAAGGAAGGGGCCATCCACCAAACTAGTTGGCTGATTGGCCAACTTCAAATAACGTACTCCAAACTAAAAATTTAGTAAACTTACCGTATGAAAGAAAATAAATCATTTTAAGCACAATTTGATTCATCTATAGCTCGGGGCAAACTAATAGGACGGGACAGGCTGATTCGTAACCGCGGCCACACGCATTCACTATGGAAACATACGGGCTGATTAGTTGTGCGTGCACGCTGAAGAATACAAAACCACTAAAACCAAATACCTTTTGAGTAGCGTAATAAGAGACACAATAGAAAAACAATGAGCGAGCTAACGCCGGCGTTCGCTTGGGGTTTAATGAATTAATAGGGTCTTACACGCAAGTTTTATTATGTACGTAATGGTTTTAGACCGTTTTTTAATCAAAATTACCTGCTTTAGATAGAAATACTACTACTAAGCGGACTAAGCGTTTCGCTTCGTCGTTTATACCGCGTACATCGAAGGACTGGAACAATTTGCTTGCTGCGGTCTTTCCGTCCAACTATAATATAGGTGTCTTCAAGGCTAGAGTGAATAGGCTCTTAATAAACTAGTGCGGCTGACCATCAATGATTGCATCTCCGCTTACCATCAGGTGGGATCGCAGTCAAGCACTGGTTTATATCAATTTAAAAAAAAAAAAATCTTTTCTCTACTATAATATGTACTTATTATACGTAATATTGTTACGTATAATAAATGCATATTTTAGTACGACAATAATAAAAACAAAACTAGTAATGTTGTTAAAAAAAAACCTGCGAAGAGTGGTTGACGCAACCTACTGTCGCGTCGCGTCTATTTACGGGAGCCTGTTAAGCTCCAAACGCGCATGCTCAAAATATACATCTGTATATTTACAAACGTACAATTAAAAAAGATGTTATCTCAAACCAGTGTTACCTATCTGTGAAATATACAACTTTAATCTCACGTTAATGTCCAACAAGTTTATTTACTAGAAAATATTATTACTTGTGTAATACTCTGAATGCTAAGTCCGTGTCACGGTTCAACGGAGACGCTCGTATTAATTAAGAACACCGACCTTGTTAATGGTAGCTTTAATTTTAATTGAACGTTATGTTTGTTCGAAGATTTAAAAGCTTTTTATGAGACATTTATTGGAGTTATTGAAATGGTGGCCGTTTAGGGGGACTCCTCATCAACAATACATAAAAATGTCTCCCTATTTACCTTGGTTACGTCATAACTTGAGAAACGAATTTACCAATTTTATTCGTTTTTCACATGTTTCTAAAAGAGTTATGAGTATACATGTGGATGGGTGGAGAGGGAGAGGGAGGCCAAAGAAAAGATGGATGGATTGTGTGAACAGTGATATGAAAGAAAAGGAAGTTAGTGATAGTATGACGGTTGACAGGATAGAAAGGAAGAAAAAAACGTATTGCGCCGACCCCAAATAAGATGGGACAAGGGCAGGAAGATGATGATGATTCGTTTTTTTTATAAGTCTTTTTTTGTTATTTTATAGAAGTTAGTTACGGATAAAAATATTAAAAAAACAACCTATTTTTTTAAAATATCGCCACAATGAAAGGACCTGTGCGTCTCGCGTTCATCATCAGATCATCGGTCCACCTTGTCGGAGGCTTTAAAACCTCTGTATTTTTTCACGGGAATAAGCAGAGATTATTATAATGCCATCTGCTACTGTCCTTCTATAGTTGCACTCCGTTTACAGTTTGTTTCAATGTGCTTTTGCACATTGAAACAAAATTTCCTAATTAGATACATCAGTAAACCAAGCATCCACGTTTTAAAACGCGCAGCATTTTTAAGGAACAAATAACGTAAAACCTCAATGCAGCGTGCTTTGTAAGACATTGTATTTTTACTATGTTGAAAATTCTTATTATTCTCCTTAACTTTGCAGGGGGATTCGGTCGAGTGGCTTTGTTATTTTTCATGCTGCGCGGAGGATTTGTTTATTTCCACAGCTTTTTAAAAAATAAACGGAGGGATGGCCGCCATTTTGTTATGTTATGTTAGACGGTTGGGTGTGACTGCTTAATGGTGTAGTGTGGAGGTGAATGGTGATGATAGTAGTCATTAGGTAGGAGAATTAGGAATCACCAAACTTAAGTGGCAGTGGGCAGGGCACATTGCTCGCAGAACAGATGGTCGATGGGGACGAAAGGTTCTGGAATGGCGACCACGTACCGGAAGACGCAGCGTTGGAAGGCCTCCCACAAGGTGAACCGATGACCTGGTGAGGGTCGCGGGAATCCGATGGATGCGAGACGCACAGGACCGGTCATTGTGGCGGCATTTGGGGGAGGTCTATGTCCAACAGTGGACGTCTTTCGGCTGAAATGATGATGATGATGATGAGGAGGATTAGGTAGTGGTCACGGGTTCAATCCCAGCCGGGCATGTGCATTACTTTGTGTAATTTATTTCATCACCACTGCTCTCAAAAAAGGTGAAAGAAAATATTTTTGAGGAAACCGACATGTCCTAGAACCAAAAATTCGAAGACGTGTAATATCCACATATCCGCACTGGGCAGGCGTGGTGAATAGAGCTGGAGGCCTGAGTCATTAGTAATCATGCCAAGTTTGTTATGCCTATTGAGAGAAAAGTTTTGTCTACACTTCTATGCTATTATTATAAGAAGGAAATATTTGTTGTTTGTTTGTTCGTATGTTACGATTTAACTCAAACACTACTGGACCAATTTTCAAAATACTTTCACCTGTACAAAGCTACTTTATCACTGGTAACGTAAGCCTATAGTTTCAATTTTTTTATAGGTGAAGCCACTGTCAAAAGCTAGTATTTTATAATTATTCACAATAATAAAAACATAAATCTTACTTTTTCTTTCTTTTCTATTTCTTAGCAAGCGTGCTCTATCTTCAACCACTTTGTCGCTTTTCATTAGGTGAGATAGTGGTCAAAAGTAACCTATTATAAGATGACATTATCTCCTATTTTATTTATTTATTTATTTATTCTATTTGATGAAATATCTCAAGAAATTAAAGTACTTCTTCAACCCAAATGAATCTTGTCAATAGACCATTAATTTTTAAGGTTAAGGAAAAAACGGAACCCTTATAGGATCACTTTTCTGTCCGTCTCTCTTTCAAGACCCTTGATCCAAGATCTTGGACACGCATAAAGATATCAAAATGAAATTAAAACTATTACTAAGGTTTGCGGTCTCTTGAAACTGCGAAAAAATCAAACTTTTGAGTTAACAATAAAAAAGATACGACCGTTTATGTGGAAAAAACTTGTATTTCGATTCCCTTGAGGAATCAAAATTCATAGGGTACTTCACAGTGACCTAGAATCCTGAAATTTGGCATGAAGCAAGGTATCATAGTACAAGTATAGGAAAAAATCTGAAAACTGTAAATTTGTAGTTGCGTCACAAAATAAAAAACATTTTTTGAGATTCGAAAAAATCTTTATTTATATTTATTTATCGATTGCTTGCTCTTAAGTATAGCAAGCAGTATGCACCAAAGCGTATAGCAAGCCAACAAACCAACAAACTATGAACTAAAAAAATTTATACAAACATTTATCATTTGTTTACTGCTATAAAAAAACTTTGCTGCTTTGTAACTCTATTCGGGAATCGAACTGTTTTCATAGGTAAGTTTGTGCAGAAACCTCAGTGTCCGAGTCCGACTCACGCTTGCCCTCTTTTTTTTTTACTAATCATGCCTCGCAAAAACGTTCCCAATATTTAAAATCGCTACTACGCCATTGCCATTTTGTGCCAAAGCAATTTCCTTACCGGTTGTACCCCAAAAGATCACGTTTCGTACATTGTACAGCATCCGTAGCGTCTGGAGATAAGCAAATTAACTTTAAATTAGTTATTAGAGTTCTTCCGACTCGTTTTTTACATCGTTATTTCTGAGATGTCTACGCTTTAGTAATTTTTCGAGGGCTCTTGGATATGGCTGGATCGATCCAATGACAAGATGTTCAAGGTTAATCAATATTCTAGTGTATAATTTTATTATATTATTAGGTATATTAAAACGTACTGAACATTATATTCATAATTATCATTTCAGGCGAAAGCCGTCCACTACTGAATATAGGCCTCCCCCAAGCGTTGCCATAACGACCGGTCGTGTGAGTCTCGTGCCCATCGTATTCCCGTGACCCTCACCAGGTTATTGGGCACGTTTTGTGAGGCCTTTTAACGCTTCGTCATCCGGTATGTGATCGTCACTTCAGAATCCTTTCTTTCCCATTGGCCAACTATTCTGCGAGCAATAAACCCTGCTTACAATGCTCACTGCAACTTCAGTTCGGCGATTCTTGCGGCTATGTCGGTAACTTCACGATAACGATCTAACGATCACGCAAAATACTCCGAGCTTAGCTTTTTTCATTGCCTATTCAGCTTGTTGATAAGCCTTAACCACATAGTTGATTACGGCCCACTCTCCTAGAGAAGAGGCCTGAGTTGAAGCAGTGGAAACATTATAAAGCTGAATGTGCTATTTATATATTTAAACTTCATGTACAGTATTGGTACATAGGCGGACTTAATGCAACAAGGCATTCTCTACCAGTCAACCTTTGGGTTAAAAAGACAACACTGAGGTAGGATTGCACAATAACCAAATAACAGAAAATTCAAAAAGAAAAAATAAAATAATAATAAATTATTTATAATAATAAAATATATATAAATGCTAAAATTATAAACTAATAAATACTATGAAAAATATGAAATTATTGAGAGAACTTATTAATAATTCTGACGAAGACCAAACTAAAGAGAGGACTTCAAGTAGTAGTTCCGAATTATTCTACGTATATGTACGTATTTATTTATTTATTGTGCTATACAAATTTATTCTACTTAACATCTGATTCTTTTACAAAAACCTCTTCTAGGTAAACAGGTGACACAGAACAAGATATAATCCCTACTCTTCACGGCATCTCAGACGTTTCGAAATAACCAAATTAACTTTAAATTAGTTCTATGACTTTCCCGACTTGTTTTTTTACTTGATTATTGCTGAGACGCTAGTCGCTATCTTTCGTTATCTTTTCTCTTTCATTTTCCTTTTTCTTTTTTGAGTTTTCCCGGCTATAAATGGGGAGGATGAATAAAAGTGTTTTGCTTCATTTTAATTATTTGTGCCTGACTTATCAAGTAGCAGTTATAATCGGATTGGAAATTAATTAAATTTACTTCGGAAAATATTGTTGTGTCATCACTATTTCAAACAAAAAACGGTCATTATGTTTTTATTTTTCTTTATTGTCCAACCAACAATTGTTTACACCATAAATTTTTATAGCACTTAGATATTGCAACAATTTTTCATTGGTTAGCAGCGCATGCTTCATTGTTATATATATCATAGGCCTTCTCCAAGCGACGTTGCATCGATCAATCTTGTGCTTTTTGCATCCAGTGGATTCCCACAGCCTTTACCAGGTCATCAATCCACCATGTGAGAGACCACATTACTTTTTACCACCGACCAACTTTCAGCTCGCTCGACCACACGTTATATGTGCCCAACTCACAGCAACTTAAGTTTAGTTTTGTAGTTGACAACTATTTTAATCTCAGCCTTAATTCACATACCTCGTGAAGGTTGTGGATTCCCACAATCTTCACGAGGTCATCGGTCCACCATGTAGGAGACCTTCCAATGTTACGTCTTCTAGTACGCCGGCCGTTGACTCCCACAAACTATTGGCTCACTCGACCCTCTGTGTGCTCTGCTCATAGCAACCTAAGTTTTTTTTTAGTCTTTATTTAAAGAGTTTTTTGCTAGTGCGAATATGTCACTCTGTTGGTACACAAATATAATGGTTTTGGGTCGGTTTTTCAGAGCGAACTTAACCATATATATGATAGGGATTGTTTTATCTGAAACAGGATTAGATAAATTAATATTGTGCGCGCCTATTTGTGTTCTGAGCGATTGATTTCGGGCAAATCTCATTAAAATATGATATGTGTCCTCGTCTTCATTACATGTATTGCAAATAGGTTTTTTTAGTTGGGAAAATCATCTAATGACAAATCCCGCTCTTGGGCGGAGCGCGAGATAGTGTCAGACTTTTACTGACTAAAAACCCACTCCTGTTCTTTCTTTGCCTTCATCCCGGGGCCCTGGGCTTCGCTTTCACACTACCCCAAAACACTTATCAATCCACGGTGAATACGAAGGTTGTGAATGGATTGTTCTATACCAAATACCTTTTTCCCTTGAACGAATATTAAAGAAATCTTACCAATTTTGAAGACACATCATTTTAAGTATGGGGACGTAGTCCATGTAATGTGGATCAGCTATGAAATCAGTGCCATCCAAACTGGCTTGTTTTGCCAGATAACCTGCCTTGTTGTTACCATCTTTGCCTATATGGGAAGGGATTCACTGAATAATTATTTGTTGACCTTGAGATTTAAGTCTTCAAATGCATTTAATAATTGAGTAGGCTATCGGTCTACCTCAAAAAGATGAGGTGCATCGAGCTAGGTGGTGAATGGAACTTTTTGAGTCTGTGTAAATAATATATTTGCCTTGTTCTAGGGATTCAATATATGATAACGCCTCAGAAATAGCTATTAATTCTACAAACATGATAGACACATGGGTGGAGATTTGAAAACCTTCAGTTTGTTCGTCATAAAATGCGCAGCCTACATGATGTCCATCTTTTGATCTGTCCGTATAAATTTTATAAAATTCTGAATATTTAGACCAACATTTTAATGTATATATCTTTTATTTTAGAAATCCTGTATTTATTATTGGCTTTATTAATTAAGTCTACGTTAGTTTTTAATACATCATTTAAATTTATATCAGCCATCCATATATCAAAGGAAAACATTTCTTATTGTGAACAGGAGGATTGGGTATTCTTTTAATTTATTATGAATTATGGCAAGAAGAGGCACTTTTTTAATTTTTTCATTAAGATACATTTCTAAACTTTATTTTTGTAGATAAATAACTCTTTAAATCTCAGTGTTAATATAGAACGTTTTTCAATCGAATGATCCATTTATTCATGGTCTTATTTCCAGACGTCAATGCCACACTAAAAATACCTATTAACTAAGCTGTCCTTGTACCGAAATTGTTTTTCAGTAACCTCCAATTTCAGGATTAACAATAGACTATTTTTTAACTTTATTTTCGTCTTTGTTATCATTTTTAATGAAAAGAAGTTGTATAAGCTATGAATTGCTTTCACGTTAATGAGTTGACCTTGATTGTTGCGACGTAGAACCTGCTGCTGGTTTTATTTGAGATCTTAATGAGCGTTTTCCTTTTCAAGGTGAGCATAGATTTTATGCACTAATTGAAGCTTCACTATTTTAAGCCAGATTTGTTTTGAGATCGCAGAAATTTTCTTGGTTAATCAGCGGTCTCGAAAATTATGTCTAGCGTCACTTTTTTTAATGATATAAACGAGTGCTTGACTGCGATCCCACCTGATGGTAAGCAGTGACGCAATCGTTGATGGCGAATCGCACTAGTTTATTAAGAGTCTAGTTAGTCTAGCCTTGAAGACACTTAAATTATGATCAGTTTATTTGTTTACTGCAACTAAGATACTTTAGAGCTAATGCTCAACTAGGATACCGTGCCAGTTGAGGCGATTGAGTGAGCTGAGGGTTGGATATCATACTCTAACCGCACAGCAAAGATGAGGTGGGTCACCAACTACAAGAAATTGTACAGGTACTTCAGACACCGTAAGTTACATGGTTCGCCTATAAACTGAAGTATAAAAAAATCACCACGGTATAGGGTAACTTCAAACTTAAATATTTTTGTTAAATGCCGAGTTTGACAAGCAAATATTATATCAAGCTTAAATAGAAATATCATTACATAAGCTCTTAAAACGTGGAGCAAAACATAGTGAAGAAACCGGCATGCCCTAGAAACGAAATTCGAAGATATGTGTAATCCACCAACCCGCACTGGGCCTGCGTGGTAGATTTCAGACCATTCCATCTCCTAGAGAGGAGGCCTAAGTCCCAGCAGTGGCAACATGAAAAGGCTAATGTTATGATTTTGAGATTTAAAAATCTACGTAATAAAACTGGGCAACTGCGAGTCAAACTCGTGCCTTGAGGGTTCCGTACAAACTCACATATGTAAATAGTTCAATTCTCGAAGATTTTTCCGAATCATTACTCTTTTTTTGTGACGTAGATAACAACTTGCCTTAAGACCTTGCTTTATGCCAAATTGCAGAATTCTGGGTCAACAGGAAGTACCTTATTAATTTTGATTTCCTTGAAAGTCTCGAAATATAAGTTTTATGCTTCATAATTGCGGCCGTATCTTTTGTATCCATTAACCTAGAAGTTTGATTTTTTCCCAGCTTTAAGGAAATATAGACTTAAATTCATAGTTTTAATTTTACCTCGATACCTCCACGCGTTCTCGGGTCTTAACAGACAGATAGACAGGAAGATGGACGAACAACAAAATGATCTTATAAGAGGTCCATTTTTTTTTTTGAGGTACCAAACCCTAAAAATGAATCGCCGAAAATAATTTCCGAACGACTGCACCAAATTGGATATTTCTTTTTTTTTGTTCGTTAATATCGTCACAAAAAGTCATTTCTGCGAGGAGCTAGGGCAAGATGGCAGCTAGTTTTTAATATGCCTAGATAACCTTGTAACGAAACGAAAAGTTATTCCAGCCTAATTGGGGTTATTTTATTTCTCACCACCAATGACAACAACAATGGTTAACAGTTATTGATATAACCCATGTCTCCTCGGTTCTATGTCAAATTAAGTCGCCATTTTTGCGTTTAGTTACCAACTTATTAAAATGTAGCCAATTTTTTTTCAGCAACACATTTCAAGCACGCTAAAAACGTGCTATTTTTTTCTTTCCCCAAAATTAGCGTGAAAATGTTTTACGTTCTCAACAGCTTTTAGGCTAATGAGTTAGCCTTGACTGCTGTTGACCTAGAACGGAGTTCACAGCAATTATTTATAACTAAGGCAGATTTTTGATATCCCTAAGAGCTGGAATTCCGGCCAATTTGAATTAACCTGAATATTTTTGTATGCTAATACTGACTTCTCTGTACTAAGTATTTTATGATTAAATTCCAGATTTCTGTGCTATGTAAGTGGTATTAGGAGTAGTAATTATTGTATTGTTATTTCTATTAAATTAAAAAAAAAAACAGTTATTTATATATTTATTTTATGGGGCCGAAAGGTTCTAGAATGGCGACCGCGCACCGGAAAACGCAGGGTTGGAAGGCCTCCCACAAGGTGGACCGACGACCTGGTGAGAGTCGCGGGAGTGCGGTGGATGCGAAACGCACAGGATCGGTCGTTGTGGCGTCGCTTGGGGGAGGCCTATGGCCAGCAGTGGACTTCTTTCGGCTGAAATGATGATGATGATGATGATAGTTATTATGGACCTTCAATATTGTGCTGAAACTGTCTAAATCCCTAAAAACTGTCCAGTCATATGAACCTAATTGTACATTTCTGTATACACTTACAAGAAAAAAAAACTCATAAAACATGCGCCATTCCATTGGAAATAAAATCCGACCGAACACCAGGAAACGGTGGGTAGTCGTAAAACATAAACGCAGCTGATACTGCGAAAAGCCCAATGAATCGAGTTGATATTTTGCTACCGAAGCAACCAATAAGTTTACGCTTCGAGCGACAAAGAATTAGGTTCAATGGAAGAGACGCAGTGTGTGAGCGTAGTTGTAATAAGAATATAAATGTTAACTACGTCTCTACTTTACATTAGAATTATGATTCATAGTAATCAGAAACAGAAACATGCAGAGCCACACTAACTAAACACACACTGCACACACTGCTTTTTATGCACCTGCCACATTTTCTCTTTACCACCCTAATATGACTGGTATAGAATGCCTAAGGCATTAAGGCCGCCTTTGTGTTGCATGAAGTTTTAACAAATCAATAAATAAACTAAATAAACATAAATAACAATATTTATTCACTAAAGTCATAGGTAACGAACAGTTTTTGTAATGTTAATAACGACGTCACGATGTCGACGTCGACGTCATTAGGTATCTCCCTGTCGATTTTTTATTATAATGCAATGGTCAGTCAGCAAGACACACGTTTAGATAACTTTTAAAACTAAACGATGCGCAATTTGGATTTCGTAATGATCTGAGCACCGAAACCACGATTCTGGGCCTCAAGTATACATTGCAATATTACACAAAACAACATCGTATGTGTATGCTTGTTTTCTTAATCTCTCTCGTGCTTATGACATTGTCTCATATGACATTATGTAGGAGCTACAGGAGAGTATATCGTCTTGATACAACAACAAGATTGATGACATATTCAAAATCAAACTAGTTCTATACATTTAGTTACTATTTTCTCATGTATTTTAAAATACGAAAATAATAATACTTTTACACTTTTTCTGCCTCTACTTCGATTGGTGGAACTTGCTCAAGGCATTTTGGAGTTTAGATTTTGTGGGTTCACGAATGTGCTATCATAAATGAACAAAATATATTGGTATTTTAACTAAAAAAGCTAAAATTATTGAAAAACATAAAATTTAAATATTTATATTAAAAATTAAAAAAAACATAAATCATACAATAAAGCCCTATTTATGAGGACTGCTTCGTCTTGCCCAGAGGTCTCGGAATATCAAAATAAAGACTGATTTTAGGTACCGAATTTATTTCCGTCTTAAAACCCCGTGAGAGAACTGTTCACTTGGGCCAGTGCGCAGTAACTGCCGGACCTCATACGGCTCACTCACATGTATTTTGCTTACCGCAGAGTGCATCTCTACCGTACGTACCTACTTACATGTGTCCCTACAACATTAAGTCCTCATGTGCTGTACAGTAAATTTAACCTTTGCATAAACTTATACCTAATAAACATCTTCTTGAAAATGCTTACAATACCATCTTTATTTAAACACTTAATTAATTCCACTCACTTTACTTAAGTCTCCATTTCATAAACATAATAATATAACATTAAAAACATCAAAGTTAATAACGCAAACATATTTAATTTCATCTATAACAAGAAAGACCGATTTAACGTATTCAGACTGCAGCCAAATTGAATCTTTTATGAAAATATGAATTCAAAATCCATTTAAGAAACTTTAGAATAGACCTCTTTGTACGCTCTTGTCTGTGGTCGTAAATTAAAAAGTTTATGTAAGAATTTTGTATTAAAGTGTAAAGTTTTTAATTTTATACAGTCGTATTCTTGTGAACGCACTATTTTCTTATTGAGAAGTTAGTTTTCTTTGTTTCTTTACTTACACATATGTACACGTATTCTGTTATTTGCAACTTTGGCATTCTAGTTTTATTTAAAAGTTTTGACAAACAAATGTTTTACAAATTGAACGTTAATTTGACTCAAGTATTCAAATCCTATGTATAGTTGAGTACCTACGAGTCTTATAAATATATAGTTACTAGCTGACGTGGCATACGTTGTTCTTCTATATAAATTTTATTAAAGAAATAACGCTTAAAACATGGGGGTAGGGTAACATGGTGGGGGGGTAGGGGGGTAAAGAATACTTTTCAACTTGTTATAATCAGACCTATCAAATATACACATTTTTTTTTAAATTAAAATTTGTCCAGCCTTTTAGAAGGAGTTCGGTAACAAACACTAAGACGCGAGATTTTTATATAATTTATTAGATTAATAGTCGCATGCATAGTCGGCCTTATAATGTTGGTACTGTTGGGACTCAGGCCCCCTCTTTAGAAGAGGGAATGGGCCGTAATCCGCCACGTAAGCCCAGTGCGGGTTGCTGATTTTCACATGTTTTCGAATTTTTGGTTCTAGAACATGTCAGTTTCCTCACGATTTCTTTCACCGTTTTAAGAGCGGAGTTGATGAAATAAATGAAACAAAGTAATGCGCCTGGCTGGATTTGAATCCACGACCTACAACTCCTAAGTCGGGGCCGTTACCACTCGGCCACCACTGCTCTAATCTACCATCTCTCGCAATACTACCAATTAGTATGGAGTTGTTTGCAACACTAATGATGGTAGTGGGCCATGGGTTAAGTGAGAATGAACCCCGGGGCCCTGGCACGTAAGGCAAAGAAGGAACACAGGAGTAGGTTTTAATTAGTAAAAGACTGACACGCCCTTCCGCTACGCCTAAACCTAAAAAAAAGCGATTGATACTCAAGAACCGGATTTACGCGGTTGCCAACTCGGTATCTGGAGGCAAGACACCAGCCCTTTTTTCTTCAACGTTCAACAACAAAGGAACTTATCCGCGAGCGCTCGCACTGGGACTTCAGAACAACTCACATACTAAGTAAAGAAAATGTAAAAGCTACTACGAAAGGAAAATATAACTTGAGAACGATTACTTAACGCGTATCATTTGTCAATACCAATCTACGACCTGAACAACAGTATAAAACCATTTAAAACTAAAAGTATTCTGAATTCCATAAGTCAGTTGATTAGACACGCTTCTTGCCACTTCCATTTTTTCTAACTCCACTCCCCCATAGTCGTGTAAATGATTTTTATTTCAATACGGGGTCTCGTATAAATCACGGGGTTCCGCGCATTGGTGTCAAAACGTCGACTCAACCCATTACAGCGTGAGTCGGGATATTTCTAATAATGCTTTACTACGCATTTAATGGGTATGAAATCAAAGCTGCTCTAGTTCATGTGCGATTTTATTATTGGTTTATGACTGGCGTGATTATGATGTTATCGAATGACCTGTTGATGTATTCTTGATTGATGTTCTATCAGAATAAAGATTAGACCATAATTATAAAGAAAAAGCTTTCAAGTGTGGCAATATCTTGAAAACGAATGTTTTTCACCACTGTAATAAAGAAACCCACCATAGGTACCTATCGCCTCTTTTACTGAAACTAAAGTCTATAGACAAAAATTTAGTAAGCGGCTGCGCCACTGGTGTATTCAGCTAAGGAGTTGAATTCCTTGTCAGAGTTTGTGTTTCCAGTTCCCATAGCCAAGTTACGACCGTTTCGTTTCGATTCTCTTGCGTCGAACACTTGAGTAGGCCACACCTCCGATTCCTTTGTTCTGACCACTTGACTAAGCGTTGAGATGACGGCAGAACAAAAATAATAAGCCAAGAACGCATACCGCTTGCGCATGGTGGTGTGAAAACAATCGGTGCGCGCTTCCACAAACATGCCCGAGGCACTACAGAAGCGGAACAGCCCCGAACCCGCCCCAAACGCGTTATTGTATTGGATACGGAGGGCACTGTAAATCGCTTGTGTGTAGGAAACCCATAGGCTGCACGCGTCCAATGAAGTGCAAAAAGCTTTAAAAAGTGTGATCTTGACTTCATTTGAACACCGCGCAAACCTACTGGCTATCATATTTGCTCTTTTAGACAGTGCCCTTCACTCCCTTTCGATGTCGACATGGTCTCTCAGATCAAGTTTTACCCAATGCCCCGAGTATTTAAATTGGAACAAAGGAATCGGAGGCGTGTCCTACTCGAGGTGTTCGACGCAAGAAAATTGAATATAAACGGTCGTAACTTGGATAGGAGAGTTGATAGCTACAACCTAGGGGTCTTAAAAGCAAAAGTGTTACTTCTAGGTTAGCGTGCTCCAACGCCGATGTAATAATTCAAATAATTCGAATTAAAATTTCGTAATGTACTCATCCATAATAACAAATAGCAACGAAAATATAGACCGAGATACGAAAAACGGAAATACCTATTGTAAAATCAATATTTTGTGTTTCTTGCCGGTTTTCCTCCACAGGAAACGACCAATTAGAACCGTGCACTAGCTTCTGACGTTTTATAAGTGTCCATGAATTGTTTCTTAGCCGTTACTTATTGGATTAGTTTTCTTGGTAATTTTATTATTGCTGATTGTACTTTAAGTTATAAAATAATTGAAACCTATAACAATCCATTCTTCCAAAGATATTAAATATATACCACCAATAGACAGGACATAGCGAACAAAATCGTAATGCCATACTTGTTACCTAGTGGTCATAAGTCGCTCAGTCTAGTATGACACCCCTACACGTCAAGTCGTGTTTGTATGTGCTATCTGCACTAAAAGAAAATCATTTTCTGAGAAAATATGCCGAACTGCGCATTACGTTATTACAAATTTTGTTATGACTGGACCTAACTTCGGTTTATTTTCGTAAATATTTTTGGTATTTACGAAGTAATTAATTAGAATTCAATTATTTTTATAAATAGTTCTAGAACATTTACTGATTTTGTGATAACGCCATCTATTACTGAAAAGCTTAACCTTACCTTAATCACACACTGAGACTCTACCACGAGCTCATAACGTGTTCCATTTTACGACCTAAACCGAACTGTTATAGGGATGGAGCTATATAGGGTGTATAGCTCCATCACTCTTTTTCGCTCGTACGACTGACATTTTAACATTATCATGGTATAAAGCTCCTGGCCACCTACCGAGCGATAGTTAAATAATTATAAATTTTTACAAATTTAATTTGCGTATTTACTATTCAAAGCCAGATAGCGTCACTGAAGCATAGGATGACAGTTTTACTAAGACATTTTTTCTAATAGCCGCTCTATTGTAATTCTTTAAATCTCTTTGCATTATTCCAATTGGTTGATGACTTGATTTAAGGTTAGCACACACATCATCGGGGTGCTGTCACAAAATTGACGCGAGTAAAATATGGCTGCGCTCGCCGCGCTGACAGGGGCATGTCTGCGTCATCGCGTGATGATTTGTGGATCGACTTTAATTGATGTCTGTGTAGAGATCTGCTGCAATTTGAAAGTACCTAACGCTATACATAACAGTCTACTACCATCGTTCAAATATGTACTAATTACAAAAATATTCGTTCAGTGAAAGATGACGAACAGTCTAAACTCCACTGAGTATAGAATCATACAAATAGTGGTTTCGGTTCTGGGTGTCATTTGTGTCTAAGTTGACTTGTTTTTAAACGCATCCACGATACAGGAGTACTATACAGCACAATCAGCCTTTTAATGTGCCCACTGCTTAGACTCAGGCCTCCTCTCTCTAGGAGAGGGAATGGGCCGTAATCCACCACGCGGGCCCAGTGCGAGTTAGTGAATGTCACATGTCTTCAAATTATTGGTTCTAGGACATGCCGGTTTCCTTACGATGTTTTCCTTCACCGTTTTGAGAGCAGTGGTGATGAAATAAATTACACAAAGTAATGCGCCTGGCGGGTTTGAACCCGCGACCTACAATTCGTAAGTCGGGAGCGTTACCACTCGGCCACCACTGTCTCAGGCAAAAAAAAAGGCAAATTGTTTAAAAGAAGATTTTCTTTTATAAACCTCAGCACAATATTTGAACAACGAATTAACATTTATTTATTTTTTTAATTTTTATTAGTGACTACTTTACCTTACCTTTCAATTACAGTTATAAACTAGCTGAATCCTACTTAGTAAACATCATAAATCGAAAATTCATCATTACTTTTTTGCGGCAAATATTGGCCCAACTAAATTTATTCGGGGATTGAAGTCAAATATGACTACAATAGTCAATACTCTGCGTGTAATATTTGTTAAGTGAAGTCACCTGAATTTGCATGGCATACCAATCAAATGATAATATTTGCAGGTACTTGTGTACCGCCAAATATTATTTTTTCATTAGCCAGTAAAACGCGTACAGAAGTCTCCAAACAAGGGTGTGGTTCGAATGCTGTTGTATGCTTGAGAAAATTTGTTTGGGCCCGATAATACCTTGCTTCCATTGATGTGTACACTCGTACCTATCATTTTTTCTGCTTAGTTACTGATTTTGTATTTATTTTATTTATAGTTAATTAAAACGGTACAACCACTTACATTAATTAACATAGAATTTTTAAAATTTATAAAAAAAAAGAAAAAACAATTACACATAATGTTGACAGCAAAATTGTCTGGCATTTTAGAAAATAATTGATTTTGATTATTATAGATATAATAGGATTATTTCAATAACACATAATAATAAATTCATTTATTCCAGAAATCAGTCCATATGCATCATAATCTTCATCATTTCAGCCGAAAGACGTCCACTGTTGGACAAAGGCTCCCCATACACATAAAATTATGAAATTGATTAAAATATAAAATCACACACAACTTACAAAAGTCATCAATAAAAACATAATAAAATGTCAACGTCTGAAAAAAAATAATTAAATAAACAAAATTATTAAATATATAATTTATTATGAAAGAAAAAAAAAATCAGTTAAATATATTTTTTTCTTTCAAAGAGTCTCAATAAATAATATTCATAAACAGCAAATTTATTATGTCACTCAATTTATGGAAATATTGTACAGGCTAGATTATGAATGAAAAACTATGGAATAACACTGTGCGTAGTATTTTCTAGAAGCAATTGTTATGAATAATTGATTCAATTATGAATATACCAATTATGACAAATTTTCTTGGACAATTTTTCGATTTCGTTTTTTTTTTACTTTTGACTACACAAATATGATCAGTAACGGGTACGGATAGAGCCCCATTTTTTTATATTATAGATATTTGATAGAGCCAAGAATGTCAAACTTTTACTGAGTAAAACCCATCTATGTTCTTAAAGTTTTCCTTTACATTCCGGGGTCGTGGTAACTCTCTCAAACTACAAACAGTACAAAGGTACTGTGTGTACTGGTGTACTCATGACGTCAATGCCATAATATCTATCATTCCCACATTATTTATTTCTATAGAGCCTTCACTTTGTAGACAATGGCCGACCACAGTAGAATATTATGCAATTATGTTGACTTAATAGACTGGAAGTGCACAAACGGGATACTTTTACTTGTCCTCAGTTATTGAAAATAGGTCAGTATAATTTTTGAACCTTGAATAACATAACACTATGATAGATATTTTGGTTAAACACATAACGAAAAAAAAAAAACACAAGTACTTACTACGAGAAAAAGAAAAGGTTCAATGAGTTAACATTACTCATAGTATATCTAACTACTGCCAACATTTGAAATTTGAAATCAGTTTCTCTTTTCAAAAATCAAATAAACGATCACTATCTTCCTCTTAACTGTGTTAATTATAATTTAAATACTTGTATTGATATATAAGTATTTAAATTATATGAGTCAGTATATTTGATAATTTAGTTTAAGCCTACAAATTAATATATCAATATACTCCTACTGTTTTTACTCAGTATTATCTTTATTATCATTATTTATTTTTATTTCTGCTTTTCTATAGAATTATGCCGTTCTTTTGCATTTACATTTATAATATATAACTTTTTTGATGCGTGTATTGATTATTTGAGAAAATGGAAAACCAATAGAATACAGACACCTCAGTGGCAGTGGCTTTATGTACTTTCAAACCCTACCACACAAACCAAGCAAGTTATTGAGCGGTACAACGATTCCATGTTCTGTAGGAACCACACTGATAAATATCACTCATAAAAATATGTCAGAAAATTCAGAATCTTAACGACATGACGTCACACGGAATCTCACGAAATATGCCTTCGGCCAAACTTGGCTTGTCAAGTTGTAAGTGGTAGAACTTTCCTGATTGCTTCAAACTTGCTGGCTAACAGGAAAAATAATAATCACTCGTTATATTTTGTCAATGTGTTTTATTTTTTCCGGAGAGTTTACTTGCATCTGTTGGTGTACTTGATAAAGTTTAATCTTTGGTTAGGTTAGGTTAGTTTTGGTTATTGGTTTTTAGTACTGGCCTTAGTAAAATGTAAAGATACTTTTCAATTTCTGTGAAACGTAATAAATTCATATCGATACAACATATAAATTATTTTTATTTCTGTTATTTGGGTACCTAAAATATAGTTTTTTTATTTTTTACCCGCAGGTGGATTTTTATAGAAGTATATGTAATAAATGTTGAAAAATTTATTTAAATTCCTTTAATTTTGTTTCAGGAAACCGCAGCTGATGTAATCTCTCGTTATGTAGTGTAAGTATAAACATTAATTATACAAAATTACACTTTTATTTAAAAAATATATAAAAAAATAGCGTTAATCAAAATTAACATTCAGAACAAGAAATTTAATTTCATTGTAAAGCATTGGTTTTTGACCGAAGATCATTTTCATTGCTTTATTTTAAGCAGAAGTTTGGAAAAAAACTTAATTATGTTAGCATAGCATGGCATTTATCGCCTTTTAATTTTCTATTGATAGGACTCAGGCCTCCTCTCTAGAAGAGGGAATGGGCCGTAATCCACCAAACGGGCCCAGTGCGAATTGGTAGATGTCACATTTTAAGGAATTTTTGGTTTTAGGACATGTGGGCTTCTTCACGAGGTTTTCTTTCGCCGTTTTGACAGCAGTGGTGATGAAATAAATTACAAGTAAGCAGTAGTGCAGTGTACGAGTTGTAGGTCGCTTTGAGTTCGAACCGAACCAAATGTATTACTTTATGTAACTATTTTAAGAAAAATAAAATGACTAAAGGTGCCATTCGAACCTCGGCTGCAGGCTGCGGATACAGGAAGTACACCATACCCGCAGCCGTTGCCTGTATGCGCAGCCGGAGTGATTCCGAGGGTGGATGCACGTGCTGCCAATCCAAGATGAGAGCTATCGGCTCCAAGTAGCAATTCGGCTCAGAGAAGCTCGGCAACACGTGCTGCCGTAGCCGCGTTCGGAATGGTTTTCACAAAAATCCACACTACTACATAGAAAACCAGTCGTGCAGCTGCAGCCGGCTTCGTGCAGCCGCCTAATGTGCTGCCTGCATCCGCAGCCTGCAGCCGAGGTTCGAATGGCACCTTTACAAGTATCACACTAATACTATAAAGGCGAAAGCTTTTGTGTATATTTATATGTTTGTTACTGCTTTACTCTCGAATGAGTTTCGATAAAACTTGGTACACTGGTAGATCATGTCCTGGAACAGCACACAGGATACTTTTAACCTAGGAGGAACCTCGGAACCTAGATTCCCTTGAGACATTTTTCTACTATCACGGGGATAAAGCCACAGGCAGCAGCTAGTATACCATTTAAAACTTGTATCACATAATTTTTAAAAAATCAAGATAAGGTACACGACGAGCTCGCTAGTGTTTTAATCAAATTATTTTTATCATATTTACCTGCAGGTTATAAAGATCATCTTAATTTGTTATATTCCTTATTGCTTTTTTGTTTGTTTATATGTTTGAATAAGATAATCTCTAAGTACTGATCCGATGATAGAAAACTACACGCTTCTGTGAAATAGGCCACGTGAGAGTCGCCGCGGGCAGGAACTAGTGTATACATTTATTTAAATAAATACATATATACATACATACATGTCATATAAATAAAATTGAAGTATCTTTTGGTAATAACAGTGTTTGTTTTTTTACTAAATGCATAATGAAAGTAAATTCGATGCCTGTAACAAAACTGCATTTTTTTAAATTTTGTCTGTCTGCCTATTGGTCTATCTGTCAGTTCCATCTAATCTCTGAAACGTCTGGACCGATTTTTACGAGACTACACATTGGTAGAAATCTGATATTATAAGGAGTTGCTTAGTTAGGCTACTTTAAATTTTAGAAAAGTTATAGCTAAAAAATAACGTCTCGAAATTTTCATCAAAGGAAATAGTGCTGTTTTACGAATACGTGGATTAAGTCACGGATATCAGTTAGTTAGTAAGAAAAAAAAAAACAATGGTCTTCTTTCTTCGTTTCCACCACACTTTCCCAAGGACAGACTAGCCAAGAACATTAATATTTGATGATGATGAATGAACCCACTGCCTGTTTTAGGGCAGATATATACCAGGCAGGCTTAAGCGAAATGAGTTATTGTGACGCTCACGGCCTCGCCATCTGTCATTATTTGCGTATAAATGTGTGTGACCTTTAAGTAAAATGTATGGCTAGCCTTTAATATGGATCTCATGCTGGCTCGATGACATAAGTCGGTAGATTTAGGAAAACTCTTGGGAAATTATAGTTTTTTTTTCTTTGATTTTTGGAATTATAGTTCTGTGCAAATAAGAAGTCGTTTACTGTATAACATTATTAGTACTGATAGGATTTCAGTCTTTTTTAGGGTCCTGTGAATCAAAAGGAAAAAACGGAACCCTTATAAGATCACTTTGTTGTCTGTTTGTCTGTCCTTTATTTCGGGAACACATGGAGGTATCGAGTTATAATTAAAACCATAAACTCAAGTCTGCGTTTTATTGAAGCTGTGAAAAAATCAAACTTCTGAGCTAACGAAAACAAAAAGATACGGTAGCTTATGGCGCAAAAATCGTACATTTCGATACTCTCATGGTAATCAAAATTTATAGGGTACTTCCCGTTGCCTTAGAATCCTGAAATTTGGCATGAAGCAAGGTCTCATAACACAAGTATGGAAAAAAATCGCACTGTATTCCCCAACCAACTAAACGATCAGTCGACAATTTATAATTGTGCTGCATAGGTTAGTGTCGCCCCACCATCGCTCCAGAAGTTTGCAACGGACCAATAGCACTGCGACACCAGTATTGCCAACCTAAATAAATAACTGAATTAAATTTAAATACAGTCTTTTTAGCGACTATTTTTAAAAACGTACATCTGTCCGCGAAGCGACAACATACATACTTGAAAAAAAAGTATCGGCAGATTGATTCGAGGTTTTTTATTTTTTATTTTTTTTATTGGGTGTGAATATCATGTAATGACAAGTCCCGCTCTTGGGCGGAGCGGTAGATAGTGTCAGACTTTTACTGACTAAAAACCCCCTCCTGTTCCTTCGTTGCCTTCGTCCCAGGGCACCGGGTTTTGCTTTCACACTACCCGTGGCCCCAGTAGGCTTCGACCCGGCTGGGCCCCTACGATTTGCTGACATCTCCTTGAGGCGCGCGTGGAACAGTACGCGCCGTCGACGACTTGAGTTTGCCGGCCGTATAAGTTCACATTCCACCAACATCAATCAAACCGCAATTTTATTTCTAAAACCATACAGTTTGCCAATTCGCCATTAAATACATCTTATAAACGGTTATAAGATAAAAATCACGAGAGGAACTATATCAAAGGCGAACCGCAACGGGTATCGTTACACTTTTATTGGTCTATTACTGTTTTATAACAAAGAATATCGAGAGGGAGCTTGCCTGCTATAAAATCCTATGTTTCTGATGGTTCTAGGTGTAAGTGAAGGGCTGAGAGCGATTTTGATTGGCTAATTAGAACGCAGATTTTGATGAGACAGGCTGCGAGATTGTTTGAAAGAATTGCCGTGGTCCTGGAACGCAAGGGGCAACTGAAGAAACACAGATGGGCTTTAGTTAGCAAAAGTCAGATATTTCCTTTCGCTCCTCCTTGATAGGGAGCAGTTAGAATAGAATAGAATAGAATAGAATAGAATAGAATAGAATAGAATAGAATAGAATGGAATACAATAGAATAAAATAGTAAAAAAATGGTAGTAGTTGGTTGAAGATTTTTTAACTAAAAAAAGTGTTAATATAGCCATTTGAAACTCCGAGTGTTGGTTTTGAAGTTCTTGAGTTTATGTACGCCTTTTACCGTAATCAGCCATTATTTCTTTCCTATCATGATTTTCCTTGTTCTTCAAACAGTGTAAGCAGTTGTCTCGTAAAGGTCTTTCAAAGTGCAGGTGTTACTGCATAGTGAGCACTACAGTATGTGATGCATTGTTTGAGACGTAAATCGCAATTGCAGTGACAAATTTTTTCAAGGTGTACAGTAGCAAAGAATACAGTAGCAATATAAATTGATTTTATTTTTCAGAACTCAAGATTAATTTTGATTCAGTTCTTTATATATCTCAGAACTCTGGGGCCGAAGCCAACTCGCAGAGGCCCTTTAGACACTTTTCTTGGACCGTGGTACCAACCGTCAACAATCCTTGTTGGTAGGAAAGTACTGTTACGACATATGGAAAACAAAGATGAAAGAAGGGCTATGGTTTTGAGAGGCATCAGTGAACTGGTTACCCAGATAATTTAGTTTTTATTATTAACAATATATTGGGGCTATGTAAACGTAGGTAATTACGGTTAAAGAATATTTATTTTCTCAGAAGAATTATACATTCACTTATAGAGAAAAAACATGGTAGATTAAAATAATTTTACATACCAGCATTAAAATTGTTGTTGTTGTTGAAACTTCAACGGTCCGGACTAAGCGTTTCGCTTCGTCGTTTATACCGCGTACATCGAAGGACTGGAACAATTTGCCTGCTGCGGTCTTTCCGTCCAACTATAATATAGGTGTCTTCAAGGCTAGAGTGAATAGGCTCTTAATAAACTAGTGCGCCTGACCATCAATGATTGCATCTCCGCTTACCATCAGGTGGATCGCAGTCAAGAACTGGTTTATATCAATTAAAAAAAAAAAAATTTTTGTTATGTTGGATAAATAAATTATAACGTACAGATACCCTGTACGCTTGTAACCTATACCACACGTAAACAATTGCTCCTGTATAACTTCGTTTCCTTTGAACGTGGCCTCTTTGTAAGACCAATCGAATTAAATAAATAAATAGTACACACTTAAAAGAATTGCTAATGAAATACCGATGCTCAGCTGTCAGATGCTTAAACGTTTAACAGACTATTTTTAAATAGCAAATTATAGAATTTATTGTTCTCTGTTAAAATGTTTGAGGTGAATCGTGTAAATCTATGTGTCGCCATCTAGCTATTTATTAATAAAATTATATCGTTGGGAACGTCGAATCTGAAATACATTTCCATACAACAGCTCTTACTTGAGTAATCTATATATATAAAAGGAGGAACTGTCTGACTGACATTTCAAAGCACAACCTAAATAATAGGACCTAAGAGCGAGAAATTTTACACAAGGTTTTCTTTATGACGTTGGTGAGCGCTAAGAGAGGATTTTCCAAAATTTTCCCGGTATCTATGGGTATGCAAATGATTGCACAGTTGTAGAGAGATACCTGCCAGGGGCTCGGGCTAGTAAGGAGCTAATCCGGTCCGAAAGAGAGGCTATGGCCGCCTGAAGTGGGGTGAAGCCATTCTGGTGGGATTCAACGGCGCCAAAACAAAAGCGTGTCTGTTCAGCATTAAAAGGAGCCCGTTCACCTTGGCTCCTGCTTTTCGAAATGTATCCCTGAAGTGCACCGACCGCCTTCAGCTCTTAGGGGTTGAAGTTTCCTCAGACCTTAATTTTGGGCGGTTCATTGAGTCCAAAGCCAAGGTAGCTGCTTGGAAACTCGGCGTTCTTGCAAAGGTCCGGCAGTACTTCACACCGGGACAGCTTTTAATGTTATAAAAAGCACAGATCCGATCGTGTGTGGAATACTGCAGCCACATATGGGCTGGTGCTGCAAAATGCCACCTAGCAGCTTTGGACTCGGTGAAAAGGCGTGCGAAGAGGCTAATTGGTGATCCAGATTTGGTTAAATCCAATTTTCAAAGCCTTGAGCAGAGACGCAGGGTAGCCAGACTTTCGGTGTTTTACAGGATGCATTTTGGAGAGTGTGCGTGGGAATTGCATGACTTGATTGCGCCATCTCATTTCTACCATCGGACAACCTGACGTACGGCGAGTATCCATCCTTACGTTCTTGAAACCTCTACGGTCCGGACTAAGCATTTCGCCTCATCATTTATACCGCGTACATCGAAGGACTACAACAATTTGCCTGCTGAGTTCTTCCCATCCGATTATAATTTGGGTGTCTTCAAGGCTAGAGTAAATAGGCTCTTAATAAACTAATGCACCTCACCATCAACTATTGCATCACTGCTTGCCATCAGGTAGAATCGCAGTCAAGCACTACTTCTTATCAAACTAAAAATAAAAAAACAAAAAGAAACCCCTATGGGGATAAAACGGGTGTCTAAAGTTTTTGTGGAAAAACAGCCGCCAGCCAAAACTACTTACACATATTTCTCTAGATATTTAGAAAATATAAATATCATGTTGATATTATACCTAGGTTTCTATTGAAATCAAAAGTTTTTGTGTAAAACTTATCCCTTAAAAAGCTCTGAAAATCTGCTACTTTACGTGAATTATGGGCCTTTATAATCTAGGTACTCATAAATTAAGAAAAGTAAATAAAATATATCCAGAAAACCTAGCACATTGGATCGGTCGAGGTTCCGAATAACAAAAGAAATCCAAAAGCTTTTAAGGGTTTAAAAAAAAACATGTATTTCCATATTTTTTTTTTTGTGAAATTTTCGAGTGATTGACGGAATTACTGAATGCCGGAAAGAGCGTTCAGGTGCTATCTCTCTTTTTTCACATTGCCTCTTTATCAAAAATTGCATTGGATGAGACGATAGGCTTTTAAACCATTATTATGCCACCGGCACACGCTGAAAACCAGCGCTCTGAGCTCATCGCATTATGCGTGAGGCTGCAGCTTTATGCTGAGCGTTCAGCCGTTTTGCGCGGATGTGAAGCATATCTTCCCTATCAATTGATTATGTTTGTTAGCTAGTTTTAACATTGCGTCATTTCGCGTGAATAAACTGTTTTTCTTTCTTTATTATGTTGACGATAGACGTATCAGGAAGAACTCTTTTAACAAACTGAGTGTTCCTCTTTAAATACTACGGTGCTGATGGATGAACAATAACATGTTAACACACCGGAAAATACTATTCTTATTTCTTCTGCCGTGTCCATATTCTATGAACTTAAGAGATCGACAACTTCAAACGCTATCCGTTGAAAGACTGTGGCCCTGCCCCCTAGCCAAGTTAAGATCGTTTCGTTTGCCCCGAACGCATCATCTTTTGTAATCAAAAGATGTCTATGACGTTTCCCATACGTTCTTTCTCATAAAGATCTACGCTTTGAATATAGAATTAGTTTATATTTACAACAGACCGGCTCCTTGATAAATTCAATAATGTCTGTGAATCGTATAATTACAAGCAATGTTTTGATTTTGAGGTTTTTTTGAGATTGTTGTGAAATCATTGAGTTGTATTGTGTTAAATCAAATGAAAAGAACGAATTTAATAGCTTGGAGGTTAAGGACCTAGCTTACAATTTTGAGACAGTAAGCACTAGCTTAGTTTAGTTTTTGTTCCGCACAGGACCGGTCATTGTGGCGGCATTTGGGGAAGGCCTATGTCCAACAGTGGACGTCTTTCGGCTGAAATGATGATGATGATGATGAAGCACTAGTTTAACATTTTGATTTATTACAGGTATGATGTATGATTGAGGAGCAGTGGTGGCCGAGTTGTAACGGCCCCGACTTACGAGTTGTAGGTCACGAGTTCAAACCCAGTCAGGCGCATTACTTTGCGTAATTTATTTCATCACCACTGCTCTCAAAACGGTGAAGGAAAACATCGTAAGGAAACCGGCATGTCTTGGAACTAAAAATTCGAAGACATGTGACATCCACCAACACGCACTGGGCCCGCGTGGTGGATTACGGCCTCCTAGAGAGGAGGCCTGAGTCCCAATAGTGGGAACATTATAAGGCCGACTATGCTATGCTATGCTACAGGTATGATGCCTGGTCGAATCAAAAATGAATATAATTATCCTCATAGAAAAACCAATTTTACCGATATAGCCCGATGATTCGCCAAACTTGAGTGACTGTGGGCTGTGAACATTGCTCGCAGAACAGCTGATATTTAATGGGCCCGAAAGGTTGCGACCGCGTACCGGAAGCCGCAGCGTTTCAAGGCCTCTTGCAAGGTGGACTGAGGGTAGTGAGAATCCGATAGATGCGATACGTTCAAAACTGGTCGTCGCGGCGACGCTTGGAGGAAACCCATGTCCAGCACTGGACGTCTTTCGGCTGAAATGATGATGATGCGGCATGATGGTTAAGTCCTTTGACACAAGTTGACTCAATAGGGCTGAGGCAAAGTAACATCGATAACGATGTATCAGCGACTGTCAAAATATCGAAATGTTTAGAATTAGAGTGTGCTATGAAATGTCACGTGATCAATCTCTAACATATAAATTTTAACAATTGCATAAATTGAAATAACGTCAGTTTGCATACGGTTTTGGCTTACATGCGTTTAGACGTTGAAACGTCAAGAATTAACAAACATATACATATATACGCACATAAATACAAACTTTCGCCTTTCCAATTGACTAGCATAAGCAAATCTGGGAAAAGCAAGCTGGGACACAGGCTTCCATTCTTGGAGAGGGAATGGGCCGTATTATAGTATTCCACCACGTGGGCCTGTGTGAATTGGTAGATGTCACTCATCTTCGAATTTTCGGTTCTACGATTTGCTAGTTTCTTCACGATGTTTTCCGTTACCGTTTCGAGAGCAGTGGTGATGAAATAAATTACACAAAGTAATACGCATAGCTGGGTTTGACCCATGACCTACAAATCGAGGCCGTCACTGGGCCACCACAACGCTATAATTATTAATATTAATGTAATTAATTCATCAAAAATCTATCGATAACGAATCAACCACATCACTAGTTTGACAAAGGTAAAACCCGTCCGTTTTGGACCGCAAAAAACTGCGGGTATAACTTACATACGGTTGAATCGGGACTAAATTACACAAATTAGTTGTTTGGCCTGGGATTAGTACCCGGTTCCGGGTATTTGTCATGCGAGCTTAAGGGATGATGATGTCTTGTTATAGTTTTGGCTCGGGAAACTTGTGACGGTAAATGGTGTCATAAGCTCGAGACAAGTTGTTTCCTTAATTAAATTGTGCTGTAATGGGTTCTAAAGGAGATTGACAGCATACAATTATCAAAAGACTAAGTTGGATTAGGTAGGCCATGTGTGCAGAATACAACAGAAATGGCAGATCAGTTATGCAGTTTAGAGGTATATCACTGAGGTGCACTCTGTTCTCAGAGTGTAAAGGCCCGCAAACCTTCGTTGAAAAGACCAGAAGGATGTTAAGTCTGATCGGGGCAACTGCCCGGTAGGTGATTTTGGGCTGTTGTGTATGTTCAAATCCATAGATGTCTCTAAGAGCCAGAAGGCTGAAAACGTCATCACTAAGGGATTTTTAAAAAACGCTGGCGGGGTGAGAGGCATTTGGATACTGGGGAAGGATATAGCAAAAAAATAATGGAAATCTATGGAATAAATCTTTGACTATCACTGCATCAGTAATGGTTTTTTTTTCCTGGCTATTCCTATCGTGGGACAGGAAGTCCCAGCAATGGTGCTAAGCAAAGGCCTCCCCAAGTCCTTCCAAACATTATTTTTCCGCGCCGTCTCGAGACAGTTCTCATGATACGCTTCCAGTTCATCCCGGCAACTCTTTCTAGGCCGGCCTCAACGGCGCTTTCCCTCTGCATCCGCAGGCATCCACAGCGACACTCGCCCAGCGCAGTGGTCTTTGAGTCTGCGACTGATGTGACCAGCCTAGTCTCATTTGGGCCCGTGCAGGTTTTTTGTCGACGTCTACAATGTTCGTTTTGGAGCGCAGCGTGTTATTATTTACTGTAGTACTGCAGGTTAATTAAAAAAAAATCTTATGAGTATTTATTATAAGTTAACGGTTTTTCTGTTTAACTGTCACCAATAATTTAAACATTTAGTTGTGTAGATAAAGCAAAAACCTTCTTAAAAATTAGTTTGCATTGAATATTTACCTAAAAAATCAAGTCATTTTAAACGTAGATTCGTACACTTGGGTAGCTACATCTTCTGAGCTACCAAACGAGTTTTAGAGAAAAATACGCATGATCAAGTGCTTATAAATTAATCTCATAGTACAAACCTATAAATAAACTTTCATTTTTACATAACATTTTATCTAAAACGAATTTAATTAAAATAATTTCACCATATCAAACTTAATGATATCGAATACAGTCACAGAACATGAATATAATTTTAATCCAAGGGTTTTTTTTAGGTGGGAAAACACAAATCCCGCTCTCACACTACCCGTGGCCTCAGTAGGCTTCGACCCTGCTGGGCCCCTACGATTTGCTGACATCTCCTTGAGGCGCGCGTGGAACATATGCGCCGTTGACTTGGGCTCGGTCCGGACGGCGGGCTACCCATTGCTAGCCGTCCACAAGGCCGCGCCTACGGTGGCGGGAAATCGGGATCGGAATCTCAGCGGTGGTTGGGGCGAGAGGACTGTTGCCTCACGCGTTCGACCGCTTCCTTTGCTAGCATTACTGCTTTGCAGAAGGAGGCGACCGCCTGCCACTCCTCCTCGCTCCGGACTATGGCCTGTACTAAGGCCCGGCGCGAGAGATCGCCGCCACCGATCGCCCCCTCGAGGACACGGCGTTGCTCTGCCCAAGCGGGGCAGACCTCCACTGTGTGCTCCACCGTGTCCTCCGGCCGGTCCACACAGTGGCAACACCCGGGCGTCGTTTCCGCACGAATCCGGTGTAGGTACTTCCCGAACTTACCGTGTTCGGTGAGAACCTGCGTCATGCGGAATGTGAGGACGCCGTGGGGTCTTTCCAACCACGCCTCAAAGAGGGGACTTACCGCCATAACTGTGGCGTGCCCAAATTCAAGGGGTCATAGAGATGATGATCAGCAATGGGTAGCTCACAGTTCGGCCGTTTGGTAACCATACGAGCCGAGCTCGAGTCTTCGACGACGTGTAATGTTCCATGCGCGCAGGGCCGAAGCTTACTAGGGCCATGGGTCGACTTCTGAAAAGGTTCCTCGTGATCCTAGAACGCAAAAAGCAATTTCAGGATCGTGTTGTTTTAGTGAGTAGAAGTCAGATACTCTCTCGCGCTCCACCCTAGAGAGTCATTAAATGATTCCTCACCGCAAAAAAGGGGTCCCAGAGATAACATTTAATTTCTAAGACCTACTAATGCTATTAGAAAAAAATCAAGAGCAAAATTAAGTTGAAACCAAGCTAGTCTTGAGTTCAGGAACTAAGAGAATTATCGATTTATCGAGCTCTTTCCCAAATATGGTGGGGTTGGATTCCAGTCAAGCTGGATCCATAATGGATAGAAGTATTAAACATGGAGTGACTGCCTATCAAGCTTTCACATCTCAATAAGTGAGTAACATGATAACCTTTACCAAAACTGGTATCTGTAATGACTGTCACAGATTTTTTGACGGCAATTTGAGTGCAGCGCATTTGGTCTAGTGGGGTTATACCAAAAAACATTATTTTCGAAAAGCATGTTACGATAACAAGACGCAACATAAATAATTTTTGTTTATGTGAAGTTAATATAAAATACAAAATTCACACATTTTGTTATAATAACTCAAGATAAATTAATTCATTGACATGTAACAGCAATTTATAGCTAAATCTATTGCCGATAATGTAAATGATTTTAATAAAAACCTTTGTAGCCCTATTCTGTATTGTATTATGTTTATAAGCTTTGAATATATTATGCGTCGATTATTACATAATTTGATTTAATGTATTCATATAATAAATTAATGATTTCATGCTAATTTTATAATCGATCAATAACGAAACGAGTTTGTTTCTATAGCGATTTTCTAAATATATTAATTCACTTTTTTTTTCGAATTATATCATATTCATTCATGCAGAGTGGGACAAAACTGAGTATCAAAATCAATGTGAATTGAATCCATTCTAATTTTAGATTCTACGACTCGAAGTAAAAGCAACCAAATATTGAAAAATGAAATACCTACTTCCTTTCTTATACTGTCTTCTTTATAAATATCTTACTGGCAACCTTTGTGTCTATTACTGGATATAGGTCAACTCCTGATATAGGCATATGAAAAGAACATTCGTATTTCTCGTTGTAGCTTTTTTGTGCTACAATCTTCCTTTGGTCAAAGTATTAGCAAATTCTTTTTTGGATGATCAAGAAATTATACCAATTAAACGAAAATTTATTATAGTAGTTTTCTAAAAATGACCAACAGTCATCCCTAAATTTTTCGTTTTGTTTTCAGGGGATATCTTCAAAAGACTTCAAAGAGACCTCACAAAATTACCACTCTGTGCAATGCCTATTCGGGCATATTTTTCGGGATATTGTTAGATAATCTCTCTTGAGCCTTACTGTAAGCGGTTGCTCTTGCTACCTTGTAAAGTAAGACAGTAAGGTTTGAAAATACTTTGGCAAAAAAAAACATAAAGTAAGAACAAATAAACTAAAAATTGCATACCTAATTAGTAATACTGAGATGACGAGTTAAAGATATTGTATAGAAGAACAAAGAAAGGTGAAGGTGGTGGTGAAGGTTGCGGGAATCCGATAGATGCGAGATGCACAGGACCGTTCTTTGTGGCGACATTTGGGGGAGGCCTATGTTCAGCAGTGGACGTCTATCGACTGAAATGATGATGATGATGATAATGATAGAAGAACAAATATATTATGAAGTACTGACTGCAAAAAATAAGGTTTCCAGCAGAATAATGATGATCATGAAATATCAAGATATACCGTGCTGATTAAGGTCCTAAAGGAACCAAGAAATAACAAAAATATACGTATATTTTTTTTTTCGTGATATATTTTATATCCCTATATTTTTTTCCTTAACGCGCAGAATACGTCCGCGTATTTCCGATCTATTGAATATTGATCAGTTGTATAAATTATCTCTAACACCTGTTTATACGGAAAATCGTCGTGTTGGCCAAATTGCCAATTTACATTCGGAATCACCACGAAACCGTTGGCAATTTGCAAGTTACGATACTAAGAGTGGGTGATGTTATATTAATAGGTTAGGGAGTTGAACGATTAATTAACTATAAGATAATACAATGTTTGCTTTCTCTTGTTTTGAATGGGAGTTTAGCATAATATAATAATAATATTCATGATTCATGTTATGTTGTTATGGATAACATTTAAGTATGGATGGAAGAGGTTGAGTAACAAAACATACATATAGCTAACAATGATTTAATATGGAAGGCATATCTCGACATAATAATTAAGCCTATTTAACTGCAGACTGACTTGTAGACTTAAAAACTGACGATGAAGATTCTTTGTTGCAAAAAAGTTTAGCTTGAGGATAAGGTTCCGAAAAATAGTCAAAAAGGTAAGTATTAACGCAGAATTTTGGTGTCGCTTTAATATTGGCACTATTCATGTTAGAATATAGAATAGATAAAGATGCTAACACTTCTAGTGTTCCCACTTTGCTAAGTAATGTACCAATGATACTCGATTTAGCAATACCATTTGGAGGTTATGCTTATGCTAAGCCCAAGGTTGAGTAGATCTCACTTTCAGCATCTGGATCCATTACAATCCATTAATATGTAATGTGTCAATACCCATTCGAATATATCCATATTGAAACGGATTACTCTTGAATTTATAAATTTGATGTATCGAGAAAGATGAGGTAGACAAAAAAATGTTTTATTATTTAGAATTATGTTTTGGAAATATTTGTTTTGATGAATTTGTTTTATTGGAATCTGTTAGATGAGGTTAAATAAAAAATATTGTGATAATAATTCATTGAAACCGTTGAAACAAAAAAATTGAATCAATTTTTTGTTCGAGTTACTGCAGTCCTTTTAGAATTGAAATTGACCTCTAGGTAGGTACTATTGAGACTATCTACTGTAAGTAATAAAAATAAAAAAATACAAATATCTCAACATAATGTTAAAGTCGTAGGGGCCCAGCAGGGTCGTAGGGGCCCAGCAGGGTCGTAGGGGCCCAGCAGGGTCGAAGCCTACTGGGGCCGCGGGTAGTGTGAAAGCGAAACCCAGGGCCCTGGGACGAAGGCAAAGAAGGAACAGGAGTGGGTTTTTAGTTAGTAAAAGTCTGACACTATCTCCCGCCCAGCCCAAGAGCGAGATCATTAGATGATGTTCCCACCGAAAAAAAAATATTTCCATACAACAGCTCTTACTTAAGCATAATTTTATATACATGTGTAAAAAAAAACTCTCTGACTGACATAATTATCAACGTCAAGTCTGACACTATCTCCCGCTCCGCCCAAGGGCGAGGGCTGTCATAAGATGATTTTCCGAAACAAACAAAACCATTTGTCATCATCATCATCATTTCAGCCGAAAGGCGTCCACTGCTGGACATAGGCCTCTCCTAAGCGTCACCAGAACGACCGATCCTGTGCGTCGGACTCCCGCAACCGTTACCAAGTCATCGTTTCACCTTATAGGAGGCCTTCCAACGTTACATTCCGGTACGTAGTCGCCATTCCAGAAACTTTCGACCTCAACGACCATCCGTTCTGCGAGCAATGTGCCCTGCCCATTGCCACTTAAGTTTGGCGAATCTTCGTGCTGTGTCGGTAACCTTGGTTCTCCTACGGATATCCTCATTCCTGATTCGATCACGCAAGGAAACTCCGAGCATAGCCCTTTCCATTGCAAGTTCATTTATTGACTCGAAATTGGTTCCTTTACCCCATAGTATTTGTTACGTGTACACAGAGCTATCAACTAACAGAATGCAGTTGCATAGTCATTCTAACGTTGACTTTAGAGTTGTAAGGTGTAAACTGAGTGTATATGTTTTTTTTTATTGATATAAAACAGTGCTTGAAAGCGATCCCACCTAATAGTAAGCGGAGATGCAATCATTGATGGATATTCACTCTAGCCTTGAAGACACCTAAATAATAGTTGGACGGGAAGACCGCAGCAGGCAGATTGTTCCAGTCCTTCGATGTGTCATGATGTACAAGTCTTATTGGTATCACTATAATATGGTATTTCTCTTAACGTACTTACATAATATCGATGTGTGAGTTGTTATCATATTTAAGCTTCGAATTCATCTGAGAAAATTCTCGAAGAACAACAAAATTGTTTATCGTAGCTAAAATTAAAACAGCCTAACTACATCATTAATATTCAAATAAACAGATAGCGACGTCTGCGTCTACGGAAAGAAACAAAGTAGCGAGATGTTTGCTCTTATAAAATTTTTATGTTTTCTCATAAATAATAGACGAAGCAATGTTCGCTTTGGAAGAACGTAATTGCAAACCCTGGTATTTCAGCACGCCATTCTGATATTAAAGAACAGACTGCTACTGTGGTGTCTGAATTCAATGCTTAAGATGAAAGAATTAGATGAAGTTATTATGTTGGTAGTCTTTGAGAAGGTAAAGCTACTTAAGTGGTAAACTTTGAGGTTCACGTCAAAGTTTGTTTAGAAGCAACCTTACAATCCTTTTAAACTAAAGGATAAAAACTGTTCCAAGAATGATGCCAACGGCATTGCCGTAGCTAAATACTCAGCCAGGCAAGGAATTTAAGTTATCAAAAAAAAGGAATTTTCCATCGACTCGATAAAAAGAAAAATGATGCTGATTCATGTTAAATTTTTTTTAAAGCTAAAAAGAAATTAAACAGCCACTGAAATAATTAAGTAATCAATAATTACTTGATAAAACGACCACTTGTTAGTTTTAGTAATATATTATGGAAATTAAACATAATTTTTTTTTAGAAAAAATACAACAGACTTTATGTAAATAAAACTATAAAATGTGTAAAATAACTTTGATATCGGAATTCGGTATCTTTAATAACGAAGAAACGAAACCAGAAGTTGTGTCTAGTTTTTAGTTATGGTACCCCTAAAACTTAAATATTGTACAAGATCTATAGTAAGGTTCAGTACAAAATATAATCCTTAAAACCATTTATAGCTAGAGAACCCAATAAGCCAGGACAAGGCTAGGTAGGATACGTTGTTTTATATAAGAGTTTCCGTGTCTACCTTCCATAATCAGCCCTCCTAGCCAAGTTACGATCGTTTCGTTTGCGTCGAGCGCCTAGAGTAAGCCACGCCTCCGATTCCGTTGTTCTGACCACGTGACTGAGCGGTGAGATGACGTCAAAACAAACGAATCGGAGGCGTGGCCTGAAGTATGATTTTGTTTTTAACTCGATACCTTTACGCGTTCCCGAGATGAAGGGTCTCGACAGACAGACGGACAACAAAGTGATCGTATAAGGGTTCCGTTTTTTCCTTTTGAGGTACGGAACCCTTAAAACACATCGAGCCGAACATGTAACCTCCTCCGTTTTAAAATCGGTTAAAAGTAACAATAAAGACATGACTTAATTTATTTTTCCTCGATATAAGAAATCGACCGTTTCTCCGAAAAATTCAAAAGAACTCTTTTAATACCTCCTTCGAAGATTTTGCGTGATTTCTAAATTGCCATCCTCTCCGAATCTCAGTAGGTAGGTACTGCAGAGAAATATTTTAATGGGATTCGAGAAATGCTTTTTGATTTAAACCGAATCAGAATTGATATCTGTAGGTGTCCTTTATTATTTATTGAATTCGACATTAACATTTCAGGTATTTAAGGGATTTTCTGTAACATTATCTGGGGAAGTATTCCTTGCGTTTTATGACATCTTTAAGGGAATATGATTAATTCAGTGCCAAGAGAAATGAAAGAGAGAAATGTTCTGCTTTATTATAAGTTACAAGATGCTCATGGGTTTTTTTTTAGAAGGGAAAATCATGTTATGAAAGAAGAATCTCGCTCTTGGGCGGAGCGAGAGACAGTGTCAGACTTTTACTGACTAAAAACCCACTCCTGTTCCTTCTTTGCCTTCATCCCGAGGCCCCGGGCTTCGCTTTCACACTACCCGTGGCCCCAGTAGGCCTCGACCCTGCTGGGCCCTTACAGTTGCTGACATCTTGAGGCGCGCGTGGAATAGTGCGCGCCGTCGACGACTTGGGCTCGGTCCGGACGGTTACCGGACGGTCGGACGGCGAGCCACCCATTACTCGCCGTCCGCAAGCCCGCGCCTACGGTGGCCGGAATTCGGGATTGGAATCCCGGCGGCGGTTAGGTTAAAACTCAGGTACATGCTACGTCTTTTGTTTAAAATATTTACAATACACAGTTACTTTTGTATTAAATAAGTTATTTGATTATAAGTAATATGTTTTTCAGTAAATTGTTACAAAACTTGGAACAGGAAATAAAGCCAACTTTTATGACTTCTTCATAGTTTTTCTTATTACTTCTAAGTTAAATCCAACCTTACTTCCTTGGCATTTAAATTAGAAATAACTGAGTTGCTCAAGACTACTAAACTTTCTGTATATTTTATTTAACCTAAAATTTCTTACTTTACTAATTCAAGAGAGCTCTATCAAGGCTAGGTGTCGCAGTGTCTGCAGAACCACTTAGGAAGTTTTAATTTTTAAGATCACACAGTGCATAAATAATGAAAGGCTGCCAACTCGCTGCCTTACAACTCCAGCTAAGATATTCTAGCCTCCTTTCATACGTCTGCACAACTTCAAGCTGCACATATTTATAAAATTTCCATTTAATACGAACGTCGTAGTTTCCAACAAGATCTGTCTGCGGTGTAAAATCTTGGCGAACTACTAGTTTCAAATTTGTATCAAAAGAAGCCATTTCATATCGTGCCTCATTGATCAAAGTATTAAATATTAGAGTACTTCCAACCTTTAACACTTAGAAACTCTGTAGATGTTTTGATTAGATTTTCATGTTTCGCAACTAGTCAAACTTCGGATGAAATGGACTTTTCAATGGATTTCAAAGTCATAATTATCTTTAAGATGTGTCTCTGTGATGCTAAAATTGCTGAATTTTCCTTGTTCACAAAGTTACTTTTTAGGGAGCTGTGGGGGTTATCACGAAGTTTGTTTTATCTTGAAGAATTGGAGAAGTGGTAGGCCTTGAATATTGTTCACTCGGTAATCAACGAATTCAATTAGCGATAGTAACTATTTAGCAAATTAAGCGGAATTTTGTGGAGAATTTGGCAAATTTTGATGAATTGAGGTTTGAAATATTTCAAAACCGATGTTTAATACACAATTTTGAAAGGAATTTTTGCTATTTACTTAATTAATATTTTATGATCAAATTGCTGAGGTTTACGTTCTTAAGAACTATAAACTGTTCTTGTCAATTAACTCCCCCATTTTACGGGGCTCTGAGCATCCACTGAACATGCTGATGCTGATGCTTATGGTACTGAAACATGGTCGCTTACAATGGGCATCATCAGAAGGCTTACAGTCACCCAAAGGGCAATGGAAAGGGCTATGCTCGGAGTTTCCTTGCGTGATCGCATAAAGAATGAAGATATCCGCAGGAGACCCAAGGTCGCCGACATAGCCCGAAGAATCGCCAAACTAAAGTGGCAGTGGGCAGGGCACATTGCTCGTAGAACGGATGGTCGATGGGGCCGAAAGGTTCTAGAATGGCGACCGCGCACCGGAAAACGCAGCGTTGGAAGGCCTCCCACAAGGTGGACCGACGACCTGGTGAGAGTCGCGGGAGTGCGGTGGATGCGAGACGCACAGGATCGGTGGTTGTGGCGTCGCTTGGGGGAGGCCTATGTCCAGCAGTGGACTTCTTTCGGCTGAAATGATGATGATGATGAACATGCTCCATTTTTCTTCCATCCCTCGACAACCATTGAGATTGACTATTAAAATCCCCACTTCGAGAGTCAAATTTCAATAGCTTATCTCAACCTCGTTAACACAAACGTCAACGTTGAAAACTTTAACCTCAATTCCCTCTGAAAATTATATTTCATTTTTATTTGTTCCCAAACAATTTTCTTCATCTACGTTCAGCGTTTCAGCGAAAATAATTTTTCGTTGAGTCAGACCGTTAACCAATTTACTTTGAGACGTGACCCAAGCTATTTATGGGACAAACTATTTGATTTGGGGCCTCAGCAAACAGTGACCTTTGATCATACCTCTCTGATATAACTCAAAGACTTTTTGTATTGACCTCCCAAATGAATTTGGTTTTATTTGTTCCAAAACAATATTTTGTACTTTTCATTAAACAGTATTTGAATTTGATAGAAGTCTTAGTCTAAAATTGTAATATTAAATTTTGGTGTGATCTAGATTGTAACATCTTTTGAGCTGTGTTCTCGAAATTGGTTTGAGAATTTGTTTTGTCTCTTAAAGTTATGAAAATGATTTCTATGTTAAATTGATATCGATATTATCAATTAATATAAAGCAATACATTTATTTTGATGAATATAATTTACTTTTGCTTCTAATTAATTTTAGGTGTAAATACTAAATCTTTACATGTTGTTCATAATGTTCACAAAACTAAAACCTTAATGGAAAAAAATACTGGTCCTGAAGTACAGGTTTCCTAACCAATTACTCCGCTCCCGTGGTTCGTGATGTTGTGAGGTTTTCTCGTAAAATGGGCTAAAATTATTAAAATATTTTTTCAATTCAAACCAGAAGGTAATTTGGAAATAAATCGCACTTTTCAAATATACGAATACAATCAAACTCTTCAGCTTTATGATATTAGAACAGTTTGTGTAATGTTTACATTATTTAGTAATTGTGATGTCACCTGTGACATTGTTCGAAAGAGTTACCATAACCCTGAAACACAAAGGGCCACTTAAGGAACATAATTGGGTTTTAGTAAAAAAAAGTCTAACTTACTTCCTCTCACTTTGCCCAGAGCGGGAGAAGCTAATTGATTTTTCTCACCTCAAAAAGACACTATCACAGTTTTTTTTTCAACTTGGTACCTATTTAGATGTGTGGTACTTCCACCAATTCTTGATTAAAATCTTTTTAATTACGGTCCGAATTCTTTAAAGTAATACGAAATCAAATTTTATAAAGGCTTATAAATTGAATTTTAATTCGTTTGCCTACAAAATGTCCATGTCTCGGAAAACACACCCGCAAAGTGGGAATGAAATTATAATAACTCTCCTAACTGTCTCAGTTAGTAAGTTTGGTCAGACCTCATTTGGGAAGAACACTTGTTTGTCCCCAAGAATTAAATTGTATAAGGCGCCCCGAAATTTTATTAATGTTTTATTAGGATTCTTTCAAGGACTCCCTTGAGTTATTACGGTTTGGTGTCCTCCTGATTTTCCTCTTCAGGATTTATTTTATAGTCTAAAGTAGATACTATTATATAGCCGCTTGATTGAGCTTCATTTGGTCGATATGACTTTTTGAAAGTTGGGAAATCATATATTAATTAATTTTGCAAAGGTTATTTCAAAAGAAATTTTCAATCCAGTTTGGAATTTCCAATGATTTCTCTCGCTCTAAAATGTAGCGGCAGGATGTATCAGACCTTTACTGACTAAAAGCACACCTGTGTTCTTTTTTTTTAATGATGTAAATCAGTGATTGACTGCGATCCCACCTGATGGTAAGCGGAGATGCGGATGGAGCGGTTCTTCAGTTGCTCTTTACGTTCTAGGACCACGAGTTTCCTTTTTTAGAAAATCCCCGCGGCTCTAGCGGGTATCAGACCTGCTAGGTCCATATAGTTTGTACAGTTTGACGTATGCTTGTGTTTTGTAATAATGGATGTAAGCTTTTCTTTCTTCGTAAAATTTGTTGATACGTACTTATTCATTTTTCCAGAAAATTATATAATATATTAAAGTGTTTATTCGTATTTTGTTTAATATAAAATTGGATTAACTCTTTTGAAATAAAATTTATAATTAATTGAAGTTTTACTTATAAAGTCATTATTTATGACTTCATCTTTGTAGAACAAATTAAGTAAATAGTCTGAAACAAATTCTCTTTACTCATCCAATCACATTTAATATTCTAAACATCAAACAACTGTCAGAAAAATTTCGTTACACAAACTCATGGACAAAAAAAAAAAAAAATTGTGGGAATTTTCCACATAATCGAATAAATTAAAAAATAATTAATCAAACGTCATTTTACTACAATCAGAGTTAAAAAATTCACTTGTTTTCCCAACTGAAAAATCGTTCCATTCAAAGCATTCGCGAAAAACAAAAGACGGCCAAAACAAAGGCTCCACCACTACAATAAAAAACTCAGGGATCTTTACCTTGTGAACCTTTTTATTGTTACCTAACCTTTTCCCGTTGATCCACTCTGGTTTAATAACCTTTTGCAATGTTGCAAGTAAAATGGGATTTCACAACTCAATGCGTACCTGTGGGCTATGAAAAGATGGTTCTATTGTTCGTTGTAATTTTTCGGAAACGATCGCGACTGTATTCGGGTGAACTCGGATTTAGAACAGCGCTGGTACAAAATAGGTAGAAACAGAAGTTTGACTCCGTACAGTGAGCAAAAATATGCGCATGCATGCATATATGCGTACGTAGTCCCGAGAGCGCTTACAGAAACTCGGGTTTGGTGCATGAAAAAATACTAGCGAAAGTTGAAAGAACGTTTATTGCGTTTCACAAAGAAAAGTATATGGCCGTTTGTAAATAAAAGTATCGGGCGTGCGCATTGATTTGCGTTTGGTAGCAGACTGGAGGAGGCCGACAGTGTGACCAGCATATCAGCGTGTCCCACCTCTCAGCTTAATTAATAGTAACGCTACTTACTAATACAACAACACAATTACGTAGAAACTATTAAGCTCATATAGCTACTCGCTAACACTCGCTGTACATGAAACGTGTCTGTGTGCATGCGTTTGCTGTCATTGTATAAAGCAAACCTTCTGTATCTATATTTAGTGCAGCAGGTCCAATTGTTAGTGGACTGACATTTATAAGGCCTGAACTTGGAGTGAATTGCTGTCACTGTGAATTAGAGACCGTTGCCTCGAAGTTGGGCAAGCAGTTGTAAATTGTGAAAGTTTGCAGAATAGTTTGGGGATGTGCGAAATTATGTCATCCCCTTACCTAGTTTTATTAATAACGTCAACTTCCGTTTTGATGAAGACTTAGTTTAAAGTGAGGCAAATGTTTCAGAAAACGGTGAAAAAGAAGGAGTAAATGAAATCCTAATTAATTTATTGGTACTGGATAAATTAGATGAATCTGCAATTAATGTTTAATAGCCAGCTTTTGACGAGCAGTGGTGGCCGAGTGGTAACAGCCCCGACTTACGAGGTGTAGGTCGCGGGATCAAACACAGCCAGGCGCATTACTTTGTGTAATGTATTTCATCACCACTGCTCTCAAAACGGTGAAGGAAAACAGTGAAGTGAACACGTGAGGAAACTGGCATGTCCTAGAACAAAAAAAAACGAATATATGTGACATTCATCAACCCGCACTAGGCCCGCGTGGTGGATTACTGCCCATTCTCTCTCCTAGATAGAGGAGGTCTGAGTCCCAGCAGTGGGAACATTAAAAGGCTGATTATGCTTTTGCTAGTCAGCTTTTGGAGCATAATTTAATGTCCTAAATGCATTGCTTTTCCAATGTTATTGGAAGTTTAATAAACGACAGTCTTCAATACAAACCACGAACTCAAAGCGCTTTAGCTTATTATTGAAGTGACGCTTTCAAAGTCCGGATATTTTGTGCTTGAATCGAAGTAATTTATTTCCAGTACTTTATCAATCTCAATAAAATATGTATAGAAAAACTGCATTAATAATACGCTCTCTCTGAAATATGTCTGATCTGACTCGCTCCCCAATATTTCAAGTCTGTCAAAAAGAGGTTTATTTCTGATCCACCCAATCTTATAATCCTAATGGTTTTCCCTCGATCTTGTTTATTATTTTTATTTGCTTCTCTTTTTTATTAATCTTGATCTGATTGCTGTGGATCTATTTTGATATGGTGTATACACTGTAGACTCCACGAATTCTTAGATTACTTCCTATTACGTCCACTTTCTGTTATATATACATCTTAACTAATAAATATTATAACTTAATAAATATTTAAACAAATTGAAAATAATATTATGTACAAACTGGTAGAAAAAGAACTCATAGGGCATCAAAAAATTCGTCCACATCGATGTCAATGCGAAAAGTGCCCAGAACGCTGGCAGCATTGCCACGCTGGATGGCAATGCTAATTGGTGTATTGTATTCATATCTTCAGGAGGTTTATTCATATATTGTATTTTAAGGAGGTTCTTCAACTCTAACGACTAATCAGTCACTTTTATAATAAAATTATCGCTATTAAGAATGTATAATGGGGTATTAACATTCCAAGCTGTCATCTTCTCTCTTAAGATAATAAAACCATCACCATCAATGAACCAATTAACGGCCATGTTATATTAATATAATACTATTAAAAGATTGGAGACATTGTGTTTTGAACTAAAGTCGTTATAAAACTTTTTGGTCAACGATTTAGTGTCTCGAAGAACTTTGGTCGTAAATGAAGTGTTGTAACAGCTATATTTTTTTTTTATGTGTCCTGTCTTTGCTTCATTTTATAGTATTTTAAAAGATCTTTCAGTTTTTAGTACTCATTTTTTTTAGTTCTTCAGGGATTTTATTATTTCTATTAGAATGTCTGACGAGAATGGATAAAGTGAAAAATTACAGACATGTAAAGAGGAGGTATGAAACCTATATTACTCATCATCTCATCATCTTCCTGCCCCTGTCCCGTGTTATTTGGGGTCGGTGCAACACGTTTTTTTCTTCCATTCTGCCCTGTCACTCGTCATGCTATCACAATCAACTTCCTTTTCTTTCATATCACTGTTTACACAATTCATCCATCTTTTCTTTGGTGTCCCTCTCCCTCTCCATCCATCCAGAATGTAAACTCATAACCGAAAACATGAAGCTTATATTACTAATAAAAAACTTTTTACAAAAAAAAGATAACCGACTTCACTAAAAAAAACACTAAAACGATCAAAATAACTTTAATTTCGGAAGTCGGTGTCTCTCGGTATTATTTGTATCTTATTTAACACCGACTTCCGAAATTAAAGTTATTTTGATCGTTTTAGTGTTTTTTTTTAGTGAAGTCGGTTATCTTTTTTTTGTAAAAAGTTTTTTATTTCACACTTTTTAGTTGTGTAGCGACATCTATGGCGTCACATAAGAACTAATTCTGCATTGTACAATCAAAGTTCTCCGCGCGATTAGAACATATAGAACAGCCCGAAATAATCAATCGGGCAGCTGCCCACCAGACATAACACCCGTCTGGCCGGAGGATCCTCCCTTTTCAACGGAGGTTTGCGGGACTTTACTCTCTGTTCCGCATACCTCCAAACTGGTGACCCTCGACAAAGAACGTCAGCGTAGCCTTCGTGCAGCTACTACTTCGTGACGTCATCATCACTTCCTCAAGCTTTCGAGCAACGAGCCATACAGCCAGCATCCACGGCTATAAAGGGTATCCTGACCACCAGCATGCCTACCTGGTCATACCTGGTTATCACCCTCAGACTCATCAGCGACTTTGGTGAAGCACACTGCACCTTCGGCCAGTCACATGAAGAGCAACAAAGAACCTCTCCTGGTCGACGCATGCTGTCAAGCCGCTACTTCGCACAGCACCGCTCCGACTCACTGGAGCCAGCAGCACTACTCCGATTCACTGGAGCCTGCAGCATCATCCCGACTCACTGGGGCATCATCCCGACTCACTGGGATAGCTCTACCCCGACTCACTGGGGCATCACCGCAGACAGTTCCGACTCACTGAGGACTATGCAGCATTCGGTTCCGACACACTGGAACCAACCTACCACTGGCCTGGCACGCCTCAAGAAGCATCAAGAACCATCGATCTCTGATATCCGGAGGAGAGTGATGTAGTACCATCTATGGCGTCACATAAGAACTAATCCTGCATCACGCAATCAAAGTTTTCCGCGCGATTAGAACATATAGAACAGCCCGAAATCATCAATCGGGCAGCTGCCCACCAGACATAACATCCGTCTAGTCGGAGGATCCTTCCTTTTCAGCGGAGGTTTGCAGGACTTTACGCTCTGTTCCGCCTACCTCCAAAGTTGGGATATACATATAAACAGAGTGCCTATTTCTCATGACAATTCCCAATCCCGACTCACTGGGGCACCATACCGACTCACTGGGATAGCACCACCCCGACTCACTGGGGCATCACCGCAGACAGTTCCGACTCACTGAGAACTATGCAGCATTCGGTTCCGACACACTGGAACCAACCTACCACTGGCCTGGCACGCCTCAAGAAGCATCAAGAACCATCGATCTCCGATCTCCGGAGGGGAGTGATGTAGCGACATCTATGGCGTCACATAAGAACTAATCCTGCATCGCGCAATCAAAGTTTTCCGCGCAATTAGAACATATAGAACAGCCCGAAATTATCAATCGGGCAGCTGCCCACCAGACATAACATCCGTCTGGTCGGAGGATCCTCCCTTTTCAGCGGAGGTTTGCGGGACTTTACGCTCTGTTCCGCCTACCTCCAAAGTTGGGATACACTTATAAACAGAGTGCCTATTTCTCATGACAATTCCAATTAATCCAAACACTACTAGGTTACATTGTTTTATTATGGAGTTCCTGTGTCTACCTTCCACCTTCCGGCTTCATCATCAGATCAGTTCGATAGTAACTTATAGTCAAAGTGCATTTCATGACAATTCTAATAAGCCCAAACACGGCTAGGTTACATTGATTAATTACGGAGTTCCAGTGCCTACCTTCTGGCTCCATCATTATCATCAGATCAATTTGATGATACCATTTTCAACGGAACTATTCAGAGCCATTAATTTATTTGTATTATCATAGTCGCTTAACTATCTTCATTGTGATATCTATGTGAATATGAAGTTCCGTTGACCATTTCTGATCTTCTTCTTCAGTTCCACTTCATCAAATGTTTCTTTTTGACTGTAAATGCTTAAGTTCTCGATGAAAATACTAAAATCACTATGCAGTTGCCTATAATATTTGAGGAGTTCCCTCGATTTCGCCAAGATTCCATCATCAGATCCTGACTTGGTGACTATGGGACCATTTGGAAAGTATAACCTTTCTAACAAAAAAATATTTTTTCAAATCGGTTGGCAAGCGACGAAGTTATGCGCGAACAAACATAAAAAAAAAAATACAAACATCCGAATTGAGAACCTCCTCCTTTTTTAGAAGTCGGTTAAAAAAGTTATTTGATGTAGATGGATAGAAAGTGAGATGGATAAAAAAAAGATGAATGGATTGTCTACGGAGTGATATGAAAGAAAAGGAAGTCAGAGATAGAGTAGCATTTACAGGACAAAAGGAAAAAATAAAACGTTCTGTGCCGATCTCAGTTATCATGGAAGAGTCTTCCATATAAAGAAGATGATGACGATAGATTTTAAAATATACTTATTTTATGTATCTACTTTGTTTTATAAGTACCTAACGCACAAAACACAAAACAACACATTTGAGTATTAAAAAAATGCTGTTGCCGAAATTCAGCATTCCATTTGTTAATTTCAAACTTATGATTAAATCACCTGTTCTTACCAAACTTAATAAATTGAAAAAGGTATGTTTATTTCACTGTATTCAAATGTAACAAATATAGAATATGAATTATGATATATAGTAAACAGATGACTAAAATAATCATTTCTTGTATTTCAAAATAAGACGACAATTAAAATCTATTTCCCTCACAAGATAAAAGACAGGCTCAGGTCCATATTTCTGTCACCCAATAATGAAACTGTAACGGTGCTATCATCGAACTCCATCATATTTGGCAAAAACTTCAGCTGGCCTATTATCAAGACCATCCGTATATCATCTTCTAACATAATAAAACTGGTTGGAGAATGAGAAGCACCCTATAAAAAGGCCATAAAACCATTCAAGTTGCGCTCTGCCGTCAAAGATGTGTCGACATTAGTCGAACGAAGTAATTTACGCTTTTTTTTATATCCTACTTGAATCACAATGAAAATGGCCACCGCATTTGCTAGATTTAAGATTATAGACACGTTGGATATTGTTATGGCGGGTGGGTCACGTTAAGAATTTGCTGATTTTTTTCCTTATTGGTTTAGCTGTGGCTGGCTTATCTTGAGAGCAGGGAATCGAATTTTGTGTAATAGGATTTTGTTAATTTTAATTTATTTGAACTTTGCTCATTCTCATTTTTTTCGTGGTACTTTTATCAAAGTTACTATATTGTTTACCAGTAACATCAAACACTGGATGTCTGCTCTCATAGGATATAAAGTATTTAAGGCGTATAGTCCCTCGAACATCTACTTGTACCTACGATACTCGTACCGCCGCCTAGACGGCAGTACGGGTATCTGTACATTTAATTCTGACCTGCTGCGCCTGGATAAGGCCCCGCTGACCTTAAAATCTATTTTCTTTGCGAACTATTGATTGACTTACATAAGCTTTGTACATTCTGAATAACACTTAACCAGCAATTTTTTTGTGTAAACTATTTCTATAGATCAAAGCCGTTTGAAGTCGATCGTGTTATTTTTTTTATCAAAGGTACGAAAAAATCATATGTTAATAATGTGGGCATGCCGCAATTATGGTGGTAACTCCCCTCTTTAAGGAGTGGCTGAAAACACAACACGGCGTCCCTACCTTCCGAATGACGCAGGTTCTAACCGCACATGCTAGCATAGGAGGTGGCTGCACGCGTGAGGGAACACCCCTCACGCCTAAGACGCCGGGATTTCGAACCCGACTTCCGGCCACCGTAGGCGCGGACTTGCGGACGGTGATCAACGGGTAGCTCGCCGTCCGACCGTCCAGTAACTGCTTGGACCAAGACCAAGACCACGCACGCTTCAAAAAGATGTCAGCAACCGCAGAGGCCCAGCAGGGTCGAAGCCTACTGGAGCCATTGGTGATGCGAAAGAGAACCCTGGGGCCCTGGAACGAAAGCAAAGAAGGAAGAGGAGTGGGTTTTAGTCAGTAAAAGTCTGACACGAAAAGGGAGAAAAATGTCATTAGATGATTTCCTACCTAATAAAAAATGTTGTACTTGAATCTATAATAAACATATATTTTTTTCAAACTTATTGACTTAGCCGTTACAGAGGAGTAGGCTTCAGAAAGTCACTGTTTTATGGCACTTCTCGGGAGTTAGGGCCTAAACAGTTTAGGATCGCAATTACAATTTCCTAATAAACAGATTATTGATGACTAAAAAAACGTAAGATTTTAATTCCGTTTGCAACGTTTTTCTTTTTTAAAAATATCGATAAAAACATACGCAAATGTCTTAAATTAGGTATCTCGTAATTTCAAATTGCAAATATTATAATTAATATTTCCTGTTAGTTAAAATTTAGTTTATAATAATGTGTGACGTTTCATTTTACACGTGAGAACTATTTTCTTTTGTTTTTTTTTTTTAGATAGACTATAATTTAGTCTGAATGCATAAATATTACTGAAAGTGTAATTAATGTTTCTTTTAAAATACTTAAAGAACACTTTAATAATTATAATTCATAATGGGATATTTTTAACTATGCATCAAAAGTCTTATTCTTCACTAAAACAAATTCTAATTATACACCAAATTATGAATTAATTTATCGCAATTATTAGGGGCCTTGGAGCACGCCGACTCGGACACGTTAGGTTAAAAGGCGAAGATTAGCGGGTTCCAGTGAACAAGTGAAGCAGGTGAACCCAGACCCCACCATCAAGTCCTTTTTTTTTTAACTACTTGGAACAGCATATTTCAGTGAGCAATTATTATTTTAAGTGAAATACAGGCTTATTTTGGTATAAAAATCAGAAATAAATTGAGGAACAGTCAAAGCTGAAAGTAAATTTTCATTCAAGCGTAAAATTCGGAACTACTACTTGGAGTCCTCTCAACCTTAGTTCGGTATTCGTCATAATTGTTATATTTTAAGTTTTCTTAATTATAATGAATTCATATTTATCATAGTATTTATTAATTTGTTATATTAGCACATTATATACGTATTTTATTATTTTATGCAACTTAATTTAGCGATAATACATTCTATTTCAAATACCACAGTGTTGTCTTTTTTAACCCAATGATTGATTGGTAGAGAATGCCTAGTGGCATTAAATCCGCCTATGTACCACTACTGTACATGAAGTTTAAATAAATAAATAAATACTATCCATTTATAATTATTGTCATTTAAGTCTAAAGACGTCCACCGCTGGTCAACTTAAGTTCGCGTGACTTGAGAAAGTGTGTTCTTGTAAATTTAAAAAACCACGTTAGCATTTTTCATGAAACAGTTATTTAGTTTGTCATCTATCCTAAGAAAGCACTACCTTATATTACGCCGAGTCACTGCCTTTCTATAATAAGCCCAATATCTTAACACGCACACTATGATAGGACCAACCCAAGCTTCTATTTTTTAGATATTTCACGAACACATAAAGGGCTCGTTGAAAGCTTTTCTCAACGCCTGGTCTCGAATTTATCGATCTCCGACCATTCTAAGGAGCTAAATCCAGGCCCTCGTATCCTACCCTCGACAACTATCAACACTATTACAATTTGTTGGAAGAGTGTCTGTTTGTTGCCAATGCTGAGTACACTGCAGCCAAGAGTGGCGCTTTAGAATATTTATGAGCTGTTTATCAGCGTGACTCAATTTTTTTATGTAAATAGTCTTCGAGACGTCTTGGACTTCACGGGTGGAATACTGTTTTAAAATAGACATTTTCTGTTTATATTTACTCTGTTGAAGATAAAGCTTCACTCAGAGCAGTATCTTAACAAACATTTCTGATTTTTTTTTTTAATGTCATTTTCGATTTCGTTTTCATGAAGCGGACAACACGTTTACTCCATATTTCTGAACGAGGTGACGACATGAAATCTCAAATACAATTCCGAAATATATAAAGGACAGGCCGTGGACAAAGTGTAGTTGATAATAAACGATGTTATCTCACAGATCCTTCAAGTTTCTGCGCACGGACAGCCGACCTTTTCTTCAAGTCGTTTCCTCCAGGGATGATAATATTTAGAGTTCCAATCTTGGGATAACTTTGATTTTTAGGGTTTTCTTCGGCTTTGAGCTGGATTGTAGTAAAATTCTGTTTATATCTCGGATTGAACACTGTGTTTGATAGTGGGTGTCGAAGGATACTTTTGGACTTTTTCGTAGATAGATTTTTCTAGATAGATTTAGATAGATCGTTATTTTTGGAATACTTTAACTGACTGAAAAAGAAATTGAATTGAAAAATTGTTCATTGAGAAATATAACACTATAAAAAAAACCGGGCAAGTGCGAGTTGGACTCGCATACTGGGGGTTCCGTACAAACTTACCTATGAAAATAGTTCAATGTAATGCGCCTGGCTGAGTTTGAACCCGAAACCTACAACTCGTAAGTCAGGGCCGTTCCCACTCGGCCACCACTGCTCTCTGCCTAGAGAGCAACTTAATGATATTTGGCAGCAAACTACAATAAAAGTGACCGTTACCGTGTTTAGTAGTGCCAGAGTTAACCTGTGCCAAAGTTAGTCCCCTTCTAGTCTATTTAGTCCAAAATTAACTTGAAGCAGTTTGCTCTTTGGAGCATCGTTTCTATCAAAGAAGTGAAAATTAACTTCAAATGTGATGTTTAGCACTTCTACAAAAATAGCTTGAAGACTGGGGCATTGGAACGAAGGCAAAGAAGGAAAAGGTGAGAGTTTTAGTCAGTAAAAGTCTGACACACCCTTTCGCTCCACCCATGAGTGACAGAAGTTATTGGATGCTTTCCCACCACCAAAATCCGCCCTAACCGCCGCCGGGATTCTGATCCCTATTTCCGGCCACCGTAGGCGCGAGCTTGCGGATGGCGAGCAATGGGTAGCTTGCCGTTCGACCGTCTGGTAAAGGTCCGGACCAATCCCAAGTCGCCGACGGTGCGTACTGTTCCAAGCGCGCCTCAAAGAGATGTCAGCAACTATAGGGGCCCTGATTCTGAAAGGAACATTCAGCCCTGGTACGAAAGGCAACGAAGGAACAGGAGTGGCTTTTTAGTCAGTAAAAGTCTGATACTACCTCCTGCTCCACCCAAGAGTTGGGGATGTCATAAGATGATATTCCCACCAAAAAAAAAATTAGGGTAGCTTCTTTGATTGACCTGTGTTTCCTGATTGTTATAACCTGGAGTGTTACTTTTAGGTAAGCATGGTCTATTTTCTACTATATCATCACACATAGCGTGTGACATTGAAGATATACGGGTCTATCGAAAATGATGTAACTAAAATCTTCCTCTAAAAGATTCTGTTCCCTAGCTACCTAGCTACCTATATGTAGACGTTACTTGATATCTATTTTGGTTGGTTTTTAAACGTTATTGCCTTCCTGCTATCAATATCTTCTCCTATCTTATTATATTTATGATAACAAAACAATAATATGTTCGATCTAAATGAAGGCAGAATTTAATTTTAACTCATATCGTGTTCAAAATTTTCATCGCCCTATAAAGTTTCAAAACAATTTAACACGTGAAATTCCAAAACCCAAAGAGTATCATACGAAAATTTTCAAATCAATCCACCCGACATTCCATTCCCAGGTATAAACGAAATAGCGAAAAACATTAACCGTTCGTGAGCCCAAGGTAAATGTAATTCACGGGGCAGACGACCCCAGGCAAGATTAAAAAACTTTTTGAACAACCCTGTGGTTTGGCGAGCAAAAAAATATTAATGAAATTTTACGAAACCTCCCCGTTGACCGAAAGGAGCGAACTTCATCAAAGTATTTTCTCTGTAGCGGATAGGCTATTAAGAAATTCAATTTTGAGATACAGTATCGGTTGCTGAAGAGCCTTAGTGTCTGAAGGGTTGAGTGACGGTTGTCATCGGATCATTTAGAAATCAATTTTGCTTAAGTGGTATCGGAAGAGCTTGGACTTAAATCTGATTGGAGGAAAGAATTACGTCAATATTAATCATAAAGATTGATTGATGACTTTTTAGAGTTGAAATTTTATAATAGATTATTATGAAAGTTGACGAAAGAGTGGTGATTTTATATGGCTACTTCTATTAGTTAATTATTGGGTGGGAAAATCATCCTAATGACATCCCCGCTCTTGGGCGGAGCGGGAGATAGTGTCAGACTCTTACTGACTAAAAACCCACTCCTGTTCCTTCGTTGCCTTCGTCCCAGGGCCCCGGGTTCCGCTTTCACACTACCCGTGGCCCCAGTAGGCTTCGACCCTGCTGGGCCCCTACGATTTGCTGACATCTCCTTGAGGCGCGCGTGGAACAAAACGCGCCGTCGACGACTTGGGCTTGGTCCGGACGGTTACCGGACGGTCAGACGGCGAGCCACCCATTGCTCGCCGTCTGCAAGCCCGCGCCTACGGTGGCCGGAAATCGGGATCGGAATCCCGGCGGCGGTTGGAGCGTAAGGACCGTTGCCTCACGCGATCGGCCGCCTCCTTAGCTAGCATTACTGCTTCGCAGAAAGAGGCGACCGCCTGCCACTCCTCCTCGCTCCGGAGCATGGCCTGTACCAAGGCCCGGCGCGAGAGATCACCGCCGCCGATTGCCCTCACGAGGTCACGGCGTTGCTCTGCCCAAGCGGGGCACACCTCCACCGTGTGCTCCACCGTGTCCTCCGGGTGGGTCACACAGTGGCGACACCCGGGCGTCGTTTCCGCACGAATCCGGTGCAGGAACCTCCCGAACTTACCGTGTCCGGTGAGGACCTGCGTCATGCGGAATGTGAGGACGCCGTGAGGTCTTTCCAACCACGCCTCAAAGAGGGGACTTACCGCCATAATTGTGGCGTGCCCAGCACGGGGTCGCGACAGTCGCTGTCGCCATTTCTCCATGAGAACTCGCCGGAACTCTGTCCGCCATGCCGCGACTTGTTGCGGCAGCACTGGGACTAGGGTCGTGAAATTTTGCACAAGGTTTCCTTTTATGACGTAAGCGTAAGCACTAAGAGAGGATTTTCCAAAATTCACCCCCTAAGGGGATGAAACGGGGGTCCAATATTTGTATGGAGAAACCTTCTTTCCTGCGAGCGAAGCCGCTGGCAGAAACTGGTTATCTATAACACCGTAAACTTAATTCAGCCCCTGTTCTTGTTTAAACTCAAGAATGAACTCCTTCGCTAACTTTTATGCCTCAGTACTATTATCCTAGACAATAGGAAGAACTAAGATAACATTTAGCGTAATTGCTTTCCTGAACTCTTGTACACTTCGGTCTAAATCATAGCATTTAGTTTCCTTAACATTATTAAAAAGATTAAGGCCACTTCCTACTTCTACTGCTAAGGATTGCTTATTATTGCTTAAAATATAAACAAGGAGGTCATTGCCTTCAAACATTTTTTGTCCTATCATCAAAATCATCATCATCATTTCAGCCGTAAGACATCTACTGTTGGATATAAGCCCTCCTCAAATATCATCACAATGAACGGTCTTGTGCGTCTTGCTTCCATCGGATTCCTGCAACCCTCACCAGTTCATCGGTCCATCTTATAGGACGTCTTGCTTTCCCCTTATAAATGTATCAAATCCATTACGCAGTAAGTCATCATCATCATCATTTCAGCCGATAGACGTCCACTGCTGGACATAGGCCTCCCCCAAATGTCGCCACAAAGAATGGTCCTGTGCGTCTCGCATCAAGGCACACGCAGTAAATATTATAACATTTTTCATAAACAATGTATTTTTCACAATACAATTGCGTAGTAAAAATGAAACAGTGTCGGTAAAGAAAACTGTACGAATTTTATCACATAATCTCCTACTATTAGCACCCCAACCCTCCATCAGCATACACCAGAAAATAATACTGATAAAGTCGCAAAAATGATTTACTGATATAAAGGAGGCTCATATACTGAGAGTGAGAGGGGTATAATTGAAACACTGTGATTTATATGTGCTCATAGCTGTTTTTATCTACGGCCTTATTTCTAAACAAAGGGAAAATGGAGAGGACGTAATGGGTGGAAGGAAGTTTTTTCAAAGAATTTGTGCAGTGAAGTTTCTGTTCGACTTAATTTTTTAGGTTTAGTTTTGATAGTAAAAATAGATTGATTTATTTTTCATGCAATAGGCAATGTTCAAGGCAAGACTCTTTACAAAGTGGGTACTTGAGGTTGGACGACGTCACGAAGGTCGACCTGGGAAGTGGTGGCAAGATGACCTTGACACCAACCGCTGGTTTAAGGTGGTTCGAGAAAAGAATATCTGCCAGAAGTTTGGGAAGCCTTTGCCCAAAAGTGGGCAATTATATAGCATAGCACGAAGAACCGCCAAACTTAAGTGGCAATGGGCAGGTCACATTACCACTTAAGTGACCTGGTAAAGATGGCGGGAGTCTGATAGATGCCAGACGCACAGGACCGTTCATTGTGGTGGCACTTCGGGGAGGCCTATGTCCAGCAGTGGACATCTTTTGGCAGAAATGATAATGATGGGCTATTAAAGGTAAAATAAAAAAGTTAATACTCATCTTCTAGAAAAAAGAATCTCATTTTTATGAATAGTTCGCACAATACAATCTGAAAAATAACTCAAAAAGTCTCTCACACAAAGTTTAACATAACCACCTCTGCCTACTTCAGCAATACTGCAATATATTATATTCCGAGCCGCCCAACTTTGAGTACCCAACCGATTCTTATCCCAATTTCCTTAGAACTGATGTAAACACAATGGAAATACCGCATCTATACCGTTCTACTCCGCTCTCCCCCAAAAAGGGTTCCTGGGCGGACTCAGTGAATTATGGTCTTTTAAAATCTTTTTTTTTTCTTTGTTATCGTTCTGAGTTTTTCGTTGCGATAAAGAAGATTACACCATTTATCTTAGGGTTGACTCTGGGACATTTGTGCAGTTTGTATAATTTTATTTTTTTGGGTTTCTTCGGGTTGAAAACATTTATTTGTCTCTAGTGAAGCGGTTTTATTGATTGCCTTCATATCCAGACGAATTTAGATAGACAGGGCATACATTTTTATTAGCTTGTGTTGTTATTCGCTCAGAATTTTCTTTTTCGTGGTTAAATTTAGATAAATGAGATATTGTTTCGGGTAAACAAAAACTAGGCAAGAGCGAGTCGGACTCGCGCACTGGTACCTTATAAACTTACCAATGTGAGTAGTTCAATTCCCGAATAGAGCCTTGAAGATGTTTCCCAATCGCAAAAAAAGATTTTTTTTTTGTGACGTAACGACAAATTTACTGTTTTCAGATTTATTCTTGTACCAATGCTATCAGACCATGCTTTACGCAAAATTTCAGGATTCTAGGTCAACGGAAAGTACCCTATGAATTTTGATTCCCTTGAGATTGTCGAAATATATGTTTTTTTGCGACATAAATGATCGAATTTTCTTTTTTCGTTAACTTAGAAGTTTGATTTTTCTTTTTCGCTACTTCAAGCAACCGCAGACTTGAGTGTATGGTTTTCTCGATGACTCAATACATCCACGCGTTCCTGAGACGTACAGACGGACAACACAGTGATCCTATAAGGGTTCCGATTTTTCCTTTTGAAGAACTGAACCCTAAAAAATACATTAAAGTTGATGTTATTTATTTATTTATTTATCCATTGCTTGCTATACTAACAGTATGCACCATAGCGTATAGCAAGCCAACAAACCAACAATCTATGAACTAAAAAAAATTATACAAACTTTTATCATTTCTTTACTGCTATAAAAAAATATGTCAAATTTAAGTTCTTGAGCAATCAGGGCGTTCAGCAGATTGAGCACCTGGGGCCCAAGTCTGCTATTTTTATGAATTCGTCATTCCAACACGATCCCATTGTCATTTTGCTAAAAGTTCATAATCTGATAATTCATAATGGTTAATCATTGTTCGGTCAATGATCTTGTGGTAGAATGGCAATATCGAGCTGTCTCGAAAGAAATTAAAAGCAATGACTGCACAATGACATTCTAATGGTAAATCACTGATCAAAGGAACTGTCAAAATTTTGACAGTTATCTGCATACGTCAAATATTCATTTATCATTATGTACGAGATTACCATTGTATGCCATTTCTTTCAATGGAGTGTCAGTGGTTGACCATTGGAAAGTTATAATGACGCCATTATATTAGTAGATTACCAAACTTGGTTAAAATCAACAATTATGAAGTCAATGATAGACCATTCTGACACTATTGTAATAGCAGACTTGAGGCCTTGGACTATGTATGTTATTATTAGTGGACCACCATAGCTGGTCCCGCACAACCAAACACTAAAACAGCACTTGTTTATGAAGCAGAACAAACAACAAAATAAACAAGGTGACATAGAAGCAAGCACATTTCACACTTGACGTCCAAAAATTTGTTCAGCTGTTCTTTGACAGATCATAAACTTGCATGGCATAGGTACCAGAAAGCTGATCTCAAGTATTTATTTTCCAAACATAAATTAATTATTCATACATTAATAGACTCGGCAAACACGGAGTCTTCCAGTAGTGTTTTCTCGGCGATAAAATAACATTGTACAGAATAATTACATATAAATTATACGTAATATGAACGTGAATAATTAATGTTCATGTGGACCATATTAGGAACATTATTTTACTGGAGTTTTATATGTTTGAGATGATTCTAACAACCGACGGGGGTGGATGTAGTGGGTGGGGTGTAGTAGCAAGATAATACAATGAAGGATCGAGTTTCGTAGAAAATTATTTCCATCGTATTGGGTTGGAAGTTATTGATATTTTGCGCCATTTTAGCTAAATTTCTGTCAAGCTTTCGTTCCTGCAAACTGTATTTTAATTTAGTTTGAATTGTGGATAACTTATGATTGAAGCAACTGAAGTTATAGATTTTTTTTTTACAAACAAATCATTTGATTTGTTTTATTTATTTATTATTTATTTATCTATACTTTATTGTATACCAAGATTACAATTTTTTAAAATGAAATTGTGATACAAAAAAAAACATACAATTGGCGGCCTTATCGCCTCGGCGATTTCTTCCAGGCAACCCAGAATGGATAGAGACTGCCTGGACACTAAATGGGGTTGCACTTGGTGCAAATATAAAAGTAAAATAAAACTTGATACTTAATACTAAAATAGATACACATATACATACATACAAAATATAAAAATAAAAATGATAAAAAAAATTATTTGTTTTGCCTTATAAACTAGAAACTAAAACAGACTGAAAACATTGAAACCAACTAACAAGTTACAAAAGTGGTTTCTGTAATCTTCTGTGTGTTTAACCAATTAAAAAGTATTTGTGTAAGATTTTTCAGACGGAGTTACAATTTTATTTTACCTAACTGTTATGATTATATTTGAATTCTAAATCTTGATACAAAATAACCTTTTAAGAACTTGGTTACCCGCCTACATTACGTTTACAATTTCTGATTAAGTTTAATGTCAAATATAAATGGTAGTTTTTACATTTGGAAGTTAACTGGCAATTGGTTATTCTAGTGTTAAGCAAAATTTAGTTTAAACAACTTCTTCATGTTACTTATAACATAGTATTGGTGGGACTCAGGCTTCCTCTCTAGGAGAGGTAAAGAGCCATAATCCACCACGTGGGCCCAGTGAGGATTAGTGGATGTCACATGTCTTCGAATTTTTAGTTCTAGGACATGCCGGTTTCCTCACGATGTTTTCCTTCACCGTTTTTAGAGCAGTAGTGATGAAATAAATTACACAAAGTAATGCGCCTAGCTGAGTTTAACTCGCGACCTACAACTCGTAAGTCGGGGCTGTTACCACTCGGACACCACTGCTCTTCATGTTACTTACATGAATGAAACTATTAGTGTGTAGTAGTAATCTAAAAATTAAGAGTTTCACTATAAATCACACACTTTCATTATAATGAACGCCTGTATGGATATTAACCATTGCTGTGCCCTTCTAGCTTTGTCCTAGGGAGCGTAGGCTATAATTCTCGCAAGGTTAGTAGAAAACTGATGCTCCTAACTGCTGCTTTGATCAACTATAACTGTAATGGGAAGCACAGACTGTTTGCTGTTTCTGGAAGTCGTACCTCTCATCTATCTCTCGCACTATCTCTATTTTCGCTGCTCTTTTGGTTGCTAAACCTGATTGTGACGTGTTTGCAGATGAATGTAAGAATATCTTGTCTGCTTTGAGTATCGAGAGATGAATGTATGAGTGACGTGATATTTCATTGTTATTTTGTTTTGGCTATGTTGCCTTTTTATTTATGTTTTATAATTTTATAACGCGAAAGGCTCACGCTTGATCACTATATTATCACCTGACGATTAGCAAACTATATGGTCGACGAAGGAGCGTACTTGCCTAGCAATAACCAAATCACTATTGACTTAAAGACTCCTAGGTTGTAGCTATTAGGAAACAGACTCAGGCAGGGAATCCCACTCCTTAGTGTATAAATTTCAATAGAGATATTTCTTTTTTGGAGGTAGATGGAACAGAGATTAAAGTCCCGCAAACCTCCGTTGAAAAGGGAGGATCCTCCGGCCAGACGGGTGTTATGTCTGGTGGGCAATTGCCCGATAGATGATTTCGGGCTGTTCTATGTGTTCTAATCGCGCGGAGAACTTTGATTGCGCGATGCAGGATTAGTTCTTATATGACGCCATAGATGTCGCTACACCATTTCATCCTTCCTCTCCAAGCATCACCACATCTATTGATCCTGTGTTTTCTACATCCAGCAAGTTCTTGTAACCTTCACCAGGTCATCGGTCAAACTTATAAGAAGATTACCAATGCTGGGCAAAGACGAACAGCCAAACGGTTATTCAATCTTTACACGCTGTTATTATTATAGCTGGCCCATATTGTCGACTTCTGGTCAAAGGTCTCTCTCCATTTTTTCCAACAATCACGGATCCTCACGTTCTCTTTCCAACTCGTTCCATCATCTCCTTCATAGTCTGCCACGGCTCCACGTCGCTGTGTCCAGGTACCAATCTTGTATAAAATACAAGGCTCATATTTCGTTAAACATGCGGCAGACATGTCCTGCCCAGTCCCATTTAAGTTAGGCAGCTTTTTGACCCACATCAACGATTTGCGTTTCGAGTTCAGTGTAGTGTTTTGAACGTGGCCTGTTAAATCTTCACACACTTGAGCGTATTTCAATTTTCTTGGAAATACTTTGCAACTGTTCCCTTTGAAATTATTGTCACTATAATTTTTAAACCAATGGATGTTTAAACTGCGTAGATAATCATCACAAACTACCGTGTCATATCTAACATCTCAAACACCAGGGAGGTCAAACATTTTCCGGTTTTACTTCGACCTACAAACTTTCAACTGGTTTCAAGAATGTCCAACATATGAACGTAGATATAGTCTGTGTCGTAAATTTTATCGGCTGATTATGTTTTGTCGGTATTAATAGGTTAATTTTCTTTTTTTAAGATAATTTTGTTATGATAGTGTAGAAAGTTGCTTATGAATGGACGTTTTGGACTGTCTCCATCTTCTTATGTTCATCTGTCACCATATATATTTTTAATATGTCTCGAGAAAAGGTTTGTAACAGACTGGCAAAAGGGAACTATATCAGTGATAAAATAAAACAGGCATATTTTTTTTTTCTTGATAGATTCGCGTTTGACTGCTATCTCACCTGATTGATGGAAAGCGACGATGCGGTCGACGATGGAGCGCGCTTACCTAGAATTAACTGTAATTATTTTTTTAGGTGTCTTCAAGGCTGGAGTGAATAGGCTCTTAATAAACTAGTGCACCTCACCATCAATGATTGCATCACTGCTTACCACCAGGTGGGATCGCAGTCAAGCACTGGTTTATGCATCAATTAAAAAAGAATATATATCATCTATTAATTTATTTCTGTACACACAAACACTTAAAAATGAAAAGAACAAAAGCAGATCAAAGAGCACAAAGGTACTGCTTATTTCAAATTAAATTTCTTCCAGCAGACCTGCGATTATCTTGGTAGATTCTAGACCAACATTGAACTAGATTTCTTGTTAATGCTTTTATCTCTGAATCCGTATTGAAGACTAACATTAGGTCCTAGTTGCTATCAGTGGCTTTGCCTACGTCCAAGATAAAATATATATTCTAATTCTATTCCAAGAGATTTTTTTTTAATTCTTGATAGGTTCGCGCTTGACCGCTATCTCACCTGATGGAAAGCGACGATGCGGTCGACGATGAAACGCGCTTACCTAGAAGTAACCTATTCACTCTTAACTTAAAGATTCCCGGGTTTTAGCCATCAGGGAACACAGATTCCGTTAAGGAATTCCCAAAACGTTTCGTGCGTATAGGTGGGATGTCCACCATGTACCGGTGGTGCATTGCAGTACGCCTTGTGGTCTGATGATGGAACGGGCTAGGCGGAATTAGGTTATGCAATAGATTGTCTATATAAATGCTAAATATTATCCAATTCCATTCAACTGTTTGAGCGTGAAGGAATAACGAACACATACATATGTACACACACATTCTTTACCTTTAAAATATTAGTGTGAGTTTACCTTTAAAATATAGTGTGATAATTTGTGAGCCTATAATGGATTAGCATGAAAGCCTTACACCTTACAATATTATTAACGAGAGAATATACATGATAGGTACCTATTAGGAATAACGCAAATATATGAACTAGTTAACATAACATTTTCACTATATATTATCTTATCTTAAATCAAAACTTGTGGTTCAAGTCTTTTGTAACATAATACTCAAATAGATTGTGGTTTCAGTTTCTACTTTAAAATAACACCTAATATTATATATACTTACGAAAGTTGAGTACATTTTCGTTTGCCTAGCTTTTTTTAAACTAAATCGTGGTCGGATTGTAGCGACATCTATAACGCAACATTGAAACTAAAACTTCGAAATCCAACATCGCGAAAAAAAAATACAAAAAAATGTCTGGAAGGTTTGATCTACAAATACGTTGGACTTGAGTTGCGAAAATGAAAGTGTACATTATTCTTTCATCTGTGCCTATACTTTAAACGAAGACAGGCGTATTGTGAAATATACTAAATAGGTTAATCTGATTAAGTCCAATTTACAAAACCTTGAGCACAGGCGAAAGGCAGCCAGCCTTTCGGTGTTTTAAAGACTGCATTTTGGAGAGTGTGCGCGGGAATTGCATGACTTGACTCCACCATCCCATTTCTACCATCGGACAACTCGGCGAACGGCGAGTATCCACCTTTACGTCGTTGAAACCTCTACGGTCCGGACTTAGCGTTTCGCTTCGTCGTTTATACCGCGAACATCGAGGGACTGGAACAACTTGCCTGCTGCGGTCTTCCAGTCCGATTATAATTTAGGTGTCTTCAAGGCTAGAGTGAATAGGCTTTTAATAAACTAGTGCGCCTCATCATCAACGATTGCATTACTACTTACCATCAGGTAGGATCGCAGTCAAGCACTAGTATACAACAATAAAAAAAAAACGCTACATACCTAAAGATTTAAAGCTCCAAGCTTTTTTTAGTATGAAAGAACTTAGTTCTATTCTGTAATCTAAATCTGTTAAATTATGATCTAGAATAAAACTTAAGCCTGAAATTTTGCTCTAGCATTTTTACGGCCTGCCACTAAGTCAAAAATCCTTGGCGAAAATCCTGCTTAAGTTTCGGCAGACTTACATTATATGTTTATAGGCAAGTAGCTACATCTCTGCTCACCCATTCACCCATTTAATTCATGCTCCAGCACTTCCCAGAACTGGAATATATATAGAGCAGAACTGAAACAATAATATGTTCGGCCAAGTCTGTTTTAGGACATTTTGCATACATTATGCTACAAATCAACACACATTTATTATTATGGTACATTATACTAGTGGACGCCTGAAGACATAAGGGGTAAGATGCGAATATGAGGTATATGTTTGATTTTTTATACTTACGACAAATACTTTATTATGAGAATATTAGAGGAAGTTTGAAAGTGGTACCAGTGACTGAAAATAGGAAAGGAAATCGTTTGACTTGGTAAGGCCATGTAAAGAGGAGGGATGAAACGCATGTTACTATAATAGTTCTGAGTATACACGTAGGTGGACAGAGAGAGTGAGGGAGGCTAGAAAAAGATAGATGGATTGTGTGAGGAGTGATTTATGAAACTAAAGGGAGTTAGTGATAGTGTAACGGGTGACAGGATAGAATGAAAGTAAAAAACGTGTTGCGTCGACCCCAAGTAATATGGGACAAAGGCAGGGAGAAGAAGAATAGGAGGAGTATAAATAGTTTTGCGTTCCATCTTAGAGCGGGAGAAGGCATTTGATGAATTTTCAACACAAAAAAAGTGCTGGTTCTTTTAATAGGACATACCTAAAATACAATCAATTATTACAAAATGTGAAAGTTAGTATGTATTTTTATGTATGTTACTCCTTGACGCTCAAACGTCTGAACAGAATTACATGAAATTAGCAAACTGGTAGACCATACCCTGGATTACCAGATACATACAATATTTTTTATTCTGGGAGCATGTTCTCTTGGGAAAATTTTCTATTTTCACGCGGGCAAAATTGTTAATGGGAAGCTAGCTTGTAATAAGCTTTTATTTTTTTTACTGAAGTCATAAGGGTTACTGGTGTTATTCTTCAATGTCTTAATTTTAAAATATTTATTTGAAGATGATGAGATGATGAAGAGACCTCATTCATAACATAGTCGGGCTTATAATGTTCCCACTGTTAGGACTCAGGCCTCCTCTTTAGGAGAGGGTATGAGCCGTAATCCACCACGCGAGCCCAGTGCGGGTTGGTAGATGTCACATGTCTTCGAATTTTTGGTTCTAAGACATGACGGTTTCCTCATGATGTTTTCTTTCACCGTTTTGAGAGCAGTGGTGATGCAATAAATTACACAAAGTAATGTGCCTAGCTGGATTTGAACCCTCAGCCTACCACTCGTAAGTCGGAGCCGTTACCGCTCAGCCATCACAGCTCAGCATTCTTTTGAGTAAACTTCCCTATACCTATTGTAAATTAATTAAACAATTAAAAATCATACCAAAATTTTACTAAAAATACTCTACATGCTTTAAATCGGTAAAATTGTTTTCATAAATGATACAGTTTCAGAATAGCTTGCATGAATATCTATGATTAAATATTCAGCAGAATTGCTCATGAATTTGCCTTTAAACACCGTTCCTAACTTTCACTCCACCGGCTATTATAAATATGCCGAGAGGGAAATGATGAGAAATATTATACTCTGAAATGATCTAAAACGGGTCATTTCAATACCTGACCTAGTTTCGACAAATAGGTTTCAACGCTACATTCAACGCGAGTCACAATATCAATATATTTTGCTGGAAGAAATCCCACGGAACTCCATTACGGCACACAAAACCAGTTACCGACATCATAAACCATATTATATTATACCATTTTCCTAAACCAGGTATCCTAAAATAATATATTTTTACGAGAACTACCAAACGTTTCAGAACGCAATACTTATTATAAAGCTACTCGCTTTATGAAAACTTTATTGTACGTAAAATTGAGTCGGACTGAGCAATAAAAATGATTTAGATTATGTAGCCTTAATTTTACAATAGGTTACGATTATGCCGACTTCCAAATATTTTAGTACGAAACCCTTAATTTAAGTGAAAATATCGCGCAGTAAATCATTTAAGAAGCTGTTAAATTAATATGTATACCGCTATTGTAAAGCGTGTTTCAGTGGCAAGCGATGCGATGGCTGTGAGTGAGCAATTTTTTATTACTTCATGCATATTGAATGAGGTAAAATGTTTTCGTGTCATATTTTAATTCTGCTGTTAAAGTTTGCGGATTTATGAGCAAATGGATCAACAAACAAAAACTGATTTCACTAGCGGGTTCAATTCTTTCATTTTACAGAATACTTCGATTTTCAGACACTGACAGGAAAGAAAGCAGAAAGTTTGTTAAAAAATTACTAACACTAGGTTATAAATTTTTTTCTTTGTATGTTACTAACACTCTATGGATTTTTTGTGGCCGAAATAAAATAATAATAATTATTATTATTTTAAACAAAACTCATAAAAAAAACATTTAAAAATATAATAAACCCGATGCCCACCGGCATCGGGAACAATATTATTATTATGATATTCGTGATATATACCTACAAGTCATAAGAACCCCAAAAAAATATAAGTTTCAGTCACAATTCAAGCACTTTTTTACTTGAATTCACGTAACGTTCAAAGAAATTATCTGTCCAAGATTTAGGCAAATAATATGAGGATACACTACATATATAGCGAATATATTGATATATACGTAGTCAAGAATTAAAAAAAGGTAATTTTTTATCCTTCTTGAATTATTTTTTGATTAAAAAAAATTTTTTTTTTTTCAATGGCTGGTTTCGTTTCTGAACATACTACTTTAAAGACACGCGTTTATTATGTTATATACATGTTGTATATAATGATATTCTTTCTATATTCATATTATATCTCTTTTACTACATAATTATGCAACGTTACACCTATTTGCCATGAAGGTAATCAGAAACTACAGAACACCACAAAAAAAATTCTCTCTAATCATACATAGTACTTTAAATTCTTCGTAAACGTTACAAAAAGGACGCTATTTGAGCATGCTATGAATCTGACTTTTTTGAAGAACATCGCTACGATCGTCTGTATTGGTTTTTTTTTATGATGTTTCTTCCTACAAAATTATTGTTATTATTATATCCAACCTGTACTGTCCCACTGCTGGGCAAAAGCATCCCTCATTTCTTCTATAGGCATTTCTTGCAAATTCCTAAGAAAGAAGAAGAATTATATAACTAAACCAAATATCGTTGACGTAACCCAGAAGGCTGCCAAGCTTAAGTGGAACTGGGTCATCATCATTTCAGCCAAAAAAAGTCTACAGTTGGTAAAAGGCCTCCAAGTGTCGCTACACCGCCCGTAGAACACGGTGGAGTAAACGTTAGAGGGGTGCCCGTGCGCCTGGACTTGGTACAGGCCATGGTCCGAAGCGAAGAGGAGTGGTCGCCTCCTTCTGCGAAGCAGTAATGCTAGCAAAGGAAGGCCTTACGCGCACGTGTGAGAGAGCGACCCTCACGCCCCAGCTGCCGGGATCCCGATCCCAATTTCCGGCCACCGTAGACGCGGGCTTGCGGACGGCGAGCAATGGGTGGCTCGCCGTCCGACCGTCTGGTTACCGTCCGGACCGAGCCCAAGTCGTCAACGGCGCGTAGGGTCTCACGCGCGGCTCAGGGAGTTGGCAGCAACCGTCAAGGGTCTGATTCTGAAAGGAAGACTTGGCCCTGGTATGTGAGGCAACGAAGGAACAGGAGTGGGTTTTAAGTCAGTAAAAGTCTGACACTATCTCCCGCTTTGACCAATAGCGGGGGATGTTATTGAACTATTTTACCACAGAAAAAAAATAATTGTGTCGGCACAACGTTCGGTCCTGTGCGACTCGCATCCATCGGACTCCTGCGACACTTATCAGGTCATCAGTCCATCTTAGGTTGGACCTAAAACATTAAAATAAATTATCCATACAGCGTATCTTACTGTACATCACCACCCTCCTCGGCACAGTACCTCGGAAAATTCACTCGCGAACCGACCCCTGAATAAGAATGAAGTTTTTGCATCACATTTTAATGTTCGCTAATATTATTCGGTTTCTTCAGTGGTGACTGTTTTAAAATTTAAATAACACTTACCTATGTTCAGAGTTTATTAAGTTGATATTAAATTACTTTGTCATGCCTAAAGATGGAAAGGAATATGAAAATTCAATATGATACTTGCTTTTCTTTTACGAGGTTTTTTATTGTGTGATATGAGCAGTATTATACGATAGATAACATTCACTTCGCTTCATATGAGACAGTAATCGTTATGTGTAGGTGTGAATGAGTAGACAAGATCCAATTTATGAAATAACGAGTGATTTTTATTTACACTTAGCGAGAAATATACGCCTAATATCGCAATTTTTTAGCTTGTTTTGAAATGCACCAAATGATTAATGATATTTATTTTGCAAATTGGTTTAAAAAAAAAAAACCACTTTCAGAAGTAATTTTTTTATCGTCATTTTTAACTAAATGAGGCCGGTGTTTCTTAGCTGAGTACTCTGAGAAGAAACAGCGAATCAAATTCAGGGGTCAAAGTCTCTAAAGTCCATACAGTTAATATGTAAGAGTCAAATCACATGAGAACCATGCAAATTTGTCTGAGATGGTCTTTTGAAGAAAGAATCATACGAGATCGCGGAATGCGGTAAAGCCACCAATTGTATGTTTTTAAATTTTAAGCTCAATTTGCCTTTTTATTTCTTAATTTACAATAAAGTACATAAAATAAATAAATAAACAATACGTTAACATAAATTATTCTAAAATTAGAATCACATTTCAGCTGACACTGAGTAAAAAACAAGTAAACCATTTTAGTAGGTAATGAACGAAAAATAATCACTTTCACAAGATTGAAAAAAGCTTTTTCAGCAAACCTAACTACAGCCTGAGTTAGGTACTAACAAATACATTCTACGTCTGTCTTGAACCAAGAAAAAATACCCAAAAGTCAATTTACGAAACAGTACTTAGTCAACGTGTCTAGACCATTTGGTAATTTAAAGGCAAGCTTTCTTTATTACCAGCATATACTGGCCGCCTCTCATTAGTTGAAAAAAAAAGTCTCCCACATAGGGAGACTTTAAATGACAAGGGTATACTGTACCCATCTCAACACACCAGGGTTACCATCTGGCGATTCATTTGTATCGTCCAGATTTTAAAAATGATGGCCAAACTCAACAACAACGGCAGACTCGCTTTTAGGGATCCACTTTCAGTTCTCGCAATTTAAAAGTCCGACGAATTTCGAAAGTTGTTCTAAAAGTTTTGTTACGTTTTTTTTTTTTGTTTACATCAGTTGGAGAACTGTAATATCCGAATGTTTTAATGTGTACATTGGTAACCCTGCGAGGTGTGTGTGGTCAGGAATACAAATGGCGAACAAAAGACCGTGCGTCCTCAAATGGCTTCATTTCGGGTCCGACGGAGAATATTTGCATGTTTTGAGGACAGTGCTAATAATAATAAGTAGGTTGAGATTTAAATAACTTTATTTGTTGTTTATTGTGAGGATTTTCATGGTTGTGGGTTTATAATGTATGATTTTTCAGCGGATAATTGCAAACGACGTTAGTTTACGATAAATCTAGTAAAATGTTAAACTTTTCATAAAAAAAATCATTTGTATTTAAGACTTATTAAGATACCAACATGTTCTTTTATTTTTAATAATTAATAAGCACACGTTCTCTCTGGGCCCCATTATGTAAAATAGTAAGCTATGATGAGGTCAACAGTGGTCCACAGTCATCTATAAGTAATCTATTCACTTTGACCTATAGTATCCCAGGTTTTAGATAAAAGTAACATAGACGACAGTAGAGAACCAATAATTTTATGGTGATGTAACATGTATAAGTTTGCATGTAATCTCCGTTACCTAATTATTTCAATTAAAAACTGGGAAGTTACACTATTGTAGAGTGCCATAAGCTACTTGTACTTTTATCCCTAAAAATATCCAAATCCTCTGGTAAAAAGCATTGATACAAAATCAGGGGAATCACTAAAATCATAAATTACTGTAAAATGGCACAGCATAGCATAGTTGGCCTTATAATGTTCCCACTGCTGGGACTCAGGTCTCCTCTCTAGGAGAGAGAGGAGGAGGGGGAGGAAGGAGGAGAGGGAGGATTGTAAAATATGTTTTAAAATCAGTTAACAATGATTTATTATCTTACTTAAATATTTTCAAATCAGTTTGTGTCAAAAAAAAAAAACATATTCCATTTATTTTACAATTTATTACAAAATTCAAGATTTTTCATTTTCTGTTTCTCTGAACACTTATTTTCAATTTCAGTAATGTGAAATGCAATAGAAGTTTCCACTTATTAAGAAACTACTTTTTCAATGAAATTGTGAAATGAGAAAACGTGTTGGATTTATTATAGAACTTTATGTACATAGTGTGGAAAAATAGTAATAATATTACTACTATGAAAGTCTACACATTTGAATATTTAATCAAGTAGGAGAACAACACGGGTAGAATATGGACATAGAATACTTTTTTTTTGCACTGACACATTCACGCAAGCAAAGCACCAAGAAAAACCTAGTGATGATTATACTATATATCCGTAATATGTATCCGGTAAAATAAATGCACTAGAATAAGGCTGGGAAAACCACAAATCTATAAAAGTCCGTCTCATCAGTAAACCAAATTGCTAGTCGTGCCAAATCCCATGGTGAGCTTCCAAAAATAGCTTAAATTCATCACCATGGCAACCAATCCATTTACGTGGGGTTGTTGACTAGACTTTCCCCGAGTTTGTGGGAAAACCACTTTACTCTCAAAATAGTCCTGGACTCCTGAACAAATGCCAAAAAATATTCGATTTGATTGTACAGGTTTATTGATAACTGACAATCACTTGGTGATGTCAACACATCAAATCTTCAGAAGAGAAATCTTTTCAACCCTCTTTGAGGGCCTCGGACTGGAAATACAAAGGTTTGGGGAAAATAGGTAGGACTGCCAACTCATTCTTACTGTTCGATAACTTATTATAAGTAGGTTATATTTCTTAACCTTATTTTTGTAAGGGTTGAGAGTTGAGTAACATTCTCAGAATCCAAGAGGAAAAACACAACAGAAACGTTTCGTAATATTTTCCTTATAATAAATCTCAAAACATGAAATTTTGAGTTACAACACTTCCAAATTAAGTTTTTCAATTGCGTTTTCCTCTTTGATCATTTGTTACGACTTACTTCTAAACGTCTAAATTATAGAAAACTTATTTAAAGTTAAATCATAAAATTATTTGTTTTTAAGACCCAGTTGTCTACCAAACCTTTGTACATCAGATTTTTTATCGATATTGTTCAAAATTATTCAATTAACTTCAAATTCGAACGACCATATTCCGATTTACAAGGGTAACTTCGATTTATCGAGGTGTCCATTTATTATTTAACCCAAAACACGCATGTATAACCGTTTTAGTAATCAAATCAATTGCTGGACAGTACTCACCTATTTTAATGTTGGGAAAAAAGTCTATTTTTGTTTCTATTTCTAACGATAAACTGATAAATTATGTAGGTATGTGCCTATTTTAATGTTGGGAAAAAAGTCTATTTTTGTTTCTATTTCTAACGATAAACTGATAAATTATGTAGGTATGTGCCTAACTACTGTTCGATTTGTTTTCGAGTTTAAATTTGTAGGCCAGTACTGTGTTTTGATGAACTATAAAGTTGATAGACAAACAAATCTGTTTCCTATTATTCTATCCCACTAATAAAATTAATGTGAAAATTTATTAGTTCTGATGTTTGTCAAATCAAGCAATTACGCAACAGTTTTAAATGAAATTTGAAGTACGGGGATAATAGTTTGGAATAGAAAAAAAACTTTACTGAATGTTAGCAACACTTACAAGTTGGACGTCGTGTCAGAATGGTCTATCATTGACTTCATAATTGTTGATTTTGACCAAGTTTGGTAATCTACTAATATAATGGCGTCATTATGACTTTCCAATGGTCAACCACTGACACTCCATTGAAAGAAATTGCATAGAATGGTAATCTCGTACATAATGACAAATGAATATTTGACAGATGCGGATAACTGCCAACATTTTGGCAGTTCCTTTAATCAGTGACCTACCATTAGAACGTTATTGTGCAGTCATTGCTTTTAGTTTGTTTCGAGACAGCTCGATATTGTCATTCTACCACAAAATCATTGACCGATCAATGATCGACCATTATGAATTATCAGATTACGAACTTTTAGCAAAATGACAATGGAATCGTGTTGGAATGACAAATTTATAAAAATAGCGGACTAGGGCCCCTGAGCTTAAATCTAGACAGGCGATTTACTTTATGCAATTTATTTCATCACCACTACTTTTAACCAATGAAGAAAAACATCGTTTTAGAATTTTAATTGTATTGTCAACGAATTACAAATGTTATGCACGCCATTATTGTCACTTACATCACAACACTGAGAAGAAATTGTTTTTATTTTTCATATTTAAGTACTCTCAATAAATATGGTGGAGCTGGGTGGTGCTGATATATGCGTCAACGTAGTGTCCATGAACGGACGCTGACAGCTTTGACACTGGTCACATCTTAACTGGTTTATTTTAATTTCTGAATTTTGTATTGTTTTTTGTTATCTTATTTATTTACATTGTGTGATTTAAAACAGTGTCTATGGAGAGTCTTATACATGCTTCTGCTTAGAGAAGCTTTGGAATGTGCAATTTGCATCATTTTTTTGACTGACTGACTTTTTGGCAATTCGAAAGTGCCTGTAAATGGTTTATATGAAACTAATGCTTAATTTGATGTGATTGATTTACAAAAAGTTACACAACCTAACACGAATCCAAATCTATGGATGCAATAGCAGTTTTATTGCTAATAAGTGTAGTCAGTGGTGTACTGCTAGTAAATACAGAATCAAGAATCAAAGCATTTATTTCAAATAAATTTATCATTTACAGGTACTTTGAAATTGTCATAAATTTAACATATAACTATACTATAAATTAATATAATAATAACATATTAGATAATACTGTGGAAGTGTAATAATATGAAAGTTGCGTAGAGATTTGGACAGATAAAACGAAAATACAGAGAAAGAAAATATACATAGATTAGTATATTTTTTCCCAGTAGGATTTTTCTAAGCCAGAATTCTTTTTGTAATTTAATTTATTTTTATAGTTACATGATAGTGGTCATACTTATAATATTTTTCTCTGCCTTTCCAGGTAACCACCAACCCTAGTGTTAAGTGCAGGTGTAGTGCAGTGTAGTGAAGTGCGTGATGTCAGAGTGAGGCCTTGCGAGGCCACTGGAGGCCCACTGACGTCACCTGGAGGCCATGTCCAGGCCGAGGCTCAAATGCGCCGCGTGGGCTTGGCTAGCAGTCCTCGCGGCTTTGGGGAGGACCACCGCCTACACGGACACTGAAGAGTTCTTGAGTGATCTTGATAAACCAGGTGAGTTATTAGAATAAAAAACCCTGGATTTGAAACCAAATGACAATGAAGGGCTCGATAAGTCCTACGATAAACTCGGTCTTCATTTGAAATATTAAACTATTTTCCTATCAACTGTAAGTAGTTTTTCTACTGAAGGAGTAAATAGATATTTCTTTTGCATCAAGTGATTAAAAAACTATAAAATTGTTGCCTTTTGCAAAATCACTGAAAACTCCACTTTAGTGAGAATACTGTGTCAAGGAATGTAAGAATAATAACTCAATTTATTTATTTATTCAACCAGAACGACAAAATGCCAATTACACTGATTACATTAGTTAGAAATAATGTTAAATACATTAAAGAAAATATAACACAGATAATATAACTAAACCTCTCACTCAGTCTTCTCGCAAATCACCAGACATTCGGTCAGTATCTCCTTCCATTCATGAGCGAATAGATCTAGTCTAGGACTGGATTCAAGGAGAGCGTTGAGTGCGATTAACATTCGCGGAATAGGTGACATACGTCGTGCAACCGTACGGTAACGTGGCACTACAAATAATTTATGCCGTCTTGCCCGGCAGTAGTTATCGGGAACAAAAATTTTCTATTATATTATATAAAAATTCAAAAGGCACTGACAATCACATTATTAGTACCCAAGCGATATAAAGGTAACAGTTATGAAAACTACTTTATAAGTTAATAAAGATTTCCCAATACCGCTACACTTAATCACAAAACAGTTCACATGAGAAACAAACACATAAACAACATTTACACCACAAAATAAACATTAATGAAACTAAAAACATTTACGACTTGCTTAAATAAACAGAAATAGTTACAGTTCATTAGTTCCCACATCGCGTATTCCAATAATTTCGATTAGATGCTCGCTTTTTAATTATAGGTGGTTCACTCAACCTGAATAAGTAGGCAGCAGAAACCAACTGGTTTGAGTGGAAGATAGATGTTGCATCGAATAAAATTTATCTTCGACTGACAAAAATGTTCGTATGAATTTAGATAGAGCATCTGCTTGTTAACCTTTTTCTTTGAATTATTGTTACATCACGATCTACCTACTTTCACTACTAACTGACATTTATTGATGGTCCTCAAGTTAACACGAAAATAGATATTGGATCATTGGACATAGAAGAAAATCCAAGTTTTTACAATGACCTGTCAAAAACAAATAAATAAATTGTAGATAAAAAATTGGTGACGTTATATACTCACTCATGTGATGCAAGTGGCAAGGTTTGTAAAGTGGGCGCATGCGGCACACGTTTGGGGCGCGCAGGTCACGCGCATGTAGTTCCTTTTGCTTTTATACTGGACATCTACAGGGTCGAGGAACAGGAGGTCGCGCGCGATTTGGTGCCGTTTGCACATGGCGCGATGCTGGCATGCATAGGGCGCGATGATGGCATGGAAATGATGGATGATGGCGCGTTAACTTGAAATGCACCCACGCAGCTCGCTAGCGGTGCATTCGCCAGATGTGAACACACCCAGAGAGTTAATCATAGAATATACCCAAAGAATAAACATGTGGATATATGGAAAGGGAGAGGGAGGCCAAAGAAAGACGGATAGATTGTGTGAAAAAAACGGAGTCAGTGATAGCGTGACGGTTGATAGGATACATAATAATAACAACAAGCGTGCGCGATGAATGTTCGCGTTAATGTGTGTGAAATTCTATCGTTTACTTATGCAAACGGTACAGAAGGCGGAATACTGTAGTTTCTACTTACCCTCGTGAAAAATGACCTTTTATCTCACTAATATCATAAAGGCGAAGGTTTGGGAGAGTATCTCTATGCGTATATTTGTTACTTTTGCATGCTCGAACGGCTGAACGGATTTGAATGAAATTTGGCTCATTTTTATCCCGTAATAATTTTCTACTTTTACGAGGGTGAAACCAGCGGCAACAGCCCTATTATTATAATTATTATTATTTATAGCGCTTTTATGTCCCACAGCTGAGCAAAGGCCTCCCTTTCCCTTTTCCACACAAGTCTGTCTTCGGCCATTGCGGGCCAGTCCTCTGGTATTTATCCAGTTCATCTCTGCACCTTCGCCTTGGTCTGCCGCGGTGTCGCCTTGTGTTTAGTGGGACCCAATAAGTGGCTCTTTTAGCCCACCGCTCATCCGACATGCGGCAGACATGTCCGGCCCAATTCCACTTCAGAGTGGCAGCTTTTCGGCAACAGCCATAATTATGTAAAAAAATTACTACAAATCCGTAATCATAAGTTCAGAATATCCTAAATATCGCTATCACGCTTTTATTGATACATATATTCATATAAATGTATATACATACATCCATAGGTACTTCGTCACATCTATCTCCCGTCAAGTTCTCTGCGCACTAAACCCAAAATTACAATAATATTCAGTGCAATCAATCAAACGAAGACGTGGGCGCATCGTGTGGATAAAGTAATGATTTTTAGCGATAACCATCAACATTCAGCTCCAGTGCACCAATTATAACGTTAGTGTTTAATTATGGTGATTTTCTAACTCATTTGAGTGTATTTCAAACGTGTATGACGTGTTGGGGAAATTGATTGGTATGCAGGCAATTAATTTTGAAGTTGTTTGATAAGCTGCGTGTGGTTGTGAGATTGGTAGCCGTGTTTCGTATTTGATGTCGAAGGTGGTACACTCATAATTATGTTTTGACTAGCTGACCCAGTATACGTTGTGCTACCATATGTGAATTCACTAAGATAGCACTTTTTTAAATTTGTTACAGAATCTAGTTTGTAACTTAGTAATAAGAAACCTCAATATCGATTTGGACTAGTCTGTAAGAATAGAATAGAATATAATAGAATAGAATAAACTTTGTAAGATATTGGTATTAGTTGGTTGATATTGGTTTGGGAATAAAAATAAATAAATAAATATCAAAGAAAAAAGAACTGTGGGGGTAGGAGGATAAAAAAGCCTACGACCTAATTCTTAGACCTACGAGATATAGAATAATAATGGAAAATATCCAATAGGTTTTAATTTTCTTGGAAGTTTGATATGGAGCATAAACCACCTTATCGTTATATTGCGATGTCTTATAAGATTGTTTTTGTTTCATCCAAGGATTAGCAGACCTGAGTAACTTGATGTAATAATTTCAGCTTAATACCTTCATGCGTTCGTGAGAAAAAGGGTTTTGAAAAATCGACAGTAAGTGATTCTATCAGGGTTCCGTTTTCGCTAACCCCTAAAAAAATACATTTTATAGTAATAGTAGGACAGTTTCGAACACAACCAGAAAATAGCTGCAATAGGAAATATTTTATATATTACAATGAAAAAAAAAACTTGATCCATTAAAGGTAAACAAATAATAAAATACAACTATTAAAACCATAAATTGCTAATACGACTTTTTTAAAACATTTAATGTCCATTATCAATTTTGAAACCCACATAATAACTGTAATAATAACAACTTAAATAACCTATCAATCATACGAACAGTAGATGATGGTAGTCGTTTACTCAAGATAATTACCATTTACTGTTAGTCACACAACGTGTGTGACTTTTTATGCTGATTTGCTTCCGCTGTGCCCTTTTAAATGAAGTGAGACATAAATTGTTATTTTTTTATTCAGCCTACACTGTCTCACTGCTGGTGAGACAGTGTAGGCCTCCTCAATTTTCTTCCACGTATTTTTTTTCTTGATCTACCTTAAACCGGCCTTGCGGAAGGTCATCTCACTACCTTTTCCAAAAATACACCTACATTAAAAATAAGCCATTAGTTGCAAACCATTGGAGGACTTTTAGAGGAGGTCAAGCAATATTATTTAGTCTAGTTTGTATTTTGAGCTAACATGCTAGAGCGAAGAAACTTTTTTTTTAAATGAAATAAACCAGTGCTTGACTGCGATCCCACCTGATGGTAAGCGGAGATGCAATCATTGATGGTCAGGCGTACTAGTTTATTAAGAGCCTATTCACTCTAGCCTTGAAGACACCTAAATTATAGTTGGATGGGACTTCCTAGAAACACATTTCTATCGTCAAGATAACATTCCAAGTAGGCATGGTCATCTGCACCCGGTGTCGGTAGTTGCAGAATGCGGCCACCGTAGGCGTGTTTTGGCGAAAGACGAGGCATAGTAACTCGCCATCCAGACGTCCGGTAAGCCCAGTTCAATGGAGCTTTGTCTTCCATGTGTGCCTCAAATAGATGTTAGTAAAATTGTAGGGGCCAATTAGACGACATCTGCCAGGGCTACAGGTTGTTCGAAGGAGTTATCGCAGTCCTCTCAACAAAGGGCAACCTGCGCGTACGATGCACACACGTCAGGAACATTAATTGTTTTAGCCGCTTCAGCGAGAGAGAGTCTCAGACTTTCACTGACCTGGAGAAAAGTCACTTGATGATTTCCCTCGTACAAAATGAAATTAATGACCGTCTCCAGAAAGCTTATGATCGCATTTGAGTACTTGTACAACCTCAACACCTGAAGAAGACATTTGTGTGAGATGCTATTAGACCTTCCGTTAGTCCACCCATCCCATACTTAAGTTTTTCTGGTACTGATCTACGTCTTCTAGTATAACTTTGTTAACCATGAGGTGTTTTGTGTAGCCCATAGCGCGTCACCTGCAACTTCTCTGTACCAGAGCATCCATAGCTTTTAATGTTCCCACTGCAGGGACTCAGGCTTCCTCTCTAGGAGAGGGTACGGGCCGTAATCCACCACGCGGGCCCAGTGTGGGTTGGTGGATGTCACATGTCTTCGACTTTTTGGTTCTAGGACATCCCGGTTTCCTCACGATGTGATGTGATGATTTTCTTTCACCGTTTTGAGAGCAGTGGTGATGAAATAAATTACACAAAATAAAGCGCCTGGCTGGGTTTAAACCCGCAACCTACAACTCGTAAGTCGGGGCCGTTAGCACTCGGCCACCACTGCTCAAGCTCAAGCTCTGTCGAGCATCTCTTACATAACAGAAATTAGGGTTTGCTAGTGGCAGAAAGTCTCCCTGAAGGTCGGAATATATCTCAAGGTTTTTTTTTTCGGTGGGATATCTCATGGTATTGTATACTAGCTTCCACCCGCGGCTTCACACGCGTGAAAATTGGTTTTTCCATACAGACTTTGAACACCCGTTTCCTCCACTTAGGGGTTGAATTTTGAAAATTCTTCTCGTAGTGCTGACATAGTCCGAAGAATAGCAAATTTAAGTAACAGTGGCAGGGCACATTGCTTGCAGAACTAAATGATGGTCGATGGGGCTGAAAAGCTCCAAATTGGCGATCTGGCATCGAAAGACGTAGTTTTGCGAGGCCTCCTACAAGATAGACCGACGATCTAGTGAGAGTCGCGGGAATCCGATGAATGCGAAATGCATATGGCGATACTCGGGTCTATGATAATTTAAAGAAAATTTATTATTTTTTCACCAAAAAAGCAATAATATAATAATAATATGTATATATATATCGTGTGCCCTCATTATAACAATACTGCCAAAGAAATTACACTCTCGTTTGTAGTCAGAGATGTTTACATAAAGACGCAAGCCGGAAGAAATATTTTGCTCGGGAGTATCCTAGCAACACGTATCTACTGTTTCCTGAGAGTCAAACACATGATAAACGTACTTAAAATTAGACGAAATTATTAATTACGGAGGCTCTACGTTTTACACAATATTTTCAAACAAAACAATGTAGAACAAAGTTTCGTATGTAAATGTTTCTTACTCAGTAATTATTAAATATTCATTTGGACCTCAGGATTGAATATAGAGCTCCATTAAAGAGCTTTTAGTTGTAAGCTCTCAGACTTTACAAGTACACTTGGAGTGCTTAAAAATTAGGATAAGAAATTATTTATTAAATTGTCGATTTTGTAACCTTTTTAAATTATGATGAGCGGTTTTAAGCATAAACAGCTAAATGTGACTCTAATATCTTTGAAAGTATTTTATTCTCGTTTTTAAAGTCCCAAATTCATATTTATTTATTCACATAAAAATTGAGTAATTACATGTGAATTACATGATGGTTTCTTATGTTACATTATTTAATCATATTCTGTTTAGCTTGCATTTGTATCCGTTTAAATATAGTTCAATACAATCCGGCGAAATACAGTTTAATACAATATTAAGTCAGATATTTTATTAATGTCAGTTATATGAGTACATATACTACTACTACGACCATTTAATATGTGCTGTATGAACTTTAAAAGAGACTACCCTATTGACCTGTGAGTTTATTTCGGTGTTTTTTCTCAGTGTTTGTGTGTAAATTGACTTGTAAAAGTGTTTTTAAAGCCTAATTAGCAAAATAAATATCATTCATTTATAATATAAGCATAAGCGTAATCAGCCTTTTAATGTTCCCACTGCTGGGCTCAGGTTTCCTCTCTCTAGGAGAGGGAATGGGTCGTAATCCACCACGCGGGCCCAATGCGGGTTGTTGAATGTCACATGTCTTCGAATTTTTGTTTTTAGGATATGCCGGTTTCTTCATGATGTTATTCTTCACCGTTTTGAGAGCAGTGGTGATGAAACAAATTACACAAAGTAATACGCTTGGCTGGGTTTGAACCCGCGACTTACAATTCGTAACTTGGGGCTGTTACCACTCGGCCATCACTACTCTCACTCGGTCACCACTGCTCTCAACTTATTATGATTTATTAAATCGTTTTTCCAAGAAAGCACCTTAGGGGATGGGATAACCAGATGAACTTAAATGTTACTAGGTATTTCACACCGAGCGCTTCTGACCTCCGGAGCAATGATATATGAAATGAACTGTATAAATCGATTCAATCTTATTCTTGATTCGATTCTCGTAGGTTCAGTTATGCACTCGATTTCACTCAAATTAAAATAGATTTTTCACGCTGAACGATGTAATATGTTACTAAGGGCGGACTTGCACGGTACGGTTTTAAATGGCCGATTTGCAAAGGCACATATGTGCTGCGAAGGAAGAAGTAATGTGTATTTTGTCAGGCCTTGTATATGTACATCTGTGCTGGCTTCCTTTAGCTGCAGGTAATTGGTTCGTTTTGGTTATGTAGATACTCGGAGAGATCGAATTTGTGCCATCAGTTCAGATCAGATTTTTGAAATAGCAAGAAATCGCACTAAAGTTGTCAAAAAATGAAAGGCCCATTTTGACGTCTGTCAAAACGAAAACTTAAATTCGCAAAAAGAATACACGCAATACATTCCATTATATTATTTAACGCGCCAAAAAAATGTATGTTTTTAAAATACTTTATGTAATTGATTATTATTTTATTTTTTCTTTCAATTTCATTCCAAGTTACATTCTAGGATATTTCTCAAATTTCAAAACGGGCTTTTTATTTTTAAGCGAGTTTAGCATTATAAGGGCGTTAGTTTATAACTATGGTGTATGTGTATGTTTGTTACACCTTTATGCTCAAACATCCGAGCCGATTTGAAGCAAATTAGTCTCACAGGTAGACCATGACCTGAATTAGGACAGAAGATACCTTTTGTTTACCAACCCGCACTGGGCCCGCGTGGTGGATTACGGCCCCTCTCCTAGAGAGGAGGCCTGAGTCCCAACAGTGGGAACATTATAAGGCCGGCTATGCTACGCTATACCTTTTGTTTCGGCGGTATGTTCTTTCGGGAACGAAGTCGTTGAAAGAGGCTAGTATATCTGCACTAATATTATAAAGAGGTAATTTTTTTTTTTTATTGTTTGTAGAAAGTAATTTCTACGGAAGTACTGGTCCGATTGCTAAAATTTTTTCACCGAAAGAAAGCTGCTTTATTTTTGAGTGATATAGGCTATATTTTATGAACGCGGGAGAAGCCCCGGGCAAAAACTAGTTATATATAAGTTGTAACGGCATGGAACAGGCTCCCGGAAAGTGTTGTGAAAGCTCCCACATTGAACTGCTTTAAAAATCGGCTGGACAGACTAAACATCTCCAAACTATATGAAACACACGCATCAGGTAATAGCTGTTAGTGTGTCATACCAAATAATAATAATATATTATATATAATAGCCTCTTATTATAGCTAACGAATCATAATGATTTTCAGAAGTGCCAGCTTGTAATTTAAGAAGGTTGGCTATTTTCCACGCAAGTTAAGCTTGGAAAGAATATGTTGGTTTTTTTGTAAGATCTATAGGCGTCTAGAAAAAGGGTGATCACTAAATTGATGACTGTTAAAAAAATATGAAATAAAAATAAATTTGCGACTTACATTAATAAACGTTATTTTGTATTTGATAACATAGATAACGTGCGTGCGGGGTCGCTCACAATAGGCCTCATCAGAAGGCTCAAAGTCACTCAAAGGGCAATGGAAAGGGCTATGCTCGGAGTTTCCTTGCGTGATCGAATCAGAAATGAAGATATCCACAGGAGAACCAAGGTTGCCGACATAGCACGAAGAATCGCCAAACTTAAGTGGTAATGGGCAGGGCACATTGCTCGCAGAACAGATGGCCGTTGGGGCCGAAAGGTTCTGGAGTGGCGACCGCATACCGGAAGACGCAGTGTCGGAAGGCCCCCTACAAGGTGGACTGATGACCTGATGAAGGTTGCGGGAATCCAATGGATGCAAGACGCACAGGACCGTTCTTTGTGGCGACTTTTGGGGGAAACCTATGTCCAGCAGTGGACGTGTATCGGCTGAAATGATGATGATGATGATGAACATAGATAAAGTTTTAAATTATTTCATAATTATAATACAATACTAAAACAAACACCGGACGTACCTAAAACCTAGTGTTATGAACATAATAACAATTCAAGCTTAAAGATCCAAATCGCACAATAAACATAGTTGATAGTCCATATTTATGAGTAAAGCAATGACCTGTATTTTCCACGATACCGTATCTGTTATATCTGATGAACTAAATTTATTGCTATTCTGAGGCCTGTACTTAGTTGCGAGTAAACACCGAAACATCATAATTATGGCGTTTTAATTCATAGTTCTGAATTCGATAGTGTACACTTGGTTTATATCTTCAGTAGTTTTGTTCATGTTATGGTTGAAGCCGAACATACTAGTGTCTCAAGACAAAAGTCCTATACTAGTGCGTGATGCTAGTAATGTCAGTGAAACGTAGTCTTAAACAGTGGGTCTCATCAGAAGGCTTAAGGGTGGGTCTTAGAATGAACCTAGACATTACCAAATTCTTCATAAACGACCATATAGCACCCGCTCTTAACAAAATTAAAAAGATTCAACACTCGAAGTTGTGGACGATTACATTTACCTGGGACAGATAGTCCACTTGGGTAGATCTAATTTCGAGAAAGAGGTTAACTGTCGAATCCGACTCAACTGGGCAGCGTTTAGGAAGCTGTACGGTATTTTCTTGTCCAACACATCAGTGTCTTAAGACAAAAGTCTAAGACCAGTACGTGTTGTTAGTGATGACATATGATCCTAAAATGTGGTCGCTTAGAATGCGCCTCATTAGAACGCCTAGTCACCCAAAAGGCAATGGAGAGGGCTGTGCTCGGAGTTTCCTTTCGTAATCGGATCAGAAATGAAGATATCCGCAGGGAAACCAAGGTTAACGATACAGCCAGAAGAATCGCCAAACTTAAGTAGCAGTGAGTAGGGTGCATTGCTCACAAAACAGATGGTCGATGGGACTGAAAGGTTCTGGAGCGTTGGAAGACCTACCGTAAGATGGGTCGTCACTTATCTCTTTGTAAATATGACAAATTATATTTATTCTTCAAAGTGTGTATAAATAAAATACATAACAGAAATTATCAATACGAAGTAGAAAAATTTTAACATTTATTAGTTGAAAATTCATATAGTCATCATTCAATGCTCAGTTAAATACGAAATTTATTCCATAAATCAACCCTTAAAACAAACCCCAAATTAATATTCATCGAAACTAAACCCTTTACAAACCCATAGTACAACAAATCATTACAAAATTACCATAAGAAAAAAGTAGAAGAAATATAGGTACCATTATCATTAAAAACAGAATCTCTGACAACCCCATAATGTTTATAATGTAGACAAAAACATGGCAACACTCCGTTAGTTATTGTTGCCAGTAAAAAAAAAATTGTTAAGGCGTGTTCAGACGCAGTTAGCGAGAATAATTTAACTATCTATAAATATTTATGTTTGACCGCTATCCGGTGATATGTTGTTAATGAAAACTACTGTCAATAATTAATTGGCTATGAATTCTGAATAGACCCAGTTTGTGTTGATGAAAGCCCATTTAAAGGTGGATTTCCAAGTGACGTGACAACTAGTGACACTTATTATTATGTATTTATTTTATAACTACTACTCTCAAAATATTGTAAGAAATCATTGTAAGAGAAACGACATGACCTTGTAATAAAAATCAAAGATATGTGACCCGCACTGCAACCGCGTGGTAGATTAAGGCCCATTCCTTTTTCTAGAGAGAAGGCCTGAGTCCCAGCGGTAGGAACCTTATGAGGCTGATTATATTATTATGTTATGCTAGGCATAATACTAATGCAAATAAACTAGTGTCGATATTTTATGCAAGTGTTGTATTTTATCATGATTTTTTCCCATGCGCGTGATAAAATATCATACACATGCAATATAATCATGATAAAATAATGTTAAAAGACTTATATTTCTATTTTTTTTTGGAAACACGTACCCAGTGTTTATATTATAGGATTAGTGTTTGGCTGCGATCTCACCTGATGGTAAGCAGTGATGTATTAATTGATGATGAATCGCACTAGTTTATTAAGAGCTTATTCACTCTGGCCTTGAATACACCTATATAAACTTAAATAATATTTTCGTGCCTTAAATCACAGTTTAATGTCCCAAAAGAAAATAAAATTACACTGAACTGTGAATAGCCAACGCAAGTAAAAAAAAAAAATTCAGATGCAAGTAACAAAATACACGAAGGCAACTCAAGTCGAAAGCTTCCAAAGAAGAACACTTCCACAATTCACCATGATATATACAAAAAAAAAACCCTTTTTGCTCACATATACCGTACCCAATATAGATACCAAAACCATTAACCTTGCAATATACCCTCTAATCTACTGTACATGTCTGCAAGCGCCCTAACGTAAAATGTACATCGGTACTGGGCCCTCATACATTCCACTGTCATTGTACCGGCTTTTATTAGCTTTTGTCACGCGCTCAACTCGGTCGAGTGGCCCGGGCGAGTGGCTTGCGCGAGTAGTGACGGTCAGGTGGGTTCTGACGGTTCTAGTAATGCGGTAAATTAATTATTAATGGATTTTAGAAAGGAGTGAATAATGGAGTAATGCTTAGTTTGGAGAATATGATGGTGTTGATGCTTAATTATTTATTTACGGTAGTTTATGTTGGTCGTTTGATCCTTTAGTGAGGTTTAGAGGTGACTATGATTCCTTTGAAATTATGTTGAACTGTATGATTAAACATAGCTTGTAAAGATATAGCAAAAATACCTGAACAAATTTTAAGTTGTGTTGTATTTTGTAAATAAATTTTCAATGTTGATCCTAAACGCTGATTGTGAATTTTATAATGCGCGAAAGTATATGATCCACGGAATGTTATTCTTCGAAATAAATACTAGATAGTGTTCATTCAATTTAATTAGTAAAATAGAAAAAAAATCACGAAGATGCCTCTAAAATTACTCTTATCGATAAAAAACCTTACTAACTAAACAAAACTATTTGCAAAATAAATATCATTTAACATATAAAGAAAGAAAGAAAAACAGTTTATTCGCGCGATATATGCAATCCATTCTGATTGCTTGTCAGATTATTCTACAAGCAAAGTTTTACCGTTATAGTATTTTAATTTTACAATCAAATGTGTAAATTTTCAGTAAATTGCTAAAAACTTCATATTTTGCAAGCATTATGTCTTTGTGCGTCTCTTTCTTTTGTGTGCAATCTGAGAGTGACCGCACTTTAGATCCTGTAGTCCTCATATTAATTTAAGTTAATTATTATATGGACGGCAGTCTTAATATTTTAGACAACATATTTGCAATAATAAAGGTAATTCTCATCTTCTATACACCAAATTCATCCTTCACGCTTTCTGCACACTTTTATTATTACAGCCAAAGTCAATTTCGTAGTTTCTGCGTTACATCTCGACAAACCTCTTGAGAATCTCACGAGATTTAATATTTGATTTAGTCTCGGTATTTTTCTGATGGCCTGGTAATGGCTTTTCATTATTTTCTGTCTTGTATTATTATCGGTATTACACATTTCTCGCCTCGAGCGAAAAAAAAAAACGTACGAAATAATTCATATGTATGAAAAGGGATCTCTTAACCTCATTCCGGTTCGGTGATCCCTAATATAAACGAATCGTTTTTTATTTCAGCAGATTATAATACATCAAAGACTTAACATATGACCGAACCTATACGAGGACGATTCTTAGTAGATTACGAACGTAACTCATCGCCATTCGACGTTTATTCGTAATAAACATGATATTTTTGGGTACACATTTCAAAATTTAATCTACAATACGTATATTGTTCGTTTCGGGGGTCGTTGGGTGAATTATTAGAACGTTCTCGTTCGTTTCGTGTAGGTAAAAGGCATTAGGTTGTGTTTAATTGATTTTCTTGGTGGTCGTGATAGAGTTTAGTATTTAATTATCACGGTGCGCGTGTTATTAATGGTTACACGATCCACTTTTGTCGATCTGATTGGTAGATGGTTTAATAATGGATTAAGTTTTGATGTTACGCAATAGCCTCTATCTTTTTTATTACTATTTTTTTTTAATTCAAGAGCTAATGATGTCACTGTGAATAGGCTGTAGATCTTTAATGATTCCAAGGAAACATATTGCTGAAAAAAAAATTTCCTATATACTTTTCCAGGACATGGTCTACCTGTGTACTAACAGTTGATCGCACGCGCGAGAGAACGCCCCTCACGCCCCAGCCACCGGGATTTTGATCCCGATTTCCAGCCACACAGGCGCGGGCTTGCGAGCAGTAAGGATAGCTCGCCATCCGACCGTCCCGTAACCGTCCAGACCGAGCCCAAGTCGTTGATGGCGCGTAGGGGCCCAGCAGGGTCGAAACCAACTAGGCTATGGGTGGTGCAAAAGAGAACCCCGGGGCCTTGGAACGAAGGCAAAGAAGGAAGAGGAGTGAGTTTTTGTCAGAAAAAGGCTGACACACCTCTTGCCTCTTGCCTCTTTTTGAGACGTCATTAGATGATTTCCCACCTAATAATAAAAACCCGTGTACCAATATTTTCATAGAAACCCGTCAGGCTGTTCAAGCTTGAAGAAGTAACAAACATACACACAAATATACTCACAAATTTTAGCTTTTATAATATTATTGAGTTAATTTTCTTAGATTTTAAGTTGATACTCAAACTCTGAACTGTTTTAATTGTTAAAAATATAAATATTTTAAATTTTTATAACATTTTGACAAGTAATTTGTATGATTTTTTGCAAAAGACATTTTATGCGACTTTAAAAAACTTTAAATTCGAATGGCTGTAAAAATATTCAATCTTCTATAATATAAACGCGAAATACCACTCACTGATTAATCACAAAATCTCCGAAACCATAACACCTACAAACTTAAAATTTGGCACATAGATTCCTTATAGGGTGCAGACATCTACGAGGAACGAATTTAACGAAACTCCACCCCTAAGGGGGTAAAACGGGGGTTGGAAATTTGTATGGAGAAAGCTGCTGACAGAAGCTAGTATTTTATATGCAGCACAATAAGAATTACAACAAAGACAAAACGCGCGATATCGCGTGCCGTTTACCTTTCTGAGGAATTCATAAGTTCTTTTTGTAATATCATTTAATGTCAAAATATGAGACGGTAAATGATATTTCGCAGACACACGGCATTATGTACTGTGGAACGGAATGTCAGTACTAATGTTATGTACATACATAATGCTACCCTAGGTCCTTTGTAGAGGCAAAGGTATAGATCAAGCGAACAAGAGTTATTTGGTCGGTTATTTTGGTATTTAGGAACAGATTTCCCGCATTATTTTTCCTCACTTATAATTCTTTGGTGATGCTAAAGAATACCCGTCAGTACACCCCCAGAGGACCCGTCGTTGTGGCGAAGCCTATGATGTCCAACAGTGGACATCTGTTGAACCGAGTACCAGATTATTTGATAGGTAGCAACAATAAGGTTGTTTTGACTACAGATTTTGGGGTTTAAAAATAGAAAAGTAGTATTGTATGCGAAGTTGATTCTCATCTTCATTCATCAGCCGATCAGCTGTGATTAACATAATATATAACTCCATCTAGAACGCAAAGAAAAGGTGATCATCTTTTTTTTTGCCTTTAGGTATGTTAGGAGTCTATGTGAGGTTTTTATTTATGACTAACTGTCAAGGCGAACTTCATGCCGCCTAATAGTAAGGATAACTCCATCTACTGGCATTACCAGAACAGCATAATTCATTTTATAATGACATTTTAATTAGAGATGGCGGTGTATTCGAATTTTTTTTTCGTGACTTTTTTCCCTTTTTTCTCACCGTTTAAACCTTCCCTGGACTATCTCAAATATTTCAAGACCAAAATTAGCCAAATCGGTCCAGCCGTTTTTTAGTTTTAGCGAGACTAACGAACAGCTATTCATTTTTATATTATATAGAATTTGAAACATTATCTCCATTTGAAATTCCGCCACAGTCAAGTAAAAAGGGACTGTAATTAATCGAAATGATTCTCAAACAAAGTAAACTACTATATATAAATATGTAGTTTATGAGTTATTATTGTAATTAGAGTTGAATACAATATTTTAGACACTTCTAGCCAATAAATTTTCATCTAGAAATGTCATAGACCACATATAGTTTTCTACAATTGTGGCAACAGGAGATTAATATTTCAAACCAATTTGATTATTTCAGAGGTTTTTAGGCTGTTAAATTTATTATCGTACTAGCTTTCCTTTAGCTTTCCCTCACTGTTCCAAGCCCTTCTCCTTTCTTCCGGGCCCTGATTCGGACTATGGTCCGAAGCAAGGAGGAATGGCAGGCGGTGGGCTACTTCTGCGAAGCAGTAATGCTAGCGAAGGAGGAGGCCGCACACGTGAGGGAACGAATGTCCTCACGCCCCAGTCGCCGATATTCTGACCCCGACTACCAGCCACGGTAGACGCGGGCTTGCGGACGTCGAGCCATTGCTCGACGTCCGGTAGCTTGGCGTCCGGTCGTCCGGTAATTGATCGGACCGAGCCTAGTCATCAACAGCGCGAAGTGATCCACGCGCTCCTCAAGAAGATGTCAGCAGCGGCCGATGCCCGCTAGCTCGGACCGCGGAAAAATTCTGAAAAGGAAACCCGTAGTCCTAGAATGCAAAGGGCAACTGAAGGACACAGGTGTGGTTTTCGTCAGTAAAAGTCTGACACGCTCTCCTGCTCCGCCTAGAGCGCGAGAAATCATTAGATGATTTCCACATTTAAAAAAAAACATTTATGACTGCTGAATGTTAATAAAACAAAATACATACAGAACCCAAGGGAATTTATCAAGAAATGCATCATTGATAACCGTGTGTTTGTTTATGAAAATTGATTTTATGGTGGGAATAAACGCTATTAAATACACCGGAACGAACTGTAGGATTATTTGTCAGTTGTCATATTATTACTATTATTATCCTATTGTTATCGTATTAGTGTCGATGGATTATTAATAATAACTTTTCATTAAAAACTTGTAAAGTTTACGACAATACCAATGTGAACAGGTTTTTGAATACTTAAATTGAATAACTAGAGACGAGTATTTTTATGTTTTTCATTTTATTATTATGTAACCTCATTGTTGTATGCTTTCACCATTTAAGAGGGTCTTTCCTGAATCGTCTATCATCAAAAGATTAAAAGCATGTAGTTTCATCTATCGCAATTTTCGATAAAGAGGCAACGCGAAAAAAAGGTAACACCTGAACGCTCTGGTGGCATTTGGTAATTCCAAAACTTATGACAATACTTCATAAAATTGATTCTAGGAAAAACGTATTTTTGTTAAAAAGATTAAAAGTTTTTGGAAAAAAATTTCGTCATTTAGAATTTCGATTAAATGTGCAAGATTTCTTTATTTATATTTTAAACTTATGAGTACATTATGAAGGGCCAATGTTCACACAAAATATGAGATTTTCAGAGGTCTTTACGTTTTATACAAATATATGTTTTGATTTCAATATAAGTCTATAATAATATCCAAAAGATATCTGTGTTACCGAAATATCTAGAAAAAAGATGTGTAATAACATAATAATCACGGGAAATGGTTGTTTTAAAGTGTATTTTGGGTTGGTTGCTCTTAAATAAGTTTTTTAAAGTACGAATCTGAACAACGAAAATGTTTACTTAGGGATCAAGGACGTAGGAATCATTCTTCTAGCGTTAAGGTTCCATATCCAAAGATTCTAACTGCAGAGCACAAAAACTCATCCGGGGTCACTACCACACACACACACACACACACATATACTAACGAATATTTATTTATTTATTTATTGAAAATAATTATGTACGATCAATTTATTGAAAATAATTATGTATGATCAGTTTTGAAGACTAATGTTAATTTAACGAGATAATGACTATATAAAAGGCGGGGTCCTGGAGTCCTGAAATACAGGCTTGTGGCCTAATTTAGGCACCAGTCTTCCACAATAATAAAACACTTGTCACTACATTTTAAGAATTTGATGTATTGTAAAATATTGTGGCGAGAAAAATAAACATTTATTATTATTATTACTGCTATGCGATATTGTTCGAATAGTTACTGTGATCTGGGAACACAAAGGGCAACTGAAGAAAGACATCACGATTTTTCACTGCTCCAAGGCACATTTGACTTAACTATTTCATATAAGTTTCATCTTAATATTTTAAAACGTGCCTGACAATAATTTTTTTTTTTACAAAAAAAAAACATATAACTGATTTCATTGTAAAAAATATGTACAAAATAACTTTAATTTCGGAAGTTGGCGTTTCTATAATAGTTTTGTCTCTTTGTTATTTAACGCTGACTTTCGAAATTAAAGTTATTTTGCACGTTTCAGTGTTTTTTTACATTGAAGCCGACTTCGTTATTGTTTTTGGTAAAAAGGTAAGATATATAGAATTTCATTAAAACATTGCATGACAATTCCAATAAGCCAAGCCACGGCTAAGTAACCTCGTGCGCCTCAAGGAGATGTCAGCAATTGTAAGGGCCCAGCAGGGTCGAAGCCTACCAGTAGGCTACCAGTAGGCTTCGACCATGGCCCCAGGGCCATGGGTCTGATTCTGAAAGGAAGACTTGGCCCTTGAACGAAAGGCAACGAAGGAACAGAACCGGGTTTTTAGTCAGTAAAAGTCTGACACTATATCTCGCTCCACCCAAGAGCGGGGAATTTCATAAGATGATTTTGCCCACCGAAAAAAAAGTCACCCGATGACGCTTATACAATTTTAGTATGAAGTGTACAAGTACGTAATCGAGAACGTGATTTTGATTTTGAACATATAGTAACATAAGTACCAAATTTAGCTAAAATTACTATAATTCGATAATAAGCCAAACACAAAGCTAACGCTGATTAAACAATCAGCAATTTTGAAAACCGAATCCCATTGCCAATTATTTGAAAACCGGTTCTTGTTTCCCTAAATTGACTATTACGCACATTAACATCAAATTACTTAACAAACGTAACATTAGATTGAATAAATTTAGTTTTTTTACCTATTAAAAAAGTTAAATTGGTGCTTGGGATTGACATTTTATCTCTCATCTTCATCATCATTTCAGCCGAAAGACGTCAACTGTTAGACATAGGCCTCCCCCAAGTGTCGCCATAATGACCGGCCCTATGTGTCTCACATCCATTTTATCTATAAGTTCTAATATTATAAAGAGGAAAGATTAATATGAAGAAACGTTTTTTTATTAGCTTTCATGGTTATAAGTACGGCGATATTACAGAAAATACAAAACACAAAGAAACCAATAAAATACCTTATATCAAAAAAAGAATAACGTACCTTTATTATAAAGTTCATTTGAACTTATAATTCCAAGTCAATCCAGAAATATAACACTTCAAAGCAACCTGTTCTAAAGAACCTAGTAAAGACATTTATTGGGTGTCTTCAAGGCTAGAGTGAATAGGCTCTTAATAAACTAGTGCGCCTCACCATCAACGATGTATCATTGCATGTATCACTGCTTACCATCAGGTGGGTTCGCAGTCAAGCACTAGTTTATATCAAATAAAAAAAAGTATATTTACTTTTTAGAGGACCCAAAAACTAAGTACTGGACTGATTTTTAAAATTCTTTAGTCAGTAGAGTACTTTATTACTGAGGGTTGTATCATAACTTGGAGAAATATTTGACCGAATTTCATTTCATCTAAAACTTTTCAACTATTGTGGCGCGGCGTTTTAAAAAAGATGAATTAGTTTGTCAGAAGCTATCTCATTTTGCTCGCAGAACAGATGGCCGTTGGGGCAGAAAGGTTCTGGAATGGCGACCACGTACCGGAAGACGTAGCATTGGAAGGCCTCCTATAAGGTGGACCGATGACCTGGTAACGGTTGCAGGAGTACGATGGATGCGAGACGCACAGGACCGTTCATTGTGGCGGCACTTGGGGGAGGCCTATGTCCGGCAGTGGACGTCTTTCGGCTGAGATGATGATGATGATCTCATTTTCCCGTTGCTTAGTTGTAAAATGAGAAGTTTAATCATGTAGCCAATAAAATAAATAATAATGCTTTCAGGGTGTTGATGGGGCTGCCTCGCTTCTGTAGCGCATCAGGGATGTTTGCGGAAATGCGAGTTGATTGCTTTTATGCATTAAAAGATAGCACGTCTTTGAGGACCAGCATCGGATCCTGGTTCTTAACGTCCTCGACAATAATGCGACCGTCTGCACTCTGCAGTCGCTCCTTTAGCTTTTTCCTTTCCTCTTCCGTTCTACATCCTATTATAACCCTCTTATCTTTTACCTTTCTTACCCTCTCTACTGTCATCCAAGCATCTTTTGCATTCACTGCCTTTCTTATTTCACTCAAAACCTGATCACCAGTGTAAGTATCGTCTTTTGACGCTATAGTGACGGAGTGTAGCGCGCTTCTTTCTGGTGTATGCCTTTTGGGATGCGCTGCTGCCACACTCGCGTAGGTATAGGCTTGAGAGGTTAATGCGTAAAAGATGTGCATTCCTGGTGTGCTGGGTGCGAGCCAGTCCCAGCGGCATCTTGTGCATGATTGCTGACAGACTGGACTGCTGTGCTCTAAATCGTTGCTCCAGTATCTCTGCTGGGGTGCTGATGCAACCATTGTTTTATTGTGAGCGTGTATGTAATTTTTTAGTTGTATTTGTGTCACTAACATAGTTGTAAGTTTGTTTTGTTTTTACTAACACTAAATGAGTCTTGTTGCTCGAAATAAATATTATTATTATTAATAATAAAGAAATATAAGTCTTGTTTTATAATTTCTTTTAGTTTATTAATAAATTAGTATGGATTGGGTCATGAGGTCCGACTACGCGTCACCTTTTCAAGGAAATTTCACGCCTTCTGATCGGCACTTTGCGTGACGAGAGGGCTGGTTCGTTTTTCGCCCAAAGAATTAGCATTGCCATTCAACGTGGCAATGCTGCCAGCCTTCTGGGCACATTTCCGGATGATAGCGATGTGGAGGAGTACTTCGACGCCTGTACATAACTATGTACAGGCCTAAACCTAACTAGGTTTAGTATAATAGTATTTATAGTTAATATTTAAGTCCTCACAATGACTTTATAAATAAAACTTCACGAAGTATATGGATTGGAGTTCTAATAAATATATTATTATTAACTGCCCCCTAGCCAAGTTACGATGGTTTCGTTTGCGTCGAACGCCTCGACTATGCCGCCTCCGATTCCTTTGTTCTGACGTCATCTCAACGCTCAGTCACGTGGTCAGAACAAAGGAATCGGAAGCGTGGCCTACTTGAGGCGTTCCACGCAAACGAAATGATCGTAACTTGGCTGGGGGGACTGATTACTACATGTGGGTTGTTCTATTTTAAGCCTGAAACATGGCCTTAAAATAAATCTCACTAATTAACTGTAAAGTAATTCATAGTCTTGCCATATTTTTTTACAAGGATAGACTTTGACACGGGTAGGACAGTTTTTGTTAAACCACAAATACAGCCGGTTTTAAATCAGAGTAGAAGCTAAATATACGTTTGTTACTAACTAGTGCTGATACTGTAATGTGGATTGGACTCTAGTATAGTCGATAGGACCAAAAGATTTTGGTGTGGCGACCGAGTACTGGAAGACGCAGTTTTATTAGACCTCCCACAAGGTGGACTGATGACCTGGTAGGTAAGGGGATGCGTGACGCACGTGGCCATCACCACAACGACAACCGGTCGTGACACACAACAGTGACAACAGCTAAACGCGATTATGCGAGCCAAACGTTAAAACGCGATTAGTTTTATTGGTGAATTCCGCCCTTAGTAACTTATTTTAATTAGAATAAATTAATAGCAATTTTTCTGAACCACGGAGATCCGCATGAACATTAACATATAATAGCAGCAGTTTCTTCCCTCACCTACTTATTACCCGCAGAAAAAACTCCATCAAAACCCTCGAGGTGTTAATTGACTGGACCTAATAACAGAGAAAATGCATAATTTAGTTCATTATGAGGAAAAGCCACAAGCCCGCGATAGATGGAAGTCGGTAATTTATTCCAGAAAACCATTAAAATAGGAAAAAAATATTCGTAGCTATTCTTTAGACCAGTTTAACATTTATGAGATGTTTTTGCAACTAGAGAAGCTGGATGCTTTAACTGTGGGGAAGTTATTTAATTTTAAGAGAACTGCGAAAATAGTAACAAAAATTGACCTAGTGTTTAAAGATCATGAGTTTTTTGGTGTGTCTTCTCTTAGGTCCACTAATGAGGTTGTCGTCTACTCAAACGGACTTGCCTGTGGTGACGTCTATAAAATTAAAACCTCTGGTCAGTAAATACATATAAAAGTGAAAATTAAGCTACTACACGCTGCACGCGAGGGTTCGGCCCCCGACCCCAGCCGCCGGGATCCTGATCCCGATTTCCGACCACCGTAGCCGTAGGCTTGCAGACGGCGAGCAGTGGGCAGGTCGCCGTCCGATCGTTTGGTAACTGTCCGGACTTAGCAAAAGTCGTCGACGGAGCGTACTATTCCGCGCGCGCCTCAAGGAGATATCAGCAAATCGTAGGGGCCCAGCAGGGCCGAAGCCTACTGGGGCCACGGGTAGTGTGAAAATGAAACCCTGGAACGAAGGCAAAGAAGGAACAAGAGAAAATCTTTAGTTTGTAAAAGTCTGACACGCCCTCGCGCTCCGCCCAAGAGCAGGGGACGTCATTGGAGAGCTTACGTCATCGCTAGGGGGAGAACAGCAAGAGACGGGCTGGATCGAACAAAATGTTGAGCAGGTCATAATGATCATCTTATTGGAAAGTTGTCTTAAGACTTGGAAGTCGAAAAATTTACTACTTGAATTTTCAATAAAAGTCAAAGGCTACTACTTACTTTACAGGGTTTCACTCTGAAAAAATTCTTCAGAGAGAATAAAGCTTATAGCATAATACATCTAAAAAAAGCATAAAGAGAACCTCTTGTAAATAGCTGTACCTAGAAACTACACAGATATTTCGTTCTTATTACGAAACGCCCATTCTTCCAAATAATACCCACATAGCCTTTTCTCATTTCTTTCAAGCCTCTCAAGAAAAGTCTACACCGCCCAAAAACCTTCCATTAACCTACAGAAATATCGGAAGAATTTTCCTTGCTAACCTAACCCCCTCGCTGCGATCTGGCGGTCTGAAGAACCCCGAAATATTTGGCGTGCCAAGTGCCCTACACAACGTTCGTCACGGTGTCTTCGTCAAAAATGTTGTCGAAAAAGTGTAAGTGGGGGCCGTCGTAATTAAACCTCGGCATTTGTTGGAGAAATGCGTCGATGAGATTGTTCAAAGGGCTCAGCGCTGGAGGGTTAAAAGGGGCTCCTGCAATTATTTTTTACGGGGCTCTCGGTGTTAAATTTTTGTATTGATGTAGGTGAGTGCGGAAATGTGGGATGCGTCTGAAAACAGAATTTATTTTTGTTTGTGGTGTGACTTTTGTATGAAGGTGTGAGGGTATTTAAAAAAGAATGCTGAGATTTTAATATCCATAAATGCGTTTTTATATTTGATTTCTTTTTTAAATTTATATTTTGATGCGAGCAGTGGTGGCCGAGTGGTAACGGGAGCAGTGGTGGCCGAGTGGTAACGGCCCTGACTTACGAGTTGTAGGTTGCGGGTTCAAACCCAGCCAGGCGCATTACTTTGTGTAATTTATTTCATCACCACTGCTAAAAACGGCGAAAGAAAACATTGTGAGGAAACATTGTCCTAGAACCAAAAATTCGAAGACATGCGACATCCACCATTCCGCACTGGGCCCGCGTGGTGGATTATGGCCCATTCCCTCTCCTAGAGAAGAGGCCTGAGTCCCAAGAGTGGGAACATTATGCTAATATTAGTATGGATATAAGTATAGATGACATCTACAATAGTTTGTAAATGTACATAATTGATAAACGGTCTTAGCCTCATTAATAAGTTATTAATTGGTAAGCTAAGTGTTCAATTCCTAAGTACTTTCTTAAGTTTGTCTGGGACATTACTGACTCCCCGTGCCACAGAAAGCACGTGTAGCAGTTGCTCTCGGTAGTCATTCTTAGATCTTTGACCGTAATTACAGGTAGTCAAATGCCAGAAAGCCTGACCATCAGCCTATCTAAGGAGTATCGTGTTACCCAGTAACTGGGTAGTGGAGGTTTGACAAGCAGTCAGGATTCATCATCATTTCAGCTATTGGCTGAAATGATGATGAATCCTGACTGCTTCACGTCCACTGCTAGACATAGGCCTTCCCCAGAGAGTGACATTTTGGGGTATAAACAAACGCTTATAACTTTGCTGTTTATGAATATTATTTATTGAGATTTTACTTAAATAATAAGAAGAACTTTTTAATAAGCCTTTTAAATATTTTTATCAATTAAGAATTAGTGGTGTATAGCTATAAGCTATAAATAACATCACGCTACAAAAAAGTAGCAGCAGTAAAAAAAGGCGTGGTTCAAACGGCGGGTGACAGCCAGCAGAACATACAACAGCATACAGAACTTCAAGTTCATCCTTAATTTTTAACTTGACGTTCATCACATTACCTAGAATTGAGTTTTCTAGTAACCCAACTCAAGCGTCGCTTACAGAACTAACTCAAAATGTATGAGTTCGGTTCTTATAAATATTCAATTAAATACATCATAATGTATTACTGGATACTACCTTCATACGCATTGCAAATGTTCGCAGCTCACTATACTAGTCATAAATCATGCGCCAACAATTATGGGGTTTCGTTTGTGGTTTATGCTTTTGTTTTTAAGGTAGTTATTAAGTGTTGCTTGTGTTTGTTTTGCTTTTCTGTTAATTTATATGGACTTTCTTGTGTTTTCTTGTGTGTGGCCTGCTATTGAAAGGAAGCCTATTAGTCTACTAACCATATTTATGTGTACATATGTGTTTGTCCCCTAACTTCTAAATAATTAGATCGATTTAGATCTAACTTTGTAATGTGGAAAAAAAATTCAACTTTCGGCTAGGACAATGTTTGCCGGGACCGCTAGTAAGTTATAATATTTTCTGGCTGTATTAACAGAAAAGTAAGAAAATAATAAACAACTTTCAAAGGAAATGAGAATCAATTAATGAAGGCTGATTTCCCTTGCAAGCTACATTTATATTACTTATTTATATTACGATACATTGGCGGTCAAGAAATCAAAACATGTTTCAAATTAAATAATTACAGGCACTTATGAATATTCAAGAAATTTGTGTTTTTCTTCAGTTTGACTTAACATATCTAATATTTTTTTATAAATACTTGTAAATTAGTTGACTAATTATAGTATAATTAAACAAACAACTTAACTGATAAACAATTTAATAGATATATATATAAATAGGTATGTACAATTGCGTATAAAAATAATTCACTGGGCTTCAAAAGTAATTTGACAAGAAGTAATTGCACATTCAAAAACTTAGATCTCTATAGAGAAGAATGTGCAAGAAACTTTAAATCATGTTATACATTACAAATAACTCCATTATAATATATATATATATATACATTTCTTATCGCTTCTATTATTTGAGAATAATGTACAGTATTCCCAAATTAATAATGCGCATGCAGATCTTTGCTAATTGTCGTATTCCCGGAAACACCCGAATCATTGAAAAATTAATTAATTGAATTATGCATGAAGACAATACACTTAACCACTCTATATACATATCATCTTCCGACGCTCGAGGAATACGACCGTTGCCGAACAGTGACGAAGATTTCTATGCGCATTATCAGTTTGGGAGACCTGTAAGGTAAACCAGACAGTTATTTGAAACTCATAATCATCAAACCAGTCATTTGTTCCATCAATGCACCAGAAAACGAAATATCAACGAAATATATTGTATATTTATTAAACAACAAACTCATCTCCCACGCACCCGCCCGAACACAGGCGTCCTTTAATCTAAAAACACATAAATTACTCTACACGTCAATGCGTACACAGTTTTTTTTACTAAACCTTCTTTTTTGTTCGTTGTTCGTTCCCAAATATTTCAATAACTCGATAACTGCCTGCTACCAGTTAAGCCAGCGTTATAGTTGGATCAAATCTAATCTATTATCTTATAGTATCTAATGCTGTTGGTACAGTAAATATTGATAGCTATAGATATGTGGAGATTTATGAAGCGAGTCCTGTTAGTAACGGGTTTATGTAAGAGCTTGAAAGAAATAAACTTAAATAGATGTAAATATTGATTCAACAAAATAAATAAATATATCTTAAAATCTTGTTTAGCAGTAAACACAGCATAGTTGGTACACGCTCTGAGTAATTCGTTATCATGATTCCGCTCCAGCCGCCGTGACCCTAACCCCGGCTACCAGCCACCTTAGGCACGAGCTTGTGGATGACGAGCAATGCAACACACAAAGTAAAGTACCTGCACGGGTTTGAACCCGCGATGTACGACTCGTTAGTTGGGGCTTTTACCACAGGCTAACACTGCTATCATTTTTTCATTTTCAACTATTTATACAGGGTGTCTTTGACATCGACCCACAAACGAATACCATGGATCCAGTACATGATTCTGGACCCCCAATTGTAGAATTTTTCGTCGGCTTTTTCTCAATTTTTATTTTTTTGATCTAAGTTTTTTTTTTTAATTTAGACTGTATATAATCATTTTTCTATTAAGTAAAAAAAAAACTTAACATGAATTACTTATAAAATTAAAAATATCATCGGGATTGATTAGCATTAAGATTATATATTTACCCAGATGACTTTTTAATTAATTTTTTTTTCCTTTTTCTGAAAATATCATTGGGGTTGGTTAGAATAATGATTTTGCATAGTAAAAATTTTAAAAAAGTACAGTTTTTTTTTTTAAATTAAGAAATAGCCGATGAAAAATATTACCTTTGGGGGGTCTAGAATCATGTACTGGATCCGTGGTATTCGTTTGTGCATTGATGTCAAAGACACCGTGTATAGACCATTACTAATCATTTTACAAAAAAAAAAAATCAATACAATACATCATTACATAAACAAAAATCAAAAAATACAAAAGCCCATCTTCTCACTATAGCATCGCATATCTACCACTACGCGACTACCTCACCCACTCGTCGATCTTCGTGTGTGATCCGATATCGACGCATAACATTACTTTTATCAGCGCGTGCGCATCCCATCCTCAGATACTGTCGCGATAAGACCAGCTCGTTAGAATCTTTTGATCTAAAGCTTGCGTAGGAGTGTTTTTGGTAAATGTTTTTTATGTCTTAGGAAATTAAATTATGTGTATGGAAGTATTTTTTTTTATTCTTGATAGGTTCGCGCTTGATCGCTATCTCACCGACAATGCGGTCGACGATGGTGCACGCTTACCTAGAAGTAACCTATTCACTCTTGACTTAAAGATTCCTTGGTTGTAGCCATCAGGAAACACAGATTCCAGCAAGGAATTCCACTTCTTGGCTTACCTATTGGTGGTATGTCCATCATGTACCGGTGGCGCATCGCCTTACGCCTGGTGGTCCGATGATGGAACGGGCTAGGCGGAATTAGGTTATGCAATTCCGACGCACACTCCCCGAAATGCAACCGGATTAAATGTGTAAATTATGAAAGTATCGTTTTATTCCAAAAACTCATACTTATTTACTACCATGTGTAGCTCGCCGTCCAGCCGTCCGGTGAGAACCAAGCCCGGGTCGACCGGTGCGTAGTGTTCCACGCGTTCCTCAAAGAGATGACAGTAAAACTGTAGGCTGATGCCTGCTCTGGTGGTAGGAATATTTGAAAGAGTGACCGAGACCCTAGAACGCAAGGGGCAACTGAAGGACACTGATGGGCTTTTGTCAATAAAAGTCTGACACTCGTTTCATTCCAGAGCGGGAGAAATCATTTAGCGATTACCCATCTCAAAGAAAAAAAAAACAACTTAATTTCTGTCTTATGTTTAGAATGAGTCTCTTATTAAGCCCTAAACATTGCAAAATAAAAAAAAATACCGACGACATAATTTAAAAATTATTTTACAATATACAAATACAAATACAAATACAAAATCTTTATTTCTTAACAAAATTGTTTACATTAGTAGGTGAATATATTAAAAACTTTTTCCAATTATGTGGTTTTTTTTTAGGTGGAAAATCATCTAATGACAACTCGCGCCCTTGGGTGGGGCGGGATCAGACTTTTACTGACTAAAACCCACACCTTTTCCTTCTTTGCCTTCATTCCAAAATTATGTCGTTTAGGATATTAAACATTTCAAAGAAATAGCACACCTAGATACATCAACACTAAAAAAAACTTCCCATATTCTTGGGCAATGGGTAGCTCACCGTCCGACCGAAAAGTCGACGGCGAGTACTGTTCCACACGTGCCGTAAGGAGTTATCAGCAAACCGTAGGGGCCCAGCAGGGTCGAAGCCTACTGGGGCTAAGGATCAGTTCCTGAAAGGAAGGTTCGGCCCCGGTAAAAGGCAATGAAGGAACAGGAGTGGATTTTTAGTCAGTAAAAGTCTGACACTATCTCCCGCTCCACCCAAGACGCTGGGATGTCATTGGATGATTTTCCCGAAAAAAAACCAGTCAGTTCAAAATCAAACATAATTTATTATTGTTAGAGCAGACGCCATCTTTGTAATTAATACTTACAACTTACAAAAACTTAAACTAACTGATAATATAAATAGGATCAATAATCACGGTCAGAGTACACTTCAAAAAACAAACTTCTTCAAGTAAAAAAATAACAGCTCAAAATCAATTGTGACATCTTTGTCGGAGTATCAAAAAGCTTCTACAACTTTGAATGTATCCAATTTGATACTTATTTTGATTGCTTAGATAAATCAGAATCATTTAGAGATGAACGAAAATAGTTAGAAGATAACTAGATGTCAGACATGGGCGTTTTTACATCGTAATTGAAATGAGCTCTGATACGAATCTTGACTGAATCAGATTAGGTTTTCGCCCACGAATGTGCGACAAAGGTAAGAGATATATTTGCGCTTTTGTGTAGGTTTTATGATGAAATAGAGCTTTTGGAAATAGTTTGAGGAATAATTAAATTCTTTTTAGGGTTTTGTACCTCAAAAGGAAAAAACGGAACCCTTATAGGATCACTGTATGTCTGTCTGTCACGAACCTTTATCTCGGGAACGCGTGGAGTTATAGAGTTAAAATTAAAATCACATACTCAAGTCTGCGGTCTCTTGAAGCTGTAAGTAAAATCAAATGTCTAAGCTAACTGAAAAAAAGATACGGCCGTTTATGTCGCAAAAAACGTATATTTCTACACTCTCGAGGGAATCAACATTCATAGGGTAAGTCCCTTTGACCCAGAATCCTAAAATTTGGCATAAAGCAGGGTCTTATAACCCAGATATGGGAATATATCTGAAAACTGTAGGTATATTATAATAAATTTTTTGTTACATCACAACAAAAAAAAATTGCGATTCGGAAAAATCTTCAAGATTCCATTCGGGAATTGAACTGGTTGCTTATGTAAGTTTGAACGGTATGCGCAGGGCGCAAGTCGGACTCGCACTTGCCCAGTTTTTATTATTATTGACAAACTAACCCGGCGAACTTTATGCCGCATAACATTCAATAAATGTAGTATATTTTTTTATATAGACAACCGATTGCGTTGAAACAAAATCGAAGTAATATATCAAGTTACACACAATTTTAAAATAAAAAGTTATCTACATCGATTTCATACATTTTACGTGATACACGCACAACTAAAAAGTTCAACAGATTTATTATATGTATAGATAACTGTCCTCTGCGGTTTCACTTGTATCTTTAGTTACCGCTCCGCTTCCGTTAGTAGTAGAGTAATGTTACATAGCATATAACTATCGTCGAAAAATAGGCTGTCCAGCACTAAAATATTTATTTCATTATAAGATAAGATAAGATAAGATATTCTTTATTTGTGTAAACATTGTATACATACAATAGCATGCAAGATTGAAATTCATTATTTGAGTCCAGTCATGTTTAGCCGTAAGTATCGGCGTACAAATATTTATAACATTGAAAATTTCACTAATAAATAATTAATACATCTTCACACAAAAAAATTACTAAGGATTTCAATTACAAAATTTATAACTTCAATGCGACGTTATTTTTATCTTATCATGTCAACATTCAAAATTAATTAAAAATAGTAATTTAAAACAAATACAAGAATAATGTCAAAACCACACAATATATGTCAAAATTAGAAGATTTATGTCAAATTTGCAACATAGATGTCAATATACAATAAAATGTTACAATAACAATACAACTGTCATAATTACAAATATGAGTGTCGAAATAACAATATAAATGTCAAATTTACAATATAAATGTCAGCAATACTATATAAATGTAAATGTCAAAATTACAGGATTTATGTCAAAATGATAAAATAATGTCAAAATACAGAAACCATGTCAATTTTACAACCGCAAGCATTCGAACCTCTTCCTGAGACTAGTGCACTCAAAGAAATAAAGTCTTCAGCTTTAATATAATATTCAAAAGTCTCGAACCAGTTTTTGTTATCGAACTGCTCTGAAGCGGCCTGATTGATTTTATTGAATTTGTTTGTGTATATTTAGAAGGTCTGAAAATAGATTGTAGGCTATTATTTGCCCTCCCACCTCCTCTATTTTTTTTGCCGTTTGGCGATTCAGCTAGTTTTAACATCTAGTTTTTCCAAAAAAAAAAAATGGATGTTTAGTTTAAGTACTTGAAACATACTAAACAACCTCATTCTTAGTAAAAATGCCATTAAAACAGGAATACAGCTATAAAACAAAGATTTACGGTGTCTAGTTAAAAATAACAATAAAACTGTATAGCTAATTCATCAAGTCCTAAGAACCAACGTAAAATATCCTAGAGGAGATTATAGAGTGTTATTACAGCTTTCAGATTTTTTTTTCCTCTAAGTCACACAATAGTAAGCGATGATTTATTTATTTATTTACAAGCACTTGTACAACGTTACAGAGAATGTTCAAGGCGATGTTGATGATGATGCGATCAATAATGGAACACGCTTGCCTGGAAATATCCTATTCACTCTTGACTTAAATACCCCTTGTTTGTAGGTATCAGGAAACTCTATCAATAATAATATCACTCCTTAGCTTTACGCAAAAGGCTGCGGGCATTTTCTAAAAAGGATATCTGTGGTCCTAAAACGCAAAGGGCAACTGAAGGACACAAGTGTAGTTTTAACAGGTAACGCGACACGCCCTCCGTCTTCATCTTAGTGGGGAGCATTGGATATTTCTCACCCCAAAAAAAAAAAGCTGTACACAAAGAAATGTGTTCCCAAAATATTTTATACGTATGGGTGAGATGTTCAGCATGTTTTTTTTTACATAAACTAGTGCCTAATGGTAAGCAGTAATGCAATCGTTGATGGTGAGGTGCAGTAGTTTATTAAGAGCCTATTAACTCTAGCCTTGAAGACACCCAAATTATAAACAGATGGTAAGACTGCAGCAGGCAAACTGTTCCAGTCCTTCGATGAACGCGGTGTAAACGACGAGGCAAAACGCTTAGTCCGGACCGTAGAGGTTTCAACAACATAAGGGTAGATACTCACCGTATGTCAGGTTGTCCGATGGTAGAAGTGAGATGGCGGAATCAAGCCATGCATTACCCGCACACACTCTCCAAAATGCAACCTATAAAACACCGGAAGGCTGGCTACCCTACGCCTGTGTTCAAGGCTTTGAAGATTGGACTTAACCAAATCTGAATCACCAATTAGCCTCTTCGCACGCCTTTCCACCGAATCCAAAGCTGCTAGATGGTTCCTTACTAACCAAACCATTTCTACCAGAAATCCTTCTAAAAACACTTTACGAACGCGCTATCACACAAAACATTAATCAAAGCACCCCATTTTAAAACTTATTCTCTTATATTAAAGTTCAAACTAAAACAACACGTAAAAGACGCAAGGGTCTGAACAATAAGCCCCACTTTATTGTAGTAGTGGGTAAAAGACACTCGGGTAGCGAAGGGAGCCGCAATGCGTCATAATTCGAGTCCGGTGACTAACTGCCTAGTTTTCAACGGGATAAGTTAGGAATTATTGGCTGAAAATTATAGGAAATGGCCGTGGGAAATTGGGATAGATCGATGAATTCGTAGATGCTTTTGGAGTGATACAGCTCTGTACATTAGGGACATAGAATACCTACATTATTATATGTTATCCTAAAAAGTAGGACGTATAGCAGGCCAAATTTAATAGCTGCCGACTAACTGATGTGCAGTTTGGCAGATAATATAATAAAAATAATATAATATTCCACAACTATCACACAACGCTGTCTAGTCTCAAGCTAAGCAGAGCTTGTGTTATGGTTTTTAGACCACTAATAAACATACTTATATATATTTCTAAATACATACATATATAGATAAATTACGCCCAAACTCAGAACAAATAATCGTGCTCATCACACAAACATTTGTCCTGGGTTGGAATCGAACCCACCACCTCCGGCATAGCAGTCAGTGCTACTAACCACTTGACCAACAGGCCAGTCGAGATGTTATATAAGATTCTTGATGTAACAGATGAATAAAGTTAATTTTAAAAAAAGCAGCGATGAGGGCCCTGGCGACTTGTAATATAGGTTTTATAGAGACCTATCACAGGCACCAGTCTATCACAAAGTTAATTCTATGTTCGTGCTCCACTGTAACCCTAGCATTAAGTAACTTGTGTAGAGAAAATTAACGATTATTATATTATTGGGTAGGTATTTCCCTGTGCTTATTTTCGTTTAATATTTTATACTAAATACCAAACGACACTAAAAGGAAATAGATTTCTGAAAACAATATCAAAATTAAGCAGCAATCAGTATCACAAATATTTTTATGGAAGAGTGGGGGCGTGGTGAGTATATCTCGCTATCTCTTTTGAACACAAGTGACGTCACATTTCAGTATACTATTATTTGACAGCTTCCCCTTCCACCAGATTTGAAAGGTATCTTTATAAACATTGAACGAATTTGAAAATTTATTTCTATTTACGATGATTTTGGATAAAGTTATATCTTAATACAAAAATTTAAAAAAAAATAGTCAAGTACCCAATTACACCCTATTAATATCTAGTTCCTATTGTAACGTTTTGTGTTGTATAATATAGAGTATATTTATCTACTCGTATCCGATGCCTTCTACGCATATGGTCGTAAGGCAAAAAGTGTTTTTTTTTTCAGGAGAGCCACTTTTGTATTTGTTAATACTTAAAAGTAATTTATGAAACACTTTTGACTGAAATTTTTGCATTATTTAATAAATTAATTGATTAAAGATCACAAAATCAGACAATGGATTCAATAAGAAATAAAAATATTGATTTTGTTTTATTTCTATAATACAATTTTACTCAAAAAATACGAGTATGTTACGACTTTGTGCGTAGGAAGCATAATTCTAACAATTTGTAAAGAATTTAAGTAAAAGATAATACGAATTTTTATATAAAATGTAGTTTGCGTTTTTCATTATTTATTTTCTTTTAGTGATCATATTAAGCATTGCCTACCGTGACGTCTTAAAATAATCATAATTCTGGTGTGTGAGAAAAACAGAGCTACACAGGTCGTATAACACTATCTCACATCAATTTCACAATAATTTAGTTAGTTCTCAAAATGGAGTTGGATACCACTAAAAAACAGTTATATATTTATTATATACTTTATTGAAGGTTTTTTTTTTATTGGGTGGGAAAATCATCTTATGACATCCACGCTCTTGGGCGGAACGGGAGATAGTGTCAGACTTTTACTGAATAAAAACCCACTCCTGTTCCTTCGTTGCCTTCGTCCCAGGGCCCCGGCTTTCGCTTTCACACTACCCGTGGCCCCAGTAGGCTTCGACCCTGCTGGGCCCCTACAGTTCCTTACATCTCCTTGAGGCGCGCGTGAGACAGTACGCGCCGTCGACGACTTGGGCTCGGTCCGGACGGTTACCAGACGGTCGGACGGCGGATAGCGCCAAAATTTTTTTTTTTTAATTTATAATATAATTTATTGAAAGTCAAGTAAGATAACAAAGAAAAACTTATATCTAAAATATGTACAATGGGCGGCCTTATCGCATTACGTGTACTCTTCCAGGCAAACTAGATTGGACTCGAATAGTAATAACAGTTATAATCGAAACTCGCTCTATGTACACGAAAACCTTAATTCATCAACGTAGGAAAATAAACCAACTGATGTTCACTTGATAGATTCAAAAACTTACATTTTTAGGGTTCCGTACCTCAAAAGGAAAAAAAGGACCCCTTATACGATCACTTTGTTGTCCGTCCGTCTGTCTGTCAAAACCCTTTATCTCGGAAACGTGTGAAGGTATTCAATTGAAATTAAAACCATATACTCAGGGTCTGCGGATTCTTGATGCTGTAAAAAAATCAAACTTGTAAGTTAAGGAGAAAAAAAGATACTTCGATTTATGTTGCAAAAAACGTACATTTCAACGTACACACTCGAGGAAATCAAAATTCATAGAGTACTTCCCGTTGACCTAGAATCCTGAAATTTGGCATAAAGCAAGATCTTTTAGCACAAGTATAGGAATAAATCTGAAAACCGTAAATATGTAGTTACATCACCGAAAATAACATTTTTGGGAATCCATTCCAGAATTGAACTATTTACATAAGTAATCTAGTTTGTACGGAACCCTCAGGGCACGATTCCGACTCACACTTGCCCAGTTTTTTCAAATAAAGTACTTAAAAAACCACTAAAAACACTCTCAGCCATTTTGCTCTCTCTAAAAATCCAAAAAGACGCACCCAGTACCGCATACCGCATTAAAACAAAGCGTGGTTCCCCTCCAATACTAGCGCTAGCAGCTAGACCAACCACAAGTCTAGATCTTAAGTACTAAAGCTGTTCCTAGGTAATTACTTTCGCTAGGGAACGGAGGGATCAAGTGACATTAAATTAATTATAAACGGAGCGTGCTAGTAAATATTTTAGTAGTCGTTTGATAGTAGTTTCTTGATAGTTTTATTGGAGGTTGTTCCATTTCGGGTTTCGTGTAATTCGGGAAGTGTTTTGTTGGGTAGTTTTCAGACGATTATTGTTTAATATTGAAAAAGGATGGTCCGGACTAAGCGTTTCGCTTCGTCGTTTATACCGTGTACATCGAAGGACTGGAACGATTTGCCTGCTGCGGTCTTCCCGTCCAACTATAATTTAGGTGTCTTCAAGGCTAGAGTGAATAGGCTCTTAATAAACTAGTGCGCCTGACCATCAATGATTGCATCTCCGCTTACCATCAGGTGGGATCGCAATCAAGCATTGGTTTATACCAATTTAAAAAAAAAAAGGAAGTTAGTGATAGCATGAGGGTTGACAGGATAGAATAGAAGAAAAAAACGTGTTGCACCGACCCCAAATAAGATGGGACAAGGGCAGGAAGATGATGATATTGAAGTGTCTCACACTCAATGATTTTTACAATCCTATTTTGGATGTTACAAAAAAATAGTTTAGTAAATAGTAAAAATAATTAGTAGAGTAGCAATTTATAAAAAAAATGTTTAGTTGTGTTTGGTATGTATTCTTGTTTGAGGTATGAAATAACTGATACTAATTAAAATGATGCACTTACTGGCTTTTATTGTAAGAATTACTATATTTTGTATTTTAAAAAATAATTTTAATAGTTTTTGTGGGTTGTTTTTCATAAATTATGTGTCCCTGTTTTTATTGAGGTGGGAAACCATCAAATGAATTCTTGCGCTCTGATGCGGGAGGGATTGTCAGACTTTTACTGACTAAAACCCACACTTTGTGTTCCTTCAGTTGCCCTATGCGAGTTTGTTTGAAAGAGTCATCGGAGCCTTGGTTGAAAGGGAAACATAATATCTTAATATGTATAAATCTTGTGTACGTGTGTTTGTCACCTAACTCCTAAACGGTTTGGCCGATTTGGATGAAAGTTTGCGTGTATATTTGAGCTGATCACTGGATGGTTTGAAAATGTTATGGAACCCGGTAAGTAGCATTAAAACTAGCTTTTGGACAAGACAACGTCTGTAGGGACTGCTTGTACATTATTAAGTGAATTTACCTTAGAATTTGACCAATCCAGTCTGTGCAGTTCTCCTTACATAATAATAAACTTCAATGTAGGTTCAAATGATTTTAAACAAAACACAACCTATAATAAAAAATATATTTATCGATTCAAAAACAATTTGCCCAAAGTGTTTAATTTATTTATGCTTTAGAAAGTTCAATAAACTTAGCATCTTACTGCTCTAATACAGCTAATAAGCCGATTGTATGGGAGATTTCACTTTGATCTAATATTGAGGTTATAGTCATAAACGCAGGCATTTCCGTGGGATGGTATTATATTTAAGATCGTTATATGCTAAACGTCTTATATCCGTATTTATATGAGTCAAGATTAAGCTTCATTATTTAAGTCATTTAAATAAATATTCATTAACAGCCCAAGTAGTAACATAGATAACATTCATTTCGTCAAGATAGATCATCTAATGTACTTACATAGCATAGCTTAGTCGGCCTTATAATGTTCTCACTGTTGGGACTCAGGCCTCCTCTCTCTAGGAGAGGGAATGGGCCGTAATCCACCACGCGGGCCCAGTGCGGGTTGGTGGATGTCACATGTCTTCGAATTTATGGTTCTAGGACATGCCGGTTTCCTCACGATGTTTTCCTTCACCGTTTTGAGAGCAGTGGTGATGAAATAAATTACACAAAGTAATGCGCCTGGCTGGGTTTGAACCCGCGACCGCGACTCGTATGTCAGGGTCGTTACCACTTAGCCACCACTGCTCCCCTGATGCTTCTCTACTGTACTTACTATTAAGCAAATACTGATGGAGTTATTTTTTTTTTCGATGGCAAAATCTTCCTATGATATTCCACGCTCTTGGGCGGAGCGCGAGAGACATCTCCTTAAAGCGCGCGTGGAACACTACGCGCCCTTGACGACTTGGGCTCGATCCGGACGGTCACCGAAACGGTTTCATACTTTATTAATTTGCAGTACACCGCAGACCACCCCTTTTTTATTTCAAGTTCTTACAGTCCATCCTAAGGTTGTCTGGTAGATATCGCTTTCAGCAATAAGACCGCCATTGTACCCTTAGATTTAAGTTACTGTAAAAAGTGTTGTTAATTTTGATGTACAATAAAGTTTATTCTGTTCAGAAGCAACTGTGGTGTTCCTCTACGCCATCTAAACAGAGAAGCTCTTGAGCATTTTACAACATGTTATTATGTAACTATGTTACCGGCTAAACCCCATTTTAGGATAAACTAGTTTCGCCTAGGTCAAACCACTTCTGCTTATACGGGCTTTTATTTCTGGGTAGTTATAAAAAAAATAACCAAGAAGGCTGAGGCGGGAGCGGAGCGGAGTGGAGCTCCCGCCTTAGCCTTCTAACCTAACCTGTCCGTGTCGGGGTGCCCTAATATTCTAAGCTCACTTCACTCCTCCTATATCTCGGGTTTGGCCTAGGCGAAACGAATTCATCCTAAGATCAGGTTTGGCCGGTAACAACTATACACACAGAAACCAGGTCAGACTTTTTACGCAATTTAAACAACAATCAGATCCTTTTGTTCTTACTAAAATCAAATACACGCCATAACCAAGTCATACTTTGAAAATACATCAGTAGTTTTACATTGATTTACGTGCAGAAATAAAATTATGAGTCCAACCGACTTATAAATGAACACTTTCAAACTAATTGGTTTGTCAAAAGGTTACCTAACGCCATACTGCGATAGTATCGCTGAAGGAAAATGTGGAAAATGTAACGGCAGAAGGCCTACTTTAAGAGACCTAAAAGTTCAATCTGCGTTGCGGGAATCCGATGGATGCGAGATGCACAGGAACGTCCATTTTGGCGACATTTGGGGAAGGCATATGTCCAACAGTGGACGTCTTTCAGCTAAAATGATGATGATGACTTTTCCGCACTAGATCAAAATAACAGCAAATTGTGTGCCTTTAAGCGATAGGGATAGGAGCGGGTTTTCGAGTGTGTTGAAAAATTATTATTACCGTTCGATAAAATTTACGCTGAATCAGAACCGGTCATTTTTAAAACATAAACCCGTGGAGCGGAGGGTACTTACACACTTGGAAGACAGGTTGTCACACTTTTGAATTTCCTGTAAAGACTGCTTTCAAAGATCTTCAAATGACAGCTGGATCAACGGCGTTACGCTAAGGGGCACCATGTGCCCACATGAAACTTTTAACAGTTTCCTACAAGCAGTAGTTGTTAAAGTCCGCGATGACAGATGGGTAAGGCTAAAATAATGATGATGAATGATGAAAAATACTAATTGAAATAGATTAATTGATCGTTTACATTTCTTTTTCTAGCTTTCAAACTTCTTGAGTCAACTAAGTTAAAATGAAAGTACAAATAAAATTCAAAATGATTTTATTTCATATAGGCCTACACGGGCACTTATTAAACGTCAGAAGCTAGTGCACGATTCAAATTGGTCGTTTCTTAAGGAGAAGAACCGGCAAGAAACTCCATGGTTACTCTTTTAATAAAAAAAGTGGTTGTTCTCATAATATTTGCATATTACAATATTAATAGATTCACGTAAGGACAGCTATTTAAGGACAGTTTGGACCAGTCAATATTGTACCCAAAAGCACGATACAATCTAACCTATATGAAAAAGTGAGTCGTAATAGAAAGTAATCTAAGGATTCGCAAAATCTACAGTGTTCTCACATTCACATTATAAAAAAAAGCTATATAAAAAAGAAGCAAAAAAAACTATCAATAAATCAGATTATAGATGTGTTTTAATAGCATGTATTAGATACCCTGTAAAAGCCAATATTATTTGTTTTATTGAAAATCCTAAAAGTGTTTTTTTGGGCTATGTCGATAACCTTCGTAAACTTACTATTTTTTATTTAGTATCAGTACCCAACAGCACTCGATGAAATGCATGCAGAAACCATTCAATGGCCATCCATTTGATGTCCTACACTGAACTGTTAAAAGGGACGGAGCTATACAGGGTGTATAGCTCCACCCCGCTTTCTCGCTCGCACAACTGCCTTCCAAGACATAATGTTAAAGGCCCTGTTCGTTGTGGGTCTTCTCCATGTTCGTGTTTAGTGTTTGCGAGTGACGGTTTTATTGCAAGACGTTATAAATAGCAATAAAATTACTCGCTCAATGGCGCCGCGGTGTTTGGATTGATTTATTATACCTTTTAATGAGTAGTTTGACGTAAGTCGTTTTAAATGAGATCTCTATCTTTATTCGTTAAGTTTGGCGTTTTGGTTAAGTTTTCGGTACCTTAATTAATCCATAGAGTATCGTTGAAATAGACTGGATGGTTGCTTTTAGTGTCGACAGATTTTTTTTTATCTGATGACTCCATACAGTAATAATTTTATTAGTTGAAGATGTAGAAGACTAAATAGTAGTAATAGTATTTTAATATAAGTAGAAAAAGTCTGTCATTGCGACCAAGGTGGAATTCTGCCGCAGTTTTAAATTTCCACCTGTATTAAGCGACGTTTTTCAATACACTCGTGACTTGTGGGGTCACTTAACGCCCAGTCTGTTACGATGAATGTAATAAATTTGAAGAGGGCGAGCTTGTGCACTTTTCCGTACTAGTGCAAAAACAGTTAATTACGTGCCTAAAAGCAGTAAACATAAGAGCGAGTTTTAGAGTTTAGTTAGCATATTCATCCGACGAAAATAGCTCTATAAACTGCATTCTGTTTCATTTGAATGACTTGTGCCATCTAAACGCCGATACAATATAATTTTTTTGTAGCATAGCGTAGCATAGTCGGCCTTATAAAGTTCCTACTGCTGGGACTCAAGCCTCATCTCTAGGAGAGGGAATCGGCCGTTATCCACCACGCGAGCCCAGTGCGGGTGTCACATGTTTTCGATATTTTGGTTCTAGGACACGCCGGTTTCCTCACAAGGTTTCCTTCACCCTTTGAGAACAGTGTCAGTTTTAGAGTAAATGTATTGAAAAATAACTAAAACGATGGCTAAAGAAATCAACATAGGAAAATGTTGCACCGGTCCCTAAAATTTCACGAGGAATACCTTTATCAATATTACCATACCATCACTTTTCAGAACCCTCAAAACCCATAACCAAACATAAGGAAATAGTTCCTATATCCCCCTTACGAAGAAAAACGAAATAACATAATGAAATCGCGAACTTTCGGTAACTTTGCATAGGGCGCGTATTTTTGGTGGCAAGGTCGGTGGGACCTTCCGCTCAAACAAGTTTAGTATGTAGATAGTTTGAAACTGCGTTAGATATATTGAAAGAGGATCTCAAGAATATTGTTTAAATTTTTGATCAGAATATTTTATAGTCTTTGAGTGGTGGTTTTGTTACCTTCTAGGTTGAGTTACGAATTATAGTCTGCCCCCCTAGTCAAGTTAAAATCGTATCGTTTATGCCGAACGCCTCGAGTAGGCCACGCCTCCGATTCCATTGTTCTGACGTCATATCAACGCTCAGTCACGTGGTCAGAACAAAGGAATCGGAGGCGTGGCCTACTCGAGGCGTTCGGCGCGAACGAAACGATTGTAACTTGGCTAGGGAGGCTGGTTTTCGAACTTAGTCCTTGGTGGACCATTATATGTGGTCCATGGCGACCTTCATTTCAACCAGTCCACCTCTCCCCAAAATCGGATAAGTCCTTTCAGTTTACTCAAGGCGGTACTCGCAGTCAAGCACTGTTTTATATCAATTATAAAATAAAAAAAAGCGAATTTTCACTGGAAGATTTTTTATTTTGTTTCTAATTAGACCATTTCGATATTTACAATCCTATATTAATTTTATAATTAAAGTAAATTTATCGTCGCATTCAAAGAACCTATGAATGAAACGTGTGAAAGACGGGTTGTCTACAGAAATAACGGTTATTGGAGCAGTATGTAGAAGAAGCAGGCCAAATAAAAGATAGATAGATTTGAGGAGCGGTGTGAAAGAAAAAGAAGTCAATGATGGCATGACGGTTGATAAGACAGAATGAAAGAAAAAACCCAAGTAATATGAAATAAGTGTAAGAAAATGATGAAGAAGTTTGTGAGGAAAAAAACATGTTGCGCCCACAAATAAGTTGATCAAAGCATTCGATGAAACATCATACAAACAAACATCATCATTTATCATCACATTAATTAATAATTTTTATCAAAATTAAGCTCTCTCTATATGGCGTAAAAATGAAATATCGACGACGTCGCAACGCTTGTGACCCTGAGCCCTTCTTACATAATATCGATTAATACCTTGATACACATAAAACGCTCATCTCTAATCTTTAAAACATTTAATAACTAAGACCAATTATAAAATTATTTTAAGATCAAAGGTTAATATAACCTTTGATGTCTATTTTATGAATATTCAACGGTTACAGCAATTTAGGGTAATTTGGTACCTTCATGACTCTCGGTCAGAGGGACATTTGGTACCAGTGGCTTTATTCGTCAAAATAAATTGAGAGCATTTTGGTACGTCTAATAAATCTCAGTCTGCCATTTCGGGTCATTCGGTACTTACACTGGTTTCTCATAAACAAACCATAATGTCGTAAATAAAGTTATCATTTTATAGTGGTTGTTCGTCAAGGGATGATATTTTATTATGGACATGATAGCCAAAGATACGGGCCTGTTTACGAGTATGTACATTTTGTATGAGTAATAAAACGACATGTTTATTAATATGACCATATGTAAATGTTTGACGAAGTAAATGGGTTCTTGCTTTTCATAACCTTATAATATCTAATCATAATAAATTAGATGTATAAATATTATACAATAGATCTAAATTTGGGTAAAACTTTTATCATAGAATTTCTAGGTATCTTGAATATGACTGATTTATTTATGTTTTTTTTTATTTAGCATTATCCATGTTCCCACTGCTGGGACTCAGGCCTTCTCTCTAGGAGAGGGTATGGGTCACAATCCACCACGCGGGCGCAGTGCGGGTTGGTGGATGTCACATGTCTTCGAATTTTTGGTTCTAGGACATGCCGGTTTCCTCACGATGTTTTCCTTCACCGTTTTGAGAGCAGTAGTGATGAAATAACTTACACAAAATAATGCGTCTGGCTAGGTTTGAACCCGTGACGTACAACTCGTAAGTCGGGGCCGTTATCACTCGGCCACCACTGCTCTCGCAATAATTATGTATGTGCAAAATTTTTATTATATACTTTGATAGATAGATAAACACCGTAAATAAAGTCACAGTAGGAGTTTAAAATTAATAGGGTGTCACAATAGGCGGTCTTATCGCTAAAAGTATTTTTTTGCAGACATCTTTTTAGTATAATATCAATGTGATGGTTTCCTGCATATTTCTTTCCCTGCAAAATGAAACAAAACAGCTCACTATTATATACAGCGTGATACAAAAATATTGAGTGACCTTTCGACCTCCGTTAGAATGGTTGCTTCGGCCTTGCGCAGGCATTTATGTTTATTGATGCGTCAAACGGCCCCGTCTCGTTATTTATTTGAATGGATTTCATAAATAAGTAATGCAATGTTTTCCATGATCTACAAGAGAATTTTCTTTCATATTTCGGTTTGATTTTTGTGAAGTTAGTTGTCTGTAAGCCGAGAGGGCTGTGAGTGGTTTAGAAGGAATTGGTTTTTCTTAGAATCATGTTTGATGAATCGGCATTTTTATTTTGAAGTTTATAAAGCTTTTTTAGAAACTCGCGTATTTCATATTTAAGGTGTATCACAAAGTATGATGAATGCGAATTATAGTCATGTTGGTGACTGTCATTGGTTTGATTTTGACTACTAAAGCACTATCAAAAGAATGATAAATGATATTTATTTTATAAGTAGGTTTAAAAAAACACTTTTACACGTCAATTTTTTTTTTCGTTATTTTTCAACTAGATGAGGCCTGAGAAGAAACACCGAAATAAACACAGGGGTCAAAGTTTCTTTTAAAGTCCATACATTTAATATGTAACGGAAATTCTAATGCAATTGGTTTTCATGCTAAAGTTAAGTTTGATAAGTTCTCAATTTTAAATTATTTTTCCAAAAACGTTAAAGTTGCAACTTATGTATTCATCTTTAAGTTCATATCCATTTTTTTATTGTAAACAGTCACAGTAATTACCACTTCCCACACAATCATAAAACTTGCTGACCCGGCAATCTAAATTATCAAAGGTGGTGGAGCCGGAGAATAAAAAATAGTCTATTGCTAGACTTACATACAAAAAAAAAAAAAAACATAAAAATCGGTCAAACGAAGAATTCGATAACAATACTGTGACACGAGATTTTCATATATTAGATATTCAGTGAAACTCAAGTACACTTCCATTATAAAAACCCAGTACAATACAAACCTCATCCATCGCACCCAACTTCCCCCACTGACATACTTTCTGAACATAAAAACCCGGTACACGACAATTTTCCGTGACGTTGAGGCATTGAAACGAAGTCATTTTGCTTGCATTTAATAAAAATAACACTTTTTTTTGAAGCCAGCTCAAAGTAAAGGGTTCTCGCTGAAGTAATCGAGTGTCATTACTCGACTATGAATAAATTACACAAGTTCCAGACCCGCTTTGGGTGTTGGTGTAAATTTTGAGCGAAAGAGATTTTTTGTTTCATACTTTTTTTTTCCTTATTTTACTTTTGTAGATTGCGTTCCTGTTTTAATTTTAAGTGCTTTTGAGTACGATATTGCGTTTTTGATTTGACATTTTTGTGTTGGGAAATATAAATACTTCACTGGTCGCTAAAAAGTTAAACATGAATATTATATTTTTGTGGTAGAGACTGTTTAATTGCTTGTTTTTGCTACGCAACATAACCATAGCTAAAAGTTAAGTTGCATATGTATGAAAAAAATATTTGTCAAATAATCAGTTTATTAATAAAGTATATAAAAATAAAATACTAATTATGAAAACAATATTACAAAATTAGTACTAGTATAATGTGCGTGGATTGCAGAGCTTTTGTGATCGTTATCGAATATAGCCAAAAAAAAACTGTGAGAGTAAATAAAAAAATTACATGTTTTCCCTAATTTAATCACATACTGACACTTTTTTTCTTCTAGTGTGTGTTTGACAACAAACCAAGCCAAAATAAAGTCTAAATCTGCTCCTCATTCAATTTTCAAACGATGTTATATCAAAAAGACATTAACACCACCCATCACGCCGTATTCCCATCAAACCAACCACAACTTGTATCGTACGGTACGAGTGAAATTCGTTATTATATCACATTTGAACTCGGCCCGCGTTAAAATTGCCAAAGCCCGCCGGCAAATTCACCCTGTAAGGCGGCTTTTTGGCTTAAAAAATATTATTAAAGGGTTAATGTTAAGGGTTATTCATAACACTTTAGCGTAACAACGGTTTACAAAAAGGTTCTCCGCTGGTTCGAAGCTTTTGGGCAGGATTTTGAAGACATAAAGGTTCGTTCGTGGCTTGAATCGCAATGTTCGAAGACGGATGTTAATCAAAGTGTTTCGTGACAGTTTATGTACTGGCAGCCTGAGCATTGTTAAGGGTTCATTGGTACTTTTTCTGTAAGGTGAAAGGGAGGACTGTAAATGTTAAGGTGTTTTTCGTTTTGTGAGCGTCGCGTGTTGATTTGAGGGAGTAAACGAGGGTAGTTTGTTTCGCACAAATTCTTCTGTGTAAATCAAGTTTATGGCCGGTGAAGGGTGAAACTTGTTACGGTGAGTGGGGAACTGTTGGTAAATGTCTTGAGAATAAAGGTGGTGCATAAAAACAAAGTTTACTGGCGTTGTGGTTTACACATTACGTAATACATTCCAGCCAGCGTGCGTAAAATAAGCTCATTTGATTACCTAATACCATGGCTGTGTTTTTTTTTTTTTAATACGGTGGCGTGATGATACGTGTGCATTTAAATTTTTTGTTTAGCGCAGTGGTTGAGAGATTTACTGCTTTGAGTGGTCCGATTCCCTGCCCTACAGATGCTGTTCCGGGTCTGAATGTCTTGTGTTTGTGAAAGCACTCATAGTTCTGGAATAATTCTCGGTGTAAAGCAACGATTGAAAGAAAAAATATTACGCATTCGTCTTTGACCACTATCTCACCTGATGGTAAGCGACGATGTGGCCGCAGACGGAGCACGCTTGCCTAGAAGCAACCTATTCACTCTTGATTTAAAGACCGCCTAGGTTATAACTATCTGAAAACACAGACACGGACTGGCTATTCCACTTCTTAGCTGTACGCATAATAAATGTGTTCCCAAAACGCTTTGTACGTGGATGTAAGAGGGATGTCCACCATGTACCTACCGATGGCGCGACGCCGCCGCCGTACGTCTAGTGGTTTGATCATGGAATGGACTTAAAGAATTGAATTGTGTAATTTCCTACAATAATAAATCAATGTAATAAGAATTACAACTATTATAATAGGCTAGTTGTTTAAAATAAAAATAAAAACTACTATGAGTAAGTTTCTGAATAGTGAAAAAAATAACAAAGCTTCAATACTTTTTCGAAGAATCTTATTTAAAGTCTCTTTCCTTTTCTCTTGTAAATAAATAGCTAACAGTGGTAATGAGCTGTTTTCGAACACTCCAGTTCTCATAGCTTGTTATCTAGACATTCTCGAAGTTTTATGTGTTAAAAAGTACCAAGTTTCCCTAATTAGGAATTGTATTGCGATTTGTTCTTTCTTTTTTAAAGGAATCTAGAGAATGGAAAAGACGTAATACTACGTTTACTTTCTATACAGGGTTATTTTTAAAACACTGGCAACCTCTCAGAAATATGTTACTAACATCATAATAAACAACAAAGATCTGAGAAAAGGTCCTATTTTTAAAATCCTACCTTCATCCCCCCTCAAGGAGATTCACCTCAAGGAGAGGTCAGCAACTGTAGGGCCCAGCAGGGTCGAAGCCTACTGGGGCCAAGGGTCTGATTCTGAAAGGAAGACTCGGCCCCGGTACGAAAGGCAACGAAGGAACAGGAGTGGGTTTTTAGTCAGTAAAAGTCTGACACTATCTCCCGCCCCGCCCAAGAGCGGGGGATGTCATAAGATGATTTTCCCACCGGATAAAAAAAAATAACCTTCATCCCCCATTTTTTTCTTCGATATTTTATCAGCTTGTTCTATCTAACCAAGATAGGTTGATGTTAAATGTGTGTACAAGGTGAACCACTCTCAACCAATCAGAAGTGTAATAGTTTATTTGAAATAATCTGTCAAACTTTCACACGACGCCACCTTGTTCCAAGCTAAGCAGAGCTTGTGCTATAAGTACTAGACGACTGATAAACATGTATATATATTTCTAAATAAATGCATATTATAGATAAATTACAGATATATAAATTACACAGAACCAATGATCATGCTCATTACACAAAAATTTATTTTTGGTGGGAATCGAACCCATGGCCTCCGGTATAGCAGTCACGTCAGTCACCACTAGACCAATAGGCCAACAAATAGTATAAGTACCCATATTTCAACAGTTTGGTTTACAACAACAACACAGCACGATCAGCCTTTTAATGTTCCCGATGCTGGGACTCGGGCCTTCTCTCTCTAGGAGAGGGAATGGGCTATAATCTACCACGCAGGCCCAGTGCGGGTTGGTGAATGTCACATTCCTTTGAATTTTTGGTTGTAGGACATAGTGGTTTCTTCACGAGGTTTTCTTTCACCGTTTTGAGAGCAGTGGTGATGATAAATGATATTTATTTTGTAAGTAGGTTAAAAAAAAAAACACTTTTACTCGTCGATTCTTTTTTTTCATCATTTTAAACTAGATGAGGCCGGTGTTTCCTAGCTGACTACCCTGAGAAGAAACATAACGAAACAAACTCAGGGGTCAGTCTCTTTTAAAGTCCATAAAATTAATATGTAATGGTCAAATCACATGAGAACTATGCAGATTTGTCTGAGATAGTCTTTTGAAGAAAGAATCATACAGATTTGAGTGGACCTGTCCAGTCAGTGCAAGCATTTGTCAGTATTCGTAAAGCTCAACTCAGGACTACTAAGGAGCTCAACGACTTACACAAAGTAATGCGCCTCCGCTTGAGAGCTTTGGTGGCCGAGTGGTAACGGCCCCGACTTACGAGTTGCAGGTCGCGAGTTCAAACCCAGCCAGGCGAATTGCTTTGTGTAGTTTAGTTTAACTACCATGTAATTTCGAGCTTATTGCCACTAAGCCTAGATAAAGATAATACACAAGATAATACAAATTTAGCATCGAAACCGACAGTGATTGTGCTAAGATTACATCTGATTTAAGCCATGATAGTGCTACTTATCGCCAGGTGTTCCTCCATCTGACATATTGATCCGTTTAAGATAAACTTTATTACTGTGGTTGTTATGTTATTTATGCTCAATTGAGATACTTTGACTAGATAATTTAGTGGTGTTGTTGAAATAGGTTACTGGCTTCTGGCCTATGACTAAGTAGGTTTTGTTTCTGTTGGGGCCTAGCAGGGCCGATGCCTACTAGTGCTATAGGTTTGCTTTCGAAATTGAAACCCCAGGGTCCGGAAACGCAAGGCAAAGAAGGAACATAGGAGTGGGTTTTAGTCAGTAAAAGTTTGATACGTCCTCTTGTTCTCCCTAGAGCGGGAGAAGTCATTAGATGTGTTTCTCACCTAAAAGAAAAGAATGGGTTTTGTTTAAAATATCTTTTATACTAAGATGATGTAGAGTTGAAATGTTGGCCATGTGGAAGTGTTGTCGAAAGTGCTGACTGAATTACGATTTTTTTCTTTTAGTGGTAAAAATATATGAATACTAGGTTTTGCCCTCGTGATGCTGACGGCATAAAAAGGGTTCTATGTGCTATTCCAGGACATTGTCTTCCCTAAGGTTCATCAAAATCTGTTCAGCCGTTAGAGTGTGAAGAAGTTATAAACATACACATATACGCTCACAGGTAGCTCGCCGCCCGACCGTCTGGTAGCTGTCCGGACCGAGCCCAAGTCGTCGACGACGCGCAGTGTCCCACGTGCGCCTCAAGGAGATGTCAGCAACCGTAGGGGCCCAGCAGGGTCGAAGCCTACTGGAGCCAAGGGTCTGATTCTGAAAGGAAGACTCGGCCCTGGTATGAAAGGCAACGAAGGTTTTTAGTCAGTAAAAGCTGACATTATCTCCTGCTCCGCCCAATAGCGGGAACAACATTGGATGATTTTCCTACCGAAAAAAAAATACGCTCTTAAACTTTCGTCTTTATAATATTAAGTTTGATGGGCTAAAGGAGCAAAAATGCGTGAAAAGCGCTTACTTTTATTTTAACTTTAAAATATGTACATGAAAAAAAAAATATAAGCGGTGCGATTGTGGAACGCGTTGTCGGTGCCGATTAGGCAAGCCCAGTCACTAGCTTCTTTCAAAAATCTAGTCAAAGATCATTTCCTTTCACTCTAATTGCTATCCTGCCTCTACCTAAATTCAGTTCTTCCGTCACTAGCCCACCTTATTGTTCTTTTCCTTTTCCATCTTTTTGTATGAAATTGTGTAATTTATAATATATATATATTATTTATATATTGTCTTTTATATTTAATAGCTATATAACATCTATGTATAGTCTAGTATATAATTTTAATCTAATATTTACGTTATTAATTTGCAGTACATCGCAGACTACCCCCTCCCCCTTTTTCCTAATTCAAGTTCTTACAGTCCATCCTAAGGTTGTCTGGTAGATATCGCTGTCAGCGATAAGACCGCCTTTGTACCCATAGATTTAAGTTAGTGTAAAAGTTTTGTTACTATTTTGGTGTGCAATAAAGTTTATTCTATTCTATTATAACTGTTTGTATATTTGCCAATACCCCTTAATTTTTGGTATATTTATATTGTGTTATAGCAATTTCCCATCTTCTTCTTTTAAGGAGGCAACCTATTTTTCATACCAAACTCATTTACTTCGAGTATTATACTAACCTCAATTTCTCCAGCCAATAGGCTACTCCTTATCTCAGCTGAAGTATACAATAATTTATGTTTTATCGACAGAACACGGAAAGTATGAAACACTTTTTCCTGAAAAAGGAGATAGGGCACGAAGCCTGAGATAAATTTAGTTTTAAAAACCCTTATAGGTCTGGCATCTTTAGGTTATTTAATATTTGACAAAGATTTTATGTGGACAAGAATGTAAATGAAAGTGTACTAACCCTATCAAACGCTGAATTTCTTCACTACTAACATGATAAATTATATTTATTTAGTAAATTGGTTATATAATTTATAACACTGTGATAAGTCATTTTTTTTTTGTTAATTAAAACTAGGTAAGGCCGATACGGACGCCGAGCTGGTAGCTCGCCGTCTGATCGTCCGGACCGAGCCCAAGTCGTCGACGACGCGTACTGTTCTACGCGTGCCTCAAGGAGATGTCAGCAAACCGTAGGGGCCCAGCAAGGTCGAAGCCTACTGTGGCCAAGGTTCTGCTTCTGAAAGAAAGATTGTTCCCTGGTATGAAAGGCAACAAAGGAACAGGAGTGGGTTTTTATTCAGTAAAAGTCTGACACATCCTCCCGTTCCACGCAAGAGCGGGAATGTCATTGGATGATTTTCCTACAGAAAAAAAAGGTAAGGCTGATGTTTCGTAGCTTCTGCCTACACAGAGATTAAACATCGAAATCAACTCAGAGGTCATAGTCTCTTCAAAAGTCAATACATTAAAATATGATATTTATTTTGCAAAAAGGTTATTAAAAAACAATTTTACACGTAAATTTTTTCGTTAATTAAAAATAGATGAGGCCGGTGTTTCTTAGCTGACTACGCTGACTCTGAGATGAAATATCGATCTAAACTCAGAGGTCAAAATCTCTTTTAAAGTCCATACAGTAAACATATAATGGTCAAATCGTATGAGAACCAAGTGTCTGAGATAGTCTCTTGAAAAAAGAACTACAAAGATTTGAATGGACCTATCCAGCCAGTGCAAACATTTGTCAGAATTCATGTAGCTCAACTGAGGACCTAAACAGCTCATCGACTCGATGAACAATAGCAAAGAAAGGATCTTTCAATAAATCGTTGAACTTAAACCTCATCATCATCATCATCATTTCAGCCGAAAGACGTCCACTGTTGCACATAGGCCTCCCCCAAATGTCGCTACAATGACCGGTCCTGTGCGTCTCGCATCCATTGGATTCCCGCAACCCTCACCAGGGCATCGGTCCACCTTGTGGGAGGCCTTCCAACAACAACAACTTAAACCTGCCAGAAACTATTTTTTTCTGCTTCAAAAATTAAAAATGAAAATTTTAAAAAGTTTCTGGTAATACAATAAAATGGGGTGAATAGAAACCAAACTTCAAAGGGTATTTTCACGATATTTGAATATTTTTTGCAGCGTTTTACTATATCAATTTATTAATAAATTGTTATTCTAATAAGTCGATGCTTTGTTAGAAGCCGATAATATGGTATCAAAGTGAAAAGCCAAACCAAAGTTTTGTTTCTATTCACCCCTGCATTTCTTTTCACCCCGTTTGACGGTACTTAAAGTTCATGTCTATTACGTAATAAAAGTGCGTATTTTTAGACTAATGTAAATGAAGATTGTAGTGAAAATTCGCGATTAATTAAATAACCACAAGAAAAGCAATTCCTAATAAATTCATAACCCTTTCCGCATTAAAGAGAGTATCTACCTAAAAGATGTAAAAAGATAACAGTACAATTCAAAGACATTCTTTATCCTTAATTAGGCTTAAGATAATTTGATGAAAACAACCGCGAGTAATGCTTACAAAATGTGAAAAAAAAATGGCTGAGTTTATTTCAGTATTTTTTAATGTTCCAGTGGGTTGAAAGGCGCTGTCTCGACAAGGAAATTGGAGGAGCGCCGCACTTGAGTTTAGTAGCGTGACCAAAAGTTTGACGTTCCTTAAAAAAGTGTTTTTTTTCCTTGAAATCATCTCTCATCAATCAATTATCAAACAAATGACTGTGATTGTTTTGTACTTTGTCTATTTGGTCCTGGTAATATAGGAATACACTTCCTGGTTAACCTATGATTATCAATGTCGTAAAACTCTAATATTAGCTATTTTTTTCTAGTTTGGTTCGCGTTTGACCATTATCTCACCTGATGGAAAGCGACGATAGAGTGCGCTTACCTAGAAGTAACCTATTCACTCTTGAATTAAAGCTTAAGAGATAAATGTCATCATCTCGCTATTATCATCATTGGAAATCATCCAACGACTTCTCCCACTCTAGGGCAGAGCGCGAGGCCGTGTCAGATTTTTACTGACGAAAACCTCCTGTGTTCCTTTTTTGTCTTGCGTTCCAGATTAGGATCCTAGTAAGGGTCAACCCTGCTGGGCCCTTCGGTTTTGCTGATATCTCCTTGAGGCGACAACTCGGGCTAGGTCCAGCCGGTTACCTGACTGCTGGATGACTACCTTTTGCACGCCGTCCGTAAACCCACGCCATGTAGACTTAAAGATACTATACTGATGATGCATGATAATAAAGTGAACATCCATAACTTATGTAGGTAAATTAAGTAATAAGATGTTGAATTATCAAACAAATAAATAAACGAATTTTGAAGAGTTAATTCACTAATCAATTTAATAAAATCATAATAAATTAGATTGTTCCAGCTAACAATTCATGAAGTGGCTTAAGTTTTCCCTACTCCCAAGCGGTTAATGATTTTGCACTTACCAAAACATTATAACCAGTCAAACTCCGAAAATGGGTTTGTCAAAAACAGATTGAGTAGCTAAGGGTAGCACTGTTATAAATTGATCAAAGTGTTCATTTTGTTAGACATAATTTAATTTCAAATTGATTAATAAGTTTGTGTTATATTTCAAAAATCAAAACAGTTTTCATTTGTGTTTGAACCAATTTTTTTTTTTAATTGATATAAGCCAGTGCTTGATTGCGATCCCACCTGATGATAAGCGGAGATGCAATCATTGATGGTCAGGAGCACTAGTTTATTAAGAGCCTATTTACTCTAGCCTTGAAGACACCTTTATTATAGTTGGTTACTTTCGTCCCAATATAAATAGATACTGAATAAAACCTTTTTCAATACACTTACTCGAAAACCCGCTCTTATCCCACCGCTTTTAGGCACGCAATAGACTTTTCCGCACTAGTTCAGAAAAGTGCGTGGGCTCTCCCCCGCCACAATTTTATTACATTTATTGTATCAGGCTGGGCGCGCCTTGACCCCCTCGAGTCGCCGGTCTACTCACCGTTTATTCATTTCTTCGTCAGTGTATTGAAAAAAGTCATTTGATACACGTACAAATTTGTCACTGTAGCCCTCAGCTCCATAACACACTCGCCTACGACTCGTACGAATTTCGCCTCGATCGCGATGACAAACTTTCTGCACGTGTATCAAACTGAACTTATTTAAAAACAAACTTTTTTTATTGGCCTGTTGGTCTAGTGGTTAGTGGCCCTGACTGTTATGCCGGAGGTCGTAGGTTTGAATCCCACCCAGGACAAATGTTTGTGTGATGAGCACGATCATTTGTTCTGTGTCTGGGTGTAATTTATCTATATATGTATGTATTTAGAAGTATATAAGTATGTTTATCAGTTGTCTAGTACCCATAACACAAGCTCTGCTTAGCTTGGGACTAGACGGCGTTGTGTGATAGTTGTGGAATATTATATTATATTATATTATATTATATATTATTATTTTTATTTTACCCCTGTTAACCTATCCCTGTCCCACTGCTAGGCAAAGGCTCTGTTCTGTTCCAAACTTCTCTATCTTGAGCAGTCTCAGGACAAGGTTAGCCCACAAACTTTATAAGATCGCCACACCACCTTCACCGTGGGCATTGACCCCTCGTTGTCTGGCCTAAGTACAAAGACGTTCTCATCATCATATTGTAATACATGCACGTATTACTCGACCTTTTAGATCTATTTACTGAAATCAAACCCCAAGATTTTTCATACTTAGATCTTGGAGTATTACTCTAAGTTTTAGTGTTCATTACTTCCGTTTTCAATTTTATTAATTACAGTATATTCATCAAACAAAATTCCCGTCAATAGGAAAACTATCCCATTGCCAACACGAAGCATAGTGTCACTACTTTCAAACAGTACGCGTCACGGTCTGATGTCGTCCCCCGTACATTTATAACAATATTTTGTTCTCTTCCTTTCTGTAACCCGACCCTTTATTTAGAGGAAATTACCCTGTCTCCGTATACCATGTACTTGCGTTACGTTAAGCTTAGCATTTTAATATAAAAAATGTTTTTAAAAATATCGCAGTTGAAATAAAATTGTTTGTTCTAGATTTCTTTCATGTAAAATTAGTGATACTGCTTTTATATCTGTATATAATATTTTGAAAAATGCAGGGTCCTCTGACGATTGTAGAATGAGATAGACAAAAATATAATAGCCTAACTGACTCTGAACAGAAACAGAAATAAAAAATAATGACATGCATTACCAGATAGAATCATTCAAGGTAATGGAATTAAGTCATTACGATTTGATTTTAATGATATTGTTTTATCATTAGATTTTTATTTAATATTATTTAATGTTAATAAAAAAACGAAAAAAAGAAAATAGTAAAACGCCGAATATAGTATATTATTAAATGAACTTTTACCTTCTACACTAAACATTCTTCCATTTAAGGAAGCTTTTGGTCCTCACCATCTAAGGTAACAGGTAACAAGCTAAAAACAACCAGAAAATAATAAAGCAACCAAGTACGAGTCGAATTGATATACGAAGCTTTCGTTACAATAAATGACAATAAAAACGGACAAATTTTCTTACTTACTGAAGTTACAAAAGTTCTGTTCAGTCCTCTAATGAAAAGTTGAACTGTACTGATGGACAAACTTAACTTTGCCGTTTGAAAACTGTTGTAACCATACATCAATATGGGTTTGGTTTATGAAATGCAAATAAGTTTATTTTGTGATGTGACTACAAAACGGTTATCGAATTTTTCCTATACGAGTGCTACATGGCATTGTTTATTACTTTTCATAGTTTTAGATCATTAGAAAGTTTTCTAGGTTTTGATTCTTTTGCGAGCGTCAAAATAAACGTCATAAACGGAGCATACCGTCTGGTAACCGTCCGGACCGAGCCCAAGTCGTCAACGGCGCGTACTGTTCTACGTGTGCCTCAAGAAGATGTCAGGAACTGTAGGAGCCCAGCAGGGTCGAAGTTTACTGGGGCCAAGGGTCTGGTTCTGAAAGGAAGACTCGACCCTGATACGAAAGGCAACGAAGGAACAGGAGTGACACATGGACTCCTCATGAGGAGTGGGTTTTTAGTTTCGCTCCGCCTAAGAGTGGGATAATCGTCTTATGACAACATAAGACGATTATCCCACCGAAAAAAAAGCATGAATGGCCTTATCTTTAAATTGCGTTAGAATCTAATTTTTTAAGTTTGATGTTTTCATTGCTTTAAAGGGTAACAGATCGAAGTAGGTATTTGATATTAGTTTCAACTTGATATGTTTGATGGATGGATGGACGCATACCGGAAGACGCAGCGTTGAAATGCCTCCTACAAGGTGGATTTACCAGGTCTAGGTCCAGGTTGTGGGAATCCGATGGATGCGAGATGCATAGGACCGTTAATTGTGGCGACACTTGGTGGAGGCTTCTGTCCAACAGTGGACGTCTTTCGGCTGAAATGGTGGTTGATGGTGCTTCACAGGTTGATGAAAACAAGGATCTTGACAGACGGGCAATGAAATGACCTAATATAACAAAGAGACACATTGAAATTTTCAATTTTGCCGACTGCCTACAAAAAACAACGGAAACCTAAAAAAAAATTTGAAACCTTATTTAGCTTATTTTACACATTTTTTTTATGTATCGTTTAATATTAATTAGGTACATATTTTTTGTCATTGAGACAAACACGTATAAAATAGGAAAAATATTATTATTATTAGACTAGATTGTATAGGAAAGTAGAAGTTATATTCTGGCTTTATTTATAAAGAATATCAAAAGTTTCATCACTTCGATTACGTTTTCTGCTCATACATTAACCGTAATAGTTCATCAATACTCAGAAATTAAAATTTTAAAGCTTTTGTTACCATATAACAAAAGCAAGGTATGCCATAAAATTGGATATAAGTCCACTTTTGTAAATTTTCTGTAAATGTATCATATATTTTTAATATTTCATTCCGCTGTTTTCCAACAAAGACACATTTTAAATCCCAATACCACCAAATTCGCTTGGCATTTTATAAAAAATAATGTCACGCCCTCTCATGTTTTAAAAATATTTACTCATCTCGCTGTTTCGAACCCTTTATTCGGAGGAAATTAGCCTGTCTGGAATTTAAAGGTCTTTTTTTGGGGGAAAAACGTTGTTAACAATTTTGTGGTATATCATAATTGAGAAATTTTAATTCTATCAACACAGAATAATAATAATAAAATACCGTGCGGATTTATTATTATTTTCTAAATTCCCATTAGTTTCCCATCGATAGGAAATTCCGAATTAATACTGTAAGCTCTCTTGAATTTTGAAACTTACTCAGGAATTAATAATTGTTGAACAAATTATGAAGTTATTAGCTAAATTGGTGTAGGGGATTCAAACTAAGTTCAATATCTCAAAGGCCGATAGAGCCAGTTCCCTAACAAGTTGTGGGTCTTTGTAATATAGCAGTAGAACCGCGAAGTAGCGTTTCTCTTTAAACACTAGTTCTATGACTTATATATGCTTACGTTGTAGCAAAATTAAAGTTGTAAGAAACCGTCCGATTATAATTAAGGTATTTTCAAGACTAGATTGAATAGGCTCTTAATATACTAGTGTGCTTCACCATCATTCAGCTTACCATCAGGTGGGATTGCAGTCAGTCAATAGTTTATCTATATAAATATTTAGAAGTAAAAACTGACTGACTAACACATCAACACACAGTCGAAACCACTGAGACCAGTCCCCTCAGCGAAGTTACGATCGTTTCATTTGTATACAACAGGAGCAGTCACCTTCTTCTGCAAAACAGTAATGCAAGTAAAAGTGATAGTCGCAACCGTGAGGGAATGTCAAGAAACATCTTCAGCCCCTCTAGCCAAGTTACAATCATATTGTTCGCGCCGAACGCCTTGAGTAGGCCACGCCTCCGATTCGTTTGTTCTGACGTCATCTTAACGCTCAGTCGCGTGGTTAGAACAAAGGAATCGGAGGCGTGGCCTACTCGAGGCGTTCGACGCAAATGAAACGATCGTAACTTGACTAGGGAGGTAAGAGTGTGAAATTTTGCACAAGGCTTCGTTTTATGACTTAAGCGAGCACTAACAAAAGGGATCAAAAAAGTTGTCAAAGTTTATATAGATAATCCTATTTTTACGCGGGCGAAGCCGCTGAAAGAAGCTGGTATCATTAAAAAAACTCTACATGGGTTTTGAAGTAGAAATCTGGTTTAAATTCTATGTTACAGTTTTAAAATAAACTGTTAAATTCAAGTACGTTGTTAACGCACATTCCACAAACACTGCTTCATATTCACATGGAATATTTTTCCTGTGAATTACTCAGTATATATACCGATGCCAAAATAATATAGAACATAAAATTTACATACATACATCGGCAGAGTCCTACCAAAAACATATCGTGGAATGATTACCATAATATTTTCAGGTCTATATCCAATCTCGGTACTTATATCTCAATGCTTGAGTACGAATTATTTTTCTTTGAAATGTTCATCTGTATTGTTCGCTAAAACTTTGGAACAACTTCACAAACGGAGGGCACCGTGATATGAATAAATTAGAAAAGTTTTCTCTTGTTGTTGGGCCAGGGAACTAACGGGATTATGACGATTGTATTATGAAGGACTAGTGTACTCGTGAGACAGATATATTTTAAGAATACTTTCATAAAAAATGTATTCTTAAAATATTTCTGTGGATGGGTGGAGAGGGAGAGGGAGGCCAAAGAAAAGATGGAAGGATTGTGTGAACAGTGATATGAAAGAAAAGGAAGTTAGTGATAGCATGACGGTTGACAGGATAAAATGGAAGAAAAAAACGTGTTGCGCCGACCCCAAATAAGATGGGACAAGGGCAGGAAGATGATGATGATGATGACTTTCATAAAAAATATAAAATGTATGTGACTGATCTATAAAGAGAGAGGTGGAACTTGAGTAAGGAAATCTTTACCCAGCAGGAGCTAAGTGAGGTTAATAATAAAATAGAATTGAACACGGGTATTGATCGCAGAATAGACAAATGAAAAAATGAGCAACTATCCATGATCCAGAAAATGAATTCTAGAAACAAAATTTGTAGAGAATCAATTTTCTACAAAGTTGTATATGAAGGTATAAAGCATAGGAAGAAAATACTATTACCTTACTACTCGAACATATTATCAAGGTCTAGACCTGTAACATGACGTTTAAAGTAATATTGTTTCATTCTTATTTCCAAAGTGGGTAAGAGATGGCGCTAGACAATCTGTATAGCTCTATCTCTTACCCACACTGAAATAAAAAATTAAACAATCTTACTTTGAACGTCATGGTAACTCCGCAAATCTAATATTCATTGTTAATTTTGAGGTAGCATTTAGAATTTAAATATTATATAATTATAATATTGAGATTGAGATAATTCTCAAGTTAGTACAAGTTCTCAACCTCTTATCTTTCATTTTGGGTTTGACCTTCTTTTACGCCCTAAGGCAACGAGACCAATTCTTGTCCGTTTTTGGTTTAAGGACATACCTGTTCGGTCTTAGATCGATTTGATACTGTGAGCTTATTCGGTCTACAATGTTTCTGCTACTGAGTTTCGAGCTTGGGCTTCCCGACCTTGAATATCGTTGTGCCAAACTAACAGAAACGCCGTATCTATTGTAAAATTTGTATTTTTCTCTAAGTGTTGTTCCTGTCGCTGATTTTAAGGTACCGTGCAGCATGCACGGTACCTTCTTGATAACAGTAACCGAAGGTAACCGAAGGTAACCGAAGGTAACCGAAGGTAACCGAAGGTAACCGAAGGTACTCGGCGATAATTTACGTCATTGGATTAATTAAATGTAGTTTAAAATATTTTATTTCACATAATATGCCTACGTAAGACATTTGTTTCGATTGTTCCGAAAAGAACCGGCAAGAAACTTTATGACCACTCTTTAAATTATTATTTTTAAATTGTTTTATAATATTTTCATATTACAATATTAATAGGATGAGAGTACTTCTATCACACTAATATATTATAGAGGTGAAAGTTTGTATGCATGTTTCATTTATTTTAAATTTTCGATTTAAAAATAAAACACTCTAATGTATGTGTGTTTGTGACTCCTTCGGACTTAATTGCCAGAAAGAATTTGGGTGAAATTTAATATACGGATACCGACATGGGATACTTATTTGTCATTGTTGTCTTTAGACAAAGTCATTGGCAGAATTTAGTAAATTAATAGATTGTATTTTACAAAAAAGTTTTATTTATTTATTTGATGTTAGTTTAGGCGTTCAAATAACACATCATTTCAATAGAAAAATGCACTGAACAAAGCCACTCACACGAAAATGGCGTATATTCTTCATCCCTCGAAATATAAAACGGTTTTGAACTTGCCTAGCCTTAGGGAGATACCTGTCTTTTCCGTAACATAAAACTCCCTTGAGAGAGGTGATGTTGTCATCCTGGTACCTTTTAGATGTAATCAAGCGGTAAACAGACTCGAGTCTTTATTTTTAGAGCTCTGAAAAGGATAAACCTCTTCGTTACTTGTCAAAATGAGGAATAATATATAACATGGTTATACTGTATAACAGGTTAAATTATTTGATAAAAAAAATAATCTCGATAAGTATCATAGAAGATAAGTACATTTTCATTATTTTTCATTCATCCGCTTTTACCAGATTATGACTTTAATACACATATTTCTCTAGATATTTTAAAAACACAGAGGATATATACATAATATATCTTGTGGATCTTATCTTGGTTTCTAATTTGTGTAAAACTAATCCTAAACCTCTGAAAATCTGCTATTTTTCGTGAATTTTGACCCTTCGTAATGTATTCTTCTTCTCCTCTAAATATATGAAAATCAATGCAACTTTTCGTTGTGATTTTAAAACTCAAGAACGGGCTCACCTATCCAAAACAAATGTTTAGGCTTTGTTTGGACTATTTAGTAGATGGTTTATGTGAAGTTTGCACAAAATCGGTCGGGCGGTTCTTCATTTATCACATTATTAGGTGGTACGAAGTTTGCCGCAAGTAAGTTATAAAAATCAAAAAAGTATATCTACAGAAACCTTGCTCCTTGTAATTCATAATCTTGATTAAATATGAAGATTTTAAACTACAATTTCTTAAAACTTTTAAATTAAAAAAAAATAAACATGTATTTCCTGGAACAAGTTTTGTAAAATATTCGAGTAAATAACAGGATTACCGAATACCAACCGAACGTTCCGGTGTTACATCTCTTTTTTCGCGTTACTTTATCAGAAATTGCGTAGGATTGCGTTGGATGAACCAATAAGCTTTTAACCATTCTAAGATTAACAATAGACGGGTCGGGGCCCCCTTAAACCTTTTAAGTTGTTGTAGTGTTTAGAGTATAATAGTGATCAATGATGTCTTTCACACACATGAACAAAGTGTTTTTCTTTAATACCAAACTCTAAGATTCCTAGTTTTAAGATTAATAAATAATGTTTAATAATAAGTTAGGGTTAAATTGCTAATTAGGTTTGCGGGACTTTTCTCTCTGTTTCGCTTACCTCCAAAGTCTTTTAGGCCAGGTTGTAATCAATTATTAAAATTGTTCTTAATAAAAATATCACTGTCTAGATCATAACTTGGTCTACTGTACGCTGATTTGATCTGTCTTCACGATGGAAACCAAGGCGAAACAATACTAAAAAAGTTTCCTTTCATTTCAGATAAAAAAGTAAAAACTGCTAAAAATTCGCTAATTTCATGCCCGCGCGCTTATCCGCGCCCCGCGAGGTTAAAATGTCTTCGCTATCATAATGGTTATATCGCGCCGCTCAGGTTCCGTCGGTACTTTTTAGTGCCGGCACGCCACTTTTAGGGCCAGTCGGTACTTTTTGGGTACGTACTCTTAGTGATGTGGACGTTGGTAAATTCTCCGAATTACACAGAACTTTTAACGGGGACGTCAAAGCAGGATATTGCTTTGGTATAATAGTCGTTTCTATTGGACTGGTGGATTATAATTGGCGTTGTGATTGTGTTGTGTAACTCCAACTGTTTTGTGGTTGAAAGAACGAAGGTTGAGATTTTTAGAATATTGAAGTTAAATCAAGAGTTTTATTTCTACTGGAAATAAGGCATAAATTGGTTTTAAAAATTGCGTTTACGAAGTAAACTTGAGTTGGGATTTTATTAATATTATGATCAATATTTTTATGGTCTCTAATCTAATTAGTCGTTGTAATTATTACAGTTAATGACCAATTTCCCTATATATCACATCATGTTGAAAACAGACCATCGAAAATCGATTTGCTACATAACGACACTTAGCAATAGGTACATGTAAATAACAAATAACAGCCTGTAACCAAAGCGATCGTATCGAGCGGTCCCGACATATCTTTGTTCGAAACCCTAATTTAGTGTTAGAATCACGTGATCTAGATATTTTTGTATCGAACCTAAAGGGTGATACGGGATCGGTCCGTTGTTTAGGATATTCCAATATTGGCGTTTATTTCCATTTATGCTTGAAATGAATTGTGAAATCCTAATTGTGAAAAAATTGCTGTGAGAGAAATATTTTATTCATATTAAAAACTGCGAGTAACACACCAATACCTATTTAAAGGCAAAAGTTTCTGAGTGTGTGTGTATGTTTTTTACTTCTTCACGCTCAAACGGCTGAACGAATTTGGATGAAATTTGGTACACAGTTAGCCCATATCCTAGAATACATTTTATTCCTAGAGTATTTTTAACCAACTTCTTTTGAGACTAATTTCTACTCTCACATGGGAGAAGCCCCTGTCAGCAGCTAGAGTGTTATAAAATCACGTCAATGATGACGTGAGTCGACAGGTACTGCAGAAAGCATCATGTCGTGACCATATCTTTAGGTGTAAAAAAAATTAAACCTCTTTTGTATTTCAAATTCTGCCATATTGTGGGTCAAATCAGTCAAATGCTTTCACAATATTATTTTTACAATTGTCATTAAGCTTAACATGCACTATCTAGCTTTGTGTCATTCGCAGACAAGTGTGTCGCGGCAGCGGAAAAACTATAGCATAGTCAGTCTTATAATTTTCCCACTGTTGGGACTCAGGCCTCCTCTCTAGGAGAGGAAAAACTATATATCAAACATTTTTCACAGGAATTATTCTACGAACGAATCCGTAGAATCTTTTTCTACGAAAAGATGTGATGGGTGGATAAGTCTTTCTTCGAAAATGTTTAGAAAAAGGTGACTCTAAGGAGGTCGTACCCCTTAGGCAAAGTCACCCTGTTACCACTTCGTTAATCCTGCACCCCTACTCCCCGTAAATTCCTTTATTAACGGCCCTTTTTTCCTACAAAATAAAAGCTTACAAAACATTTCCCCATCCACCCGCTCACGTGTCGAGGGCGCGTGTCAAATTATTTTTAATTGACCCCGTACTTTTTGGCAAATTGTGACTTTTCTGGCTTCCTCTTAATTTAGCCTGGAAATACACGAGTAAAGACATTGTAATATTATTTTTTTATAAAGGATATGTATAGAATTATTTAAAGGTTTCAAAAATGGAACGTGCACAAAATTTACACGTTCTATTTTTGAAACATTAAAATAGTTTACCACACATCCTCTCCGAAAAAAAAAATGTACAATGTCGTCTTTACTCGTGCAGGTAGATTTCAAAATAGGTAGGTAATCTTAGGTGCTCAAATTTAAAAACTTTCAAACGTGTCAACATTACATACTTCATACAAAATCTATCACAATTACATCAGATCAAGTAGCATTACGAAGCTTTCACGGAGCTCGTTTAGCAAATTGCTGAGATAAAAGAAATCCTTGGCGTGCATTCACGAAGCTCGCTCCGTTACACTTTGCACATTATTATGGCGGTGTAATAGCTTCATGGGTTATGAGATGGTAGTTTCTTCTTGGTGAATAGTTTCTTTTGTCTTTATGGAGAAGTTTTAGTGGGGAGAAGTTTGTTTTGGATTTTAATGGGAAAAAATTACCTAAACAAAAAAAAAATCTGATAACTTATTTTTTTTTTAGTCTGTACAAGTGCAGATTAATACTTTGTGAAGATGATTTAATAAATGGGACACAAGTTTTATTTATTTTTTTCGATTTTATTTCGATACAATCTAAAAAAAAAAACAAATAGACTACTTGCCCTTTGAAATGTATAGTTTCTACGTTGGAAATCTTAATATGAAAAAACTTTTTTTTATTAGTTTTCATGGTTATAAATACTGCGATATTACATAAAATAATACAAAACACAAAGAAACGTAGAAATACCTAATTAAAAAAAATAATAACATACCTTTGATATAAAGTTTATTTGAACTTATAATTCTATATATATATATATATATAGTGAGAAATTTTGCACAAGATTTCCTTTTATGACGTAATTGAATACTAAGAGAGGATTTACTAAAATTGATATAAATTCGAAGGGGAGGAAACTGGGGTTCAAAGTTTGTATGGAGAAGGCTTCTTTCACGCGCGTGAAGCCGCTGGCAGAAGCTAGTTTAATATAAACAAACACATTATACAGATACCGGCACGAGTCTTGAGCACTCGGAGAAAAAGTGGGGATCGCTTTGCGCATGGTTCCTAATGCAATTTGTATTATTGGTGTACAATAAAGAATATCTATCTATCGTACACATCGGCGAGCCAAGTACTGTACAAGGAATGCATTACTCGCCCCTGCGTCTCACTTCATACCACTAAAGAGACCCGATATTTCACTTCAGCGCAAGTGGCAGCCAGCGCTCACGATCCATGCCGGTATGTTCTCTTTTTTTTAAGAAACAATTACTGAAAAATTTGACTGCGTTTCTATTCGTCCGCGTAATCAAGATAAAGTCCGTTCCACACAAACGCAGTTTTTAGTTTGTGCGTGAGTCATGGCGGACATATCTCCTGTAGTTAAGCTTACTAAGCGTTCTTTGCGATCTACAAAAAAACAGGGTAGAAAAACACCGCAATAACATTATTTTATATACCTATTTAATAACAAAGATCTAAATGTATATAAAGAAACTGCTTCTAACTTATATCTTAAAGTTAAGGTACGGGGTCTTATTACAAAGTGACTCAAAGGTTGCTAGGCAACGCTTATTTCATCTTTATACAGTTGCTCAATTTTTCCTGAGAAACTTGAATCCTATTTCTTGAAATTTAAGTCTTTGAATGAGTTTAATGACGTCAACGTTGTTATGATTTTAATATTTTATTTTAAATAATTTAGTTATAATTTCATCCAGTGATGATATCTAAATGGTTTAATCCTATTTTTTCTTAAAACCCCATTTGTAGTTGTGATTTGTGTAATTACTAACTAGCTGCATCAATATTTCTCTCTCTTTTTCTTTATATCTGCTGGCTGCTATTTGTATTGTAGCTAGCTTTGTGGTGCTAGCTAGTTAGCACTGTAGCTAGCTTATTTTGTGGTGCTAGCTACTCGTAGTTAGCACTGTAGCTAACTTTGTTAAAGGTCCAGATTAAAATACTTAAAGAAATAAAATATAAATTATTATAATATACAATATTAATATTTTTTTGGTATTTTATTCTGTCTTTACTTTTTTTATGTTTGAAAATATCAAAGTGACACCCGCTTTGTGTAGAGCGGGAAGGAGTTTTAGACTTTTACTAACTAAAACCCATCATGTTCTTTCAATTGTTTTTTTGCGCTACAGGGATTGGTAGACTCTTTCAAAAAATTCCTGAAATCAAGTCCAGCTAAGTTCAATTAATAAATTGTGTTTTTTTTAATGATATAAACTAGTGCTTAACTACGATTTCACCTGATGGTAAGCAGTGATGCAATGGTTTATGGTGAAGCGCACTAGTTTATTCGAGCATATTCACTCTTGCCTTGAAGACACCTAAATTAGATTCGAATGTCTTTTTTTTCCAAAACTGGAGATGTCTATATTAAAGTACAATGAATAAGTAAAAAGTAATAATAAGTAAATTTATTATTCTAACTAAATTAACATAATAAACGTATACCCTGAAATTGGCTATTGAATCAATTTAAGTTATTTTTAAAATATGTGATTAATAAATGACTTATTAAGATAAATTCTTGATTGGATCACTATTGTTTGCATAGTTATACTAAGACTGATGCGCTACTAGTGTAGTTCATCGATTCTTATACACCACTAATTTTTAATTAGTTCAAATACTTAAAGGGCTTATTAGAAAAGGTCTTCTTATTGTTTTAGTAAAGTCTCAATAAATGATATTCACAAACAGCTTAGTTATTAGCCTTTGTCTAAACCCCAAATTGTACTCAATTTATGATAATACAGTAGTAGTTGTACAGGCTATTAATTATGAATGAAAAACAATTGAAAACACAGCGCGTAGTATTTTCTAGTAGCAATTGTTAGGAATGATTGATTCAATTATGAATTTATCAATTATGATTAATTTTCATGGACAATTTTGTGATGTTTTTTTTTCAATTTTGACTTTACAAATATGATCAGTAACGGGTAGAGATAGAACCCCATTTTTTTTTACTAATTAAAAAGTAGTAATATATTATTTGCCTACAATTAGGATAACTAATTTTATTTAAAAAAAAAACACTTCGTACTTAGGTAGTGACCATTTTATTTAAATGCGCTTGCATTTTAATAAAATTTCAATGCTTGAATTGTCACCCTAATTGAAAGCTAATTTTCTAATTGGGGTGTTATAAGGTGTGCATTATTCAAAAAGATGGCATAATTCCAGTTCCATGTATATCTTACCAAGTTTTATCTAAATCTGTAAAATCATTAAGGCTTTTATAGATGAGATTTGGCTAATGAATAGCCTACGACTAAGATAAAATTAACGAGTAGGTACTATTTCCTCCGTCCTCTTGTCACATGGCCAAAACCACGGGCAGAATAAAGTAGAATTAGATCTAGTAAAATATATCCTAGACTGTCGGTTTTCTACCGGTTGCATTTCGGGGAGTGTGTTCCATCATCGGATCACCAGGCGTACGGCAATGCACTACCGGTACATGGTGGACATCCCACCTATACGCACAAAACTTTTTGGGAACACATTCATTGCGAGTACAGCTAAAGAGTGGAATTCCTTGCCGGAATCTGTATTTCCTGATGGTTACAACCCGGGAATCTTTGAGTCAAGAGTGAATAGTTTACTTCTAGGTAAGCGCGTTCCATCATCGACCGCATCGTCGCTTTTCATCAGGTGAGATAGTGGTCAAGCGCGAACCTATCAAGAATAAAAAAAAGCCCTCGCATTTCAGGGAATATGAGCATAATTATTATTTGTTTTTAGATAAATGTATCGTAAAGATCTTACGTAGGTATGTACATATGTATAACCGTGTACCGGCAGGGAACATGTCGGAAAGACTCTTAGGCCAATTTTACCTGCGGATTATCAGCAACAAAGGGGGATCAGCCACAGCTTAGTGACTTTAGAAACTACCGTAATTTATTGCAAAATACAAGCTAAAGCTTTAGGAAATAAAGATTTGTTACAATTAGAATGCCAGTCTTAAGGCCTTATTTATAGAATTATTTTTTATAGATTGCTACTACTACTACTATGTATATTGTTTTGTAGATAGCGATATAAAACAGATTTTTTTGCCAGGAGTGTAAACAGCGGCTGAAACGTGAGGATGTTCGTTTCCTCACGTTTGCGACCATCTTCTTCACTAGCATTACTGCTTAGCAAATGTAGGTGACCGAACCATTCACTCTCGCTCCGGACCATGGCCTAAACCAGGGTCCGGTGCGAGTATGTCGCTGATCACTTTTATCAGGACACGTTGGTTCTCCGCCCAATGTGTGTGTGTATATTAGACCGACGCACGCGTGTACCACGCCTGATTTGAATGTAGAACGACGTCGCGTGGCGTGGATCAAGTGTAGCTCTACGAGTCTAGTTTCCATATAAAATGTATGGAGACCGACGCGCCCAGACCGGCGTGTGTGGCACACGTGTTCACAGTGTAGTTCTAGCATAACTTTCTTCAATACCTATATACACCAACATTCAGAAATCAAATACTAATAAAATAATACACACCGATAAAGAAAACCAGGTAGGTACCACAATTCGAAATTCATCCAACATTACGAATTCCCGCTAAATACAAAACGATTAATTTCAGAATATTCCACGGAACCCAAATCCGTTGTTTTCAGACCTATACAAGCAATAAAAGTGTTTAATTAGTCAAAATCAATTCACAGGAGAGTTAGTTGCCCGCTTTCCGAACCAAGAACGATAAATCTAAGGGAAATCGTGTTTTGTATTAAACAATAGATCTGGGACCGTAATAATGAATAGGGCTCGTAGGTACTGTGGACCCTTTGTGGGCCATGCTGATAATGTATGGTTTAGACTGGTAGGTTTGTTGATTTTTGGTTCATTTGGAGGCACTGCCAAATAATAATCATTTTATTTTCAAGCATCAGAGGCCCATAGACAAAATACATAAAATAATCTTAAACAATAATAAACTAATACATATTATAAAAACAAAACTTATTTAACTATAATTAAACACGTAATGTAGTCGGCGTCTTGTTGCGCTGCGTGGTGTCGCATAACCGTCCTCGGAAACGTCGGTATACGACACCTTTCGGCCAGAAGTCCTCGTCAAAAAGAAACAAAGGAAGGAAGGAAAAGAAAGTCACATAAATATGACAAGTTTTAAAGTTAAAACGAAAACAAACAAAAAAATAATAATTATAAATTACATAAAATTAAAAAAAAATGCTTTTTATTTGGCATACGCCTACATGGGCACCTATAAAATGGCAAAAGTTAGTACACGGTTCCAATGATCGTTTCCTATGGAGAAGAACCGGCAAAAAACTCCATGGGTACTTTAAAAAATATTGATTGTATAATATTTCTATATTATAAAATTAATAGATATGTGAGGGACAGTGTAGGATCAGTCAATATCTGTACCCAAAATCTCGAAAACAAAAATTAGCAATAAAATAATAAAAAATTGGGTTGAAATATAGAGTAATTTATAAATCCACGGAGTCTACAGTGTTCTCACATCTATATATATATACATATAATAAAACAGTAAAATTCTTTTGTGATGGTATTAGTTGGCGCAAAAACTACTGAACCGATCCTGTTCAAATTTTGCATACACAATCCTTATAGGTCAGGGCAACTGATAGGCTATAAACTATCACGCTATTTGCTATGTGGGGTGAGCAATAATCCAAAATGTAGGTATTGAACGACATTTGCCGCGAGTTCAATTCCCAGCTACAGTTAAAAATTTTGACATTATTTTGTCTTATTTATTTGTATTAAAATAACTTTTACCATTTTTCAAAATAAAATTGACATTTCTATCCGATATCTTCTAAATATTTTGTAAAAACTAATCAAAACACATAATAAAATCAAAGCGACGAGTAAAATCACGTACTATAATGTTACATTATTCCATTTAGCTACAAATTTAACTTCTAAAACGAAAATCATCACGCTATCATCGTTAGGGAGCCAACCAGTCAATTATGACGTTTATATAAGAACGTCTATTTTATAGCTTATTCATCGAAGACCGCAGCACAGTGGTTTCGTATCTAGACTTTCATGTAATGTGAAGGTGGTTCAAATCCCATACGGCTCTCTTAGGAGAAATTTTTGTTCTATTTTGTCATCGTGAATAAGATTTTTTATAAATTTTTGCATGCTTACAATATTTTTTTTTATAAATCTACGTATATAATATATCTGTAGAAATTTTTAGTGAAGTGCGTATTATTAATTTTAGAAATCGATGTAGATAACTTTTATACATTTAAATTGTTGGAATTGGAACTTGATAATTGTCTTACTTAGGCTTTGTTTCATCGCAATGAAACAAAGCATATGAAAGACAAACGGTATTAAATCAAAGTTTTCGAGAAGTAAAATATGACACCATAAGCAATTCAGATACTCGCAACGCCTTCTAAAGACTCAAAGTAGAAATAATGATGACAATGACGGTTGAACTTCATATTAAATTTGATAGATGGCATTGCGTATTTTACGTAATTTTCCGAGTGGCAGAAGAATTGCCATCGCCCACGTTTACAGTTATGGTTAAACTGGTGTAAGACGAAGGCATTTTTAACAATCCTACTGCTTATTTTTATTATTTTTTTCCCATTATTGTAGCAAGCTAATTGACCGTGATTATTCAAGGGATACCATCCAAAGACGATAAAAGTAAATACCTATATGTATTTAATTATTCACTTTAAAATAACACAACCACATTTTCGGAAGGGGTTACAGGGTACCTTGCGTTGGATGGTCCCCAGGTGGACCGATGACCTGGTGAGGGTCGCGGGAATCCGATGGATGAGAGGCTCACAGGACCGGTCATTATAGCGACACTTGGGGAGGTTTATGTCCAGCAGTGGACGTCTTTCGGCTGAAATAATAATGATGATGATGGCACCTTTTTTCTTTTTTTAAGGGTGGAAATCATCCAATGACTTCTCCCGCTCTGGTTGGAGCGGGAGGACGTGTCAATCTTTTACTGACTTTTTTTTTTCCGGTGGGAAAATCATCTTATGACATCCCCCGCTCTTGGGCGGGGCGGGAGATAGTGTCAGAATCTTTTACTGACTAAAACTACACCTGTGTCTATCACTACGCGCTGTTGAGGATTGGGCTCGATCCGGTCAACTACAGGACGGCTAGCTACCTATTGCTCGACGTCCGGAAGCCCGCGTCTACCGTGATTGGTAGTCGGGGTCGGAATCTCGGCTCGGCGTGAGGCCGTTCGTTCCCTAACGCGTGCGGCCTCCGCCTTCGCTAGCATTAAGGCTTTGCAGAAGGAGGCGAACGCCTGCCATTACTCCTCGCTCTGGATCAGAGCCCGGCGCGAGAGGTCACTGACGCCGATTACCTCCACGAGGACACGGCGGTGCTCCGCCCTTGCAGGGCACATCTCCACTGTGTCCTCCGGCATGATGGCACCTTGCGGATTAATAATGGTGTGTTTTATTATTTACAGTCACTGCTTCATATAAAACGGGATCGAATGTGTTTTTCTGATCACAGTTCGACAACGTATAATGTATCTCAGATTCCTTGCTGCCTTACGTCGATATCTGGACGTTACCTCTTTGCAATGAGTGGTGACCAACACTGGAACAACCCTCTAAGGGAGGCCAGTCTCAGGGATAACACTTATCGGCTGCTACATTTGTTAACCGTAATTTCATTGTTTTATGGATAAGCTCAGGACTGCTGTGGGTGTTTCGAACGGTTTCTGTTCTGGGTTCGGTTGAAAGTACCCTGATATTACCATTTTGTGAATCGCCTGGAGGACTCGGTGTAGCATGCGGTGGAGGTCTATCCATCTTGAGTGAACTGCCGTGTCCTCATAGAGGCAATCGGTGTCAGTAATTTCTCGGTTTGGCCATCAATATGCGAGTTCGATTGAACGGGGATACACGCGCACAAGTTTTCGCCGTAGTTCATTCATAAGTTGGAGACTCTTAGGTAGTTCCCACTATGGAAAAATCATTTGTCTTATATACGGGGATATCAATTAAATACACACCAAAATATCCTAAGTAAATGAACAAGTAATTCTAACGCTTAAAATGATCAAACTGCAATAATCAATGCAAGCATGCTCTCGCAAATTCTTCATAAGTACTGTTGTGGAAGAAGATAGTTGATGATTTATTTATTTATTTATTTAATCCTTTATGCACAAATGTACAGCGGCGGACTTAATGCCTGCCGGATGATGATGGTAGTTTTGGGATTCACTTAAGGCTTTTCACTATTAGTGCACGTTATCCAGCTGAAGGTCGGTGTCCCGATTATGCTCCTTCGTTTACCTCTATCAAAGCTGTCTAACTGCTTAAACTCTTCAGTGAAAAGTTATTGAGGCGAAAATTGTTATGGGAGATAACTCTTTCGATCAATCTTGCAGCCCTAGAGGGCCCTATCCATTTGCTGAAATCTCTTTGAGTCGCGCGTAGAATACTACGCGCCGTCGATTCAGGACTGCTTTGACCAGACGGCCGGACAGCACCACCGCAATCCCGTGTTTGCAATGGCTGGGAATTGCCTTGCGGCTTCCAAAACCCGGAGCGTCCCTTGCAGCGACCGCTGAGGAGTCAGGATGTCCTATCCCTCATAGTTTCAGCCACCTTCTTTGATCGTAGTGCGTCACTGAAGGAGGCTACTGGTTGTCATTTTCTCCACCAATCGCCCCCATAAGGACAAGGCGGCGCCGGCTCTCCGACCAAGCGGGACTGACTTCCACCGTATGCTCCATCGTATTCTCCGGGTGATTCGCACAATGGTGAGACCCGAGTGTTTCTTCCCGCTGAATTCGACACAGATACCTTCCGAAACACCCACAACCGGTGAGTCCTACACAAAAAGTGGATGCCGTGACGCCTCTGTAGACACTTCTCAAAGACAGGCATTACCGCTGCGATTTGATTGTGGCGTGCTCACTGTGGCGAGGAGTTAAAATCATACAATGTTGTTTTACCAGAACATAAACCAGAAACATACATAAACTAATGACTTTTCCCTTGGGGTAGGCAGAAATGCCAACTGCTACGACCCTGATACTCTTTCTATTCATTGACGTTCATACATCTGGATCTGGACGAGTACATAACATGTTTCCTGAAGGTAATTTGTGTTTTTAACCGACTTCTAAAAAAGGAGGAGGTTCTCAATTCGGATATTTTTACCTTTAACCGTTTTATGTTAAAGTACAATAAATTATTGCGATGCTTTCGGAATGAATTGCAAGCACAGAGTGATTGTACAGTTTTACGAACTTAACGCAGACGAAGTCGCGGGCAACAGCTAGTTCATATTAAATGCTAATATCTCAAAAAAATTAAGTACAGTTTTAGTTTTTTCACTAACAGTACTGTGTTAGAGAAAAATGTATTTGTACAATATTTACAATCATTATATTTTCTTTAGACAGGTATAAATTTCGTATTGGTAATTTTATTGCTTAGGTTAAAAAAATTAAACTCAAATAATAAACGCAAATAGTAATTTTTTTATGGTTTGTGGAACAATAAATGAAAAAAATATTTGTACAAAATTGAAGACCATGAATCAAAGCATTGCCTTGCCCTTTTAAGGTACTTTATACACGTTGAAAAACGTATATTTTCAAAAGGAGCCCCTTAAATCAGTACCTACATGGCAAAAACGCCCAAAACAATTCTTACAAAAATATGAATATCTGAAACATTTGACATAATGTCACATGAAGTTCATTTGTGCAATGCACAAGTGAAATCAATATTTGACAAAAATAAATGTATCGTAAACATACCAAAACTAACGCCATTTAGTGATAAAAGACGACAGTCATTTCTAACCTCAAAATAATCAATCAATCGAGAATCCAATCTAAACAACTAAATTCCTAGTGTAGATACTATTTCTTTATATACATATATATTTATTGATAAAGCACCTCAAAGATTTGCTTAATAAAACAAACACAAACAAAAAACATTTATGTAAGTATATTTTGAGCTTAGTGAACTACGTCGTCGAAGCAGTATCAAAGAAACTTAACAATTAATCAACATTAGTTGAACTTTAACAAGTTACAGGCAAAATTAACAAAATAAAGTTGTAATGAGCAATGTATAATTTAATTAACATTTATAGCAAAAGCGTCGCTGAACCAGAAAAATGGAGTCATCAATGAAATATTGAATTTCCTATCGTAAAACATGATTATTCCAGGCTCATGATATCGCCTAAGTGTGTACAAAGTACTTACGGGCATAATACTATTATCTGAACCACTTCATTCGGATACTCCGGCAGAACATTATCATTTCAGGAACATAAGAGGATTCCCCACAATCAAGCGCGTCGCCAGCCTGCCGAACTTACCCGAGAACAGTCGAAGTAACCCGAAGTAAATTAATTTGGCAAAATTCTGTATTTCTATGAATAATTATACATGGCCGGTTGATTCTGCGTATGAGGTAGAATTGAGTTTCGCATGACGTAAGAATCTGTCAACGTTATTATGGGACCCTTTGAGGTCGAAAGGATCCGGCCGAAGCAATTACTGTAAAGTCTATGTAGCAGGTTCTCTTTATACTAACGTATAACTAAGGTCTATATTAATTAATTGTTCCTAAAATAGATTTTAATTAATGTTGCTTATGGCAGTTTTTTGAGACTATAAAATACTTTTTTATAAAGAGAATCTTAGAAAATCTGGATAATATTAGTTTGACCCTCATGCTTTTTAGAGTTCCGTACCCAAAGAGTAAAACGACATCGACACGACACAGCAACGACAATTTTCACAGAATGATGATGTATTTCTGTTGCACCTATTACAAAAAATACTAAAAAAACGAAATAAAATAAATAACTAAGGGGCTCCCATTTCCTAATGTAAAATGTATTTTTGGTGTACAATAAAGAATATCTATCTATCTATCTCCCAAACAACAAAGGTGACATTTTTGCTGTGCCTTGCTACTGACGGTACGGAACCCTTTGTGCGCGAGTCCGACTCGCACTTGGCCGACGGAACTTCATACTCACATAGATGTCACAATGAAGATAGTTAACACAAAAACTTCATAATAAAACAATGTAACCTAGCAGTGTTTGTGTTAATTGGAATTGTCATGAGAAATAGGCACTCTGGTTGTATATAAGTGTAGCGCAACTGAAAAGTGTAAAATAAAAAGCTTTTTATAAAAAAAAAAATGACTGACTTAAGTCGGTGTTAAATAAGATACAAAAAATACCGAGAAACACGAAATTCCGAATTTTTTTTTTTTTTATCCTGTTACTGTTTTTTTTTTTAGTTTTTAGTGAATTCTGTATTATTTGTTGTTAAAGGTTTTTATCATGGGTAAGTTTGTACGGAAACTTCAATGCACGAGTCCGACTTGCACATGCCCAGTTTTTTATTTATTGATAGGTTCGCGTTTTATCATTATCTTTCCTGAAGGTAAGCGATGGAACTTTCTTGTCTAAGTTACCCATTCACTGTTGAGTTCATGACCCCTCATTATCTTTGATGAAACTAAGAGCCTCGATGACTTCTGTCCAACTTACAGGAAAACTTACTATCTAAAACATGACCTTATGAGGTATACAGATCACAACTAATTAGTTGATAACGTAAACAATACTCTATATATCTCTATTTCCTTTTATTATTGTGAACGGGAGGACAATGTTGATTGCTTTTTTTTCTCCTTTTCAGTAATTTTAACGTGTGTATTCCAACTGTTCTTTCCTTGCTATTGTTCATCAAGTCGTTGAGCTCCTTAGTAGTCGTGGGTTGAGCTTTACGAATACTGACAAATGCTTGCACAGACTGGACAGGTCCACTCGAATCTGTATGGTTCTTTCTTCAAAATACCATCTCAGACAAATCTGCATGGTTCTCATGTGATTTGACCATTACATATTAACTGTATGGACTTTAAAAGAGACTTTGACCCCTGAGTTTGTTTCGGTGTTTCTTCTCAGGGTAGTCAGCTAGGAAACACCAGCCGCATCTAGTTTAAAATAACGAAAAAAAAAATTGACGTGTAAAAGTGTTTTTTAAAACATACTTACAAAATAAATATCATTTATCATTTATCTAATCTGTTAACAACCAATAAGTAGGAATATAATATTAAAAAACATTCCATTTTCCTTTTAACATCAGCGCTAAGAGACTGTTAACACTGAGTCTTACTGAGAAATCTTTCTCTGCTTAGCAACAAAATAATGGAGGATAATCTTATTGGTATCACAAAGTAAAACTTGATTGAAACAGAATAATTTTCGGGGAAAATTAGTTTCTGTTAGATACTAGTTTATTTCTGAATCGCGAGAACTTTTTAGCGTTTTTTTGTAATAAACACAAATTCCATCATAATCATTAGGACACAGTTGGCGCAATAGTTGGGCGATTAGCTTACTGCGCTGCGTGTCGTGGGTTCGATTTCGACAGGGAACAAATATACAATTAATCTATTTATGATACACTAGCTTCTGCCAGAGTCTTCACCCGTGTGATAGTAGGTTTCTCCATACAAACTTTCAACCCCCGTTTTACCCCTTAGGAGTGAAGTTTCGTAAAATTCGTCTGTGTGTGATGTCTACACCTTATAAGGAACCTACCTGCCAAATTTTAAGTTTGTAGGTGTTATAGTTTCTGAGATTTCGTGATTAATCAGTGAGTGGTATTTCGCTTTTATATATATTAGATTATAGTTGTTTTGGATCTGCGTCTTATTTAAGTGAGGTAATGGCAATCGTTTTTTCTTTTTATATTTAATGCAACACACAACTAGACGCCGCCATATCACGCTTCGGCTGGTACTGTATTTGTAATAAAAACTGATCTGTAAATTTGTCTGGTTCTAACACCTGAAAGAAAAGGTGGATATTTGTAACTTCAGATTCTACTCGTTTTTTTCTTTTGGAACATTGGAAGTACCAAAATATCTTGTAAATGACGCGTAGTGCATCTATCGCTTAAGGCTTTTGACTTTTTAACAGTAAGTCTGCCTTTGTACATTTTCTATTAGTGCTTCTTCTTCTTTCTGCCCTAATCACATGTCCCAACACGTTTTTTTCTTTCATTCTGTCGTGTCACCCGTTACTCTATCACTAACTTACTTTTCTTTCATATCACTTCTCACACAATCCATCCATTTTTTCTTTGGCCTCCGTCTCCGTCTCGCTCCATCTACATGTACACTGAGAACTCTAGTAACATGCGTTAGTCTTTTAGTACACGTAGAACTCTTTTAGTAATTATTCTCAGTCCTCCTTTTTTTTCGGTGTGATAATCATCTTATGACATCACCCCTCTTGGGTGGAGCGTGAAATAGTGTCAGACTTTTACTGACTAAAAATCCACTCCTGTTCCTTCGTTGCCTTTCGTACCAGGGCCGAGTCTTCCTTTCAGAATCGCTGACATCTCCTTGAGGCGCGCGTGGAACAGTACGCGCCGTTGACGACTTGGGCTCGGTTCGGACGGTTACCGGACGGTCGGGCGGCGGGCTACCCATTATAGTCCTCCTGTGGAATTGTTTGCGGAGCGGGAGAAGTTATTTGATGAGTTCCTAAGCTAAAAAAACAAAGTCAAGGTCATTAGACCAAAATAATAAGGGTTAGATAATTATGTTTTTTCATGTCCTACGTTTGGTCTAAATTCTCTTGAACCCTTTGAAGGTCAAAAGCAGTTTATACAAAGGGAGGTTTTAAGCCTGGCTGTGCTGGCCAGCCAAGTTCATTATCAAAAGGGAGGGGGTGTAATTATCAGCTGTGTAAATACCGAAGGGGTCGTAAGTATGTGTAATTGTCTCTCTTTTTATCCCTCTCGTTATTATAATGTGGCGGTAACCGTAAGGGTGAGGGGGCAGTGATAGCGATACACTAGAAATAAATGCAGAATAATTCAAAAGAGTTTGAGAGGGAGAGGAAGGTCAAAGAAACGATGGATGGATTGTGTGGAGTGATAGGAAAGAAACGGGTGTTAGTGACAGCGTAATGGGCGACAGGACGGAATGAAAGAATAAAAACGACGAAAGGTTCTAGAGTGGAGACCGCGCACCGGAAAACGCAGCGTTGGGAGGCCTCCCACAAGGTGGACCGACGACCTGGCGAGAGTCGCGGGAGTGCAGTGTATGCGAGACGCACAGGATCGGTCGTTGTGGCGTCGCTTGGGGGACGCCTATGTCCAACAGTGGACTTCTTTCGGCTGAAATGATGATTATGGAAAACGATGAGTTCGAAAAATCACCACGGCCCTGGAACGCGAAAGACTTCCTTTCGCTCCACCTACAGTGGGAGAAGATATTTGATGATTTTCCAATCTCAAAGCAAAAGAAGGAATCTATGAATGAATGAAAGATTTATTTGCTAGAAACAGGTTTATTTTGGTGGTAACAATTTCAGATGGTTTCCCTGCATTCGACTTTTAAGTCGTGCAAATATTTATATTAGGTAAATGCATGGTCGGTACAGTTTAGCATACATCAAGATAATGTAATTTTTTATCACAAGTTATTAAAATGTCAATAAAATAAGATGTCCAAATGTGAATATTAATACATAATTGGATATCAAAAATAAAATAAAATTTTGTGTCATACAGGTTTGAAATTCAAAAAGACATAATTGAATAAAAACGTCTGTCACATCACCAATTATAAAATGTTCTATTAAATTCTAGGTCATTAAGTTTTATCATCTTTTCGGGTAGTTTGTTGTAAATTTTAATCGTTTGAGAAAATTTGTCTAAATACGTTCCTATGTCGATGATAACAGATTGTTCATGTTTCATGATATAACAACTTTTGGATTGCTGAATATCTGAAAATGTCCTTGCCAGAATCTGTGTTTTCTGATGGCTACAACCCGGGAATCTTTCAGTCAAGAGTGAATAGGTTCCTTCTAGGTAAGCACGCTCCATCGTCGACCGCATCGTCGCTTTCCATCAGGTGAGATAGGGGTCAAGCGCGAATCTATCAAGAATTAAAAAAAATGTGAAGTATTTGTCAGGTAATTTGAGTACTTTATATGACTTACCCAAACATACTTTCTTTGGTATTGTTCGTCGAATCGTCAACTCCTTACTAGTCCTAAGTTGGGCTACACGAATACTGACAGATGTTTGCACTAACTAGACAGGTCCACTCAAATCTGTGTGGTTCCTGCCTCAAAAACCATCTCAGTCACTAATCCGCATGGTTCTCATATTATTTGACCATTACTTGTTTACTGTATAGACTTGAGAGTTTTACCTTAGAGATTTTTTCGGTGTTTCTTCTCAGGGTAGTCACTTAAGAAACACTGGTTTTATATAGTATAAATTAACGAAAAATATTACATGTTAAAGTGTTATCTATACTTACAAAACAAGAAACTGATTGACTGACATATCAACGTACAGCCGAAACTACTGGGACTAGGAATATGAAATTCTGCACAAGGCTTCTTTTTGTGACGTCGGCGAGCACTAAGAGAGGATATTCCAAAATTCACCCCCTATGGAGACGAAACGGGGGTCCAAAATTTGGATAGAAAAACCTATTTTCGAGCGGGCAAAACTGCTGGCAGAAGCTAGTTTATAACCTATTTGCAAAATTAACATTTCTTAAGATGTAAAATATAGTCAAGAAAGTTATTGGATCATGCTCTTTACCAAGTTAAGCATTTCAGCGGCTATGTTGGAGGCCATGTAAATATTGGCATTTACCCAACTTCCAATTAAAGTAATATAACTTGATAATATTTCACTAGTTTGTCAAAACAAACCTATATAATAGAATATTATAAACATAACACAAACTAACTAAGAAGGCTTACACGCACAACTAAGTAAATCTTCTTACCTTCCCACACAAATATAATAAATCCTTTTCAACTTCCAACTAAATTATTTCACGAAATAACGTAAATTCAATCCGCTTCATCATGCCACTGTGACCCCACCCTGTGGTGTGTCAGGATATCCGAAAACAATAAAACGCTCGAGCGATTTTAATCCTTTAAGGCTTTGTCTCGCAGACCGTTAAGGGTCGTTTTTGCTTGATTAATCTAATCCATAGTAATTGTCCGCTTACGTTTTCCGTACTACGGTAGTTCCGTACTTGAGTGATATACGGGTTGCTACTCATCAATACGGCTGGTTAACACTCGAATAGATTGGCAGGTAGTATTAGGGTATAAACTGAATACAATTCCATATGTAGATATTCATTTGTACAGAAATAATGTTTATTGCTGTATTTTTGTTGTAAAATGAGGACCGAGTAGAGGAATTAATATATGAATATAATATAATACCACAACTATCACACAACGCCGTCTAGTCCCAAGCTAAGCAGAGCTTGTGTTATGAGTACTAGACAACTGATAAACATACTTAAATATTTCTAAATACATACATAATATAGATAAATTATACCCCAAAGCAAATGATTGTGCTCATCACTTAAACATTTTTCCTGGGTGGGAATCGAACTCACGACCTCCGGCGTAGCAGTCAGGGCCACTAACCACTAGACCAACAGGCCAGTCTAGTTGTGGGTATATTGATAATCACATAGAATAGAATCTGGGGCCATGGGTTGTCCGAAAGAGAACCACGGGGCCCTGGAACAAAGGCAAAGAAGGATTAGGTTTGGTAAAAGTTTAACACACCCACAGGAGAAGTCATTGGAAGATATCTCACCTAAAAAAAACACTAAACAGAATGATGAAATATTTAAAAAATATATTTTTATTTGTATTGAAAAGGTAATAAAAATGTAGGCGATAGAACTAGTAACGTGGAAATTAGATCATAAAAATGTTTTCCCAATAAATATCGGATTCTTTGTAGAAAATAGAGAAGACTACATATAGGTTTCCTGTAATGGAAGTATGTTTACAGGCTATTGATAAAAATAGTGATATTGGCAAACACTATCCAAGAAAAACATCTTAAGATATTACAATACTATTCATAGTCATCGTTTTCTTTAAGTAGGTACGTATTTCTATTTCTAAGCAGTTCGGATCATCGAGTTTTACTAACAAAGGTGACTTCTTTGAACTGTGGATCAACCGTGGCCATGTAACGCAAATAAAAATGGGAGGAACACAGGTGGGTTTTAATCAGTAAATGGCTGACAATCTTCGTCTCACCTAGAGCGGCGGAGTCATTTGATGATTTCCTACCCAACAGCAAAAAGACGATTGCTCTGACGGCAGCAGCAAAAAAGATGACAATGATAACGATGGTGAATTTATGTCCTCTGAGGATGATCAGTCTGACCTTAGAAGAAAGTGATATCGACGCAGCCACCGAATCTGAAGTAAGACCTACTATTGATGAGAAATATGATGCTGCTATTGATTGAGATATAGCAAATGAAATACTTCGAACGTATGCAGCTGAAAAAGAAATTCGTCAGTTCCCTAATAAAAATTTTACTCTTCAGGATGCGGGAAATGCCATTTGAAAGAAAACAAAACCCTGCTTAGCAGCTGTCTAAAAATATTGGACGATAAATGAAGTAATAAATATAATTCAGAAGGTCGATGTTTATATTCTTTGCCTAGTAATACTTTATCGACTACGATTTTGAGTGAAATATTGTAACAATAGAAATACTACGTCAATACAATGTAAACAATATAATAAAAGATCAAACAAAAAACTTTCATACGAGTAATATAGATAGATTTTAAAGCTTTAGTACAGTAATCCAACATCGTCCATCATAGTCGCGTTTCCTAGTTTTAGGTTTCCTTTCATTTTTCATTACAGTTCATTGTTATCCTGAAAACAGCAGACATTAGCTGTCATGATAGTCAAACATACTGGATATCTAAGGTATTTTTATCACCTCCAGATATATATATTTTTTATTCTTGATAAGTACACGCTTGATATCACCTGATGGAAAGCGACGATGCGGTCAACGATCGAGCGCGTTTACCTAGAAGCAACCTATTCAATCTTGACTTAAAGTTTCCCGGGTTGTAGCCATCAGGAAACACAGATTCCGGCAAAGAATTCCACTCCTTAGCTGTACGCACAATGAATGTGTTCTTTGTGCGTATAGGTGGGATGTCCACCATGTACCGTTGGAGCATCACCGTCCGCCTGGTGGTCCGATGATGGAACGAGCTAGTTAGGTTATCCAATTACGACGCACACTCCGAAGTTAAGTTGCTGTTAGTTTAAGTTGCAGTTATCTTAAACTGGTTGATAATATAATAGAAATACTGAGGCCAGAAGCCACATGCGCCTAACGCGATCCATTTGACAACCTAAACTGAACTGTTAAAGGGATGGAGCTATATAGGGTGTATAGCTTCGACATGGTAAGGCCCCATTCTTTTTTGGAGTCTATCTGACGGTTAGTGCCCAGTGTAACTGGAAACTAAAACTCGGTATCAAAAATAGTTTTTAGGGTCAGACGATCTTACGTTAGTACTTTGAATTGATATACAGTTCAAAGTACTCACCAGAGCTAGGCCTAGCAAATTATGGAGTTACAATGCAAATAGAGGTCAGCTGATATTTGGTTTATCAAACACTAATGTCCAGTCTACTATAGTTTTGTTTTGAGGAAGGAAATCATCAAATATCAGAAGCTCTAGCTCCCAGAGCTGATATATCACCAGCTCTGGGAGCTAGAGCTTCTTCTCGAATTTAAGAGATTTTAACTGACTAAAACAACGGTACTGACAACTGACGGGACACAGTGGGAACCTGTATTCCTTCAGTTGCCTTTTTTGTCCGAGGTTCGCAGTAACTTTTTCGAACAATCTTGCAGCCCTGGTGCCTATTAATACCTGCAAGTATGTCTTTGATGACCTTTGTTTTTCTACTTTTTTTTTGCCTAAAATACCCTAATCTTATAGTTTAATATTATACACCGTAATAGATATACTTAGACACTTAATTATTCTTACAAAAATTAATCTCTCTTACGTACAATTAAAAAAAGAAATTAAGATAAAAACTAATGAGGCAGTTACACAGGCTAAGAACGTTTCTGATATTAATAGTTAAACTAAGCAGTTGACCAAATCGTTTACATAATTAGATTGCTACATTATGCTGCTCTATGACATAGTTTTTTTAGTCTCTTTTAGTTAAGTTTGGATTCTGTTTAAATTAAAGTAATGGTTATAGTTTTTATAAGTGCGCAAGCGAAGATTTTATAGCGCAAGTTTTATGTATTTTTTGACTTCCAATGTCAGTGCAGTTGGTGCTGAGCTATTGGATGCTCCTCTGTGTGTTGAGGTGGATACCTCACAAACTTCCTCCAGCCTTTCTCAGTCATGCTCCGTACATGCTTTAACATTTTGCCTTGCCCCGCCCCGCCGAATATATGGAACGTCCACTCATTGCATATTTGAATTTAATTTTATGTGCATTCTCAAGTTATTTGATTTGATTATTTTAATGTTTTATTTGATTTTAATTTTGTATGTAATTTATGGACTACCTATGTCTGAAATAAATGAATAATAATAATTGCAAAGAATGCGATGCCCGCCGTGTGCTGCGTATAGTGCGAATGCCTCGTTACGTCTGTCTCCGCACCACCGTGTGCCCATTTGTTTTTTGAGTCGGGATGTCATCAAATTTCTGTTTTCACTCTAGGGTGGAGCTAGGGTCCCTGTGTCCTTCAGTTGGTCTTTGCGTTCTGGGACCACAGGTATCCTTTTCAGAAAGCAACCCATGGCCCCAGTAGTCTTCGGCTGTACCCTTACTTTTGTTGACATCTCTTTGAGGCGCATGGGGAACACTACGCGCGGTCGACAACTCCGGCTCGATCAGGACGGCTACTGGATGTTCCGACGACGAGCTACCCATTGCTCATTGTCTGGATGGTATTGCATCCATAGAATTAAGTGTCTCTAGTAAAATTTATGTTACCATTTTAGCGTCCAACGATGGTTTTGTGCAATTGCCAATCATATATACACTCAACCCAAAACTCACTCAATTCATAAACCAACCAGATCCCAATCACCAACAATAATTAAGCAAATCCATAAATGAAAGCAATTCAAAATGGCTGCCATGGGATTAATATTCCCGATGATAATGATGACTAATTCATCTAGGTACTAATCTTCACGCCGACTGCGCCGTGGTGTAGGCAGAGTTAATTTATAGTTTTATTCGTGAGAAAGAACGATAATCCGTGATGATCTGTAATTATTGAAAGTGATGTGTTTCGAAATTGGTAGTTATTGGTTATGTGAGTTTTATCTGTGAACTTATGGGTTTAGAACTGCAGTATGAGGTAGTAATGACAATTTGGAATTAAATTAAAAAATTACACATTAACTTTATACAGGTTTTTTTTTTTCGGTGGGAAAATTATCTAATAATAATATTCCACAACTATCACACAACGCCGTCGAGTCTCAAACTAAGCAGAGCTTGTGTTATGAGTACTACATAGCTGATAAACATATTTATATATTTCTAAATATATACATATCATAGATAAATTACACCCAGACACAGAAAAAATTATCATGCTCATCACACAAACATTTGACATCGCTCTTGGGCGGTGCGGGTGATAGTGTCAGACTGTTACTGATTAAAAACCCACTCCTGTTCTTTCTTTGCCTTTCGTACCAGGGCCGAGTTTTCCATTCCGAAGCAGACCCTTGGCCCCAGGAGGTTCAACCCTGCTAGGCCCCTACTGTTTGCTAACATCTCCTTGAGGCGCGCATGAAACAGTACGCGCCACCCATGGCGGGAGATGACATTAAATGATTTTTTCCTTTTATTTATTTAAACTTCATGTACAGTAGTGGTACATAGGCGGACTTAATGCAACAAGGCATTCTCTACCAGTCAACCTTTGGGTTAAAAAAGATAAGACTGTGGTAGGCTTGCAAATAAACAAATAAAAGATACTTCAAACAGAAAAAAATACATATATAAGGTCCCATTAAAATAGTGGGACAAACTTTTAGAAATCATTCAGACCACCAAAATAAAGACAATGGTAAAAAAAAATAAACTGTACATACTTACTTACAATGAAAAAAAAAACATCTAACGATTTACTAAAAATGTTGGTTACCCGATGCATAAACACATCTCTTAATACTACAAAATACCTACGCGACGTCACCGGCCGCCGCGTTCATTGATCAATTCGTGCCTTCTCACTCTAACATACCCTTTCGCAGGCGCCCGCGTCGCGCGCTTGCCGTAAATGACAATGATGACGCAATTTCAGTTTTCGTCGTGCAACCGAGACGGTAACATGTTTCGCGAACGTCGAATGTAAGTGTGTGAGTGTTATTACGTACCTAGATAGTTATCACAATCGACAACAATGCCTTATTACGCGTACACCAATCAAGAATACTTGGAAATAGCATACGACAAGCCCAAATCCTTTACCATGAAAGATTTGGAAGGCGGCCGAGCCTTGCGACAATCCTGGGAGCAGTACAGCGCCATCGTGATTAAGGCACCTTCATGCCACCAGCGGTTGACGCAGGAAGACCGCGCTATGCAGTGCATCTTGAAGAAGACATTTTAGACTTTAGACGACAGCCCACGGCGAGCACGGCCGATGCTGGTAGTGTATTCAATGTCAGTGATTTTTACGGGTGGAAACTCCTTTGTGATGAAGGCCTCCATCCGTATCATTACACTCGTGTGCAGGAACTAAAAGTGAAGACACTCTTTTAAAAGTGAAAAGACACATAATTAAACGCGCCCGCAAGTGCATTGAACAAAACAGTGTTCAACAATTAATCTAAACCTACCGGCGTAGAGTAAGTAGTATTTCAATTAATTACTGTAAATAGGGCTGATTCTAATGTTTAAACACGCCTGAATCAGTGTTTTACTGTTATCGAACTTTAAAATAATCAAAAATAATTCATATCAGTACACTGTTTCCACTGCGCGCTTGTTTATTTACAACTTACATACTGCAATAGCTTTGATACCTTGATAACAGTTCAGCACGCAATTAGAGAGTCCAAAGCCTGGTAAAGTGTGTAGACAGTTCATAATCATGTGTGTTCGAGGAAAGTTTATACACACTCGATGGTAGCCTGTTCTTGAGTTGCGCGTACTTACTATCTTCTATTTATCCAGACTAGCAACACTATCCTAAAAATGCGGTGTGTAGACAACTGAAAGTAACTATTACGATTGAGTAGCGTAGGTAATTAGACGTTCGCTCGGGGTTCAATGAACTAAGCGCGCGACGCGCGGCGCGAGGCGCGAGTTTAAGTACCTACCCTTATTGGATGTGTTTATTCTTGAGTGCCATTTATTATTTTATATAGGTCAAAATAAAAATACTTTAATTACTGATTTTTTTTTCTTGGATATGTTTGGTTAGACGTACTGAACGCTGTGTTAAAATTTGACCCACTATTTTAATGGGACCTTATATATGCTAAAATTATAAACTAATAGATACTATGAAAATTATCAAATCATTAAGAGGACTTAATAATAATTCTGACGAAGACCAAACTAAAGTTGAGAGGATTTCAAGTAGTAGTTCCGAATCATACGCGTAAAGGAAAATTTAATTTCAGCTTTTTTGATGTGAAGGGGAAGCACAGTCCAGAGTTTAGCTTTTAGTGCCATGCTTATGCCTACGGAAGTCAAAAATGGTTGAACGGACAATAAAAAAAGTATCGTTTAAATGTATTATCTTAAAGCGAATGGATTATAGATACATGTAGCTGGCTAACTGTATTTTATCTCCACAGTCCAGTGATGGAATAGTAGAATACCTATTTGAAAAACAGGTTATCAGCCATAGATCAATCATCATCATCATCATCATTTCAGCCGAAAGAAGTCCACTGTTGGACATAGGCTTCCCCCAAGCGACGCCACAACGACCGATCCTGTGCGTCTCGCATCCACCGCACTCCCGCGACTCTCACCAGGTCGTCGGTCCACCTTGTGGGAAGCCTTCCAACGCTGCGTTTTCCGGTGCGCGGTCGCCACTCTAGAACCTTTCGGCCTCATCGACCGTCCGTTCTACGAGCAATGTGCCCTGTCCACTGCCACTTTAGTTTGGCGATTCTTCGGACTATGTCGTCGACCTTGGTTCTCCCGCGGATATCTTCAATCTTTATGCGATCACGCAAGTAAACTCCGAGCATGGCCCTTTCCATTGCTCTTTGGGTGACTGTAAGCCTTCTGATGAGCCCCATTGTAAGCGACCATGTTTCAATACCATATGTCATCACTGGCAACACGCACTGGTCATAGACTTTCGTCTAGAGACGAATCACAATACGATACATCAATAACTCTAATACAAAGTCGGGAGTTTGTGTATAAATAATTGTCTGTTACTTCTTCGCACTCTAACGGCTCTACAAATTCGGATGAGACTTCATAATAGCAAATAGTCAATATACTTTTAGATACTTTTTATCCTGGAAGTTTCCTTGTCCTTGTTCTTTGTCCCCTAGAGTCAATTTTTCACTATCACCAGTGCAAAACCTCCGGCATCTTATATAACGGTGTTGCCCCTAAGGCTTGGTCTGCCCCTGGAGTTCTGCCTCCTCGTTATAACTGTCAAGTTTTTCTCTATATCTCGCTTAATCTTTATTGCGACCTTAAATTTAATGAAGGTTTTACTTTAGCTGATGAGTAAATGGTAGGTCGGTATATGAATGATTACGTGTTGAAGTGTCAATTCGGTAATAAATCACAAAAAAATTATTGGGCGTATTTATAATGGTTACAACATTGCTTCTCAATTAGTTATGACTTATATCTGAGGATGAAGTAATATTCTTAAAAGTATTTAGCAGTAAAAATAGAACCAGCGCATTGCAAGATCGTCTCTTGTGCAAAGAGTTCGAAATGAATCGTATTTTAACACATAATTTTAAGACTATAGACTTCCTGTAAGTTTTTATAAAATTTACAAGTGCTCTCTACGTTTTGAATTAAAAACGTAAAAAAGATAGGCTCAGTAGTTCCACCGCTTTTAAGAGTCCGTTTCGCTTCGCTCGTCGCCGCATCGCACCCACGTGTAGTTCGTCCTGGTTGGGCCTACTCAACAGAGTATTATTGTTTGTTCCATTCACGTCACTTTGCTATCCCGTTAACGTTGATTTGTCTATTTAAGACACCGCACAAGAGTTCTTATTTTCCATTCGGACATTTAGAACCTTAACAACGAAGCTTTAGTTTCGTAATTGTAAAAGTTAAACTTTATGTTTTCAATGTACATTTTAGTTAAGAGGGTCCTTCCCCACTTATCTATCGTCAACGTGAACATGGTTTAAAAGCTTGTTGCTTCATCCATGTTTGATGAAAACGCGATGGCGACGCGAAAAAAGAGAAAAACGCTTGAAGACTAAGTTGGAATTCGGCAATTCCGTCATTTACTCAAATATTTCGTAAAACTTATCCCAAAGTATTTTTTTTTTCAACTTAATTTATTTTTGCAACAAATTTCATCATCCAGAATTCCGATTTTAGGCAAGGTTTATTATACTTATAGATATACTTTTTATGTATTTTTAATCTATGGGTGTATTGTGAAGGGCCAAAATTCATGGGCAGCAAATTTTTAAAGATCTTTACTGGATATTTTTTTTTAGTTTTGATATCAATATCTGTGTTTCCAAAATATGTGAAAAAAGATGTGTAATAACGTCATAATCACGTAAGAGCTGTTGTATGGAAATGTATATCAAGTTGGGCGCTCTTAAGGTCAAAGTCACTACAACAATATTTACCTAGCGTTTTCCAGTCCGGCCGACTTCCAACCTAGCCGGATGCAGTCGATTACCTGCATTTTACATGGAGCGAAAAAGTATCTGTTTTCCTCAAACCAGATTATGAGGTAACACGAAACCTCGGTGCAATAACCTTATCAGATTTTTTGACTTGTAACGACCCAAAAATGTACAAATTATAGTCAACCAGCTTTTTTTTGGAATGGAGCAAGAGTGAGTGTCTAACTTTTACTGGCCAAACCCCACCCGTATTCTTTCAGTAGCCTTTTGTGTTCTAAGACTGCGGGAACATGGATCCCTGATATAACCCTGGTTAACGTGCTTCTCAAGATACGTAGGAGATTCTGTATATAATGGATGGTGCCAAGGACCGACTTCTGCTAGACGTTGCTGAACCTAGGTCAACCTGTGTGACTGACATAAGCTAGAATCTAGCTTCTTGAAGAGTTTATACAATGCTGTCCTATTGATATCGTTCGTACGATAATGCGTTCGTCCGATGAAAATGATCGAACGAACGTGCGTTTAAATATACTGTATTATTTATAAGTTAATCTTTTGGGGTCATAAATGATTACTTACTTACTTACTGTCTTCTACTGAATGTCTTATCGAAGATCGCGCGATCTCACGATGCGATCAAATTGACTAGTTTTCATCGCGCGACCATCGACGCATCGTATCAATTGGACGATCGCTGTTCAAACATACTGATTACTACTGAATGTCCTAATGGCGCTCGCGTGACTAAATAGGTGTTGACATATCGTAAAACTCTTCTTTTTTCCATACGTCTATTCTATGGGTCAATCCCTGGAATAAACGATAAGCAATAAATAAATTACTTACAGTATATTTCAACGCGCTTTTTTTTTTGTTTTATGGAGTACATTATATGGTCCTCATTTACTTTTTTAATGCTATTTCATCATCATCATCATCATTTCAGCCGAAAGACGTCCACTGTTGGACATAGGCCTCCCCCAAATGTCGCCACAATGACCGGTCCTGTGCGTCTCGCATCTATCGGGTTCCCGCGACCTCACCAGGTCATCGGCCCACTTTGTGGGAGGCCATGTGTCGCCATTCCAGAATCTTTCATCCCCATCGACCATCTGTTCTGCGAGCAATGTGCCCTGCCCACTGCCACTTAAGTTTGGCGATTCTTCGGGCTATGTCCGTAACCTTGGTTCTCTTGCGGATATCCTCATTTCTGACGCGATCACGCAAGGAAATTCCGAGCACAGTCCTTTCCGCTAAATGCTATTTACTATAAAAGAAATATTGCCCGACCGACAGCAAAAACTGTGCATTCCAGTGTGATCGCATCACCCTAAAATAGGACACACGATTTCTTATCGCACGACCGGTGTTGTTTTAACAACAGAACGGCGCCTTAAGTATTCTAGATCAAACCAGTTTGCAACCTAAAAAGATAAAACCATGCCTAAAAACGAAATGAAAACACTTATCAAGTGAAATGAACCAGATATATTGTTCTAATTAGCCATTAAGAGGCACGTGGTACCCTGGTACCCTTAATTAGGAGTTTGGGTACAGACATTATAGCACTCTGTTTGGGGACAATATTCTGAATTTAATGAACATTATGAGAAGGAGCGTCGCGACGCGGAAAATTAAATTTATATTGTTTTGTCTTGTAATTTGTTGATATAGGTATAAGTAACTCGTCTTTGGAAAGGGGAGACGGGAATTTTACAAAATTTAATAATAATAATATTTTATTCTTGGAACCAAAAATTCGAAGACATGTGACATCCTGCCTGCACTGGGTCCGCGTGGTGGATTATGGCCCATTCCCTCTCCTAGAGAGAAGGCCTGAGTCCCAGCAGCGGGAACATTATAAGGCCGACTATGCTATGCTATGCTAATATTTTATTGGAACAATAAACATGTTTACAAAATTTTAAGTGTTCGTTAACAACTATTTTAGTTTAAAACTGTGTTGTAGCCATTCGCGCCCACCTCCAAGAGGGGAGACGTCGGCGTTCCAAAATTTATGATAATAAATTTACAATTAATAATCTTCTAGCTTCTGCTAGCGACTTTACTTACGTAAAAGAAGAAAATTATTCTAAAGTAACATATTCCCGGGTTAAAAAATGAGCATGAAAACGTAACAAAGATATACACACATATGTGCGTGTACGAAAGCCTGTGAAAGTGCCTGGGTAGTGCAGAAAAAAATCGTGTGAAGCGAGAAATGACGCCATCTAGCGTAAACTCAGATTGAAATGTTTTTATCGGCAACATTACATTATAATGTTAATAGATGGCGACGCTGTGCTTTAAATGATTAATGCTTAATTAATGTTTATTTTTGTACTTTCTTTTTGTTTCTTCAAACACTGAAATAATTTATATTTTCTTTTAAGCAGATGAAGATATTAAAATTGAATATCAATTTATAAATATTTGATTATCTATGTGTTAGTTTTCAAACTTGAGAGGGTAGGTTGAATATGGATTTATAAATAATAACTAGTAGGTAGTATAAATAATACTTAGACCAGAGTTATGACATAGCTCAATTGATTGCTAAGTTAATTTCGATTATCTCGTTCCAGAACTTTTCATTGAATTTTATTTTTAACCAGGTGTATTGTCTACTTATTTTACCAAAATGTGTAGATATGCATTGTTGGATTTAGTAAAAAGAGCTCAAATAATTGCTATGCATAATCAAGGCAAAAACTTGTCAGGAATAGCCAGATAGACCGGTGTAAACGTAAGTAGATTTTTTTCTTCTTTTATATAACAAAAACCTCCTATATAATAATCATTATTGGGTATTATATATTTCTGTTTTATTGTTGCAGAGAAAAACAGTTGCTCTATGGGTAGGACTTGAAGAAGAGGGTTCTTTGGAGGAGGGATTTGAAGAAGAGGGTTCTTTGAACAACCATAAAAGAGCTGGCAGATTAAAACTAATAAACATGTTGCAGCGTCAAACCATGATAAGGGAGTACGAAGAAAATGGACGTCTGCCGATGAACCACTATGCTGGTTTATTTGACATAAGTGTTGACACTGTTCGTCGTGCTCTTCATACTTAGTGAAAAGATGCATTATCGGAGGCATGTTGTGAAATCCTTGCTATATGGATCACATAAACTTTGATTAGAGTAGTGTCATCTTTACTGATGAAAAATCTTTTAAGTTCAGTGAACACGGTCGGTTATGTTTGTGGCGTCAAGATGATAAATAATTATAATGAGACCTTGTTATGTGTGTTTAACTTAATACTCGTATTTAAAACAACTTAAAAATGTTATGAACACTTGATATATTGTTGTGCAATTTTATAAGTTATAAGTTTGTTTGTTAAGGTTACATAAGCTTCAATCCTCTTTCCAATTTTGGAAACGAATACTTAAGCTATGGCCTAAATAAGAAGTTATATATAATATTATAATCTTATTCGGTGATTAATAAACGGTGATTAATAAGCGGTGATTAATAAACGGTAATTAATAAACGGTGATTGTTGAATTTGAATAAAAAATTGTAAGAAATAAACATATTATTTTTTTAATAGTGTCTTTTTGTTTGATGAGCCTGTTTACCTGCATTTTTTTTCGTTTTGCTGAGTAACTACCCACTTGAATATTATATTTGGTAGCTTTGATATAATATTCCTACCGATTTCTTTTGTTTGTTATTCATAACTTACAAAAAGTGTGAGTACTACGTGAGATTCGAACTCACGGCTTATTGATTTACGCATCTATCTGCACATGCTAAACCGCTAGGTCAACTTGACTCCAATTTAAATGATGAAATTATGAACTACAGTCAGTTGTTTAAGACAATGATGACGCATGTGTCTATTTTCTGTCAGACTAAAAGTCAAGTTTATACTTTGTGAGATTGCTTTTGGACGCCACTTAGCTGTGAAGAAACCAACGCCATCTAGTTAAATTTTCAAAAACTTAAACTTTAACGCGCAAGGGAAAATAGGCGTTAAGGTATCCAAGCACTTTTGCTGGCCTCTGTACATACAAACTTTCAATTTTAAATTCTTTACTTGTGCTAGCTTCTTCGCTGATAGTAGAAAATCATACTTTGAGAAAATCTTCCGAGGATAAAAAAGTACCCTGTGATGTGTGTAGATTCTCCAGGGTATTGTCTAGTCGTGTGTCAAATTTCATTCAAACCTGTGCACCCGTTTGAGCGTGAACAAGTTACAAAGACACACACATAAGACTACATACATACTTTCGCTGATTATATTAAAATGTATATTAGTGTATGTAGGTCTGGGTATATAACCCATATACTGAAAATTGATTATACATATAGAAACAATGAAAGTTCTTACCCTAAACAGTCAACCATCTTGTTTAGCGGCTTAATCTTGACGACCGTCTGTACTATTCTCGCATACTTCATGCGGAGAAGTTAAGCGACCAGCAAATACTGTACGAAAATAAGAGACAAAGAGAAAATGTCTCATGACGTCATGAACTGTATGCTTTTTCGCAGAAACCATTATTTTTTGTGAACAAAATAGAACAGATATACGTTTTGGGAACATATTGATTAACTAATGAGTGGAGTTCCTTGCCGGAGTATGTGTTTCCCGATAGCTACAATCTTGGGATTTTTATGTCCAGAGTGAATAGGTTATTTTAGGTAAGCGAGCTCCATCGCCAACCACTTCATCACTTAACATTAGGTGAGATAGTGGCCAAGCGCAAATCTATCAATAATTTAAAAAAAAACCTGTAATATATACATAAAATACATAAAAAATTGCTGTAATAAATACATAAAAAATTACTGTAATAAATACATAAAATAAATAAAAAGGTGTTTTTATTTTTATGTGAGTACGTGATCATTATTAAGCTTCAATTTAAAAGTAATTTTCGTTTTATCTCTTTACAATCAGATCAGCGTAAAGCACGAGAGTAAAACAAAATAATTTATGTATGTAAACCGTTGATATTTCCAAGTATAATTCACGCACAAAATTGAATTTACAATCCATTTCGATCTAACACCGGAGTGGAATAATATAAATCCATTTATTTTAATAGAAAGCTATTATGTATTCTAGGGATTACTCTCATTTCAATGATTATATATTATATTTTTCCATGTTCGCAGTTCTTCACTAAGAATTTAGTAACCGGTGTCATCATTTTTGTCACTATCCCGATTTATTTATGTAACTGACAAAAAGTGCTATTGGGTTCTTCCATTAGGAATTACTCAGTAGCAGCCAGGAGTGCAGAAATTGAAAGAAAGAAGAAAGAAAAATATTTATTTGGCACATGTACACAGATACACACAATGTAGAAACAACATGTAAATACATAAGAAAAAAAGAAAAGTAACTAATAATGTGTTTTTCGCGCCTGCACCAAATAGGTCCAGTTCAGCAAAAATGCCAGACAACTTCGTGGTAGTTGCCTGACACTGGTTTTCAATTGAACCTTATTGAGAGTTTACAGTTGGTGGTGCGACACCCCGTGCCTCGTAAAGCACTTAAAGTCAAAATGCATATTACACAGATTGGATAAGACATAAATTATGTAAACCACATTAAAAAGTAAAATAATACAATTACACAATTAAGTCTCTCATTCAATCTTCTCGAAAATCTATATAGACTATGTCCTGAAATAATATATAGAATACTTTTTATCCCAGAAGTATATTCCCTTGGGATAATTTTTTACTAAAACACAGGCAAAAACGCTGGCTGCAGCTACGAGTAGCTCCTTTATTTATTTATTATATACTTTATTGTACACCATACAAAAATAAAATTAAAACTAAAACACATACATACAATAGTCGGCCTTATCGCATTCAGCGATCTCGTCCAGGCAACCTGTAATGGACAGTAATTGCCTGGACAAGAAATGGGGCTGTCATTGGTGTGACAAAACCAGTATTAAACATAATACATTATAATAGATACACAGAATACACATGTTATATAAAAGATAAATAAATAATTATTGAAAACTATATACAGAAATATAAATGACGTCTATCGATATTCACAGCGACAATGTTCCCTAACGAGTCTTTTAAAAACAGGCAATGATTGAGCGCGTTTAATTGTGTCTGGTTCATTCCACAGACGAGCAACCTGGACAGTAAATGATATATCATAGAAAGTCGTGGTATGGATGGGCATTTTAAGTCGCAAGTTCTCTGATGACCTCATCATAGTTCTCATTTGCAGAAAGATACGTCAGTTCACTGCCTTCTCAGACTTGAACCAACGAGTGCTCGCAGCCTTATAAAACAACAACACAACTTCGTCTATAAAAATAAAATGATAAGAGTATCCGAACCGAAGTAGGAACAAGCTACAATAATTACAACCGAGCCAAACCTCCACTTACACAAGTCTACACAGAAACAATCCCAATATTAGGCCCAATTCCGATAATACTGCCTTGTAGTACGAACAACCTTAATAGCTTTTTGTTGGGGCCCGCTCTAATTAGCTCACAGCCTTCTACTATACAAGAAGGATCCTTGGTTTTATTAAGAAGATGATTCAGAAGGCTTGAAGTACAAAAAACGTGGTAATAGAAGAAGCCAAAAAATCTGCTACTGCAATAATCTTAATAATACGATAGACGAGATACAATGGGCATACTATAGTCATGGCCGAAAGACCCTTCATTGAGGAGTGGCTGAAGAGGCGTCATGGTGTCCTCACCTTCCGCATGACGCATTTCCCCACCGGACATCGTAGGTTCCTGCACCGGATTCAGGTGGAAGAGACGCCCGAGTTTCACCATTGTGCGGACCGCTCGGAGTAAACGGTGGCGCACAATATAAAGGCGATCGGTGACGGCGACTCCTAACGGAACAAATGGGAATGGCAGGCGGTGGCTTCCTTCTACGAAGCTATAATGTTAGCGAAGGATGGGTGCATGCGTGAGGGAACGACATCGTCATGCCCTAGCTGCCACGACCCCAACCCCAACTGTCAACCGCGGTCCAGCCGCAGACGGCTGGACTACGAGCTACTCATTGTTCTTAATGGTTACCAGAGTAACCATTAAAAACGAACCCAAGTCGTCCACAGCGTGTAGTGCCCTACGCGCTCTTCAAGAGGCTTCAGCACAACGTAGGGGCCCAGTAGGGCCTATAAACGGGGATTTTATAAAAAAAAGAACCTCGTAACGCAAAGGGTCTGAAGGTACTGGTGTGGTTTTAGTCAGTAAAAGTCTGACACACCCTCTCGCACCACCCTAGTGCGAGAGAAAACATTGGATGATTACTCACTTTAAAAAAAATACGAGACAAAGAGTACCAAGCCTCATATTCTTTTTACCGACTTTGCACGTCTTTAATATTGGTTACCTCATATCTTCTACATGAGTAAAATGTATTGTTTGACGACGATGTTTATTGACGGTACGGTTGATGTAGAGGTTAAAATATTGGCAGCTGTGCTGTGTACCGTTGGTTCAATTTCCGTACATTTTTATCGCCACCAGATAGGTTTTCCAGATATCAGTACCTGATATACGTGAGTTTACATGTTTGTGAACGCACCCCACGATACATAGCTCGCCGATCGACCGTCCGATAACCGTCCGTACCGAGCCCAAGTTGTCGACAGCGCTTAGTGTTCCACGCGCGCCTCAAAGAGATGTCAGCAAAACTGTAGAGGCCCAGCAGGGTCGAAGCCTACTGGGGCCATAGGTGATGCAAAAGAGAACCCCGGGGCCGGAACCGCCGGGGGTAGGAACAGGAGTGGGTTTTAGTCAGTAAAAGTCTGACATGCCCTCCCACCCCTTCCAAGAGAGATGTCATAGTTGATTTTCCACCTAAAAAAATCCCCACGAAAAACCTTGCCACACACATTAGAAATAGCTCGTGTCCAGCTATTTCTAATGTGTGTGGCAAGGTTTTTTGAAAACTGAAAGAATGATTGTTTGAGTCATTGGTTCGTTTTAGTCAGTCAGAAACTCCTCCTCATTATGAACCTCTCTCATCATCCAAAAAGTCTTCATCACATCTCCACCAGGAACAATCACATCTTCGCTAAACGGTTGTTCGTATTAGATATACTGACCATTTTTCTTCATACCATCTGCTAATAGGCTCTCACAAGTAATGTACAGAAGTTTGGCAGACTGTAATGTAAATAGATTTTCCTTATCTACTAGTGTTTGAGTTGTGAAGGGAGTGGGATGAAGGTATATTACCTACACGAAATTGTTAGATAAAACATTGAGTTTGGGAGATCATTTGAAAGAACTACCGTGGCTGTGTACCTCAAAGGGAAAATAATAATAATAATATTCCACCACTTTCACACAACGCCATCTAGTTCCAAACTAAGCAAAGCTTATGGTATGAGTACTAGACAACTGATATACATACTTATATATTTCTAAATACATACATATTAAAAATAAATTACATCTAGACACAGAACAAATGATCGTGCTCATCACACTAACATTAGTCCTAGGTGGGAATCGAACCCATGACCTCCGGAATAGCAGTTAGGGCCGCTGACAGCTAGATAATAGGAACACACTCGCTTCATCCAGAGTGGGAAAAGGCATTTGATGATTTCCCACGTAAAAAAAAGACTAAAACTCAGTTGATACGCACTAGCTATGTAAAAGTAGCTAATTTTTTTTTAAATTATTTTTAGGCTCGTTTGACCACTATCTCACCTGATGGTAAGCGATGATGAAGTATCCTATTCACTTTTGACTTAAAGACCCCTAGGTTGTAGCTATCAGGAAACACAGACTCCAGCTCCCTGCTGGAGTCTGTGTTTCCTGATTTCACTCCTTAGCTGTACGCATTATGAATGTGTTCATAAACTGACATAAAACATCTTTATTTTACTAGCTGCTGGTGGCACCTTCACTCAAGTGATAGCAGAAAATTAATCCCAGGGGGATACTCTTGGGATAAAACGTATGTTAGGATGTATCATACTTTTTTTAATTTTCGATTTTCATTTGACTTGAATTCTTGATACCACTCACGCACAGTGTTCATATATCAAAAATCACCATAATCGGTTAATATTTAGAGGTTTTACTACTACTATTTTATTCTTTTCAAATTATTCAATAACCACACACATACTTTTTAAAAAATGTTATTAGTCATGTAATTATTTCAGGAGAAATTTAATAAATTATTGTTTAATTTTGTTCCAGGTAAATAGAGTTTCCATCACTAAAGGCCATCCTCCGAAAGTTTCAAGTAAGACATAAATATAATTAATTGCATTTAAGGAAGGTGAGTTATTTTTGTTGCATAGGTATTTAAGTTGTGTAAAAAGCGTATGTGGACTTTCCACACATATCCATGATCAACCCTACGTGTTGAGATAAAACAATTTTATACCTTACTCAATTTTTTTTTATTGTTTTGTATCAAAAAGTAAATACATAACTAAAATTGCAATAAAAAGAAATTTTCAAATTTGTGCAATATTAAACAAGTTGGGGTTTTTTTTTAATCTGGTGGAAAGGAAAACTGTCAATTAACACCATGGATGCACATACTAAATTGTGACGTCATCGCGATTAGGTTAGGGATAGAAAAAAGGTGAACACATTTAAAAACTATTTATGAAAATATAAGTACTCAAAAAAATTGTTTAAATCGATAAACAAAGAAATATTAAAGTTGTGATGATACTGCTGCCTACTCTGGAAGTCCTTTGACTGAAATGATGATCACACACACTGACATTGCTACAAAAAAACCGGTCTTTGAAACCTAAATAAAAAAAACAAACATTGCATATTTATTAACAGATAGACCGTAAATCGAAAATAAATTGTAAAATATTCCACCCGAGAATCGATGAGCGTGTAAAATAATTCACAGTTCAAATCATTCGCCGTTCATTTGGCGCGCGATGGATGCCTCTGAATACACTTAAAATGGGTAAAAATATAATGATTTGCAGACAGTCAATAAACTTTTATAAATAGGTACGTGCATTTAGGAATATATTAAAAGAATCTTGGTGATTATTGATTAGCAATCGATCCGCAAACAGTTGAATTTTGCCGAAAGTCTGACACTATCTCCCGCTAAGAACGGGGGATCTCATTGGATGATTTTCCTAAGAAAAAAAAAACAAGTTAAGTTTAAATGCTTGCTAAACATGAAGCATTTTAACGAATTACTAAAAACCTACAAAATTTATTATAAAATTAAAACACTATAACAATAAATTGTTGCTTGTAGAATAATCCGACAAACAATCAGAATGATTTTTAGAGGCATCTTCGTGATTTTTTCTATCGTACTAAATTAGTTGTATTATGTTTTGAACACAACATCAATAACACATATTTTTCTGATTCTGTTTCAACTGCAGGAGCGAGTTCTTATTATTATATAACTCGCGATTAGCTCCAGTAGTTCTCTTCAAATGACATAAAGAATGTATCTTAATAAAATTTATAATATTATTTAATAATAATAAATCTTTATTTAACATAAACATACAGAGTTTGAGGTTACAAAAATACTTTACAGTTTATGTTGGAAATCTGTACAATAAATAATAGCCTTCATTTTAGGAGGTAGTTTACGGTCAGGTTTACAATTTTCAACAAAAACTTACCTTTAGTGGAATGTGTCGTTATATATTGTTACTGTTTAGAAACAAAACTAAAAGTGTGTTCTGTGTATGTGTTACGACATAGACTCATACTCACAACACACTTTTAATTTTTTTTAAGTGTATATATTTAGTAACTAGGTGACTCGAAACTCCTTACACAATCTTTTACCCCGACATGATCTAGTGCCGCATCACTCTTACTGACACTTTAGAAAAATGTCCTCCTATTATCCCTTCAAATCATAACAATGGCGTGATAAGTTCAAACACAGAACCTCTCTAAGCAGCGACCTGTTATCCTACCGATTACGATTAGGTCCGTGTTCCCGGGTAGAGTCCATTAGGCTTATTGGCTTACTGGCAACTCGCCATCACTTACGGAAAGAATTTTTCTGAACGATCCGAAGTTTTCTACCCGTTTGCTAGAAAAAAGTAGTAAACGGGCATTAAAACAGCTTTTTAAGGGAACTTAGGCGATAATGATCGAACGACTAGGTACCAACTGTGAAAATTTTCTTTACCAATTTATTGATGGTTATTGAATTGGTGTGGACGGTGTAACTCACAGTTTTTTTTGTTTTATACGTGAGAAATCATCATGTGACTTCCTTCTTCCCTCTCTAGGTGAGGCAGAAGGGGGTTTAGATTTTTACTAATTAAAATTCACAGTTTTCCCTCCAATGACATTGTGTTCCACACGCTATTAATCGAGATATCAGCAAAATTTAAGGGGTCATTTAGGGCCATTGTCTTATTTGGTAACCCTGGTGAGGTTGCGGACTGTTCAACGGGGCTACCGTAGCCCTCGCTAAAAGGGAAACTAAAGGAACACAGTCAGTTTTAGTCAGTAAAATTCTAACACACTTTCCCGCTCCACTGATATCATTTTATCACTCCCAAAATCAAAACAAAAGGTGGAACCTGTGCTCATCCTCGTTTGTATCTGTAATTACTCACTAAATAATAATTACTTCTATACACTATTGTCTACTTTTCTTTTTATTTCTCCTTTCGCAGGTCTGCTGGAAGAAATTTCTTATTGGAAATAAGCAGTATCTTTGTACAATTTTTATCAGAATGTATCTTCTTTCTTTATTCGTGTGTACATAAATTATAAAATAAATAAATAAATAAATACTCACTGCTGGATATATTCTTCCACTTTCAAGTTCCATACATTAGCTCGTCATGTCCCAAGCACATTACCCCACCCTTATTAAGCCTGGTGGTGTCATCATATAACCTAATATCGAATACTGGAATATTCCAAAACTCAATAAATGATAATCACCATCAACATTCCTTCATCCTTTCATCCCATCAGAACATCTATATGATTGATACATAATCCATTCAAAATTAGACACGCTAAGCACCTGAGCTCGAACGGGGCTGATAAAATAATCCCCTGAAGTAGGGGATGACGTCATCGATCAAACCCGGATGCATGTAGTAACGTGTTTGGATTATGTACGTATTTGCATTGACACGATGCAACGAGGAATATTAAAAGGATTTTGTTGGGTTTTTTTTTTATTTATAACTGGATTTGTGTTGTGTACCGTTTGGGATTTTAGATAGCTGTATTATGTCAACGTGTTTGTGTGAACGTATATGTAGCGTTACAATAAGTATATTCATTCAGTCTTGAAATTTTTCTACTGCTGGGGCTCAGGTCTCCTCTCTAGGAGAGGGAATGGACTTTGATAATAATTAATAATTCACCAATGTTAATGTCACATGTCTACGAATGAGTAGCTCACCGTCAGGCCGTCCGGTAACCATCCGGACCAAGCTCGGCTTAGGGCCACGGGTCGATTTCTGAAAGAGTCACCTTTAGTCCTGAGAAGCAAAGGGCAACTGAAGGAACATCGGTGTGGTTTTAGTCAGTAAAAGTCTGACAGGCTCGAGCTTCGCCCTAGAGTGAAAGAAGCCATTAGATGATTTCCCACCTTAAAAACAAAAACATGTTTTTGAAGTTTTTATTCTAGTATGATATGGATGGTTTCCTAACGATGTCTTGTAATGAAATAAATTACACAAAGTGTCTGCCTGTGTTTGATGAACCTACAATGTACAACTCGTAAGTCGGGGTCTTTATCAATGGATCACCATTTCTCACCATGTAGCGTTGACTAGCACAGAAGTGGACTAAATGCTACATTGGATATACAGGTTTTTACAGCATAATGTATCAAAAATTTTTGAAAAAACAATTTCAAGTTACACAGAAACAGGTAATCTTTGTTATAAAGTTCAAGTAATCAAAGAACAGGAATAATTTGTCTGCAGCAGTCTTCCCGCTTGAATGTAATTTACACGTCTTTAAAGCTAGAGTGAATAGGCTCGTAATAAACTAGTGAGCTTCACCATCAACGATTGCTTCACTGCCTACCATTTTTTTTTAGGTGGCAAAATCATCCAATGACATCTCGCGCTCTTGGGTAAAGTGCAAGGGTGTGTCAGACTTTTACTGACTAAGAACCCACTCCTGTTTCTTCGTTGCCTTCCAAACCAGCGCCGGGTTTTCTTTTTCAGAAGTGAACCCATGGCCCCAGTAAGCTTCGACCCTGCTAGCTCCTACAGCTACGGTTTGCTGACATCACTATGAGGCGCGCGTGGAACACTACGCGCCGTCGACGACTTGGCTCGGTCCGATCAATTACCAGACGGCCGGACTGCAAGCTACCCATTGCTCGACGTCGAGGTCTTGCTCCGGACGATTATTGGACGGTCGGACGGTGCGCCACTCATTGCTCGCCGTCCGCAAACCCGTGCCTGCGGTGGCTGGAAATCGGGATCGGGATCCTGGCGGCTAGGGCGTGAGGGCCGTAAAGCACTAATTTATGTTATTTATTTTTACGAAAAAATGTGTAACTTATCAGACAACGAATGTACAGATGGAAACAGCTGGAATGACGACCAAAACTGATCATTCTTAGGAGTTGTAATATTAAAAAAATTAAGAAAGATACCTTGCCTAACAGAAAAAGGCACAGGCTACCAAAATAAGAAAGACATTATTCGAGACAAAGAGCTTTCTTAACAAATACGATACGTTTTTCTCTAGCAAAAACGTCTTTATAAAAGTCAAGTGAGAACCAAGACCGATTCGTCACAGATCTTCCAGTCCATTATGTCGCAGTACAAACCTACTATCTATTGAATTTTAGCCGTAAAATTCTCCTGACCATACAAGGCCGTACAAAAATGGGTGCCAAAAATGGCTGGCCGGTAGTAATTTACGATCTCATGGGTCGGACCAGACGCGGATAAACGGGGTTCATATAAAGTACTCCCGGAATTTTTGTTGGTGCTTTCTCTTTTTTTATTTTAATTTATCTAGCACGGGAAGTGGGCGGTGTTTGGAACCGTTATTTTGTGAATACACTGTTTTTACTTCTGCCCTATGAATTGAAAATGTTCAGGGTTTTTTGGTTATTTTTATTAGCTCTATAGTTGAGTTTCTTTCATGAATTGGTAATACTGAAAAGTTTACAGACTGTGATGTGTGTAAAGGTAAATTCAACAGTGATAGCCTTCATCAAGAGCAGTGGTGGCCGAGTGGTAACGGCCCCGACGCACGAGGTCGCGTGTACAAACCCAACCAGGCGCATTACTTTGTGTAATTGATTTCATCACCACTGTTTACAAAACGGTGAAGGGAAACATCGTGAGGAAACCAGCATATCCTAGAACCAAAAATTCGAAGACATGTGACATTCACCAACTCACACTGGATCCGCGTGGTGGATTACGGCCCATTCCCTCTCCTAGAGAGGAGGCCTGAGTCCCTGCAGTGGGAACATTAAAAGGCTGGTCATGCTATGCTTATGCTAATAGCCTTCATATTTTTGAAATGACATGAGCGCTTCTTTGTGTGAGATCTCGTAATTTTTATTGAAATTTGGTCTAGCATTTCCTGGTAGTTTTTGCTGTGAAAACACTGAATGTTAGGTAGTGCTAGAGATTGTGTACACTTTTCCTGATAAAAAGAACGAAAGTATTGTTGTGAGTTTTGTGAAGGCTCACGGCACTCGACGTCGAGCAATTGGTAGCTTGCCGTCCGGCCGTCTGGTAATTGATCGGACCGAGCCCAGTCGTCAACAGCGCGTAGTGATCCACGCGCTCCTCAAGGAGATGTCAGCAAACCATAGAGGCCTAGCAGGGCCGATGCCCGCTAGCTAGGACCGCGGAGAATTTCTGAAAAGGAAACCCGTAATCCTAGAACGCAAAGGGCAACTGAAGGACACAGGTGTGGTTTTAGTCAGTAAAAGTTTGACACGCCCTCGAGAAGTCATTAGATGATTTCCACACATTAACAAAAAAAAGGTAGTGCTAGAGATTGTGTACAGTTTTCCTGATAAAAAGTACGAAGGTATTGTTGTGAGTTTTGTGAAGGCGCACGGCACTCTCACAGCTTTACTTAATGTGAACTAACTCGAAATTCAATATTCAACACGACATTTTGGTGTAAACATCGCATGACGTGCTCCCAGGGGATGTCGCAAGAGATAAACTTCTGGCGTTTAAATTAATTGTGTTAGAATTTGTTTGAAGGATGTAAGTGGGGATGTGTTTTGATTTCAATAAAATGAGAATGACTTGGAACGTATTTTTAAAAGATTGAACTATTCAAAGAATTAAAATTGAAGAGTGGACTTTTTTTAAGTGGGAATATCATCTAATGACAAATCCCGCTCTTGGGCGGAGCGAAAGATAGTGTCAGACTTTTACTGACTAAAAACCCACACCTGTTCCTTCTTTGCCTTCGTCTCAGGGCCCCGGGTTTCACTTTCACATTACCCGTGGCCCCAGACCCTGCTGGGCCCCTACGATTAGCTGACATCTCCTTGAGGCTCGCGTGGAACAGTACGCACCGTCGACAACTTGGGCTCAGTCCGGACGGTTACCGGACGGTCGGACGGCGAGCCACCCATTGCTCACCGTCCACAAGCCCGCGCCTTCGGTGGCCGGAAATCGGAATCGGAATCCCGGCGGCGGTTGGGGCGTGAGGACCGCTGCCTCACGCGATCGGCCGCCTCCTTTGCTAGCATTACTGCTTCGCAGAAGGAGGCGACCGCCTGCCACTCCTCTTTTTCAACAAAAATTCTGTAATATCTTTTATAGTTAAGGTTATTACAAACTATGACTTTAGTATTAATAGTTTAAAAACGTAGAAAAGACATTAAAAAAATAAATATCTCCAAAAACAGTTACAGTTTTTCTATAACAAACAAAATTTAAGCATTTTATGTATCTTATTAGTAAGCTATAAAATGTATATTGACATTGGAGTGAAACTGACTAAATCTGTTAAGGCGTACAACAAACTTACAGACAGGATTTCGCCTTTATAATATTAGTTTAGAATCCAAAATCGACGAACGTTTCATCAAGTTAAATGTAGGTACAGCGACTTCAATTTACATTTGACCTTCAGAACCCGCTGCCGCTCCCGCCTCCGCTACCTCCTCTAACTCAAAAGCCTCCTGTTCTGTTGCGTCATCGATCATCTTCACCAACGCTTTTCGTTCCCCCGCTCACGTCGAAAATTACTTACGGGACCTAACTACATCACTACGTCGACAAAAAATAACGCCTCAAAAGAAAAAAATATAACACGTACGTAAGAAATTTCCTCGGAAAAGCCCGATCGGTTTGACCTCGTTTGATAGTTGAATAGGTTTTGCATATAGCTTTGAAGAGATACTTAGTTCGAGTACTGAGCCTTTATGAGGAAAGCGCAGGAGGAGGTGGGTATAATTATTTGTGGAAGGAGGAAAAAAATCGGATTAAATGGTTTGCGAGTTGTTGCGAGTTGCAGCTTGCTTTTTTTAGTGAATCAATGCAAGTGGTCATCATAATCATTTCAGCCGACAGACGTCCACTGCTGGATATATATTGGTTTAATTTCGCCACCTTCCGGACACATCTGGCAACCGTACATGCACTGCACGCTAGATGATAATGATAAGATGTCCCATGTACCTACAGCCCCCCTAGCCAAGTTACAACCGTTTCGTGTCGAATTCCGTTCTCCAATCGGTAACGCCTCGGTGTTAGCAATTGTAGAAATAGATAAGTTGGTAGCCATGTTGACGCGCCTGAGTTGGCCGCTCGTTCTACAATGTCGTTCTACAATAACAAAGGATGTAGCGTTGAACATTGTAGAAACGATAACAATTAATTCTATCATTTTGAACGATGTGAACTTGGCTACGAATTTTCTATTCGTTTATTCTGACCATGTGACTTAACGTTGAGATGATGTTATTCTATACTTTTTCGACTAGCGTTAACGATTGCAGATTATCACCTTGACTAGGGTTGCAGGTATATAATCTCTCTTGTAAATGGCCACCGTGATTGAAATTCGGTCGGAAAGGCTATTAATATTTATGTCTCATATTTGATTCGTCTGACGTTGGGCAGTTACCTTGGCCTATTACACTGGAATACTTTAAAAAATAAATATCCTATTATCACTACTGATGATGGGCAGTTACCTTTGCCTCTTACACTGGAATACTTAAAAAAAATATATCCTATTATCACTACTGAAAACGTGTATGTTTTCCTAATTTTATTAAGTATTTAATAAAATGCTACCAAAAACAATTTCCGAAACCTTTTACTTCATTTAACTAACTGAAATTTACTGGAAAAACAAAATTCACTTGAGTTTCCCATGAATTCACCTTTAGGTAAATCACCAAGCTTCCACAAAAAAGTCACCAACGGTAACACATATCCGAATCATAAAACCCTGTGCGTTGACGTCACGCCGTAACTCGCAGAATGAGGTAATGCAGGATACAAGACGTCATTATATTTATGAGGTACCGTGAGGGAGATGAACGTCACCGATGACAAGGCGGAATAAAAAATTGAGCTTGGTGTGGGAATTTTTGTGGAGGAAACATTATGAGTTATTTTTTGATCTTGCGAAAGGTTTCTTGAAGTTTTAAGTGACTAAGGCCATTATCTAATAATACAATTGTTTTTACGACTTCTAAACCACGTACACATATTTACTGTCTAAATGATTATTAAAAAACTAAAAACATCTCTTCTCCTTCGTACTCCGCGTCACACTTCTAGCCGCTATGATGGCTCCTTTACTGTAACTGCAGTGCGTCTTTGGAACGCTCTCCCACATTCCCTTCGCGACAGCTCTTCTCTCGGCGTCTTTAAGAGGAAAGTTAAAGAGCACTTCCTTTCTGAATTGACATAATATTAGTATATATTGTTATATATATTAGACGTATTTATGTAGGTTTAAGTTGTACACTGGATCCTACCCTCGATTGTGATCTCTCTCTGTCACTCAAAGGTTTGCTGGAAGAAAACTCATTGTTGAGTTAAGCTCGCCTTTGTACATAAATGATCAAATCCATGTATTAAAGTTAAGATTTTTTTTGTGTGTGTGTACAATAAAGAATAAAGATAAAAAAAACAAACAAAAGTCCAGGAGAAGATCACATAACGAATGACATATTAATAGCTATCAGAGAGCCAATCACATCCATTCTAACTACTATATTAAATGAAATCTTAAAACAAGAATCAATACAAAGGACTGCTACAATTATAACCTTGCTTTATAAAAAAAGAGATCCAGGTTAAATTGGACAACTATAGACCACTGAGTATGCTACATACGCTCTAAATACTATTTACTAGTTTAAAATATTACAAAGCAATTCAATGGCCTTGGACGAGAGTCAACCGAGGGAACAAGCAAAATTCAGATCAGGCTTCTCTACAAACGATAATGTATTCACAATCACACAGGTAATAGAAATATATAACGAACACAAGAAATACCTTACCTTACCTACATAGCCTTTGTTGACTACTCCAAGGCATTTGAATCTATCTCTCATGAATGTTTTGATGGGCCTGTTGGTCTAGTGTCCACCCAAGACAAATGTTTGTGTGATGAGCACGATCATTTGTTCTTTGTCTGGGTGTAATTTATCTATAATATGTATATATTTAGAAATATATAAGTATGTTTATCAGTTGTCTAGTAACCATAACACAAGGTCTGCTTAGCTTGGGACTAGACGGCGTTGTGTGATAGTTGTGGAATATTATTATTATTATATTATTTATATTATTGGAGATCAGTGGTCTACGAGTTGTAGGTCGCGGGTTCAAACCCAGCCAGGGCATTACTTTGTTTAATTTATTTCACCACCACTGCTCTCAAAACGGTGAAGGAAAACATCGTGAGGAATCCGGCATGTCCTAGAACCAAAAATTAGAACACATGTGACATTCACCAACCCGCAATGGGCCCGCGTGGTGGATTACGGCCATTCCTTCTCCTAGGGAGGAGGCCTGAGTCCCAGCAGTGGGAACATTAAAAGGCTGATTATGCTATTTATATTATTATAATAATGTCTCTGGTGCTCTCTTTTTTGGAAAATGTACTATTTTTTTGGGAATTAAAAGGCTTAAATTATTATTTACGGTTCCGGGAGTCCCATGGATACGAGACGCACGAGACCGTTCATTGTGGCGACACTCGGGGAGGCTTATGTCCAGCAGTGGACGTCTTTTGGCTGAAATGATGATGATGATTATTATTTATGAATTATAAATGATTATTATTATTTATTTGCTTTCGTTCTAGGATCTAAGTTCTCTTACGCACAACCCATGGCATCAATAGACTTCAAACTTGCTGAGCCCCTACGGCTTTACTGACATCTCCTTGAGGCGCACGTGGAACACTACGCTCCTTAAACTTAGATCTGGGGCCATGATGTGTTAAAATGTCAGGCGTGAGAGCGAGAAAGAAGGATGGAGCTATACACCCTACACTTATTGTTCCATTGCGATCTCCGATCTCCAGAGGCGAGTAATGTAGCGACATCTATGGAATCGCATAAGAACTTATCCTGCATCAAGCAAATAAAGTTCTCTGCGCGATTTGAACATATAGAACAGCCCGAAATCATCTATCGGGCAGTTGCCCACCAGACATAACACCTGTCTGGTCAAAGGATCTTCCCTTTTTGGCGGAGGTTTACGGGACTTTACACTCTATTCCGCATACCTCCAAAAACAGTTCAGTTTAGGTCGTCAAATGGATCGCGTTAAGAGCTCGTGGTTGGTGCTCTGATTGGTTTGATAAAGCTTAGCTGACGTAGTGTCTGCCCAGGCTGCGAGACTGTGCGACCCTAGAACGCAGGAGGAACATGGCTTGGTTTTAGTGAGTAAAATCTGACATTTACTTTCGTACCAACTACTGCGGAAGAAGTTATTTAATCAATAAAAAACTGGGTAAGTGCGAGTCGGACTCGTGCACCGAAGGTTCCGTACAAACTTACATTTGAAAATAGTTCAATTCCCGAATTGAGTTACGGAGATTTATCGGAATCTCAAAAAAAGTTTTTTTTTGACGTCACTACAAAATGACAGTTTTTAGATTTTTGACTATAAATGTGCTATAAGGCCTTGCTTTATGCCAAATTTCAGGATTTTAGGTCTAAGGGAAATACCCTATGAATTTTGATTCCCTTGATCCCATATAATTTTTTTCGTAATTCAGAAGTTTGATTTTTTCACAGCTTCAAGGGACCGCAAACTTGAGTATATTTTAATAGGTATAGGTACTTCAGTAGGTTTTAATCTCAACTCGATACCTCCGCGCGTTCCAGAAATAAACCGAGACAGACAGACAGACGGATAACAAAGTAATCTTATAAGGGTCCCGTTTTTTTACTTTTGAGGTACGGAACCCTAAAAAGCAAGAATAAATAGCAACAAATTCAATTTAATTGAGAAACAGAAACTGATTTCGAGAGCTTCGTTTTGTTACGTAACTTTGTACTATGCGGCGGACAGAAGGATACGAGGCAGCTATACAGACTGTCATCAAAGGACTGCCTGAAGTTGCTCACATCCGGAGTTTTTGTTATAGCGTCTTCTTTGCAGCAGGATATTAGATAAGACTGGTCTGTTGGTCTAGTGGTTAATGGTCCTGACAGCTATGCGAAGGTCGTGGATTTGATTCTCACACAAGACAAGTGTTTGTATGATAAACACGATTACATGCACGATTACTTATTCAGTGCCTGGGTGTAATTTATCTATAACTAGCTGTTGCCCGCGACTTCGTCTGCGTTAAGTTCGTAAAACTGTACAATCACTCTGTGCTTGCAATTCATTCCGAAAGCATCGCAATAATTTATTGTACTTTAACATAAAACGGTTAAAGGTAAAAATATCCGAATTGAGAACCTCCTCCTTTTTTAGAAGTCGGTTAAAAACGCAAATTACCTTCAGGAAACATGTTATGTACTCGTCCAGATTCAGATGTATGACCGTCACTGAATAGAAAGAGCATGTATGGGTCGTAGCAGTTGTCATTTCTGCCTACCCCAAGGGAAAAGGCATATGTATGCATAGGCATATGTATGTTTCTGGTTTATGTTCTGGTAAAACAACATTGTATGATTTTAACCCCTCGCCACAGTGAGCACGCCACAATCAAATCGCAGCGGTAATGCCTGTCTTTGAGAAGTGTCTACAGAGGCGTCACGGCATCCTCTTTTTGTGCAGGACTCACCGGTTGTGGGTGTTTCGGAAGGTATCTGTGTCGAATTCAGCGGGAAGAAACACTCGGGTCTCACCATTGTGCGAATCACCCGGAAAATACGATGGAGCATACGGTGGAAGTCAGTCCCGCTTGGTCGGAGAGCCGGCGCCGCCTTGTCCTTATGGGGGCAATTGGTGGAGAAAATGACAACCAGTAGCCTCCTTCAGTGAAGCACTACGATCAAAGAAGGTGGCTGAAACTATGAGGGATAGGACATCCTGACTCCTCAGCGGTCGCTGCAAGGGACGCTCCGGGTGTTGAAAGCTGCAAGGCAATTCCCAGCCATTGCAAACACGGGATTGCGGTGGTGCTGTCCGGCCGTCTGGTCAAAGCAGTCCTGAATCGACGGCGCGTAGTATTCTACGCGCGACTCAAAGAGATTTCAGCAAATGGACCTATCCATTTGCTGAAATCTCTTTGAGTCGGCCCTCTAGGGCCGATGTCTGCTAGGGCTGCAAGATTGATCGAAAGAGTTATCTCCCATAACAATTTTCGCCTCAATAACTTTTCACTGAAGAGTTTAAGCAGTTAGACAGCTTTGATAGAGGTAAACGAAGGAGCATAATCGGGACACCGACCTTCAGCTGGATAACGTGCACTGATAGTGAAAAGCCTTAAGTGAATCCCAAAACTACCATCATCATCCGGCAGGCATTAAGTCCGCCGCTGTACATTTGTGCATAAAGGATTAAATAAATAAATAAATAAATCATCAACTATCTTCTTCCACAACAGTACTTATGAAGAATTTGCGAGAGCATGCTTGCATTGATTATATTGCAGTTTGATCATTTTAAGCGTTAGAATTACTTGTTCATTTACCTAGGATATTTTGGTGTGTATTTAATTGATATCCCCGTATATAAGACAAATGATTTTTCCATAGTGGGAACTACCTAAGAGTCTCCAACTTATGAATGAACTACGGCGAAAACTTGTGCGCGTGTATCCCCGTTCAATCGAACTCGCATATTGATGGCCAAACCGAGAAATTACTGACACCGATTGCCTCTATGAGGACACGGCAGTTCACTCAAGATGGATAGAACTCCACCGCATGCTAACCGAGTCCTCCAGGCGATTCACAAAATGGTAATATCAGGGTACTTTCAACCGAACCCAGAACAGAAACCGTTCGAAACACCCACAACAGTCCTGAGCTTATCCATAAAACAATTAAATAACGGTTAACAAATGTAGCAGCCGATAAGTGTTATCCCTGAGACTGGCCTCCCTTAGAGGGTTGTTCCAGTGTTGGTCACCACTCATTGCAAAGAGGTAACGTCCAGATATCGACGTAAGGCTGCAAGGAATCTGAGATACATTATACGTTGTCGAACTGTGATCAGAAAAACACATTCGATCCCGTTTTATATGAAGCAGTGACTGTACATAATAAAACACACCATTATTAATCCGCAAGGTGCCATCATGCCGGAGGACACAGTGGAGATGTGCCCTGCAAGGGCGGAGCACCGCCGTGTCCTCGTGGAGGTAATCGGCGTCAGTGACCTCTCGCGCCGGGCTCTGATCCAGAGCGAGGAGTCATGGCAGGCGTTCGTCTCCTTCTGCAAAGCCTTAATGCTAGCGAAGGCAGAGGCCGCACGCGTTAGGGAAGGAACGGCCTCATGCCGAGCCGAGATTCCGACCCCGACTACCAATCACGGTAGACGCGGGCTTCCGGACGTCGAGCAATGGGTAGCTAGCCGTCCTATAGTTGACCGGATCGAGCCCAATCCTCAACAGCGCGTAGTGATAGACACAGGTGTAGTTCCACCCTTAAAAAAAGAAAAAAGGTGCCATCATCATCATTATTATTTCAGCCGAAAGACGTCCACTGCTGGACATAAACCTCCCCAAGTGTCGCTATAATGACCGGTCCTGTGAGTCTCTCATCCATCGGATTCCCCCGACCCTCACCAGGTCATCGGTCCACCTGGGGACCATCCAACGCAAGGTACCCTGTAACCCCTTCCGAAAATGTGGCCGTGTTATTTTAAAGCGAATAATTAAATACATATAGGTATTTACTTTTATCGTCTTTGGATGGTATCCCTTGAATAATCACGGTCAATTAGCTTGCTACAATAATGGGAAAAAAATAATAAAAATAAGCAGTAGGATTGTTAAAAATGCCTCCGTCTTACACCAGTTTAACCATAACTGTAAACGTGGGCGATGGCCATTCTTCTGCCACTCAGAAAATTACTTAAAATACGCAATGCCATCTATCAAATTTAATATGAAGTTCAACCGTCATTGTCATCATTATTTCTACTTTGAGTCTTTAGATGGCGTTGCGAGTATCTGAATTGCTTATGGTGTCATATTTTACTTCTCGAAAACTTTGATTTCATACCGTTTGTCTTTCATATGCGTTGTTTCATTGCGATGAAACAAAGCCTAAGTAAGATAATTATCAAGTTCCACACAATTTAAATGTATAAAAGTTATCTACATCGATTTCTAAAATTAATAATACGCACTTCACTAAAAATTTCTACAGATATATTATATACGTATATTTATAAAAAAAAAAATTGTAGGCATGCAAAAATATATAAAAAAATCTTATTCACGATGACAAAATAGAACAAAAATTTCTCCTAAGAGAGCCATATGGGATCTGAACCACCTTCACATTACATGAAAGTCTAGTTACGAAACCACTGTGCTGCGGTCTTCGATGAATAAACTATAAAATAGACGTTCTTATATAAACGTCATAATTGACTGGTTGGCTCCCTAACGATGATAGCGTGATGATTTTCGTTTTAGAAGTTAAATTTGCAGCTAAATGGAATAATGTAACATTATAGTACGTGATTTTACTCGTCGCTTTGACTTTATTATGTGTTTTGATTAGTTTTTACAAAATATTTAGAAGATATCGAATAGAAATGTCAATTTTATTTTGAAAAAATGGTAAAAGTTATTTTAATACAAAAAAATAAGACAAAATAATGTCAAAATTTTTAACTGTAGCTGGGAATTGAACTCGCGGCAAATGTCGTTCAATACCTACATTTTGGATTATTGCTCACCCCCCATAGCAAATAGCGTGATAGTTTATAGCCTATCAGTTGCCCTGACCTATAAGGATTATGTATGCAAAATTTGAACAGGATCGGTTCAGTAGTTTTTGCGCCAATTAATACCATCACAAAAGAATTTTACTGTTTTATTATATGTATAGATATGTATGTATTTAGAAATATATAAATAAGTTGTATAATGCCCATAGCACAAGCTCTGTCTTAGTTTGGGGCTAGATGGCGTTGTGTGATAGTTGTGGAAGATTATTTTAATATTATCAAATCTTTGGTACAGTTCTGCAGGAAGCGTTTGTTTTCTGAGATAAAAATGTTTTGGATATTATCTTTGTTAGACTAGAAAACCGATGAATAAGCGCATTCCCTATTATCCCCGCCTTTTATTTTCCCCTCACTGGCAAATTTTGACAGACTAACAGAGATTTGTACACCTTTTCATGGTGACCTTTCAAGTCGTAATTAAATATTCTATGTGATTAAAATCAAATGTTGAGCTTAAAGTCACCCAAAGGGCGATGGAAAGATCTATAATAATAATATCATTTACATATTCAAGTAACTAAGACTCATAATACATAACACTGAACATACAACAACAAACAAATAACATTTAAATATTTCACACACAGTTAAAATCACAACCGACAACTGCAGGTAACATGCAAGTCACTGCAGCGCCTTCTATAAGGTAGATAGATAGATAGATAAAAAATATTTTTTGCAACACAAACCGCACCCAAAGGCAGAATTAAATTATACAGAACCAAGCACTTACACAGAAACAAACAATAAAAAAAGCAAATGACAAATTACATATTTGTTAGACTAGAAAGCCAGTATAAGGACAGTGAAGCCTGTCGGCTATCATCACTAGCACACGGGCTATTTTTAGAATTTCCTTATGTGATCACATCAGAAATGAAGATATCCGCAGGAGAACCAAGGTTACCCACATAGCCCGAAGAATCCTCTAACTTATGTGGCAGTGGGCAAGGAACATCACTCGCAACACAGATAGTCAATGGGGCCGAAAGGTTCTGGAGTTCCACGTACCAGAAAACTCTGCATTGTAAGGTCACAAGGTCCACAAAGTGGACCGATGACCTGGTGAGGGTTGCCGGAATCCGATAGATATGAGATGCCCAAGACCGGTCGTTATGGCGACACTTGGAAGAGGCTATGTCCAACAGTGGACGTCTTTCGGCTGGAATGATGATGATGATGATGTGGTTTTTTTAGGTGCGATGTTATCCAAGGATTTCTCCCGATGAATGACTGACTATGTGTTCTTTTAATCAGACTTTTACTGGTTAAAACTACACCTATGTTCATATTTGTGTAATAATAGTTAATATTTAAGGGTAAAATCTACAAGTCCGTGATAAGGCCTGTCATACTGTATGGATCAGAATGTTGGGCTGTGAAAAAGACGGATGAAAAAAGATTGCATGTAGCGGAGATGAGAATGTTAAGATGGATGTGTGGTGTGACGAGAATGGATAAAGTGAGAAATGAATATATTAGGGGAAGTTAGAAAGTGGCGCCAGTGACTGAAAAGTTGAAAGGGAATCGTTTGTCTTGGTATGGTCATGTGAAGAGGAGGGATGAAACGCATGTTACTAAAAGAGTTATGAGTTTACATGTGGATGGATGGAGAGGAAGAGGGAGACCAAAGAAAAGATGGATGGATTGTGTGAAGAGTGATATGAAAGAAAAGGAAGTTAGTGATAGCATGACGAGTAACAGGGCAGAGTGGAAGAAAAAAACGTGTTGCGCCTACCCCAAATAATACGGGATAAGGGCAGGAAGAAGAAGAATAGTTAATATTTAGTATTGTCTACAGTGTTTGTAATGTTGTTTTTCTTTAATAATAATGTATGTATGATGATATAAATTGATATATATTGATGTAAAGGGTATGTGTATATGTACTTACCTGCCTTGGAATAATGTTTATTCTCGGAGGGGACGCCAAGATTGTCACTCGAATGGTGGTTGCTGAAAATCAGCACCGTAGATGGCTGGATTTGCCTAGCGTCACGGTATATGCTGAGCAACGGCCTATTCTTACTTCTCGACGCACAACTTTGATTCTTAGTTTTTATTGTTAAAATTATGTTATTTTCTTTTACATTGTGGTTTATTTTTCTTCATGTTTGTCTCTGTTGAGGCCGGCGTCAAAATGCAACAGATAACCTAGACAATTGTGTTGTCTATAGTCATATCATGCAACACAGTTATGCCCGATACACATATGGTCTGACAGGGAACTTTGTTTTTGTATTTTTATAATGAATTGTGCGTCTATTTAGGCAGAAGAAACATGTTTTCTTTCTTTCTTTCTTTTACTTTTTCTTGCGTTCCGGGACCCTGGGTTTCCCTTTCAGACAAACAAACATGATGTGGTAAAACCATCATCATCATCATTTCAGCCGAAAGAAGTCCACTGCTGGACATAAGCCTCCCCCAAGCGACGCCACAACGACCGATCCTGTGCGTCTCGCATCCACCGCACCGTGGTAAAACCATGTTTATCTTTAATACCTTCAACTTCCATACTCCTCATCGACTAATGGTTCAATTGCGGTCACCATAATACCGCTACTCCGTAACCCACCTAAACCAGAACAGTGCCATTACAAAACCATAGCTTTTAATATGTAACAATACGTTTACAACCTACCGCGCAGGGCGCAGGTTGTAGGAAAATAATGAGCGCGCGTTGAAGCGGCGAGTGATTTCAGGTGTGAGTCACACAGGGCGATTAGTTCGCGGGTACAATACTGACGAGGTAGCTATGATACGGGCTTTAGGTGTGGCTGACTTTATAGTCATCTCATACTTTTTTTTTTACGGTAAGAAGTCATTCAATTACTTCTCCTAGTCCGTCTTTTACTGACAAAAATCCACCTTCCTTCAATTGCGATTCGCATTCTAAGACCACGGTATCCTTTTCAGCATAACCGTTAGCAACTACCAGCACGACCACTATCAACCACAATCAACGATAGCATCACTTCTTACCATCAGGTGGGATCGCAGTCGATCAGTACTTTATATATTTTTTTTTTTATCGTGGCCCATTTTTTTTTTTTTTTTTTTTTTTATTGGGTGGGAAAATCATCCTAATGACATCCCCGCTCTTGGGCGGAGCGCGAGATAGTGTCAGACTCTTACTGACTAAAAACCCACTCCTGTTTCGTTGAATCGTGGCCCATTCGAGTCTGGGTGCCTTTTTTATGTGACTTTACGTGTTTTTGAACACTTCCACGATACAAGAACAATTCTTAGTGTGGGCCAATGTTTAAAAAAAAAATTATTACTTCACCGCATCTGGATACACAAGGCAAGCTTGCGGACGACGAGCAATGGGCAGCTCGCAATCCGACTGTCCAGTAACCGTTCGGACCGAGCCCAAGCCGTCGACGGTGCGTAGTATTCCACGCGCGCCTCAAGATGTGGGTCGAAGCCTACTAGGGCCATGGGTGATGCGAAAGAGATCCCCGGGGCCCTGGAACAGTGGTAAAGAAGGAACAGAAGTGGGTTTTTCAGTCAGTAAAAGTCTGACACGCCCTCCTGTTCCGCCCAAGAGCGGGGATGTCATTAGATAACTTTCACACCAAAAAAAATCTGATTCCACAATGAATTGATTCCGAAATCCATTTGCAGCTCGTTAGATGGCTTCTGCCTATATACCTTTATGCTAAAATGCATGAATTTTGTACTTCAATTAATTATATTTATAAAATGCTTTGCTTTATGATATCTGAGCAGTAAAAAAAAAGCTTTTACAAGAGAGAGGGTGTGCAATTACAGTGTAAATGAAATTGAGCGAGAGAGAGAGGTACCAGGCCCTCAGAAATCAAAGGACATCTTTCAACCGTGTACATCAAACCAATGAACCGTATGTCAGTCATTGTTATTTACTCGCTTCGTTCTTTTATTAGCTGTAACGAAATTCTTTATAAAGGTCACAGCAGAAACACGAACCTCCCTTATTCCGTTCCAATAAGGGGTCGTAATAGTGTTACTGGAGCCCCAGCTGTAGCTATTATGTACGTGCGATTATAATCTTTATATGTTAATGGGTATAGGCGAGAATGGCGTGGGGTGGGGAGTTTTTGTTGGTACCAAGTTGGCAATTGAGAAGCACTTATCGTGGTATCGATCGGTGTAATGTGTAGTTTAAGTAATGCAGGTATTCATAAATATGAGGTTGTATGTGATTAAACTTTCATGTTCGGAAAATGTGGGGTAAATTATTATGTTCAAGATGGTTTCCTAATGGAGTATCGAAAGTTTTCAAGATCACTGATGTACTCCGATTACAATACATATTACTGGTTACTATGACGTTTATTGTTTACCTTTCAATGTTTTTGAAATTCCCGTTAATGTAATATAATATTTAAATATAATATTGACACAACTATCACACAACGCCGTCTAGTCCCAAGCTAAGCAGAGCTTGTGTTGTGATAAACATACTTAAATATTTCTAAATACATACATATCATAGATAAATTACACCCAAATACAGAATAAATGATCGTGTTCATCACACAAAGATTTGTCCTGGGTGGAAATCGAACCCACGACCTCTGGCTTAGCAGTCAGGGCCACTAACCACTAGACCAACATACCAGTCATGTAAATGCTTTTTGAAAATTTTTTTATTTTTTTAAAAGAAATCCAGAAGACTGTAATATACTGAGTTTGAAGTTTATCATTGTCTTCATGATTTCAGCCGAAAGACGTCCATTGTTGGACATGGGCCTCCCCCAAGTATCGACACAATTAACGGTCCCGTGCGTCTCGCATCCATCGCATTCTGGCAACCCTCACCAGGTCATCAATCGACCTTGTGGGAGGCCTTTCAAAGCTGCGTCGTCTGGTATGTGGTTGCTACTCCAGAATCTTTCGGCTTCAACAGCCATCTGTTCTGAGCAATGCAATGCCCACTGCCACTTAAGTTTTTTTTTTTTTATATAAACCAGTGCTTGACTGCGATCCCACCTGATGGCAAGCGGAAACGCAATCATTGACGGTCAGGCGCACTAGTTTATTAAGAGCCTATTAAGTTTGGTGATTCTTAGTGCTATGTCGGTACAGATACTGGCACGGTTCTAGAGCGCTGACTTCTACATTTCTACTTGCGCAGAATCACGCAGAAGTGAAATATCGGGTCTCTTTAGTGGTATGAAAAGAGATGCGGGGGCAGGGAGTGCAATCCTTGTACAGTGATTGGCTCGCCGATGTGTACGTTGCGCAAAGCGATCCCCGCTCTTTCGCCGAGCGCTCAAGATTTGAGCCGCTATCTGTAACCTTGGTTCTCCTGCAGATATATTCATTTCTGATACGATCACGCAAGGAAACTCCCAGCCTTCTGACGAGGCCCATTGTGAGCAAGCGAGTTTGAGGTTTTCAGCCTAAAAAAATCCACATGGTAACACTAAGCTTAACCTAAGCTCCTACCTCCCAAAGTACTTGAGACATAATCCCACCACCTCCCCCACGATAATCCACTCAAAAAGGATTTTAGGAAAAAATATCAAAAACCGAGTTTCTAAAAAATATTCTCATTTAATTTTTATTCTCGGTACAAAATTGGCTTAATCTTCGAACGAAAAGGATATATTATCGTGTAAAGAAACATTCAGCGATGTTTAATATATAAAAGATCAAAGACTATCGATTAACGTACGCTTTTCCCATTTCAAGATCATTTTGGGTTATTTTATGTTTTTTGACATGAAAGGGTTTCTTATAATATTTTTTCTTTTAATATTAATAAGCTCGCGATTGACTACTATGTCAAGCTATGATGTGGTTGTCGTTGGAGCACGCTGGCGTAGAAGTAATCTGTTCACTCTTGACTTAAAGACTTGGGAGAAGATCGTAACTATGTAAAATATGTTGATGAATATGTTTCTTCAAAACTTTTATTTATTTATTTAAACTTCATGTACAGTAGTAGTACATAGGCGGACTTAATGCAACAAGGCATTCTCAACCAGTCAACCATTGGGTTAAAAAGACAACACTGTGGGAGGCTTGTTCAATAAAAAAATAACATATGATTTAAACAGAAAAAAAATAAAATAAAAAATAAGCTTACTTTTTGTTAGTTAGGTTTTTTTTGAGGTGGGACGTTATCCGATGGATTTTTCCACTCTAGGGTAGGACGGGAGGGCGTGTGAGCCTTTTACTGACTATAACCACACCTGAGTCCTTCAGATGCCCTTTGCGTTGTAGGACGACGGGTTTCCATTTCAGAAATTCCCCGCGGTCCTAGCGGGCTTCCGACCTGCTGGCTCCTATGGTTTTACTGACATCTCTTTGAGGTACGCGTGGAACATTATGTGTCGTGGATGACTCGGTTCAGTTCGGAAGCTTACCGGACGGCGAACTACTCGTTGCTCGTCATCTATAAGCCCGCGCCTACGATGGCCGGTAGTCGGAGTCGAGGTCGCGGCGCGGCGACTAAGGCGTAAAGATGTCCGTTCCCTGAGGCATGCGGCCGTTTTCTATGTTAGCATTACTGCTTCGCAGAAGAAGGTATCCGCCGCCCGTTCCCTCTCTCTCCGAACTATATCCATGAGTATATACCGGTGATGAATCGCCTCGCCGTAAGTTTATTGGTTCGGTAATTGTCGGGCTTAGTAAAATTAAACTATACAATTTCGACGCACACCCTCCGAAATTTAACCACAAAAAACCGACGAAGCTAACCAACTCGGCGTTGGCAGCGTGTTGTGAATGTGTCTTTTTATGCATGTCGGGGAAAACGGAAAAATGACATTTTCAGGAAATTGTCTGTCAGTTCGCGTAAGTTGAATACAAAAAAAGTTTGACGTTTATCGTGTAGTGTTTACCTTCATTTTGCTGGGTGTATCAGAACCCTGAAAAGGAACACAAACATACAATAACACGGCTTTTATTCTACAACTTAGCGTTGCCTTAAAATTTTCAATTTTCAAGGTTCAATTTTTACAGAAACTGACAATGGAAAATAATAATAGCCTTATTATTGAAATAATTTAGAAACACATTATTACGTCTACTAATTACTTACAAACACACAAATTAATACATAATGTTAACTAGGTCACAATATGAACATCATACTTAATAATCAATGTTTGAAAATTATTAGGAAAATTTTATTACAGACTAATGAATCTAAAAGGTAAAATTGGGCACGCCACAATTATGGCGGTAAGTCCCCTCTTTGAGGCGTGGTTGGAAAGACCTCACGGCGTCCTCACCTTCCGCATGACGCAGGTTCTCACCGGACACGGTAAGTTCGGGAGGTTCCTGAACCGGATTCGTGCGGAAATGACGCCCGGGTGTCGCCACTGTGTGGACCGCCCGGAGGACACGGTAGAACACACGGTGGAGGTGTGCCCCGCTTGGGCAGAGCAACGCCATGTCCTCGTGGGGGCAATCGGCAGCGGCGATCTCTCGCGTCGCGTGATAGCCTGTTCATAATATATTGTTAAAATACGCTTTTTAATGAGTAGCCAAGTTACAACCGTTTCGGTTCGATTCACTTTCGTTGATCGCCTCGAATCGGCCACGCCTCAGTTTTCTTTGTTCTGACATCAACTCAACGCACTGTCACGTGGTCAGAACAAAGAAATAGGAGGCGTGAATCGAAACGAAACGGTCGTAACTTGGTTAGGCCTGCAGATCACTTCCTAGCTATATTAATTTATACATTTATTACATTACATGTAAATAAAAGTTATTTGTCTATTTGTAGTATCAAAATAACATTTTTTTACTCCATATGAACACATTAACTACTTTTAATTTTCTCGCGGGATTGGGACTTAATTCGTGGGAAGGTCCGACCCATGAATTATGTCCTGATCCCTGAAATGAATGGACAGATTTTGATGGAACTTTCACAAGTAGATAGCTTAGATGAGTTAAGTTGAGATTTGTCTAATAAAGGCCCCAAAAAAGAGGAATAATATTCTTAAACTCAACGAAAACGAAGTCGCAGGTAACAACAAGTAATAAAAAATATGATTAACTAACTTCTGCCAACGGCTTCGCCTGCGTGAAAGTCGGCTTCTGCATACAAACTTTGGGCACCCGTTTCATCCCCTTAGGGGGTGAATTTCGGAATATCCGTTCTTAGCGAATGTCTACACTCTTAAGGAACCAACCTGGGAATTTTAGTTTGTAGGTGTTATAGTTTCTGAGATTTCATGATTATTCAATGAGTGATATTTCGCTTTTATGTATATATATATATATAGAGAGACATTGTATGCGATTAATATGTTCCGAATTCGTGGAATACGTATTTAATTATGGTTTAATTAATTTTCTGATCGGTATTCATCGTTTATTTGATTTAATAGTGATTTCAATGGCCACATTTTGGAAAATTATTACAGTAGGTATGAATTTTGACTACAATGTATTTTAATTAATAGAAAACTTTTGGTAATCACCAGCTGCATACATGTTATTACAACTTATTAAAATGTCGGGAACAGCTGTATTAAAATAAAAATGTCGTTAATTTTCTTAGTAAAATTGTCGTGCCAACGATCTTACTCGCATATTATGAGGTTTTCAGTTATGTCAATTCCTTAATGTATTCTGCAAAACTTACTTACTTTATTGACTTGTATATATGAGCTGTAACTCATAACATGATTTAAAAGAGTGTCCATGGATTTTCTTGTACGTTCTTCCCCTTAGAGATCTACGCTTTGGAACGTGCAACTTAGCTTCAATTTTTTTTTGGACTGACCGACATTTTGACTATTCAAAAGTGCATGTTATTGGTCAAAATTTTTAATTTCTGCTTTACAGAAAACGCTTAGATATTTTTCGCATATATTTTATGGTTTTATTTAATTTTAATCAATCAATCAAAAGCATTTATGTCAAATAGATCATTTACAGGCACTTTTGAATAATCAAATATCGGTCAGTCCAAAAAAAAGTGAAGCTAAATTGCACGTTCCAAAGCGTAGATCTCTATGGAGAAGAACGTGCAAGAAACTCCATGGACAATGGAGGATTCCCACTCAGGACAAATATTTGTGTGATGGGCACGATCATTTCTTTTGTGTCTGGGTGTAATTTATCTATCGTATTTAGAAATATATAAGTATGTTTATCATTGCCTAGTACTCATAACACAAGCTCTGTTTAGCTTGGGGCTAGACGGCGTTTTGTGGTAGTTGTGGAATATATTATTAGTATTTTATCTCCTTCTGTTCATCAGCAAACAGATCTAGTGCAGGGCTGGATTCAAGGTGAGCGTTGATTGCGATTAACTTTCGCGAAATGGATGACATACGTCGACGTACGTCACGCAACCTTACGGCAACGTGGTACCACAAATAATATATGCCATCTGGCCCAGCATTAGTTATCGCCAACAAAAATTTAACACAGCTTCCCATTACAATTATGTGAAGTCAAAGTAATAGGAGCACAAAGGATGGCAGGAGAACTAAGGTTACGGACATACCCCGAAGAATCGCCAAACTTAAGTGGCAGTGGGCAGGGCACATTGCTCGCAGAACAAATGGTCGATGGGGACGAAAGGTTCTAGAATGGCGACCACGTACCGGAAGACGCAGCGTTGGAAGGCCTCCCACAAGGTGGACTGATGACCTGGTGAGGGCCGCGGGAATTCGATGGATGCGAGACGCACAGGACCATTCATTGTGGCGGCATTATAGCGGATTTATGCCACCAATGAAAAAATTGCCTTGAAGGCAGGCCTTTTGTCAAATGAGACGACAAATGTGGCAGAAAACTTTATGAGCGTAATAAATAAAATCAGCTGAGGAAAACGAATTAATCTAGGTAAAGGGGGATCGTACCAACGAGTTCATGTGGCAGGTAAATACTATAAACATTTACTTTTCTATTAGAACAAACAGAAGTTGGAACCAAAAAGAAATGTTATGTTTATCAGTACTGTTTCCTTATACTTATATTGTACATAACATAGATATAATTTCTATCTATTTTTTTCATATTTTCTAGTAAAATTATATTTTATTTTCAGGGCTATCGCTTGCTACTGGACACAAATGGTATAAGACTGCATGGAAAAAGCAGACCACACAGAGTCCAGGAACACATTTAAAAAAATACATAGAGCAAAAGGAACAGAGCAGAATACGATAAGATTTGTCAACACTCAAACAATTTTTTGTTCGAAGAGAAAAAAACACAAACCAGACAAGAATTATGGACCTGAACCGAGTGATCCAATTGATATTGATGAACTACAATTGAGAATATGGTGTGAAGAATGGTTAGCAGAATTAATAAAATTTATAATTCTATTGCATGTCCACTATATTTTAGCATGATAATTACTCTTACTATAATATTAAATTTATTTCAGGTTCAAGGACGAATGCGTGTCAGTAACATGGATAAATGCTACTTCAAATGTTTTATTTCAGTCAATGAACCTTAGACAGTTATAGAAGTTTGTCGAGATAATGAATTGTGAAATGTATAGATATGAAAGGTACACTAAATTATTACTCTTTTTTATTTATTTCATAATTTCCATAAATTTCAATCTATATTAATTTTTTCTTGTGGAAAATTGTTCTTCAACATCCACATAAAAAGTTACACACAAAATATACTACGTATAGTCATTTTCTTTCGCAGCAGCTGTTAAGTGGTGGTTTTCCGGACAAGAACTTCAGGATCAAATGATTGTTTTAATTGTATGTTTAGAATCTACATTATCAATGTTTACAATCATAGAGTGAATGAAAAGAACTTTGTTGCTTTTTTATTTCCTTTACAATTAAAACAATACTTTAGCAGATATGTATAACCATTTGTTAGTTATGTTTAAGTTTTACAAGAATAAAAATGTGATTATGGATGCTTAGATATTATCAAACATTTTTCCACCTTCTTGGTTGCAATCTCTTATTCTAATTTGTGTTTTAAATTTGTTGTCTTGTTTATGAAATAGAGTTTCTTTCGTTTGCCTTGTACTTGTGTAATTAATTTTGAAAAAGATTGTTTTTTAGTAAATGGTCATGTATCAAGCATTTATGTCTCTATAATTACTTGTAATAATTGTTAGTTGGAATATATGTTATTTTAAATAATGTAATAAAAGGTAATAAAATAAAACTGTCTTATAATGCATTCTTGACATTCATTTGATTCACAAAATTAGAGGTAAAATTAAATAGTTTACACCTGAAATACCGCCTTTTATTTTTATAATATAATCATAACAGGTACTCTCCCAGACATAATTATAATTTCTACAGAAACCAGGCTTATAACTTTTAAATGCACGCCATCTAGTGGTAATTTTGTTAGATTTTAAAGTAGTCGTTCGTGTCTATGTGTGTGTAAACGATACTATAAGCAGAGTTAGATATTAGTATTTCGAAAAATGGCGAATCGGATGGGTTTTGAGACTATAATTTGACTAACTTCGATAAAGTGGAATGTCCGATTTACGCTGTACTATTTCTGTGACTTAATATTGTTTCAATTACACTCAAAACAAAATAAAACTGAAAATGTTGACTTCAGCGCCATCTAGCGGGAAAATGGCCACGAACAACCCGTAGCAATCACCTTAAAGTAATAATAAATCGATGCTTTAGAAACTTTAACACATACATTAAGTAAACAGCTTAAAGAGAACTTCTAGTATACGGTAATCACAAACTCTGCATCATGCAACTTGTTACAGCATATAACTACCATTGTAATATAAAGAGTTGTTGCAGACGGGCCACTGGATACAACAAAAATCGCTGACACATTCCATATTTCTAGTAGTTTTTAGACGCGACAAGAAATTACAACCAAGGTTTTTGTAACTCAGCTTACCAGCCACCGTAGGCGAGGGTTTGCGGACGGCGAGAATTGGGTAGCTCGCTGTCCGGTAACCGTCCGGACCGAGCTTGAGTCGTCGACAGTCGTCGTCGTAGTGTTCCACGCGTGCCTCCAGGAGAAGTCAGCCAAACCGTAGGGAGCCAACAGTGGTACATGGGAATGACCACTGACTTCTCGCGCTCCACCCAAAAGCGGGAGGAGTCAGTGGATGATTTCCCATCTATGTAAAACATTTTAAAAGAGTGCCCATAGAGCTTATGCACGTTTGGGAGATCTGCACTTTGGAACGTACAATTTAGCTTCACTCTTTTGACTGACCGACGTTTTGACAACAATTCCATTCAAAAAGCCTGTAAACGATTTATTTGAAATAAATATTATTGATTGATTGATTTGATACATTTTATAAGGACATGGCCGTCACATGCTACAAGTCGTCGCTGCTCGCTTCTTGTGGCCCGCACCAGCCACTAATTACCGACACAAAACGCCACTACACACCACTCGTGCAATAAAACCTTCTTCGTCAGAGTCTATTATGATACTGCACCTATGGTTAAAAAAGTAGTAGCCACCACTTCACACACACACACTTCAGTTACATTTTTGGAACCTCCTAGCTACTCGGGGCGTTTGTGGCAGGCGCATGTGGTTCATGTGCGGCGACCCTAAACAGCGTTCAATATAAGACGTGGCCACATAACTATTAAAGTAAACAATATAGTAGGGCCGGGATGCCAAATTTGCAGTTACTAAATCGTCATGGGGACCTATTGAATTGTGAAGATTAGGTTCAATAACGAAAAAAATTCTGTGACAAGTTTCCATTTTTGTCAAGCGTCACCTCGAAATACTTGGGCACGATTGTTTTTTTTTTTACTTTGTTGGTAATCCTACCAGGATTACAAAGAACCTATAATCAGACGGTTTTCATGGGGCGGTGTAGCTAAAACCATCGATAAATGTAAAATTTTCAACGTTCCTAACAACACTATCTTAGTAGAATGTGGTGAAAAAATTGCACTTATCAACAAAATATTAACCTTACAACCTAACTAACTAACCTAACTGCGAAGTCAGATCACTTTCAAGACAAAAACCAAAGTCTATTTATCCGTCCAGATCTCTTGTCATTTAGGAAATCTGTGAACACTGAATCACTAAATGTTAGAGTCAATAAAACCACTTTTACTTGTAATTAGGTAACCCATTAATTCCTTTAAAAAAAACACGACAACCTAAACTGTATTCGAACACGAAAATTGTTCAAGAAACGTGAACTTTAAAAACAGTGGCGCTGTATTTGTATGATGTATAGCATGTTGAAGTACACTATGTACATAATTCTTGCATGTACACGTACAAAATGTACATATTGTAGGTACATAATTCTTGGGAACACATAATAAAGTATGTGCTTCGCGATTGTTGCGGCTTGAAGTTTGTGTGTTGTCGCTTGCTGTCGTGTCGCGCGGTTTGAGAGCTGTGGTGCCACTGTGAGCGAGAAAACATATATTTTTTTAATTTATATAAACTAATTCTTGACTGTGATCCCACCTAATGGTAAACAGTGATGCAATCGTTGATAGTGAGGCGCACTAGTTTGGTAAGAGTCACTCTAACCTTGAAGACACCCAAATTATAATTGGACGCGAAGACCGCATGCAGGCAAATTGTTCCAGTCCTTCAATATACGCAGTTGAAACGACGAAGCGAAACGCAAATATTATTATTATTTTTAGTAGGTAACTACGTTGGCTGTAAATCCATGAAAATAAGTAGACGCCTGATGACTATAACTTTTTTTTTCGTCTACACCTGCCTATTCAACATGTATTTATTATATTGTTTGCAGCTTCTAGAAGAAATACTGTAACGATACTCATAAATAATTAAGTATACATAGCTAACAACGCCTTATAAACCTAATCCCAAGACAAACATTTTTTTTATTAATGTAAAGCAAGTAACATTATATTTATTATTCATTTATATAGACTTTATAATTGTAAACCACCTAGTGAGGGACGCGGAAATGCGATGGATACAGGAAGAACAGGAACAGTTGTTGTGGCGACACTTGGGGGAGGTCTATGTCCAGCAGTGATGATTATATACACTAAGATAATAAATGACATAATTGAAGTCTTAAATTAAAAAAATATATATATATATATATTTTTAATTTAAGACTATATTAACGTATTGCGCCGACCCCAAATAAGATGGGACAAGGGCAGGAAGATGATGATGATATATATATATATATATATACTATATATTACTGTTATATTTCTGTTACTAAGCATCACAATAATCTAAAAAGTTTATGAAAAATCGCTATCACAGAGACCTTATCACCAAGTTGAATGAAACTTGTAACTCCGTTATTTTATTTCATGAAAAAGAGTTCATTTTGAAAGTTCATGAACATGTTTCAGTTGTTCTCAAGTTATATTTGTGGTTAAATTTGTTTTCTGTTGATTTGTTTCCGAGATACAGTTTCTGTTCTGATTTACAAGTACTGCCTTGCGGTAGAATTTATTGTTCGAGAAGAAAAGTAAGGAGTTACTAGGAGTAAGTATTTTTAAATGGAAGTGAGTTTGTTATACGTGTATTTAATAAAATTGTCACAAGTTCTGTTACAAATCTTTAAATTTCACGGGTTTTCTCTACTATACTATACATGTCTTATCCAGTAGCTGCCACCAGCATCTTCGTCATGATCTAAACATTTCACATGAACCACACTGCCTAATGGTGAAAACCACAAGAAAATCTGTTTAGCCCCCCTAGTCAAGTTACGATCGTACGTTTGCGTCGAACTCCTCGAGTAGGCCACGCCTCCGGTTCCTTTTTTCTGACGTCATCTCAATGCTCAGTCACGTGGTCAGAACAAAGGAATCGGAAGCGTAGCCTACTCGAGGCGTTCGACGCAAACGAGACGATCGTAACTTGGCTAGGGGGGCAGTGGTTTTTGAAACTATTGCAAACAGACACTCGGTGGAAGACTTTGTAATTCTTTTATTTTGTTTCCTACCTATGCAAAAGTCTCACCAAGTCCTTCCACAAATTATTCTGCCGTGCCATCTTAAACCAGTCCTTACAGTACAAGTCTAGGTCACATCGCCACCTCTTTCTAGGCCAGCTGCTTTGACGGCACTTTCCCTCTGGAGAAAACCACTGCGTGGCGACGCTTGCCCAGTGGTTTCTGTGCGGCTAACGTGACCTAATCGAACCCAAATTAACCCAGCAAGGTAGACCTTTTTGCCCATGTCTATTATGACCATTTGTAAGGAAGAAGATCAAAAGGTAATTTAACACTATAAACTCATAGAAAAATCTGGATTCATTAATTGATAAGGTTTCGTAAAGGTCGTGCCAATGCAGATGCTTCAAAAGTAGCGAACAATCATTGTGTTTTTAGCGCTAGAGTTCTTTTCTTCTAAAATAACATTCTCTTAGCTTAACCTCAGTAAGCAAACAAATGTCTAAAGGGCTGCCACTTTCGCAATTCCCACACACCATATTATTATTAAGTACTAAGTGTGCCACAAATCTCATTCATAACATCCACCTCTATTGTCCTAAATTGTCGGCACATGTCGCCCCATACCCAGTAGTTTATGTAAACAAACAGACAATTACATTAATTGATGTTACGTCGTTTTACAAGACAACGTATTGTGTGTTGTTTCCCATGCTTCATTTGTTTTTCGAACTATTACTATACTCCATTCAGTTTAAGATACATTTATAGTCTTTATTGTACACAAAAATGTAACATAAAATATTGAGATACAGACTGTTCATGTACAAAGGCGAGCTTAACTCAGCAATGAGTTTTCTCCCAGCAAACCTTTGAAACAAACTGTTTACTGCCCATTCAACCATTTCTGGTTCATGGTGGCTAGAGTAAAGAATACCTGGAAGGAATTGGGAGGGGGGGCGTTGCCCAGCAGTAGGAAAGTACAGATTAAATAAAAAAATATTGATTGGCTCATGTTTGACCATAATCTCATCTAAGTATGCATAAGCGATGATGTAATCTACGATGAAGGATGCTTGCCTTGAAATAAGCTATTCACTCTTGACTTAAAGACCCCTACATTGTAGCATGCAATAATAAGCAGATGGTCAATCTATAGGTATGTTTACAAAAGAGTATATTCAGAAGATGCAAGGTTACCGACATAGCCAGAAAAATCGCCAAACTTAAGTGGCAGTAGCTGGGTACATTGCTCGCAGAACAGATGGTCGATGGCGACCAAAAGTTCTAGAATGGCGACCACGTACCGAAAGACGCAGCGTTGGAAGGCCTCCCACAAGGTGGACCAATGACCTGGTAAGGGTCACATAAAACCGATGACACTTAGGGGAGGACTATGTCCAACAGTGAACGTCATTTGGCTGAAATAATAATGATGAGACACATGAGATATTTAATAGTCAAACGTCGACCAAGATTTTCTACATAATAATGTGAAATGTACGAAACCAACCAAAACCAATATTATATTTGTACCTCTAAAAAAGACAGCACAAAACAAACAAACATTTCCAAAAACAAATAAATATTTCCCAAACTCATACACACTGAAAATCCGTGTGAAATTCAGTGTAATGGTCGGGGCAAGCCTATTACCGGGCATAATCCGAGACGGTAAGCACGCCACTTATGCCTCTTATGCCCCTTACGACGTATTGTCAGGATGCCTTCACAATGCCCATAGGAGATACGTGAGGGGCGTGTCAAGTAAGTTCGGACTTGGCTGAATTTGTCCGGGCAAGATTTTTGCTGTGTACGGCAAATAAAGATGTGGGCTTATTGGGTTGTTAAGGATTCAGGAGAAAAGATTTTTTGTTTGATCTTTGGAGCTGAAAAAGTGAGTAGATATTATTTTAGCTATATTATGTACACTGCTTTTCATCTGGAAAAATGATTCTCATGCGATAATATACGGATACAAAGCTGCAGTACAAAATTAGCTATAAATTATCATTTGTTTTTTTTTTAATTTGGCTTTAAATGTTGACTATGTGTTGCAAAATGTTTCTAAAACTGTAATCTGATTATAGTCACTGGCTCCTTTCTTTGAGGAACGAGAGCGAGTGTCTAAAACCGATTTTTGCAAACTAAAACTCGCCTTTGTTCTTCAAATCTGACACTGTATCCCTTCAGTTGCTCTCAACCGCATCCTGCAGCCCTAGTAGGCGCCGTCCAATTTTACTGTCATCTCTTTGATGCGCGCGTGGAACGAGCGAGCTACCCATCGCTCGTCGTCTGCAAGCCCACGCTTAAGGTGGCCGGGAGTCGCCCTGTGACTTATGGCCGGGTCGCCTCCTGAAGTGGTGATAGTGGCAGGAGGATGTAAGGACATGAGAGAGGAGAGAGAGATCTCTCTCACACTTTCCGTCAAGTCAGTGACTCCTAAGTGAGCTAAGACAAATTACTGTTCTGTTAGTAAGTACAAAAATTTATGGCAATGACATTACCTGTTCACTCTTATAATACTTCTCTTGACTTCTCCTCAAATAATATAATTTGCCATATATTTTGTACTTAGTGATTGATAGTGAAAAACTAACAGAAAAGTAATTTGTCTAAGGATGTTTTTAATATCGTGCGGATATCATCACGCATGCGGGATTGCTCCGCACGCGTAACACCCGCAAATGTCCTTTTCATACAAGTATTTATTGTTACGCGTGCCCTGCATTTCAATTCCGCATGCGTGATGAAATCCGCCCCATATTACAAACACCCTGAGGCTACTGAATTACAAGTTTTCTAACCAAAATTTTGTTATTTTTTAAACAGTGCTATACCATTTTTTTTTTTTTATTCTTGATAGGTTTGCGCTTGACCGCCATCTCACCTGATGGAAAGCGACGATGCGGTCGACGATGAAATGCTCTTACCTAGAAGTAACCTATTTACTCTTGACTTAAAAAAATCCGGGTTATAGCTATCAGGAAACACAGATTCAGGCAAGGGATTCCACTCCTTAGCTGTACGCACAATAAATGTGTTCCCAAAACGTTTTGTGCGTATAGGTGGAATGTCCACCATGTACCGGTGGCGCTTTGCCGTACGCCTGGTGGTCCGATGATGGAACGGGCTAGGCGGAATTAGGTAATGCCATTCCGACGCACATATTACTAACATAATATTCTTCTAAATCGTTTTAAGGTTCATGTGTCCATGGAAAACCATTCTAACACTTGTGACATTGCATTCCAAGTCATCCCTTCCCCAAATTCGCAAAACTATTACATAATTACGTCCCACAACTCACAGTTCGCTCAGAAAGGCGGTATTATTGCACGAACCCGCAGTTTCAGTGCTGGAACCTTCAGCAGTACATGTTTAACTGAACCGCGGCCATATTGTAATGCTGCCCAAGAAATTCTCCACGATGTTTGTGCTATTGTGTTCCTGTTAGTTTGTGATGGTTCAAGCTATGAACTTAAATGCCTTGAAATTCTATTATTTCCAAGGCGTGAAGCCTTGGAAATAATAGAAGCCTTATCCCAAGGATTTTCATATAAAAACTGTTCGTTTCTTAGGAAAATTTCCTAGTCGGCCTTATGATGTTCCCACTGCTGGGACTCAGGCCTCCTCTCTAGGAGAGGGAATGCCCAGTGCGGGTTGGTGGTAATCACATATCTTCGAATTTTTGGTTCTAGGACCTGCCGATAATGCGCCTAGCTGGGTTTGAGGCCGCGACTCGTAAGTCGGGGTCGTTACCACTCGGCCACCACTGTTCTCGGTCTTCCTCCCTCAAATTGTACCCAACTCTTTACATTTACACTTTTAAACAGTCTTTTTCTATGGAAGCTCTAGAATTCATAACTTTTCCACAACGGAACAATTACATATAGACTAATTTTCATATATTATGCCGCGCTCATAACTCACACCACACCCTCATAAGCATATTTGCTGGCAAACTTTGCTATAACATATACGAAGGGTTTAATAGCGTTTTGTTTTCATAAAACATAATGGTTGATTTGTGTGGCCTGTACTTGTGTGGGCCACTATCTGCTAAGCACCAAGCGATGACCTCTTGTGTGGGGAATATGTGCCCTAGTTTACTTTAGGTGTACAAGTGTGGCTTTGATCGGTGATGTGTTGAATTGTAGGTTTTGTAAAAATCGGGCAAGTGGGAGGCGGACTCACGCACTGAGGGGTTCTGTACAAACTTACCTATGAAAACAGTAAAATTTCCGAGTTAAGTTATGAAGATTTTACCGAATCGCAATTTTTATTTTTATTTTTACGTAACTACAAATTTACAGTTTTTAGAATTTTCCCTATACGTTTTTACGATGTTTATCGTCACCATTTTGAATTTGCACAAAGCGTCTTTCTATATATATGACGTATGTTTCTCATATGATTTGGCCATTATAATTATGTTTGCTGTATGGACTTCAAAAGAGGCATTGACCTCTTTTGAAGTTTGTTTCGGTGTTTTTTTTCAGGGAAGAGACACCGCCACCGGCTTCATCTAGCTTAAACTGAAAAAAAAATTAAACTAGTTTAGTTATACATTTATAACTTCTGCATATTTATAACTTAGTATAAGATTTTAATGTATAACTGTTATTTTTCCCGAATAAAATAAAATAGGAAAACCAAAACGAGCAATTTTTTTTCCAAGCTTCCACCAAAAACCAATGTAACTCGACTCGCAGATTTTCTAATTGTTCGTACTCTAATTTACTAAGCCAGTTTAGTACACTTTTGCCGATCGACGAAATTGATTTGAAATTCACTTAACAAACTAGATCTCATGCCCATACAAATCATTGATTGAAATAATGACAAACAATAACCGGACAACCATGACAACCACACATGACAGATGGAACCAGCTTTTATAACGTTGTGGTTGCCGCAACCACTATGCGGCTGATTATCAATACGACCACAACCGATTTCGTTTTGCGGTCCTGTGTGCACTAAATTGACATGAAACTGTCGTATTTATTTTATTGGTTTTTAGTTTTTGAATGATACATGTTGAAATTAAGGGGCTTTTTTTTAAACGTTGCCTTACAGTCTAGGAATTAATGCTGTATCATGGGTGTGTAGAAAAACATGTAAACTCACATATATACAAAATACTAAGACCAGGAACTGTCATTCTGTAGACCATATAAACAGTATGCCTCCTGTAAAGACCGAGCCCGATTCGTCGACGGCACGTAGTGGTTTTTTTTTTATTCTTGATAGTTTCGCGCTTGACCGCTATCTCACCTGATGGAAAGCGACGATGCGGTTGACGATGGAACGCGCTTACCTAGAAGTAACCTATTCACTCTTGACTTAAAGATTCCCGGGTTGTAGCCATCAGGAAACACAGATTCCGGCAAGAAATTCTACTCCTTAGCTGTACGTAAAATGAATGTGTTCCCAAAACGTTTTGTGCGTATAGGTGGGATGTGTACCACGCACACCTCAAAGAGATGTCAGTAAAACAGTACAGGCCCAGCAGGACCTATGCCCGCTAGGGTCTGTATATATATGTATATATCTGAATAGCGGAAAAGTCATTGGATGATTGGATGATAGAGAATAGGCTTTTCAGAGTGAGTAGGCTCTTAATAAACTAGTGCGCCTCACCATCAACAATTGCATCACTACTTACCATCAGGTGGGATCGCAGTCGAGCACTAGTTTATAACAATAAAAAAAGCCATACAAATATTTGTTCCAAACGAGAATTGAACCCTTCCCATGCAACAACCAAGCGCTGAACCACTATTATTTTAATAAAAATTGGTGTCAATTAATTTTGAAAGTAATTTCATAATGGTGTAGTTTAAATGGCTTTTTAGTTTATAATCTAAATGTTTATAGAAATACCACTATTAATTAATGGTTTTTTTAAATGCTGACGCAATATGTTGAATGGTTGGAATACATTAATCAGATTACCAACATTGTGATCATTTTCTACATTGCTGATAAACTGGGCGAATACGTATTTGAATTTCAGTTTTATATTTGTTTTATTTTTTCAAATAGCGGTCATTGCCCTTTCCCAACTATATTCGTAACATCTCAAACCAAATATTGTGTATCATTTTTCACTGATCTAAATAATTGAAGGTCATTGCAGACTGTAGTCGATAGTAGCTCCTCCCAGAAGTTTTGCTCGTATGAAAGTAGAAAAATATCTTAAAGGATAATACAGTTCTATGTTCAAAACATGGTCTACCCGGGTGCCAAACATCACCCCAATCTGTTCAGCTATTTCACCGTGAAGGAGCCTTAGAAAATCAGCGATTTCCGTTTTTTTAATAACAAATTTTCATCATCATCATAATTTCAGCCGAAAGACGTCCACTGTTGGACATTAGCACATCCCCCTCCCCTTCCCCCAAGAAGCGCCACAACGAACAGTCCTGTGTGTCTCGCCTGAATCGCATTCCCGCGACTCTCACCAAGTCCACCACCACTTGTGGGAGGCCTTCCAAAGCTGTGTCTTTCGGCGCGCAGTCGTCACAGAGCCTACAGCATATCCCTCACCATCATCATACTGTCATGCTTAAACGCAACAGCTATAATATTCAAACCTCTCCTAATCCAACAAATATTCTTGCAATTTTTATCTGCTCACATTAAACACTTTTATTTGTTGGAAAATAATAAAATATTTTTCTTGCTAAGGGTGGAGCGAGACAAAGTATCAGATTTTTATTAACAATTGCCATTTGCATTTCAAGGCCACGGTTACTCTTTCGAGTAATTCCAGCTCTGGCACAATAAATTCCTAACACCACACTATCAAAATCACAGCCCCACCCAAAAACACTCTCCTACATATACAATAAACAAACAACATTTTATACTACAAACAGTTAACTGCCGAACTTTTTACTCGCAAGTAAACTGACGGATTTATCAAGGGCCCTTTACACACGGGCGGTAAAAACTCTCTCCGGAATAAATACATCAGTTCGGTGCTGCGGACTTTAATTTATCGCTCCCTGTGGATCGGGCCGGACAGGTATAAACGGCTCGGCCGCTCCAACTTAAACGATAGATTTGCGTGAATTTTTGAAAGACTTTCCTCGAGTTCGTCCGGTTTAATTTGTTGAAGTGTTGTAGCCGAAGCATCTGGTGCATCAGCTTGCAATGCAGAGGCGTAGCTAGGTCACTACTGTCCCTGGAGCATCAAAACCTGGGGCCCCTTTTTTACGTGATTATCAAATAACTTCTCCTTCTCTGGGCTGAGCAGGAGGTAGTGTCAGACTTTTACTGACTAAAATGAGTTACCATGATTAATAGCATTATTTAGTTTAGTTTTGATAACAAGGCAAGGGCATTAAAAATTGTTATTTGAGATACTAATATGTACATTTAAATGAAAAGTGATATCGATCAATCTCCTATGTCAGCATTTCTTTAGATGAGTCTTTTTCAAAGTAGGCTCACACATCAACATCATCTGTAAAAAGTTGAATCTTTAAACTCTTTAAGCGATGCGGCGCCATCACAACAAACAATTGAAACTCTTATTGCGGTGGACTATGTGACCGTACACGGCTGCGGTGTGGCAATAAGCAAAGCAAAGCGGACTCGATCAGTTGGATTGATTTTTTCACGCAAACTTTTGCAGTGCGGTGACTTGTTTTGTATAAATGGCGGTGGAACGGCGCCTTTGCGCACACGTAAAACAGAGCCGCCACATCGCGGTTAATTTGTGTGAACCACATCGGATCACTTTGCAACCGTATTCGCGCATCACTCTCGTAGGATGCTGCGTTAAACGTTCTCTTTTGTCCAAAAATTAGATATATTGGTAAGGCAAAGTTTTTAACACAAAGTTTCTGATCTTGCTTTGAGCAAACTGTTTATCAATGTTGCTATTCCTTGCAGAGGAAACATCACAACACTGGCGTAGCTACCTAAGAGCTATGTGGGGCAGTGCCCCGAGGCCCCCAAGCTCGGGGGCCCCCCAAAACTTGATTAACAAACCTTTTTGAACTAGAAAAAAATACTTCCACTTTCGAAATTTAAATAAAATAGGTTTTAACTTTAATAGCTTAAGCGTTAAATAAGGAGTCGTCACTGTCTTAAATAAAAAGAGAGTTTCTCAATTCAGTTGTATTTTTATATATTTATTAATCGATAGAATTCTTTGTTATAGAGAGGATATTTACATATACGAGTATACGTACTTAGACAAAAAAAAACAATACAAATTAGGAACTTTGATTTTGAAAGTATTACAAAACGGAGAAACAAATCCTGAAACATCGAATTTTGAAATTTAAGTCATTAATTCTTTATTATGGCTTTTTATGTTTCAGTTTTTAGTGTTATTATTGCTTTTTTCAAGTTTTTTTTATGATACATGTTAGTCTGTTGGAGGTGACCTATAATAATCAATACCTACTTACATTTCCAATCTACACTTATATGAATTATCTACTTGTAAAAATAGAAAACAGTCTATATTGCAAGTCACTAATTACTTGATCATAAGAGCCGTATTCCATACTCTTACTCAATAACATAAGAGCATAATGAATTGATATATTAAATTTCCTCTCAGTAATCAGCAAACAGCAATTAAATATTAATCACAACGCATACGTAATTGTCTTCTCATTCAAACGTTTAAGTAAACGCTCCCATTCACAACCTTTGCTGAGACAATCTTACCTGTATGTATATTTGCGATGATCTCGAAAATTACTGCACACATTCTGGTAATTCGTTCACCGTTGCGCAATTTGTTGGTTTCCGGTGAAGAGGCTTGAAGATGAACCTAATAAGGTCAAGCAGAGAAAGTTGAACAAATTATAGAGGTTTGGACAATGATGGGTGAAATTTTTTGATAATTTGGGATATCAAAAGTAATCATAGAGAATTTGGATCACTGAGCGGTCATCTCTGCGTTAACGTAATGTTTCTTTCATTGATTTGTTTATAATGAGCTTTTTTTAAAACTATTCTGATGAATACCTAATATTTACATTAATATTATTGATTTTATTCATAATCTCCTAGTGATTTTTTAAATACATACCTACGTTAGCTGTTGTTTTAATTTAGTTGAAATAATGATTGATTGATTTGCCATCATGATTTCAGCCGAAAGACGTCCACTGTTAGACATAGGCCTCCCCCAAGTGTTGCCATAATGACCGGTCCTGTGCGTCTCGCATCCATCGGATTCCCGCGACCCTCACCAAGTCGTCGGTCTACTTTGTGGGAGGCCTTCCAACGCTGCGTCCTCCGAGACGTGGTCGCCATTCCAGAACGTTTCGTATCCATCGACCATCTGTTCTGCGAACAATGTACCCTGCTCATTGCCACATAAGTTTGGTGATTCTTTGGGCTATGTTTGTGGTTCAGAAACGTAGTCACTTACTATGGGCCTCATCAGAAGTCTTTAAGTGCAAAGGTCAATGGAAAGGGCTTTGCTTGGAGTTTCCTTGCATGATCACATCAGAAATGAAGATATCTGCAGGAGAACCAAGGTTACATATTGATTTGTAGCACCACCTAAATAACTAAGTCATTCATGTACCGTAAACGGGGTGAATAGAAACGCAGGGGTGAATAGAAACAAAAATTTTGGTTTGGTTTTTCACTTTGATAACATATTATCGGCTTCTGACAAAGCATCGACTTTTTAGAATAACAATTCACTAATAAATTGATATAGTTAAATTCTGCAAAAAATATTCAAATGTCATGAAAATACACTTTGAAGTTATTAATATAAGTTCACCTTCTATTCACCCCATTTGACTATACTGACTGATTAATCTACAGCATTATCTCCAGAGCCTTTTTGTCACTAGCTTGAGATTGGCTTCCAGTTCAAGCAGATGCGGTTGAGTACTCGTGTTTTACAGGGAGTGGCTGCCTATCAGACCTTCTCAACCCAGTTACTAGACAACACGATACTCCTTTGATAAATTGATGGTCAGAATTTTTGGCATCTGACTACCTGTAATGATCGTCAAAAATTTACGAACCGCAACCAAGATCAACGGCTTTATGTGATTGACGAGGCCTCAGTAACGTTCTAAATAAACTTAGAAAAGTACACATGGTTTGAGAAATTCACATTAGTATTTGCCCGGTACCGAACCCGCAACCTCAAGGATGAGAGGTAGGTACTTTAACCACTAGGCCATCACGACATAGTGAAAACCTGAGTGTTTAATGTACATAGGTAATACCTACTACCATTACGGCACTCAGATGTGTCTTAAACAAATATTTTATCAATCAAAAAGAATATTACCTCACTTCCATTCCTATCCATAATGGCGTCACAATATAAAAAGCGCACACAAAAAAAACTAACCCCAAAAAAAAAACCATGAACCGGTTATTGGTCCATTAAAAACCCATGCTGAGTTAATAGATTATGGTTTTATCGTCAGGATGAGTATTAATAATTGTTTTTTTTTTTGTTCACAGGTGAGCGATGGTGTTCCTATAGGGATCAGAAGTAATTTGTTTATTTGGTTTGTAATGAAGAATGTTATGGTACCGGCTATTATGGTTTTTTTGAATCGGAGTTGATTTATTATTTAATCAACGTTGAAGAGAGAGAAACTTGGGAATTCTCAAGATGGAGCGTGTATGTTTCTAAAGGAGTATTATTTCCAAAGTTTTTTTTAGTAAGTAATAAGATGTAAATAATTGTGATTCGATAATAAGAAAAAACAAAACTATCCAAAAAAACTGGGCAAGTGCGAGTCGGACTCGCGCACTGAGGTTTTCGTACAACTGACCTGTAAAAACAGTTCAATTCCCGAATTGAGTTACGAAGGTTTTACCGAATCACAAAATAATAATAATTTTGTTACATAACTACAAAGTACCTAATTTTCGGATTTTTTCCTGTATTTGTGCTATGTAACCTCACTTTATACCAAATTTCAAGATTCTAGGTCAACGGGAAGTACCCTAATTTTGATTCCCTTGAGAGTGTCGAAATACACGTTTTTTGCGACATAAACGGCTGTATCGTTTATTTTCGTCTAATCAGAAGTTTAATTTTTTCACAGCTTTAAGGAATCGTAGACTTGAGTATATGGTTTTAATTTCAACTCGATACCTCTACGCGTTCCCGAGATACATGGTCTTGATAGACAGACAGACAAACGGACAACAAAGTGATCCTATAAGGGTTCCGTTTTTACCTTTTGACGTACGGTACCCTAAAAACAATCATTTCTATGAAAATTTGCCCTTATCGCACTTGTCTGTGAAACTTGTATGTTGAATTTGATAAAAATTTCACGATATCCAACAAAAGGATAGATAATATTTATTATGTCCATTATTTCGTCTTACTAGTAGTTATTCTTACTCCATGATGAATCAATGAACACACTGCCAAAAAATCAATTGACAAATGACTACACACACACACACTTTCTACACTATTGGTTCTAGAATAGCGACCACGTACCGGAAGACGCAGTGTTGGAAGGCCTCCCACAAGGTGGACCGATGACCTGGTGAGGATCGCGGGAATCCAATGGATGCGAGACGCACAGGACCAGTCATTGTGGCGACATTTGGGGGAGGCCTATGTCCAACAGTGGACGTCTTTCGGCTGAAATGATGATGATGATGATGAAATGACTACACAACATTCAGAGTGAAGTGTAGACACTTCTACACTTCACTTTGAATGTTGTTTCGTCAAAGTCACTTCGTAACTCCACTATTCACGTTCATAAATAACTTAAAGAGGTAGTATTTAGCATGGATTCCTATTTCCACCGAACACTTAACGAAGTGAAAACTACACTGAAATGCAGGTCGTTTCAGTATACTGTGTTGAAGTCATTAAGGTAGAAACTTGGGATATAAACACGCGAGTTTTAGCCAGAAAATATGAGATTACAACATGCATTCATGGATGTGCCACGCTTAAACTTGATATCCTTTTTCATTCAAATAGAAATGTTTAGATACTTGAACAACGTCTGAATGGCCGTACTATGAATAGAAACCATTTTTGAAGTAACATGTTTTTAATATAGTTTACTATTATACAATTCAGATCTCATAAAAGTTTGTTTATTTCTTTTATAATTTATCTGGACGTAAATGGACAAAGAATGTATGGTGTGTTAACAGTGGCGGTTCTTTCATAGATGCCGAAAAGCCCGGCATGCCTTACTAAAATGCTCGATAGAGAATCAATATCAAACCCGAACTATTTAAAAGTTCGCGCGCTTAATTCTTATCAAAATAACACAAAGTATCTACCGCCACACTACTACACATCGCGATTGTTCGCGCGCAGAGTTTCGCATTTGCAGCATCTACATATAGCTATCTCGCTTACACGCACCGGCTTTTGCCGGGCTTTCAAATACTATCTCTGTCTCTTTCGCACCTATGGCGACGTGCCGTATAACGAGTTAGGACCTTTTGCGTCTACAAATCGATCAGTATGGAAGATTTAAGCCGGGCATTCGTATTAAGTTGTCCCCTTGTCACCTTGCCAACTCTGCAGTGTTGCCGTTTTAGCGACGTTGTGTGATCTTGGAGATTTTTAACGAGTTTGGAAACTTTTTTTAAGATTTAGCAACAATAAAAACTAGCGACTTTTTAAAACAACGAAATTAAATATTCAAGCAACATCTTAAAAATAAAAAATTTGCGACATCTAGCTAGATTTTTCATATACCTGGCGACTTTTTTTTGCCTAAATGACAACACTGCAACTCTGTTTGCAACTCACTTCAGTTTTATTTACTTGAGTGGAAAATAGATTATTTTTTGTTGTTTGTTGTTTTTTGTGTGTTATCGTAGATTTTCTCAGTGATACAATTGTTTTGGTGACTTACCTACAACAATGGAGGCAATTGTACCTTGTGAGGATTTAAAATGCGTTCTAGTTTTGATTGGCGAAGATAAGGTAAAATCTTTAAACTTTGCTCAGAAAAAAACAATGAATTTCTTCATTAAAACCGACGCCTAATCTGTGTATTCCTCAGACTAGTAAATCGCATAAACGAAAATTTAATAGATCAGTGTATAAAACTAGTTGGATTGTTGGCTGTTCGCACACTAATAAGTTGTATTGCTGGTGCTGCATATTTTTTCGAATGAAGATTCCGTTTGGAATACATCTGGTTATAATGACAATTATCACTTACATTTTCCTACAGAGGAATTAGATTCATTATTTGACATTTATGCAAACTATTTCGACAAACAAACATTAAAAAACCAATTGATTTGCTTGTATTCTAGTCCTGATCTGAAAGATCGTAATTTTTTCGAATTAATTGATTTCATTCATGAGAATAACCTCGAAGATGCCTTTCCCGAGCTGTTAAAGTTAGCGTATCTTGTTGTAACTATTCCGGCTACAAGTTCTTCCGCGGAACGTGCTTTTTCGTCTCTTAAACGTATCCATACCTATCTGAGAAATACACAAGGTCAAGAGCGTCTTTCCGAATTATCAATGATAGCTATTGAAAAACAGTTGTTGGTAGAATTCAAACGTCACCAACATGTTACTTTGATGTAATTAAATCATTTCTTAAGAAAGATAGACGATTCTAATTAGAATATAAATAATTTATTTAAATTCCTTATTACATTCTATCTAGCTATTTTTTAACTTTCGTTTTGTAATTTTCTGTTGTTTTTTTTTGTCTGTAACCTGTTAGTCCCGTTACAAAGCAAGTAATTACTTACGAGAAAATTGCGATGATACATACGTAGGTACCTACCCACATACTCAGTCGAAAACTGAACTTTCTTTTTTTGAAATCGGTTAAAATTTTATTAGGCTTGCCTTATTTTGAAACTCTAGGCACGCCACTGTGTGTTAAATTATACTGGTATATTGAGAGGTGGGTTCAATTTGTATGTATTATTTAAGTGTGTCCACAATGGATCAGAATAGGATACCCTTATTTAGTGCCTTTAAAGCGTAAATGTATCGAGTGAAAGTAGGTTTCAATTCACTAGCACAATGATCAAGCGTTAAAGGAATATAATAAAATCAGTCCAAACTAGTTTAATAAAATATGTGTATCAACAAAGGCTTTTTCTTGTTCGAAGATGAACAAAATTACGTAGAAAAATATGTCTAAAGTGTAATGCGTACAAATCGATCTAAAATGATTAATCTGTTTGTTCTGCAACTGATCTTAAATATAGCCAGTGATTGAGGATGAGCGTCGGCAGTAACAGGGTGAACCATGCTATCATAGGCGTGATTTCCGGTCACCGTAGGTGCTGTGGAGGACGAGCAACGGATAGCTCACCGGTTGTAAAGTAAGGACTGAGACCACGCACGCCTCAAAGAGATGTCAGCAAACCGTAGGAACCCAGCAGGACCGATGCTCAGTAGGGCTACGGGAAATTTCTAATAGGAAACCCTGATCCACATACACATACATACTCACTCTCATACACACACATATTCACTCTCATACTCACATATACTCACTCTCAAACACACACATACTTACTCTCACACACACACATACACGCACACACACTACACATATTTAAATAAGTACTTTGTTCACCCACTGCACGTACCAATGTCATTATTTTATTTTGTAACCGTAATACGACCCCCTATAACTGGAAACTCTTTCCTAAGATACAGACAGAATTTATGCCTAGTTTAGGAAAGAGAGTCCTAGGACCCACTTTGTAATGAATGTACTGTTTTTCTCTAGTATTTAAGACTACTCTGTATGCCTTGTACAAACTAATTATTGAATAAATTATTATATATTATATTATAAATTATTATCCTAGATTGCAAATGGCAACTGAATGAAATAGATATGGTTTGAGTCTGTAAAAATCTGATAGAAAGAAAAGAAAGAAAACATGTATATTCTGCCTAAATACAATATATATGATACGGTCTCTCACTCTTCCCTAGAGCAGAAGAAATCATAGATTGATTATCCACCGCAAAATAGTACTTGAGGACAGTTCTATAACCAACTAAAAGTCATTAACCAAAAAAAACTGTAGGAACAGGAGTGGGTTTTTAGTCAGTAAAAGTCTAACACTATCTCTCGCTCCGCCCAAGAGTGGGATTTGTCATTAGATGATTGATGGTTTTTTTTTGAAGTATCTACAAATTTACAGTTTTCAATTTTTTTTCCTATACTTGTGCTATGAAACCTTACTTCATGCCGAATTTCAGGATTATAGATCAATGGGAAGTACCTTATGAATTTTGATTCCTTTGAGAAAGTTGAAATATACGTTTTTTGCGACATAAACAGCCGTATCGTTTTTTTTTTCGTTAACGTAGACCTGAGTGTATTGCTTTAATCTCAACTCGATACTTCCACGCGTTCTCGAGATAAAGGGTCTTGACAGACAGACGGACGGACAACAAAGTGATCCTATACGGGTTCCGTTTTTCCTTTTGAGGTACGGAACCCTTAAAAGAGTAAAAAAAAGAATAATTAACATTAAGCAAAATCAGCCTTACAATGTACCCACTGCTGAGACTCAGCCCTCCTCTCTCTCGTGTTTCGGTTGAGTTCATATGTCTTCGAATTTTTGGTAGGACATGCTGGTCTTCACAATGTTTTTATTCACCATTTTGGAGGCAGTGGTGATAAAATAAGTTACACTAAGTAAAGTAAGCGCCTGCCAGGGTTCGAACCCACGACGTAAACCTCGTAAGTCGGCCACCATTGCTCACAACATAAAAGAGGATACGACTAAATAATATAATCTGTTGTTCACATTCACACGATAAAGCCTATTACAATTCCGTGCGCCCGATGGTCGTAACTCATATTTAAATTTTATTATCACTCAAATATCCTTTTGGCTACGCAGGAGTATTATAATGTTATGAGAGCTGTAACTTCTACATTATCTTAACGACTCTGGTGGTTGGTGCAAGGCAGAGGCGGAAGGTCATAATGTATTGTTTTTCTTTTAAATTTTTCCACAAGAGCCGGGTGCTGCCCCTGCGCGTCGCCTGTGGGGTACGCCCTAGCCCTATCGCGCATTCCATTAAGACCGAACATGTTGCAAAGGGATTTCGCTAGTTTTTTTTTTAAAGTCGGCCGCCTGCCTGACACTAACCCTTCTTGGGAATGCTTTTGTTGGTAGTTTACCCGACTAATGTGGGGTAAACCTAAGGTGTAAGGGTGTAAGGGGTGACCTAAGGTGCTGTAGTATGCACAGAATCTAAATATCCCTTAGTCGCCTCTTACGACATCCACGGGAAGATATGGGAAGGTGCTATTCTTTACGTCCGACACCATACAGTATTGTTTTTCTTTTAATAATAATAATAATATATAAACTTTTCGACATCTCGTCTAAGCACATGTGGTTGACATGTGGAATGTAGATTTGGCTGTCATTGTACCGATTGCCGTTACCGCCAGCGGCCTTATGGCCAAAAGCCTGGATGATAACTGTCGAAGCAGTCGTTGCGTGGTATTTCTTGTTTTTTTTTATTTATTTGTTCTTCTAAGAAATATTCAAAAATGTAATCAATATACTGACTAAAACCCGCCAGCGTTCAAGGCCGTGGTGACTCTTGGGTGGCGAAAGAGACCTGGCATAGAATTCTAGTCAAAAGATAATGTTCGTGAAATCTATAACACTTCGGATTCCAACGTTTGTCCTACTAAATTCTAAACATTAATGCCACGTAAAAGTGAATAATAATATCATCGTTTTATAGGTAACAGCTTCATAGATGAATTAAATATTGTAATTTACGATACCTACATACATATTAAATCATTGGAACTACAAAAATTTGAAGATAAGACCCCCATTGGGGTACAATGGGGTATTATCCTCAAATTTTTGTTTATGTATAAGTTGTGTTACTTTTTTGGTGTACACTAGAGTTAATTATATTCCATTCCGTACCATACCATTCCATTCCGTACCATTCCATTCCGTACCATTCCATTCCGTACCATTCCATTCCGTACCATTCCATTCTATTCAATTTGAACAAAGTCAAATACAATGCTAACTCTAACGTTCATGACTTGTCCCATTCCCCCCAACTGCCATAAAAGGGGAGATGAGTAGTGAAAAAGACATCAGGCCGCGGGATTCAAGAGAGGTGTGAACCGATCGCACGACCGGCGTTTATAGCCAGCAAGATTTACAACACAATATGTTCATAACAAAAGCTATTCTAAATGTTATGACACTAGTGTTATAATTAACTATTTACATTGTATTGATATTATGATAAAGCTAAATTTTAATTCGAACAGTTTATTATTTTAATGAGTAAATCAGTAGTAATTAGTATCATAGCGTACCTATTTAGAAACGGTTGATATGCAATTAAAATTAATTGGTTGTCATTATAGCTTTGAAGTACTTATTTGATTTTGTTTTAATTTAGAAATTAAACAGAATGTGTTTTTCCCAGTAGAGATCATTTTCATGGCATGAAAAGGTCAGTGTGTGGTAATTATTTTAGAAATCAATTAAAACATTTTAAAGGTTAGGTAACATACATCGTCTCAGTTCTTCTCCATAGGGAAAAACCATGCAGGCCTATGTTCAAATTTCAGCCATTTGTCACCATTACAAACGGCTTAGCGTCCTTTCTGTAGCACGGAAGAAACTTGGTATGCAATGGATCACCCATCCATGAACTGACCTCGACAAAAGTAGCTTAACCCCATCCACCCTACCCATTGTGACACCCTATTAGTTTTAAGTTCATATTGTAATTTTTACAATAAAGAATATAATATCTATCTATCTTAACCTTGAAGTTTGATCTGTGCGGCTGTTAGTAGCCACGAGCTCTATATAAATAAAATTATATTATCTGTTTGTAACATCAAAAGTAATTTTTATTTACTAAATTCGTATTAAATGATAGATAATATTTGATACCTTTAACAAAAACACAATTTTTAAATTTTTATCTTAGGCTTAATTCCTGTGAGAATGGGGGCGCAATTTCTCCAAAATAGATAAACATATTTTGACGACACTTTCACTGACAGATACCTTAGATGTTATATGTTATAGAAAATACTCGTAAAAATTTGTGAAAAATGTAAGAACATTACACACACACACACACACACAAACACACACACCCACACACATACAAGCACAACACACACACATACATTACTTAATGTTCTTGCGAATAAAAAATGTTTCTTTCTTTCTTTCCTTACAGTCTACGCGAAAAAAGTTGCGAGTAACAGCTAGACTTTACTAAAATAAATAAAAGTAGACAGATAGGTACAATACCTATAATACTAAGCTTCATCTCACCCAGATTTTTATCCCACGAACAACTTATCATAACGAATTGGAAAGCGACAACTCTCGGTAGGCAACAATTTTTCTCTGTGACGACTCGTCACAAAAGATTCGCGTGGGTTGTAAGGGGGTGTAGTAGGGGGTGAAAGGGGAGTGTTTCACCCCCCGCGAGCTACTCATCCGCAACAAACGATGAGCACTGATTAGCTATGTTGTTGTTTATTTGTCGCTAATTATAAATGAGTGTAGGTTGTGTGTTGTTTGCCTAGCACGTTTACTTTTGTTATTTTGAACGCTTTAACTACCTACTGGATATATTTGACAAACACTCTCGCGTTTATTCCGCCAGGGTTGCACATCCACGACCAAATCGACTGGCCTGTTGGTCTAGTGGTTAGTGGCCCTGACTGCTAAGCCGGAGGTCGTGGGTTCGATTCCCACCCAGGACAAATGTTTGTGTGATGAGCACAATCGTTTGTTCTGTGTCTGAGTGTAATTTATTTATAATATGTATGTATTTAGAAATATATAAGTATGTTTATCAGTTGTCTAGTACTCATAACGCAAGCTCTGCATAACTTGGGACTAGACGGCGTTGTGTGATGGTTTTTGAATATTATTATTATATTATTAAATACTCCACTCATCAGCTCTTCTGTCACCTATGAGGATTGAAGAGCTAAACGAGATGGAGTACCCAGACGCAAACGCACGACTCCGTCTATTAGGACACGAAAAAACTTGTCGTATCAATCCGATACGATAGGTAGAGATTGCATGCAGTGGAGATGAGAATGTTCAGACAGATGTGTGGTATGAAGAGAATGGAAAAAGTATGAAATTAGTATATTTGAGGAAGTTTAAAAGTAGCGTCAATGACACAAAAGTTGAACGGGAGTTGTTTGTCTTTGTAAGGTCATCCCTCCTGACGGAAAACTTGTGACAAAATAAAAATGAGTATACATGTAAATGAATGAAAGGAGAGGTAGGCCAAAGAAAAGATGGATGGATTTTGTGAGAAGTGATATGAAAGAAAAGGGTATTAGAGATTGCGCGACAGGTAACAGGACAGAATGGAAAAAAAAAACATATTACGCCGACCTCAAATATCACGAGACAAGAGCAGAAAGACCATGATGAGGCAGATTCACAGTTTGAAAGAACTCTAGATCAAATTGAAATGCTTCGACTTGTAAGAGAGCTTCAGAAGTATCTAGTTAAATTAAAAATATAGGTATGCTTTCTTCTTTTAGGAAGATGAACAAAAAGGCAATAATTAAATAGATATCTAGACTTTATGTACCTATTCCAACGCAACTGACAAATGAAAAAGAACAAGGATGTATCCTATTTTGTTCAGTAAAACTCTCCCTCACTTCAATCGTATCATATCGAATTATTTGATGATATCAATTTGTCAAAAAAAGGCTCTAAGTATCTACCTATTTTACCAAACAAACTTCCAGGATTTAAATTGACCTCTAGCCCATTTCGTATGATTTAACGTGCCTAGGTCAGTGACTTCTGATCCTTTAGAATTTTAAATCAGATTTCAAAATTAAAATTTCAATTAACGAAAATGATATTAAATATTCTAAAGAGGATACATACCTTCTCCGAACGTACACCAACAATATTTCAACACATAAAAAATCCAGCAGGCATTATCTTGAGACAACCACAATCTACCTTTGAGTGAAGCTTGAATCCTTCCACTATTATTAAGTTTAGACTCCAGTTGAACCATAGCAGTTTCTTTGTAAGCCTTCAAAAGCATTCCAGTGTAGCCAGCTAAAGCTAAATTCCTCATACATTTCACCAATGTAAACGCGGAACTAATAAAATTTGTAAGTAAGAGAGCTAAACAAAATGCTATGAAATTGTTAGCCGTTGCAACATGAATAGGTTGCGCGTAATATAAATAAATTATTTGCTTCAACGTTGCAGGTTGCTGGTTTTTGTTTTGGAGAATAAAATATAATATGCAGGTTTTTCTATTTAATAGCCAAACTTTGCACTGTGTAAATAAGCGGTATGAATAGATCAAGTCATCATCATCTTCCTGCCCTTGTCCCGTGTTATTTGGGGTCGGCGCAACACGTTTTTTTCTTCCACTCTGCCCTGTCACTCGTCATGCTATCACTAACTTCCTTTTCTTTCATATCACTCTTCACACAATCTACCTAAAAGATCAAGTAATTACCTTTTAAGAAGATAAAAGGAAAATTGTAGTTTGATGGCGCTGAAAGGTTCTGAAGTGCTACGTACTGGAAGACGCGGCGTTGGAAGGGCCTTCCATAAGGCCAGACCGATGATCTGGTGAGAGTCGCGTAAATCCAATGGATACGAGACGCACAGGACCGGTTATTGTGGCGACGCTTGGGGGCGGCCTATGTCGAGCAGTGGGCATGTATCGGCTAAAATGATTATGATGATGACTTCGAGATACTTTATATGTCTTCTACACTAAGTACTTTATGGCTCAATATCCTCAGTGAATATGATGAATAAATTTACAATTTGGAAAAATCCTCCGAATAGGTGTTTTACAAACATTAGAATATCTTAGCAAGGCTCTCTCTGTAGATGAGACATTACATTGAACCTGACTCCTTGGGTAACTGTGTAAATGAAAACCCTAAGGCTTATGCTGCTGTAGACGTCTTGAAACGGTTAAAAAAAACATCGTGCGGAAACCGGCTTGTCCATCCACCAATCCACACTGTGTCCGCGTGGTAGATTACGGCCCATTTCCTCTCCAAGGGGGGAGGCCTGAGTCCCAGCAGTGGGAACATTACAAGGCTGACATTATTATTCTTAAATTAAATTCTATAAGAAGTGATGCCGAAATTTTATTGAATTATTTCTGTATGTCTTATCAAGTTTTTTTTTAAATAATTCTTTAAAAAGTAAGAACTGCTGTAGATCTCTACAGTACCCATTTATCTTAAAACCCACGATCAAAAACTACTTTGCATTAAATTACAAAGACGCGACTAACCAGCCACAGAGCAACAAAACAATACAAGACTTCGCTGTGATGTCTTGTTTCATTGTCTATCTTTAATTAATTCCTTTCATTCTTACTTTGAACTTCGTCATTAAGACTATAGTTTTTGTAAAGAGCAGTAGTGGTCTAGTGGTGACGGTCCTAACTTACAATTTGAAACCCAAGCAAATACTTTATCTACTTTCTGTAATTTATTTTTATATCAGCATTGCTCTTAAAACAGTGCTTGTTGCAGCTTGTCCTAGATCAAAAATTCGAAGATAAGTAAGAAGTTTTTTCAATAAAGTTTGCACTTGATTTTAATAGACTTCCTTGGGACCTTAATGTCGACTTGTTCTGTACCAGTGTGGCGACCTGACGACGGCAGATGGCACACTTTTTTATCAATGATAGTTAACTTCTTTTGTTAATAATTAATTGATTTGTATGTATATTCTTTTTGTAGATTTTTTTTTATCTACGTGTGGAGGCTTGTATTTAGCATATATTTGGTGTATTGGTCTATAAGCCTTCTGTAAAATACTCTCTCCTAGAGAGGGGTCGCCCCATGAGTCTCGTTTAATCGTTTGACTGGCCTGTTGGTCTAGTGGTTAGTGGCCCTGACTGCTATGCCAGAAGTCGTGGGTTCGATTCCCACCCAGGACAAATGTTTGCGTGATGAGCACAATCACTTGTTCTGTGCCTGGGTGTAATTTATCTATAATATGTATGTATTTAAAAATATTTAAGTATGTTTATCAGTTGTCTAGTACTCTTAACATAAGCTCTGCTTAGCTTGAGACTGGACGGCGTTGTGTGATAGTTGTGTGAATATATTATATTATATATTATTATTATAATATTTTACTTTCAATTAAGCGTTTTATAAGTTAAATTAAAAATAATAAAGAAGAAACCTATCATATTAAGTTACATGAAATTTTAAGTACTACAGCGTAATTTAGTCTTAATTTTGAAATTAAGTTTTAATTTTAATATGAGATTACTTCAAGTCGACTCTTCTGAATTACTAAATTGACAGGCTATGTTAAGTGATGCACCTTCAAACTGATTTGGAATGTGGAATGTTAGTGTTACTTTAACATAACGTAGTAACACATCTCTCGACTAGAATAGTACAATGGAGCCATTGCCTTACGTGACTTGTGACTACTCTTATAGAAAAGAAGAGGGTTAAAAGGGAGGGTAAAAAAGACTGAATACAAATTCAGTGTCTTACATTACCTACAACGTTTACTTCAGGATACCCTTTCTTCGTCGGGAAATCGAATAAACCTCTCCCGATCTAGGTGAAGCGAGAGCGAGTGTCAAATTTTAATTGACTAAAAACCCAATCATTACCAACTTGTCTTTCGGACAATTTTGCAGCCATATTTATACTACCACCTTTTTTTAATGACATCTCCCGCCCTTTCGTGTCAGACCTTTACTGACTAAAACTCACTCCTGTTCGTTCTTGGCCTTCGTTCCAGGACCCCGGGGTTCTCTTTAGCATCATTCATGGCCCCAGTAGGCTTCGACTATGCTGGGCCCCTACGGTTTTGCTGACATCTCCTTGAGGCGCGCTAGGAACACTACGCACCGTTGACATTCATATTACCCCTTGGGTAACAACAAAAATCTCATAAAAATATAAAGATAAACCCGCATAATAAACGGTGCAAAACTTAAGCCACATTGCTTAATGCAACAGCAGATTAACAAAAATATGGTTATCCACATAATCCTCTAAGCCCAGTTCAACAAAGTCAAACATTGTACAATGACTTTTGGCTGAAACGCTAATCAAAGTAGATGTTTGGGGTTGAAATCCTATTAATTCAGGACCTTCTAATATAGCCCCGATGTTTTGTATGAAAACGGTCGAAAGAGATTTGATTAAGCAGAAAATTTTGCCTTTTTGGTCATTATTGGAAAGGCTGGGAAAGTTGGCATTGCGGTTTGGGTCTAATAAAGAGGAATGTTCTAATTAAATTCCAGATAAAAAACTGGGTTTTCCGGAATTAACCACACAATGTTTTCTATGGGATCCTGGTAGTCGCGGCATTTGGATATTTTGAGCTATGAAAGATGGTCTTGCTAGACTTTTTGGATGAATGAAGCGCTAAAGCCAATTGCTGCTGATTGATTTCATATAGTCCAATTGCTTTGCATAAAATTAATAATATTCCTATTATTTTCAGTGGTCTAATCTGTGCACATTTTGCAGGGTATTTTGAAAATTTAACGTTCAAAAACTTTTTTTTTTAATTTTTACTTTAAAAAAAAACAATATACATTTATTTGCCTCATAATAAATATGTAATAATTACCTAAACTTACTAATATACAACCGCTACATAACGTGGTATGTACAAGGATCGCAGGCGGTAGTGTTAAATCCTCCTCCAGTCGTTTTCACGTTATTCTATCCATGTTTACTCTACTCCATGTTCTACTTACTATTTTTGTAGTGTCGTCGCTCTATTTCTGTGTGGTCTACCTTGTCTGCGCTTTCTGTCCTTAGGTATCAGTTCAGGCTAATTTTCGTTCACCTGCTCGTTGGATATGTCCGGTCCATTTCCATTTAAAGCTAAGCACTTTTTTGGACACGTCCTTTGCCTCGGTTTTATTTCGAGCCTTCTATAGTTAGGATAACGCCATCTACTGGCATTACTAGAACAGCATTTTTCATTTTATAATGACATTTTAATTAGAGATGGCGTTGTATTCGGATTTTAGTTCGTGATTTTTTTTCATTTGCTCTCACTGTTTGAACCTTCCCTGGACTATTTCAAATATTTCAAGATCAAAATTTGCCAAATCGGTCCGGTCGTTTTTTGAGTTTCAGCGAGACTAACGAACAGCGATTAATTTTTATATATATAGAAGATTGTAGCGTTCCTCACTTTATCCTTCAGTCTGTGATTCATGTAACTCCTTTCTACTTGACGTATGCGTGGGAAATAAACATATTTCCATGATTTTAATTTTGGTTGGCACCTTACCCTTAAATATTTCTTTGAGTGTCCAATATCTATTTCTGGTGCGTTTATTTTGTTTCTCTCTCTCTCTCTGTGTAATCTTTTAAAGTAATTAAGTGAAATATTCCTTAACGTATTCTAGATTAGCAGATATTATGATTATTATTGGTGTTTTATGTATAATCCGAAATCAGAAACGTTTATTTCAAATAGAACAATTACAGGCACTCTTAAATTGTCAAAATGTCGGTCAGTCAAAAAAAAGTGAAGTTAAATTGCACATATATTTGGCATTAGTTTATTTTCATTAGTATGTTTTTTTAGAGTATTGCCATAGTTAAAACATCATTATGTTCGAATCATCGCAAACACTACATAGATACAGCTAGGCCACAACACTGTCCACTAAAGCAGAGTCACGCTTAGACACAGGTGTCACCCTTTAGACAACATGGCATCAAATGATGCTCGACTGAGTAATATGTGACAGTACACACTACAAAACTGCTGTATCATTAAATACCTTATACGTTCGAATATTGTATCTTCAACTATTATAAATTTATCTCCTACTAGGTAAACAGCAGGCTGCCTATTTCCGATTATTTCATATTCTCTATTTTTTTGCTTACTCCCTAATGTTTCAAAAATGAGTCCTTACCTCACTACTGCTTTAAAACAGTCTCTGTGACAATGCCCATCTTTAGTCATGCACTGTGTGATCATACCTTTTGAATAGCGTAATTACAGACACAATAGAAAGACAAGGGTTTAATGAACTAAACCAAAAAAATAACACACTCCCAGGAATAAAAGTATTTAGCTTGTTTTAGCTTTATTTTTCGGTTGGGAAGTCGTTCACCAACTTCCCCCGCTCTAGATTGAGCTAGAGGGAATGTCAGATTTTCAGTGACTAAAACCCACGCGTGTTTCTTTACCCTTTGTGTTCCAGACCCACGGTAACACTTTCCAACAGATCCTCAACCAACACATAATTATAATTATCCACAGTTAACTACTGAAGCTCAAGACTACACATACACAAGTGTCACCCTTTAGACACGGTGTATCAACACAGCTCGATGTACTAGACCGTGTAATTGTCACACCACATATCTTGGTGCCAAGCTTGATCATAACGTATGCTAGCACACACTTAGATTACTGTAGAAAGAACCTATAAAATATATAAGCTTCTGCCACCGTCTTCACTCGTGTGATAAAGTAGCATTCTACTAGTGAAATACTTTTTAAAATTGGTCCTGTTGTTTTTGAATTTATTCATTGTAAACAAAAATACACACATTTCCTCTTTATATATCTATCAATAATTTTATTTGTAATACCGCGTACATACATAAAAGGACTGGAATAATTTGCATGCAGCGATATACCCGTCCGATTATAATTAAGAAGTCTTCGAGGACTAGAATGAATAAGGCTCTTAATAAATTAGTGCGATTCACCATCATCGATTGCATCACTGCTTACCATCAGGTGGAATCGCAATCAAGCACTAGTTTATCTCATTTAAATTTTATTGAAGTTAAAATTATGTATGAAATAGATTTTAAATTGAAAGTTCACTGTGACCAAAATGTAATCCTAGTTAGTGAGGTTTAAGCTGATATTAATGAAGCAATTTTAGTGGAGATTTAAATTTTAGTTTGCAATCACACAAAAATATTGGTATTTCCACAGATCAATTCTGTCGCACACCATTTTTGGTTGATTCTTTAAAGCCGAGAGAGTGTCTCATTCATCTGGCCTAGTTTTCATACTTATATTTATTTATTTATTTATTTATTTATTTATTTATTTATTTATTTATTTATTTATAGTTAATTAAAACGGTATACCCACTTACATTAATTAACATAGATTTTTTTAAACTTATAAGATTAAATACAATACTACATATTAACATGGAACAGTGGACACCCTCGCATACTGCCTCTCACAGAACACCAGACAAACACGTCTTATTTTATTCCATTCGTCCGCAAACACATCACATTCAGGGATATATATTTTGTGTCGTAAACCACTAGGCGCAAATGAGTGCCTTTGATACATTTAGTGATCGGGGAAAACCGCAGCAAAAATATTAAATTATAAAGAAAAAACTGGGCCAGTTGAATGAGACGTTCTCTTGGTTTCAAAAAACACCCTTTCACGGTGATATTTTTGAAAAGGAAGTCGGTTATCCTAGAACGCAAAAGGCAACAGAAAGAAACAGGTTTGGTTTTAGTCAGTAAAATTCTAATACGCTCGCTTGGTTCTTACCGAACGAGCGCCGAATGGCGAGCTATTCATTGCTTGTCGTCCACAAGCCCACGCCTGGCCAGGATGTCTGTCGCAGGGACTGCGTCTTGCCCCCCTAGCCAAGTTACAATCGTTTCGTTTGCGCCGAATGCCTCGAGTAGGCCACGCCTCCGATTCCTTTGTTCTGACCAAGTGACTGAGCGTTGAGATGACGTCAGAACAAAGGAATCGGAGGCGTAGCTTACTCGAGGCGTTCGGCGCGAACGATATGATTGTAACTTGGCTAGAGGGGATGTTTCTTGACATTCCCTCACGGTTGCGACTATCACTTTTACTTGCATTACTGTTTTGCAGAAGAAGGTGACTGCTCCTGGAGCATTTTAATAAAATACACTGGATGGACACAAGCTTTCATTCACTTTTTTTGTGAGCTTTCCAGTACCTCCCGTCATCTTACGACAAAAAGGTGATTAAATTATTCAAAGAAACAAAAATAAAATAATATGAGCAACAAAAAAAAAACTCCCAAAAAAGTTTAACCTTCATAACTCCGTTCATCCTTGCTAATAAGATTAGGAACAGCGAGTAGCTCTAATCCTGCCTATCCAGTATTCATAAATTCTGACGCGTGACCTTTAGGTCTATTTATAACTGCACATCTGTCCTTTGAAGGGAGTCAGAGGGTAGTTTAGAATACACGGATTAGTCAATATTTGGAACAAATTCTCTAGTCATCCCACGTGTATTCAGCATATATGTGGGTTGGCTTGAAGATATGTTTCTTTGTGACGTTAAGTGTGTAGCGTGATATTTTATTTTTAGAAAGCACAAATGTATTCTTTAGTTTTTCGAGATATGATTGATAAGTGATAGTAAAGATGATTGACGAAAAAAAAAACTTTAACTACTATCGTTTATTTACATATATCTATGTATTATGCCTGTGTTAAAATGCTAACTGTCGGACGGTGGGAAATGAATAAAAAATTATTTAAATTTAATAAAATGTGTTGATTCGGTACTTTATACAATGTTATTATAATATTCAATGTTAAGATGGGTAACATTTATGAACATGCTACTGCTGTATAAAAATAAATAATCATTTAGTAAATATAAATAAAAAAATAAGTCACAATTAATAAAAATAGTCAACAGTCATCTTTAAAAAACAGAAGAATATCTATTTAATATCGTCACAATAAAGGGCCTATTTCACTACGCGATATTCAGCACACGATATTCTGTTTGCATATCGAGTAGTGTAATAGGCCCTTAAGTTTGTTTTCGAGGTGTAGATTTTTATCCTGATTTACTGAGAGTTCCTTACAAACTTACCTATGATAACAGTTAAATTCCCGAATTGTGTTACGAAGATTTTTCCGAATAACAATTTTTTTTTTTGTGACGTACATATAAGTTTATAGTTTTTAGATTTTTTCCTCTACTTCTGCTATGAGACCTTGCTTCATACCAGATTTCAGGATTCTAGGTCAACGAGAAGTACCCTATGAGTTTTGATTCCCTTGAGAGTGTCGATACACGTTTTTTGCGACTTATATGTCCGTATCTTTTGTTTCCGGTAACTCAGAAGTTTTATTTTTTCACAGTTTCAAGGGACCCTAGACCTGAGTATGGGTTTTAATTTCGACTCGATATCTCCACGAGATAAAAGGTCTTGACAGACAGACAGAAGGACCGCAATGTGATCCTTTAAAGGTACTGTTTTTTTCCTTTTAAGATACGGAACCCTAAAAATGATAAGTATAGTGAATTCTTGACTCCAACGGTCATTACTGTTCGCGTTATTGTGTTGAAAGGTCGAATTAACCTATTGTTAACATTTAGACGATAAGTAGACCGACTATTGTAGTGTTACCGACTATAATATTGTTAAAATAAACTTATTATTCGTAACAATAAAGTTTTGTAGATTTATTTTAACTGGATGAATGATGGCTACATATGTCAAATGTTAGATCAACATTTGACATATGTAACCATCATTCATAACCAAACCATTACCATCTCCTTAACAAATCCTATCAGCATACACAATAAGTTAATAATACACAAACAAGCGAAACAGCAATTGACAATATGAAGTTAGGTGGAAGGTTATTATGTTAGCAGGCTGTTCCACTTCATTCAAAGGTTAAAATTAGTCTCAATTGCTATGTATAGATGTCGCTACTCGTTATGCAGCCCATTTCTACCCATTATCATTACGTAAGTGCTTTGCAACTCAGATAACAGCACATTCTGTTTTATCACCACATAGCCCGAGAGCAGTGAGGGGGAATGGTATTCCAAAAAGTTCTTCCCGATAGCTGATTTGAATTCGAATGAAATTAATTGAATTTCAGTCGATCCTTGTATTTTGAATCCCGATGTTAGAAAATTCTTTTGTACATAATGATGTCTGCCTCTACAATAAAGTTATCTGGAGTTACTGTTTTTTTTTTTTATAATTATTGTAAACTAGTGCTTGACTGCGAGCCCACCTGATAGTAATATATATATTTTTAATTAATTGGGCGGGGCGGGAGATAGTGTCAGACTTTACTGACTGAAAACATACTCCTGTTCCTTCGTTGCCTTAACTTACTACTTATACCATGGCCGAGTCTTCCTTTCAGAAGCAGACCCTTGGCCGCAGTAGGTTTCCACCCTGCTGGGCTCCTGCGGATGGATCGGAGACTTGGATCGCGGGCGGTTGGGTTGGCAACACATTGCTGCATATGGCCACCAAACAATTTTTTTTTTTTGGCTTCTTTTGGGGTTTTAATCTAACCAGATATGCGACCCCATTGTACCTTTTAACATTGCGTAATCTCATCAATTATAATTACATAAATTAAAATAGACTGTATTATTATATAATACTTTATAATAAAGATGGAAGTCTGGGATGGTTGTTATTAAATGACATAACTTTTTGGCATCATCTGAAGTTGGTCGAGATAAAATTGACTGGATTAGTCCCACTTTAAAACTATTTAGGTCCAATTCCCTCAAAAATGACTGTCTCTTACTCCTGTTCTGGATACAATCAGTTGTATAGATATTATTTGTAGTTCTTCTTCTTTTCGATTCGATGGTAAACTCGTCAAACTTTTTGGGCCCAATAGGTGGCTACATTAATAGCAGCATCGGTAGCACTCATCAAATCCTCCAAAGTGCAGGTATACGGACACCTGGGGCATTCCAACATGTGGCTCATGTTTTGAACAGGAGCTCCGCACTCACATTGAGTATTCGATGGGTCTATAAAACCCCATTTTGCCAAGATGAGTTTGCAGCGGCCTACCTGGGTTCGCAACCGATTTAGTGCCTTCCATACCGGCCACTGCAAATCGCGTCCAGGCGGGAGATGCTCTTGGGGTCTCAAAAAGTCGGATGGTGGCAGGTATTTGTAGTTATAGAAGAAATATAAACTTGTCTTTGTCAAACTCATCTTCTTGTTTAACTCGATTTAATTTTTATTAATTACCAATATAACATGGTGCAGCTAGTAGGATTGTAAAAAATATTTATTAATTCATTGCGGAAGTACTGAAGCATATTTTATAAATATCAAAATGAGCGAAGGTAAGAAATTTTCGAACATTGATTTACCGTCGACGTTGTCATGAATGTGTAACATGGCCGACAACTGAAATTTCTTTAGACTAAAGTTTGACAAAACCAATTTATATTTCTTTTATAACAATAAGAAATATCTATACAGCACAATCCATCAGCAAATGTTGCATGTCCTCAATCTGATTACATTCACCGCGTCTTTTTATCCGTGACCGACAGCGGTATGATTATAACTTTTTGTTGTTCAAAAACAATGGACGATACAAGTCCCCTAAATTCCTGAAAAAAAAAGTGATTAGAAATCAGTTAAATAACCTTTCCAGTAAGATAGATAGACAGATTATTCTTTATTGTACACGAAAAATACAATTTACATTAGGAAATTAACATTAATAGGGTGTCACAATGGGCGGTCTTATCGCTAAAAGAGATGTATTAATAATACAGATGTTGAGAATGGTTTCAGTACTGAGGGTCAAAGACATTTAATATTTGCTTACACCATTAAATGCAATTGCGTGTGAAATATACAAACCGATGAAATAGCGCCTCTAAATATAACATTTATGATCTTAAATCAAACACGTGCTGATGTGTTTGACTTACTCTTTGCATAAATATCTCTAGAGAAAATTGAACATCACATAAACAATATGAATATAATTATCCAGTCATCTAGACATGGAAAGAAAGCATGGTGGAATAAAAAACCTGCTGTATTTTTACGAGTATATCTCAATCGATATCAGGTTAACTAAAATTTCAAATAAAAACCATCAAGGAAGTCTTTAATGAAGTAACTTGAAACCTAATTAGCTAAACGATCGTAATTAAGCTTAAAGAGACTCCTCTTCAACCCGTTTGCAGCTTAAATTGAGCTATTAAATTAAAATACGCTACACAGAAGCTCCATTGACACTAATAAAAATTGCTAAGAAAACTAATTAACAGATAATTAAAAACTGTTACAAAAATAGTAATGAAAACAATAAATACAGTCATAAATTGATATCAGTTACAGAAAAAGTTATAGCCGGATGGTTTGATGTGTGTATTATGAAAAAAACCCGGCAAGCCAGCTGCGCGCGCGCCGTACAAAGGTCTCTGTTTATTGTACGGTAGCATGTGCTCATTATGTTTATATTTCGTTGCGTTTTGCGCCCATGTTTATACGGTAGGTTTTTTTGGGAATCATTTCGATGTGGAGGATGTGGACTTAGCGTCTAGTAGCTGACATTTTTTTTAGGATTTTTCTTTGGTTTAACAGCGGATGTGGTAATTTTATTTTTGTCAAGTACTACTTAAATTTTTTGAGTGCTGATTTATCGCCAGTTAACTCTATCTATCTGGGTCTATTTCTGTGTTATAACACCTGGTACAAACCTCAAATAGTTATTCTTGTTCTCATTCATCTAAGTTGCTTAATAATTGTATATTGCTGTATTTCTGTGAGAAAACAGAGTGAAAGGATTAACGTTTTAATAAATAATAATAATAAATAAATTTATTTCAGACTAATTTCAATGTCCATATTATGTTAGTGATTGGAACTTAAAACTACGTTAGTATAATATTCAAATTCATTAAATTAGTCAATTATTTTACATATTCGTCAAACATAATACACAAAAAATAATAGTTTACAAAACATGCAGTTTTATAAACATATCGCACACTGGGGACTCTAGGCTTTCTTTATATTTGTATTCAAAATCCAGAATGTGAATCTCATCAAAGCAGTTTTTAGAATTTCGTCATTTAAAATTACTGCTACCATAAAAATAATATAACCAAAGCCAACATTACGAATAAATAAATCAACATTAACGACTAAACTGTTACAGATCAGCATTACGCATAAATTATAACTGCAATCAATAACACGGGCATCAAAACATTTGGAAGGCACATTCATTCCACAAACGCTTCCCGTCTCTTCTCAGAACTATTCATCGGACGCAAAGGCAACTTCACCAGGAGACTGTCTGTCTGTCTGTTTGTTGAACTCGAACAATAAACAGATACATCCAGACAGTTTACTCAAAGTCCAAGCTATACGATTACACTGTAATCCGATGTCTTGGAACTTGGAGCTGTGCTTTTGCTAGTAAGGATTTGTGTGTCAGTTTACTTGTGAATTTTGAGATGGTCAGTTAGACGTTATTTATGTAATTGTTGTATTAATTTGGTATATCGTGATTGATGAAATAATCTATTGTGTTCATAACGCATCTTTTTTTTTATTTGATATAAACTAGTGCTTGACTGCGATCCCACCTGATGGTAAGCAGTGGTGCAATCGTTGATAGTGAGGCGCACTAATTTATTAAGAGCCTATTCACTCTAGCCTTGAAGAAACCTAAATTACAATCGGATGGGAAGGCCAATCAATCATCGTCATTATCGTCATTTCAGCCAAAAGATGCTCACTGCTGAACATAAGGCTCCCGCAAATGTCACCACAATGAATGGTTCTGTGCGTCTCGCATTCATCGCATTTTCACGACTCTCACCAGGTCATCGACCTACCTTGTGGGAGACCTTTCAATGCTGTGTCTTCCGGTACACAGTCGCCACTCCAGAACCTTCCAGCCTCAACGACCATCTGTTCTACGAGCAATGTGTCCTGTCCACAGCCATTTTTGGCAATTCTTCCGGTTATATGGTTCTCCTGTGAATATCTTCATTCCTGATGCGATTACGCAAGGGAACTTAGAGCATAGCTCTTTCCATCAACATCTATATTTATAACTTATACGCTAAATTGTAAGCATCTATATAGTTTGCTACTTCGGAATCCCAAAAGCTAGTAACGTCCTTTATCAAGCCAACAGTGCAAGTTTCAGAATACGGCCGCTACCGTATCTCTTCAATGAATCAGAATTCTCTGAAACCATCGACCATCTCGATGTTCAGGGAAGCGAAGTCCCGTGAAGACAATGCGAAATGCTCTGTCGAATTAGAATCGCTCCATTGCATCCCATAGGTGTCGTGGCAGACAGCTATTAGATTATATCAAGTAATTATAATGCAAGCTTTGTGGGAGGATAGCGAGATAAATGAATTAAGTTCATGACTAGAGTTAGTGATAGTGATGACCACATAACTTCGAGCGTGTAGTTAACCATGTATTGTATTCTACATGTAGTGAATAGTCCATTTGCATAATATTCAACAAGCTACACTCTGTAGTTATACCTAAAGTCCTTGAATGACATAATAGATGAAATTTTGACTGGTAGAGAATGCCTTGTTGCATTAAGTCGGCCATATTATAAGCTGACTTAATGTAACAAGGCATTCTCTGGCAATTATGTACTTAAGGTGGGAAATCATCTAATAACTTCTCTCGTTCTAGGCTCGAGCGAGAGGGTGTGTCAAACTTTTACTGACTAAAACCCAACTATGTTTTTCAGTTGTCCTTTGCGTTCTTTTTTTTTAGTACGTGAGAAAATCATCCAATGATATCCCCCACTCTTGGGCGAAGCAGGAGGGCATGTCAGACTTTTACTGACTAAAAATCCACTCCTGTTCCTTCATTGCCAGGGCTGAGTTTACTTTTCAGAAACAAAAACCTTGGCTCCAGTAGGCTTCGACTCTGCTGGGCCCCTACGGTTTGCTGACATGTCCTTGAGGCGCGCCTGGAACAGTACGCGCCGTAAACGACTTGGGTTCGGTTCGGAAGGTTACCGGACAGTTGGACGACGAGCTACCCATTGCTCACCGTCCGCAAGCCCGCGCCTACGGTGGTCGGAATTCGGGATTGGCATCCTGGCGGCTGCGGGGTGAGGGTCGCTCCTTCGCGCGAGCACGTGCGGCCTCCTCCTTTGCTAGTATTACTGCTTCACAGAAGGAGGCGACCGCCTACCACTCCTCCTCGCTTCGGACCATGGCCTCTACTAAGGCCCGGCGCGAGAGATCGTTGTCACCGATCTCCCCTACGAAGACGTGGCGGTGCTCTGCCCAAGCGGGGCACACCTCTACCGTGTGCTTCACTGTGTCCTCCGGGCGGTCCAGACAGTGGTGGCACCCGGGCGTTACTTCCACACGGATCCGGCGCAGGAACTTCCCGAACTGACCATATTCGGTGAGAACCTTCAACATGCGGAAAGTGAGGACACCGTCAGGTCTCTCCACCCACTCTTGAAAGATGGGAGTTACCGCCATAATTATGGCGTGCCCAGCCCTTAACCCTACTGGGGTTTTATTTGCTGAAATCTCTATGAGGTGCATATAAAACACTACGCGCCGTCGACGGCTGGGCGCGGTCCTTACCGCTCGGTCGGACGGTAAGTTACCTATTGTTTGTCGTTCGCAAGCCCGCGTCTACGGTGATCGCAGATGGCTCTGCGATTCAAGATACCCGGGGCGCCTTTAGTCACGGTAGTTGAGGTGTAAGAATGCATGTTCTCTCACTCTTGCGACCGTTTACTTCGCTAGCATTACTGCTTCGCAAATAGAGGCGTCCGTATCCCATTCCTTCTCGTTCCGGACCATGGCCTGAACGAGGGCTCAGGAATACAATTCTGTACTTAAAATTTAAGTAAATAAATGATAAAACTTCTTAATCTTATGGTGAACAATGATAACTTAGAACTAGACTCGTCAGAATCAAACATTGTCCACAATTGAACTACGCTTACCCTACTTTTAAAAACAAATTCGAACCCAAAATATAACGTATTTCCAAAAAATAACACACACCCTGCCCTCCCATCCTATAATACTTTGTAAACAAACTTAACCTTTTCCAGTAAGGACAAGATAACGTAAACAGTTTAAGCAGCAGTATGTGCGCATACGTTCCTGCACTCTGCTTATTTTGATATGTCGACCCACTTTAGTATGAGAACGTTCCTAACTTTAGAAACCCTTTGTGATGTTTTTACATAAGAGAAAAAATTACATTTTGAGTCAAATGTTCGGTAGATATAACGAAATTTTTGTGAGTGTGATAATAATATATTTATCTATGAAATTGCCGTTTTTTAAAACGGGTTACTTTGATGTGTCATATCTTTGGATCGACTTGGAATTATAAGTTTAAATAAACTTTATATTAAAGGTACGTCATTCTTTTTTCGAAATTAGGTATTGGTTAGTTTCTTTGAGTTTTGTATTTTCTGAAATAGCGCAGTACTTAAACCTATTATTTTTTTCTAAGGATTGTTAACTCTTATATTTTTTTATGTAAGTTTGAACAAATAATGTTATTCAAAACATCATATTAAAGAAAGCAGGAGAACCAAGGTAACCGACATAGCCCGAAGTGTTGCCAAACTTAAGTAATAATGGGCAGTGCCTATTGCTTGCAGAACAGATGGCCGTTGGGGCCGAAAAGTTCTAGACTGGCGAACACGTACCGAAAGACGCAGCGTTGCGGTTGCGGTGTCGGTGCTCCTACAAGGTGGACGGATACCCTGGTAAAGGTTGCGGGAATCCGATCGATGCGATATGCACAAGAACATTCATTGTGGAGACACTTGAAGGGGGCTTATGTCCAACAGTGGACATAAAGAGAAAGGTAGAGTGGCTGAAATTATAATGATGATGATTATTGGAAGCAGTTTGTTTTATTTTCAAGAATTTAATACCAAGAATTAGTTCCTGTTCTTTGCAAAGTACAAAAAAATGTCTTTCTTAGCATAGCATAGCATAGTCGGCCTTATAATGTTCCCACTGTTGGGACTCAGGCCTCCTCTCTAGGAAAGGGAATGGGCCGTAATCCACCACGCGGGCCCAGTGCGGGTTGGGGAATTTCACATGTCTTCGAATTTTTGGTTCTAGAACATGCCGGTTTCCTCACGATGTTTTCCTTCACCGTTTTGAGAGCGGTGGTGATGAAATAAATTACACAAAGTAATGCGCCTGGCTGGGTCTTTCTTAGATAGCAAATATATCTAGACATCAACAGTAGAATAACAAAAATGATATTTGAATATCAACTGCAGCAAATTAAAAAAAGCAACTAAAAGCATTCAACGATCTAAAGGCTACATCTGGAAACTTGGAAAAACTAACATGTCCATGCTTTCTTTTGCATTCATTCTCGACCAGTAACGTTGGGACTGCAATGAATACAATATGTCCCATTTTAGGGACTCGTTTGTGATTCTTGATGGGATTCTAGATTTTATTTCATGCTACTACTTGTATATATATCTATATATATCTATGTTGTCTTAGTACTTATTATTTTTGAGTAGTTTTACTTAGAATCAATCATCATCATCATCATTTCAGCCAATTTTGGACATAGGCTTCCCCGATCGCATGAGACAGCGGTCCTCACGCCCCAACCGCCGACGGGACTCCGATCCCGATTACCGGCCACCATAGGCGCGGGCTTGTGGACGGCGAGCAATGGGTGGCTCGCCGTCTGACCGTCCAGTAACCGTCCGGACCGAGCCCAAGTTACCGACGGCGCGTATTGTTCCACGCGCGCCTCAAGGATATGTCAGCAACTGTAGGGGCCCAGCAGGGTCGAAGCCTACTGGGCCAAGGGTCTGATTCTGAAAGGAAGACTCGGCCCTGGTACGAAAGGCAACGAAGGAACAAGAGTGGGTTTTTATTCAATAAAAGTCTGACACTATCTCCCGCCCCGCCCAAGAGCGGGGGATGTCGTTGGATGATTTTCCCACCGGAAAAAAAAGGCTTCAACTTCTACAACAACATGATGCACGGTCCTGTGCGTCTTGCAATCATCGGATTTAATAATGAACTAATTTCAAACTCATAGTCGCTACTTAACACTTAAGTTTAATGTTCTCTTTAGCTTCTAGCGTTTAATATAGCGTTTTTTTTATTTTTAACGTAATTTTTTCTCATGGTCTTATTCTTATTTTTTATAAAATATAAATTTTGCTTTATTATGTTATCATAGCTATTTTTATTTTTAACATGATCTCATTGTTGTGATAGTAGAATATAAGATTATTTTGTTAAGCTTTTGACCACTATATCACGATGATGCGATCGACGATAGAACATGCTTTCCTAGAAATAACCTATTCACTCTTGACTTCCTAGGTTGTAGTGTATCTAGGTACACAAACTCCGTCAAGGAATTCCACTCCCTAGCTGTACGCGTCATATTTTATTAGGCAAGTGTTAATATCAATGTGGTCTAACTTTGGTATTTATATTTGATACATCTCTTTCTTTATCATTTCATACAATCGAATAGAAAACTCCGCTATCTCCAAAACAAACACCGTAACTCATACCGCTCCCCCAGTACGAGATAGATTCGTTCCTGGCATTTCTGTTTTTATATTTTTTCTTTCCGCGGTGGCTGTTTGTGTAAACGCTACACCAAATCCGGCCTATTTTTGTTACCGGTCACTGAACCGTTTCCAGCTTTGTTTTGATTTCTACCAATCAGAAATTCAATTTAGCGCGGGAGCATATATAATCAAGATATTTTTTTTTTGTCGTTTTTATATATTTTTATTTTGAGTAAAGCGTTTGACACGGTTTTTATGAAAACTTGCTGAATATTTGATTTTCGGTTTTGGGTTTGAATGTTTGCTTTGATTTATGTTTTGCTTTTAAAGCAGTATTGTGAATGTATTTTTGTGGTATCGGTTTGTCTTTTCATACCTCTGAATAAAAATGCTGTTGTCTAGTGCGTCAACTATGATACATAGTACATTAATATGCACAGTAAGTACATATTGTTCTACTATGTTATTAAGAGCATTCATCCATTAAATAAAATCAATGATTTCCGACAGACAATACAACAATAATGTGTTTAATTTCTAGATAAGATATTGACTTCATATTATTGGGAATTTCATAATCTAGTGTATGGTTTAACAACATTTTCAAATGGTCGTGTAGTTTTCCCATTAGAACAGTTTGGCCATCGACCGCGGTCAATGGTCTACGCAGATGCGAGATAGTAGTTGAACCGTGTATGATAAACTTACAAAATTTTTATTAAAAAAAAAAAACAAATGATAACATTGACTAGTGCATGGATTAAAAAAAAAACACGATTGCTGTAAGTTTTGATGCAAGAAAAGTAATTCAAAACTGTAATTTTTAGCTATTTTTCGAAATATTAAAGGTGTTAGTTTAGGATAAAATATGAGGCATTTTTTTTTAGACTTATTAATTGAACATATTTACGATATGACATAGTACAATAATTTTTTTAATACCTTATTTGTTTACACTACAATTAATTATTTAGTGTCCGTCGGAAATCATTGATTTTGGCTTCTGCATGGTTTTAAAGGATGAATGCTTTTAAAATGTCAATTTCTATTTTTGTTCTGTTAGTTTACTACTTCATCACCATTATACAACTCAGTAATAACAATTCTTGCTTTTCAATGGAAGTCAGTAAACATCTTCAATAAATTGCGAGGTAATGTTATTCGGTTTCAAACACTATAAATAACATTAACAATTTGTGATTTTAGCAAGTTGGTCGATGTTATAATACTGCGTAGTTAGAGATCAGCAGTGTCAGACTGTAAAATAATGTTGTGTTTACCAATCAGTAATAAATGATTAGATCTAACCATTACCTTAATTTCCGAATCGAACTTGTATTTTTTTTTTGTTTTAAGTAAGTGCGCATTACGTATTTAAGTCTTATTACTACATAATGGATAGATGGATGACCCTTGTAGCATAGGTTTTCCTAGCACAGAGGTTTGATCATTTATCTTGTACCTCGCCAATTGTACCCTCAATTATGTGACACCTGTAATTGTGTACTTTTCTTGCAAATAAAATTTTATTATTATTAATTAAAATTGTAAGTAAGTAAAAATTTATTTGTTTAAACATGATGTACATGATACATTGCATGCAAGATAATAATGAATGAATATAAGTTCAGGCATGTTCAGCCGCATATCGTGGCATAAAATTTTTTTTTTTAGAATGATATTGTGCATAAACCGTTTTCATCAAAATTACATTTCAATAGCATAGATTCAGATATAATTCAATTTCAAAGTAGTCATTATATACTCATATTATTTTGTAAATTATCAAATCCATGTATTGTAGTTAAGTTTTGTGTGTACAATAAAGAATAAAGAAGAATAAAATTATGAATTACCGTCACTAAATTTTAATTTAAAATTACAATTATTCCAATTAAAAAAAAATGCAATAATGTCGACATTGAGATCCTTCTGTTCATCTTTTTTATCCACGATCTCTGTATTCTACTTTGATTGTTCCCTAACCAGATCAGAAATATTCCAAAATCCTAAAACATAAAAATATTAAATATTTTCTTCTAAATTCAGCGTAAGAATCTTAAGGTTGGACCCTGGGACGAAGGCAACGAAGGAACAGGAGTGGGTTTTTAGTCAGTAAAAGTCTGACACTATCTTCCGCTCCGCCAAAGAGCGGGATTTGTCATAAGATGATTTTCCCAAACAAAAAACAAAAAAAAACTGTAGAACCTTAACTGCTACCAAATCCTACCATTACACCAATGAGGCAACTGAATTAACTGAAGTAACTGATGTTTACCGATTATTTCTCCCTCCTTACTGTCTGCAGTAACAAGTCTTTCGTTAGAATAACCGGTGGCTGTCGTAATCACCGAACTGTGACGAATTGCTAATCCTAACCCCAGGCGAGGTTTACCATTTAACTAGACTCAAGGTATCGGGTTACTTCCCTGAGAAAGATTTTGAAATAGATGCATTTTACTTTCTGTACTGGTTGGAGTAATATCCCAATAGACAGGACATATTATTTCTTTATGATATTTGAAACAGTAAGATTGTAGAAATCTAAGAAAGAAAGAAAAATAATTTATTTGGTACAGCACAAGGCACAAGAATAATATTAGATAACACTAAACGCTAAAATATATATATATATATATATAAAAAAAACAGTAGCAAAAAAAAAATAGTTGCGTGCCTCACGGCTGCACCAAAATAGGTCCAATCTCTATCAATCAAACTTTTTGCAAAATCAATAAGGGATTTAATGTTGAGAAAGCTTTCATTTTCATTTATGCTGTATTTCATAAAAGATTTGCCTAAACAAGATTTTATCCAAAATAATCTTTACGAAACTTAGTTTTAAGTCAGCTCTTTTTAAAAACCGGCCCCTCAGCTCCCAATCCTAAATAAGGCACTCGCAGCAAAACCTTTCAACTTTTTAATTCCAGTTAAGAAACTTTTCAAGTAAGTGATTTAAGAAAACACTTATAATTCACCGGGAATCTTAGAAGAGGTAGAATAATTTCCGAAAAAAAAAAAATCTAACCCTCACTTTGCTAATTCCGGAAACTTTCGCCGGAGTGTTCGAGGACACCTGTCGGCCGTTACGGTAAAATTCGAAGAGATTCCCTCCCTTTTTTAGTACCTTTTGAATCGTTTATCTCAGCGGTGCTTTGGGATGAGTGTATTTGAAACTTCCCGATTGCCCATTATGCTGTTTTTCTTTTTTTCCGGCGTCGAACTTTTTCGAACGCCAATTGTTGGAGCTTTGACGAAAAAAAAAACAAATCGCTGATTTTCGGGTCGCGGGCTATGGGCGGTTTGTTGCACGCTGTGACGTAATCAAGATTAAAAAAAAAAGAACGAACGTATATTTTTCCCGCAGATAAATGCATACAGTTCCGGAAGATGTACGTTTCCAATAGATGAATTTCGGTTCGATTTTTTGTTTGCTACGCGATTTTGAACGAACAGAAATGTGTTTTTTTAAATGTTTTTGCTTGTATATACGAAAGCAATTTAAAACACTGGTACTTTTAAACAATACTCTGAGCGCATTGTCTTGCTACATTCTTAAACAATGGGAGGATAAAATATTTTCATAATAAGAGATTTTTGCCGAGAAAAGCTTAAAATTGCAAACGTTATTACATATTTTTGTTAGCTAAGTAAGTACCTTGCAAGCGCAGGAAGAGTGTTTTTTTATTTTATTGGTCCGATAACAAAAGCTGTTTGAATATTCAACTCCTTTCTTGATATTATTATATAAAAGGATAAGGCGAGAATTTGAGAGATTTAATTTATAGAAAGGTTAATGTATTATAAATCCATTAAGAAATTAGCTACAAATAGTGGAGTTTAAATCCTGCTCTTTGTTTAAAACTATTGCAGTGAAATGTAGATAAACCATTAGAGAACTATATACTCAAGGGACCTAGGTTTTTTTTTTTAATTGATCATATTGATTGATTGATCCTTCTTCTCCTTCCTATTTGACTTCTCAAGTTCAATTTCTTTGCTCTGGTCATAATAAAAATCTCCGATCTACCAATAATCGCCTACTACGATGTTCCACACATCGCTCTGGGTTTATCCAGTCCTCTTTCTTTGTCCAGGCGATCTCTCTTTGGAATGCGCTCCCTCTGAACATCAGGACGGCTTCCAGTCGGTTCACTTTTAAGGTGATGGCACGTGAATACATTCGTAAGAAGTTGGTGTAATCATCACAGCGATGATTTGTTGGATATGTTTTTCATAATAACTTTGTTAATTTGTATGTATGTATCTAAGTATATATTTATTATTGTTTTCTTAATCTAGTTTACCATTATGTTGCACCTACCATGTTATATTTCTGCACCACCCTAAGGTCGACTGGTAGAAAATGCCTAAGGCATTAAGTCCGCCTTTGTACAGTGTTTCTTACTAGTGCATAAAGTTTTAATAAATAAATAAATCATATTGATTTGTGTTTGACTGCGATCCCACCTGGTGGTAAGTAGTAAAACAATCGTTGATGGTGAGGCGCATTAGTTTATTAAGAGCCTATTCAATCTAGCCTTGAAGACACCTAAATTGTCAGTCGGCAAGACCACCACACTCACAGTAATTATTAACAGAAGCAGAGGTTTTTTACTTGTCCAAGGCTCAGACTTACCTAAATCAGGTTTCACCGTATTATGATTTCTTCTCACATCAGTAATATGGATGACATTGCTACTAGGTACCTTACTTTTGTAACAAAAACAACATTGCGCAACAAAAAATCGACCTTGTGAAACGACTGTCATACAAAACGGAAAGAAATGCATTTCTATTTTATTGAACAAAAAATACAGTAAAATATAATCTTGATAGTCGACATAACCCGCACACTATGGCTTAGGGTCAGGCCATTGTGGAGCCATTCGTGGCCCACGCAGTGGTTACCGATGGTATGGCCATTTGTCATAATCTCGCGTTGGTTGCGACGCTCGGAGGTTAGAATGTAAATGGTGAATGTTTTGGGTGTTATGGATTATTTTGTAGTAAAAATAGGATTTGAATTGGATTTTACAATATTTAGGTTTAGTGAGAGCAGTATCTATACTGTAATCTTAGGATATTGAATCTGGCTAATATTATTTACCGAGCTGTACGTAGTAAAGCTCAAAAAGCTTGGATGGATATCACCGCATTTTTTTAAATTTTATGTTTGTTTTACAATACTTCAAATACCAGCCCCCCTAGCCAATTTACGATCGTTTCATTTGCGTCGAACAACTCGAGTAGGCCACGCCTCCGATTCCTTTGTTCTGACGTCATCTCAACGCTGAGTCACGTAGTCAGAACAAAGGAATCAGAGGCGTGGCCTACTCAAGGCGTTCGACGCAAACGAAACGATCGTAACTTGGCTAGGGGAGAAGGATTTTTTATCGATTACAAAATTATTTGCACCAGACTTTTGCATTTTACCGTTAAATTACTTGGCTTCTATGACAAACAAAATCATAGTAGGAAACGTACCATGTAATACAACTAGAAACAACATTAATAAATAATACAAAAAAGAAGTTACACACTTTATCATTCCATAACTAGCAGAACGGTTCTGAGAATATTTTGTGTAGCGCCACGAAATTAATATTACCTTAAACATTGATTAATGGACACGAATGAACAGGTCGACTTGGAAATAATTTGATAGCAGCCGACTTTTGGACTGGTTTGCTGATAATATCTTTTATGTTAAGAGTTAGTACGAATCGAGTAATAACTGCTTAATTATTATATCACCGCTTTTATCTTTTATCCTTTTGAGTGGCCTGTTGGTCTAGTGGTTAGTAGCCCTGACTGCTATGCCGGAGGTCGTGGGTTCGATTCCCACCCAGGACGTTCCATCGTCGACCGCCTCATCGCTTTCCATCAGGTGAGATGGCGGTCAAGCGCGAACCTATCCAGAATAAAAAAAAAAAAAAACAAATGTTTGTGTGATGAGCACAATCATTTGTTCTGTGTCTGGGTGTAATTTATCTATAATATATTTAGAAATATATAAGTATGTTTATCAGTTGTCCTAGTACTCATAACACAAGCTCTGCTTAGCTTGGGACTAAGAAAGAAAGAAGAAGAAAGAAAGAAAAACCATTTTATTTGGCGGAACAAGGCGCAAATTTAGAACTAACAAATTATAAATATATTATGTGGAAAAAAAAAGAAAATATGCGCCACATCCGCGCAAAACAGCCGAACGCTCAGCATAATGCCGTGACCACACGCAAAATGCGATGAGTCTACGGCGCTGGTTTTCAGCGTGAGCCGGTAACGGTATCGACATAAAGACGTCGGCACGGTATTGTGTGCTAATAGATTTGAATAAGATAGATAGATAAAAATAAATTATAGGGAAAGAAAAAAAACAATGAATAAAAAAAGAGGAAATACGATATCATATTATGTATAAAGTGGCAACATTAAGTTGCGTCTGAGCCAAAGGACGCTATTCTATTTATAGTGTACCTATAGTCTAAGGACGCGATGACGTAAAAAAAGCGTGTAAAGGATATGATGCATACTACAACGCTACGTTTGGCTCTTCAATTCCCATAGGTGACAGAAGAGGTGACGAGATGGAGTACTTAGTCGTTGATGTGTGTTCCTGGCGGAATAAACGCGCGAGTGTTTGTCAGATATTTCCGACGTAGGCGGTAAAAGGTTAATGTTATTTATAAATTATAATCACACTATTATTATAAAGGCGAAATTTTGTGATAGTGTGTTTGTTTGCTGAACAGATTTAGATGAGTGGACTATGTCCTGAAAAGATATAGGTACTCAAGTTCCTTTAATCCCAGTAATATGTTTTGGGTCAATTTTCTAGTTCCTAGCAGCTAGTTATTCATGGAGGTGTGCCCCGCTTGGGAAGAGCAACGCCTTGTCCTTGTAGGGGCGATTGGCGAGGGCGATCTCTCGCGCCGGGCCTTGGTACAGGCCATGGTTCGGAGCGAGGAGGAGTGTAAAGTACTCGCCTCCTTCTGCGAAGCAGTAATGCTAGCAAAGGAGGCGGCCGATCGCGTGAGGTAACGGTCCTCACGCCCCAACCGCCGCCGGGATTCTGATCCGGATTTCCGGCCACCGTAGGCGCGGGCTTGCGGACGGCGAGCAATGGGTAGCTCGCCGCCGGCCGTCCGGTAACCGTCCGGACCGAGCCCGAGTCATCGACGGCGCATACTGTTCCACTCGCGCCTCAAGGAGATGTCAGCAACTCTAGCAGGGTCGAAGCCTACTGGGGCCAAGGGTTTGATTCTGAAAGTACGGCCCTGGTACGAAAGGCAACGAAGGAACAGGAGTGGTTTTTTAGTTACTAAAAGTCTAACAATATTTCCCACTCCGCCCAAGGGCGAGGGATGTCGTAAGATGATTTTCCCACCGGAAAAAAATACTAGTTATTCATAAAACTTTCTTTTTAGTCACACTTTTTGTAAGTAAAAACACCATCAAAATCTGTTGCATGATTAAGGAAGAGTAATTAGAGAGACAGACGACAAAACAGACTTTGTTTTATATTGTGTAAAGATGAAATAAAGATTTTGCACAGAATGTAAACACAGTTACAGACAATGTTGACCTTAATGAGTACAATATCCAATTAGAGTACAGCAATCAACTTTTGAAGAAAGAATCAAGTTTTGGCGAAGAATCACCAAACTTAAGTGGCAATGGGCTAGACACATTGCTCGCAGAACAGATGGCCGTTGGGGCCGAAAGGTTCTGGAGTGGCAACCGCGTACCGGAAGACGCAGGTAGCGGGAATCCGATGGATGCGAGACGCACAGGACCGTTCTTTGTGGCGACATTTGGGGGAGGCCTATGTTCAGCAGTGGACGTCTATCGGCTGAAATGATGATGATGATGAATCAACTTTTGACTAAAAACTGTAACATTTTTACTGAATCATCGAAACATCTATCATAACATAATATTTAATAGGAATAGTAGCTGATTTAAATAAATATATTCTTAAAACTGCAGGCGTTTTACTTACATTTTATACTTACAATATATTATGTTAAAATCTCGTTTGTTATACTAGTCAAAGTACTTGCCATTTGTAAGTTATAGTGTTTTTAAATATTTTTCTTTTATTTTTTTCTATTTTTTAGTGATATGAAAGAAAAGGAAGTTAGTGATAGCAGACGAGTGACAGGGCAGAGTGGAAGAAAAAAACGTGTTGCGCCGACCCCAAATAACACGGGACAAGGGCAGGAAGAGGAAGTGTTTTTAAATATTTTTATTAATCACTGTCACGATTTTTCCCTTTGTTTGCACTGGTTTTTGTTTTAAACACATTTTATGTTTTAATAAAATTATAGTTTTTCTTGCCCGGTTGGCCTACTTACCTTTCCTATACTATAATTCTCTACTAGTTCTAGGTACGCACAGAAATGTTGTAATATGAAACAAAACTGATGCTTAACGCAAATAATAATATTTATGATTCTAATTAAAAATTTATTACAATTACGCTTTTTTTTTTCGTGAGTGGGAAATCATCAAATACCTTCTCCCGTTCTAGGTGTCAGACTGAAACTCACCCGAGATCCCTCAATTACCTTTTGCGTTCTATGTCAACACTTTTTAACAATCCGGTAGACAATTCTTGAGCCTACCATTTCTATTCCTTCTGAAACTACATTTCGTTCAACAAACATTGACAAAGACCTCCAATCCACGCATTTCATTCCCAAAATGGACAAAAATCTCTATTTTTATTGAACTCCGGCAGAAAGTTTACAACACAAACGAACCGTATGTTACATAACGTGGTAAGATAAACAAACTATATTTGGATCAAGACGGGAAACATATAAACATGCGCCATAATGAGTAACAACAGTTTCATACAATAACTTCCATAGAAACAACTTCCTGGATTTTGTCGTAACTTGTTTATCTGTTTTTTGTTTTACTTTGTTTGTTAAAATGTTTCTTTCGTGTCTTGTTTTTAGGATGGTAATTTATTTGAGTAATAATAAAAATGAAGAAAGCTAATTTTGTAGTCTAAAAATAATCCCGGTTTCTTTAAGATTACTAACAAACTCAAAGTAAAACATTTATTTATTTTCATTATTTGGCATTATGCTGAACTGGACCTATTTGGCATAGCCGTGAGACATATTGTTATTGTTAATTTTATTTCTCCTTATTTTTTTTTTATGTTTAATTTTAGTTTTTAAATCAATTATTATTTGTTGATTAATGAATCATGGTATACCAAATAAAGATATTTTTTTCTTTCTTTTTTTATTGCAAATAAATAATTTACAGGCAATTTTAAACTGTCAAGAAGTTGATCAGTCAAAAATTAAGCTAATTGCTTATTATAAGGCTTAAATCTCTATTGAAAAAAACGTGAAATAAACTCCATGACCAATTAATGCGATCATGGAATTGTCTCTTTATTTAAAATTACAAGCCGAACCAATTATGTATAAGAATTGTTTATCACCAATAAAAAAAAAACTCATAAATTAATAATACATTCCAATTAACCTGCATGCTTGTTAATTCTTATAGGATATTTGATGCCCAATACTAAAAAAAAAACTATCATAAATATAAAGAAACACTTCGGTGTCCGACAGTACCAAGTAGCCAACCACAGGTGGTAAGCCTAATCTCTTACAGCGCGGTACAGACGCCCACAAAACACGGCCTAAATAAGAAAAACTATTGTTACTCATACTTTTATTGTACTTTTTGTTTTACAATATTTTATCTGGTTGTATGATAAATGGCCAATTATTTTCGTGTTCGTACGAATGTATTGTCTGATGGCTACTGAGTTTTATAGTAGAATTTTTTTTTATTATACTTTTTTCGTGTTGAAATATTTTAAAGTAAAAAATTTGAGCCAATTGAATCGAGACTTCACAGAACTTACTAACGATCATCAAATTATTATGCATTCAACTAGAATAATTTTAATTTTCAAAGGGATTTTGGAACTTGACTTGATTATGTAATTTTTCTGTACCTTAAAAAGTTTCAGCAATCCTTTCTTCTAAAATTTTTACTATGGCAAAAAAAAAACAGACGCTTTTGCCCATGTCATCGCGGATCACGTCCATGCGATAAGACCTTTTACCTGCTTGACCCGCGAAGTCAAATCTAAACTCTACCAAGCGGTGTGTCGTTTATACCGCGTCCATCAAAAGACTAGAATAATTTGCCTGCTGCAGTCTTCCCATCCGATTATAATGTAGGTGTCTTCAAGACAAGAGTGAATAGTCTCTTAATAAACTAGTGCACCTCACCATCAACGATTGCATCACTGCTTACCATCAAGTGGGATCGCAGTCAAACACTAGAATATAACAATAAAAAAAATCACAGCTTCATCCCGCACCCGTACTATTGACTACACAGACAGAATATTATTTTAATATGCGTCACAAATCACTAGTACATTTTATCATTACTCAAATACCTTTCTCTATTACATTATAGTAGACAAATCCATACATTTATTTATAATGATACTTACCTCACTGCTACCAGATATTGTTTGAATTTGTGACGTTTGTCCCATGGCGGCATTATTGTGCCTTTATGATGCCATTCAAATACATCATCTTTGACTCTTATGCTGTGTTACACCCACGTGGTTCAAGAGATTTTATTCGACTATTGTAGTGGAATTGGTGATAATATACCTATATATACAGTCCAGTCCATTGTATACCTTGGTTCCACCGTCACGAACACTGGTGGATGTGAAGATGAGATTCGAAGGAGATGTGCTATCACACGATCTGCTATTGACAGGCTGAAAAGGATCTGATGCAACCGTAACATCATTAAAATCACGAAAGTCTACCTCATGAGAAGCTTGTCCTTCCCAATATTTCTGTATGGTGCAGAAACGTGGGTGGTTAGCTTCAAAGACCGACGCAAAATCGATGCACTCGAGATACGTGCTGGTGGCGACTGCTGTGGATCCCTTGTACAGCACTTAGGACTATCCTGGAGGAACTAAAAATAAAAAAGAGGTTATCGTCGACTGTGCAAGTACAAATCCTCAAATATTTCATGGAACACTCCATGGAGCGACTCATTGTCCAGAGATAAGTGGAGATGAAGTGGTTACGCGGGCGCTCACCTACGTGTTGGACAAACCTCATCAGACCAGCAACATAAACCTCCATAGTCCAGAGTTCCCGAGACGCCGTAAACTGTGACAAGTGGAGACGCATCGCGGGAGCCTCACTCGCCAACGAAAATGCAACATTGTCAACCACGACCATTTTGTTGAGAGTGAACAACTAAGGAGGAGGGAGATATATCCTCCCTCCTCCACAGTCCACGGAAGCCAATAGTATGTGTATATATCGTATTATAGCAATTTTAACATTAAGTTTAGTGTACAAAGCAACAAACATAAGTTTATGTCTGCAACTCTTTCACGCTCCAACAGTTTAACGGATTTAAATGAAATTCATCATTTGCCATTCACCCTGTATGACCCGGGTCCGGTACAGACCCGGTGGTTTACACAGTAATGTTTGCCTGTTCTAACCAGTATCTATGTAAGAATCACTTAAGTCTACTATACCCCTCCGTACCCCATTAAGGAAAGTACTAAAGGACTAGGATGACACAGCAAGACACTAGCCTGTTTTAGGGCCCATCACTCCTGCTCGTAAAATGAAATGTAGGATAACGGATAACAATGTAAGACCGGTAAGAGTTTTAGATGGAATATCTAAGACATTGTTTGAATGAGGATTTACAGTGTTTAGTTTGGTTTATGTTTTAACACAACACAGAATAAAATTTATAGTAATACCTAGTACAGCCAGCGGCTTCGACCGCATGATAGTAGACAATTATCCTAAGAAAAGATACTTTCGGGATACGCTATGTGCTATTCTAGGACGCGATCTAAATCGGATTGTGATTTAGGTGGTGGACCCATGTGCCAAATTACATCCAAATCCTTCCAACCGTTCGAGCGTCAAGAAGTAACAAATATTGTTAACACCTATACGGTCCGGACTATGCTTCGTCGTTTATACCGCGTAAGTTGAAGGATTAGAACGATTTTCCTACTGCGGTCTTCTTGCCCGATTATAATTTAGGTGTCTTCAAAGCCAGAGTAAATAGGTTCAAAGACAAAGACGAAGCATCTTACTTCAAATAAATCATTTACAGGCACTTTTCAAATGTCAAAAAGTCAGTCAGTCAGAAAAATGATGCTAATTGCACATTCTAAAGCGTAGATCTTTATGGAGAAGAATGTGCAAGAAACTCCATGGACACTCTTTTCAATCATGTTTTGTAATTAAAAATATCTATGTTTCTTGTCGCTATCATGTAAGAACAATGTAAATAAAATAAAAATGAAAACTAAATATAGATATTAAAATAGCAACTGGCTGCTAAGAGATGACCATAATTGATTTCATCATTGCTTACCTACCGTCAGATGTGCAATACCATCTCAGTCAAGCTCTTGTTTAAATAATTTACAAAAAAATAACACATACACTTACAATTTTTCTCCTATAAAACGTTAGCGTGCTAACTTCTGTGGTTTTCCTACAAACGTATCAACCCTCCTATACCAGCGTGTAACTACTCAAATTCAAACAGAACCTACATTAAGCTCTAGCTGGTTTCCAAATATTAGGTACTTACCTATGATTAATGAACTGTCACCACCTTCCCTACATCATAATCAATCAACACAGTGATTTCGAAACAATCTAATAATATTTTAATACACTAAAAAGCTAAATCTGTTCTTATTTCAAATCAGGTTTAATTTCCAATCTCAAATTATATGCATTACGAATAGGATTACTAATTGATGATAAATTTCACGACATACGACGTCAATATCGACTTTTTGTAGCTTAATAGGATTTGTTTTGAATGAAAAGTGGCTTGTGTGGGCGTTTAGTGACAAGTTCGTACTTGATATGATAATTATTATAAGCCATAAGTAGGTATTTGAATTTGTCACCGTATTTTTTATTGTGTTGTCAGGTCAAGATTTCATAACGAGGATACAAGGATTATTATTAAAAACTACTCAAAAAATCTAAAGGGCAATTTTTCAACCATACAGGTATTACATGGTGGATTACGGCCCATTCTCTCTCCTAGAGAGAGGAGGCCTGAGTCTCAACAGTGGGAATATTAAAAAGCTGATTATGCTACAGGTATTAAACAACCGTCCTCTTGCCCGCGCTCAGAAATAAAAGAAAAGACAGATAGATTGTGTGAGAAGTGGTATGAAAGAAAAGGGAGTTAGTGATAGCATGACGGGTGACAGGACAGAATGGAAGAAAAAAAAACATGTTGCGCCGACTTAACTCAAAACTAAATAATCAAAACTCTGTTAATTAGTTGCAATCCGCTTTAAATTTAATCGTTAAACAGAAATAATAATCAAAAGACCATTACAACAATCTGTTAATAGTCCTAATGGAAGCTAAAATGGTTTTGTATAAACATAACCCATTTACTAATCAACATTTCCAACATCCCTATATCAGAGCCGCCACAGTCAAAACCTGTATCATAGTAGATATAATATTATGACGTAACACAATGTGAGAAACTAAACTATGACTTCCCTCAATTATAAACGTATACTAACTTAAACCGGCGCGCTTAACTGAACAGTTAGTCTGAATATATAGCTTAGATAAACGGGCTACAAGCACTAACAGTAAAGGCGACGTTACACGAGGCAGAATCAACATAAAGTTTAGTTAGCGCGCGAATGTTGAACGTTTACTGCTAAAATACGGTTGTCATTGATAAGGCTCTATGGTTATGGTGGGGCTTTAAAAAATTGTGTAGCGTTTGAAGGATTAGAAGACATAAAAATAACTAACTTGACACTTCATGCACATAAAGGTATAGAGGCGGACTTAATGCCTTAGGCTTAATATCTTAGGGATGTTTGATTTACGTTCGTCATTGCTATTTCTGTAGATGCGAGTCGTAGTTTATGCTTAACCGTACTAACCATGGCCCTAAAAAAAGCAATTAACAAAAGACAGGAGAGTTTAAGTCCGAGGAGGAATGGCAGGCGGTTGCCTCCTTCTGCGAAGCAGTAATGCTAGCGAAGAAGACGGTCGCACGCGTGAGGGAACGAAAATCCTCACGCCCCAGCCACCGAGACCCACACTCCGACTACCAGCCATGGCAGATGCAGGCTTGTAGAAGATGAGTAATGAGTAGCTCGTCGTCCAGCCATCCAGCCGTCAAGTAATTGACTGGTTCGAGCCCCAGCGTAGTGTTTCACGCGCTCCTTAAAGAGATGTCAGCAAACAGTAGGGGCCCAGCAGGGTCGAAGCCTACTGGGGCCACCCGGATTCGCCTCTGAAAGAGAAACCCGGCTGGTAGGAAAGGCAACTAAAGAACTAGGAGTGGGATTTAATCAGTAAAAATCTGACAGGAAAAGGGCGGGAGATGTCATTGTATGTATTCCCATCCAAAAAATAAAAAAGTGGAGGGCCTAAGCAGTACTAAAAGTCTAACACGCATTTCCGCTCCACCCAAAGCGGGTAAATTTTGGACCCCAAAAATAAGGTCCAATCATATATTTAATGTCATATTTTTATGAATCAGGTAAATTTATGTGAAAATGCCTTAAGCCCAGTAAACAGAGGCATCCAACACGGCGGAGGTGAACTTTCCAGAATGTTCTGATAATGCTTCTAACATAGCACTAGCAGAGAATTTAAGTATCATAGCAGTTGCAAAATGCTCACTGCTGGCTTTTGATTGTAAAGCTTAACGCTGTTTAGAGTTATGTGGGTTCGTGGTAACCGGCATTTATATTTGAAATTTAATAAGGTTTTAATGTGCAATTGTGCTGTTGTAATAAAGTCAAACTAGATTATGTTTTAATCGTGTTTTCTTAGGAACTGTTTATATTTTAATTTAGCGAAAATGTTGTATGAAAAACTAATAAAATTATAATGGAAAAATTGTTTTGCTGGAATTTTTACTCACCGTTTAAAAGGAAGATATGAATCTAGAATTCTAAGCTTTACAAGTCCCAAAGGAATAGAAAAGTACTAAAACGAGTTCTCGAGAACACACTGGCGTATAGTTTGGCACACTTTGCAGAGTTATTGCGATTTTCATTGAAGATTGTTCGATTCAACACATTGTTTTCCGCGATAAGATAAATAAGTTTGTAAGGTAAGACTTTTCGACAGTTTTTACTAAAAATCTTATTTGATAAAAACTTTAAACAATCTAAGCTGCAACAATTGTTCTGAATGAGTGTATTTCCGATATATACCGATTTAAAACTGTTAAAGACGAGGGATTTAGTAAAAGCATCACAGATTTCATGGTGGTTATTTTTTATGCGTGCCTCTAACTCAGTGTAAGCAAACTTGTGGACTTGCAGACGACGAGCAATGGGTAGCTCGCCGTCCGGCCGTTGGTAACCGCCCGGACCAAGCCCAAGTCGTCAATGGCGCGTATTGTTTCACGCGCGCCTCAGGGAGATGTCAGCAAACAGTAGGGAGTAGGGTCGAAGCCTACTGGGGCCAAGGGTCTGCTTCTGAAAGGAAGACTCAGCGGATGGGTTTTTAGTCAGTAAAAGTCTGACACACAAAACCGGACGATGTCATTGAATGATTATCCTACCGAAAAAAAAAAAAAACATTATTTAATTTAGCAAATAAAGAAATTGCATGCATTTTAACTGTTTGTACAGTGACTGTTCAAATAAATATTTTTATGAAAACAAAACCTTATACTTCGTACTACATTTATTTCTATAAAACAACGCGCAAAATGCCCAATTAAACTTTTTAATGCACTAAAAGATTTTTTTATGATTCATAAATTTCGTTCACATACATAAACGATTTCATAAAGTGGTGTTTTTGTGTGACCGGATTTTCAATTGATGTTTGAATTTTGTTGGATTAATTTATTACCAACATCCATTTATTATTTACTGAAGAACATTACAGCTCGCTGACTTTTTTAAATATCCGCTTAAATCAGTGTTTGTCCACATGTGAGTCGCGACCCCCAATCCTGCTTGGTGAATCGCGGTTACAAGTCAAGAAAAATTAAAATGCAAGGGTTACTGGTACACTAAAACGTAATTTTATAAAGGCGATGCTCGTTAATTCTCAATTTTTTTGTTATGTTAGATCTATTTCTTGTAGTATAATTGTGTTTTCAAATTAAATAAATGGATTCAAAAACAAGTTACAATATCGCATTGCGCTCGCCAACTCGCCACATTGTTTCGGTCCTCAGGGGTTGTCAAATTATTTTTTACAAAAAAACGCTCGAGTCCTTAAAAGAAATTGAGAAGCTGTGTACCTCAACATTTATTCGCTGCAACACATACACACACAAAAGAGCAATGAAATTATAATAAACTGATTATTATTATTTTTTGTTCGTTTTAAGTAAGCGACTTAAAACGAAAAAAAAATAATGATAATGAAAATAAACAAAATATAAATCATGGCTCCAATATAGTAATAAAAAAAAAGTTATACTTACAGTAAGCCAAAAGGAAATAAAGATCAGAGTCACATCGCCGAGAAATTTACATGAAAATACAAAGAAACAAAACATAGGTACATTTTTTAAACGAAAGACACAATATAACTTACTTTGCAAACTTCTTGAGATGAACCGCATCATGCAAGAATTTCCCAAGAACATCGAAGTCTCTAATCAGGGAAGCGCTCCCGCTGGGAGAGCAGGGAGGACTATGGATGAGGCACAATTTGGCAAGCCGAGCTTCATATTATTTAGAGATAAGTGAATGAGATGCTTGCATCGATTGGACTTGCTCTGGGAAATTGTGACTGGTGTTATATCTTAGCTTGGTAAAATTGTGGCTTCAATTTCGATAATTCAAGCAAATAAGACGGCCTGCTGGATTGTTGAAGTCAAAGGGCATAGAAGAAACACGGACAGAATTTAATCAATAAAAATCGAAATATCCCCTGTTATTCCACGTAAAACAGGAGGAGTTATTTGATGACTTCTTATCAAAAAAATAAAAAACAATACATGAAATGAAATCGAAGAATTTTGATAAAATTTAATATAAAAAAAAAAATAATAAGTCTGTATTACAACACATTATTTCAACAGACTTCCAACAGTACGAATTTTTTTCTGAGAGTTTGGAAGTAGATACTGTTTTTGTTCTAGTACTTCCTATTCTTTTTTGACAATATAATTACTATTTTTTTAGTTTATTTCAAAACAGAAATTGTAGATCTTATTAATAAATACTGGGTGGAAAATAGAAACTGCTTAAATTGATGCCATATTTACAAGCATCTTCAAATGACACATTAATATATGAATAGCTTCACAAAGCAGTTCCTCTGCAAGCAAATATCATAGCATTCATAATTAGTTATAATTACCTAGAGAATTGTATGCCGTCGTGCGCTAAGAGCCAATTATTCTCCAGCATCCCATATCGTCTTGGGATCTAACAAAGATTAAGCGCCAGTTCCAAGGCAAAGCTGGTCCCAGTTTTTCTTTCATGTCGAATCAGCACCGAAACGATTTATGTTCGCAGTCTCGTCGTAAGGAGAGTTAGACAACCGTGGGTACTTGTGGTACCCCGAGATGTGTTTACTCACCCGTGGCTCAACTGGCTTTGGGAAGATTGACTCAGACTTTACCATGGGTTTCTGGAATTGTATTCATGTTTCGAATTTTTTTTCGTTTTTGTTAGAATAATAAGATAAAGATTCGTAAATGTATATGATTTGTTAATAAATAAGACAGAATGTATTACTGTCATGACATGAAACAAGTAACTAGGTAATACATATATTTAAAAATATAGAACACATCAAATGAATAACCGAGTAAGAAAAAATGAACCAAGAAATAGGTCTGTACGACGGCAATTAGCCAGTATCGTCCCTCCTTCCCGAGTCGTATTCCTCATTACAGAAGGTCGTGAACAGCAAACACGCAACGACAGCTTTTATTCGGTTTTAGAAGAAAAGTACAGTTATGAGTATAGGATCGTGTCCGTCATTTGTAGGCCCCTCTTTTCTTTTTTCTCTGGATAGAGCGAAATACACTTTTACTGAGTAGAACTTTCTTGTGTTTCTTCAGTTCCACAACTACAACTATCACACAACGCCATCTAGTCCTAAGCTAAGCAGAGCTAGTGTTATGAATACTGGACAACTGATAAACATACTTATATATTTATAAATACATACATATTATTGATAAATTACACCCAGACACAGAACAAATGATGGTGCTTATCACACAAACATTTGTCCTGAGTGGGAATCGAACCCACAATCTCCGGCATAGTAGTTAGGGCCACGGCAACTCTTTTAAATAATCTTAATAAGTCATTCATACTTGCGTCTCAGAATCACTCCTGTATTGTGGGTGCAAACATATAAACTCACAAATACAAGACACCAAGACTTGGAACAAAGTATCTGTAAACCATCATCATCATCATCATGTCAGCCGAAAAACCTCCACTGTTGGACATAGGCCTCCCCCAAATGTCGCTACAATGACCGGTCCTTTGCGTCTCGCATCCATCGGATTCCCGCGACCCTCACCGGGTTATCGGTCCACCTTGTAGGAGGCCTTCCAACGCTGCTTCTCGCGCTGCGTCTCTCGGTGACGAAAGATTCTGGAATGGTGAACATGTACCGGAGTACGTCGTCGCCATTCCAGAACCTTTCGTCACCATCTACCATCTGTTATGCGAGCAATCTGCCCTGCCCACTGCCACTTAAGTTTGACGCTTCTTCGGGCTATGTCCGTAGCCTTGGTTCTCCTGCGGATGGCAATGCGACTACGGAGGCCAATTGGACAATCACTACATTAACCAGGCCGACAATGTTGTTGGACAATTTGATAGCGGTGCGCGTCATGTTGGGAGTCATTATGTCCCCTAATGACGACGTATGGACCCGAGACGGATCACTCGTTAATATTATTCCATTGAATGGCAGAATTGGCTACACTGCCAAAATCGTCCACCATACATTTGTCTACTTACGGATATATCCATATATGGCATCAGGAAAAAAAACGCCAGTATAAGGATAAAAATATATACCTAAAATTACGTAGATTCGGCATCTTTGGAAATACTTACCCCGCACAGTTCTTCATTTCGTATATACCCGTAGACAGCGCCCTCCATGCAAACTATATACAGATATATCCGTAGTCGGTATTAAATGTTTCAAAATATCGAACTGTATTATAAAATCTGGTACAAACTAGACTTTGATTTGCTTGTCATTGTTTTGATCAATCATCATTGCATGTGACTAATCGTCACTTTAAATGTCAATGGTCTTGAATCAGTTGCCTATTGTTGTTCAGCTAGATTGGTGGTGCTTGTAGCTAAAATAATAACTGCCGCATGGATCGATCTTCAAGTTGAAGCAATACATGGCGAGGTCAGTCTGTAGATGGGTGACCATTTTGATATACGGAGAGTTCTTCGTGCTTCGAAAAACACGTTAATCTGATGATTTTGGCTGTCTTTTGTGGATTTACACTGATAGTTTGACAGTTGTTGCGGAGGGTCTGGAGACAAGAAATCTGTAACTTGTCTTATTGAGGAATGTAGTGTAGCCAAATTAATGGGTGGTGTAGGTCAGATGGGCAGTTGCGTTAGGCTGGAAGTCGACCTCAACGTCGAAAGCACGGTTTGGAAAAGTCTAGGCTAATTGGTCTAATGAAACTAGGAAAAAAATTCAATAAAAATCCTTTGCAAAGATGCCCCTTTTTTTGAATGACATTAACTAGTGCTTGACTGCGATCCCACCTGATGGTAAGCAGTGATGCAATCGTTGATGTTGAATCGTAAAAAGCTTTGATAATATTATTCATTGTTTTGGTAACTTCAAAAATCACAATTTGCCGATAAATCTAAACGTATATCGTCCCAATATTGACTGCTGAACGCTACACACCTTGCCCAAATACCGTTTTCCTTTCCAAATAAACATTTTGGTAATATTCCTTCCAAAAATCTCTTTCGAGAACCAACAGTAGAATCATGTTTGCGTTCTCCGTACGTTTTTTGAATGGCACCCTCCTTGCTTTCTGATTTCTAAATAAGATACGGTTTCAAATCTCATGTCGGAACGTCAGACATTCTGTTATTGAATGCAGTTTTTGTCTGTCCCAAAGATGTTTGGCGACGAGAAATTTTTCGTTTGCGAAGACATAAAGCGTGGAGTGGAGGCAGGATTTTTGCCAGAAAATAGATGAATGTCTGCTACCAAGATATTTGCTCTGATTAAGTTTTTAGTGCCAGTATTGGAGAAATTGGATGGTAAGATTGGAGATTGTTGGAATTACTGTGTTTGAGATTTGAGAAAAAGGATTTCGCGAAAAGATTCCATCGTTCGTCAAAACTATAAGTAGCATCTCTAATATTTACGTTTGACATCGTATTTGTCTTGATTTACTAAGAATATTTCACTGACTAAATTGTCTTTAGACTTATTTAAGTCATCTGCATCAGTCTTAGCTACTGCAGCATCTAAAAAAGTACTCCTTATACAATATTTTATTACCTTTTATTCATATTTCACATACAAAATCTATTTCAGTTCCCTTCTTCTAGCAATTTTCTTTATATTCTTGAAACTCCTTGAGTAACATGACAAGCGCTAGTTTCCAATAAGCAGGGACAGTATTTCAGCATCACATTTGAAGACAGCGGAGGTAAATATATGTGCCCTCCGAATTTCGAGAGGTACGGACATTCGCCCACCTGCGCCCCGGCTAAAGAGAAATTATGCGTTCAATTTTGTTCTGTGCGGAAAGGTGGAAGCATTGTGGTAAGAGGTAGCGAAGTGAGATGTCTCATCTAGTTCCTGTTAAGTTTGTAATAAACATGGCTAAAATATTGGAGAATGTTTGGTTGGTGTTTTTGTAAGCTGGGGATTCATTCGTTTTTTTCTTGGACTCCAAGCTACTTTTTATCGTGAACTCGAGTAGTGTGCTCTTTCGCAATAGCTTTTTCAGACTATAAAACTTTAATTTATATTAGCAGTGGCAGCTATGTCCAACAATGGACGTCTATCTGCTGAAATTTGATGATTGCATTATTCAGGTATATCATTCATGCATTAGTTTCTTCTTGTTCTGAGTACCTAACTAGCATTTTCTCTGTAGCTTCACCCCCATTCAGTGGTTTTGTAGCTTTCTCTTTCTTTTTTAATGTTTAATATTTTTCAAAATTTGACCAATAACCAATTTTAGCGAACATGTGAAAGACTTTTACCTCTCTGTAATAGTTTAGATTTAAATAATAAACCACGAAATTAAAAATTTTATAAAAATAATTAACATTTACCCAACCATACATTTAGATATAAACAAATTCCAAGCAATCTTTATTCATTACACTATCGTCCATATAAAACTAACTCCCTCTTGCTACCATGTCCCTACCCCAAAAGTCATGAAAGTATTAGGAACCAGAATGGTCTCCTTAGAGGCACACAGGCTAGATCTCTTATTTCACACAAATAGTTATATCTACTAGTTTCTGACGTCTTGTAAGTGCTCGTATATCTACATATATAATTTATATAGTTATTTATTTACCAACAGTAATGTGATTTCTCTTTTAGTATATTTTTCTGAGTTATTTTTAGCAATCTGTTCTTACGTTTCCTGTCAAACTCGTATTGGTGATTTAGCTTACGTGTATTTTTTTATTAGGTTACGACGTACTACTCATAAGTTGGCGTTGCTATCACTAGGCCAATACTGCTCACTTTGGGCTGCTAATAACAAATTATAGATGGAAGAACCCAATAACACTTTGCCCCACCCGAGAGTCCAGGACCTCACGCTCAGAAGTAGGACTTGCGTTCACTACACCAATAGAGCAGTTGTATATAGCAAGTGTCTGTTTTTTTAAATTTCATTTTATTAATTTCAACTGTTAAACAGCCAACTACATTCACCAAAGCAAACATAATTAAAATTATAAACAGTGTTTACATCAATCCCTCTCACAGTACTCTTGACATGCCAATAGAATTAACTTCTATTCATCAGACCGTTTGTTGGATTAGAATCCAAGAGGTCGTTTAGTGCAGCCAGAGTGCGCGGTATTGGGGACTTATCACGTACAATAATACGACACTGCACTGAGACAGTAAACATCCTGAGTGTTTTGCCATTGTAAGGACAAAGAAACAATGTCTACGTTGCCGAATTTGTCAACGTAGATACCCAAACTGCAACCCTAGAAGAAACTATAATAAAGAACCTTATTTTTAGTCCACCACTTAAAAGTCGATACGATTCCAAGCTAAATCACTATAAAAACAGCGACCATAACAATAAAACACATGTTCCTAAATGTTTTACAACGACACTTTATAACCAAATAACTCACGACGTATCCGATCAACAATAATATCACATAACACTTACCATTGAAAGAAGTTTACCATACTTCCAACACCAAACAACAAGATCCCATTGGCTATTGGACAGAATGAAATGTCACAATTTGAAATCTGACCAATGAGTGCGTCGCGTTCATGTTGAAGCCAAGTCTGTCTCTAGCTTAACGCTCCGGTTACTCAGTGGGTGGCCGTATCAGTAACAATGGAAGTATGGGAGTAATTGTGTACTGGTTACTTGACTCTGACACAGGCACTTATTTGATCATCAGGTGAGTGTAGGTGTTGTATGATAAAGGGACTTATAATAACTCAGCTATGCCCAGCTTTGTCCAATAGTAGAAGTAATGGTTTACCAAATTGAGTGAATTATATCTGTATCAGCTTCTTGTTTTTTATCTCACTATTTTTGATAGGCTCACACTTGCCCATTATCTCACCTGATAGTAAGCGATGATTTGGTCAACGACGGAGCGTACTCTTGCCTAGAAGCAATTTATTCACTTTTGACTTAAAGACCTCCAGGTTGTAGCTGTTAGGAAATACTCCAGCAGGGAATATTACCCCATAGCTGTACGAACAATGAGAGTGTTCCCAAAATGGTATTGTGTGTATGAGTAGGTTGTCTACCATGAACTGATGGAGCATCGCTACATGTCTGTAAGCCGCTATTAGTTTTTGATTTTACTACGAAAAGTATGCGTCAAAGAACAATACTCAAAATTTCCCCACCCTTGTAGCACTTTAAAACTTATATTATTTATTTATTATTTATTTATTTAACACTACATGCACATAAAGGTACAGAGGCGGACTTAATGCCTTATGCATTTTCTACCAGTCAACCTTTGGGTGATGCAGAGAAGAATAGTGGTAGGTGCAATAAAAGAGAGAGAAAAACAAAAAAAAGGTTAATATAAAAAGATATACAAATTAATCACTGATACAATACAATAAATATAATATATATTACATAATATATACTTAATTTAATGAACTAAATATATATAATAAAAAAAAAAAACAAAAATTGGTCCAAATCGACAAACAGAGAAACATTAACGTTGTGATGATACTACTGCCAACTTCTTACGAATATGCTCGCGAACCTCAATCTTGAATCTTAATCGGTTTGTAACCATCCTGACCTCTTGGGGGAGCGCATTCCACAGAGAAATAGCTTGAACAAAGAAAGAACAGTGAAGAAAGTCAGTGCGATGAGTAGGACATAGTAGAAGACGGTTATGAGATGAGCGTAGATTTTTATTGTGGTTGGCGCGTTGGCGCAAATGTATTGAAAGTGAGGGGCTAAATAACTAGGAGAATTGGGAGAATTAAGAAATGAAAACAACGTAGTGAGCGCCCGTTGCTCTCTGCGCTGACGTATGGGCAACCACTTTAGAAGCGATCGATGTGCAGAGACATGATCATATTTTCGCAAATTGAAAACAAATCGAATGCAGTAATTTAGAAGACGGTTGAGTTTATTGAGGAGATCTGCATTCAGGTCATAGTAACACACATCGCCATAATCGATGATAGAAAAAATTAGGGTCTGCACAAGCATTGCCTTCGTGTTCGATGGCAAAAAGTTTTTAAGACGATACAGGGCCCGCAGCACTCCCGTAACCCTCTGACTAACACTAACGACTTGAGTACGCCAGTTCAGGGTGCTATCGATGCGCAAGCCCAGATACTTTACGTCAGTGCTAAAAGGAACGATCGTAGAGTCGAACAAAACAGGTGGCAAAGTTGCAGAATCCACTTTGGCGATGCTTCGAGAGCTCCCAATGATGATCGCCTGACATTTATTGGGATTTACTGCAACACCAAATTTATCAGACCACGTATATTAACCGTAGGGCCACATCCATCTTGTAATTTTATTCTATGACAGCAAATCTAAAACTTCCAACTGCAAAAAGTTTTATCATCATAAATGTAATCGATAAACATTCAAAACCAAAGTTCGCGAGCTAATTAATAAGAAGTTGGCAGTAGTGTCACGACAACGTTAATGATTTCAAATTGTCGATTTGAACCAATTGTTTGACTTTATTGGTGTAGATATATATGTAGGTAGTTTATTAATTTGTGTGTGTATTGTTTAATTGTATGATATTTATGGTTTATTAGTATTCTTGTACCTATTCGCCTTTTCTCTCTCTTTTATTGCACCTACCATTATTTATCTCTGCATCACCCTAAGGTTGACTGGTAAAAAATGCCTAAGGCATTAAGTCCGCCGCTGTACGTTTGTGCATAAAGTATTTAAAAAAATGTATTTTAGAAATCTGCATACCTATTTTCTTGTTAATTAGTCACACTTTAAGGCTTTGAATAATATTTGAATCAATAGTAAACTATAGCCTGGACTAGACTAATGTCGAATTGAAGAAGTAGCAAATTCCTTTGGACTTTTTTTGTTGGTGTTAAGTTTCCACAAAAGTTCTCGCTTACAAAAGCTAATCCTTATGCATATTTGTAATGCATAAGGATTAGCTTTTGCAATTTGGAAATTTGCAAAAGATAATAATATGTTAATAGTAACATATTGGTTAAATAGCATCGTTTATACACTATGTCAGCTAAGTGGTGTTGCAATTATTTAGTGCAAAAGCCCCACTTAGTTTCCAATTTGGATTAACCCAAATGTGGTGTATATTAAAAGAGCCCTTTATACTTGTAGCTTCAAATATTGGACAGCTTTTCATTAATTAGGGTAACTAACTAAAATGAAGTGCAATTTATAACAATTTCACTTTCACGGCAATTTTTCAAACGAAACAATTATAATATAAATCCAGTGACAAATGACGGATAAAATTCATCAGTTCTTCTCCAATTTGTTCATCCATTAATTGTTCAATAAATTAGGTGTTGGAGCAACTTGGGGCAATTTTTCAAACATTAAATTTAACGTGGGTATCGATCTGGCCCACTCGTTCATCACCCCACATTATTCTTGGCTCTATCGTATCACTGACAGAAGGTTTTGGCGTCCAATATCTTAAGATACGTTGTAAAGTTTAAGATGAAGCGGAGAATATAATTGTTTATTTGGTTCCAGAAGTGTTTAAATCATTGAGTTTACTACAAGAAGCATTTAAAAAATTGTAAATACATCTAAGCCTTTAATGTCAAATTTTGTGATTTTAATCTCCAATTTTATTGGACTTTTTTGGTATTAATAGGCTTGTATTTTACCGTTATATCATCTGATGTAAGCGATGATTTGTGATCCATGATGGAGTACGCTTGCTAATGAGTAATATATTTTTGTCATAAAAATCCCTAGGTTGTAGCTATCAGGAAACAGATTCCATTAGGCTTCTTTTCTCGTGTCGATGCTACAATAGTATTAACTGGTATCCAATAAAATATTATTTGCCATTACCGGTACCGTCAATAGAATTAGCGCATATTATGAGACTAATATGAAATAATATTACTACTAAGTAATAAATAAATTAAGATTTGGATTGCGTCATATTTTTTTTTTTTAGTTTGATATATATATGCATCGGCACCAATCTTAACTTTTTGTCGTCATAAATTTACATTTTATTTATTAATCTACATATTTTCTTTATAAAACGAAACCTCGAAAAATTCGTTATTTGTGAACCCAATACATTATTTACACGAATATTGACTCCATAAATATCTCCAAAAATCGCCTTCACTCCCAAATTGGTCCATCCCGTCAGACTAATGCCTGTCACAGGGGAAGAAGTATCGCTTTATATAAATTCTCCCGTTCAATTAATTTCAGTTATGTCGAGACGATATCGACTTGCTTTAATTAACCTTTGTGGGTGATACTTCAAGACGGATAAGTTATATGGTAATGTTAGTCGTAGGTTGAGGTCAAGATGTGATTTTTAGTTGGCCCACCTTAGTTGCTAGATGTAAAAAAAATAACTGTTTATTGCACAGTCGGCGCAGTGGTTGAGCAAAACGCACGAAGGAACAGGAGTGGGTTTTTAGTCAGTAAAAGTCTGACACTATCTCCCGCTCCGCCCAAGAGCGGGTTTTGTCATAAGATGATTTTCCCACCCAATAAAAAAAAAAAAAAAGCTGTTGTGCTATTTATTCTCTTAGAAAACAGCCTTGAGCGCATTGCTGGCCGCAGCGACGAAATCCAAGGATTACCAATCCAATGTATAAGTATATAGTATATATATATATATATATTTTTCCCCACCCCCACGTTGTAGCAATAAAAATTATAATAAATTTTTTTTTCAATGCTCACAAAAACATGAACTTTAAAGGTGCACGTAAACGAACATACATGACATACGAATAAGTCTGTGAACAAATTCTAACACTAAGTTACGTAACAAATCACTATTCTGATTCTTCTCGAATTCGTCGAATGTCTGCTTTTTATATGTCAAACTTATCCAAGGTTACATTAGTACTCGTATGAGTATTTTTGTATTTCATCCTAAACTAGCTTCTGTGCTTTTCGGCTTCGCTCACGTGAAAATAAAAAATGCTCCTAAGGGAACATACTCCCGAAAATTAAATTTACGATATAACTATATCGTATTCCAGGGTTTAACCGTGTGCCAACTTCTATTTAAATCCACTCAGTCACTTGAGCGTGAAAAATTAACAAACATACACACACACTCACAGATACAAACTACTACCTTTATAATATGAGTGTGATAGTACTATTCCTTTTCATATAATAATATGTATTTATTTACTTTATATATTGTTAAAAATAATTAGGAATACCTAATTAATATTAATTAATATTATCATCTTTTTAAATATAAAAAGATGATAATATTAATCCATTGGCTAATGCCAGTGGCTTCACCCGCGTAGGTACATAAAATATAGCCTATGTCACTCAGAATAAAGAGGCTTTTTATTGGAGAAAACATTTTAGCAATCGGATATGTACTTTCAGAAATTTCCTCCTACAAAAAAAAAACAAACTTTACCTCTTTTTATTATTAGTGTATTTGTATGTATGTGTATTATAACACCAAAAGGCTTACAGTCACCCAAAGGGCAATGGAAAGGGCTATGCTCGGAGTTTCCTTGCGTGATCGCATAAAGAATGAAGATATCCGCAGGAGAACCAAGGTCGCCGACATAGCTCGAAGAATCGCCAAACTAAAGTGGCAGTGGGCAGGGCACATTGCTCGTAGAACGGACGGTCGATGGGGCCGAAAGGTTCTAGAGTGGCGACCGCGCACTGGAAAACGCAGCGTTGGAAGGCCTCCCACAAGGTGGACCGACGACCTGGTGAGAGTCGCGGGAGTGTGGTGGATGCGAGTTGCACAGGATCGGTCGTTGTGGCGTCGCTTGGGTGGGGGAGGCCTATGTCCAGCAGTGGACTTCTTTCGGCTGAAATGACTATAACACTGACGTATACATACAAAATAGGATTTGCGAACTTCGTGTAAGTGTTAAGTGTATAAGTACTTTGGTCAAAATCAGAATGGGCCTTGTAAGTTGTACATATCGGGAATCGTATGTGATCAGTTTATGAGAGGCATCTCTGAGTGCGGCTATTTTGCGACTACATTTGTTATCTTTGATTTGTCCTGTTATTATAATTTAATATGTTAATAAAATAAATAAAATTATAGCCTAAGAAAACCTAGACATCTTTAAATTTGGATTCACAAACACACAGTGCAAAAATCTCAGTATAGAGAAACTCATAAATGAGAATAGCACTTTACCCTGCAGGGTATTATTTCTATTTTGGTTGATGTTATCTAACGAAAGCAAAACTAAAATAAAGTTAGTTTTTTCGAAGTGATAGTGTAGTTTTAGTAGTTTCTGCTGATGGAGTTTAATAATTCAGCGGCCAACAAGTTGAATGGAGTGGCGACAAAGACCAATGTGACGTAAACTAGTGCTGAAACATGCTGGCCCAACGGAATAAAGAAATAGCCAAAAAAGAGCGACGACGATATAGTTTTTGGACACAAGAGAGAAATCTAAACATAATCAATATTATAAGTATTAGTGTTACGTAAAATATAATCTTAAAAGAGGAATTAAACCTTTCCCCTAGGTTGCTGACATGTATTTTTTTTTTCCGCCAAATGTGAAATCTTGGGCATATCTGGCAGGACTGTATGATAAATCAATAGCAAAAAGAATTATCTCTACCAGCCGCAACCAAACGAATTTAGAGACTATTTATTATATTGCTATAGTTTGTTATCAGGCGTTATTTCAGACTCGGACAGTTCGGTGCCACGTGCTGACCCTAGCGCGATCGCCAAGCGTAGGTATGAAAAGTGAAATACATACATGATTGACTGCTTTACCTATCAATTTTGTGGCGCTAGGTTGTATTATTTAATCTGTGGATCGATTAATAAATATGAGATTTTTTATTCCTAACAAAATTATTATAAGCATAGCTAGCGAAAATTAAACTATAAATAAATTGATGCACTTAACTGAAATAAATTTATCTATTAACTGAAGCGTTATCAGATTGCTAACACGAGATAGTAATTTAATACTCCACGATAATAAACTAAAACTCAACAAGTTCCCATAAAACATTTTAATTGGACTTTCTAGTTTAACTATAGTCTCGTGTAAAGCGTTTATAACTATCAACTGGCTATTACATCCAAGCTAACTAGTATCTGATTAGGAATTAGCCTTTAGTTCCTACACAAAGTTGAAGATCGGTAATCTCTTATTAAATTGAAATTTAATTGGATATTGTTTGTAACAACTGCTGTTATATCGACTTTTGATATATTGTTGACTAAGAATTCTGTATAATTTACAGTTTTGTAATCTAGCTCGATAAATGTAGTTTTATGTTTGAGACGTATGAAAATATTTATCTTTATAACTATGTGATAGAAACAGCCAAAGAAATTTGTTTAGTGATCTTCTGTAAGGAAATCATTCATCATCATCATCATCATTTCAGCCGAAAGACGTCCACTGTTGGACATAGGCCTCTCCCAAGCGACGCTACAACGACCGATCTTGTGCGTCTCGCATCCACCGCACTCCTGCGACTCTCACCAGGTCGTTGGTCTACCTTGTGGGAGGCCTTTCAACGCTGCGTTTTCCGGTGCGCAAAAAATAATTAAAAAAATATAATAATTGATACAGTTCTGGTTTAAAAATAACTCAAGCACTGACTCCTGAGCTTGGTTAGGAGCCTGCATTTCAGGAACTCGTAACTTCTTCAACTAATATATCATTTTGAGGGCATTATATAAACGAAATTTTCTCTAACAATAAAAACAGCACTTATGCAGCAGCACCTATCCAATCTATCTTTACACAAGACCCATTACTATCTAGCCAAAATAAAAGCTCGTATTTCACAACAAAACACAGTCGACCTACCAATTCTGCGAAGGGCGACTTACTCCAAGAGAGACTTCAAGGATAGATCTAATTCAACAAAGTTAAAGTGGTACTCAGGATGAGGCTAGAGAATCGTTGGACTAGAATTATAGAGCATAGAATAATACTCGGAGGTTGCATAGATTGAGCCCTTTTCAATATTTGAAAAATATTCAAAAGCAATATTATTGTCTTCCTGCTTTTTTCCCAATCTACTACTATTATACCTTTGAAGATAAACAAAATGTTTATTTTTAGGTAGAAATTCGCCCAATGCCTTCTCCCGGTCTTAGGCGGAAGGAGAGGGCATGTCAGACTTTTACTGACTAAAACAAACTCCAGTTCCTACTTTGCCTTCATTCCAGGGCCCCGGGGTTCCCTTTCATATAACCCATGGCCCCAGTAGGCTTAGGCCCTGCTCTGGGCCCCAACGATTTGCTGAAATCTCCATGAGGCGTGTGTGAAAAACTAAGCTCCACCGACAACTTGGGCTCGGTCCGGGCGGCTGCCGGACGGCCGGACGGCGAGCTACCCATTGCTCGCCGTCCGCAAGCCCGCGCCTACGGTGGCTGGAAATCGAGATCAGGATCCCGGTGGCTGGAGCGTGACGGCCATTCCCTCGCGCCTGCGGCAGCCTCTTTCAGTAGCGTTACTGCTTCGCCGAAGGAGGCGTCCGCCTGTCATTCCTTCTCGCCCCAGACCATGGTCTGTACCAGGGATCGGGGTGAGAGGTCATTGCCGCCGATCGCCCTCACGAGGACATGGCAGTGCTCTGCCCAAGAGGAGCACACCTCTACCGTATGCTCCACCGTGACCTCCGGGCGGTCCACACAATGGTGACACCCGGGCGTTTCTTCAATACAAATCCTGTAAGATAAACAAAATGGTAAAGGTCATAAGCGTAATTTATCATTGTCTCCAAGTTCGGTGAATAAACTAGTCTTAAGATGTATAAAACACTATAAAAAGGTCAGTTTCGTAATTGATTATTTTGACTTACAAAGATTCTAGGCTAAGGCAAAGGTTGACCAACACCAAAGACATTAAATACATACTACCAAACCAACACTCAATTTTAAATTCAGAAATCAGGATTCACGCTTTATTGTACCTTTGCCAGTAGCAATTAGTTTTATATGAATATGAACCTTATGATTATAAACTTAATGCATATATTCTTATAAATGACAGTGATTAAGCAGAATTACATAATATATGTTGTTGTTATTGTTATTGTAGTATAAACATCAAAATTGGATGTATTGTAAAATCCCAAGAGCGCGTTTGCAACAATACCATTAATTATAGGCCTAAAATTTATCGGTCAAAAAACTCTAAAGTCATAAATAAAATGATCTTCATTACCGTATGGTCTCGCGTATCAATCAAATGTATGACACACGCAACCTTGACTTGAAATGTACCAATATACTGTTGTTTTTGCATACAGTGACTATACACGTTAATCATTATTAGGCTATTATGAAATCTTCAATGGTCGATGATGGGCTAAAAAGTGAGCATTAGCGTTGAGTATCTGGAACTAAAATCCGTACATAAGTTTGTAAATGGATTGTTGCAATAAATTGAGAGAACAAGGTGATTGAGTGGACACATACTTAAAGATAGACGGCATGAAAGTGAGCAATCAGTTCAAGAATAAATAAGAATAAGACTTTTTGCTTATTAACGAATCTCTTTCTAAAACCCATGAGAACTTTACGCGAATTTCATAAGCTTAAAGAGGCACTACACAGCATTAGCATAATCAGCATTATAATATTTCCACTGCTGGGACTCAAAACTCCTCTCTAAGAGAAGAAATGGGCCGAAAACCGCCACGAGAGCCCAGTACGGGTTTGTGGATTCACACGTCGTTGAATTTTTGGTTCTGAGACGGTTTTTTCACGTCTTCCTTTTCCGTTTTAAGGAGTAATGAAATAAACAAACACGCTTACGCTACACGCTTTACGGTAACACGCGGACTCCGGAAAGTTAGGGCTGTATTTCGGGTGGAACAAAGGCAGATAGTTAGATAACAAAATACTAGCGCCTCAAGGAGATGTCAGCAAATCGTAGGGGCCCAGCAGGGTCGAAGCCTACTGGGGCCACGAGTAGTGTGAAAGCAAAACCGGGGGCCCTGGGACGAAGGCAACGAAGGAACAGGAGTGGGTTTTAAGTCAGTAAAAGTCTGACACTATCTCCCGTTCCGCCCAAGAGCGGGGGATGTCATAAGATGATTTTCCCACCCAATAAAAAAAAAAAAACTTCCGTAAACACGTACCTACCCTATAGAAATATCCAAATCTTATAGCCATATCTTATCGCTTATCTCTTCCATTCGAACCACACTTCAAATAATTTCGCAAGTCCATCTCAATAACACTGTACTACAGAACCATGTGGGCGCTGATCGATGCCCGAGCAAGCTGTCAGACACAAGAGTGTAGAAACAATTATTTTTTTACAATACCGAACAATGCCTTCGTTGTTTTGAGGCTATTTGTCTTGTGTTGGTTGGTTTCAAGGTCGAAGATGTGTGTCGTAATCAGGCATTTTTAATTAGTATTTTGTGTGACGTCAGCTGTTGCAATAGGAGTGATATGTAAAAAATGAGAGGCAATGATAGCACACAAGACAAAGACAGGATGATAGTGATGAAGTCAATTTTTGGTTTTTGCGATTGCAGTTTTTTGAAGCAAGCAATACGATTTAATTTGAGTATGAATTGGCATCTAACTTAAATGTCATTTTTATTTTTCATCTAGCTGTTACTCGCGTTATTACCCGCGTCTGTGGTTACTGCTTCGCTCTCGAGTTTTGTAGCGTGATTTTATATAGCATGTAGTCTTTCTCGATATATGAACTATCTAATCCGAAAAGAATTTTTAAATTTGAGCCAGCTGTTTCTGAGATACACGCGTTTAAACAAACTCTTCAGCTTTAAAATATAATTCTTTTAGTCTTATTAAATATGGCATCATTAAACTCCTCCACATCGCTGTCGACTGGAAGTATGCCCAAAAGGCTGGCGGCATTGCCACGTTGTATCGCAATACTTAATCTCTGACCGAGGTAAAAGCCAGCCTTTGGGTTACGCGAAGTGTCAACTAAGCGTTTGGATAATTCTTTGAAAAGCGTATGAGCACTCGGACCCCACGACCCAAGAGTTTAACCCCAAACGGCTCAAAAATATAACTGCCGTCGAGGTGGTTATATTTTCGCCACTTGAGGTCCTTTGCAGCCGCAGCGGCAGCGCCAGCACAGCACGAAGAGCTAGGAAGATGGGATGGCGCGAGTGTCGACACAGGTAGAGTCCTACTCTAAAGGCCTGGGTAGGCCTCTTCCACGGAAATAAAGACATACCGTCCAGTCTCTTACCATCATCGAGTGCCAGGCCATGAGGTTCCAAAACAGTCTTCTGTATTTATAAAAGGAGAAACTGACTGATCAATGCACAGCCTAAACTACTGGGACTAGGAATGTGAAATTTTGCATAAAGCTTCCTTTTATGACGTAGGTGAGCACTAAGAGAGGATTTTCCAAAATTTACCTTTTTATTTTTTTAATTTACTTAGGAGTTGAAACTGGGGTCCAAAACTTATATGAAGAAACCTAGTTTCGTGCGGGCGAAGCCACTGGCAGAAGCTAGTTTATATATAAACTGCTACTGTACTACTACAGCCACAGCTTTCGGGCAGGATAACGTCTGGTGGGACCGCTAGTATATACATAAACGTCTCATGTCACAATTTTTTTTAACGAACTCCTCCAGAAACGGCTTAACTGATTTTTATGTTTTTTTTTTTGCATCGTTTTGGTAGGTCTTAGAAGAGGCCTTAGGCTATTTTTTACCATCCTACCAAAACCCCATATTTTTTTCGTTAATAAGTTATATATAATTTTACTATGTTAGCTAGTATTAGTACAGATTTATCCAGTTATATCAGCTCCTACAGAAATCGCTACATAATGATCACGACCACGGTTATTTCAAAAGCGTACCAAGCAGTTATTATGAATCACAATAAAATTGTAGTTTTGTAATGTTCGAAACATGACCTCGCCTTAAATCTATCTAATGAGTAAATTAACACAATCCCACTATGTTAAATGGACTATGTAGGTGATTTCGAGTGGGACGATAATGTTTTGTTGAAACCATTAATTGTGGTACCAGTATTGTACCTGTTGTTTTTTTCACAACGATCGACCTTAAGGTCAACGCTGGACTTGTTACAAATATATTGAAACGATGGGTTTAATGAGTGGTTTACAAGAAGTCCATATAGGTCAGCTGTGTGGGTTTGTGGGGACTTTGAGGTCACCATGTTTTCTTCTTAAGAACTGTGGTGGCCCATTGGTAGCTGCCACGACTTAAAAAAGAAAGAAAACATGTTTATTCTGCCATCATGAATGCCATTTATGTGTATCTGGCATAACTGTGTTGCTCTATATGACCATAGACAACACAGTTGTCTAGATTATCTGTTACATTTTGACGCCGGCCATAACAGAGACAAACATAAATAAAAATAAACCAAAATATAAAAGAAAATAACATAATTTTAACAATAAAAACTAAAAATCAAAGTTGTGCGTCGTATCTTAGCATGAATAGGCCGTTACTCGCATAAACCGTGACGCTAGGCAAATCCAGAAATCTACGGTGCTGGTTTTCAGCAACCGCCGTTCGAGTGACAATTACAACTTACAAATTGTTAGTCCCGTGTTCAAACTCTGCCCAGCGCATTATTTTGTGTAATTTATTGCATCACCGCTGCTCTCAAAACGTGTGAGTGATGAAGGAAAACATGGTGAGAAAACCGGTATGTCTTAGAACTAAAATTCGAACACATGTGACATCCACCAACCCGCACTCGGCTCGCGAGAGGAGGCTTGAGTCCGAGCAGTGGCAAAATTACAAGTTCGATTATGTATTTCTTAGAAGCAATATAAAATATGGTTAATATAAGTAAAAGACAAGTTCCTGTGCGAGGTAAAGTCAAAGCAACAATATTTTCCTCTGTGAAGAGGGATCTACTTCAAAGGAGGAGGAACAGAATCACTCACAAATAATTTAATATCCGTATTGAAGTTGCTGGAGTAACTCTTTAACAGGAATGTCACTCTTTCATAACAAATTGTTTATGGTGAAAGAGTCAGGGTCTACGATATTCAAATCTTTTTAAGTTTTTTGCATTTTGCAGGTCAGGTCAAATCGTCTTTTTAAAATAGACACCATAGAAACACCGAAACAAGCTCAGGGGTCAAAGTCTCCTTTAAAGTTCTTACAGTTCATAATGTTATGGTCAAATTACATGAGAACCATGCAGATTAGTGTCTGTGATGAGTGATAAGTTGTATGTTGATTCAAATATGATTTGCACTTTTATGCTCTCAAGTAGTCTATTATTATTATTATTATTATTTTTTAGATAGGTTCGCGCTTGACCGCCATCTCACCTGATCGAAAACGACGATGCGGTCGACGATGGAACGCGCTTACCTAGAAGTAACCTATTCACTCTTGACTTAAAGATTTCCGGGTTGTGCTATCAGGAAACACACCTTCCGGCAAGGAATTCCACTCCTTAGCTGTACGCACAATGAATGTGTTCCCAAAACGAACACAAGAAAAAAATACAAAAATAAAATATACATTATTGTATTCAGAATGATAAAGCTTAATGTACGTTTTTAAGCGAAACTCTCTTAAAAAAGTACGTGCAAGAAACTCCATGGACTCTTTTGAACCAAGTTACAAGTTACGTTTCCATTATTTAGCAGATTATTGTAAACTGTAACATTCAAATTAAAAGGGTTAAATTTTAAGGGTACAATATTGACTGGTACTTTCATAACTTTTATTATTGTTTTTTAAAGTGTAATGGAGTTTCTTGCCGATTCTTCTCCAAAGGGAATAATCAATTGGAACCGTGTACTAGCTTCTGATGTTTTATAAGTACCCATGTAATAGTTCTATATGAAATAAATATAATTTTGAATTTTTTTAATCAGTACATCATCATCATCATCCTCATCATCTTCCTGCCCTTGTCCCATCTTATTTGGGGTCGGCGCAACACATTTTTTTCTTCCATTCTATCCTTTCCACCGTCATACTATCACTAACTTCCTTTTCTTTCATATCACTGTTCACACAATCCATCCATCTTTTCTTTGGCCTCCCTCTCCCTCTCCACCTAATAATAATATTGAAACTGCGTCCATTACAATTTTCTCTTCAATGTTTATTATATTGCACAAACTGTGACGTCATTAGTTCATTGTTATCATCAATGTCTACTCTATACAAGCAAGTACATAGCGACAGGTAATTAGTTCACCACCTACGGACAAAGGCTATTGAAAAGAGTAATTAACGACTGTACATATCATTAATATTTCAATATCTGCACTAATATTAACTGATGCATTGTATATTATTTTCTTTTCCATAGACACTAATGAAGTAAGAGTAAATTATTATGAGGCAACTAGCAGACCCGGCAAACGTTGTTCTACTCTCTAATATAACTCATACAAAAATCATACACATTTAAACAAAAAAAAAAAATAACTACAAAAATTTAATTACTCAAAATCATACAAAGCATCAAAAAAAAAATGGGGGTAGGAGGTTAAGCCTACGATTTATTCTCAGTCCTACCAAAAACACAAAAAAAAAATCAGAAAAATCGGTAAAGGAGTGTGATAACGAACACTGTGACACGAATTTTTACATATTAAATATAAAAATCTTGTATCATAGTGTTGTTAAGCAACTGTTGGGTGATTATTGTTATACAGAACTTATACCATAGTAGGAAAAACTTTAGATGCACCATATTTTGCTACTCTTATTTCTATTATTAAAACTCTCTGAACACTGATGCTTCTGTACTCATATTTCGCTATAATAGTCTTGTGAATTTGGTTGTCATAAAACTAATCTTTTACGAATTTATACGAATATACCATGTTTATATACCTAAGTCTAGCTGCTGCCAGGGGCTTAGCCCATGTGATCATAGAATATTATCTTATGGGAATATACCACCTGATATGGTTTATCAGTATACCGAATTTCATCGAAATCCGTTCAGCCGTTTGAACGTGAAAAGTACAAACAAACAAACATACACACAAAAAAATGCACGTACTCGCAAACTTTTTTCTTTATAATATTAGAGTGAAAGTTCAGGTTTTCAAACATCAAAAGTTTAGGTTTTTCTACGAGAGAAGAAGGTAGTTTTAACACAACTTTCCCCTGAACCCCGGTCTTCACGGTATTTCGGTACACTCTCGCCAGGTGTACCGAAAAGCCCCAATAAGAGCGGTGTGAGCCGCGAATACACCCGGCTTAAGGGTATGTAACACACTGTTTGCGAAGTCCGAGGTACACCAAGTTCTACTTTATGTTCCGATGTTAAAGCTTGGGAAGTGTGTGTTATATGGTCTAACTAAAGTGGTAGTACATAGCTAGTTGTTTTAAGAAAGTACGAGTCTCTTCAAAATTTTATTAGCTTTAATTTATAATCGTTTATAAGAATTGGATTAGGATCTATTAAACAGGCATGTTGACATCTTAACCAATGACTCCCTGACCTTATAAAACTTTATTATCACATTAATGTTTAAAGAATGTGTCATTTCCGATGGTATTGACAAGTTTTTAAGGTGTAGAATTCCGCCAACTGCCACAAAAATGTTGCTTTTAATCATATCATCATTTTCATTTCAGCCGAAAGACGTTCAATGTTGGACATAGGCCTCCCCCAAATGTCGCCACAATGACCGGTCCTGTGCGTCTCGCATTCATCAGATTCCCGCGACCCTCACCAGGTCATCGGTCCACCTTGTGGGAGGCCTTCCAACGCTGCGTGCGTACGTGGTGGCCATTCCAGAACCTTTCGTCCCCATCGACCATCTGTTCTGCGAGCAGCCCACTACCACTTCATTTAACCATATACTCGTAACAATCTATCAATGTTTTGTCTTTCAATTTCTTCTTTGTTTATCAACTGTACTCAATCAAAATATGTAAACACTCCTAGTAAATTGAAATCGTTTCGGAGTTAAAGCTTATCCGTAGGTTATGTATTTCTCAAAAATTAACATAGTTGTAATCGCTTAGGTAGGGAAAAAGTGTTCATTATATATACAGGGTTATTTATAAAACACTGGCAACGTCTAAAAACTATGTTACTAACATCATAAACAACTACTTTTGTTCTATGACTTTTAAAAATTTATCATATTTTAGTTCATTACATTTTCATACAAAAATAAAAATATTTAAATTGAACGTTCTAAATATTACGAAGTCTATGCGAAGCAAGCGATAATACAATAGCGGAGGGAATCGGATATCGGGCGGCGGGGGTGGTCGATGCGCTTGCGTTGCGTTATACAAACGTAGGTAGGTATAGCAAAATACAGAGTTAAAATGTGTTAGATAGAACAACGAAATCTTGAAGATTAGTTTTGGTAAATGAATTATGTTTTGTAAAAAGTCATAGAAAAAAAGTTGTTGTTTATGATGTTAGTAATAGAGTCCTGCAAGGTTGTTAGTATTTTACAAATGACCCTGTATATTTTTAATTCATATAAACTAGTGCTTGACTGCGATCCTATCTGATGGTACGCTGTGATGCAATCGTTAATGGTGAGGCGCATTAGTTAATCAAAAGCCTGGTGGGTGGTAACCCAGAATGAAATAATCTTACGTTGGACGTCATGGTAATGACGTTCAATGTAAGATTATTTCATTCTTATTTCCAGTGTGGGTAAGAGATGGCTCTAGACACCTTGTATAGCTCAGCTCTGTCTCTTACCCACACTGAAATAAGAATGAAACAATCTTACTTTGAACGTCATGGTAACCCACCTATTTACTCTAACCTTGAATGCACCTGAATTATAATAAAGTCCAGTCAAATAAGAAAGTCGACGGCCCATGTCTCTCACTGTAATTGTAAATTGTTGTATTCACAAATCTGTATTTCATCTAATAGTAACCTATTAGATGAAATACATTTAAAGAAAATAACTCAAACGCGTTGTCGAGCGCACTGTCATCAGTCCCATTGTTAAGCACCGTATGGTTCATACTGCACAAAAACAAGTAATAGTTGAATTTTATTTATGCAACACTATTTACTTATCACATATTTACTCATACGCATATTTATACAAGTACACAATTCAAAAAATGTACAAAAAAATTAATTTACGTAAAATTTTTACGAGTGGTTATATCCATTTTGAATTATTATTGGACGCTATCCTTTGTGCCATGACTAAATTACCGGTATAGTTAACATTATGAAGTGTCTGACAAATGATTATTCCACTATCATTTCAGTTGACTGGCAGTGTCATTAGCATTAATAACCTTTGCACAGATACTGAACTAGGACCCTTCGAACTCTGCACCAGTGATATTGTTAGAGGTATTAGCATTCCATTAATATTTGCAAATAGCAATGGAATTCTTGAAATTTCTTATTTTCATACATTATTTTATTTATTAAACGAAAATCAAATAAATCTGTATTCCAATAGGGCAAGCCAATGAATTGAAATATTTGTATTATTTGTGAGAAAAGATTTGAACATTTTGGCAAAATGATATCTTGTTTAGTCAACAACGTAATTTTTAATAAAATTCTGGTATAATGAATCTGCATTTAATTTCAAACCATTACATTACTCAATAAAACGTATCATTTCATGAGGTGTAACAAACACTCAATCTAAACTTAGTATAGCAATTTTAAGCTTTATTTGATATCTATAGGTATATATAGGTAAAAACGAAAAGGTTTTCTTATTTTCGATATTTATGGACCACTTAATGAAGAACTTCTTATTTACTTTCATGGATTTAAAATACCCTATAAATAAAACGCTCAATATTTTATAATCAGTGCCGGCGTTTAACTGAAATGGCGCAAAATCACGCGCGAACGCCCTGGGGCACCAGTAGGCTTCGGCCCTGCTGCGTGGAAAACTACGCGCTGTCGACGACTCGGGCTCGAGCGTGATAGTTGCCGGATGGTGAGCTACCCATTGCTTGTCGTCTCACATCTACGGTGGCTGCGAGTCGGGGTCGGGGTCCCGGCAGCTAAAGCGTGAAGACGTCCATTCCCTCACGCGTGCAGCCGCCTCCTTTGCTAGTATTACTGTTTCGCAGAACGAGGCGACCGCCTGCCATTCCTTTGCAATTCAGACTATGGCCTGTACCAGTTCTTGGTGTGAGAGGTTGCTGCCACCGATTTTATGAGTTTTACAGCATCAACACATCAAGAGATAAATAATTAAAAAACATTACCAAAAAAAATCAAAACCGATGATTCTAAAATCGTTCCCCATAGATTCCCTCCCTTAACCAGCTACCAAGGAATCTCAGCACGAGTGACGTTATATAATAAGACTAGCTCTGTGCAAAGGATCGCGATGCAAAGCCTTTTATTATAACTGCACGGCCGAGTTCAGCCGGTTATTGTTGGAAGTCCCCGGAGAACGTTGAACGACTTCGGTGTCTTAAAATATTTTGGTCGGTTGAAAATGTTCTAGGTTTTATGATCTAGTATATATAGTTTTCGGATGCTTTGTTTATTTTTTTATATATAATAAAATAACTTCTCCTGCCTGCTTTAGGCTGAGCGAGAAGGTGTGTCAGATTTTTACTGTTTTAACTTTTTTTTTTATTCTTGATAGGTTCGCGCTTGACCACTATCTCACCTGATGTAACCACACCTGTGTTTCTTCAGTTATTCTTTGCGTTCCAGGACCACGGGTTTTTCTCTCACAAGTCAACCGATGGCCCCAGTAGGCTTCGGCCCTATTGTGGCCTTACGGTTTGCCGACATCTCTTTGAGGCTCGAGGAATAATTCGCGTCGTCGATGACTCAATTTTGGGATGTTGAGAATTCAGACTAATATGATTATTTTAACGGATATACTAGGAAAAGAAAAAAAAAAACTGACAAAAATATGCGTAGCATTTGTCATAATAATTACATATTGTTTATAATATGTAATTATTATGACAAATAGAAATGATTTCTGACTTTAAAGAGACAGTCATTTATTTGAATCAGTACCATCTGGCAAAACCAACAACTTATTTCTTACATTAATTTTATGTTTCTAATAATATCGTTTAGAAACAGTCGTCATAATTGATTGCAAACAAACCTCTAAAGGTATTATTAACATGTATTATAATTTACTCACGTACTATTTTGGATACTTAATAAGCAGTTAGACTGTTTAGAATTATAGTTTGTCCAGTGGTGTTAACGACTGGCTTATTATCAGCTGTTAACGTCAACATCCTTAATAAATAAAGGACAGATGTTTTAAAATAAAAATATTTTAGAGATATTTTGCATACTTGAAATTCTCCTTTGATAATGATTTTGTAGCAAGTTAATTGAATTTTATGCTGATGTTGATTATCAAGTTTATCTAGATGATGACCTCTATTCGTGCTCGCAAATTTCCTGCGTTATATGAAGCCTAATTAGCGATCCTATAAATCACTATTTATGGTCTTATGAAAAGAGAAGAGTCAAAACTAATTAAATTGACGCAATTTCCGATTTAAAAAATTCTGAGAAATAATTTTAGTCAACAGAAATTAAGTTGTCAACTTAATTAGTAACACAATAAATTAGTCGTCAATCGAATTTGTAAAAAAATATGATTAATGACATTTTTATTAAAATAAGAATCTTAAAATTATACACGAAACAGGTGATTTAACTCATCATAATGATAATTATAAGGATTGAGTCATTAACGACAGGAAATGCCACAGTGAATCACGAACATAAAATGATTTTAGGAATTTTACACATGAACGATTTTGCCAAAGTAATGAAAATCGCATAATCACGAGAGAGTTATTTGATGTGAATGTTGATAATACGGAAGATGAAGCTGGAATGCTGAATGGAAATGATAAAGTAATGTGATCAGGCTTAGGAGTGTTTAAACTTTTACTTAAGTAAGACCAGGATGATGCATTCAAGAGGAATAAGTAAATGGTACTTTCTAATTAAGTTTATTTTAATTAAGTGGATGTCAATTGACTTAGTGAACAATGTCTTTAGTTGGTAATTTATGATTTTGGAGAAACGTATCTTTTTTTAAGGTGGGAAAATGTTCGATGACCTTTCCCGGTGCAGCGGGAGAATGTGTCAGATTATTACTGTCTAAAACTACACCTGTGTTTTACGCGGATTTGACATATATCGTTCCAATATGTTATAGTTGTTGTTATTGTTATTTTTTATGATATGCGCCATGTTTGACGGAAATAAACCCTTTTTTAAATAAAGTCTTTTCTTTCTGTGTCCTTCAGAGAAATGTATTTATTTATTTTACATTGGTGTGCTTTGAAATTGAAACTGTACTTATAATTTGTAGAAAATTAACTCAAAACAAAAGCCAGTGACATTGAAAACCACGGTCTCTCAGACAATAAAATTGAAAAAGTAAGCTATTATTATCACATAAATTGTAAAATTAAATTAAGTTTTAACTTCGTACAAATTTTGCTCTAATTTTGTACTAAATAATTACTTTTGGAGCACGGGCTCAGAATTAGAAGATATTTGATACGTTTTGCGGTCCTGGAATAGAAATTCAACCATAAACGATGTTTAAATTTAATATACTGGAGCATCTTAGAGAAGCTAAGATAAATTACTGTTTACCAATACAACCTAAATTAATTAAGTAGTAAAACCTAATAACAGCCAAATATATTAGTTTACGTAGACTAAAATATTTACTATAATAATATTTGCTCCTAAAAGCAATTTTCCCTCACCGATCCAATAAAGATTAATAATTTAATTATTACCATTAATAAAAATATTTACTCGTAACTGGAAGGTGGAAATAGAATATAATTTAAGATGTTAAGCTTTATGAACGATTTAATCTTGGATTAGAAAATGAGGAAAAGATTTCATTTGGTCTTGACAATATTAATGAAAAGATGTTTATTTGAAAATTCTGTAGCTTGTATTCCTTAATAACATTATTAGGTAATTTAATAATTGAGAACAGTGGTGGCCCGGTGCTAACGGCCACAACTGACAAGTCGCAGGTTCAAACCCATCCAGACGCATTACTTAGGGCGGAATTCACCAATAAAACTAATCGCGTTTTAACGTTTAGCTCGCATAATCACGTTTAGCCGCTGTTACTAGTGTCGCTTGTAAAAATACAACAAAAGAAAAATACAGACAAGTAACACTAGTGACAGCGGCTAAACGCGATTATGCGAGCCAAACGTTAAAACACGATTAGTTTTATTGGTGAATTCTGCCCTTAGTGTATTTTATTTTAATACCACTACCCTCAAAACGGTGAAGGAAAACACCGTGAGGAAACCAGTACATCCACCAATCCGCATTAGGGATAATCAGCATGGTAGATTACCGCCTATTCCCTCTCCTAGAGAGAAGGCCTGAGTCCCAGCTGTGGGAACAATAAATGGTTGATTATGTTAATAATTAAGAAAGCTTTACATATTTCAATGATTATAAAACCTGCTAAAAGAAACTATGCAAGTGCTGTTAAAGGTACGTAACCACTAAAGTTAGTTCTATAGCCACAGGTAGACAGTGTAAAGCCAATCAAACACGTGCTAATAGATCAGGAAGTGGAAGTACAGTTCGTTATTGGCTTACCGAAAACGCAACGTTTTCAATGTAATGTCCATTCAACTGATACTATATACAGTTTTTTGGTAAGTGTAATTTTACTGAAGCATAACCAATATTTATCATAAGAAAAAATGTTAGCAAGAGAGCCAGCGATTTGAGAACATTTTCTTTTTTTATATAGGCTCACGCTTTACGCACTCACGCACGCTTACCTAAAATTAACCTTTTCACTCTTGTCTTAAAGACCCCTAGGATGTAGCTATCAGGAAACACACTCCGGTTAAGAATTCCACTCCTTAGCTGTATGCACAATGAATAGAAAGAAATAGAATGAAAGTAGTAATGCTAGCAAAGGAGACGGCCGCACGCGCGAGAGAACGGCCTTCACGCCCCAGCCGTGCGGGATCCCGATCCCGATCTCCAGCCACCGTAGGCGCTGGCCGTCCGGCTGTCTAAAGATATTATAAAAAAAAATATAAAAAAAGACCCGGTTACCGGAACCTCGGTTTATAAATAGTCCGATAACCGTCCGGACCGAGCCCAAGTTGTCGGCATAATGTTCCACCCGCACCTCGAGGAGATTTCAGCAAAACCGTAGGGGCCCCATGTGATGCGAAAGAGAACCACGTGGCCCTGTAGAAAATAGAATAAAATTTATTGTATATCAAACTAATGATGATGAATGTGATGATGATGTGATGTTCTTCAGAAACATATGACTGCAACTAGTATACGAGTATGGGAGGAGTATGCAAGGATCGTGGAGTTTCTGTAAATCTACCATACTTGAGAAAGAAAAACGTAAACGAAAGTACGTATTCATCAAAATTCGTTTTTTTTTTTCATAATAAATAGCCTCAAAAAACGCTAAATTATAGAATTCCGAATTCAAGTACAAGCGGAAACTAAGTCCAACGAACTTCATGATGTCATAGACTTTTAGCAGTAAATCGATATGACCAACAAACATTCTTGCTATTCGCATAAAGATACCATCAGTATTTATTCAGTTCCGGTTCATTCTAATCCACGTCATTTTAAGAACCTTGGACTTAACAGTCCTATAGTAAAAAAAGTTTGACATGCCGTATGATTGTACAAAAAGTGTGCAACAATTGTTTGCAAAATACTTTTGTAATTGACAGGCTGTTCTTGCCTTGGGGTATTTTACAAGTTGTAACTGTGCTGAGATTTATATCTTGGATACAGCTATCTAGCATTGAAATTATCTATGATTTTTTAACACCAAAGATTTTTATTAAAAAAATTTACACACCAAAAGCCACGACCAAAAAATTGGGATCCGAAAACTTACGTCGTTAACTGCGTGTATTAATTTTTTTTATTTAATTCTTTTCCTCCTTCCTTTTTTGCCTCGCGTTCCAGGACTCCGTAGTTCTCTTTCAGAAGTCAACCTATGGAGACTTTGGCGGCATGGGCACGCAATTGATTTATCACACATCAGACTGTGGCTTTAAAAGAGTTAAAAGTTTATTTCTCTCTTTAAGAGACCGAAAAAGGATATAAAATCAATTTTGATATTACAATTAGTATTAACTTTATTCTCTTTAGAAACGTTATTAGGTCAACTTTCTAAACATTGATTGACACTTAGCTAATTGCTTACCTTGATAGAACCGTGTCGTGATCGTTTGTCATTTATGTCTCATGTTTCTTTGTCTATGATTAAGTTATTTTTAGATTTACTATAAGTTATAAATTGCTTCATAGTATGGTATACAAGAGCAGTGGTGGCCGAGTGGTAACGGCCCCGACTTACAAGTTGTAAGACGCGGTTTTAAACCCAGCCAGGCGCATTACTTTGTGTAATTTATTTCATCACCACTGTTCTCAAAACGGTGAACGAAAACATCGTGAGGAAACCGGCATGTCCTAGAACCAAAAATTCGAAGACATGTGACATCCACCAACCCGCATTGGGCCCGCGTGGTGAATTACGGCCCATTCCCTATCCTAGAGAGGAGGCCTGAGTCCCAACAGTGGGAACATTATAAGGCCGACTATGCTATGGTATACAAAATTATCTTCTTGTTCTAGTCCCATTTTACTTGGGGTCGTCGCAAAATCTTTTTCTTTCTTTCATTCTATCCTATCACCCATCACGCTATCACTAACTCTCTTTTCTTTGATAGCACTCTTCACACAATTCATCCATGTTTTCTGAATTGCAACATGTTTAGGTCAAGTTATTCTTTAAGAGACTAGAGACTAGAGACAAGACTGAATAGGTTACTTCTAGGCAAGCGTGCTCCATCGGCGGCCACATCATCGCTTACGATCAGGTGAGATAGTGGTCAAATGCGAGCCTATCAATAATAATAATAAAAAAAATATCCGCTTTTGTTGTGTCTATGTATATGATTGTGCATGACTTTCTTTCTAAACAAATTCGACTTTGACTACCACTGAAAGATGAACAAACTTTTAAGATCAGAACAAAAACTGGACAATAAAAACTTGGAAACGACTAATTTTCTTTATCGCCGAGTACTTTGTCTTTTATTGCGAATACTAAATTCTATTACAATCAGTAGACACTGGAGAATTTTCGTAAAATGCTATTAACAACTTTTTGAAACGATAAAATTAAAATGTCTGAAAACTTTTTCGGGTCACGCTGTACCAGAACTTGACGAACTGCGCCAAACTCGATTTCAGTTTTTTCGTTGACTTCAAACTTATCTGCGGTATTTCTAATGTAATTAACATTGAAATAAACTTCAATATAAAGTTTGCAGTCATCTCAAAACTCAGCTTTTCAAATTGAGAATTTTAATGGATTCATGAAACATTAAAACAAGTAATTCAATTTTAGGGTTTCAAAGAAAATTATTTGTGCTTTATTCTATTTCTATTAAAAATATGAAAATAAAATCATAGTTTACTCTATCATACAACTTTAAAAAAAAAAATTTAAACCATCATCTGGCGAGGTTTGCAATTTCATTTTTTATTTTATTTTGATGTAAAATAGTGCTTGACTGCGATCCCACCTGATGGTAAGCAGTGATGCAATAATTGATCGTGAGACGCACCAGTTTAGTAAGAGCCTCTTCACTCTTATTTTACTTTAAATATGTCCCAAAATGTACAAAAGAACAAATTTGTACCCTCAAATACGTGTACCTTTCCCGGTCGGTAAATACCCCAGTGATTTACTCGAATAATTTGCATACATATCACATTGCTACCGTTTCAAATGCTGAAGTATATACTTGGACCTCATAATGTATTAGGCCGAGGCTCTGGGTTGCGAATACCGTATATATTTTCCTTTGTAGATATCTAAAATAATATGTATCTATCTTTTGCATTTTCCAGTATTTTACTGTGACCTCTTCAATTATATTGTTCGATTAAAACTGCACTAGCTTCTGAAGTTTTATAAGTGTCCATGTAGGCCTATGTGAAATAAAAAACTTTTGACTTTGACTTTGAAAAAAAGGAACTCATAAATATGAGTATAAATAATAAAAAAATCTATTAAATGGTGAAACTTACCTTTTAAAAGACCTTTGAATCGGTCACCATCATCTTTCTGCTCTTGTCCCGTGTTATTTGGGGTCGGCGCAACACGTTTTTTCTTCCACTCTGCCCTGTCACTCGTCATGCTATCACTAACTTCCTTTTCTTTCATATCACTCTTCACACAATCCATCCATCTTTTCTTTGGTCTCCCTCCCCATCCATCCACATATAAACTCCTAACTCTTTTAGTAACATGCGTTTCATCCCTCCTCTTCACATGAACATACCAAGACAAACGATTCCCTTAGACCTTTGAATCTGTATATGCAAATAATAAAGCCATGCTATATTAATTGGTCATTTGACAGCTTTATTACTGACTGTCGTTGTCGTGATGGCCCAGTAGTTAAGGCACCTACCTCTCATGCATGAGGTTGCGGGTTCAAAACCGGGCAAATACCATTGTGAATTATTCAAATAAAATGTACTTTTCTAAGTTTTTCTAGGTTATTACTGATACCCCCGTGCCTCGGATAGCATGTAAAGCCCAATATTACAACCGTTAAAACTGCAGCTGTAATAATATTACAGGTAAACAGACGCCAGAAATTCTAACAATCAGTCTATACAAGGAGTATAGCACCTGAGTTTGTTTCGGTATTTCTTCTCAGGGTAGTCACTTAGGAAACACCGGCCTCATCTAGTTTAAAATGACGAAAAAAAAAATTTACTTGTAAAAGAGTTTTTAAAACCTATTTGCACAATAAATATCATTTAGTATTATGTTGCTCACTAACCGGGTTGTGGAGGTCTGTTTGATAGTCGCTCCAAGTAAAACACAAATATTCAGCATCTGGTTAGACTAGAAGCCGACTCTAAGCTATTTGGGAAAAGGCTAGAGAGATGAATGTTTAACAGGTTATTGACCAGACTAAAGAGTGCTTCACCTGCATGTCACGTACTGTAAAATAAAATATCATATCAGGGTTAAAATAGACCACCTAATCAGCAAGTCTGTATCGGTACTGACTGTCCAAGATATACCAAACGTGCATAATTATGTTTGATTATCACTACTCATGGAGGGTTACTAACTTGAATCGGCCTCAAGTGTATTACTAATGTATTACTATACACTACAGTGTAGACCTTATGAAAGAGTGGGTCTTAAAATAAAACGTGGACAAAAACAAAGTCATGGTAAATAACCATGTAGCACCCACTCCGATCAAGATCGGAGACTACACTCGAAGTTGTAGACGATTACTTTAACCTGGGACAGACAATCCAGTTGGGGAGGTCTAACTTGGAGAAAGAGGTCAATCGTCGAATTCGACTCAGCTGGGCGGCGTTTGGGAAGCTACGCAGTATCTTGTCATTCAACATACCACTATGTCTCAAGACGAATGTTTATGACCAGTGAGTGATGCCAGTGATAACATAATGGTACTGAAACATGGTCGCTTACAATGGGCCTCATCAGAAGGCTTACAGTCACCCAAAGGACAATGGAAAGGGCTATGCTCGGAGTTTCCTTGCGTGATCGCATCAGGAATGAAGATATCCGCAGACACAGCTCGAAGAATCGCTAAACTTAAGTGGCAGTGGGAAGGGCACATTGCTCATAGAACAGGTGGTCGATGGGGCCGAAAGGTTCTAGAGTGGCGACTGTGCACCGGAAAACCTATTGTTAGAAGGCCTCCCACAAGCTGGACCGATGACCTGGTGAGAGTCGCGGAAATGGTGGATGCGAGATGCACAGTACCGATCGTTGTGGTGACACTCGGGGGAGGCCTATTTCCAACAGTGGACGTCCTTCAGCAAACAAACAAACTACATGCTACTATCAAACTATAGCAGCATTAAGAATTATAATACCATACCCGAATGTATTCACTCAATACTCAAAAAAGTGTGGGTTCAAGAATATTATCTAAATATGCCGTTAATACATAAATCTCCAATAATAAAAAGCCGTCAATAAACAAGAAAAATGTATACGTAGGCGATGAGTAGGTAAGTAGACGTAAGACTACCCACACGAGATTATCTTTTGTACGTTATAAGTGTTTATTCGCTGATGCTGGCGTTTTACTAATATTTCCGTGACCGGCAAAGAATCTATCTTGTTCAGCTAATCGGATTAGAGCTACTTCCTGAAATTACCCAATAAGATAAATTGGTATTGTTGCCTACTTTTTCTTTATACAAATAGGCTCTTATTTAATAAGATGTCTCTGATATATATAGCATAATTATTCAGCTTTATAATGTTCCTACTACTGGGACTCAGGCCTCCTCTCTAGGAGAGGGAATGGGCTATAATACACCACGCGGGCCCAGTGCGGGTTAGCGGATATCAGATGTGATGTGATGTGAATATGTCTCTTGCTGTGGTTATATTATATTTATCACCTTATTTTTTTTTAAATTTTCTTATTCGAATATGACCTGGTGAGGGTCGCGGGAATCCGATGGATGCGAGACGCACAAGACCGATCATTGTGACCGGACATTTGGGGGAGGCTTATGTCCAACAGTGGACGTTTTCGGCTGAAATGATGATGAATGATGACTTATTCGAAAACCCACTCTTTTCTCTACCGCTTTCAAGTACATAATTTACTGTTATTCACACTAGTGCGTAAAAGTGTGAAAGCTGGCCCCCACCGCAATGTATTGTATTTATCATATCAAGCTGAGCGCTGAGCGCCACGAGTTGCCAGCCAACACACGTTTATTTATTTCTTCGTAAGTGCATTGATACACGTAGAAAGTCGCTGAAACACTCGGCTCCATAACATCCTCGCCTGCAGCTCAGGCGAGTTCCGCCTCTGTTGCAATGACAAACTTTCTACACTTGAATTAAAACTATACCTATTATTACTGTCTGCGAAAATAAATTATAAAATTTCCTGTGGAAACTGTGTCAATACATTAAATTATAAAAGCTTTTTGTCAATTTCTGCGAAAATATTTGACGTCAAACGCCTCACTCAGGCTTTCGACCAATCAGGAATTTACACTTTGTTCACAGAAAAACTTTAGTAGTTGGGATTTACAAGGAACGAAACAATGTATTGTAATTGTTTGTTGAGTTCTGGTTCACAAAATTCATAGAGAATCCTCTGAATCTGTCTACTAACAAACCTGTTTTTTTATCATTTAGCAGTTAGCACTGCTCTGGACCTTTTAGTTGGTTTGCTAATGTATCAGCTATTTACTTTAGGTTTCTGAGGCCTTATCACAAACTCCCATTGCTATCCATTTTACGACCTAAACTGAATTGTTAAAGAGATTATAATAATAAAAAAATTCAATGCTTTGTTTTTATTTAAGGATACTTTTAAAACCAATAAATACTTTTGCCAAACTGCTTAGCAGTTGGTTGGCAGACGTAACTCCCATTTTATTAAATCTTTATATGTAAAGGCGAAATACCACTCACTGATTAATCACGAAATTCAAACTTAAAATTTGTCAGGTAGGTTCTTTATAGGGTGTAGACATCTACTAAGAACGGATTTTACGAAACTCCACTCTTAAGGGGGTAAAACAGGGGTTGAAACTTTGTATGGAGAAAACTACTTTTACGCGGGCAGAGCCGCTGGCAGAAGCTAGTTATATATAAGAGCTAGTCATTATGTTTATTGCAAACATTGTCATTACACACAAATACAATATTCAATTCAGTTCAATTCAATTCAATTTAGTTTAATTCAATCCAATTCAGTTCAATTCAATTCAATTTAGTTTAATTCAATTCAGTCTAGAATAAAGTCTATGGAACCAGTCTCTAGTGAGAGAGCCTATAGAGTCTATACTATTTAGACCTGTACAGGGTGTATAGCTCCATCCCTCTTTCTCGCTCGTACGACGGACTTTTAATCACGTCATGGTTGAAAACCTTTTATATATTTTTTTACAATTTACAAAACATTTTTTATACCGTAAGTAAATTACTAAGGAGCGATTGATGGAACGAGGTATTCATTCTTCGTTTTCACATTTTTTTTACCTGCAAAGCTAATAAAGGATACAAAGCTAAAAATAAAAATCCATTATTTTCTATTTTTCTACTCAGATAGTGGCGCGTCGAAAAAAAATGTCGGACAACCGGATACTGCGACTCTTTGGGTTACGTCATAATTATTTTAAAATTTTCCCCAGGTTGTTCAATAACTCAATTATTTTGGGACTAGAGAGGTTTATTACGTCATATTATTATTTTTACGTTGAATATAATGTACATATTATAGTTCGCAGGGATGGCACACATTTTGTCATGAATGGCTTCCTTTAGGCGCGTCTACCGCATTTTGTATTGATGACTTTTTTTTAAAGTGCTGCATTTTCAAGTGCAACGAGCAATAATCGGTCAAAACAAAAGGTCTAAAAGATCTTATTATACAGTCACGTAAGGTATATTCGGCGTTCTTTTTACCATTCATATATTATATAGGTAGTACAAAGTATTTTTATATAATATGGAGTTTGAAAACTGAGGATGCCAGTGCGACCAAAGTGAGCTTCAAAGTTCCCTGTAATGCCCTGCCTCAGCTAGATTTTTTTTTTTTTGTACTTATATAGTACTAGAAGGTAATTGGTCAAATTAAGCATAAAAACTAAATCTTTTTATTTTTGCAACGCTGCGTCGAAAAACATTCTCTTATAAGAAGTAAAATAGAATTAACGAGTTGGCCGACTATAACAGTATAGAACTGTCTCAAAAAATCACTAGGGAAACCCGGAATCCTGAAACGGAAAGGAATATATGAGTGGGTTTTAGTCAGTAAAAGTCTGTCACGCCCCCCGCTTGGCCCTCGACCGGAGAAGTTATTAGATGAATCTTACCTAAAAAACAAATTTATTCTGTAGTTTCACTTGACACTACAACACAGTCACCAGCCCAAAAAACATATCGCGTGAGATCTTTCATATTATAATAAACATCAAATTATAAAATAAGGCAGCGATAAGGTAGGCGTTCGTGCTATATATAATCTGTGGGTCGAAGGTACTAACTCCTGAGAACAGAAACGTAAGTTGGTAGGTAAATGGGTAATTTTACTCAGTGTTCATTTCCTCACTGTGCTAGACGAGTGGGGTCACACTCAGCCATTTTGTGATTTATTTTGAGTGCTATATAAATTATTGGGTTGGCAATTAGGTTATGGTGTTACGTGACTTATTGGTTTATCGCGGATACAAAAATATAGCCATACCCTTTAGAATTACATGAGAAACAGTGTGCCTTAAAACACAGAATTTATTGTACATTTTTCTGCCATAAAAAGAACTGGGCGAGTGCGAGTCGGACTCGCACACTGAGGGTTCCGTACAAACTTACCTATGCGAATAGTTCAATTCCTGAATGGAATCTCGAAGATTTTTCTGGTAGCATTTTTTTTTTGTGAAGTAACAACATATTTACTGTTTTCAGATTTAATCCTATACCTGTGCTATACCATTCTTTATCCCAAATTTCAGGATTCTGGGTCAACGGGAAGTACCCTATGAATTTTTAATTCCCTTGGGAGTATCGAAATATACCTACGTTTTTTGCGACATAAATGGCCGTATTTTTTTTCTCGCTAACTAGGAAGTATGATTTTTTCACAGCTTCATGAAACCACAGACATGAGTATATGATTTTAGTTTCAACTCGATATCTCCAACCGATTCTGAGATAAAGAGTCTTGACAGACAGACATACAGACGGAAAACAAAGTTATCTTATAACGGTACCGTTCATCTCCTTTTGAGGTACAGAACCCTAAAAATTGTAAACATAAGTTATAGTTAAGTTATTTTTGGGGAAAAAAAAATATTTGCAAAGGGAATTCAAGCTGAAACAATTACGTTTTTAGTTAAATTTTTAGTTGGAATACTAATTTAGTTGATAAATGTAAAAAAAAAAAAACAAATCCACACATTCACAAATAAAAATCTACACATTCAAAAATACAAATACACACATTCCACACGTTCCACATTTCAAAGCGAGGCATGGGCACAAAATTCGAAACCAATCGAAATGAGAAACAATACCTATAAAAACATAAATCCTTGTCTGTGATAAACTTCAACAAATAGTAGAACTACAAATACAAATAAAAATCGACTTAGAAAAAAAAGCTGTCAACGAAAAACATCTTCATGAAAGAAAACCTACCGTGAATAGAAATAAGCTTTAATAAAAATAAGTTTTAATATAAAGTAAACGGGAATGTAAATATAGGTAACGATCGAGACTCAAACGTGACTGGCTTGCAAGAAACCACAGATTTCGGTTACATATACCAATATCCGGCCTTTATTACATTTAAATTATTCTATCTTATCGAAGCACGCGTTTTTATCAAGAGATGTTTTTATGCTTTGCGTTATTTTTACGATGAAAGAAAAACAATCGCTTGGAGATGGGATGCGAGGTTACATTTGCGATATCGGATGGAAACGCTGCGCTGACGTGACTCCGGTCTGGGTGCAGTCATGTTTTTTAAACATGCTGTATGTATAGAATTTACAATTAGATTGGAGCTACTTGCACTATTATTATTGATAAGCATTGCTTTCAATTTGTAGAAACTTTCTTGTTTAAAATTTAGCTTCTTGGTAGTGATCAGAAACATCGATGACACGAGACAAGGACTATCTCATGTAACTTGGGATTCTATGTTACTTATTTTCTTCTTCTTTTTTACCCTGTCAACCATCATAGGGCTAATTATTTACTCCCCTTTTGGGATGAAAAAGATACGCAAAAAACCGGCCAAGCGCGAGTCGGACTCGCACTTGTAGGGTTCCGTACCGTAAGTATCAAAAACGGTAAGAAAATCACATTTGTTGTATGAGAGCCCTCTTAATTCATTAAACCCCGAGCGAACGCGAGCGTTCGCTCATTCATTCTTTCTATTTGTCTCTAATTACGCTACTTAAAAGATTAAAAAATTATTTTATTTTGTTTTATAGTATTTGTTGTTATAGCGGCAACAGAAATACATCAACTGTCTAACTATCACGGTTTATTATTTTATTTATTAATTATCTTTATTCCAAAAAGGCATAGCTGTCAAGAGCATAACTCAAAGATACAGCCTGAGAACAGACGGAGTCTTAGTAATAGGATCCCGTTTTACCCTTTGGGTACAGAACCCTAAAAATAACTAAATATATTTTTCCAAAAAAAGCTTAGTTTTATTCCACTGGCTTTAATATTTGCTCTCAAAAATTCTAGAAGCGCCTGTACCAACGCAATATTAAAGAAATAAACCCCAGTTTTTTAATGCTTGACTTTATTAAATAAAATAAAACCCATATTTTATATCGCGTAGTGTGTTCCGAGGCTGCGCTGCTGAATACACGAAGTAGGTCAACACAGCCCACTGCCGCTTACACGAAAAGTTTTCAGCCTATTGACGACATGGAGAATCAAGACTTGAGTGTTTTGATTTGCATACTAATGTGGGAATTAAGATGGAAGTAGGAATAGAGCTTTCGCGAAAAAAATTATGTTTAAAGACTCTTTTGTATTGAGTGGCAGAAGAAATAAGTCCTAATAAATTATAAAATATAAAAAACCTGTATTTTTTAGTATTACTATGTTTGTTATTCAATATCTTCAATGGATTTGTATTATATGTGACACCCATAGGCCATAGTCCGGATTAGGATATAAATTATATTTTGCAAAATATATAAGTTTCATAAAATACTCAACGTTAATTTTTTCGTCAGTTTAAAGTGAATGAGGCCGGTATATACTAGCAGGATATATACCTAAAAAAGGTCCTTGTGGGTGGGACCTTTTGCCTTTTACGTGAACGGATTTTTATTGCCAACTTTTTCACAAAACGAATAAGGTTTAATTTAGAATTAGGTATAGTGTAAAAATTCATCACAAACCGAACATCACCATCATCTTCCTGCCCTTGTCCCATCTTATTTGGGGTCGGCACAACACGTTTTTTTATTCCATTCTATCCTATCAACAACATTCTACTCGAACATCAAAACCTTAATTTTAGTCAAGCTTTTTGGTCTTCACTTTTATTGGGATTTCTGGAGACAAATCGTCAAAGTCTCGTAAGACAAGAAACTCAAAGTATTATAATATTCTTTCAAGAGAAGAAAAACCTGTAGAGATTCTAAAAACACACAAGCATTAAAGAAAAAGACAAAGGAAAAGACAATATTGAATTTGCTCGCACGATTACTTTTTGCTTTGATCCCAACAATATTCTAGAAAACTAGTCTTATCCTTTAAAACATTGTTGTAGTAGTTTTGAAACTACACTATCGATGCTAACTAATTAAATCTATAAAATCATCAGTTTGTTTTAATCGCTAATCTATGTCCACCAGATAATAGATACTATGTAACGAACGCCTTAGAAAGATCCTAGTGTTAGAATTCTATTAAAATACGTGATTTTATCGACATTTTACGACTATTGGTAGTTTTACGCGTTTGACCTTCAAATGGTGTAAGTTTATAGTTGGATTCAATATTTCTGGGACCTAACTATTGGCTATTGAAAGGATTAGATGAAACCTTCTTATATCTTGTTTCTTGAATTTTCTTCTATTGCAACGTCAAAATATCCTAATCTATTTTCAGTTGAATTAGATTTTATAATAGTTAGCTCCAATGTTGTCCTTAAATGATTTTTGATGTCTTAAAACCTCTGAAAACAAATCATCCACACTAAATAATTTATAGATGTAAAATTTTTTGTTTGTAAAAAAACTAACTGGTCCGACTCTTAAATAATTTTCATCGATAGTAAGCTGCTTTATTTCTGAGTGACATAGGCTATATTTTAAGTACGCGAGCAAGGCCGTGAGCAAAAGCTTGTTCAGAATAAGGAAAATGTTGATATAAAACTTTTTGATAGCTCATCTTATCTAATTTAGGTTTTACGTTTATATCAATAAAATCTTCGTTGGTAGTAAACCAGTATTTATTTATAGTATATTTACAACCTAATCGATATAACTGCTTTATTAGAAGTTTTTGGATTACAGAATATTTATTCTGCCAGACATAAGACAGAAGCCATAAGACAGTGTATTTTCACATTACCATTTGCCCAGCTCATTCCCAAAACATTTTCTATCTTTAAGGTACTATATTTTCGTATGAACCGTTCAATTTATTCCAGTTCTTTTTGAAACGACACTTTTATTTCGAATAAAAGCAAGAAAACTGTTCGGAACATCACAAAAAGTTTCACAATCGGCCTTTGCGAACTGTCAGCGTTTGTTTGTTAAACAAATCATATCCAATACAGATCAAAGAATATTTTGCTCAAGTTGGCATGTTTACTGGCAATGTTCATGTTGTTACTTTTCCATCAAAACTAGTCCGTGACGGAATACTTGTAACAAGGTATATAGCGTGTGGCCCGAGGCACCACAATTTGTGTGAGTGGAGGGAGCGCGTGAGCAATTATAAGCATTATAATTTGTACGTTTAGAATGAAAATCGCGTGACGGGAAATGAGGAACATTTTTTGAGGGTATGTAATTATATTCGTATTTAGGATGTGGTTTATTGGATAACATCGAACGTGTGTAAGTGTAGGTCATGATTTTTGAAGTTATAAAACTACTTTGTTATATAACGGTAGAAATTTTTCATCCTTGAGTTTTCTGTATAGTAGCGTACCTACCCTACTGTCAAGCATCGTTGGTTACGATTTTCGGTTTTATTACGGAAGTTTTATTAATCCATTTGAACTAAAGAGGTATATTAATTTGACGTGTGAATGAACGAAACGATTAGAGCAATACTTTTGCACTTTATTGAAATCAAGCGTTTTAAATTTTTCTTCAGCTAAAACTATGATACTAATTTGAAGTTATGCTGTATGACTATTGATTATTTGACTACTACGGCGAGCGATGGGTAGCTCGCCGTCCGACTGTCCGGACAGAGCCCAAGTCGTCGACGGGGCGTACTGTTCCACGCGCGCCTTAGGAATATGTCAGTAAACCGTAGGGGTCCAGCAGGGTCGAAGCCTGCTGGGGTCAAGGGTCAGCTTCTGAAAGGAAGACTTGGCCCTGGTACAAAAGGCAACGAAGGAACAGGAGTGGGTTTTTAGTCAATAAAAGTCTGACATTCTCCCGCTCCGCCTAAGAGCGGGGTATGTTATCGGATGATTTTCCCGCCGAAAAAATTTAAAAGCAACTATCTAACGTGCTAGTAAGCGGTGACCTGATCGATGATGGAGCACATAAACCTAGAAGTAACATATACAGTCTTGACATAAAGATCCAACTTGCATAATTTAATTGATTCAGTGCAAACTGAGTTTCAAAAACATGAAATTTCAATTGAATTTTTCTTCCACAGTGCCAACATCAGACGTGCAAGGAGTGCTGGGCAAGAAGGCGTCACTACCGTGCGACATTCAGCCGCTTCACTCGGATGATGACGTCGTGATGGTGCTGTGGTTCAAGGAGTCTGATGGTGACCAGCCTCTGTACAGGTATGAGATTACAATATATTTTGTTAAGAAGATGAAGACATGTGACATTCACCAACCCGTACTGGGCCCGCATGGTGGATTGTTCATGTCTCAAGCACAATTTTTAGTAACCAAGAATTCTACTGCAACTCTGTATTGACCGACCAGTAATAGTTGCTAACGTAACTTATCAAAATATAACTTACTAGCTTCTGCCAGCGGCTTCGCCCGCGTGAAAGTAGGTTTCTCCTAACAAACTTTGGTAGATATTTATAAGACCTACAATTAATTAGAACATTTATGGTTCTATTTTTTATAGTTTAGGCAGCGTACGCAAAATAAGTAACTTTTCTGGTTGACTTTTTACACCTTGTGTCCGAAAAACTCAAATATCTTACGGAACCCTACTTTTTCCCAAATTAAAATATAGCCTATGTTACTCGTGGATAATGTAGCTTTCGAGAAATAATTTTTAAAATCGGTCCAGTAGTTTTTGAGCCTATTCATTACAAACAAACAAACAAAGTTTTCCTCTTTATAATATTAGTGTAGATGAACACATATAGTATCCTCCTTTCAAAAATCAAATTCAATCCAAAATATTTTATTTATAGACGCATATAAAGTGTGTGGTCCCAATATTAATAATTTTGCATAAAGAAGAACTTGTAAGAAACTTCAAGGTCAAAAATCTTAAAAAAAAAAAACAGAAATTAGTTTTTCAAAATTTTGACAAACAAATAAAAAAAAAACAACTCTCTCTTTTAACAAATTATTTCATAAGGAAGAGTATCTATAAATAGTAGTCACTAATGCCAACACGGCATTCAAATTACTAACAAGCGATGGTTATATACAAGTACATGGAAAACTGTTTATTCTATCAACAGGGAACACTTAAACTAATGATAACGTTCGTCGGATATACGAATTGATGATATTTGAGTGATTAATTTTAGTGGTAACCGCTACTCTGCTGATTTGATTCTTGTGATCAATGATGATGTTAATGGTTAAAATAGTATTCCAATATCCACTTCCTATATCTATTTTGATTGAAATAATCTGATCGTTTGACAAGAAAATTGCTTTTTGTTATTTGTTGTTGACAGAGAGAATAGCTGATAGCAGAAATTATTTTTAGAGCTGATTTTAATTTCGTAATAATTTTTATAAAGTTCAATAGTGTGATTGCGTTATGAATTTACATGGTTACGTGGATGGATGGAGAGGGAGAGGGAGACCAAAGAAAATATGGATGGATTGTGTGAAGAGTGATATGAAAGAAAAGGAAGTTAGTGATAGCATGACGAGTGGCAGGGCCGAGTGGAAGAAAAAAACGTGTTGCGCCGACCCCAAATAACACGGGACAAGGGCAGGGTGATGATGATGAGTGTGATTGCATAATAACATATATCATGTTCATATGAACACTAAAAAGATAGTAGACAAATACTAAATTTTGCGTTTATTTTCTTTTATTTTAATTTGTATTATGTAGTTGCTATCGTAAAATAATTTTTAGAGCTAATCTCAATTTTGTAATATGTTTTTTAAAAACAAGGGTCAATAGTTTTTTTTTTTTATTCACAACTATCACACAACGCTGTCTAGTCCCAAGCTAAGCAGGGCTTGTGTTATGAGTACTAGACAACTGATAAACATACTCATATATTTCTAAATACATACATATTATAGATAAATTACACCCAGACACAGAACAAATGATCGTGCTCATCCCACAAACATTTGTCCTGGGTGGGAATCGAACCCACGAACTTCGGCTTAGCAGTCAGGGCCACTAACCACTAGACCAACAGAACAGTCCAATTGTGTGCTTGCAATACCGTTTATCATATTGAAACGAACACTAAAAAGATAGTAGGCATGTAACATTTACTTTCTTTTATATAACTCAACATTATTATCAGACGAAAGACGTTCACTGCTGATCATAGGCCTGTTTTATTTTTTTGCATACACTGGTTACTTAAGACTAGACCCAAAGAGATCAAAGACAAATAAATAAAATGTATTCAAAATATATCTAGTAGAAAAATAAAATATACATCATCTACTCTCATAACGAAAAGGTTCTAAATTATGGAATCAAAAGTAATACCGTATTTATAGACTTTACCCACGTATTCATAACACACCTTTTCTTACAAAATAATGCTATAAAAGCCTTTCAAATACAGGCATAGAGTATGACTGATCATAGAGTTTTTTGTTTTTATTTTTTGTTATTGATAGGCTCGCGTTTGACCACTATCTCACCTGATGGTAAGCGACGATGTGGTCGACGATGGAGCAAGCTTGCCTACACGTAACCTATTCACTCTTACCTTAAGGACCCCTAGATTGTAGCTATCAGGAAACACAGACTCTGGCAGGGATTTCCACTCCTTAGCTGTACGCATAATGAATGTGTTCCCAAAAAGCTTTACAAGTTTTAAAAGTTTTTAAATCATATGTTTAACTTGACATTAATGAAAAAAAATAATAAAAGTATAGGTTAATGAAGTTATTTTAATTAAAACGTGGGTCACAACAGAGTATATAAATAAATAACTCAAAAGCATTATTTTTGGGTATCGTCAAATACAAAACTGATAAATAATTATGCACGACAGTTTCGGACTAGCTCTATTTCTAAATTATCTGTTGCAGCGCAGCCTATGTATCAACAAAATCAATTCACGTATCACCAAACCAGCGCCAACACCAACACCATTACCTATATCTAATATTAAAACTTTCTTCTTTCTTCTTCCACCAGCTACGACATCAGAGGCCGTTCCATCAACCAGCCGAAACTCTGGTCTTCCCCCACAGTCTTCGGGAACCGCGCCTTCTTCCGAGGCAGTGCCACTCCAGCAGTCCTCATGGTGGATAATGTGATAGCCAGCGATGCTGGCGTGTATAGATGCAGGGTAGACTTCAAGAATTCGCCTACTAGGAACCTCAAAGTTAATTTTACTGTTATAAGTAAGTGGATTTTTCAAATTTTAGTTTTTTGACAACAGAAATTGGGATTCTAAAAAAACATATTATGGTTATCTCATGTTTCATGGGCAAGGGCAATTCAGAAACCTTTTAAGATAATAAAAAGTTGACTGAGAATCAAATAATATAATTATAGTTCCCATATGGATGGCTTCTCCTAAAAATCAAACACCAACAAAACTCCGTGAACTACAAAAAAAAACACAACTTCTACAAAAAAAAAAACAACAGCAAAACATAACACACAACACAACAAAACTTACTTTTTACTTGGACAAAACATAAAGACGCAAACAAATGAAAATGATTAACGGTCTACTTTTTCCGCAGTCCCACCAAATCGCCCAACAATTTTCGACGCAAAGAGAAGAGACCGGGCGAAATTAGTGGAGCCTTACAACGAAGGATCCAACGTCCTCCTCATCTGCGAGGTCGAAGGAGGTAAGTTGTCTATACACCATTTGATATTACGTAATAGTTGCCTGAAGGAGTAAACAGAAGGTCAGTTAATAGCTAATGTTCCAAAAGCTCAACAAAACCAAACTTTAGGTTCATCATAGCTCGCTCTCCGGCCGTCCGATAATCGGGCCCCCCAGTAGGGCCGAAGTTTTCTGATGCCATTTGTTATTTGAAAGAGAGCCCCGTGGTCCTGGGATACAAGGCAAAGAAAAAAAAAGGTTCATCATTAGGCTACTAATACTAGACATAGACCTTTTCAATTGCAAATCATTCATATCGATTCTCGGGACTTTTTATCTAGTTGCTACCAGCCTACTTTACATTTGCCGGTTCACAATATCCTGTCCTAGGGACTTCAAATTAAAACACATATTTCCACTCTGCTGTTTCTAGAAATATATCCAAATTATTTGAACAAGTGTATGTTAACCAATTAATAATTTGTTAGTTAGTTCAACTTTATGAGTATCTACTTTAGTTTGTAATATGTTTGTATATTAATAAACTTTTAATTTAAAACTCACTTTTAAATCTTCTATTTGAGGCAGAATTTGGATACTTGAGTGGTGTATTTATAAATTTTAGATAAATAATGGATGAATTTCGGTCTTAAATTATCTCTGGTAACATGATGAAATTATATTTTGCAGAAAGGACTCAAACCAGCGAATATGAAGTAGATTTTACGTAAAGCTTTAATGGATATTAATATTTTATCATTGAGTAAAAAGCTGTCAAGAATTAAATAAAAGTTCATTGAGTTTTTATATCACTTTTATAAAGGTTTGCAACATTATTATGATATATATAATAATAAATCGTGTAAAAAACAGTATATAAATCAATTAACTTATAAACAATGTTAGATCAACACATCACCTATCAATTTAAAGTAAAATTATCTGACTCGCTCAGATTTACAGGCAGCAAATAACTTTAAGAGAGACTGTATAATCTAGGTCTAAGATAGAGCAATACTGCTTGCAGTTAGATTAAATCTTAGGCACTGAAGAGTAAAGGAAAATAAAATAAGATGTCTAAGGCGCAGCGGAAACCAGGTGACACGGATAATATGGGAATCAACATTTTGTTGTTACTATGCAGTTTTCAGCCATAAAAAATGAAACTAGATGGAGTAGTAATGCTTATGATTGAAGCATTTTATACAAAATATGTGTGAAGGCGTGCTGTGTAAAATAGAAAATGATATATATGTATGTGTATTTTAACTATAATATATGTGTACGTTTTTTACTCTTGTTTTTTATATAAAATTTTCTTTTTATGCACCTACCATATTGTCTCTTCACCACCCTAGGTTGACTGGTAGAGAATGCCTAAGGCTTTAAGTCTGCTTTTGTACTTTATGTTGCATGAAGATTAATAAATAAATAAAATATCCCAGAAACATACTCCCGATAAAGAAGTATTTAGTGTGCTATTTCTAGACATGGTACCCATGTAAAAATTTCATCCAAATATGTTCAACTGCTTGAGCGTGAAGGAGCAAGAAAAATGCACACGCCTATAAATTCTTTCGCCTTTAAATTAATAGTAGGATGTGTAAGTGTAATACCAAACATGTAGTATTAAATTCATTATAGAAACAATTAGTTATAGGTATAAAGTTGTGAAGGATACAATACAGTGACAAAAAATGAAGTATTGTATTAAAAAAAAAGTCCAATATCATTTAAAATATCTATAAGCTATAATTGCTTTAAACTTATTAAGGTTTTTTAAACTCAAATCATTGATAAAACAAAACGAATCTATAACAAATTTTTAAAGCCAACCGACCAATTAACAGCCGTAATTGTAGCCTTCGAGTGTTAAACAATAAAACATTCCTATCCCATACAATTTGGGCTCGAAATAACAATAGCACCATAAATGATAAACACACAGGATTCGTGGGCGTTAATGATGGGAAATATATGGGAAATGGTTATGATATTCTCGATAGCAGTAAATCTATTTTAGAGGCTACGAAATAATCCATACATGGTTTCTTTTTAGTAGGAAATGCATTCATTCATAATGAACACGGAAATATTCATAGCGATGTAAATAATGATCAATGTAACCGAGTTAGTATTTGAGAATATTTATAATCAGAAAACTGTTCCATGATTTTGTGTAGCTCAAGCTTAACCATTTTGCAAATTGAACTTCATTTACTAAGTATTATTATTAGTCTTCCACAAGGTGGACCGATGACCTGGTGAGGGTCGCGGGAATTCGATGGATGCGAGACGCACAGGACCGGTCATTGTGGCGGCATTTGGGGGAGGCCTATGTCCAACAGTGGACGTCTTTCGGCTGAAATGATGATGATGATGATGATTATTAGTCTAGTTCTAAGAGCTGAAAAACAAATTTTAGTATCATATGTGGCATCAGACATAGAGTTACTAATTTTGTTTAGTTGTCTATAATTTTACTGTTACATACACTGTTATAGACACTGTTAATTAATTTCGTCTCACAGGCCCTACCACGAGCTTTTACTGCGATCCATTTGACGACCTAAACTGAACTGTTAAAGGGATGGAGCTATATAAGGTGTATAACCCCATCCCTTTTTCTCGCTCGCATGGCCCCTAGTCAGATTTACAAGTCGAAAAGAAAGGTCATTTTAACATGATTACCTTATAATCATGTTATCAATGAAATCTTAAATAAACTCCAAGACAAATCACCATCTTGATTTTAACATATTTCACTTCTTGATGAAAGCCAAGTTGTGTCAAAAAGAAAAATGAAGCCATTAAACTCCGTTATGATTGGAGCGACAATTTGTCAATAAGAATAATGGTGGCGACCACAAACTTCAGATAATTATCGATAAATGTGTCTATTTCGGCAGGGATATCGATTTTCTTGTTGGCTTTCACTTTTGTTTCTATTTTTAATACAAATTTAGTGTTTAAAGAGATTTACTAACTTAGCTAACTTAGTAGGCAGTATTTTGATAAAATGAACCTACCAACCAAAAACACGGGGGATTATTATAAGTTTTATAGATTTGCTAAGGAGTCACAGACGAAGATAATAGTCAAAAATAACAAAAAGAGTGAAAACAGAAAAAATAACTAAATTTTCAATCCAAGATTGATACTTTGCCCAGGTTTAGAGTAAGATCGCTAAATGATTTTTTCTATCCACAGGTAGACCGCGGCCACGAGTAACGTGGTACTTAGAAAACGTGGTGATAGACGACTCATTTGAGCAGCGACCTGATGGTGTGACGGTGAACACGCTTACGTTCCCGAACGTGGGTAGACAGCATCTGAATGCGAGGCTCGTCTGTCAGGCGTCTAACACTAACCTCGCGCAGCCAGAGACCAAAGTTCTTATTTTAGATATAAATTGTAAGTATAAATTGACACATTCATGTTATTTACCTATAAATGCCACATCACTGACATCAAAATCAATATCAATACCAACATCAACACCAATATCAACACCAACTCCGACGTCATCACCAATAGTTGTAATAACAGTTAGAGATATATAGCTAATGAGAAGCTAAGCAAAGTTTGTTCTAACACTGATAATGCCGTCCGTGGAGACGGTGAAATTGGATTCCCAATAATAATATATATTAAGTGTGGGTACTTTATGGGTGCAGACCAAAGTAAAATAGCAGGTTTTCGCGTTGTTATACGAAACTATTGTTATGCTAGTATTTCGTAAAAATAAATCATAATGAAAGTAAAACAAAATGGATTGTAGTTTTTCCTCAATATTTAATGGCTGACGCTTTGGCGTATTCAGCATTTTATTTATGTCATTTTTGTCAGTGAATTTTAAAAAGAATTGCAAATACCAAAATACTAGGAAAAACATTTTTCAATGACAAACATGATACGTGTATTCACACTGATACACTTTTTTTGTCGCAGTGAAACCAATAACAGTGAATATACTGACAAAAGAGAAACAGGTGTCAGCAGACAAAAGATACGAAGTGGAGTGCAAGACGACAGGTTCAAGACCAGAGGCTTACGTCACGTGGTGGAAGAACAACCGACAGCTGAAAAGGATGGCGAAAAATGTGAGTTAACTGTTAATAATTAACTGATAGTTAACTGATAACGATATCATTTTGAATGTACTTTTTCGGTTCAGAGGTCCAGTCATTCTAATGACACAATTACTGGACCAAAGAAACAAAAAGTTCATACATGATATATAAAAAATATGTAATAAATACAGAAGTCAAACACAACTTTGAATAACTTTCTAGATTCTTAAATAACTCATACAATAGAGAGAAATTTAACTGAAATTATTTTTATAGGCACTCTTATTATAAGAATGTTATCAGGTGCCAGTTAAGTATAAATTTAAATATGTTATTTATGACCTCATGTTTTTTTTTTAAAGAATAATTTGCTAACCAAAAACTAACTACAATTAGTTTTTTCTCTATCTGCAAATCGCTCTACTTAATTTAAAACCGTTGCTAAAACTAAACAACCAGCAAAATTCGCTCAAACTTAGAAACTCTCATCTCCCTTGTTTATAACCGTACCAATCTCAACACCAAACATAACAGAATCACTTCCAGAGTATACAATATCAAATGCAATTTAACATAAAGCGCATCTTTTCACAGTTTTCCGAGAACAACGAGACGTTGAGCGTGCTCAGCTTGGTGCCCGGGGTGGAGGATGACGGCAAATATTTGACGTGCCGCGCTGAGAACAAACACATACAGGACTCTGCTATCGAGGACAAATGGAGGCTCAATGTTCACTGTGAGTATTGATGACAGTTTGAAGGGTTTTGATTGAGGAAATGAATGGGTTGCAGATCATTTTCGTTTAAATTTTAAAATAGAGAAAGTTGCGATTACCTATTTCAAAGCAAAGCTTATACGTTCAGATAAATAGATAAGAGAGTAAGTATTGTAATGATCTGTTGTTACTTGATTAAACAATTTAAAGTAACACCAGCATTACCTTTGTACAATCTACTACACTAATATTATAAAGAGGTAAAGTTTTTTTTTTTTGTTTGTAAGAGGTAATCTCTGAAAGTACCGGTCCGATTGTTAATTTTTTTTTGCACCTATAGAAAGTTGCTTTATTCCTGAGTGACATAAGAAATATTCAATGTGCAAAAAGCTAGTTTTTTTTAAAATAAGGTATCTTCTTCTGTATACATAAATTATTAAATAAATAAATAAAATATTAAAAATATATTCTAAAAGAAACCAGACAAATGGAGCATGCTTATACAAGAAAATATAAAGTTAAGCACAAAATACACACACAATCGTAATTAGTTTCTAGTAATGAAATTCATTTTGATGTAGATAAAATTTTTGTTAAAAACACAAATTTTGTCTACGAAAACAGATGAAATGTCGGCTTAAACATTAATCAGAATTGAAAGGATTTTGATTATAGAAATGATGATGGATTTCAAGATTCAGCGTCGGTATTATTATTTTTATCACAAATTCGTCTAGTTGCCACATATGAAAGGACGCTTCACGGGATCTTCTTGTTCTCATTTATATTAAGATCTAATAAGACATTTTTGTCGATCTCTTCTTCTTCCTGCCCTTATCCCAAATTATTTGGGGTCGACGCTACACGTTTTTAAACCGAATCTGCTATATAAAAGCTATAATTATAATTCACTTCAAATTTGAAGTCAAAATATCAGCAGAAAATTGAAAACCTGATGAGCGACCTACATGGCTATAAAGATACTATCAAATATCAAAATCTGTGTTGTCTTTTCTCAAAAGATTTTTTATCATCATATTTCAGCAATAGGGCTGCGGGAATGTTCGTAAGAGTTACTGTGGCTAAAAAGCGCAAAGGACACAGAACCATCTGTGTTCCTTCAGCTACCCTTTAATTTCCCACCTCAAAGAAATCTACATGGTTCTCACATGATTTGTCATGTTTACTGAGTATGAATTCTAAAGGAGACTGACCTCTGAGTTTATTTCGATGTTTCTTCGCAGGGTAGTCAACTACAAAATAACGGCTTCGTCTAGTTTAAATTGACAAAAAAAAATTACGTGTAAAAGTGCAAATCATAACCAATTTCAAAAATAAACATCATTTATATCCATGCTGTAAAAGAAATAAATTAAAAAGTTAAAGTGCTTAAAGTTAACATGTTTTGTTTATCGACTGTTACGTATATTAAGTCTTACATAAGTCTTTAAAACTATGGCAAAAAGGAGCACCGTCTACTAAAGTTTTACGTTCGAAACTGTGATGTGTAACAACTTATACAACATGAATTTTCTCGTTTATTTTCTAGTAACAAACTTTACAAATATCTTCGAACTTGTCTGAAGCAACTTTGAGTTTTAATGAAAAAACTAATTCTAAAGTAAATATCGAAGAAAGTGGTCTCCGAACACGTGTCCCGACCACTGTATTATCAAGTTGGTAATTCCACTCAAGTCATCTCACTAATTCTGATATCAACTTGTGATTGGATAACTTTGAAGTTCTCGAACTTTCTTTGTTAAAATACTGTTTTTCTTTCAGTTCCATTGACTATATAGTTGGCTTTATTTATTCGTTCAAGTATCTAGTTGAAATATGGTTGGAAATTGAAGTTGTTATTGTTTGATCGAATTCAGAATTCATGTTGTTGTAATAACATTGCAATTTTTGTTCCATTATCTTGGGTAAACTCGTCTACACTTTACTTTTGAGGACCCTTGACAGTTAGAAATATAAATTCAAAAAGAACATCTACTTGTCCTGAATTTTGTATACTTTATTTAGGTACTTTTTTGTGTTTATGGCTCATATAATGTAATATTTTATGTTAGCAGCTAAGTGTACATAAAATTGAATGCGTCTTTTAAATTAAAAGGCTCATTGTAATAAAAATAGCACGAAATACATGGGGTACATTATTATTATATATATATTATTATATATATATATATTATATATATATATATTATTAGGTAAAACTTATCGTTACATTATAGTCTACTTATACTAATCTTTTTGTTCACAGATGTCCCAATAGTTGACCTGAAGATGGGTTCAAACCTCAACCCTGATGAAATCAAGGAGGGTGATGACGTTTACTTTGAGTGTACTGTCAAAGCTAATCCCAAGACGCACCGCCTCGTCTGGTTTCATGATGTGAGTAATTGGAATTATTGTAATTCACTTAGCATTAGCTACAGTAATGGCATTATTTGTAATGGTGTTATGCCATATATCATGAGTATCTTACAAAGTAACTAAATTAGGGTTTCTGTTGATGAAATTAAACTACATGTTAGTGTTTTTGTAAGGATAAAAAGTTTAGACGAATTGACAATCATAATCATTGGTGGAATCAATGATAACGATAAGCAAAAAGCTTGCACTCATTAAACGTCAAGTGATAAATTCGAACTTTTGACAATCGTAGGTATTAATGTTACTTTATTTAGTTTTTCTTTTTTGTCATCGTTGGCATCCACAGCCAGACTTCACCCACTGCTAAGCATAGCCCTCTCTTTTCTTGTGCCAATCCCCACGTTTCTGAAATATCTCAAACTCGTGACATTGTACTGGAACGCAAAAAGCAATGAGATATAGCTAGTTTTTAGTCAGCGAAAGTCTGACAATCTTTCTCGCTCCACCCAGAGCGGTAAAAGTTAATTGATAATTTCTCACCGAAGACAAAAAAGGTTGTGTACATTCAATAGCCATTTACAATATGATCTAAACATGCAAGTCTTTTGTCCTAAAAAGGATAATGATGATGGTAATCTAATTGGCAATCATAGCTGATATTCTTATCCAATATAAAAGCAGTATCTGGAAATAATGAGATTAATGAAAACCAATATACTGAGACTAAAATAAATCAAGTTAGTAGACTTGTTGTGATCCTACTCAGTGTCAATTTAGATTTTTTTCTGGATATTTATTCGGTCTTATCATTCAATTATCCTTGGAAGTCAGATCAATAACGTACAGCATACACGACAATATAGAATATTAATCAGTATTTTTTTCTGCATTTAATCACCTCTTGTATTTTTTGAGGTTAAAGACTCTCGAAGTCAAGCTTGACGCGATAATATGTCCAGTTTTTATAGAAATTCTAACGTCAGCCAACAATATATGAATGATTTCTTTAAAAACGCATTTTTGTATTACCATAGTATTATCTTTTGGATGCCTATGGATGCCCTTAACGAAATAACAAGCAATTTCATTAGACATGTTGTTTCAATGGAATTTTTAAATTGTTTCGTGTTTAAAACGTACCTATCTTTAACAATTCATTAGAAGTAAGTACTCCGCATGTAGGTACGATAAAATATTCATGCCGTATAAAATTACTTGCCTTCAGCTCCCGGTAAACTGCAATTCCTTCATGTATACCGGTTCCTGGAAATGCAACGTTGTACGGTATTCACCGTTAAAAGACATTTAATTTATAACTGTAATGCATTGGCAACCGCAAGTGCACAAAGTTATTTGTAATTCTGTATGTTTTGTTCTCTGGACATTGCAATTGTTCTCTTTGTTGTGGCTGAAGTATTTGTAATTTATGTTTAATTTTCTTTAAAAGAATTTAAGTGGTCTTAGTTTGAAATTGTGTACGAGGATTATGTTATTTTATTTATTTATTTATTCAACCAGAACGACAAAATGCCAATTACATTGATTACATTAGTTAGAAATAATGTTAAATACATTAAAGAAAATATAACACAAATTATATAACTAAACCTCTCACTCAGTCTTTTCGTAAATCACCAGACATTCTGTCAGTATCTCCTTCCATCCATCAGCGAATAGATCTAGTCTAGGACTGGATTCAAGGAGAGCGTTGAGTGCGATTAACATTCGCGGAATAGGTGACATACGTCGTGCAACTGTACGGCAACGTGGCACTACAAATAATTTATGCCGTCTTGCCCGGCAGTAGATATCGGAAACAATTTTTTTTTTTGTTGTGAAACCTGACCAAATGTTCAATGAAATCCAATAACAAGATCATAATAATTTGAATTATTATTTTGATTATATCAAAGTTTTGCATTACATTATATCGTTTTGTCAAGACAACGCACGTATAAAAATACAGTACACTTAATATTGTTACATCTGTACGTTCATAAAATCCACAGGTTACGTTTTGTGACGTACTTTACAGCAGTAAATATCCCACAGACCTGATCTTCCAGGAGAATTCTTCTTCTTTACCTCTAGCTGGTCTTAACTGGCTGGCCGTAATGAACCCTGACGATGAGCAGAATTCCCTCCTCTCGAGCCGTAGCAGGAGGCTCGAGTAGAGATTTACAAGAGTAACACCATCTACATTATACTGTTTTGTTTAGTCAAACGAGCATACAAGTATAAAACTAGTAAATAATTTTGATTCTAAGATATTTATAAATATTACAATGCTGCTAAAAACTTATTAAATCTAAAACTTATAATTGAATTTCTAAAACGTCTTCCGAGCAACGTTTTCAATAGACATTTATTAAGTTCTCTTATTTTTTCACTTAGAACTCCGAAATCTACCACAACGAGGGCGCGGGTGTCATCCTGAGCGCGCAAAGTCTGGTACTGCAGAGCGTGACTAGAGCTGCTGCTGGGGACTACACGTGTATGGCTGCGAATAGTGAGGGAAAGGGGACCAGCAACCCCGTCACACTATTGGTTCGATGTAAGTAGAATTGAAATTATCTTTATGTTTAAATACGACGGTAAATGTAAGAAATTTATTTAAAAATCAAATATCATCTATATTAATATGTGCCTTAGCTGTCAGTAGTTTTTATATAACAATGACAAAATATTGGTTGCATACTTATAAAATACTTAACTATGATTATACAAAAGAAGTACCGGAAATGGATGATGACATATTTTATCTATTGCACACGGCAATGAAGAATACATAGAAAATTCCCCAAAAAAAGATCCCATACTATTGATCGATTAAAACTATGTACGATTTTTATTTTGATATTGCTATGAATATCTAGAAAGCAGAATCACTATACAAAATATAACCACCCATTTCTATTGTACACCGAATACACTAAAGTAATAAAATAATAAAAACTCTTATCTGGCGGTTGAAACAAATATTTTTTTACTTAATCTGTTAAGACACCTAAAAAAAACCTCTTTTTAGTAAAAAGAATACTTATTCGTTTATTTATTTAGTACATGGAGGACTTATAGCTAATAAAACCAGACAAAAAAAGTAAACCATAATCATTAAAAAGCCAATTATAAGTCCACACGTATAGACATTATAATATAATTTATTAAACCTAATACTACTTGAAAAATTTGAGGCTTAAACACCTTCTGGCCTAGTTCACACTAATTATGTTATATCTGATTGTAAGTTAATGCATGGTTTCCTTATGGGTTGGGAAACCGTGATTATCTATTTAATTTGTTTACTATTGAAGAGTCTCATATTTCTGTTTGAATTGACCTTAAAAAAAAAATTGATGACAAATGAAAACGTCACAATCAGGAATAAAAATTATCAATGTTTTCTGCGACTAACACTCTTCTACTTCAATCTCAGCGACTTGCATTTAGTGTAGGCAGCGTCACCATGGATTCGATATACTCGTAGGGATGCTTGATACTTTTAAATAATAAACTGGACCATATCGGTCGTATATTAGTCTTTCGATATTCTTATCAGTACAATAGTTTGGCCAACTCTGAGTTTATCATGAGTAATGCCAACTTACCTACATCCAACTTTAAAATCTTACATTTCCGAGTTACCTTTAAGTTTGTGTTTTGATCCAGAGAACAAAAAAAAACATCCAGAAAGATAAACAAAACTATGGTGAAAACAAAACATAACATAAAACGGTTTTACGTCCGGCAAAAGTGAAAGACACCTCAACAGCATAATAAAATCTGGTCACTGTTGCATGACCCTTTAAATAGTTAAACGAAAAGGGTCAGGAATGACCAAATAAAAGACAACTTTGACATAGGTATACATACTATAGCTTTACGGCACGATATAACACACGAAAAGATTTTTGTTTATATTATTATGTAAAATAATAATATAATAAAAAAAATATTATTAAATTTAAAATCATTTATAAAATCTCATCATCCATGATTGTCCTATGACAATCATTTCATTGATTCATTCATTCAATTACAAGAAACTTGTATTTGAATTAAAAAAACTGCAGGTAGATCTACGGAGGATGCCGTCACGCATCTTATCGACTCTGTCGTAAGCAAAAAGGAAAATAGGCAAAAATGTGTCAGTGTCTTCCTGGATCTAGCAAAGGCCTTTGACATGGTTTCCCGACTAATACTGCTAACAAAACTAGAGTATTTCAGGATAAAAGGCTTAGATCTAGACTAGTTTAGGTCCTATTTAGAAGAACAAAAACAGCGTGTTCGTACTGATGACCACGTCAGTGATTTTGCGGATATTTGTTTCGGCGTACCGCAAGGCAGTTTTCTGGGTCCCACACTGTTCTTGATCAATATAAACGGCTCTCTTAAACTCTTTAATGCCAGCATCTTTACTTTCGCGGATGATACCGCGATATTTCATGCGGAAACCGGGAGTGATGTCGTGTACTCACCCGCTCAGGCTCAGAAGGGACTTAGAGATGATTGTTGTCTGGTTGCAAAACAACCTATTAACTATAAACGTCGGTAAAACTAAGTCGATATGTTTTAGCGTCACTGATCGATCTGCGCCCGACCACGTTTTGCAAATTAAAGTTCATGTGTGCGGTAGTATGAACGGTGAAAGCTGCCTCTGCTCAGGAATTTAAAAACTTGCAAACGTTAAATACCTTGGGATTCAAATTGACGAGCACTTAACATGAAAAGCCCAAACTGATGGACTAGTGAAGCACACGAGAAAACTCTCTCATATATTAAAAAAATTAAAGTCCATTGCAACACCTGAGATTATCCATATGGTGTACTTTACCCTATGCCAACCAGTGCTAAGTTACTGTGTAAACAATACCAACTTACTTAGGCTGGAGCGAGCTCAATGAGCTTTTGTTAAGATAGCGTACAAAAAGCCATGGCGATATCCAACTGACGACTGACTGGCCATGGTCCGAAGCGAGGAGGAGTGTCAGGCGGTCGCTTCCTTCTGCGAAGCACTAATGTTAGCAAAGGAGGAGACCGCACGTGCACGCACTATGGAGCGGCCCTCGCGCCCCAGCCGCCAGAATCTTGATGCCGATTTTCGACCACCGTAGGGGCGGGCTTGTGGACGGCGAACAATGGGTAGCTCGCCATCCGACCGTCCTGTAACCGTCCGGACCGAGCCCAAGTCGTCAACGGCACGTACTGTTCCACGTGCGCCACAAGATGTGAGTAAACCGTAGGGGCCCAGCAGGGTCGAAGCCTATAACTGGGGCCAAGGGTCTGCTTCTGAAAGGAAGTCTCGGCCCTGGTATGAAAGGCAACGAAAGAATAGAAGTGGGTTTTAGTCAGTAAAAGTCTGACACACTCTCCCACTCCACCCAAGAGCGAGGCGAGTCTTTTGTGTATCGCATTATTTTGAAAATAAATCAAATAAAGCTTTATTATTATATATTACATAAAATTGTAGAAAAATGTATAATTCATCAACAAAATAATTATAGCTATTCAAAAAGAAATCCGAAAGCTGAGTTTTGAAAGTATTAGTATAGATAATGCACTGTACTGCTGCATTTAAAAAAAAGACAAATTAGATGATATTGATATTTTCAGTCTACCTATTTTTGAAATGATGATACATCGAAATAAAGTCAGCGGTCAGTTCGTATAATAAATCTAGGCAACACAATGGTCACATTTTTTTTTTAAATTACGTAGGTATATAAATGTCTGAGAAAAATGTATAAAAAATATTTTATTGTGTACCAAAACAGCAACCCTACCTTTGATGATCTTTTCAAGAGAGAACCACTCATATTTGTGTCACTCACTTTAAATGGACCAGCCCAGTCAGTGCACGCATTATTCAGTAATTGTAGCTGAGCTTTATTTCTCTTTGTGTAAATATAAACCCTATTTCCGCAGTACACTCAACATTCGTTTGAGGTTAACAAAATTTTAGAGTCGGTTAGATTGCTTTGGGACCTGGTCGGTACAACGTTTTGAATAATGCTTTCAGGAAAGATGTTACGCGGACGTTTGGTGGAATAATAGCCTCAGAATTGGTTACTCAGTAATAAGTGTTTTGTTAGCCAATTCAAACAATGTAAATGGAAGTTTAGAGTACAATGTGACTGGGACAATCGACATTTGAATATTTGGCCTGGTTCAGGGTTTTGAACGGTTTCTGTACAATCACTTTTGGTGGAAGCACGGTTAGTTTAGTTTTGGTATTTGTTTGAAATTACCTCATGCTATGTAATTTCGATGTTTTCCCTTAAATATTTAGAAGTTCGCTTTGCCGGCGTGAGTAGAATATCCCAACAGAACATACTATAAGCATATTATTTTCTAATATATGCTCTATATTTTTGTTAAAAATTTCATCTAATCTAAATCTAAATATAATGCTGAGTTTACTAGAAAGTAGAACTGAATTAAGAACAATAGTATGTAACCTTATTTAATAATATATAGTTACAAATTAAGATCTCCAGAAATAGTGTAAACGAGTAAAATATGTCATCGCAGCATGTACCAAGCCAAGCATAGAAACACCCAACTGCGAACACAGCGCAAAAATCTAACAATTGTAACCATTGTTTCTCAAACTGTCAGTTGCAGACTCGAAATAAAATCTCAACCAACAGAACAACAACTATTTTCCACACGAAAAACCAACAATTAAGGGAACACAGAACTATAATACCCGCAAAATATTATCACTTAAACTGTGGAAAATTATATTAAAATTTGTTGCTTGGAGACAAAGGGGTTTAAAATTCCCCGTCGAGGATCGTAAACTCTCCGTCTCTTGCAACCAAGGGAAGTGATATAAAAACCTGTGAAACTGCAATTTACTTGCAAAATGAATGAGGGGTTGCACGCTGAACCCTGAAATTGTCCTTTTATAAACAGGAGCCGGTTTGATGGCAGATGCGTGGAAGTAGTCACACGGAGATTGGATGAAAAGCATTTTATTGAAATGTTTTAGTTGTGAGGGTGTTGTTGTGTTGTAACAGGTTCGTGTTTATAGTGTGTATATTAAGTTTGATGATATTTAAAAAGATGTATTTTGTGGATATTGCCATTGGTCCAGATGAAATACCACTTGAAGTGTGGAAGTTATTGCGAGTGGATGGATGGACGTGGCTAGCTTTGTTCTTCAATAAGTTGTTGCGGGAAGAAGACATACCTGATGAGTGTTGCAATAGCTGTTGGTGCCAATTTTTAAAAACAAAGGTGATGTACTTGAGTGCAACAATTATAGAGGAAGAAAGTTGATGTCACGTACTATGAAAGCCTTGGAGAAAATTATTGAAAGGCGACTGAGAGAAGAGTGTGAAATTTCACAGAACCAATTCGGTTTCATGCCGCTGGAGTCGTGACCGGGTGGTCACGACTCCAGCGGCATGAAGCAGGGTTGCTTCATCACTTTTTCTTGAATTATATTCTTCCATCTGTTTCTTTCTCTGGCGTTGTGAAGGGCATTGTATATCATAGAGTCAAGAGCGGTGTGGTTATGGTCAGACCAATGTATTGGGCTGCGCCCACGTGGCCTTTCTCATCCACTTTGCCGGTCACAATAAGCCTTTCAAGGTTACCATCGTCTTTCCTAGTAATGTGACCTCTGTCCTCTCTATGAAGTATTTCAGAACCTTGCGAAGACTTTCAGACAACAGCCGTGAGGAAGACATCTAAGTTGACAATTAATTAAAGTTTTTTTATTGTTATTATTTTTGTATTATATATATATTTAAATAAAGGGTGACTTTAATTTTCGAGAGAAAGTATTCATAAATAAGGCAACTCGGGTAGGAAAGTCTTTTTTTTATAAGATATATTTAGGAATTACTCCTGTATCGTGGGTATCTCACAAATGTTTATACTTACTAACAACCAGATACCGATATCCGAAACAACTATAATTCAGGTCATACAAATTTTGTTCCAAGCTGAAATCGAACCCGGGACACGCAGCGCAGTAGCCACACGCTCGTCCACTGCACCAACCAAGCGGTTAATCAATAAAGAAATCAGTCACTCACATAAAAAATCTGGAGTATATAAAACTAAAAACTTACAAAAGCATTTCACTTACCAATCACACTTCGACCTCTAACCAGAAACTTTAAAAACAACATCTTACCCCCACTACCCCCACCTGAAACTTAACACTATCAAGCTCAGTTAAACTACTTCAATTACGTCACAGCTTGGACTTTGTCATTAAAAGTGCTGGCCAAGTGTTCAAGCTGCAGTTTTATAACGATCGCCAAGTTTCTTCGGCCTTGTTAGACGATGCGACGTGATATTGTACGTCATACTTTGTCCCGTGTTTCGTTATTGTTTATGGGCATTTATGAGTGAAGTAATTTGCCGAGGATGAAGGTTTTTAGTTATGTAGTTACGGAATTACCTACCCATTATAAAATTACATTAGATTTCGTTTACAAATTGAAGATGTAGAAAGAAAAGAAAGTAACAATCGATGCTAATAAAAAAAACACAATGAATATTTAATTTCAAAATAATGTCAGATGCAATTCAATACGATAAAAGTTTACAATAATAGATTAAAAACGAAATTCAATTTATAACGAAATACTTGAGTAAGAGCGTGGTGGAAGCAATGACGGGGACGCCATGTGTCAGAGCATTATGGCGCGAAGATACCGCACGGTCTCCCGCGAAGCGGCGAGCCTCTTTGCTGGTCTGCCGCCATGGGATCTGGAGGCAATAGTCCTTGCACGCATGCATGATTTGCGCATGGAGATGCAACGCCGGGGCGAAACTCCACTGCCCGGAGCGAGAAGGACTGGCACAAACAGTTATTATTTTCTACATGTTCTGAGGCAAACTATACCACGTGCTCAAAAATCTTGTTTTTTCCTCATAGATGCTCCAGTATGCGCTGAAAGAAGAGACGGTGAACTTTTCGGTGCACTAAAACAAGAAACAGTCTCCTTACACTGTTCTGTGGACGCCAATCCAGCTCTGGTCTCTTTCCATTGGACCTTCAACAACTCTGGAGAACAAACGGAACTTCCACCGAAGTAAGTATTGATTTTCATTTGTTTTTTTTATAGTCTAAGTGTTGCCGCACATGGGTCACATGCCACAGCCACAAACGCCGCCACGACAAGCTAGAAGCGGCCACAAAGGCAACTGAAGCGCGCGAATGCTACTTGTGGCTGGTTGCTGCTACTTTCTTTTACCCATACGCGCAGTATCATAATCTACTCAGACGAAGAGGGTTTAAATGCGTGAGTGGCGTGTGACGGCGTTTTATATCAGCGTTTTATGTGGCCAGTTCGGGCCACAAGAAGCGAGCAGCGGATTTGTGGCGTGTGGCAACCATCGGCATCAACGGTGTGCAGCGAATCCATATAAAATGTATGAAACCTACAGGAAATATTCCCAATGCGCGTGGCGGCTTTTTGTGGTTGTGGCTGGTTGACCTGATAGTCGTAAAATAGCGCAATACTATTTGGTCACAATTTCAGGATTAGTTTTTTTTGCGCGTTAATCTGATTTCGTTTTCTAAAATAAAAGTAGCCTAAAGTACTCTTTATAATATCAGCTATCCACCAGTGAAAGTCCCGTCAAAATCGGTTCTGCCATTTCGGAGATTAGCCGGATAACAAGACTCTTATTATAGATATCGAAAGTACTTTCATGACACGTGCATTGAATAAAAAAAAGTTATTTTAATATTACAAACAGATACTTCAATTTTATTTACATGTATAGATAAACTCACCTGATATCAAGCCTCTGTTTTTCTAAAAATTAACCATTTGTTCAAGTCTGTAAGCACTATTTTGCGCTGGAATATCTTGAAGTCACAACCGCGGTCGTGCTGATAGCAAAATATATGTAAATGTATGCTTTATGTTACCTAAGTTTGTCGCTCCTATCCTAGCCAGCGACCGCGCACCAGAGGACGCAGTGTTGAAAGGCCTCCCAGAAAGTGGACCGATGACCTGGAGTCCAAGTCTGCTATTTTTATAAATTCGTCATTCCAACACGATCCCTTTGTCATTTTGCTAAAAGTTCGTAATCTACTAATTCATAATGATTGATCATTGATCGGTCAATGGTCTCGTAATAGAGTTGTGGTAGAATTATAATATCGAGCTTATGACACGCAGCAATGACTGCAAAATGACATTCTAATAGTAGGTCACTGATCAAAGGAACTGTCAAAATTTTAGCAGATTACTGCAACCGTCAGACATTTATTTGTCAATATGTACGAGATTACCATTCTATGCCACTTCTAATCCATTCTTTGGTTGTCCATTGGAAAGTCATAATGACCCATTATATTAGTAGATTACCAAACTTGTTAAAATGAACAATTATGAAATCAATGATAGACCATTCTTACACTATTGTAATAGTAGACTTGAAGCCCAGGTGTAAGTCGTGGGCATGCGATGGATGCGACGCACAGAACAGTTCGTTGTGGCGACACTTTGTGAAGGCCTATGTCCAACAGTGGGCGTCTTCCGGCTGAAATAATGATGATGATCCTAGTTAGAGCTTTTGCAAATAGTTATCCTCAATTACATAATTTTAAACTAAACTTGAACAGCAAAGGGTACTTTTCAATAAATTATTGTAGGACCAACTTTGTTTGACACTAAACTTCAAACTGCCATTGTTTCTCAACGTCGCTCTTTCATCTTCCATATTTAATATCTCAATGAAAGTACACAGAGTTGGCCCAGATATTGATTTGTAAATTGTAAACAATTGGGTAGAAGATATTGTACTGTAGCCTAAAGGCACTAATTTTAGACTTCAATAACATGTAAGTTTGCTTGTTGTGCAATATAATATTGTTGTGGGTTGCTCAAATGTGAAAGCACAAGACCCAAAATCACAAAACCGGGCAATTTCGAAGAACAACCAATACTTTTTGGTTCTTACTCCAGGACTATCAAAACTCGTCACAGTATCCAACAACTTTTAACCTCATTTCTTTTCTGTCCAGGTTATACAGTAGTCACGGCCACACCTCGACTCTCAACTACACTCCAACCACTGACATGGAGTATGGCACCCTAGCCTGCTACGGTGAGAATGCTGTGGGGCAGCAAAAAGTACCGTGTCTGTTCCAGTTGGTTGCTGCTGGTGAGTGATTGTTTGTCTCGTTGTTATACTTTGATTAGGTTTAAGCTGCATTTTTGTTAGACGATCCGAGCATGAGCGAAAAATCGTACGGAGAAGCGTTCTCTTAGAGGCTTCAAGTCCATCTGTTTCATAAATTGGTCGTCTGTTTATACAGCTTTAGTTTTTGCCACATATAATTACTTGTGGATAGTTTTAGGTACTGTGAATAATAATATTTGTTTACACAAGATTGTACAAAAGCAACTTAAAATTTAGTAAGTTATGAAAACGACGAACAGCAAGTATCCACCCTTACGTTGTTGAAACTTCAACGGTCCGGACTAAGCGTTTCGCTTCGTCGTTTATACCGCGTACATCGAAGGACTGGAACAATTTGCCTGCTGCTGTCTTCCCGTCCAACCATAATTTAGGTGTCTTCAAGGCTAGAGTGAATAGGCTCTTAATAAACTAGTGCGCCTCACCATCAATGATTGCATCTCCGCTTACCATCAGGTGGGATCGCAGTCAAGCACTGGTTTATATCAATAAAAAAAAGAAAAAATGTTATTATTATAATTATAAACAAAATACTTATATCTAGGTGCATCTGTAACCGAACTAGGTAAAAACTGCCAGACATTCTACACGAGCGGCCTGTGGTCAAACTTCACACAAAAAGCCTACAATGCCTTGCGCGTTCAGTATAATAATGGGTTCAGGGCTCTGTTTAGGCTTCCACGATATTGCAGTGTATATATGTTTGCTAACGCCAACGTACATGACTTTTATGCAATTAGGAGTTCTGCTCAGTAGGTTCACTGAACTCCATGTGTTGCGAGACCGGTGAGCCTACAGTGCAGGGGTAAAAAAAAAAATTATACTTCTGGAATATTACTAACATTAGTTATAAGTTAATTTCTTGTTACTAACAACTTTTATAGACTGTTTAGTCTAAAATATATATTTTTTTAAACCCTGTATCTCAGTACACAGCCGGTACGTCAAACCTCTCAGAAAACTATTTGCGTACAAATTAAGCTAACGAAAAAAAGCTACTAAAATTTTGCTAGCATATCGGGTGTAAATAAAATAGTTAGTTCGTTAGTTGAGGTTGTTATTGATACAAGTTATTCTGGATGTGTAGGCAACGAGTGTGTGTACTGTTCACTTTGCGGTTACATTTATAAATCTCGCTACCTACAGTGTGTGTGTTGTATACGCTACCTAATTAATAACTTCTACAACATAATTGCCCTTTGGGAAAATCTATTTATTACACAAATTTCAATAACACATAGGTTCAGTATGGCCGAAATATGTTGATCGCTCGGAATTTCGAACAATTGCTTGCGCAGTCATTCTTTTCAAGAATCATATTAATAATTATGGCAAATGCGTATTGCGTATTTTTTGAGTATGTACAATAGTTCGGAACGCCAACTTCAGAACGGCCAACATATTTTTTACTACTGTATAAATAATATGAGGAACGTGTAACATAATTTTGCAGACTACAAAACAATGCCGAACATGCTTTTTTTAGGTGGAAAATCATCCAATGACTTCTCTCGCTCTGGAGTGGAAGGGCGTGTCAGACTTTTACTGACTAAAACCCACTCCTATGTTCCTTCTTGGCCTTGCGTCCAAGTACCCCAGAGTTCCCTTACGGACAATCCACGGCCCTAGTAGGCTTTGGCATTTCTGGGCCCCTACAGTTTTGTTGACATCTCTTTGAGGCGCGCGAGGAACACTACGCGCTGTCGATGAGTCGAGCTCAGTCTGGACGATTATCGGACGGCTGGGACAGCGAGTAATGGATAGCTTGCCGTCCAAGCCCATTCCTACGGTGGCTCGAAATTGGGGTCGGGTTCCCGGTGGCTAGTGCGTGAGGAAGTCCGTATCCTCTCGCGTGCGGCCGCCTTCCTTGCTAGCATTACTGCATTGCAGAAAGTTGCGACCGCCTACCATTCCTCCTCACTCTGAACTATGATAAAATAATCAGAAAAATACACCTATTGTTATTATTATTGACCGTATTAAGTCGATGAGTCGCTCAGTGGAGACTATCGTATCATTAGATATGATTAGGTATGATTATTAATTTATTGATTTCAATTTTACAAACTGTGACTTTTTTGATTATTTGTGACTGTTTTGATTTTTTTTTTATATTTGTATGTGAATCAATGTTACTTGCAATAAATAAATTATTATTTCGTTTATACCTTGAACATAACATACACATTATATTTTTAAATATTCCAATAAAAAATTTAAAACATTTAAAAATATAAAAAATAGTAGTCCTCCGGTAACGGGAGCAGGGTCCAAGCTACCGGTGGTTAGGGCTCCAGAGACAGGAACCTCCTCACAATGCGAGCCGTATCTAGGAGTACTGCCTTCTGTATCAGGCCCTTGATTCAGCCGCGCAACGACAGCTTCGACAGATGGTCGTCGAAGCTTTTGGCTATAAGGCCATTGGCGGTCACGACAATCGGAACAATGAGAGCCAAGTCCACATTCCACATGTCGACAACCTCGTGTGCTAAGTCGAGATATTTGATTTGTTTCTCTTTCTCAGCTTTCACGAGAGTCTCGTCATGTGGGATGGTGACATCGACTATCATTGCACGGCGCGCTAATCGGTCTATCACCACTATATCCGGCTTATTGGCTACAATAGTCCTGTCAGTGATGATAGACCGATCCCAGTATAACGTGGCATGGTCATGGCACATACAAATTATTATTATTATTATAAGACAAAGGACGAAGTGTTCTTTAACCGTTCAGAAATCAGAAACGTTTATTTCAAATAGACCAATTACAGGCACTTTTGAATTGTCAAAAAGTCGGTCATTAAAAAAAAAAGTGAAGCTAAATAGCACGTTCACTCTTTTAAACCATATTATGAAATACATAAATATATACGTGTAGAAAGTTAATATCTCGGAGAAAGCTCCATAATATCTGAACAATTTTGGTTTTCAAATAACAAGCCATTGTAGTTCTATAACGTAAACACTAGACAGTTATTTACTTTGCAAACTAATTTTCGGTTATTTGGACCCTTATTGGTCAAGATATTTGTTGATAGAACAGACAGAATATTTAAGGGCCTATTACACTACGCGATATTCAGCACACGACATTCAGACTGTCTTATTTTTTGTTCCGAGTAAGACCGGTCTAACCCTTATTACACTACGCGACATCGACTAAGACTGTCTGAATATCGAGTAGTGTAATAGGCCCTTTAGGTATATTGAATATCAAGTGTAAGTTGGGTATGAATATTATTATTGTTTTCTTGCCTAACTTATGTATTGTGGATAGAAATACAGATATAATACTATTTATTAAATCACCAGTTGAGTAACTCAAAATAAAATGAACGAACCATTACATAGGGAATACCTTGTATACCTTGTAAAACACTTGTATCATTTTCACAATTAAACGTAATTGTTTATTGCCAGATTAATAACCAAAATAAATAGTAATAATATTCTACAACTATCACACAACATCGTCTAGTCCTAAGCTAAGCAGAGCTTATGTTATGAGTACTAGACAACTAATAAACATACTTATATATTTCTAAATACATACATATTATAAACACACCCATAATAATAATTATAATCATTTATTTTGAAAACATAGGTATGGGTTATGGCTAGTACATAGGTGTTTATTTTTTTATAACAGAGTCCTCCATATTTTACCATTATCACATTGGCATGCAAATTTTAACATATAACACAAACATTTAATTTTGTCCTGGGTGAGAATTGAACCCACAACCTCCAGCACAGCAGTCAAGGCCACTAACCACTAAACCAACAAGCCAGTCAAAAAAAATAAAACGCATAGATAAATATCATCTCTCTAGCCTTTTCCTAACTAGCGTATGATCGGTTTCTAGTCTAAACGGATATGGCTAAATACCCGTGTTATGTCTATTAGACCTCCATAACCCAGTTACTGGGTAACATAACACTCCTTGAATGGACATACTTTCTAACTATCTATAACGAATGACAAACGAAACCAACGACTTCACATGTTTTCCGAGGCACGGGGTGTCGATGTCCTTGATAAACTTTAAAAAAGATCACTTAAAAAGAAATCCCAGTATTTGCCCAGTTTTGAATCTGCAATCTCATGTTTAGGAAGCGAGTGCCTTAACCACTCGGCTATCATAATAATAATAATAATATTCCAAAACTATCACACAACGCCGGCTAGCCCCAAGCTAAGCAGAGCTTGTGTTATGAGTACTAGACAACTAATAAACATACTTAATGTATTTCTAAATAAATACATATTCTAGATAAATTACACCTAGACACTGAACAAATGATCGTGCTCATCACAAAAACATTTGTCCTGGTTGGGAATCGAACCCAGTCAGGGCCACTAACCACTAGGCCAACAGACTAGTCAAAGTACACATGGATTGCAATAACAATGGCCATTCGCTTTTTATTTCCTAGAAGATGATTTTAAAGAAAATATACTATCCGATCCTTAAAGCTTATTTCTTTGCGCAGGTCGTCCATTCCACTTGCAGAATTGCTCAGTAGCCAACCAGAGCATCGACTCATTGAACGTGGAGTGCGTTGAGAACTTCGACGGTGGACTGCCACAGACCTTCCTCATGGAACTGCTGGAACTGCCTTCACTCATTGTAAGTATTGACAACCTCCCCTCCCATAACTTAACTCTATACTCCATTCGCGTTATGATTAGACATTTAAACAAACTTTTTTTACTGACTGGTCAACCGATTTTTACTTCTATTCCATAGGAATAAGGAAGGCATTAAACGTAAAAAGCGATTACAATACCAAGTATTTACTGCAGGCGCCATTTAATTGTATCATGCCACCAACGCAATGAAAGTCAAAATCGCTAGAAAGGACAGTAAAAAAGGTTATCTTATTGAAAATTGAATATAGCTACAATTTTATTAATATTTATTTGAGGCTTCATGTTATGAGACTTTTTTTTTGATGATCCAAACAAAGTAAACATCATTTAAACACTGATACTAGTGCATTCGCTTTTTTGCCTGAGCATCTGAGCAATTTTATTTAAATTTTGTTTTTTTATTGAAAATAAATTAAGTTAATGACTTTTTAAATAATAAAAATGTCATTGGGATTAATTAGGATACCGATTTTATACAGTACAAAGAAAAATATCTTTTTCTACTTACATTGCGTATTTCCTAGATCAGATACACGTTTGAATGATTCTTGCATCTAAAATATCCGCAGTAGTCTCAATGCCGAGATTTTTTTCTACTAACAGTACTATTTTTTCCCAGGTCCGTTACAACGTTTCCACGAACCGAACCCCTCCTTACTTCGAGATCCGAGGTCTTCCTCCTGGAGTCAGCTACAGAATCGACCTGTATGCTGTCAATGCTAAGGGAAGGAGTGATGTGTCTACGATTGAGACAGTCACGTTGAAAGGACAGGCTAAATTTACTGGTAAGTCATTCATTTCTTTTTCTTACTTATTTTAACAGCTTTTCGCGAAGTTTTCGTAGTTTTTTTTTTTTTTGAAGAAACTGGTAATTTTTCGACATAAAAAATAGCATATTATGTTACTAAAATACAGTGAAACTTTGTATTAGTGCATGAATTTTTTAATTGGCACTCTAGAGAGGTTTTTTGACAGAGGTTTAAACAATTGTACGTCTTGTAAAATGATTGCAGATTGGAATAGCTATATTATAGTAGGTTTCATGTTTTTAAAATTTTATTTTGTCTTTGCTCGAATTCTTGATACCACTCATGCAGTGTTCATATACCAAAAATCACCAGAATCAGGTAATATTTAGAGATTGCACAACGCCAATAAAGTTTTCTCATACAACTAGTACGTCATCAGTGTCGGTTAAATTTTTAATATTATTACTTTTTTTATAGGAGGGTAGCAAGTGTTACTAGTGTGTTGTTGTGTCTAGTAAAACTTACTTCCCTCCTCTGTAAAAAATAATAATATTAAAAAAATAATCTTCACTGATGACGCGCATACGTATTGGCGCTGTGCATCCTTTAAATATTAACCGATTATGATGATTTTTGGTATACGAATACTTTGCTTAAGTGGTATGAAGAATTCGAACAAAGTAAAAAGAAAATCTAAAAAAATCATGAAACACCATAAGGTGTTTCTTCACTGAAAAAATCGTTTCCGGTTATTATGGAGAATCATTTATTCTTCTGTAACGTTTCTTTTTCCTAGTGAAGCTTATATTCTACTTTTGGGCAAAGACCTTCCCTTTCTTCTTCCAACCCTCACGGTCTTGCTCAATCTCTAGCCGCATTTGACCAGCAAACGTGACCAGATTGTCACACCACCTTCGCTGTGTGAAGTTATACGAAGGAAAATAATATTTGACAATTTATTTATTTTAATTAATTACTACAGTTAGACAACCAATTACAATAACTAAACAAAAAAATAAAATAACAAAACAACAACACAGCGACAAAATAACATAAAACCCATCCAGAAACTGACTTGCTGTTAATATTGATATTAGATGCAGGAACAGATAATATAACTTATTTGTGTTTAAATTATTGGAAATTGTTCAAATCATTTCAATTTGTTCAAATCATCTCGATTTGTTCAAATCATCTCAATTTGTTCAAATCATCTCAATTTGTTCAAATAAAAAGGCCAGATACGATATTTGAAGAAAAACTTATACAAAAACGGTTGTTACAATTTATTTTTACTATGATATGTAGCAACATTGACATAACATCACGTAAACCAAACAAACACGCCCTATGGTGACAGTAAACTTTATACTATCCCCCTACCATGGATTTTAAACGCACACATAAGCATAAACCTCTTTACACCCGATGCTGGAACACAATACCCACTCGTCTTGCCATTTCTTCGTTTAGAATCTGTTGGTATCGCCATTAAGTGCTTCCCCCAAATAAGCAGTTCTCACGCTTCAAAACGACGCCCACATAAAGTTTAGATTGGTAAATAGATCAATACAGAAGGTTTACTAACTTTTACGTTGTATGGTAGTTGTAGGATGCAAATCGTAGGGGCCCAGCAGGGTCGAAGCCTACTGGGGCCATGGGTAGTGTGAAAGCGAAACCCGGGGCCCGGGGACGAAGGCAACGAAGGAACAGGAGTGGGTTTTTAGTCAGTAAAAGTCTGACACTATCTCCCACTCCGCCCAAGAGCGAGTTTTGTCATAAGATGATTTTCACAACCCAACAAAAAAAAAAAACGTGTTCTACTACATAATGCAGCAGATACTGCAGTTTGTGACGAAAATAAAGATTGATTGACGCTGATATTTTTATGGGTCGAAGGACCAGAATATAGGATTGAATCTTTAGTCTGAAGTTAGTGGTTACACATTAGATATATAAGCTAAGTATTTTTTTTTTAAGTATACAGATAAGAACCACTCTAGTTAACCTAATTAAGGATTCTGTAAAAGGTTCGTGGAACTATGAATACATAAGTGGATTATAAATACGTGAAACAATTTGTTACGTTTACGATGCCTAAACTATCGTCTTTTCACGCGGGCTTAGCCGCTTTCAGAACATATAAATAAAAATAAAATAAAAACTACATCATAATTCGTTTATAATTTATTAATTACATAATTTATAATCATAATTAATTTGAGAATATCATAACTATGTACATATATTATTATTAAGTGTTAGTTATAACATCGCCTTGAACCAGTCTATAAAGGTGTTATAATTTAATAAATAAATAAAATAAACTTAAAATTTATACAAATTATAGCATTCATTTTTTTTTTGTATTAGTTTATAATTTTTTTTTTTTATAATTGATATAAACCAGTGCTTGACTGCTATCCCACTATTTTAATCATTAAAGAACATTAAAATATTTTTTCACATGCAAGTTTTATTTATTGCAATCTAGAATTTAAGTAGTATCTAGTCTCCCCCTTAGCTTAGGTCTCCCCAATTATTTCCAGTATTTTTTATCTCTAGCTTTAGTCTTCTAGTTCAGTCCTAGGAGTTTGTATGAATAGGTCTACCTATCTGTATTTTCCTTCGACGTCCTTATGACATTATTTTATCTCGGATCCATTCCAAAACCACTTTTGGGCCCTAACTCTCGAAAAGTTTCTTCAGAAGTTATGATATGATATAAGTAAATATGGTACTATCTCACCAAAGTTGTTTCACCTTATAGTCTCTAAAATAATTGTTCGAATACGAAAACGTGTTGCGCCGACCCCAAATAATACGGGATAAGGGCAGGAAGATGATGATGATGATGATGAAATCGAAATACTCTGTTTTTTTTAGGTGAGAAAATCATTTAATGACTAATCCCACTCTTGGGCAGAGCGGGAGATGGTGTCACACTTTTACTGACTAAAAACCCACTCCTGTTCCTTCGTTGCCTTTGTCCCAGGGACCCGGGTTTCGTTTTCACACTACCCATGGCCCTAGTAGGCTTCGACCCTGCTATACAATTTCTTGAAACAATCTTCTATTGGCTGGACCTTCTGCTTTTCTCTGCATCATGTTAGATCTCAAAGGTCTGAATTTGTTTACTTGTTTGCTATCCAATTCGAACTCTTAAACCATTATAATGTATTTCTCTGTACCGAATTCCCGGTTTTTATTACTTGCAAACAGTATTGGGAAATTCCTTTTATAGAATTCGATGGAATTTAAATAGTTGAAGTGGTAAAATCATCTTATAACATCCCCGCTCTTAGGCGAAACGGGAGATAGTTTCAGACTTTTACTGACTAAAAACCCACCCCTGTTCCTTCGTTGCCTTTGTCCCAAGGCCCCGGGTTTCGCTTTCACACTACCCGTGGCCCCAGTAGGCTTCGACCCTGCTGGGCCCCTACGATTTGCTGACATCTCCTTTAGGCGCGCGTGGAACAGTACGCGCCGTCGACGACTTGGGCTCTGTCCGGACAGTTACCGGACGGTCGGACGGGGAGCCACCTATTGCTCGCCGTCTGCAAGCCCGCACCTACGGTGAAGTGGTTATGGTCCAAATTTTTTACTTACTAATGAAATTGTCGTACTGGTAGCTTTTAGAAACGGTTATACTAATAAATACATGGTAATTCAAAACTATCACTTTTGATATATATAATATTGGTGTCAAAGGGTGAGTAAACGGTAACACGCTTATTCTCCATAACATGAAAAGGATTGACGATGCCTCCTCTAGTAGCCGCCACCAAGACCTCTGTCGTTCTATGTGTTCAATGTTAAATTCTTAAAAACTAGCCAAGTATGAGACGAACTCGCGCAACAAGGTTGCCATACAAACTTACCTATGCAAATAGTTCAAATCTCGAATCGAACCTCGAAGATTTTTCCGAATCGCAAAATGTATTTTGTGACGTAACTACTTTACAGTTTTTAGACTTTGTCCTATACTTGTGCTATGACCTTGTTTCATGCTAAATTTCAGGATTCTAGGTCAATGGAAAGTACCCTATAGGTTTTAATTTCAAATCTATTGTCAAAATATGCTCCTAAACGGAGCAAATACAGCCTTATCTTAAGATTACGTTGACTTAGATGTTTGATTTTTTCACTGCTTCTTAGAGTTGTAGACCTGAGTATTTAATATTAATTTCAGCTTCATACCTTCATTTCTTGAGAAAATAGGTCTTGACAGACGGATACACGGCAACAAAAGTGATCCTATAAAAGTTCCGTTATTGCCAACTTGGGTACGGAACCCTAAAAGTGGACCATGAAGAAAAAATACCTATTACTATAAATAAATCTTAATAACGGCCTGTGCACCCTTGAAAAAAGACTATCTTAGACAGAATTGTCTATGACGTCGCAGACTTGTCTGCGACAAGACTGTTTTGTCTACGACACGGCGCACTCCATCAAGACAAGACTGTTTAGTCTAGCGACGTCGGCCAGTGTTGCCAACTTAGTGGATTTTGCACTAAAACTGGTGGTTTTTAACCTCCCATTTAGTTGCGAAATATAGGTTTTAGTGGCTAGTAGATTTTTCTAGTGCTTTAGTAAAATTCAATTTCTTACTAAAAATGCGATCACTCGGGTGTAAATCAGCACCATAGAACCCATAATTATCAATCTGATACCGACGTTGACGATGCAAACAAAAATAATTCGTCGGAAGACGAATTAATACACAGATGTTATTGAATAATTTGTGTGTTGATTTACATATTAATGTAAATTTACCCACAAATGGTATTTTGATCAACTGATTGTTATTTTTTATCACTTATTATTATTAAAAGAAACTAATAACCTATATGCCTATTTATTTTGATATTATCTTAATATGATTTTGTGGGTGGGATAATTTTTTGTTAGTGGTTTTAAAAGTTGACTCTAGTGGTAAGTTGGTGTAACTATTGGCAACACTGGACGTCTCAAAACAGTCTTGTCGCCGACAAGTCTGCAGTGTCATAGACAAGTCTGCGACATCGTAGACAAGTCTGTCTAAGACAGTCTGGTCTCAAATGTGCGCAGGCCCTAATTAAATTACTTTTGGGCGACTAAACCATTCGATTCGGTAGTCACGACTCTTCATCCTTCACGTTAGTTTTTAGAAATACATGCTCAAAGCAATAAGAAACGAAACAGTCTTATCACAATTATCGTTCAACTTAAACCATAATTCAAATAGAACGAAACGCCAATGCAATTTCTTTGCCGCCAATAGCCCGGTAAGGACCATAATAAAACCATGGCTACAACCCAGCGCTTAATTCCTAGATATCCGTAAAGCTAAATGTGTTCTAATAACTTGGTCACGCTAACGTGAACGAGTTTTATTTCGCAATTCCCGATAGCAGAATGAGTTAATAAACGGTTGAAGTTCTTTATTCTGAGAAATAGTGAGAGGTTGTTAGTATATAGTTGTGGTTGCAAGAACCAAGATTGATTAATGTTTAAAAAAAATGCTAAATAGTTTATTGTCACAATTAGCATAATCATATTTACTATGCTTATTTTATTTGCAACATTATCAACTACTCATACTTGACTATTGTATTATATTTTTTTCCTTGTTTTATTTTTAAATTAATTTTCTGATTTTGCTGTAAATTTTGAAATGAAATGAAATTGATTATGAATAATGAAATTTTACTTGCTTGCATAATTATATTATATTATATTTTAATTTAATAGTATAATATTTTTTTCTTGATAATTTTTAAGTTAATTGGCAAAATATAGCGCATATAATTATCACGTATTTTTACGAATAAATGATTCTGATTCTACTACTACTTTTTTACCTCTATTTTTATAAAACCACGTGTAGACAGGAATGACTTAATAAAACATGGGTCCAAAAGCCACACGCCAAGTACATAAAGCAGATCTACATACAACTCTATATACTGACCACCGCACGGTTCATAACTATTTTGGTTTTGCCGTACACAGGCAGTAACAACCGCAAATTTTAATAATTACAGGTAGCGTTGTAGCGGTCAATAAAGAACCTAATTTGAAACCTGATTCGCTTATAACTGCTTCGCTGTTTGCTTTGAATAAGGTTTACGGTGAACTAGATTAAGTTTAATGCAGTCACTAAGTTTTAAGTCTCAATTCAAACAAAATAGGGCAGTAATCTCCCCTGAGATTTTGGTACCTACTGTATTAATAATAACAATAATTGCTTAGTACAGAAGCGAGCCGCTCGCGCACGATTGCATGGAAGCCCTGGCCTTCGCAAAAATACTGGAAGCACTACAAAACTGGGGTAACCTTCAACAACATCCAAAATCCATTGTTATATTGGACACGTAGGGCATTGCATTATACCTTTTTCCTTGTGGTCCCAAAATACTACTCATAAAAAAAATAATAAATTAAATAATAAAATATGTGAATATTCCTCTTTCATTAGAAGAGCAAAACGTAATTAAAATCTTAATCGAATTAAGGATGAAACGCATGCCATTATGATGATTAACAGTCTTTCTAAACTCAAAACGCTAAAACTTGGATACTAAACCTAGCCTATGACTCTTGGGGCTATATTTTACCCGGACACCATGGTGGCACGACTAGTTGCGCCGCCAGTGTGTCCGTAAGCTACCAAAAAAGACACCATACAGACACGACAGAACGCTACACCGCACTGAGATAGTATCAAAATGGATCCTATGTGCACGCGTCCGAGTTAGTCGTGCCGCCAAATTGGTTGTGCAACCAAACGGACACCAGGCGAGTAACTCTCTACAGAGCTGTATACATTTTGTTGGTAGCGGCAACTGGTCGCGCCGCCATGGTGTCCCGGTAAAATATAGCCCTTCCAAGACAAAAATACGGCTGTATAGTAGACACAGATGCAGTAACAAGTCCCAGAATTAGCCTGTTTCCATAGTTATATAACTTGAAGAAACAGCGGATGGCACTTTTCTTTTTACAGTTTTCATTACAAGTTTTCTTTTGAGTTTCTCAGTTGCGTTATGAACAGATTCTTAGTTACTTCTTCAATTATTCTGTTATACTTTTTTATATTTGATTGCAAAGAGAGTTTATTGTTATTTTAATTAATGCTCTTTTGTCGGTTTTTATTGAAGATGAGAAGTGTTTTTTTTAGTTCTTTGTGTTGTATCGGTACTCGGATATTTCTAAATATACTATTATTATGAATTCCTTTTTTTAGATATATACACAAAATTAAAATTAGATGCAATTGAAATCATTGTAATTAGCATCATCTGACTGACTTCTTGACGTTTCAAAAGTGTCTGTAAATGGCACACAGCTGAATCTTTGAAATAAAAAACACATCCATCCATCCCACATTACTATGCTTACCAAATTAATTTTGAATTACAACACACTATAATGAATTAATTCCCATGAAAGTTTCCTTTTATATGAAACTAACATTTACTTATTCTAAATCCTTTTTTAGGAAACTTCCTCCATCCTGGATAAAAGAAGGAAAGTAACTTTTATTACAGGGTTCCGTACAAATTTATCTTCTTACCACGAAAATAGGAGCGAAGCAGTAATGCTAGCAAAGGAGGCGGCCGATCACGGCCCCAACTGCCGCCGGAACTCCGATCCCGATTTCCGGCCACCGTAGGCGCGGGCTTGCGGACGGCGAGCAATGGGTGGTTCGCCGTCCGAACGTACGGTAACCGTCTGGATCGAGCCCAAGTCGTAGACGGCGCGTACTGTTCCACGCGCGCCTCAAAGAGATGTCAGCAACTGTACCTAGCAGGGTCGAAGCCTACTTAGGCCAACGGTCTGATTCTGAAAGGAAGACTCGGCCCCGGTACGAAAGGCAACGAGGAAACAGGAGTGGGTTTTTAGTCAGTAAAAGTCTGACACTATCTCCCGCCCCGCCCAAGAGCGGGAGATGTCATAAGATGATTTTCCCAACGGAAAAAAAAGAACCACGAAAATAGGAAAAATGCCTAAAGTGACAAAGTCAATAAAATACAAGTTATACACCCGTACATTTAAATAGTAGCTATATTAAATGACTTAATTTATTTGAAGGAGGCTCACTCAAGGTTGAGGCGAGTGGAGCAAATGACTTAGAACATGTGACCTACCACAGTGTTTTTTTTTTTGGTGGGAAAATCATCTGTTGACAAATCCCGCTCTTGAACGGAGCTAGAGATAGTTTCAGACTTTTAGTGACTAAAAACCCACTACTGTTCCTTCTTTAACTTCGTCCCAGGGCCCCAGGTTTCACTTTCACGCTACCCGTGGCCCCAGTAGGCTTCGACACTGTTGGGCCCCTACGATTTGCTGAAATCTCCTTGAGGTGCGCGTGGAGCAGTACGCGGCGTTGACGACTTGGGCTCGGTCCGGACGAATACCGGACGGTCGGATGGACGGCGAGCCACCCATTGTTCGCCATCCGCAAGCCCGCGACCTACCACAGTGTTGTCTCTTTTAACCCAAAGCTTGACTGGTAGAGAATGCCTTGTTGCATTAAGTCCGCCTATGTACCACTGCTGTATATAAAGTTTAAATAAATTAATAATAAACATGTTTGTTGTCAAAATTACAGTACCTGCGATGAAAAATAAAACATTATTTTTTTAATAAAGCTTTTCATGAAAGCCTAATAAATATTTGTTCACTGTAATGTATTGTTAGTTTAGCGCCTACCCCGAGGGATTAGCATATCGCGTCGTAACACTCACATTTCCATTTAAAAATGGCGTGCTCATAGTTTTTATGTAAACTTTTAAAACAACCAGTATTTGTCACATTTCACTGTGTTTGAAATGATTAAAAGTTAGCTCGATATATATTTTAGAAATTTAATTTAGAATTTTCTCTTTTGATTTTTATTTTTTTTTGGTTGGGAAAATCATCTTATGACAAAATTCGCTCTTGGGCGGAGCGAGAGATAGTGTCAGACTTTTACTGACTAAAAACCCACTCCTGTTCCTTCGTTGCCTTCGTTCCAGGGCCCCGGGTTTCGCTTTTACACTACCCGTGGCCCCAGTAGGCTTCGACCCTGCTGGGCCCCTACGATTTGCTGACATCTCTTTGAGGCGCGCGTGGAACAGTACGCGCCGTCGACGACTTGGGCTCGGTTCAATTACCGGACGGTCGGACGGCGAGCCACCCATTGCTCGCCATCCGTTTAATTTTAATTTTTAAATTTAGAATAGGGCTTGTATAAATCACCATTTGTTAGTCTAATTCTACATTCGTTCTTTAGGGGCCAATCTTATTTGTGTAATAAGTTCCACTTCAAATTTTCTCAGCTGTCTGCGCAGATTGTGAAGAATACGATGTGTTTATGATAGATTACGCAGAAAAGGTCAAGTATTCAAGCTATGTAGATATCTGTCTGGCTTCTTTGTCAAGGTTAATCCTCCAATTTCGTAAATTTGTTATTTATTTGCAGTGTTCAGATTAATAAACTGTTATCTAATTACTTTCTCTATTGACTCTTGAGACACTTGAAAATTAATAATTATTTCTGCCATAATGATTATATTTATTATAAAGGCATTAGAATTTATCATACTCTAAAACCTTGGAACTCAAAAGACATAGTTCACACCACCTATTAATTGCCCGCCGCCGACTGTGAGTATGCTCACTGTCAGCCCCAGTGTAAACGTAGACTATGTAGTATACGTAGGTACTCACCAAGCCGACAATACGCTATAGCAACAATGCGCGAACGAATTGTGCCTGTGGCGCGATGGTGCTGCAATCTAATACGCTTTTACTTTTGGAAAAGTAGCCATTTCGCATCCGTCGTGCATAGACGCATAGTACAATAATAATCGGCCTCCGAGAGCGTAACGCGCCCTCATAGTCAGCCGCCGACAATACGATTGGTTTGAACAATGCCTAAAAGATTAGAAAGAGTTTTAGTCAGTAAAAGTCTGACACTCTTTCTCACTCCTAACAGAGCGGAAGAAGTTATTTTATGATGTACTACCGTCGAAAAAAAAAAAATTGTTCCCGTGATATTTCATCAGCGCTTCTCATTTTGGATATATTGAAAATTGCAGCTAAAATGTAACTTTGTTCTGATGTTATTAACTTCTTTTTTTTGTCACCAGGTGAAGGAAGTGCCCTCGGCATGTCTCCAGTGCTCGCCTCCATAGCAGCCATGTCAGCTCTCTTAGCGACTGCGGTATGCGGTGTACTCGCTGTGTTGTACAAGCGGCACGCGGCAAGACATCGACATTTACCGGCTAAGCATGCGCCTTTGAGGTATGTACCGACAATTAAGTACCATATAATAAGTTCCTTTTTTAATATTTTTGTATTTTGTTTCTTCCTTATGATCCATCCTAAAGTCTGGTGGTCATTGTATTCTGGTAGATATCGCTGTCAGCGATAAGACCGCCACTGTTCCCATAGATTTAAGTTTATTTATAAGTTGTGTTACTATTTTGGTGTACAATAAAGTTTATACTATTCTATTGTATTCTAAACACTTTTTCTTTCTTTCTTGTTTCTCTAGTCTCCGATGGCATATCAGCAGGCTTTGTTTAGTGTTCTCCAACTATTTGAAATCGAGTTCTGTTCTTATGTCTATTAAAATTTGATGTTTAATCCTTTTAATCTTGCCACTAATGTGTTCTTACTGCACATATATGCTTTAAGCGGACAAATAATTTATTTGTCTAGAAATTTTTGATCAAAAACGTACGAGTACTTTCAGTTATTAATAATAATAAATCGATTGCGCATAGTGTTCCACGCGCGCCTCAAGGAGATGTCAGCAAAACCGTAGGGGCCCAGCAGAGTCGAAGCTGACTGAGGCCATGGGTGATACAAAAGAGAACCCCACGGCCCTGGAATGAGGACAAAGAAGGAATAGGAGTGGGATTTAGTCAGTAAAAGTCTGACAGGCCCTCTCACCCCACCCAAGGGCGGGAGATGTCATTAGATGATTTCGCTATAACATTATAGCGGATTTTAATGAAATTTGGTACCAGGATAGCATAATATGCTACATTAACACAATACTGTACAATACAGGCTATAATTTATAATAGGGGGAAGTACTAATTCCATGAAAGCAAAGCCGCCGTCAGAAGCTAGTAAGACAGTACTTACCTACGATGCAAGCTCAACATTAATCCACCGGCTTCATTTCGTCTCCCAGGACCAGTAAAGTTAAATCGATTCCAAGTTCTCAATTTTGAATCAGTCTAGTTCAGGTTTGTAATTTGACTTCTGAAGTCTGACACTAGTTTAGTGCTTGTATGTAATAGTCGCATCCGCCAACGAGAGATACCTATATGCGAGTTATTGCGTTGTATGGCATGAGGTGAGGTTGGCATGCATTTGGAGTTTAAAATGGAAAGTAACTTCAAGTCTCATCCATCATCATCATCATCATCTTCCTGCCCTTATCCCGTGTAATTTAGGGTCGGCGCAACACGTTTTTTTCTTCCACTCTGCCCTGTCACTCGTCATGCTATCACTAACTTCCTTTTCTTTCATATCACTCTTCACACAATCCATCTTTTCTTTGGTCTCCCTCTCCCTCTCCATCCAACTTCAAGTCTCAACCATAACTATTTTATTCATATCCAAACATAAAACAATACAGACAGAAAAATATAACTTATTTAATATAATGTTATAATATAGTATTATGATTTATTACCTATGTGACTTGTAACTGGAACCTTGTGGGAATCTATTGTAATAAGATTGATAAAGAGTATCCGCTCGTGATACAGTTCTACAATAGTACGGGGAGATAGGGAGAATCAGTCCAAAGACAACCAAACCACTTTTAAAATATGCCATTTCACATTGTTTGGCAATAGACCCGCCTAAAGTTTAGTTTAGTTAATTTTATTTTAGGATATTGACTTCTGTACCTATCTATTTTGTGTTACTATTTTGTGTTTAGATAGTATCTAATAAATGAGATTAACACTTCAAATAAACTGTGATGAAACTTTATTTTAAATGAACTGATAATGCTATAAACAAAAACCAAAATTAATTAAATATAAACGCATTATTTTACTTAAATAATTTTATAGAATAGTAATATTTTAAATTTTAAAATGAATTTTGTCTTCTGCCAGCGAGTTTGCTTGCGTGAAAGTCGGTTTCTCCATACAAACTTTGGGCTCCCGTTTCATCCACTTAGGGGGTGAAATTCGGAAAACCCGTTCTTAGCGTATAGTTTCTGAGATTCCGTGATTAATCAGAGAGTGGTATTTCACCATTATATGTATCGATTTATAGTTTACCTAAGTTCGTAATTAATTAAATTTGCAAACCCTACTATGAGTAGGTACGTACGATCACGGTGCTTGTATGACGTCAAATTTTACTAATAGCTACTTATGAAGTTTTCTAGAAGTTTAACTGAGTGTGCTTGAAAACTGACGGCACGCAACACGCCACACTCGAAGCGGGTTCATGGCTAAAATTGGTGTAAAACATGTCAGAAAACTAAAATGTGTATTGTAAAACTTTGAAGTTAATCACGCTAGAATATAAAAAAATATTTTTCCCCAGCTCTTACACAAGCTCGTGTTTATAATACCTGTAAAGAAACATATAACCGTGTATGGCAAAGCACACGGTAAGCAAAAAACAATGCAAGCGAGATGTATGTACAGACAGCCTATTACTGTGCACTATGCTTTTAATGGGATGCATTTGACGACCTAAACAGAACGGTTAAAGGGATGGAGCTATATAAGGTGTCTAGCTCCACCTCTCTGTCTCGCTCGCATGCCTGACATTTTAACGCATAAGGCTCCAGATCCGAGCGAAAGGTTCTCAGTTGCGTCTATAAGACAATTCAAAAGTTTTTATATCACATAGGCCTTCATGGGCACTTATAAAACGTCAAAAGCTAGTGCACGGTTCCAAATTGGTCGTTTCCCAATGAGAAGAACCACCGGCAAGAAACTCCATGGTTACTCTTTTAAAAAAAATGTTGTTCTTACAATATTCTATATTACAGTATTAGTAGATATTATGTAAAGACCAGACCAGTCAATATTGTACTCAAAAGTACAATAAAAATAATCATAATAAAAATTGACTCCTAATAGGAAGTAATCTAAGAATTCGCGGAGTCTACAGTGTTCTCACATTTACAATATATAAAAAAGCAATAAACATCATTCAGTCGTAACTACGTATTTTACTGGTAGACCCCATAACCTTATAGCGCAGTGCTCATACAATTATGGGCAAATACCATCAGCATAAAATACACTGACCTATAACCCTTAAATATCCACATGCCAAGTCCTTTTATAGGGAAAGTCTTCCACTCGAAATATACAGACAACAGAAAAGGTTATCGAGTCGAGGAACTTTAAAGTGTTCTAAATATAAAATTATAACTCCCTTTAGCTGTTTTGAGTGGAAGAAATAACTTCAAAATATAGGTGTTAATAAAGTCGAAAGAAAAATTTAGTGTACCTAAAACACCGTAATAATTAAATACATATATTTTAAGTAATTAAGCGTATTGGGCAAAAAATATAAAATGTTGAATTTAGCAACAATTTTGGCAATACAATTCACATTACAACTAAAACGATGGCTGTACCTACGTACGATTATCCCATAATTCAAAACCATAACCAACCGACCATTGTCCGTTCAAATCAATAGAGCATTGCGGCTAATTACCGATAATTAGACACGGCCAATTTAGATGGCTCACCGTTTACACATTTAAGACAAGTAGGTACTTCGAAGTTGGCATAGAGCAGTCAAACAGATAGAAGTGAAACTCGTATGAATTGACACGTGCTACGGATCTTTATGTTGGAGTCTCTTGGACGTTTTTGTCAGAAATTTACGCTTTCAAACGCGCAATTAGCTTCAATTATCTGACTAACCGACTCTTTGATATTTTGAAAGTGCTTGTAAATTGTTTAATCGACATAAATGCTTTAAATATTTGAATTAAATTAACTAAATATACATCATCTTCATCATTGGCAGCTTTGTTCCACCTGCGATAGATTTTTTTTGTAACGTTTAGGGAACGTTTAACGGAACACTACAAATTACTCTTGTATCGTGGGTATGTAAACTTACACGACACCTAGACTTATAATAACTCCATCCAGACTCGTAATCCGTAGGTTATACAAATATTTGTTTCGTCCGGCAATTGGACCCGCGACACGCAGTGCAGCAGTCAATCGTTTAACCACTGCGCCAAACGTGCTGTCAAACATATTAAACATACTGCCTGCGGTGCCATGCTTCCCTAGTCTATCTTAACCAGGTCTTCCCGCAATCCTGTTTTATCTGGCTAATAGTCTGTCACCACTCCTACAGTCTCTTGGCAACCATTGTATTGGGCTCTAGTATATCTGTCGTCACTAGACAATCGCATCAGATTTGCGACTTTTTTTAGCTTGATACCGTTTTCTTCCAGACTTCTATTTGTTGGAATTTAGAATGTGTTTTTTGATTATGTCTTATTATCAGAGGTCGGAATTAAGTAGAGTTAAAAATGTACTTACACCGATTTCATGCAGCGAAAGAATAAAGTGGATATGCCTCAAATCCCGAGATTAAATTTAAAGAGCAGAAATTGTTATGACACTATCAGAAAAAATTCTTCCTACATTAATGACGAGGAGAAGTGTATAAATTTTTTAACCTTACCTCAGTTAACGTAGAGAGATCTTTTTCAATGAAAAATACTAATAAAAATTGTATGTTAATATCTTTGTTTTATTTTTGTTTTAAGTTTTTATTAAAATTTATTTGTAAAATTGTTGGCCAAACGGGATTTTTAATGAAAAATCCCATTTGAGATCCATATTAATATCGAAATTTGGATGCAAGTACATGAATAACTCTACCTAATTCCGACCCCAGCTTATTATTCGACTAAACCAGTGCCAGTGGCTTCTCCTGCGTGAAAGTAGGTTTCTTCATTCAAACTTTGGACCCCCGCTTCAATCTCTTAGAGGGTGAAAATTCTTTCTTATTTTTTCTAAACGTCATAAAAGGAACCTCTGTGCAAAATTTTAGCGTTCTAGGATCAAGGGTTTAGACTTGACGTTGATAAGTGAGTGAGTCAGGACTTTGCATTTAATGAATAGAGATGGTATCTATCTGAAATTACGTAGTTTTGATGTCACATTGATTAACTAATTGAAAATCCGGATCCTTTGAAATAGTTAATTGAATTCAGGAATCTTCTATCGGTCTCGTTGTCGTTGTCGTTAAGATGATTGAGTAAATTTAGCTGATTGTGGTCAATGATGATTGTCTACAAGATAATCTTGGTAAGACACCAAGCTAATTAGTAGTTAAATTATATTGATTTGATAGTTTTCAATCATCATCATCATCTTCCTGCCCTTGTCCCATCTTATTTGGGGTCGGCGCAACACGTTTTTTTCTTCCATTCTATCCTGTCAACCGTCATACTATCACTAACTTCCTTTTCTTTCATGTCACTGTTCACATAATCCATCCATCTTTCATAGTTTTCAATATGATATAAATTTGTTATAGTACTTTTAACGTTCCTTGGTGTTCTTTGTTAGATTCCTCTCACAAAGAGGAGATTTATTTTGCGTCTTTTTCGTCTTTTGGAGCGGCGTTTTATAAAATTTAAAATACAAAGTTCAATTACAAACCTGGTTTTAAACATACCATCCTAATTTAGGGCCCCTTAGTCGCATCTGCTATTTTTTTCTACTGACCTAATTCTTCTCTTCCCAACAGTGAAGCAATGTATGTAGAACGTGCCCCTCACTGCCCGACCCCCGTAAAGCAAGAAGCGGAGTCGCGAGCGAGCAGCACGGAACCTCGGGACAGGGGCGAGAGGGGAGAAAGGGCTGCAAGAGGGGCGCTACTGCACACAGCTGATCCCAGAGACGCTGACGATGCAGACCCCGATATCATACCTAGTTTGTATGGTGAGTTTTTATAAATGTTTTTGATGTGGGCAATTATGGAGCAGCTTGCTTAGAAGTTAACCACTGCCTTTGAAGTGGGAGCCAATCAAATAAGTTCTTCAAACCTACCAAAACCATAATTCTATATATTTTTTGTTTTCCATGTGTAATAGTTTCCTACTAACCGGGAGTTGTCCTTGGTGCACTTGCACAACACGTACAGGAATAATGGTCTGTTGGTACTACGTAGCGTTACAAGTGTCTAAGGGGCCTCTGCGAGTTAGATTCAGCTCCTTGTACGCTTTGCAAAAGTTCTGAGTTCCGTGGTTTTATATCTTCGTAAACCTTCCAAAGGTCCAGGACCCCAAGGTTCTGAAATATCTATATAACACATAATAATAATAATAACAAAAATAAACAGTCACACAAAAACACAACATACACACAACACAACCACAACACACACACCACACAACAACAACACACACATAATAATAATAACAATTAATTCTACATTATTGTCCATCCAGAACGGAGGCCAGTATCAAACGGCTACATGAGTCTGCAGCGGCCGCCGTCTTCGGGGAAGATCACCAAGCTGAGCGGAGAAGATGTGCGCTCTGAGCCGGATGGGGGCGCCTATTACACAGATTATAGGAAAAAGGATTATAGAATACCTTTAACTAGTGTGAGTATGGCTCATGAGTAAATTGCATTACATTTTGACATGAGGAGTACGTGGATAAGCAGCGTTAAGCAGCAATTACTGAGGTCTTGCTATGGATGGGTCCACCGTGGACCCATCCATAGCTTCTTCTTTCTTCGATCTTAGTATACCGTTAAACTGTTGATTTTTAACAGTTTTTACGAATAGTTAGAAGTCAGAGACACGACTCTTGCCAAGGGGGTATCGTGTTTGCGAATTACTGGGTTGTGGAGTTCAGATAGGCAGTCGTTCTATGAAAAATATTGGCATTTAGTTACATCAATAGACCTGAAGCCAACTCCAACATAATGGGTGGCATGATTCAATATTCATCTTAGTTCCATCCTGGGCGCCACTCTCTGTTTAATCCTATGTTGGACGCCACTCTATATTTAGTGCCATAATGGGCGCCACTTTCTGTTTAGTCCCATGTGGCCAATTTGAAACTATTTTTTGTATACAGGTCTTTTATAAACTTGCATATTATGACTTGCATAAGTTTACAAGCTCTTTTATTCTAATAGTCTACTTAGTTGGACACTATTTCCATAAGTCCTGGAACTTAGGGAAGGCTAAAACTGAACAAAATCCTAAGAAGGGCAGTCAGTCATGCATCAGTGACAACTATTTTGATGCTCTGAGTGTAAAATACTGAAACTGAAAAACTGAAACTGTATTAATATTAAAAGTTATTTTAGTAATGCAAGTGATATTATTGACTACATTATAAACAATGATGATCAATGATGAAGACGGTGCTATCTAACCATTTTTGACTTGCCTCCCTATGGTTGTGGCGAGCCCAAATATGCTGCTATTACGTGCCTCATGTAACTTCCATATCCAACTTTGGCCAAAAATCTTCAAGTACAGTGTCAAACATGACACAACTGATAAGAACCAATAAGACTAGAATTATTTATGGAATTATTTTTATTTAATTGACAAACGATTTCTTATCCTCAACCACGAATCTAACATAAACTTTCTCTTTCAGTCTTACCATAGTTTAGGACGCGTGAACAAAGGCGTAAACGCGTGCAGCCCCAGTTCTGCGACGGGCGTGACGTCATCACTCACAGCACACCGCTTGAGACCCGAAGTCGTGACGACCTCGCATCGGGTGCAAGAGAGCTGTATATAGAGTCGTGTCGCACTCGTACCCCTCCTGTGTAAATAGCCTTTATACTAAGTATTGACGTAAGAGTGATGAGTATGTGTAGAAGTGACACTTGTGTTGGTCGCGGCAATTGTTTATTTATTTATTTATTACAATAAAACACCTTTACAAATTAGTCCAAGGCGATGTTATAACTAACACTTTTTATAATAAGTGTGTAAGTACATAGTTATGATAATTTAAAATTAATTAGGATGTAATGTCCAGACCTTTTTCAATAATTATTTGAGCCGCTTCTAAAAATTTCGGCAGGTTTTGGCCAAATATATCCTCCGATAGTGCTATAATTATGATTAAAGATTCGTATGGCTCGTGACAAAGGGGCAAACTTTTGGAGGTTAGTCTTAACAGAAAGCACCTCTAAGAGAGCTTTTTATTTCGTCTTGTTCGATGGCAGATGCTAGTTTTGTGTCCTATTAAGCATATAACAATTGATATTTGTATGCAATATTTCTTCTATCAGTCATACGTCGTGTATGGCGAATACGTATGTATATGAATCGCGTATGTTTGCGTTCGATTTTCGCCTGTCAATTATTTTAACATTTTGGCTCCACTTACAAAAAAATATAAATACGAAATTGTGATTGAAACATATCTGAGGTAACAGTATGAGATTGATAGAGACATAACGTTTTTTTTCTTGAGTGGTAATTTGTTAATGAAACGTTGCAATTAAAATCTTTGTAACAATTTTGTACTTATGATAATAAACTAACTTGCTTTGAATTAAAAAAATAAACAGTTAATCTTAAAAACGTGGATGATATACAAAGCCGCTACTGAATCTAGTTCATCTGTTTTGAAAATAGACAATTTAAGTGAATTTAAGTAAAATTTCAGTACTTGAAAAATGTTTTTTTTTTACTATCACACAATGCCATCTAGTCTCAAACAAAGCAGAGCTTGTGCTATGAGTACTAGACAACTGATAAACATACTTATATATTTCCAAATACATACATATTGTGGATAAATTACACCCAGACACAGAACAAATAATCGTGCTTATCACACAAACATTTGTCCTGGGTGGGAATCGAACCCAAGACCTTTGGCATAGCAGTCAGGGTCAATAACCATTAAACCAACAGGCCAGTCGTGATTAGAACTCAACTGTTTCCTAATTAGGATGTATATGGATATGCATTATTTTATTTACATATTGTATATATATTTTCCACGTGGTTGACAGAAAGTAGGGGATTGATAGAGAGACGAAACGAACGTATCATTTAACGACTCACACAAAGGAGTCTCACTTCTACACAATCTCATTATTCTCGTGGTATTGACTGTGTTCCTTTATAGTCTAATAAAAACGAGATTTTTGTAAAAGATTTATGAATTTCAATTGTATGTTTGTATATGATACGCTTGGTATGTCATATGACGTCGATTTTAATGTAAATAGTAGATAGTTAAGTTATAATGACGGTGTGCACAATGTTTGTCCCTTTCCTTCGTTTAATTTGTGAATTCTGTGTGCCTAGTGCAAGTTTATTTTACGTTGACACGATCGACACGTCTATGACATTCGGCGCTCCGATTGGTCCGCTCCAAGCTCTTAACCAATCAGAGAGCCGAACGAGGTAAACGTTTCAATTGCTTTAACGTTACATCAACTCGCACTCAGCGGACTGGAGTGTTGAGAATTTTATAGAAATCTGATTTTGTAATTTTGTACCCTGATAAAAAACTGAACTGATAAACGAATGCACCGCTTATAAATATTTTGTATATCATTTCATTCAAACATACTGTAACGGTTGAACTGTATCTTCTCGTACCGAAACGTACTTTAATATGCTTCTATCCTTTTCTTTCATATAGAACCGTCATTTACTGAAGCGAGACAGAGAGTAGGAGTGCAATCGCACGTGTCGAAATCGACGAGATCCAGAGTGCATAGTTAATTTTACGCTACTGTGATTGACACGTTCATGACGTCCGGCGCTCCGATTGGCCCGCTCCAAGCTCTAAACCAATCAAAGAACCACATGCAGTAAACATTTCGATCGCGTTAATGTAAAATCAAATCGCACTTAACATACAAGTCGATGTACTTCATCACTTAAACCAATTTGAAATAAAGCAAAAATACCAGTACCTATCCATTAATTTGTATGCGCCAAGGCAAGTGGATAAAAATTCTATTAAAGGCAATTTTTGCTTCACCAAATCATTTGTAAGTTTCCAAGTAAATTTAGAAATAAATTACTGTGTTGTTACTTAAGAAGAGCTATTCTTAAAAGTGATGAAAAGTTTTGATTAGCTTTAGTCGAAAATAAACATCTTAAAAACAATGAAGTTATCTCTTCATTGTTTTTCGTTAGGTGTTGATAGACTTGGCAATTTTTTCGTCTGTTGTACATGTAACCACTTTTCTTGTGGGCGAATTATTATTAAATATCATATTATGATATTATTTAATCTTTACCCACTTATTGAAGGCAAAGAAGGAACAGGAGTGGGTTTTTAGTCAGTAAATGTCTGACACTATCTCCCGCTCCGCCCAAGAGCATGATTTGTCATAATATGATTTTCCCACCCAATAAAAAAAAGAGTAAACCCCCCTGGGACGAAGGCAAAGAAGGAACAGGAGTGGGTTTTTAGTCAATAAAAGTCTGACACTATTTCTCGCTCCGCCCAATGCGCGATTTGTCATAAGATGATTTTCCCACCTAATAAAAAACAGAGTAAACCCCCCTGGGACGAAGCCAAAAAAGGAACAGGAGTGGGTTTTTAGTCAGTAAAAGTCTGACACTATCACGCGCTCCGCCCAAGAGCGGGATTTGTCATAAGATGATTTTCCCACCCAATAAAAAAAAATAAAAATCCATTTATTATTATTTATGCATGTACATAGCTCAGAACCCTGAGCTCCTGAACCTTTGGAAGGCGTATGAGGGGCAGAAGCCAACTTAGATAATTTTAATGAAACGTGATACCAACGGAAGATTATTCCTGTACGCGCTATGCTAGTGCACCCAAGGACAACCCCCGGTCCGTGAAAGATTATTGCCGACATATTTATGGGAAATAAAAATAATAGGGCTACGTTTACGTTTTTATAGTTTTAAGTGGACTGCTAACCTGGAACTATGTTAAGACTATGGCCCCTACCTGAATAATGTTATTAATATCCATCGATAAAGAGCAGGGGGTGACTTGCACACTCATTATTATTTACTTTTTTAAGTTAGAAATCTTCCAATGAGGGTGGTGCAGATAGGAGCGTCAGACTTTTACTGGCTAAAACTCACTTCTCTGTTCCTTCTTAGCCTTCGTTTCAAGGCCCTGAGCTTCTCTTACGAACAACCCATGGCCCCAGCAGGGTTAGGCTCTGCTAGGCCCTAAGGCATGCGTGGACTACTACGTGCCTTCGAGACTTTTGCTCACTAAAACCTACTCATGTTCTTTCAGATACCTATTGCGTTCGAGGGCATGTAACCATGAACTAATGACGATGTCTCTAAGGGCTCAGCAGGTTCGAAGCTACTGTAGGTACTGGGGCCGAGGGTTTGTTTCTGAAAAGAGAACTCGGCCCTGGTATGAAAGGCAACGAAGGCACAGGAGTGGGTTTTTAGAGAGTGAAAGTCTGGCACACCCTCGCGCTTCACCCAAGAACATCTCCCGTTCTTCATTGCATGATTATACCACCAAAAAAAATTAAATAACGGCGACTCTAGTAATCGACGCATCAGTTTTATGAACCCTAATTTTCCAAGAATAGTAAGTAAACTCGAAAATAATCACATCTTTAAACAGAAAATAAATATTTAAACAACACTTTGATATTCTAACAAGTCATTGTCAAACCTTTTAACACATTTAACGAATCAAAAAAACCAATAATCATGACGTTTTTAAAAGTAACACAAACGTGTCGCTTTTGGGACGAAACTAATAAGTTTGTGACGGTTTAAGACGAAAAGTAACAAATAGGGACATTGAGAACAAACGTTTGTGAGCAAACTGAAGTATGATTGATTCTGAGAACAGGCTAGCTGGCTGGTTTTGTAGATCAATTGAAAAGTTAGGTGGTGTGGGCCAGAAAACCAGCGATTTTATGATTTACAATGTGTTATTATGATGATAGCGGAGTATGATTTGTTCTAATAGATGTGATACTATTAGGCTCAATAGGAAATTAAAAACAATGGTGATAAAAGTGTTTTTTTCTTAATTATGGTTCAATTTTAGCAAAATTCTACTAGACATACACAAAATATGTAACTGAGGAATAAAGTAGTTTTCTATCGATGATAAAATTTTCGCAATCGAACCAGTATTTTCAGAGATTACCTCCAACAAAAACATAAAAACAAAACTTTTTCTCTTTATAATATTAGTGTAGATGTAAAAGTAACTCGTCTGTTACCACTCTATGTCTAAATGGGTGAACGGATTTGAATAAAACCTTGCATACAGATAGACTTTAATCTTGGAACGGGACATAAGACACTTTCTCGGGACTATATTCATTTGGGATAATTTTCGTCTGCTGACAGACGCTTGCTTAGTAAAAATATGATTAATCTGTTTCAATGGCAGTATAACATAATAAAATAAAACCATAGACACCTCAGTATATTCCTCTTTATTTAAAACAAATAAAAAAAAGAAAAGCTTTAGGAATACATTCATTGTGAGTACAGCTACAAATTGGAAATTCTTGCCACAACTAGCTACAAACTAGGGGTTAAGTCAAGAGTGAATAAGTTACTTCTAGGGAAGCATACTCCATTTTCGACCTTACTAGCTTACCATCAGGATAGTAAGACAGTAGTCAAGCGTAAGCCAAACAATAATAACAAAAAAAAAAAACATCACGCTTCTCGCTCCGCCTCTCCCCACGCCATCTTTCTAGCCCTAAACCGGCCACACGCGAAGTGTCGTTAAGTCGAACGACAACATTTATCCACAGTTAACGCACCGGCAGTGATTTAACTCTGTTAAGTCACTGTAAATTGCTCACAAGTACTCACAAGGTATAACATTGTCAGAATTATGTGCTCGAAGCTCAAGCGTGACAAGCTAACGAGTTGTCTTACTGGGTGTCATTGGTACAATGTTGACAAGTGACTTTGATGGAAATTGAGGTACTCTAATGTGTTCAGTGGCTTGAGGCTTTTCGATAGGACATTCGGTACAGAAAGTATAATTATAAAGTTGTGTTGTACCAATACTTGTTTTGTACCAACTCCACATGAATGTACCAGACGTTTCTGAGACATACCTAACTTTAGTTTGCAGTTTCCATTGTCTCAGAAGGTCATAAATCTTTCAAAATAAAAAATGTAGTTTGCATTTTTAAATATTCGTATTGATGTTTCAATTCATTGGCACTAATACAAATATTGTCTACCATAGTGTATTTGAAGTTGATTTTTAAGTTACTATTTATATTAAAAATATACTAAAAAAATAATCAGCCTTATAATATTCCCACTGCTGAGACTCCTAGAGAGATCTAGGAGAGGAAATAGGCTGTAATCTACCACGTCGGCTTAGTGTGGGTTTTTTTTTTTATTGGGTGGGAAAATCATCCCAATGACATCCTCGCTCTTGGGCGGAGCGGGAGATAGTGTCAGACTCTTACTGACTAAAAACCCACTCCTATTCCTTCGTTGCCTTCGTCCCAGGGCCCCGGGTTCCGCTTTCACACTACCCGTGGCCCCAGTAGGCTTCGACCCTGCTGGGCCCCTACGATTTGCTGACATCTCCTTGAGGCGCGCGTGGAACAATACGCGCCGTCGACGACTTGGACTCGGTCCGGACGGTTACCGGACGGTCAGACGGCGAGCCACCCATTGCTCGCCGTCTACAAGCCCGCGCCTACGGTGGCCGGAAATCGGGATCGGAATCCCGGCGGCGGTTGGAGCGTAAGGACCGTTGCCTCACGCGATCGGCCGCCTCCTTAGCTAGCATTACTGCTTCGCAGAAGGAGGCGACCGCCTGCCACTCCTCCTCGCTCCGGAGCATGGCCTGAACCAAGGCCCGGCGCGAGAGATCGCCGCCGCCGATTGCCCCCACGAGGACACGGCGTTGCTCTGCCCAAGCGGGGCACACCTCCACCGTGTGCTCTACCGTGTCCTCCGGGTGGGCCACACAGTGGCGACACCCGGGCGTCGTTTCCGCACGAATCCGGTGCAGGAACCTCCCGAACTTACCGTGTCCGGTGAGAACCTGCGTCAGGCGGAATGTGAGGACGCCGTGAGGTCTTTCCAACCACGCCTCAAAGAGGGGACTTACCGCCATAATTGTGGCGTGCCCAGCTTAGTGTGGGTTGGTTGATGTCACATGTCACCGATTTTTTTTTTTCTAGGGTATAGCCGCTTTCTCACGATGTTTTCCTTTACCACTTTAGGAGCAGTGGTGATGAAATAAATTACACAAAGTAATGAGCCTGGTTGGATCACGTATGACACAGAGTGTTTTAACTCGAATTCTGAGTTAAAAAGTGGCAAAAACCCAAGCCACCTACCAATATAACGTTAAATAGATTTTGGAAACGAAATAGCCACTTCTCATCATCATCATCTTCCTGCCCTTGTTCCGTCTTACACACGTCGTTTGTTGGGGTCGCCACAACACGTTTTTTCCTTTCATTGTATCCTGTCAATCCGTCTTTTTCACAGCCCAACATTCTGATCCATATAGTATGACAGGTATTATCACGGACTTTTAGATTTTTTTACCCTTCAACTTGGGGGCATCCGTGGGTCACAAGTTGTTCCAGTGACCTGTTGCCATTTCATCTATCCTGAATTGATCCGATGTGTTACGTCTCGGTCTACCTAGCCATCACCTTAGATAAGCGACCCGAAGTATAGATAGCGGCACGAATCTTGAGCGCTCGGCGAAAGAACGAGGATAGCTTTGCGCATCGTACACATCAGCGAGCCAATCACTGCACAAGGATTGCATTCCCCGCCCCCGCGTCTCTTTTCATACCACTAAAGAGACCCGATATTTTACTTCTGCGTGCTTCTGCGCAAGTAGAACTGTAGAAGTCAGCGCTCAAGATCCGTGCTGGTATCTGTACCGAAAGTCGGAGCAGCTTGGTATGTGCGTTCCAGTGAGAGCTTAGGGCATATCACCGGAGAGACCGCCGAAATCGTAGAACAGGTATTCAGTTTTCGTTCTGCTCAATTATAAGCCAATACTCTCCAGTCTGTTCCACCACACCTCCAATTTGCTCTGGACCTCTAGACCACTCTCGGCAACCAGCCAGAAATTGCCACATCTACTTTATATAAGAAACAAAACGTTTGTTCCAAAAGTCATTTCACATCTTCATAATTTTGTTAAGACAGTCAGAATAATTGCCATTTCTAGTACAAGATGTATTGATCAATCGTTATTTACTGCTCAGTGTAAAATAACACTTTAATGAAACTAGCGAGCGTACTGTTAAAATAAATTATTTTTGTAACCAAATATGTACTTTGTGTAATTGAGTTTGTGTGAAAAGGTGCGACTCCACTAAAAGCGATGCTGTTGCTTTCTTTAATTTAAACTATATAAAAAGACTCATCATCATCATTTCAGCCGAAAGACGTCCACTGTTGGACATAGGCCTCCCCCAAGCTACGCCACAACGATCAATCCTGTGCGTCTCGCATCCACCGCACTCCCGCGACTCTCACCAGGTCGTCGGTCCACCTTGTGGGAGGCCTTCCAACGCTGCGTTTTCCGAAAAAAAGACTGTTTTTGTGGAATTATAATGTTGGATTTTAAATTCTTGAAATTCTCGGAACCAGCAACTGTATGCGAATAAACATATTTTATTTTGAACTTTGACTCATAATATTTAAGCTCCACAACTTCCAATCGACTGATCTTTATAATTCCTAAGTCAATTTTTTTTTACATTATAATTTTATGTTTCTCAAATATTGTTTCTGGTACATAAGTAAAATAGTCAAATAATTAATTATTTGTATGAGCAGTTTACTATAGGTTGGTAAATATCAAAACGAACTTCGTTTTTATAAACTACAGAAGCTACAAACAGCCTAGACATAGCTTCCAGTGGAGTCTCAACCTAACATGTAATTTCATCTGCTCAAGATAATCAAGTGTAATTGCGCTAACGCTCGTGTTTATATCTAAATTGTTAGCATTAAGTTCTCTAATATTTGCTTTAAATAATAACCTATTCATTTTGTACAGTGTGTGATGAAAATGTGTAATAATTTTTTATTTCTTGGTTGTATAGCTGTTATGTTGACTGAAGTGTGATCAAATGTTACAAATTAATTTACTAAAACACTATTCTAAGTAACAATAGGTGTCAGGGACGAATGTTTCATTCTTATTTCCAGTATAGGTAAGAGATAGCGCTAGACATCCTGTATAGCTCTGTCTCTTACCCACACTGAAATAAGAATGAAACAATCTTATTTTGAACGTCATGGTAACCCCGCGGATCGTATTTGCAAACGTCACATACATTGATACAACTGTTAAATTACGGTTAATTTGTAATCTTTGGAATAATAAATATTTCATAGACAAGACATTCCTAAGTCTTTGACAATCATTACAGGTAGTCAGATGCCAGAAAGTCTAAGAAGTATCGTGTTGTCCAGTAACTGGGTTATGGAAGTCCGATAGTCAGTCGTTCCAAGTAAAATACGGGTTTTCAGTCACACCTGGTTAGACTGAAAGCCGATCCTATCATCATCATTTCAGCCGAAAGACGTCCATTGTTGGACATAGGCCAAGCGTCGCCACAACGCCGCTCCTGTGCTAGTTAGAAAAAGGCTATGGAGATGACTTAAGACTTTTAAAATTTGTACATAGATTAAAAATACTACAAACACAAAATAGTAACTGCAAGCGACATCCAAATGTAGCAAAATTATTTGCATTTTATGCAAGCAAGGCAACTCTTGCCACGTCTGGGTCAAGCCACGCATGCACCGATGAGATCATAAACCCATGCAAGCAGACGTTGCGTCGACGGCTGCAGATAATATTCCACTTTATTTTAACAGCGAGCGTATGTATAAATACGTCGTTTTGCGAAGCTGTGCGCCGCAGTGGAGTCGAGGGTTTATTTAAAATTAAAGTTGGTGGAAAAATTGTGAGTCAATGATGTTTGAGGGATTTAATGTGTTGCTAAAATGGTGACTGTGTGAGTTTTATGTTCGCGAAAGTTAAAGTAGCTAATGTGTTAAGTCTTCTTGAATTTATATACTATGCGTTCCAAATAAGAATAGGATCGATTGCCATGTTGTGTCGTCACGTCATACTGTCATATCGAAGACTTATTATGGTGAGCAATACAATAAATTTTTAATATATAATTTATTTACGAACTGTGAACGAAAATAGTTTAATCAGAAGCCAGTTCTTCAATTTTACTCATCTCTGAGCTCTTCTTGCCCAATTTCTTGCGGTCCTATTCTTATTTGGAACGCATTAAACTTTACTGGATTAAGTAGTGGTGCCCCAGTGCTAACGGCCCCGACTTACAAGTAGTCGCGGGTTGAAACCCAGCCAGGCGCATTACTTTGTGTAATTTATTTGATCAAGACTGAAGAAAAACATCGTAAGCAAACCGGTATGACCTAGAATCAAAAATTAACACATGTCTTTGGAAGACATATGTTAATTTGGATCTGCAACATAACAGCAACACAACCAAAACCTATCTTCAACACTCAAAAACTAAGTATTAAATTCCATTGCGTCTTCTAAACAATTCTTCCATAACTTCTGTATATTAACACGCAATGGATTCCAAACAACCTCCTTGAACCTACTTTTAGTATCCACGTCCATTTCCAACCAGATTTGTAAATTATGTAAAATTGTAAATAACTTAGTAATAAGTAACGAAATTATAAAATCTAGTCTAATTTAGTACTAACGGTGCTAAGTATTGTACATTTTTAATTAATTGGTAACAACAAAAATAGGTTAATGTCAATTGCCGACCTCATACTAAGTATGGGACTTTAAATATTGTTAAAAACATTGTTTCTTGTAAATGTTTCCAAATAAATACAATGTCAAGCATTTATCAATTCTTTTGTTTTATTTTGAGATCTCCCTCCACTTGTGTGATACTGAACAAGGAAAAGCTTGTAACCAGACCACCAAAATTATGTATACATGACAAAGAAAAATGTGTCCAGTACGCCACAGTCATAACAGTATGACAGACGTAAACGCTAATAAATCTTATAAGCAAGTATCGTTTTTCTTATTTGTATATTAAACGAAGAAGTTGCCGAGTTGAACGTTCGCACCGACGAGTAACAGCTGCACAGGACGATGAGAGAGTTAAGGTTAAGCAACGCTGCTGAGGTCAGTCTGTGGGAGACCATTTTAACATACTGAACCTCCTCCGTGACACGGAAACCACGTTAAGCTTTTGATCTTGGCTGTTATTTGTAGATCTTTGCTACTGCAGAACCATCGCCACCATCGACCATCCAAAACGTAGTTTTATACCCCTCCCCCTTTCCCAAATTTTCCTACCTCCCACATAATTATCATCATACACACACACACACTTATTTAATACAATTTCACTGGTGGTTTTCGTCATTGTTTAAATACTTTTATCACTCAAACACCTCACCTTTTGTCACTTTTGAGAACAAAGAATTTATTTGTAAATTCTTGGTTTTTTTTTAAATAACTATGACTCCGAAGTTTCGATTTATCTACCTTTTTCAATTTTGAGCCCTGACACTAATAACACAAGTACTATCTTAATTTGGGTGTCAGAGGTGTATAACTCTGTGATAACTTAAAATTTACCACATTATCCTTATGTTAAAGTACGGAGCTACTTCTTGTAAAATTGTAAAGCTGGAAATAAAGATTTTTATTTTTATAATTATTTATCTGTTCTGTGAGCAATGTGCTCAGCCTACTGCCACTTAAATTTGGCGATTCTTTGGGCTATTTCGGTAACCTTGGCTCTCCTGCGGATAACTTCATTTTTGTTGTGATCACGCAAGGAAATTCCAAGCTTAGCCCTTTCCATTGCACTTTGAGTGATTTTAAGTCTTCTGATGAGGACCTTTGTAAACGACCAAGGATAGAAATAAGTATAATATTACTAGCAATAGTTGCTGGGCTGGGACACAAAGGTCTACGCCCTGACCTATGTCTGTAATTATTTAAACCTAGGACGAGAGAGGTGTGGTGATGAAAAATTTTACACTTGCAAGAACCTGCCTGTAGTCGAACCTACATCCTTACAGGCTACAAATTGTAAGTTACAGCAGGGGTCCTTTTTTTTTTCATGACCACCTCAATACCCAACAAAATCCAAATTCAACCAGACCCATTATCAACTACCAGACTACCTCCATAAATTGCTCAAACACAACAGAACTGTACCTATCACTAACTCAGCCCCACTACAACTGCATAGAAGTGGCAGTGTTCCCGTGATTTTATTTCACTATATCGGGCATAGCTCGTCTCGTCCATAAAGTCGGCAGTCAGGAGAATTGCTCAATAAGGCGGATGCAACGGTTTTATTGTCGCACGATCCGGAATGAGAAACGGAACGGGCGGGGAGTGACTGTATCAATTGTGAACGTTTTTGTCAAAGCGTTTAGAGTCAAGTGCAGGAGTAGGTGCTTTGTTTGTAGTGTGTTTACTTTTAGAGGAATTTTCTTAGAAAAAAAAAACTGGTTGTCGTGGATAAGAGTTTTTGGCTTACTAAGGAGCAACATAGGGAAAAATATAAGAGATCGCCTGTAGTTCCCAAGAGTAGGCCGAAAGGTTCGGGGGGTGTCGACCGCATACCGGAAGACGCAGTGTTGGCAGGCCTTCCACAAGGTGAAGCCATAGGATTAGTAGGAGTAAAATAAAAATCGCATTAACTTTTTCTTGACGTTGGAACTATCTAATGACTTTTTCCGCTCTAGGGTGGAGCTTAGGCATATTAGACTTTTACTGACTGAAACCACACCTATGTTCCTGCAGTTGTCTTTAAGTTGTATGTGGACCATGAGCATCAGTTTCACACGTTTTTCAATGGTCCTACCAGATCACCCTGCTGGACCCCTACGATTTTGCTGAAATCTCTCTGAGGCGCGTGTGGAGCATTACGCACCGTCAATGGTTCGGGCTTGGTCGTTATAGATAAATCAAGAAGCTGTAGTACACAAATCACCGTTTTACTCGAACCTCTTCTACTTGCATCGTGCCGTAGTCATAGGTTACCTTATCAAGACCGTCTTTTCTACGCAGCTTGAGGGTTCCATACTCGATGGATAACCAGCAGAACCCTGTTACTAAACCTCCGCCGTTCGTCCGTCAGTTTGTCAACGGCTATACCTCATGAACTGTAATATGTAGATAGGTATAATTTTAACAGTGTGGATTTCAATTACAGCTATAAAAAGAAAATAAGATTACGATGGCACGAAACCTTTTGTGTAAGTTCAAGTTCGACTCACACTTGGCCAACTTTATTTTTATTGTTCTTCTGAGATTTGAAATAGGCCAATAAGAAAATTGAATCGAACTTTTTCTGGGTTTATAGATATGTACGTCATGTGAGAAACATAAAACTTCAAGACCGGAAACGGCTATGTACATTTCAATTCGTAGTTTAAATTCATAAATGGAATTACAGCGACAATACTTTTATGAATGCAATTGAATTTTGAGCAGATGAAATACGAGCCAAAATGCAGTGGCATCCAATTCGGTAAATTGAAATAAAATTTTGTCGCTGTCTGGCCGATATCTGTCCAGTAGAATGGTATAGGGTTGCCAAATTTAGAAAATGTTTGAGCGGTTAAGTGAATTTTTCTATTACTATGGGTAAAATAAAAATTCATACCACAATGTAAACTTATTAGTCTGTGTCAGGTTTCAGTTTGGTATTTTAGGAAAATACTTATAGGAGATGCCCAGGGAGTCGCAGAGCTATTCTCGGTCAAAGTTTCCGCGGGCTTGCAGACGGCGAGCAATGGGTAGATCTAAATTTTTTCCTTTTGAGGTACGGAACTCTAAAAAGACCAATACTCATCACTAAACCAAATTACTCTTGAAACAATGAATTTAAATACACAAAGTGAAACATAGAACCACATAATATACCAACTTACAATACAAAGTATAGAGAACTGTTAATGATGTTAATTGACAACAATGAATTTTCTAAAAAAAAAAAAATTATATCGATATTTACCCACTATTGTGAGGAACAACCCTAACTAAACCTTGAACTATCAGTTAAGAGTCACATTTTATATTCCCTCCTGCGGCTAACAACAACAACAAGTCGATTTATGATAAAACAAACTTAGTAACATAACTATAGAAAACACTTTTACAGCATCGTTAAATGTGATAATGCGACCATTTTTTATTTACTCATTCTAAATGTCAAAACTAACAAATTTTGTCTGAATTATTAAAAATTGTTTTAATAGTCGGAGAGCTCAAGGAAAATTAAGCGCGTCATTTATTGAAGTTCAAAATAAAAACATTAAAATACTCGCCGTAACCTTTGACCGCTATTGGGGTCAAGGTTAAACAGGCTACCGGACACTAGGGGCTTTTTTATTTTTGTGCTTCTCATATAGGGGTTTTTTAATAATAAAATCATGCTTGGCAAGTTGGTTGGCAATTTCAGTGGAGTTGTTGCAATACATAGATAATGCTGCAGTCCATTCTCTAGGGAGTCCCTTAGTCGCCTCTTACAACACTCACGGGAAGTTGGGATGACGCTATTCTTTACAACTGACGCCATACGGTACATACACGATATATCAAACTAATAGGTATTTATTTGATTTGAATTTTTTGATTGACATGGAATTATAAGTGCAAATAAACTTTATATTAAAGGAATGTTACTCTTTTTTTTAAAATAACTATTCATTGGTTTCTTTGTGTTTTGTTTTTCTGCAATATAGAAAATTTATTTAATAACTATATTTGAAAAAATAATAACATACCCTTAATATATAGTTTATGTGATATGTGTGTGTTCCGTACCTCAAAAGAAAAAACAGAACACTTATAGGATTACTTTGTTGTCCGTCTGTCTGTCTGTCAAGTCCCTTTATCTCGGGAACGTGTGAAGATATCGAGTTGAAATTAAAACCATATACTTAAATCTGTGGTGTCTTGAAACTGTAAAAAAATCAAATTTCTAAGTTAACGAATTAAAAAAATAAGGCCGTTTATGTCGCAAAAACATATATTTCGATACTCTCAAAGGAATCCAAATTCATAGAGTACTTTCCGTTGAACCAGAATCCTGAAATTTGACATAAAGCAAGGCCTTATAGCACAGGTATAGAAATAAATCTAAAAATAGTAAATTTATTTTTACCTACGTCACATAAAAAAATCTTTTTTTCAATTCGGAGAAATCTTCGAGACTCCATTCGGGAATTGTAGTTTGTACGGAACCCTAAGTGCGCGAGTCCGACTCGCACTTGCCCAGTTTCTTTTTTTTATAAATGCTTTGATCGATTGATATTTTTTTACGAAAACACCCGTTAAATAACGTGCGTGCTGGTTGCAGCTACTGATTAGTAAAAAAAACGAAATAACAAAGTGGCAGCAAGTAAAAAAAGATTAAATGCTATAATTTAATGTCTTTTTACTTAGGAGTATAACTCTACGCAGATCAATTGGAAATATTGTAACAATTTTTTTTTTTAAATAGTAACCATGGAGTTTCTTGCCGGTTCGAGGAAACGACCAATTAGGAACCGTGCACTAGCTTCTGACGTTTTATAAGTGCCCATGTAGGCCTATGTGAAATAAAAAACTTTTGACTTGACTTTGAATTGAACTGTTTGTATACTAGCTCCTAAACTATAACAGTAAATGACAAGAGGAAGTCGTGAATTTAATATTGTTGATGTTAACATGCTAACCAAATTGCTGTCATCAACGCTGTTCTTAATGAATAAAAGCTTTTAAGTAATATAATAGGGTTAGCAGCCATGGTTCATGGTCTCACACCATGGGTTCCCAGAGCGTGGGTGTTGTACAAATCGTGTTGATAGGTAGTTCATCATATAGGCCTTTAAATTGCCTTTGCATTGCTGTGAATACTTTTGTACATCCTACTCTTCAGATAATCCCAGAGGAAAAAATCTAGAGTTGTGAGCGTCTCTGGGGAGTTAATTATTAGAAACGCAAATTAATATTGAAATAATTATATTAAAAAATTTGATAGTTTAACCAAGAAATAAAAAATAACGAAATTTATCACCAAGGCTGCAGGATTGCCCCAAAAAGAGTTACCACAGTAAACAAAGCATAGCATAGTCGGCCTTATAATGTACCCACTGTTGGGACTCAGGCCTCCTCTCTAGGAGAAGGAACGGCCCACGTAATCCACCACGCGGGCCTAGTGCGGGTTGGTGGATGTCACATGTCTTCGAATTTTTGGTTCTAGGACATGCCGGTTTCCTCACGATGTTTTCTTTCACCGTTTTGAGAGAAGTAGTGATGAAATAAATTACACAAAGTAATGCGCCTGGCTAGGTTTGAACCCGCAACCTACAACTCGTAAGTCGGGCCCGTTACCACTCGGCCACCACAGTAAAGGTTCAGGTAAAATCAACGACTTAACTTTCTCTGTCAAACAGTATGCTTTTCCCGCCTAAAAAAAACCAGTGATTTTCTTTTTAAATATACGCTGCGCTTTTCGAATCGTGCCGTAAAAAATGAGAGCTAGTTAATGTCCCGAAAAAAGGAACAAATACATTATTTTATCAAAAAAAGGAAATGTAAAAAACACAGGGTGACTTAATTAAAGCTTCGCTTATCGCTTCACTATTAATAAGCCCCCATTAAGTATTAATTAATTGTTCACTTAACTACTTCATTAATTTGCTGTACAATTATAGACTTTATGAATTTTAATTTTCAAACGTTATTTTCATGGTAATGAGGGTGGCTTGATTTGATTTTCACAAATCAATGATATTGTTTAAAATATGAACGATGTTAATTTAAAAAAAGAAAGCCTTGCTTTCGACTCGATAAACACAACATTTTATAAATAATTATTGTTTATTTTCGTCAATTATAAAAACTATTAGATTAGATTTAAAAGTTTTTTTTTGTTGGACGTCACGGTTTGTGCAGTGGCTAAGCGATAGGCTGCTTAGCTGTGTGTCGCGAGTTCGATTTCCGTATTTGTACAGTTATTACGGCTCTGGGGATCTTGTATTTGTGAGATAAAATGGTTGTGAACACATCCACAATACAAGAGCTCTCAGATTCGGGCAACGTTTTCTTTTTAGGGTTCCGTACCTCAAAAGGAAAAAACGGAACCCATATAGGATCACTTTGTTGTTCATCTGTCTGTCTGACTGTCTGTCAAGACCCTTTATCTCAAGAACGCGTATAGGTATCGAATTGAAATTAAAACCATACACTCAGGTCTGCGGACTCGTAAAGTTATAAAAAAATAAAACTTGTAAGTTAACGAGAAAAACAGATACTTCGGTTTATGTGGCAAAAAACGTACATTTCGACACCCTCGAGGAAATCAAAATTCATAGGGCACTTCGAGTTGACCCAAAATCCTGAAATTTGGCATAAAGCAAGGTCTTATATCACAAGCATACAAATAAATCTGAAAACAGTAAATTTGTAGTTACCTCACAAAAAAAAAAATACTTTTCTTGCGATTCGGAAAAATCTTTGTGACTCCATTCCGGAATTGAACTTGTGATAAATCATAAACTTCAAGCTTCAGTTACATAAATATTTTATTCACTTTCATTAACATAATTTCTTATTATTTATTATTCTATTAACAATCATTTACAAATATATATTTGTAAATGATTGTTAATAGGATAATAAATATGAAATTATGTTGATCAAAGAGTATTTATATAACTGAAGCTAGAAGTTTATGATTCATCACAAATTATTATATAAGTAAATTTGTACGGAACCCTCAGGGCGCGAGTCCGACTCGCACTTGCCCAGTTTTTTTTTAAAGACAAAAAATATTAGTTGTAACGTTGTTTGGGAGTCCCATTTAAATACTTAGGTATTTTATCCCATTTTTAGTATTTGTTATTATAGCGGCAACAGAAATACATTATCTGTGAAATTTCAATTGTCTAGCTATCACGGTTCATAAGATAAAGCTTGGTGACAGACGGACGGACAGCGGTGTGATAGTAATAGGGTCCCGTTTTTACCCTTGAGGTACAAAACCTTTAACAGGAAGATAAAAATATCTACTCTCTCTTTTCATTAGTTCAGGATTCAATAAAATTCCTGGATAGGCAAAGTGTGATTGTGTTTTACCGTCTTCATTTTTTTGTAGCAAGTTGGATGTTTCCAGTTGATCGGAATAAGCATCCTATTACATGAGACTTTAGGGAAACGTAATTATATTTATAAGCACAGCACATACAACACAGTCGGCCTTATAATGTTCCCACTGCTGGGACTCAGGGGCCACCACGCCTGCTCCGCGCCCGCGCGGGCACCCATCGCGTGACGTGCGCGTATGTTGTGTGTGGTGTTATTACCTGCACAGTGTTCTAGGTCACCTTTAACGGTGTGCATGTAGTCGTGTCGATGGAGAAATTTAATTTATTATTATATACGTATAATAATAAATTATAGGTACGTCGGTATACGTAGCAAAAAGGGCGCGTGGGCGTCCGCTTAACGCAGCGCCGGCTCTTAGGAGAGGCAATAACGCTGAGGTGTCTGCCTAATCCGAAAATCAAGGAAATAGTATTGCTTTTTATGTATTCAAGTTTCTAGCAAGTGAGTAGAATTATACAGAGATCACTTACCCGGGAAATGGTAGCTTTTTTATTATAAGTAGTTTTCATTAAATGGAAAAAAAAAATATAATAAACAGAGCAACATCAGGCATTTTAAATCCTGGTCTTTCAATACAAAATCCACAGCCAACGTATCGAACCAATCAGATACCATTAAAGTTTCAAAGAACAAAAACGATGCATTAATAGGCCCAATCATCACGCTATTAAGCACGATCCATGGGCACATTTGTAGCCCATTTCATCAATTACCACATTATGAACCAAGCGTGAAGTCGAATTAAAGTCCCATGATCAAAGGTAAATTAGTTTTGTGAACGAATCAATATGTGTTTATCAATATGTGGGAACGTATGCTTGTTATATCGGCGATGGTTAAGTTCATGTTGACTTTTTGGGTGTTTGTGGCTATGAAGGAAGCGCTTTGAAGACGATGAAAAAAGAGATTTCATTCCAAAAGGAGAAGGCACGCAATTGCAATATCCCGTATCTTGTTATATGTATACTGTCTGCAAGCTAGAATACCGTTATTGAATAAAATCGTATTTTTACGTCGTGAAACTTGAACACGCCATATTTTCGATGAAATCAAGAGTAGCATCAAATAATTCTCGCCTTCGGACCTGGTAACCGTCCGGATTGAGCCCGAGCCCAAGTCGTCGATGACGCGTAGTGTTCCACGCGCACCTCAACGATATGTCAGCAAATCGTAGGGGCCGACCGTCCGTTAACCGTTCAAATTGAGCCTAAGTTGTCGACGGCGCGTTGTGTTCCACGCGCACCTCAAGGATATGTCAGCAAATTGTAGGGGCCCAGCAGGGTCGAGCCTACTGGGGCCATGGGTGATGTGAAAGAGAACCCCGGGCCCTGGATCGAAGGCAAAGAAGACACAGGAGTGGGTTTTAGTCAGCAAAAGTCTGACACGCCTTCTCGCCCCACCCAAGGGCAGGAGATGCCATTAGATGATTTCCTGCCTAAAAAACAAACATAACAGTATTTCGAGTTAGACCAACTGTCCACGGACGCGTAGCTTCACAGACGCGTATTCGTCATTATACGCTTGGTGTATGCCCGTGTAAAGCTTATATACAAAACTATGAAACTCTGTCGTCGAAGCGGCAACGTCGTGCCGTCGTGTTGCATCTATGAAGCTATGCGTCCGTACACATTAGGCCATAGTTTTGTATCTAAGCTTCACGCAAGCTTACACCAAGCGTATAGTGACGAATACGCGTCTATTACGCCTTACGCACATAAAAGGAGCGTAGAATCACATATAAAAAACCAGGGAAATTTACGGTAATTTTATTTATTTATCTCAGAAATAATTGATAGTAAATAATCTGTTTAGATAAAAGCGAAATACCACTCACTGATTAATCACGAAATCTCAGAAACTATTACACCTATAAACTTTAAATTTGGCAGGTAGGTTCCTTATAGGGTTTGGACATCCGCTAAGGATTTAACACACACTCTTAAGGGGGTAAAACGGAGGTTGGAAGTTTTTATCGAGAAACCTTCTTTTACACGGGCGAAGCCGCTGGCAGAAGCTAGCACTACATTAAAAAATCGATAGAGAATTTTTGCGTGATCACCCGCGAAAAAAATATTTAAAAGCAGTAAAAGTATTTTAGGTTACGGTGGCAACACGTTATTGCTCTTGACTATTCCGAAATATTACCAAAATTTAAAAATGTTTGTTATGATCTGTGGAAGGAATACTTTGACAAAACTTCATTAGAAAAAGGAATTTGGTATAAAACCATACAGTGTCAGCCTGCTCGTATACCTTGGTTTGTAAATATTAACCTAACTAGAAAACTAGTGGTTACAGCTCATAGACTCAGATCGGGACATTTCCCATGTAACAAATTCGCTTTCTTGATGAAAAAGGTAACCTCTCCCAATTGTGAGGTGTGTGGAGTTGTAGACGATATGCATCACTTGTTAATGGAATGTGTTCAGTATGAGGCTGATAGGAGTAAGTTGTTCAGGGTACGATGGGACTGACATACGCTGTGCGTTATAAAAGTCCCTAAATTATTAAAGAAAACAAAAAAAGAAACACCTTATTGCAGAAGTCGGTTGAAACAGTTTTCTGTCAGAACAGAAATATATTATGGATGGCAGTAATTTAATTTACTATGTTAGTTTTTAAAGGAGCAGTAGTGGCCCCGACTTACCAGTTGTACATCTTAAGTACCTTGGCAGGCATTTAAATGTATGTGATTTATTTCATCACCACTATTCTCAAAGCGATGAAGTATGACATCGTGAGCAAAACAGCATATCTTGGATCCAAAAAATCGAAGACAACCTGCGCTTGCGTGGTAGATTACGGCCCATTATCTGTCCTAGAGAAGAGGCCTGAGTTACAGTAGTGGAAACATTACAAGGCTGATAATGGTACGTATGTTTTTTTTCTATAATTCGTTACTATCAGTCTGCATATACCTAGTGCCAATAAAAGCTTCTTCCATGACTTCCATGAGTTCAAAAAGCAAAGAAGTGTTTAAAAATAAAAGTACAATTCCGAGACGGGCTGCAGACTGCAACCACAGGCGACACTACGGCTAGCGGCTGCGGTTGACTGCAGTGCTGCCTACGGTCGCAGTTACTTCTATTCCAAGCGCGACATGTCGCGGCTGCATAATGCCTAAAACCGTGCTTCAGCCACTCCAGTACCTTCGTACGAGACAATATCTAACAACGCTATCGATACTTTACTTTTTTGAGAAGAGGAATATGATGACGACTTGTGTGGATGACCAGCAACAAAGTTAATTAATTTCTCTTCATCACCTTCCGGAAAGTCAGCATTTTTGAACTGTGAACTTTGCGGTTCGCGACACCATTGGTACTACAGTCTGCGATCGCTTCGTATCGCGGCCGCAGGCTGCGCGCCACGGCTACAGTGTTGCCGCACTCGGAATAATTTTCAAGATATTCAATAGTAACAAATAGTGTCGCTTGCAGTTTGCGGTCTGCAGTCCATCTCGGAATTGTACCTTTATGGGCGATACCAACTATAGTAATTACTGTTTGAAACATGTTATTTCGAACATTTATTACTTTAGTTACATATTATTATTATGCATGCAAGTAATGCAAGGTTTAATACACATTTCTGATATAAATGCAATACTATTTTTGCTGACAATACATCTTTAGTTACCGATCACGATTTGGTTTTTAGAATGATAGCAGTTTATTACATCATACTACAGCCCAGTATATTATTTTACTCTGTTTTATTTCATTTTATTACTTAATTTAATACACTTTATTTGATTATGCCAAAAACTAAATTTAATTTATTGTAAGCTTCATTTTAATTTGACTTTTATATAATTTTATTTCGTTTGTGTTTGATTTTTAATTTTTATTTATGTGTTTAGAATATTAAATAATAATGGAATTAAAATTTCTTAGTCTTTATCATAGTTCTAAGTAAACATGGTCACTAACCCTTGTATGAGTGCAAACTCAGAATAAATTATTTATTACTGACGGTTTAGGGGTATCATTATGATATCTTATTAAAATCATCATAATTTCGGTGTGAAACAGTGACGAAACACAGAAAATAGCACAGAAAAACTATTAACTCTTTCTCACACCTGTATTCGACTGCACGATTGGCGCAGTTGCATGGAGCAAATATTTGTAAAGAAAACAAAAATATCAAAAAAAAAAGTTTAAAAGTAAAAGAAGAAAAAAGTTAAAGTTTATTCTATTCTATTCTATTTGTATAGCATACATAATAATATAGGTGTGTCGGGCCAGAATGTCTTGTGTATGTGAGTTAACATGTTTGTGAACACACACATGATACAGGAATAAATTCCCAGTGTAGGGCAACGCTTTTTTTAAGAAAAAAAAAATTGTTATGGTTTTATGACGTCATAGTAGGACGGCAGGTGTAAACGCCGCCGGTAACCTCTCCCGCTCTCTCTGCAGCCGACCTCGTAGCTACAAAACATAAGCGCCAAAGTAATTTATAGTAAAGATAAATCGCTCAATAAACTAAAAGTCTGTCCTATTAATTATTTTCATTTTAACAGCGGAGTGATGTATAGACATTTTTTATTTGGAGTTATAAATTGAGTCCCAATTTATTTCGAAAAGATAGATGCCGTTTATATTGTTTTAGAGGTTTTGAATGTTACGATTTAAAGTGAGATAGTAGTAGATGTGTAATTGTAAAACCATATTGTCGATTGAGTAGAAAAAAAAACGGCCAAGTAAGAGTCGGACTCCAGCACGAAGGAATACCAAAAAACGGCAAAAAAATCATGTTTGTTGTATGGAAGCTCTTAAAATGTTTATTTTATTCTGTTTTTAGTATTTGTTGTCATAGCGGCAATAAAAATACATAATTTGTGAAAATTTCAATTGTCTATCTATCACGGTTGTTGAGATACAGCCTGGTGACAGACAGACGGACAACGGAGTGATAGCAATAGAGTCCCATTTTTACTCTTTGGGTACGGAATCCTAAAAACCTATTTTTATGGAAGGAAATCATCCAATAATTCAGTAAAAACAGAAGGAAAACATTCAATAAAAACTTCTCTCGCTCTTGAACGAAGCGTGAGGGTGTGTCGGACTTACTGACTAAAACCCACTCCTGTTCCTTCTTTGCCTTTGTTCCCCCCGGAACAAAGCCAAATGAAAGTGAACCCCGGGGTCTAACTTGTATTTATTTTAATCGAACTACAAATTCTACTTTAAAAGTCTTAGACTAATCTCAAAACAGTTCCTACTTAGCACCCAAGCAAACAATCGACAATCGATTCTTGAGAACTGCTTCAATCTAGTCCGGAGCAGTTCGAACCAGTTCAAACCGGTTGAAACAAGACGGCTGAGCTAAAACAAAGAGCGCACTTCGGCTGCACAAGTGAACGTTTCCCGTTTATGAGTTCCTAGTACTTATGGCTACTTTAAATGTAAATTGTGTGCTAAATAGTTACTATGTTGAAGCTTTTTTAAGCTGTTTTCGCGTTTACGATTGTTTAACACATTTTTGAGGTGTCATAAAGTCTATTGATTAGTGTTTAATCTTCACATTTTTAAATCATGTTTTTTATTTTTGGTGGGAAATCATGTTATGACTTCTCCTGCTGTAGGGTGGAGTGAGAGGACGTATCAGACTTTTACTGACTAAAACAACATCTATGTTTCTTCAGCTGCCTTTTTCGTCCCAGGACCATGAGTATATCCTTTTCAGAATCAATCCCAAGGCCCTAGCTGGGCCCCTATGACTTGCTGACATCTCCTTGGAGAGTGCGTAGAACAATACGCACTGTTGACGACTCGGGCTTGGTCTATAAAGGACGAGCGAACGGCGAGCTACCCATTGCTCGTCATCCGCTAGTCTGCGCTTAAGGTGATTCCTGACGCCTTGTCTTCATGTCGCGTTTGGCATGGCAGGTGCGTGAAGATGTACGTTCCCTCACTCTTGCGGCCGCCTCCTTCGCTAGCATTACGTCACAGTAGGATGAAACTGCATTCCATACCCTCTCGCTCCGGACCATGAGAGGTCGCCTTTAGCCGTTTGACCCTATTTTGGTTCTTGGTAACCGAAGATGTGATTGAAGTTGAAGCAAGTTTTACCTTGTTGAAATTTTTGTACCTATCACAAAAGTGAAAAAAACTGCTTGGAAATATTTTTGTTGATTGAAACAAGATAACAAAAAAAGCGCTATTGTACAAGCCTTTTATAGACAGAGAGAATATATTTTTTAACAACATATTTTACAGTATTATCCATATTTTTAATTAAAAAAATATGGAAAACATTTTTTATAATTTAAAAATTGCGTTTCTAGTAGATATTTTTATTATTTTTCCTGGTTATTTGACGATCTTTTCATTTTGGAAATTCATTAAATACCTACTCAGAAAAAACTTAAAAAAAATGTTTCGTTTCCATACCAGTAACTGTAGCCGCCGGGATTCCGATCCGCCGCCGGGATTCCGATCCCGATTTCCGGCCACCGTAGGCGCGGGCTTGCGGAGGGCGAACAATAGGTAGCCCGCCGTCCGACCATCCGGTAATCGTCCGGACCGAGCCCAAGTCGTCGACGGCGCGTATTGTTCCACGCGCGCCTCAGGGAGATGTCAGAAAATCGTACGGGCCCAGCAGGGTCGAAGCCTACTGGGGCCATGGGACGAAGGCAACGAAGGAAAAGGATTGGGTTTTTAGTCAGTAAAAGTCTGACACTATCTCCCGCTTCGCCCAAGAGAGGGATTTGTATAAAATGATTTTCCCACCCGATAAAATAAAAAAAAAACAGTAACTGTAAATCTTTCCAGTATAAGTTTATGTGGCGGTTTTTTTCATTTGCCATATTATAGGTACGCATCGTAACAGGGTTAAGTAACTAAAATAACAACCCAGTATAAGATTTCCCTAATCAAAAACACGATGGAAACAAGAACTAAAATAAAGCACGCGTCCAAAAGGACCAACTTCGAAAACTCCTTTGTTAAGAGAATCCGTTGCCTAGCAACTATAAAGATCCCTAGTGATAAATTAACATTTTGATCGACCCATCCCGGATTATAGAAGTAATTTACGTAAGCAGTGTGCCGGTATCCTATCAATTTCATAGAAAATTTAGGGTGTCTGCAGACAGACGACCAACACAACAGTTTATTTGTACGATTACAGACATTTTATATTGAACTGAGACCTCACCACGAGCTCTTAACGCGACCCATTTAACAGCCTAAACTGAACTGTTAAAGATATACATCATACATCTTATATCGTTTCATCTCTCTCGCACGCTTGATATTTTATCACGTCATAGTAAGGCCCCAGGAGTTCGTGTATGCTCCCTTTTGCTATTCGATTTGTGCTTGAACTTGGTCTTCTTCTTTGAGTGTTTATCTCAAAGACTATAGGAAACGGACAGTAGAAAGTTTTTTATAAATAAGTAATTGAATATCTATGTGAGCTTGCGCATATGATGCTGACTCAATTTTCTGAAGCAAACGATGCCGCTGATATAGGAATATGAAAATCATGCACTCCACTTATTTTCCGACTGTGATTTCCGTGCACTATTTATAGCTATTACCAACAAAAGAATTTAAGTAAGTATTCTGGGCAGAATATGTCTGGCGCATGCCCGACAAACTGTGAGGTAAAATAACATAAAATTGGTGCCAAGAGATGGTAAAATAGGATCACAGTAGACCAAAAAAGAGATGGTGAGAAGAACTAGACCGATTTTGCCAGAAATGGAAAGAAGAAGCACGAGCCCGCAGTTGATGGATGGATTGGAGGGAAGCTTTAGCCCAGGAGTGGGATAGAATAGGCTGGCTTATAAAAGTGGTTTGCCTAAAGACAGCAACATAAACAGTTCCGTGCATCAGTGCGTGTCAGTGCCAGTGATGACATATGGCTCCGAAACGTAGTCGCTTACAATGAGCCTCATTAGAAGACTTAAAGTCACCCAAAGGGCAATTAAAAGGGCTATGCTTGGAGTTTCCTTGCGTGATCGAATCAGGAATGAGGATATCCGCAGGAGAACCAAGGTTACCGACATAGCACGAAGAATCACCAAACTTAAGTGGCAATGAGCAGGGTACATTGCTTGTACCCTGCTCATTGCCACTTAATTGCCGCAGAACAGTTGGCTGTTGGGGTCGAAAGGTTCTGAAATGCCGACCACGCATCGGAAGACGTAGCGTTGGTAGGCCTCCTACAAGATGGACTGGTGACCTGGTAAGGGTTGCGAAAATCCGATGGATGCGAGACGCACAGGGCCGTTCATTGTGGCGACACTTGGGGCGGCCTATGTCCAACAGTGGACGTTTTTCGGCTGAAATGAAGATGATGATGATGATGAAAACAGTTCCGTATTATGAAATTATCATAATTCTGTTGTGAGAAAAGGATTATTCGTCGTATATAGCTCAATCTCTCTCACTTTAGTATGATGATTGTTTTTAAGACAACATAAGATCTTAGTTGGTTATTTGTCGTCAGTATGCGGACGCCCCTACAGAGCTCCATCAAAATTAGGAGCCCCTCTCTGTTTATGATAAGGTACAGCTGTTGGTTCCTCCTGAAGTCATAAAGACTTAGGCTCTTCTGTTTTATGTGCCCCTGATCTGAATAGGGGATCTCATTTTATAGTTTCTGCCTTGAGATTCTTTGTCGGCTTAATATTGGAAGTAATAGGATAGTGGAAAAAAGGCCTGGGTCCTTTGATTAAAATTGGAAAATTAGTTTGGCCTTCGACATCGTTGCTTGGTGTTTTATGGATATGAGATGAAATGTAGATCAGTGCGGAAATGATATAAGTAGAACAGCTGCTTTAAAATGTCAAGCGTGCGAGCTTCAGCAGTTCAGTTTAGGTCGCCAAATGGATTGCGTTAAAGCTTGTGAAAGCAGTATCAGAGATGATTTTGAAATTCTAATGTAAAGAAGTAGTCTTTTTTTAAATTTACTTAAAATATACTAAAATATCCATATTATCAAAACATATTAAAAAAATATATAGATATGAATGAGACAAAAAAGCAAAATAACTTTAATTTCGGAAGTCGGTGTTTCTATAATAGTTTAGTCTCTTCGTTATTTAACATCGACTTCCAAAATGAAAGTTATTTCGCACTCGATACATTGTATCGAGTTAAAATTAAACAAAACCATATACTCAGGTCTGCGGTCCCTTGAATCTGTAAAAAATCAAACTTCTGAGATAAAGAAAAAAGAACGGCCGTTAATATAAAAAAACGTGTATTTCGACACTCTCAAGGAATTCAAAATCCATAGGGTAATTCCCGTTGACTTAGAATTCTGAAATTTGGCATGAAGCAAAGTCTCCTAGCAGAAATATAGGAATAAATCTAAAAACTGTAAATTTGTAGTTGCGTCACAAAAAAAAAACCTTTTTTTGCGATTCGTCAGTCATCTACACGTCTATACAAAGCAATTTTATTTGTTACGACAGTTCTACTGTGATTCTTTGAAGAGTTCCGTTCCTTATCTTCGAAGTTCATATCATCAGATCATAACAATATTTTTATGAGACGAACTCAGAAGCTACAACTCTCTCTACCCTTTCAACCATTGTAATAATTTTCAAAATCGGAAATCGGTGATCATACGTAAAAAATACATAGTCCTCCTTCTTTTTGAAGTCGGTTAAAAATATATAGGAGTAATAACTTAAGCACCAACTGAAGTTGAGGAACTAATTTAGTAATAATATAGGTCACAAATCTATTCAGAAAATGAACCTGATAATATATAAAAGATCTAATTCTACGTTTAACGAGTGTGACATAAAATTTGCCTCTCATATTTACCTGTCCACTACCACCTGTCCTATTAAACAAACAGCATAAAACTGTAAATTCAACACAACAAAATTTAATAACTCTGGACTTGAAAACTTGACACTAAAAAGAAAACCTTATTGATATTGTAATAAGGATCATTTCATATTTTTGGGAAAGACTTTTATTGATGCTTATTGTTTATTGTATGCATCATAGATTCAATATTTTATAGTATATAAAAGAATCACCTGTGGACATAGAACGATTAAAGTTATAGAGAAGATTTAGCGTTATACTAGCCGGTCTAGATAAGTAGACCCTTTGTAGGAAACAGTAATGTACGCAAACCTTACGCTCTGACCCCGCTGGAGACATCTCCATCAGGAGTTGCAGGACGATTGCCGGTTATCGTAGGTGCGGATTTGTGGACGGCGAGCCACAGGTAGCTCGCCGTCGGCTGTCTGATAAGTACCAAGCCCGGGTCGACGGTACGTTATGTTCCACATGTTTCTTAAAGAGATCTCAGCAAAAATTATGGGGCCAGTTAGGGCTGACACCTGCCAGGGCTGCGAATTGTTGTAGTTTCAGAATACTATTGAATTGTCAGAATGAAAGAAATGGTGATTGTGTGTTATACATTAACACAATTGTGCTCACCATTCGCCTTACTATTCGTCTCGCCATTCGGCTCGTCGTTTGGCGAAACATTTTTATACATTTCGCGAGGCGAATAGCGACCGCACTTTTTACACATACGTGCTTACCATTCGCCTCGCCACCGCACGGATATGCAATTAGTCCACCGCACCGATTCTTCAGCATTCAATTTTTTCTACGCAGCTACATCACTCTTGAAGACTCGTGATTTTCTCTCAAAAATTCCTCCACTGTCTGATTGAACAGCCATTGACCGTAGAACAAGTACTACAACGTTATATTAAATCATTAAATAAATATTCATTTACTCTTTCTTATTAACCCTTCATTGTTCTCGTGGGGTGCAATGCACTCAACTCCATCTTAAAACTTCTTACTTACTATATATTTTTCTTATTAAATCTTCCGACACCTGTCTTATACAACTAACTTGAAGTCTTGAATATTTTGAACCTTAACATTACCAAATTCATGTAAAAACTTACAATACAACCCTATTATAATTGCTGTAAGGGTGTGAATGGAATAAACGGTGAACTTTAATTAAGAAACTGTCAGTCGAATCGAGCCCAATGCGGAATGTTTTGAACTTAACGCTTCGGGGTTTGTAGCCTGAGTAGTGGTTGAGGCCTGATGTTCACGTCATCCGCAAAGTTAGGTTTAGGGGAATTACTGGCTTTACCGCTGAAGTAGCTATTAAACTACGTATTGGAGAATTTCGATAGGTCTAAATCTTTTCTTTTTAATAATAATAATAAATTTTACTTTGGACAATCAGAGTTCATAAAACTTTGCACATACAGAAACAGATTACACAAAAAGAAACCAATTACATATACAGAAACAAAATTACACATACAGAAACAAAATACATTTACACAAATATATTACATTTACACGAACATTTCATTCATTCACATCATTCATTGATTCATTTCATTTACATTTATCTACAAGCAGTTTTTGATTGCTTGGTCAAGACTGGAGAATCATTTGTTTAAAAAAAATAGTGAGAAGATATCTGCAGAAGAGCCGAGATTACGGACAAACTTAGGTGGTAGTGGGCAGAGCGCATTTCTCGCTGAGCAGACGGTCGATGGGGCCGAATAGTTCTGGAGTGGTGATCACGTACCGGAAGACGCAGCGTTGGAAAACCTCCCATGAGGCGGAATCCAATGGATGCGAGGCGCACAAGACTGGCTATTATGGCAACATTTGGGGAAGTTTATGTTCAACAATGGACATTTTTCGGCTGAAATGATAACATGAGCAGAATTGGTGCGTGTGAAGAAAAATTTTCTTAGGGTTTCCATAATTGGTCTTATTAAGAATCTTTTAAATTAAATTCTTAAGAGTGGTACGTACCTGGCTATTTACTGTTAGCCTTCATCATCTTGCTGCTTGATAGAAGCCTTTCTCTATTGTTTCCAGCTTTTCAATTCAATTCCGTACTTATGTATTATTATCCAGTTTATGTGTCGAGGTGTTCATTATGTAGAAGAAAGATTTTATATTTATATTTTTAAAGAATAAACTCTAAAAACTCTAGAAACTACTGTTCCAATTTCAAAAATTCTTACACCAATCAAATGCTACTTTGCCACAGATTATTATGGGCTATATTTTCTATATTTTCTACTTTCACGCGGGCAAATCTGCTGGTAGGAGCTAGTATGTAATAATTTCAAATGTTTGTAAGAATGGATGAATGTATGGACGTTTGTTACTCTTTCATGCAAAATATACCGAATGGATTTTGATTTAACTTCACACTAATATAGTTTACATATCAGACTAACACATAGGCTATATTGTTCTGCGAACAATGTACTCACCTTGCCCACTACGACTTAATCTTGACGATTCTTGACGTTACGTCTGTAACCTTGTAATAGTACCTTGTAGTAGTCACAAATAAATGTTTTCATTTATTTATTTATTTAACTATTTATGTACACACAACAATAAAAGAAAAGAAGAAGGAAACAGAAGAATAGTACAAAGGTGATGCTTATTTGTAAAGAAATCTCTTCCAGCATACCTGCGAAAGGAAAGTTGGATACAAATACAAATATGTTTATTGTTCCAAAAGGATATTTACATAAAATTTTACAGATCTCTGGACTCCACACTAGGATTCCCTGTGTCGTGGAGATCAGTCTCTTCCATCTTATCAAATATAGATGTAGACACGGTGTGTAGAATTAAAAGGAAAATTGGTAGGCACCCAAAATACATAGTTAACAATGAAATAATATAAAAAGCAAAGAAAAAATATACTATTATAATTATATACATACACATGATAAAATAAATATCATAAAAATACATCATCATTTTCTTTCTTTAGTAAATATGAAGGATGTACTAATTTCACGCGAAGACGCTCACAGAAGCGGTTATGTTTTTATAAAAGGAAAAACAGATTTAGCATTTAATTAAATAAACTTTGTTTTACGCTAACAACTTTCTCGTTACGTCAAAAAACCACAAGCTAGTATTGATAATGAATCAATCTTGTGCCATAAATTAATAGAAATAGCACGCAACTATGATCAAATTATAGATCTAGGCATAGTTGTACGTCAGAACTAAGAGGCTGTCGGTTACGCGGTAGAAACTTAGAACTTTGAATTTGTAGCCGTGGTTATGGTTGCGATCAACTAAACTTGGCATGGTCGATAATACACTCAACTCTCAAGTTATATACAGTTTAGGGTTTGTTTAGTGTACTAGGATAGCAGTAAGCTTGTAGAACTAGTGCTGTGTATGAGCTGCCTTGTTATTGTGATTAAACTTAAAGTCTACGTATGTGTAAATTATTATTATGTTAGTTTTTTTACAGCCCCCCTAGTTACCATCGTTTCGTTTGCGTCGAACGCCTCGAGTAGGCCACGCTTCCTATATCTTTGTTCTGACCACGTGACTGAGTGTTGAGATAACGTCAGAATAAAGGAATAAGAAGCGTGGCCTACTCGAGGCGTTCGACGCTAACGAAACGATCGTAACTTGACTAGGGGGGCAGATTTATTATTATTTGTCGTTGTGCGAGTGCATAAAATAAATAAATATTTTGTGTCCTCTTCAATATCTTTTTCAATCTATCTTATAACTTTTACTTGCGCGAAAAATCACATTATTATGTAAGTATATGTGCCCATTAAAATTCAACAACATTTAGAGACCTTCCTCAAAGGAGAGTTTTGGCCGAAGGGTGTCATATATCGACGATTTCGTGGAAGGATATCGACCTCGATCGAAACACGACGCCATCACTTCGTGTGCGATAGTTTATAATTTGCTGTATAAGAATATCCTGACGTACGGCGAGTATCCACTCTTAAGTTGTTGAAACCTCCACGTCCAGTCCGTGGTGTCCTAAGCGTTTCGCCAAAGTCATCTACCGCGTACATTGAAGGACCGGAATAATTTTCCTGCTGCGGTCTTCCCATCCGTTTATAATTTAGGTGTCTTAAAAGCTGTAGTGAATAGGTTCTTAATAAACTACTGCGCTACACCATCAACGGTTGCACCAATGCTTACTATCAGGTGGGACCACAGTTAAGCACTAGCTTATATCAATGAAATATATATAAATGTAAATACAAAAACACAAAGTACACTCAAGCGTCGAAGTACTCCTCCACATCGCTGTCATCAGGAAATGTACCCAAGACGGGCAGCATTGCCACGTTGAATGGCAATGCTGAGTGTACTTAGTGTTTTTGTATTATATTTATGTACATAGTTAGGTTTTAGTATAATTAAGTTAATTCTTATCAAAATCAGCAGTTTCTTTGTCTTCGTCCATGTCATTATCGTATTTGGTGTCTTCGTAAGACGTTTTCTTCTTTAATTCTCCCCTTAATTGACAGGTTATCATCAAATATAACACAGTGGCTAGCAAGAGAAATTAATTTTGCGTGTGGATTCAAATGTTCACTTTTTAAGACGGACGTGACTTTTCCTCTGCATCGCTAAGTTTCAAGATTACCAAAGAATGCATGGTTTACTCAAATGTCTCCATGATGCCTATCCATATATATATAAAAATCAATGCCAATTTTCGTTTAATTTTATAACTCAAGAACGGACTCACCTATCCAAACGAAATATAATAATAATAATAAAATAATAATAATAAAATAATTTATTTCCAGAAAAATATTACAAAGTTTGTCGTAATTATTAGCTAGTAGAAAACAATGGTTCAAATATATATAATAGCATCCGCTGCCGAACTAGGATAGGACCTGTATTTCAGCATACGGCGCCACTCCCCGTAGCATCAGAATTTAGACTAGCTTAATACTATTCTACACAAAATCATCAATCTAGAAAAAAATAAACGTGAAATAAAAGGTGTGTGAGAGTGCCTCTCTTTGTATATGGGTGTAGTGTACGTGTGTGTATGTGAGAGGGTGTGTATTGTTTGCATATCTGACTCATGAATACTGGGACAACATTTAGGGGTATAAAAAATAGATGTTGTCCGATTCTCAGACCTACCCAATATGCACACAAAATTTCATGAGAATCGGGAAAGCCATTTCGGACGAGTTTAACCACAAAACACCGCGACACGAGAGAATTTTATATATTAGATTTTATTTCATTGCCTTATATTTTATTATTTGTTGTTATTAAATTATTAATTGATTAAATTTGAATTTAAATTTGTACGTATAAATTACCGCAAAACCGCCAAAAGCTCCTCAGTATCTTTGTATTCCAAAGTTAGTAACCAAGCTTCAACAGTTTTTTTGCATTTGTTTTTATTTAGGGGATAGATTGTAAGAATATTATTGATTTTATTATACAAATAAGGACCTAACACGCAAAAGAACTTCCTGATGAAAGCTGTGTGAAAGTGTTTAGTATATTCACAAACTCTATTTTTGCGTCGTTGTGTATTGTTTTGGGGATTAAAAGGCAATTCGTGATGTTGCTTCGATACTAGGGCCGAAACAAACAATTGTCTGACTGAAAGTACTACGCAGTCTTTATAGAGTAGTGCTGTAGGGTACAAGAACGGGCGAAAAGTGCTTACCTTAAGAACAGCACGTTGTGCTATTTCGAGGCGCTTCATAATTGTAGCCGGAGCACCACCCCAAACAGTGATACAATACGCAAGCAACGACTGGCATAGTGCGAAATACACTTGTTTTACAAGTTTAGGTTCAGCAACATATCTTAATGTTTTAAAAACTATAATAAGTTTGCGGATTCGTCCACTTAACACCTCAATATGTTTAGCAAAATTTAATTTTTTATCTAAAATTAAACCAAGATATTTGATATGATCAGTTTGTTTTACTTTGGGGCAACAACAGTTCTGGGTATTAGAATTAGGTTCCACGCAACTGTGAGCTACCAAAACATGTTCATCCAAAAATCCACTTTGGTTACGAATGGTAAAAGTCATGTACTTCGTCTTATCAGCATTTAACGTCAAGATATTATTGGCGAGCCATGTAGTTATATCGTTTAATGCATTTTGAGCAGCTTCGTATGTCTCTTTCCAAGTATTCGCTGAAAGTAAGATTACCGTATCGTCTGCGTACGATATAACTTGACCCTGCGTGATATTTTTTTGGCACAGATCATTGATATACATCAAGAATAAAGTAGGTCCCAAAACGCTACCTTGCGGAACTCCAAAAGTTACTGGCAAATCGGCGCTTACGTAATTTCCTATTATTGTAGCCTGACATCGACTTGTCAGATAGCTTGTAAACAAATCCAACTGTTTGTCTCTAATTCCAAACGATTCGAGCTTATTCAGAAGCATGGGGATAGAGACCGTGTCAAAGGCTTTGGCCAAGTCTAGAAAAATAGCTAAGCACTTTCTTCTATCATCTAAATTTATAGCTATATATTCCGTGACAGCATGGACTGCATCAGAGGTGGACTTAGAGCGACGAAAGCCATACTGATTTTTAGATAGCAGATTATGGGATTCCAAATAATTTACTAGCCTAGTATTAATAAGTTTTTCTAGAATTTTGGCAATAGAAGAGAGTAGGGAAATTGGCCTGTAGTTAGTGACACAATCCCTGTCACCACCCTTGTGAATAGGAACAATTAAAGATTTCTTGAGCTTATTTGGAAAAACTCCCTCGCTAAAACAATGATTAAATAAAAATGTCAAAGGAGCTACTAAATAGTCTTTAAACTGTTTGAGGAATCTGTTCGAGATCCCATCCCATCCAGCTGCGCAATCGTTTTTTAGACTTGAAATTATATTAGTGACTTCATTTTGCTCAATTTCCGTCAGTACAAAAGAATATGATGTCCTAGAAAGATTATTTGAAGCGTTATTAGTGTGCCTATTACTCCTGGAAAAATTTTCTGCCAATTTTTTGCCAACATTGACGAAGTAACTGTTAACTAACTGTACAGACTCTTGAGGAGTAGGGGCCAATTTTAATAAAGCGATTGGAGGCTGGTTTGTTTTAGCGGTGTTTGTAATTAATTTGATTGCCTGCCATATTTGTTTATTGTCATTTCCAGCTTTAGTTATTTGATCTTTTTCGAATGCTCTTTTAACTTTCCTTAATATTAAATTACAGTAATTTCTGTAGCGTGTATACGTGGTTTTGAGGATTTCATTATTAGGAGATTGCTTAAGTTTGTAATGTAATCGGTCCCTATTTCGCATGCAACGCATCAAACCCGGAGTTATCCAGGGCTTTATAATTTTCTTTCTCCGTGCTAAGGATATTGATTGCGTATTCTTGCCTATAACCGCTGTCACTGAATCAATAAAGTAATTTAAAGAATAATCTGGATCTGAAGATTCGTATATGGGAGTAAAGTCAATTTTAGCTATGTCAAGTTTTATTTGTTCGAAATTTATTTTATTTATAGTTTTTACAGAATAATTACGTGTTTGTTTTTTGTATAGGCATAACAACACCGGTTTGTGATCAGTCAGCGTGGCGTGGATAACTAACGTAGTTGCCAGATATTTTGTTTTTAATAACACATGATCAAGACAAGTTCCACTGGCTTCCCGGGTGACATAGGAGTGGGCTGGTAGCAGTGAGTGATAGGCCGCTAACGTCAAGTATTGATCTATATTACGGTGGGGTTTGTCTGAATTTATAGCAATATTGATATCCCCTATTACTGCGAACTCAAGAACGGACTCACCTATCCAAACGAAATGTGTAGGCTTTGTTCGGACTATTTAGTAGATGGTCGCCGAAGAATCGCCAAACTTAATTGGCAATGGGCAGGGCACATAGCTCGCAGAACGGATGGCCGTTGGGGCCGAAAGGTTCTGGAATGGCGACCACGTACCGGAAGACGTAGCGTTGGAAGGCCTCCTGCAAGGTGGACCGATGACCTGGTAACGGTTGCGGGAGTACGATGGATACAAGACGCACGGGACCGTTCATTGTGGCGACACTTGGGGGAGGCCTATGGCCAGCAGTGGACGTCTTTCGGCTGAAATGATGATGATGATGATGTAGATGGTAGATGGTCTATGTGAAGTTTGCGTAAAATCAGTCGAGTGGTTCTTCATTTATCACATTATTAGGCGGTATGAAGTTCTTCGAGTCAGCTAGTTTTTATATACAAAATACATACATACAACTCATTATCACATTGTTTTTTGATATATTTATATAGTTATGTAACATTTCGAAAGTCAAACAACGGAGATTACGATCACAACTATTTAAAAATAAAACTATGGAGCTATAAATGAGCAATTAAAAAACGTTAAAGCCCTTGTTTAAATTGTCACCTGTTGTGTCCGAGTCTATTCTAATCGCTTGCTAAGTCGTAAAACAAAGTATTTCCGGATAAGATCTCAAGGGATAAGCTGTAGCGAGTTAAGGTCCTATTTTATGATGGGATAATCAAATACATCATTATAAAATGAAAAAAGAAACAAATAAACCATTTATTACATTAAATTTAGTTTTGAAATGCAAAAATGTAGGTCGGTCAAAAAAGTTAAATTAAATTGCACATTCCAAAGCGTAGATCTCTATGGAGAAGAACGTGCAAGAAACTCCATACACACTCTTTTAAATTATGTTATGAGTTACAAGAATCCTGGTCACATATATTTATTAGTTGCTTCTATTATGTTAGCAAAATATAAATAAATATCTAATGAAAAAACCAGGAAAGTGCGAGTCGGACTCGCGCTTTGAGGGTTCCGTACAAACTTACCTATGAAAACAATTTAATTCTCGAATTGAGTTACGAAGATTTTTCCGAATCGCAAAAAAGTTTATTTTTTATTATGTAACTACAAACTTACTGTTTTCAGATTTTTCCTAAACTTGTGCTATGAGACCTTGCTTAATGCCGAATTTCAGGATTCTAGGTTAACGGGAAGTACCCTATGATTTTTTACTTCCTTGAGAGTGTCTAAATACACTTTTTTTGCGACATAAAGGGCCGTATCTTTTTTTTTTAATTAACTCAGAAGTTTTATTTTTTCAAAACATCAAGAAACCGCAGACTTGAGTGTATGGTTTTAACTCCAACTCGATACTTCCACGCGTTCTTGAGATAAAAGGTCTTGACAAACAGACAGAAAGATGGACAACAAAGTGATCCTATAAGGGTTTTGTTTTTTCCTTTTGAGTTACGGAAACAAAACTAGCAGTTCAGAGATGACTAGTCTCAATTGACGGCGCCGTCAATTGAGCGCATGACAAGTATGAGTAGTAATGAGTCTTCCGTGTTTTAAGTGACTCAAGAGATCGAACCATTGAGTCACTAACTAAACTAATAGTTTAAAAGACATTACAGTTTCCTTAGTTACATTACTATCTACACCCACTAGAAACTACAGCTTAAGTAGCGGTTGAGATTCAGTACCACAGCTTATTTGTCGTAAACTTGTCAGTCAGCTCAGCGTGCTGATGCTAGCGTGACGATGGCAAAACTAGTAATTTTTTTTTAAGTTAATCTGTAAACCAACTCCGCACCCAGGTTGGGCACAGCAGAGGTTGGATTGCACTGCACGGATGAGGGTTCTAGGACGGTTTCGATCTTCAGTGTTTGCGCGTCATCTCTCCGCAGACCATGTCCTACCTTCCATCCTTCGTCACGTGCCCTGTTACCTGTTCACATAGGGACCTAATGACAGCGTCAGCAGAAGGTATTGCCTGGGCCAGGCCAGGAATTTAACTTAAAAACTGACTTGATAAAAATGAAAGAAAGAAAGAAAACAAACGTGTTTGGCACACAGGTACACACAATGAGATAACAATTACAATATAGAAACTTAAATACTAAAACTTAAAAAATACATCAACATTGTGTGTCTCACGGCAGCGCCAAATAGGTCCAGTTCAGCATAATGCCGGGCCACTATGTAGCAGTTGCCTGACGCTGGTTTTCAACAGAACCTTGCTATGAGTCTACGGATGGAATGGTTTAATAGCCACAAAAAGAGCGCAATGCGTTGGGTTGTCCGAAATAAGAAAGAAATAAATAAGCACTCAATGTTTCATTACAAAAATGTCCACATTATTTCACCTCTGAAACTAATTTTCAAAAGTTGATTCTGTCAGCTGAGACCCCTCCGATTTCCGGCCACCGTAGGCGCGGGGTTGCGGACGGCAAGCAATGGGACGCCATCTGACCGTCCAGTAACCGCCCGGACAAAGCCCAAGTCGTCGACAGCCTCGGTCAAGTCGTCGGTCGACGGAGTGTTCCACGCGCGCCTCAAGATGTCAGCAAACCGTAGGGGTCCAGCAGGGTCGAAGCCTACTGGGGCCATGGGTTCGCTTCTAAAAGGAAAACCCGACCCTGGTATGAAAGGCAAAGAAGAAACAGGAGTGGGTTTCAGTTAGGAAAGTCCGACACACCGACACACCCTTCCGCCTCGCCCAAGAGCGGGAGATGTCATTAGATCATTGATGATCTAAGCATCGCTACATTGGTTCTGTACTTCTCACATCCAGCAGAAGCATCAATATTTTTGTTTAAACGCTACCTCTCATCCCGTACTCCATACCCCAGATTTAATACTCGTCAAACATCACAAGTGTCGACCGGCACGCGTTTCTGTTTGTTCAACGATTTCTGACACCAGTTAAATTAATATGACATGTTATAAATCGGACATGTTTTAACATTGAACGCGTTTTTTGTAGTGATATTGTTATGACTGGGGTGACGCAATGGTTTAAGGTGAAATGGTAAAGGGATACGCGGTGATTGCTCTTTGCGCTGGCACCGCGAGTTTCGAAGAATAGAATATTTTACATATTATATTTTTGTTGAAAGAGAATCGTTTGTCTTGGTACGGTCATGTAAAGAGGAGGGATGGAACGCTTATTACTAAGTGTTGTGAGCATAAAAGTGAATGATTGGAGATAAATGAATCGATTGTGTGAGCAGTGATTTGAAAGAAAAAGGTGTCAGTGATTGTGTAATAATTACTAAAATATTTAGAACTAGCTTGTTGCCCGCGACTTCGTCCGCGTTAAGTTCGTAAAACTGTACAATCACTTTGTGCTTGCAATTCATTCAGAAAGCATCGCAATTATTTATTGTACTTTAACATAAAACGGTTAAAGGTAAAAACGCAAATTACCTTCAAAAAACATGTTATGTACTCGTCCATAAACTTTATTATAGGTACCTACTTGCATCAAAATAATCACAATGGCAGTTTTACCGGTGGCAAAGACCAGCAAACTATCTTGGAGCGGAATCCGAGACCAAAAAAGTTAAAAATTTGAAGAGGTGTGTATTTTTTTTTAATTATCTGATCACTTTGAACAATAAAGCTGTGAGAAAATCAGCATGGCCAGGAACTAAAAATATAGACATGTGACCTCAACCAACTCACACTGCTCCTGTGGACGGTCCATACCTTTTTGCAGAGAAAGGACTCGTGCCCAAGTAGATGAGAATGCTAAAGTATAAGCTAAACTGCTAAGCTCGGAGTTTCCTTGCGTGATCGAATCAGGAATGAAAATATCCGCAGGAAATCCAAAGTTACCCGAAGCCCAGTTACATAGCCCGAAGAATTTCCAAACTTAAGAGGCGGTGAGCAGAGCTCACAAAAGCTCGATGAGGCCGAAAGTTTCTGGAGTTGCGGCCGCTGATGTAGCGCTGGTAGGCCTTCATCAAGGTGGATTCATGATCTGGTAAAAATCGTGGGAATCCAATAGTTACGAAACGCACAAGACCAGTCATTGTGGCGACACTTAGAGGAGGCCTAAATCTAACAGTGGACGTCTTTCAACTAAAATGATGATGATGATGATGACTACATATCAGTGAAAAAAATTCCGTCTATTCTTTTCTTTAAATAACCATTTCCACACTCGAAAATATGGGTTATTAACAAAACAAGTGACGCACAAACAAAAAGATCTAATCTATTGTCCCTATCGTCGCACAAATAAATCTAGCAAACTTTAAAAAAAAAAGTCTTTCAGAGATCTCGGCACCACAAATTCGCAAAGCTTTTAAAACAGTGGAAGAATTAAACTGTTCGCCGTCCGCAGTTTCTTTAATCCAGGTGGAATCGATTGAGTACTGAGTACTGAGCAGTCGACTCTTAATAATGCAGCGGGAAATGTTTAAAAGAGTCTGGAGAACTGGAGGGCTCTTGGAGCTGTTGCCATGCTTTTGTTTAAGGGTTTGAGCTTTGTGATGAGCGGTGGCGGAGTGGAAATGAACTTTTCTGTATGTGAAGAGGTTTTATGTTGGAGTTGTATAAAATGAGGAAAATGTGATACTTAAGGAGGAGGTTGGCAAGCGATATCGCGGTTGATGTCCTAGCTCAATTGTTTTTTTTTTTTACTTGTATAAACCAGTGCTTGGCTGCGAACCCATTTGATGATAAGCAGTGATGCAATCATTGATGGTGAGGCGCACTAGTTTATTAAGAGCCTATTCACTCTAGCCTTGAAGACACATAAATTATAGTTGGACGGGACCGCAGCAGGCGAATTGGTCCAGTCCTTCGATGTACGCGGTATAAAGGATGAAGCGAAATGCTTAGTCCGGACCGTTGAAGTTTCAACAACGTAGGGGAAGGCACTCGCCGTACGTTGGATTGTCCGGTAGTAGAACGGAGATGGCGAAATCAAATCATAAAATTCCTGCGCACACTTTCCAAAATGCAACTTGCGAAATACCGAAAGGCTGGCTACTCTGCGACTGTGCTCGAGGCTTTGTACTTGGACTTAAACAAATCTAGGTCCCCAACCTGGTCAATCTGGCTTGAAAATAACCTAGTAACTCTAGACTTACCCCCAAGTTGTATCTATCAGGAAACATCGACTCTTGCAGGGAGTTCCACTCTTTAGTAAGTTGTACGCACAATCAACGTGTTCCCAAAATGTTTTGTGGGTATCACTGGAATGTCCTCCATGCACCCATGGTGTATCGCCATACGTCAAGTGGACCAATAATGAAACGGGCTTGACATCTAAGTATAGTCGAAATAAAACTGACAGGCTAGCAACTCGGAGTCGATGCTCAAGACTTTGAAATATCTAGTCGACCAGCGCAGTGTAGTTTCTAGTTTAAGAGGGTCTTTTTCCTTTCGCCTATCGTCAAAAACGAGCATGGTTTAAAAGCTTGTTTCTTCATCTAACGTAATCTAACACGATGTTTGATGAAGAGGCAACGCAAAAACAGAGAGATAACGCCTGAAAACTCTGTTAGCATTCGGCAATTCCGTGATTTACTCGAATATTTCGCAAAACTTGTTCCTGTTTTGCGGCAAATCTACATCATTACCTATATTACTTTCATTGTCATCACCATCATTTCAGCCGAAAGACGTCCACTGTTAATCATAGTCCTCCCCCAAGTATCACTATAAAGACCAGTCCAGTGCGTTTCGCATCTATCGGATACCCGCGACCCTCACCAAGTCAGCGGTCCACCTTGTGAGAAGTCCTTCAACGCTGCGTCTTCGGTACGTAGTGGCCACTCCAGAACCTTTCGTCCTCATTGACCTTCTGTTCTGCGAGCAATGTGCCCTACCCACTGTCTTTTAACATTAGGTTTTGTTACTGGCATTTTATTCATTGGGTAATTTAAATCCATTTTATCGCGTCCACCCCCACTATGTTCACACCCATCTCTCACAGAGCTCATGATTACATACGTACTGAATACGGTATTCGATTTGAAATTAAAATCAACACTTGTCGGTCTCACTTCTGTTTTAACTAATTACAGTTTTAATTAAGATATCTTCTGGAGCATCGACAAAGAGAAGCATCATATTGGAAAGTCTCATTTTATGCAATAGCAACGGGATGTTTTTTTTTACTGTCATTGAAAATGAGCGATGTTCTTTCATGAATAATATACATCTGCGATTTTTGATTACTAGCTTTTATTATTATTTTACTAACAATGTATACCTTCTTTTTTTTACATTAAGATTAGACTGCAGGCATAAAAAACTAAAAAGTGGTACTGTAATTGTGCCAATTATTTACTGCAGCCATCATTTATCATGCCGGCAAAGCAATAAAAGTTAAAATCTGTTGAACCAACTGTTGTGGTTGGGCGTAAATGAGTGAACTGTTCATATACCATAACTGCTATTGTTTGTTTCCATCATCATCATCATTTCAGCCGATAGACGTCCACTGCTGGACATAGGCCTCCCCCAAATGTCGACACAAATAACGGTCCTGTGCATCTTGCATCCATTGGATTCCCGCAACCCTCACCAGGTCATCGGTCCACCTTGTAGGGGGCCTTCCAACACTGCGTCTTCCGGTACGCGGTCGCCACTCCAGAACCTTTCGGCCCCAACGGCCATCGGACCGGTTGTCGGATCGGTTTGTTTATAAAGAAACAATTACTAAAATATACCAAATAGCTAGTCAAAGGAATAGCAACACAAGTGTGGTGAAGTAATAATTATTGCTATGCAAGTAATTACAATAATGGTCGTAGTAAAACTAATTGTAGCAACGACACGGAAAGCAAATTTAAAGAAACTATGATCAACTGTTTTTAGCGGTAATTTTATAAATAGTTTTGAAAATTACAACGTTTACAAGTTATAATGGCTATTTTATACTGAAAATTTTAAATGGTTTTTAACAACAAAATAGGGCGCCATTTTGTTGCAAAAACCTTTTCATATGGTTTTAAATAATTACATTTGTGTCTTTAGTATGACTGACATAATTGCTTTGAAAAAAACAAAGCATGTCTTTTAAAATAAAAAATAAAAAAACAAATTTCATTATAAAGAAGACAGGACTAATCGAAAGAGTTAGAAAGAGAGCAATATTACCTACTGCAATATCTACCTATAAACTTGCCTCGGCCTTGGTACGAAAGGCAACGAAAGAACAGGAGTGGGTTTTTAGTCAGTAAAAGTCTGACACTGTCTCCCACTTCGCCCAAGAGCGAGATTTATCATAAGATGTTTTTTTTTTTTTTGTTTTGATAAAACAGTGACTTTCTGAAGCCTGACCAAAAGTTAGCTTAAGGACAGGACAACGTTTTGTCGCAACCGCTAGTTAAAGAATAGATTTTTTTTGTGAAAGATATAAAAATGAATTAAGTATTATTAACTATAAAATTCAGCTGCCCGAACTATTTTTTAAATTATATAAACCAGTGCCTGACTGCGATCCCACCTTATGGTAAGCAGCATCAATCGTTGATGGTGAATTAGACTAAATTATTTATAGCCTTGAAGACAGCAAAATTATAATCGGACGGGAAGACCATAGCAGGCTAATTGTTGCAATCTGGCAATACGGTTTTGGCCAAAATCGATCTACTGAGGACCTTCTAGCGTTTGTCATTCACATCTGGATCGAGGTCATCGAAAATCATGGGGAAGCGCTTGATATCTCGAAGGCTTTCGATAGCGTCTGGCACGAAAACCTTATTGCTAAGCTTCTTTGGATCGCAGACTTCTTGAGGCATCTATACATCTGAGTCGTTATAATAATATAATAATAACCAAGGGTCACAGATCCAGTCATTCTGAAAGGCTATGGTTGAACGCTTAAACTCGTCCTTGAAGGCGGTCTCCGATTGGGTCGATGCCAATCTATTCAAATTCTATGCAACTAAAACTTAAACGTGTCTTTTTTCCACTAAACGGAATCAATTCCAGCCGGCTCCATCTTTCCGAGCTGTGACCGTGCTGATAACCGACCACCTTGAGCTTCTTGGGGTTATGTTGTCATACACTCTCAATTTCGGCTCGGACATCGAAGCAAAGCTGGCCTAGCTGCCAGGAGAGACGGCACTTCACGCTGGAACAGCTGCTCAAGTTTTATCAAGCGCTAGTTCGATCGCGTATGGAGTACTGTTCTCATCTATGGGATGGGTCAATACCAGCTTGATGCACTGGAGTCGATTGATAGGCGAGTTCAGAGAGAATCATCGGCAATGATGCACTTGTTAAGCCGAAGCTCCAAAGCCTTGGGCATCGCCCCGAGTTACTAGCCTGTCGGTTTTCTATCGTTTACATTTCGGTAAGTCTGCACTACAATTGCACAATCTAATTCCACCAAGTCTGCTCCATCATCGGACCACTAGACGTACGGCGTTATGCTACCGGTACATGGTAGACATCCCACCCATACGTACAAAGCGTTTTGGGAACACATTTATTATGCGTACAATTAAGGAGTGGAATTCCTTGCCGGAGTCTCTGTTTCCTGATAGCTACAACGAGTGTGTGATAGCTACAAAGAGTGAATAGGTTACTTCTAGGCAAGTGCCTCGTCCTCCATAGTCGGTCACATCATAGCTTACCATCAGGTGAGACGGTAATCGAACACCAGCCTATCAATAATAACAATAAAAAATCCTTTGATGTACGCGATATAAACGATGAGACGAAACGCTTCGTCTGGACCGTAGAGGTATTAACAACAACCTTACGGTGTTAACAATGTAAAGGTGGACGCGCCGCCCGTCGGATTGTAACTAACTATATTTTAAATCAAGCTTACTTACGAAATAAACATGATACCTGTTCTACAAACACAATAAAAAACATGAGTATTAACAACGAAAAAAAAAACAAATAATATATTTACCAAACAAATGAAATGCATTTCATGAATAAAACTATATTGGAAAATGTTCCATCCGTAGTTTCATCGAATATAATAAAAACAGGCTGTATGAACTTCAATAAACAATGTTTCATTATTTACAGGTATAAACGTCAGTTTTCAGGCAACTCATGGAAACTGAAAGCGCTCATAGTTCAGCCTGAAACATTTGTAATTACGGAGCCCTCGACTGCAGGGCTGGCAGGTTTGAGTTACAGAAAAAAACAAATAAGTTAAAAGTTTTTTTTTGTTTTATCCATTATAGTTTGACAAACGTTAAAAATGTGTGAATGTTAAGATGGATGTGTGGTGTGACGAGAATGGATAAAGTGAGAAATGAATATATTAGGGGAAGTTTGAAAGTGGCACCAGTGACTGAAAAGTTGAAAGGGAATCGTTTATCTTGGTATGGTCATGTGAAGAGGAGGGATGAAACGCATGTTACTAAAAGAGTTATGAGTTTACATGTGGATGGATGGAGAGGGAGAGGGAGACCAAAGAAAAGATGGATGGATTGTGTGAAGAGTGATATGAAAGAAAAGGAAGTTAGTGATAGCATGACGAGTAACAGGGCAGAGTGGAAGAAAAAAACGTGTTGCGCCGACCCCAAATAACACGGGATAAGGGCAGGAAGATGATGAGTTTGACAAACGTTCTAAGCAGCAGCCTCCCAGCCAAGTTAAGGTCGTTTCGTTTGCGTTGAACGCCTCAAGTAGGCTACGCCTCCGATTCCTTTATTCTGACTACGGGACTGAACGTTGAGATGACGTCAGAACATAGGAATCGGAGGCGTGTCCTTCTCAAGGCGTTCGACGCAAACGAAACGATCGTAACTTGGCTAGGGGGGCAGGAAATATATAGGTACTCCACCGAGAATATCGAAATAAAAATGGCACCTGTGGACAGTTTTGGTCGTTTACAAGAAGTGAATTGTGAGTTTTCACGTTTCAGTTTCAGTCTTGTTATTGACTCATCAAGTGGTTGAATATCACAATATTCGACCGGTAATCAGGCAATCTTCTTTTTTTTAACTGCCTTTTTGTAATATCAAAATATATGTTTTTATTTAATGCAAATGAACCACTTCTTCTTCTAGAGAGGAGGCCTGAGAGATTAAATAAAAAAAATTAAAATTAATATTTAATTTTTATTACATCTACAACATTTTTTTTTTTATATTTTTGCATGTTTCTTCGATTAATTTCCATAATTCTAGTCTATCGATTTAGGCTTTGACTATTACTCTGGTAGATAGCTGATATTATAATGAGAAACTTCATCATCATCATCATCAAATTGAGGGAGGCCTATGTCCAACAGTGGATGTCTACGATTTCGTACACGTACAAGCGTCGCCACAACGACCGATCCTGTGCGTCTTGCATCCACCGCATTCCCGCAACTCTCACCAGCGCGGTTACCATGACGTTCAAAGTAAGATTGTTTCATTCTTATTTCAGTGTGGGCAAGAGAAAGAGCTATACAGGTTATCTAGCGCCATCTTTTGCTATCTAGCCCACACTGAAAATAAGAATAAAACAATCTTACTTTAAACGTCATGGTACAGGTTGTCGGTTCACCTTGTGGGAGGCCTTCCAACGCTGCGTTTTTCGGTGCGCGGTTGCCACTCTAGAACCTTTCGGCCCCATCGACCATCCGTTCTACGAGCAATGTGCCCTGCCCATTGCCACTTTAGTTTGGCGATTCTCCGGGCAATGTCGGCGATCTTGGTTCTCCTGCGGATACCTTCATTACCTACCATCATTCATTCTTCGTTAGAAAATTAAGCTACCTAATTTAAAAAAGAATAAGGGTTTCCCGCGAAATAAAACCCTTGAAATTGTGATTAAATGATATTGTTGTAGAAAACAGCACCAGTAGTAAAAATTAAAGCTCGTATAATAAACATCATCATAATTTTACTGTGTGTGCCGAAATATATAAAGTTACCAATGAATACGGCTTGATTAATTATTAATTAATGCCTTCGAAACTTATCCTGGATGGACACTCTTGCACAGGAAATGATACCAGAGTTGGTTTAATGTGTGTGTTGTTTTTAGACTACATGCTACAAAAATATAATTGTGAGTATTTTTTTTTTGTGACAACCCTGCTGCAACCGGCGGACTGATTGCGAAAGTTCAGTGAAAAATATCGAAGCCTTTTAGCGTATTTTTATTTGAATGTTATTTCAAAAGCAAACCCACGGGGCTGTTGTTACTAACATACTTTGTATTGTGACTGTTAAATTGTATCAAGGAAGATTGTCCAATTGGGTGCATACATTTTAAAGATTGACTTGGTCTGATGCAACGGATGGTTGGCTTGTTGAGCAGTGGTGGCCAAGTCGTAACAGCCCCGACTTACGAGTTGTAAGTCACGGATTCAAACACAGCCAGGCAGCATTATTTTGTGTAATTTATTTAATCACCACTGCTTTCAAAACGGTGAAGAAAAACATCGTGAGGAAACCGGCATATCCTAGAACCAAAAAATCGAAGACATGTGACATCCACCAACCCGCACTAGGCCCGCGTGGTGGATTACGGCCCATTCCTTCTCCTAGAGAGGAGGCCTGAGTCCCAACCGTATTTAAATTAATAAATATTTTTTTATTTCGATACATATCTGCCTAAACACTAATAGACGAACTTTGAATTAGTAATTGAACCTGTGTTATCTAAGTTCAAAGCTGCACACATTCGTTTATACGGCGTGTCAGTAAAAGTGCGAATTTCACCAGTGATTAAGGACAGTCTTTGCTATCTACACCATACAATCAGGTTAGCTATAATCCATTTAGATTATAAATCCACAATAAGACAATTTACACATTAACTGGCCTATGAAAACATTGAAAATATTAATGTAAACAAAGAACAGACGACTCATTCAAACAGTCACCAACGAACTCATTACTTTGACAGGCAAAAATTCGTTTAGAAACATAAATTACCTGTTTTGAATACCAGCTTATTGAGACTGCGTTCCATTACACTTAGAATTAATTACCAGCGTGGTGCCCTGATAATTTTCCGTCTACTGCTCCTAACTCAAGATTAATTCTGATTCTTTTCTGAGGGTTACACCACTCACAAGTTGAAACTTTTCAATAACTGTGGACAAATACGGAAAAAAAATGATTCGTACTCCAACATCGTCACCTATAAACCAACGTATTGCCTCAGAGTCTAACACGCAACTTATGGCTGATAGCATCGACAGTAGCAATATCACCAGCAGATACAAACGCAAATATGGAGAGGTTGAGGTTGAGGAAACTGATTTTATGGAGGAAATGAAGTTACTCTTCAAGAACTTTACCATACAACAGGACAAAAAACTTCTCTCTCTGCAAGACTCCATTAACGACATTATAAAACAAAATAATGAATTTCGTGAATCCTTTGTTATGATATCGAACCAGTACGATGAAATGAAATTAAAGCTTGAAAAAGTAGAGGAAGAGCGGAAAAACGAGCTTTCATACATTTATCAGTTGGAGGAAAAAATAGAAAGTTTAGAGAAAAGTAAAAAGAGTACCAGTATTGAGGTGAGAAATATACCAACAAAAAAAGGAGAAGTAAAAGCGGATCTGCTGCAGCTAGTTTGTGCAGTTGGCAAAGTGACTAACTGTCAAATCCAAGATTCCGATATACGTGACATTTACCGTACTAATGTTAAATCCTCAACAGTCAAACCCATCATTGTTGACTTCAATAGTGTTCTGCAGAGGGACAATTTCTTAAGCTCTTATAAAAATTACAACAAAGCAAATAAAATGAACAGACTGAACACTAATCACCTAGGACTCCAGTGCGCACCGACTCCTGTCTTTATTGCTGAAAACCTGACTTTTAAAACAAAACGGTTGTTCTATCTCACTCGAGAATTTGCTAAAGTCAATGAATTTTCCTTTTGTTGGGCTGCACATGGTAAAATCTACCTTCGGAAAAGAGAAGGTGTACCGTCAATACGTGTAACCACTGAAGATGATCTCAAGAACATTAATTGTGAACAATGACTAGTAATAAATCATATTCTGTTGTGTGGACATTTTCAAATTGCATGCTATGTTTGGAGATTTTTATTTTGTCTGTTTTATGTCAATTATCTTTGTTTTTTACGTAACACAATCGCAACAAGTACTTACCCTACTCAAAATTTATTTTTAAACTCATTTACATATACTCACACTTCACACCCACAAAATCACAAACAAGTCGTCGTAAAAGATCTGGTATATAGCATTATTCTTCGGTCCTCAACCTGGCTATCATGTTCCCAAATAATTTCATATTTTAAAATTCACTGCGGATAACATAACTGAGATATCTAATGAATTAGAATCAATTAGTGTTTCTAAGTCATTTACTTGTTCTCGCTACTCTTGCAATCAGTACGTAAACAAGGCCCACAAAAACCTCAACATATTCCACATGAACATACGTAGTATAAATTCAAATTTTAATGAACTTACTATCCTCCTTGACTCTATCGATATGCCTTGTGACATAATTGTACTGACAGAGTGCTGGCTTAGCAAGGTTGTAAATGTGCCCGACTTGTATGGTTATGTCAGCTACAAATCAGCCTTTAGCAATCAGAACGATGGCGTAATTGTTTATGTCAAGTCGCATCTAAAATTTAAAATATTCCAACCACAATTACTTGATGCTAACTGTCTAGTATGTTCTAGCGATGATGTCGCTGTTGTAGCAATATATCGTTCTCCTGCCAAAAAGAACCTTGACAATTTCCTTGCAGGTCTCAATGATGTTCTTGTCTCACTAAGTCACTACAAAACCTTGGTTGTCACCGGTGATTTTAACATAGATATCGTACCAGAGCATCTGAATAACCATTCTGATGAATACCTTAATGTTATATCCTCACACGGCATGCTGCCTGCTCATATTTTCCCAACTAGAGGGCAGGCATGTCTTGATCATGTCATGTTAAAAACGCAAAAAAGTGCAACCACACTAGTTTTGGATACATTGATCACGGATCATTACCCAATTATCTTAAGTATCAACACAAAAAATTCGTCATCCAAACCAAACCATTACGTTAGGCGCATGGACCAACAGGCGGTTTTGGATGACCTACAGAAAACAGACCTATCTTACTTATTGAGCATTAATGATGCAAACGAAGCCGCTGAGTCTTTTATCCACAAAATTTCATCTAAAATTGAAGAACATACGAAGCATGTCTTAATCCCGCATAAAAATAGGATCGTAAAACCTTGGGTTACTCCTGGACTCCTGAAATGTATTAAAAACAAAGACTCATTGCACCGTAAGGCTCAAAAAGATCCCGAAAATTTGATACTAAGTACTACCTACAAACGCTATCGTAACTTTCTTAACAACCTATTGAAAAAACTTAAAACCGCTCATGATCAAAGTCTACTTCAGGAGGCTAGAGGCGACTCGAGAGCGACCTGGAATGCCATCAAAAGTATTACTGATATGAAGCAGCGAACGACCTTACCAAACGACTTACTGTGTTCGTGCGATAACCCCGAAGACTCAATAAATAAAGTCAATAAATACTTTGCAAGCATAGGGAAGACATTAGCAAACAAAATTGTTAATAGTGGCCAAAGCTCTAATAATCTAGCGTCTGCGTCGTCACATACTGGGAATAGTCCATGTTTCTCAATGGGTATTTTTGAGGTCTCAGAAGATGATTTAGAATCTGTTATTCTTAGCCTAAAAAATAATTGTGCTGTCGGTTGGGATGGCATACCAGTATCCCTACTCAAATTGGCCCGACATATCTTAATACCAGCTATAAAACATATTTTTAACCTCTCAATAACTACTGGGACTTTCCCTCGAGTTTTTAAGAAGGCCATTGTTCACCCCATTTTTAAGAGTGGCGAAAGGGACTGTGTCGGAAACTATAGGCCAATTTCAGTACTGACAACGATTTCCAAGGTTTTTGAGAAATTAATAAATAAACAACTAATCTATTATTTAACCAAGCATAATTTGATTTCCAGAAACCAATATGGATTCATTAAAGGTAAATCAACTGAAGACGCTGTAATCGACTTGACAACTACTGTGACTCAATCATTAGACAATAAGCAAAAAACCATTGCAGTATTTTTGGACCTATCAAAGGCTTTCGACACAGTTTCTGTTCCCATTCTGTTAAGAAAGTTGGAAGAAATAGGCGTAAGGGGCATGGTCTTGAAGCTGCTTCGTAGTTACCTCGTTGAGCGTAGACAGTGTGTGAAGATTGGAAATCTCACTAGCAACGATGAATTCCTCACATATGGTGTTCCGCAAGGCAGTGTGCTTGGGCCTACATTATTTTTAGTATATATAAACGACCTATGTCAATTGTCAATCAATAACTGCAGAATTATTACTTATGCAGATGACACAGCGTTGATTGTCCAAGCTAAGGACTGGCAGCTGGCCTGTAATGAAACCGAAAAAGCCCTCTCTATTGTGATTTCCTGGCTTAATACTAACCTACTTACAATAAACACAGATAAGACAAAATTTATTCCATTTTCTCCTACTTCCGCATCCCAGCCGCCAAATAATCTGAAAATAGAGGCTCACACCTGTCAACGCACTAGGCCCACTTGCGACTGCTTACCGCTCTTACGCACGTCTGATATCAGATATCTAGGAGTACAAATTGACAGCCGACTTAATTGGGACAGGCATATAAATAATATAGTTACCCGCACAAGGAAACTTCTATACGTTTTTAAAAAACTTAGATGTTCTGCTGACTTCAAGACATTAAAACTTGTGTATTTTTCTTTAGCTCAATCGGTACTCATGTACTGCATACCGGCGTGGGGTGGTGCTCATGCTACAAATATGATGCGAGTGGAGAGAGCGCAAAGAGCGGTCCTAAAAGTGCTTCTGGGCAAGTCTATCCGATACCCGACTACAACTTTGTACCAACAGTGTTCTGTACTCACAGTTAGACAGCTCTTTGTACTACAGACCGTCATGAGAAAACACGTTTCAATCCCTTATAAGCCCAATAATAAGCGCAGGAAGGACTTAATATGCAATATTCTACCACATAGATCTGGCCTCGCCGGTAGAAGCTTTCATATTGTCAGCTCTCGTTTATACAACCGCATTAACAAAATAACATACATCCACAATCTAACAAAAATTAAATGTAAAAATGAAATTCGGAATCTACTACTGAAACTAAGTTACCAGGAGACTGAAGACCTCCTCAGACCAATCCGTTAGTTCATACGACGTTATCTTTCACTCACACACACCATTCATTACACTACACAGATACACACAGTCACACACCCGCGCCCTATCATGTGCGCACACAAAAATGACCACCATTATATGTAGTTAATGTGACATATGTTTCTCAAAAATATTTTTTATTCAATTTTATTATTAGATGGTTTTTGAATTATTACATCATAATCTTTATATTTATTCTTTAAATCTTAAATATTTACTATAATGTTATTGTATAAATCGTTTCTGGACGGTTTTAAAGTTAAAGTTATCCTTTATCATGAAATAATTGAAAGATGCTGGTGCCTGTGATACAATGTTTTTCATTAGTACAGGTACCAACGAAACTCCTTTTCTGTATTTACCTATTATTATATGCCAAATTGTTTTTGTCAATTGTATTTTCTGTGTATTTTTCTGTAATAAACTATTATTATTATATTATTATTATGTGATATTCACCAACCCGCACTGGGCCCGTGTGGTGGATGACGGCCCTTTCCCTGTCCTAGAGAGGAGGTTTGAGTCCCAGCAGGGGGAACATTAAAAGGCTGATTATTTTATATTACTGGTTATTGGGGGCATTTATTTGTCATTTATAACCTGGGCATTTATTTGTCATTTATAATAGTTTCCTTTTAACTAAAAATTGTAATTTGTCATTATTTCAATTACATTTTAAGTCCTCTTTTTCGTCGTTCGATCGTTTTATAAGTGCCCATGTGGGCATATGTGAAATAAAAAACTTTTTGACTTGACTTGACTTTTGAGTAGTGGCTGGAGAGGCTTCGCTGTGTCCTCACCTTCCGCATGATGCAGGTCCTCACCGGACATGGTAAGTTCGGGAGGGTCCTGGATCGAATTCAGGTGGAAGAAACGCCCAGATGGCACCATTGTGTGAACCACCCGGAGGACACGGTGGAGCATACGGTGGAGGTGTGCCCTGCTTGGGCGGAGCACCACCGTGTCCTTATGGAGGCAATCGCGGCAGCGACAACTCGTACCGGGCCCTGGTTCAGGCCATGACCTGGAATGACGAGGAAAGCAAGCGATCACCTCCTTCTGCGAAGCAGAAATGCAAGTGTAGCACGAGTGAGGGAACAGACTTCCTCATGGCCCAGCCGCCGGGACCCCGATCCCGATTTCCAGTCACGGTAGGCGTGGGCTTGCGGATGACAAGTCCGAGCCCGAGTCATCGATGGCGTGTAGTGTTCCACGCGCGCCTCAAAGAGATGTCAGCAAACCGTAGGAGCCCAGCATGGTCGAAGCCTACTGGAGCCATGGGTTGTCCAAAAGAGACTCCAGGGTCTTCAAACGCAAGAGAAAAAAGGAACATAGAAGAGGGTTTTAGTTAGCAAAAGTCTGACATGCCTTCGCGCTCCGCCCTAGAGCGGCAGAAGTCATTGGATGATTTCCAACCTAAATAGATTGTTAAGTTTTCTGATAGTGCTGTACACCCGTAACGAATTTATTATGACTAAAACTATACGTGATTTTTGTTTGTGTATATTTTAGTTATTATGTCGTTGAGGTGCCTTATCAATAACTAAATACAAAACCAAATTAACTAAAGTCAATTATAACCATAACTTAAATAAGTTTGTGTGTGATTGATTTGAAGGTTCATTTATTAGGGGCAGTATGAGATGATTCCGCGGATTCATTATTTACTATAGTAGAACGCCGATTATCCGAATTAATTGGGACCGGGGTCGATTCGGATAATCGAAAATTCGGATAATCAGACATAGACTGGTAATAAAGAAAAACGAACTGTTACATATAGAATAATCTTAAGTTTAACAGCCTCTAGGTTTTAACCATAACAGTTGAAACATATCTGGACTCCTGCAAATTTCGACTTGTTACAACAAAACAAAATAAAAATTACATTTATTTATTTATTAAAACTACATGCAACACAATAGTACAACGGCGGACTTAATGCCTTAGGCATTTTCTACCAGTCAACCTAGGGTGGTAAAGAGAAAATGTGGCAGGTGCATAAAAATACAAAAGAATATTACGAAAATTAGAGTTTAAAAGTATATATATATATATATATATATATATAAATAAACACACATATATTAGGTTTTGTTTCTGATATTAAATAGTACCTTAAGTTTTTAAAGATAATTGTTAAAATTAGTTAAAATCGTAAACATAGGGTGGTCCTTATTTTTCGACTTTTAAATTATCCCCGGGGCACTTTTTCATTTGATTATATACTTCTAAATATGAAATAAATTTTTTTTTGTTAAGATTTAGAGGTCGCTACCAGCTGTCAAAATTTTTACAAAAAGCATTGAAAAACATCTTAAATGATGGTTTCATTAATGTTTCATTTAGGTGTTTATACCATATTTTCCGTGCAAGTAAAACTCGCATAGACAATCACTTTTTATCCCTTCCTCCTCTCGACCTCTCTTCTGTACCGACGCGTCGAGATTTAGACCGTTCACACAATCAAAAAGATAAGACGTACGCGTGCGCATTAACATCATAATACGTTAAAAATTGGTTTGTTCGCAATTCTACATAATATTTTTTTTCTTTCTTCTTTCTCTTATTCTAATTTATAATTACAACAATAATTTTGTAATATTTTTTATGTCCTAGCTATAAAAATAAAAGAATCTAACAAATACAGATTTCGAGTTTTTATTCAAAATTCAAACCTCGGTAGCGACCTCTAAATGTCATTTAAAAAATTAAAAAAAAAATACTGAAATACTTTCATATGGTATATAATCAAATTACGTGGTGCCACGCGAAATTAAAGAAACATTTTTTTTTCTTAGTTATAAGGACCACCCTAATATATATATAATATATAAAAAAAAATAAACATACATATGTTAAGTTTTGTTTCTGATATTAAATAGTACCTTAAGTTTTTAAAGATAATTGTTAAAATGAGTTAAAATCGTAAACATTTTTGTTTCATATAAACACCTCAGTTTTTTAAGCGATTAATTTCAAGTGTTTGGGAATGTTAACTGATATCGTGGACCAATCGGAAAGCGCGACTCGGCGCGACCGCGGGGGTTGTTTTAGCTACGAGCGGGTGCGCAAACGGGGATTAGAATATTCGTTCTGAGTAATGTAACGGTTTTGAAGTATTACCTTTTTTCCTTTTTTTTTCCGGTGGGAAAATCATCTTATGACATTCCCCGCTCTTGGGCGGGGCGGGAGATAGTGTCAGACTTTTACTGACTAAAAACCCACTCCTGTTCCTTCGTTGCCTTTCGTACCGGGGCCGAGTCTTCCTTTCAGAATCAGACCCTTGGCCCCAGTAGGCTTCGACCCTGCTGGGCCTCTACGTTTGCTGACATCTCCTTGAGGCGCGCGTGGAATAGTACGCGCCGTCGACAACTTGGGCTCGGTCCGGACGGTTACCGGACGGTCGGACGGCGAGCCACCCGGTCGGACGGCGAGCCACCCAAGTATTACCTAGTTGTTTGTTCTTAACGTAATTAATAAAACTAAATAAACATTTTGAGTTTATCTTAATACAGTCCTCCCAGTTGAAATAGTTTCCTCTCAAGAATTGTGACCGCTAAGGCAACGACTCTTATACATATATAATTTAATATAATATATACATTATTTACTTACTTGGTTTTAATTTTTTATATTACGCTTAGGACCGATTCGGACAATTGGCGATTCGGTTAATCGGCATTCTACTTTATTTTCATTGAGTGCTTTTGGGTACAAAGTTGACTAGTATACATTGTCCTCTCATATTTATATTGTAATATGAAAATATTGTAAAATCAATGGTTTATTTTTAAGAGTAACTATGGAGTTTCCTGCTGTTTCTTCTCCGTAGAAAACAATTAGTCGGAACCGTGCGCTAACTTTTGACGTTTTATAAATTCCAATGTGAAATAAATAATTTTGAGTTTGAGTTTGATTCTCAAGAGGAATGTACGTAAAAATCCATAAAACTGTTTTAACCTTTTATTTTTAACCTTTCGAATACCATAATTAGTGTGTGTCTAATTACAGTATTCGAAAGGTTAATGAATTAAACAAAAAACAAACGCGTCTACCTGCCTGTCAGATCGCGATAAACTCAATAAATATAGTTGTTTTTAGATGGATTTTCATAAGGTTTTCACCCATAGACGAAGTGATTCATGAGGAAGAATTAAGTAATTATTACATGCATATAATAGTAGACATAAGCCGAGAATGTAAAAAATGCGTGATCATGCGAAGCCGAGGCCGGTCGATAGAAAAAATCAACAAGCGCAACCAATGCGCTTGCGCCGGTGTCAAGTTTGATATTATTTTTGTTTGATAATAATAATAAGTTCGCGCGTGATTTCGCGCCATTTCGGTAAAACACCAAGCGAACGCGTCCGCGTAGATTATAAAATATTGAGCGTTTTATTTAATGGGTAGGTATTTATCCAAGAACGTAATTAAGAAGTTTTTTATAGTAGTTTGTAAATATCGAAAATAAGCAAAACTTTCCGTTATTCTATAAATATAGGTACCTGTAGATATCCACAGGTTAAAACAATAAGGTAAACCTTCATACTCATTAATCATGTTCGCACTACAAATGTTCCATATCACACAAAGTCATGCTAATCGACACTTCCGATTGCGCGCCAATCCAGTTTAAACATTAAAGAATGTCAAACACGGTCGTGGAACGCAACCGACGTTGCCAGATTGTACATTCGACCATGACGACACACAGTCTTATCGCTTACGCACTAACACACGCGACATCGTCCAACTCACTCATACATGCACGACTTATGTTCCCGTAATAGTTTCTTCTCATTCACACAAGCTTAGAAACGTGGTGTAGGGTGAATGACGTCGTGCGGCCGCGTCGCTCGCATTGGCTGTGCGAGCTGGCAACAGCGCATGGTTATTTTTAGTTCAACGACTGTCGTGTCGATCGCATCACGTATTTCGTTCTTTGATAAGTTTTGTGTTAAAATTCTTTACTAAAACAGTGATAATTTACAAAAAACAATGTTCTAACTTATCCGTGCTATGTTTACGTCGAAGTGAAATGTTTTAAACATGAAACAAATGATAAAATAAGTGACAGTTCGTGATAGTTTTTTGATTCGTTCGAAAACTGACAACCTAACAAAGTTACAAGGACATAATAGTATAAACATTAACGTTTTCTTTGGACTTTGTGCCTTATTGAGACGGAATAAGAGTAAAGCTTGAGTTCGTGTGAATTTAAATCTACGCTATGGAAGAAGTTTATGATTACGTGGATTTGAATAAGCAAACAAATCTCAATACAGTTGAATTGTTGATCAGGGAGGTGGCTAACACACCGGTACTCTGGAATAGGTACCATAATGAGTACAACAACAGAGCTGCTATGGACAATGAATGGGAAAGAATAGCTGAGATATTGAATAAGGACAGTGAGTAACAAAAACCTCTATTCAATTTTTTTTTGTGCCAATCCCCTTACTTTTGTGCTAACCTCATCCGGGTTCTACCAATTTCATTTTTTTTTGTTGTGCATCACTGCTGGGCAAGTCATTTTGATAGTAATATCTGGCCAAGTTAGGCTATAATTGCATGCATCGTTATTAGGCTTCCGTGTCGGAAGGGTAAAAACGGGACCCTGTTACTAAAGCTTCACTGTCCGTCTGTCCGTCTGTCATCAGGGTGTATCTCATGAACCGTGGATAGCTAGATATTTAAATTTTCACAGATGATGTATTTGTGTTGCCGCTATAACTACAAATACTAAAAACTAATAAATAAGGTTATAATTTAGTGTCTAATGTTCTATGGGTAATGGTACGGAACCCTTCGTGCAGGAGTCCGACTCGCATTAGGTCGGTTTTTAGGGTTCTACAACCTAAGTGTAACACGGGACCCTATTACTAAGACTCCGCCTTCCATCCGTCCGTCTGTCCGTCTGTCACCAGGCTGTATCACATGAACCGTTATAGCTAGACAAATGAAATTTTAACAGACGATGTACCTACCAATAGCACAAAGAAACAGAGTAATTTTTTTTTTTATAATATAAACCCCAATCAAACACATTAAAATCAAAATCAATAAAACTAAATTCCAAATTAAAATCAGAATAAATAAATTAAAATCAGGTTATATAAATTAAAATCAGATTAAATAAATTAAAATCAGGTTATATAAATTAAAATCAGATTAAATAAATTAAAATCAGCTTAAATAAATTAAAATAAAATTTAATAGGTATTTTAATGTAGGTTTGTCTATATTTTTTTATAATAGACCAATATCTCACCTGATGGAAAGCTACGTCTTTATGAGCCCATTATGTATTTGCAATTCATCAGAGCTCTCGTTATCAGGATGACGTCACACGATTTGCGCTTGCGCCACACAGTACTAGCGCTGCGCCATTTAGGTCGTTTATTACACAGAGTAACTTATTATTCGCGCCATTAATGACATAAATATCTTTTGCTTATATTATGTATTTTATCAGTATTGGCAATTCGGTTTCGTTCGTATATCGGCGTGATATTTTTACGTAGGTATGTATTCTGTGGTACCCATAATATAATAGCATAGCATAGCATAGTCGGCCTTATAATGTTCCCACTGCTGGGACTCAGGCCTCCTCTCTGGGAGAGGGAATGGGCCGTAATCCACCACGTGGGCCCAGTGCGGTTTGGTGGATGACATGTCTTCGAATTTTTGGTTCTAGGACATGCCGATTTCCTCACGATGTTTTCCTTCACCGTTTTGAGAGCAGTAGTGGCTGAGTGGTAACAACCGCGACTTACGAGTTGTAGGTCGCGGGTTCAAACCCAGCCAGGCGTATTACTTTGTGTAATTTATTTCATCACCATAATATAATATAATATAATAAGTAAATGTATAATAGTATAAAGGAATAAATTTAGCAAATATGTTTGGTTGCTGTGCGCGACGATAGGTCGTGATAAAGCAAATGAAAGAGATGATTGGACTGTATAACAAGTATAATGTGAAAATAAAAAGAAATTACAACGGTCGGTTAAGAGTTACGTAAGTATGAAAATATGAAATGGAATTTGGAAGAAATGCGTAAGCGCAGCTGTGCCTGGAGGTGTGCAACAGCTGACTGCCGGTCGACGTGCGGTGCGGGGCGCGCGATGAGCCGAGCGACCGCGCGTCGCCGGCCAGCTGACTCCCCGCTGCACCCGCTCCCCTCATTCACTCCCGCCGGTCGGCGGCTCGCGGCGGTGTTGAGAGCGGTGGTCTCAACAGTTGCTTTTATATTTTTGTCTTAGTAGCTAAACGTGCTTTTACACGATTTTAATTAACGAGTGGGTTTAAACCCATGCAGACATTAAAGTGTGTCTCTCAAAAGATGTGACGGTGAAGAATACTAACATTGTGAGGAAACTTGTCCTTCAACAAAATGTTCGAAGACATTTGACATCCACGAACCTGCACTGGGCTCGTGTGGTAGATTATGACCCTTTCCTTTTCTAGTGTGGAGTCCTAAGTTCCAGCTGTGAGAATAGTATGCGGCTGATTATGCTTATGCTTAAATAGGTACAATGCGTTCCAAATAAGAAAAGGATCGATTTTTACGCCATGTTGTGACGTCATAACTGTCAAATCAAAAAATTGGGTAGTGTGAGCAAAACAAGAAACTTTTAAATAATATTTATTTGCGAATCATGAACGAAAAATGTTTTATCAGTATTCAGTTCTTTAATTTTTGCTAATGTCTGCGTCACTGTGTGAAGTGTCTGAGTAGTGGCAAATGGAAGAAGAAGGCGCATTGTACCTAACATTGAAAATAAGAAAAAAATAGTTTTTCTTTTTTAACTGATTATGACTTCAATAATATATTTAGCTAATTTAGGTTAAACAATAACATTTTCACTTCACATAAATTTTACGAAGAGTCAGTAATATAAAGCAAAAAAAAACTTATCAATAAGCAAATAAGTTTGCTTTGCAAACCGTACTTTTTAATCAACATTTGACAGATCGAGGTTATTGACTTTACTATTCTTATTTGGAACGCATAGAATCTAAACATATGCCGAGTAACGTGCGAAAATTATTCATTGAAAAGTTTAACAATTTATGAATTAAATTCGAGTTATGTAAAATTGCTAATATTGATGAATCAATGAAGTAAGTAGGTATTATAATAATATCTATTAAATAAAAATTGTACAAACTAATCACACTATTATAGAATAACATAACAGAAACTTAAACAATAGCTCTTGTTAGAATACAATACATGAATACTAAATACTTACAACAAGTCTTATAGTTATACGACTTGCTGACGATTCGGAGCCAGAGACAAGGCGGCAACTTCGGGTAATAAATTTCTTTATATTTTAAGACTTTTTTGTATCTGACAAACAGCTTCAATAAATTTGATGATGTCTGACTAGTCAGTGTAAAAATATTAAAAATAAAGTTTGTCGATTTGGATACTGTATCCGAATATACTGTGTCCGAATCGTCAGCAACTCAACTGTAAATTGATCTTATCAGTGTTCAACATGTGCGATAACTTGATTTTTATAATTTTATAACTTGTCAATTTAGATACACGGTTCAAATCTGATTATTTAACAATCACTCCACAAAAATGCCCTACTACTAGGTACATACTGGTCACATTTCTGGGGTCTTTTTATCATACGTTAAAGTGGCTGCTTTATCTTTATAATCTACTATTGCGCTGATTTTAATTTTAAGTCCGATCATTAAGGTTTATTTTCCTTTATTTGTCATCCTGTCATCTGTTGGCGCCGGCGCATGTTTAGGAAATTGAGTCTTGTGTCATGTCATATTCAAATTCGTTGACCATTATTGTGTTCTGCCAATGTATCGAGTTAATTAAAAAGGTTCAGTAAAAGGCTCCGTTTATGTAAAAATAAAACATCAGTAATTTTCGTATTTTTTTAGCAATACCATAAGTTTAGCTAAGACAAGTTAATTTATTTTAATACGTATCTTTAAACATTTAATGTCTATTGTTGCAGAAGACTTCGTAAAACAAAAATGGCGAAACTTACGAGACCAATTCCAAAGGGAAATCAAAAAGGTGAAGGTTCCCTTCGACAACCCTACGAAACCCTATATCCAATACTACAGAGGCAAGTGGATTTACTTCGAGCATATGCTATTTCTCAGAGGAAGTTTAGCAAAACGACCCAACTCTTGTTTTTCCCCCTCACCAGAAATCGAAATACATGATGAAGATATTATAAAAGAAGAATTAATAGTATATGAAGATTCAAATGATGTTTTTGCAGAAGAAGCCAACATGTACAGTAATGAATCAGATAATTATGAAACAAGATGTACAGATACTGCTCCAAGCGCCGAAGAGTCTCAAACTATGACAAATGGACTCTTAGTTCAACCTAAAATTGAAATAGTTGAAGATGATCAGACTGAGAATAAACGTAAAAGGCAGGCTTCAGAAACTTCCACTGACCCTGAAGTTCCAGCTAAACTTAAAAAGATTTCAGTTGCTGACGCCTCATCTAATACTGAAGATCCGAGTGAAATAGATGATGACCTGCATTTTGTCAAGAGTCTAGTGCCATTTCTAAGAAAATTAAGTCCGATTAGGAAGTTATTAGTCAGAAATGAAATACAAAACCTGTTGATTAGAGAAAGTCTTTGTAAAAATTGTGAGTTTGGTAAAAATTCGTCACATCATTTGTAGCAGCTAGGAAGAGAAACAATAAAATAAATTATTTTTTCTAAATAATTTTTTTTTTCCTTGACGTAATTCTTTTTTATCTAGATATTATCCATGCAACACGTAACATAATGAATGCATATCCTGAAAGTAATATTTTCAGAATCAGTTACTGCATCGATTACAGGTTTTTTATTATCTTTTTTAATAAATTCTTGATCAAGTTTCGATTGCGTCATTAGCATGTTTTTGTTACTGTGCATATCTATGTATGTATGTATCATCACCAATGCAATGCGTCGATGTCCATATTATTTGCCTACAATTAGCATAGCTAATTTCTGAAAATAACACTACTTAAGTGCATTTAAGTAAAATTGAAGTGTTTAAATTTTGATTGTAACTTCATTTTTTATTTGTGGCATATACGGGTGTGCATTATTCTATTTACATATTAAAAATAATATAAATATTATATGAATTTTTAGATTATATTTTTTACATTTATATGCTAAACTTCAATACGTAGAAGCTGTAGGCAAAAAGAAGTTCTTTCACAAGTAACATTTCTTTAGCGTTCTGACTTTGGCTAGCTGCGTGGTATTTTCTCGTCCCACATACTACTGTATCTCAAGATGAATACCTATGTCCTGTGCATGATGCCACTGATGACATATGGCACTGAATGTTATTTAATCTGACAAGGATAGCTGTCAATCGTTTAGATACGCCAGCTGCTAATATATCAAGTGCGCAATTTTCAACATCGACACTGCATCGACATCGACATCGACAGCATCGAACTGACATCGAGTGCCATCTAAAATCCTTACTGGATAGTTTATGATTTCCAGCTGCTTTACTACATTGTAAATATGTTCTGTAGTAGTCGCTGGCCGAAATATTCAACAGAACAATTACATTTTTTTTTTTTTTTTTTAATTGATATAAACCAGTGCTTGACTGCGATCCCACCTGATGGTAAGCGGAGATGCAATCATTGATGGTCAGGCGCACTAGTTTATTAAGAGCCTATTCACTCTAGCTTTGAAGACACCTATATTATAGTTGGACGGAAAGACCGCAGCAGGCAGATGCAGAGTGAAAATTTCCAGCACTGTCATTGATTAATTTACGGTCCACTCCTGGGCATACCGCCCAGCTCCGCTTACTGGTCTACTACTACTACTGCCACTGGGAAACACACCCTAAGTGTTCAGCCAGACTGCAAATACAGGCACGGGGCGGGTGCCGTGCTGAAAATTCAAACATAAGAACTTGTGTTCTAGTGTCCATGGTGGCCACGTGAGCGCGGGAAGCGGGGCCGGCGCGGGCTGCTCGACATGGGACGCGCGCGGACCACTCACGCCATAGCTCGTTCATACAAATGGCCGCAGTGAGTGCTCGGGCGGCGATTGGAAACTGCCGCGTTGTTATGATGGCTCGACTGTGGACAGATACAACGCGCGCGTTCCTGCGCCCGCACCGCTTCCCGCACCCGCACCGCTTTCCGCACCCACGCCGCTCTCTGCACCACGCCGCTCTCTGCACCACGCTGGTCTCCGCACCGCGCTGCCGGTCGGGCTGGGCACTAAAACAAAGCAACAACACGAAAGTATTTCAGGAAAGTATTAACAAATGAATTACCCACTATTCGTCGAACGAAACACTGGAAGTCACTGATCATAAAACAGGCTTTAATTAGGTAAAGTTCGCGAATGACCGTTAATCAAGCCTCGGTAATGTTGTACAGTAAAATTTTTATGTTCTGTACGTTTTCTATTAAAACTTGGCATTTATTACTCAGTTTTACCTGACGGCTAATGAGCTAATCAATCAGGATGATAAAATTAAAGTTAAGATGATTTAAAGCGTTTTTTTTAGGTGGGAAATCATTTAATGACGTCCCGCCCTTGGGCGGAGCGCGAGGGCATGTCAGTGTCAGACTTTTACTGACTAAAACCCACTCCTGTTTCTTCTTTGCCTTCGTTCCAGGGCCCAGTAGATTTCGACCCTGCTGGGCCCGTAAGGTTAGCTGACATCTCTTTTGGGCGCGCGTGGAACACTACGCGCCGTCGAATGAATTTTTTTTGTTTGATTTTTTCACAGCTTTAAGGAACAACAGATTTAAGTATATGGTTTTTTATTTCAACTCGATAACTCTACGAGTTTCCGAGATGTTGTTGTTGTCTGTCTGTCTTGACAGACAGACAGACAACAAAGTGATCCTATAAGGGTTCTGTTTTTTTTCTTTTGAGGTACAGAACCCCTCTACAAAATGGAATGGAATGATACTTTTATGTTACTGGTCTACTAAGTTTCATCGAAATCCGTTCAGCCGTTTGAGCCTATAGTAAGTATACACACACACACACATACACAAACTTTTGCCTCTATAATGTTAGGATGATAGTAGTAGGTTTATAGATTTTAATTAATTATTTATTAGCAATAATTTGGTAACCATTTAAGCCAATAAGTTTACAGCATGTTTCATATAATTATGGTAATGAGAATACCAATAATTTAATTAGTAACTGATCTATTTCACTAATTAATTAATATCGTTTGCAATGTTTATTTTAGTTTCTAATTGGAACATGATTAATCTACGAATACAAAAACACGAAGTATAACCAGTTAAAGTTTCTTAACTCAATAATACTTTCTGGCGATCCTAAAAGATAATTATCTCAAACTAAGTAATTGTAGACCAGTAGTAGCCCACATAGGTTCAAACCCGGATAGGCCCTTTGTCAATTGATTTTATCACTATTCTTCTCTAAATGGTGATGGGAAAACCATTATACCATTATATGTCCCAGAACATAAAAATTGAAGGCACGTGACATCTGTGAATTCTCACTAGACCATCGATTACGGCCCACCCTTTTCCTAGAAACATTATAGGGCGAGGGGTGACCAGATGGTTGCAAACCAACGTCCCAACTAAGGTGACCTTGCTAGTTTCAATCCGTGTAGACAGTAGTTGTAATCCATGACCTTCAACGCCCTTGGTTGGGAGGCGTGTTTTCCCAACCACTGAACGTGTTGAAGTTTCCTTGCGTGATCGCATAAAGAATGAAGATATCCGCAGGAGAACCAAGAGGTCTCCGACATAGCCCGAAGAATCGCCAAACTAAAGTGGCAGTGGGCAGGGCACATTGTTCGTAGAACGGACGGTTGATGAAGCCGAAAGGTTCTAAAGTGGCGACCGCGCACCGGAAAACGCAGCGTTGGAAGGCCTCCCACAAGGTGGACCGATGACCTGGTGAGAGTCGCGGGTGTGCGGTGGATGCGAGACGCACAGGATCGGTCGTTGTGGCGTCGCTTGGGGAGGCCTATGTCTAACAGTGGACTTCTTTCGGCTGAAATGATGATGATGATGAACGTGTTGGCGCGTGGTTTACATCCATGTAGCCACAACATAAATCAAACACATAAACCAAGGTGACCTTGGTTGGATCGCTAGTTTACAACTGTTTGATTACCCTTTAAGTCATTGTAAAGTCTCTGTTCAAAAACTAGGTAAAAGGACCAAACTAAGCTGGTTGATACTCTTAAACCATCAAAACCTAAAAGAAATAATAAAAATTAAAACACAAATAAAACTCCTACGCTTACGACATAATTTTCGGACTTTCTCCACAATAGTATTAGTCAAACTGCCGACGCTAAAGATAAAATAAAATGTGTTATAAACACAGGAATTTGTTATGTTCCACATAAATTACATTGACGGCTGTCCGTCAAGTTTCGTGATAAATGGGGCGTTAGTGCATGTGATAAAAATTAAGAGATTAAAATACTTTCTGGGCTTGGACTGGATTGAGGCTTTACAATGTGTGTGGTAAGTAATTGGATGTCATATCACAAGAAACGTTCCACTGTTCACTGGAGGACCAGCTAGTTAGGTTTCGAAGAATCGTTCTTGTTAAAATTAAGCCTCACCAAGGCTATATTAGTTGATTGTGACTAAAACACATTGCTTTCAGAACAGATGGCCGATGGAACTGTAACTTTTTGGAGTGTTGACAACGCACCAGAAAGCGCAGAGTTAAGGTCCTGTACAATCAAAGGAAGACTATACTTTGCTTGAAGCGTCTGAAAGAGAAGATGCGGTTAGCTGTAGACTAGTTGCTATGGCCATTCAGTTTTATGGAGTATTTTTACCCGTAAAACAAAGGCAATTTTTATTATAATACTGCAAAATTTTAAGCAAATAAGTTCCATCGTCAACCACATAATAACTTACAGTCAAGTTAAAGAACAATCAAGAAAAAGCAGGTAATTTTATTTAACTTAACAATGAAAAATTTAGCAGTATCTCCAAAAACAGGCTGACAAAGAAAAATGTTAATACCATTAAAACCTTTAACAATAATCCAGCAATTAACAAAGCTTTAAAACAAACTCCAAAGATAAATACCGATATAGATCCTTTCAACTGAACTGAACCGCTCTCGACGAACGAAGGCAACAATGGCCGCCCGCATAACGCTGTTTGCTCGGCATTAGCTCGTTTCCCTGTTGACATACTTATAGATTCACTGATTGTCGCGTCAGGATAGCCTAACTATGCTTAACGAGGTAGTTTCAGGATGATATTCCGTCGGTTTTGTTTCTTTTTGTGGAAGTTTGTGCGAGGAACGCTGGGATGGGGTAGAGTTTTCAGTTTCAAAATTGGTAGTGGCCGACCAAAATACGGTTTGTGAGTTTCATCCGCAACCGAAACTGACGTGGTAAAAGAAAAAGTGACTAAAAATAAAAACTATATTTTTATATAAGTAGTAGGTAATGCCTAATTATATAGTTAGGTATCATTATCATTTCAGCAGAAAAACGTCCACTGTTAGACAGATGCCTCCCCAAAGTGTCGCCACAATGAGAGATCTTGTGCGTCTCGCATCTACCGCATTCCCGCGGCTTTCACCAGGTCATCGGTTCACCTTGTTGTTGGCTTTCCAATGTTACGTCTTCCAGTGCGCGGTCGCCACTCCAAAACCTTTCAGCCCCATTGAACATCTGTTTTACGAGTAATATAGTTGGGTATAACTTTAATAGAATAAATGAATAAATCGACAATTACCAAATTGTGATTTACATAGACGAACGAGACATTCAGTTTTTAGGCCTTTATCATAATCGTCAGCTCAAAGATGTTAGATTCCGTCGTACCGCATATTCAGCCACTTATTGGCCGAAACCAGCCAATTGGCCAAAACCGGATCTTCAGTCGCTCTCAAAAAATGGTTGGTAAAATCTTTTTGCTTTAAACATGTGACTAAGTCAATAAAAAGGTAAAAACGAGTATAATATTTAACTCGATTTTTAACAGAATAAAGAAATTACAGGGCATTTTATGTGTAAATGTGGAACACTAAAAATCCATGAAACCAACTATGGAATTTCAATCAGTAGTAGACCATATCATATTGGTGTCTATCAGCGTAAGCGTGGTAGCTTACGCTGATAGACAATCAATAGCTGAACAAAGACTTTTGTAAAATAGAACCTATTTAGGTGGATCGTCCAATTTTAACATGGACGATCAAACAAAAGCACCGTAAAAAGACTAACGTTCTTGAGACTGTGCTAGAGGTGTTTGCTGAGGATAAAATGATTATCGCACTAACGTTTCATTCTGAAAGAGCATTGCATCTAACAAAGAATTTCATAGATTGCGCAAAGTGCGATTTTTTAAGATGTTCGTGTCTTTTTCTTAGAGATGCCGCATGCTAGGACTAACCTCCTATTTGCACCTTTGTCACGAGCCATACGAATTATTAATCATATAGCACTATCGGAGGATATATTTGGCCAAAACATGGCGAAATTTTTAAAAGCAGCTCAAATAATTATTGAGAAAGGTCTGGACATTACATCCTAATTAATTTTAAATTATCATAACTATGTACATACTTATTATAATAAGTGTTAGTTATAACATCGCCTTGGACTAATCTGTAAAGGTGTTATAATGTAATAAATAAATAAATAAAAAATGAAAAAAAAAATGGATCGTTTAGTGGTACAAGGAAGTGTCCCCGCATTAAATGTACAAGCAGTGATACGAATAGAAAGAGATGGAGAAGTCTCGTAAAAGCCGCAACCAACCTTCCAGACGATACCACTCCGCCAGAAGTGTACGACTGAGAAGAAAAAATAACATGTTATACTCCAGTGTGTAGGAGGGATAAATTGCATTTTAATAAAAGAATATTGACATGTAGATGGATGGAGAGGAAGAGGGAGGCCAAAAAAAAGATGGTTGGATTGGGTGAGAATTGGTATAACAAAAGAGAGTTTGTAATTGCGTGACAGATGTCAGGATAGAGTGGAAGAAAAAAACCGTGAATAACAAGGGACAAAGGCAGGAAGAAGATGATGACTTCATCTGTTCGAATATCTCATTCCAGACCTATTGGGAGACACCATCTAAGTACACCTTTATTTAGACTAGGAAACCGACGCTACGATAAGCTCATTGCTAGAATAAATAGTGAGGTCGGTCTGTGGATGCGTGACCATCTTAACCTAAGATAAGCTGTTGGTCCTGAATGTCATTTTAGTAGATCTGACAGTCATTACGGATAGTTAGAAACCAGCAAAACCAACAGTTTTGCCAAGAACATCGTGTTACCTAATTACTCGGTTGTGGAGGTCAGACAGGCAGCCGCTCCAAGTAGAATACTGGTATCCTGGTATCTAGCTACATTTGGTTAGACTGGAAGCAGACCCTAACATAAATGAGAAAAGGCTTGGTGGATTTATTGAAACCGATACTGCGAAGTGCTTCTTTGATTAATAAAGTTCTCACGAGTTTCAAATTAAAGTAAAATATAGTTCTATAAATACAAAAGCTACTTTGAATACACCAGTCATCGCCAAAATTAGGAATATCAATTCCCTTCCGCTTTTAATGCAAACAAAGCCAGGCTCTACCATCAGTGATGAATAAAATCGTATAAATTACGTCAAAAGCTCGATCATTCGTAGAATACTTTATCTATTTATCATTACCGTGACCTATAGAAATTTTGAGAAAGACTAATGTCCAAACGTTTTGGGGGGCCTATTCTGGTAGATCACTTTTTGGAATTAAATTATTTTGGCCAAAAAAAAACACTTTTATTATGTTAACATGTTTAGGGTAATCAGCTTAAACTGACGAAAAAAAAAACGTATAAAAGTGTTTTTTTTTTACTTATTTGCAATATAAATATCTTGAAATGAAGAGCTTAAATGTTAAGCTAATAATATGCGATATAACTTTCCGCTAATATAAAAGTGTTAGCAGAATAATAATATTCAATCACGTCACTTATTGTCACGTCATTTTTTTTTCTACGGTGAAGTTTTGTTTTCTAAGGATCCAAGTGTTGGTTGGCTATTGTTTGATTTTTTTTTAATTGATGTAAACCAGTGCTTTGACCGTTTGATGTTTTATTTGATTAAAAAATAAATAGCTTGTTTCTAATTTTATTCATTATTATCATCATCTTCCTGCCCTTGTCCCTTGTTATTTGTGGTCGGCGCAATACGTTTTTTCTTCCCTTCTGTCCTCTCACCCGTCACGCTATCCCTAACTTCCTTTTTTATTATATCACTTTTCACATAATCTATCCCTCTTATTTGGTTAAAATATCTTATTACAATATTGAAGCTGATTAGGTAGTTCAAATATAGCTTTGATCGTCTTTGCTACTCTTGTGGACAGTTTGTTTTCACCAAGATGGAATGACTTAATATTTGTAATCTAAGATTTTGAGATAAAACACCACAACTTGTTGCAAGATTGCTGTTCATTCATTATAAGAGTATCCAACCCTAAAAAGAACATAAAAAATAGACAAAGGTCAACCATGCTTTAGTCTTTTACTTAAAAAAATATCTGGCACATTGATAATAATTAACATGCAGTTTTAATTTATATACATTTTTTTTTCTAAGTCTTCCAAAAAAAAACAATCATTAGCCATTTTTACCTGGGATACAAAATTCGTGTAAACTAGTGTTATTTTTATTAGATACTAGGTTATTCATACTTATATCATGGATATTAGGGAGTTTCATGTTTTTTTATTTATCGATTTTGATTTGACTTTGTTCAAATTCTTAGTACTTCTCATGCACAGTCCTTACATGCCAAAAATCACCACAATCTGTTAATATTTAGAGGTTGCAAAACGCCAATAAGCACGTCATCAGTGAAGATTACATTTTTAACATTACTTTTTTTAAAGAGGAGGGAAGTAAATTTTACTAGACACAACAACACACTAGTAACAGTTACTACCCTCCATAACATTGTAAAAATAATAATATTAAAATTTTAGTCTACACTGATGCTAGCGGTATTAGAAACTTTATTGCCAATTATGGTGATTTTTGGAGGAGTGCATGATCAAAAATTCAAGCAAAGACAAAAATCAAAAATTTAAAAATCCTGAAACGTCGTAATAACTATGATTCGTAAAGGGATTATCACAACGGGCATCAATTGTGCAATCAATATAGGCATTCGGTAAATTAAATTTAACTTATCAGTGGTTATTTATAAAACGTTCAACCAACTTTTTAAAACATTGAATGAGGATCTTAATCAGTAATGATACAAATTTCTAAGGACATTTACTAATAATAATGAGTCTGGTCAAACTATCAAACTGTAATCAGCTTGATAATTACCTACTACAAGATAAAATTAATAATATTAGATACCTAATTGATGCTTAAGGATTCGGATAACATAGTAATATTTCTAAGAAAGCAGCCATAAATCGCCGTTCTATCGATTTCAACCAACCATTAACTGGAATCGAATTTGATCACAAAAATCGATATATCCAGAATAGGGTTCCGGTACGAACCGCTCCGAACCGGTTCAGTAAAGTTTCGATTACTCAAATACCAAGACTTTTGTTATCGAATCGCTTGTATTTCATTGTACTGTTTTATCGTAATGCCTTATAGGACATATGTCTTATATTTTATTGTTAAGGTCTCCGAGACCTTTGAACTCGGAAATGGTACTTGATCCGGTTCGTTTCGGACGGAAATCGTAAATAATGCCGAAATTGTTGAAATGACAGCGGTTCTTTTGTTTTGTACTAAAGGTAATCTTGGTTTCCTTCTGGGTTAATAAATTGGATTTTTAGTGACAATCACAGAAACGGTTTAATTCTGTTTTATTTAATTGGTGAGCAATTTTTTATTTTAGGTACCTACTGCATAGTCTAGTTTAGTCCAGGAAAAGATCCATGTATATTAGACTAGCTTTTGGCAGCGGCTTCGCCCGCGTACAAGTAGGATTCTCCATACAAACTTCCAACACCCGTTTTACCCCCTTAGGGGGGAAGTTTCGTAAAATCCGTTCTTAGTGGATGTCTACACCCTATAAGGAACCTACCTGCCAAATTAAACTCTGTAGATGTTACAATTTCATACAGTGGGTGGTATTTCGCTTTTATATTTTATAGATTTCTAGACACAACATAATTAAAAAGTTTGAGATGTAGACTCATCATTTATTATTTATTATTATTTATTATATTCTTTATTGTACACCAATATAAACATAAAAGGAAACTAAACTAAAACACATACGTATATACAAAGGGCGGCCTTATCGCATTCCACGATCTCTTCCAGGCAACCTGAAATGGACAGTAAATGTCATCATCATCATCATCATCATCTTGCCCTTGTCCCGTGTTATTTGGGGTCGACGCAACACGTTCTTTTCTTTCATACTGCCCTGTCACTCGTCATGCTATCACAAACTTCCTTTTCTGTCATATCACTCATTTCCAAATTCATACAAAAACTGGATAAAAAAAAATAATAGCACATCAGAAATCCAATAAAAAATATTTAAAACTTTAAAAGTAGGTCGCCAGGTAACCTACCTGAAACATTCCCCAAGAGTCTTGCTCCTGAAGCGGTTTAAGCCCTCCAAATGTTTTCCAAAGTCCGCCTTAAGAGTTCTAAACTTAAATATCCACCTGTCTTCAGTAAGAAGTGGTTGTTTCAGGAAAACTGTTTGCTAGTAAAAGATTCATCTTGCATTGTAGTCTTTTTCGATCCTCTACGAAAAGTTTTTCAGATTATTTCCTTGAGATTTTGTTTTTGTGTATGTCTATGATCTCACGTGGCTGTTGGCTGGAGCTAAAATATTCTTATCTATGTACACTATATATAATATTTTAAAGAGGTAAAGTTTGTTTTTTTGTTTTGTTTGTAGGAGTTAATTTCTGATATCTACTTGTCTGATTGCTAAAAAAATTTTCACTGATAGAAAGCTGCTTTATTCCTGAGCAAAGTCGCGGGCAAAAGCTAGTCAGAAATAATTTAACTCCAGCCAAAGCGGCCACGTGAAAATTATTCTGAAAGAACAAACTTCTAGGATAAATAATGCTAGGAATGTCTTATTTTAGGACATGGTCTATCCCTGGGCCCTTTATCCAATTTTGTTTAGCTATTAATACGTGAAGGCAGGGGCGCCGACTCCGTGGGTGCTCGGGGACTCGGGCACCCATGAGAAATAAATAGTGTGTGCTGAGCACCCCTGAGAATAGACACCAAGAAACAGATCAGTAATTACCTTTTAGGGATGGGCGTTTTTTCATTACCCGATGACCCGTTTAGTGCAGTGGTTTATAGTGCTGGTTGAGACGCAATTGTCGCGGGTTCGATTCCCGCACCAGGACAAATGTTTATTGATGAAACAGATATTTGTGTTGGGTCAGGCTGTTTGTGGTACCTTCATTGTTCCGCAATGATCGACCGACAAATAAATAAATGTCCTACATTTATTTATTTGTCGGTCGATCACTGTGCATTTCTCTTCTCACACTTCGCCACTTTTTCAAGTCATATTATGAGCATGAGCACCCGTGAGGTTTTCTAAAAGCGCGCCCCTGCGTGAAGGGGAAGTGAATATACAGGCAAAATTACTTTTACATTTATAATATTAGCATGGGGCAAATTAAATTGAATGTTATCTTATCCTCTTTTAGTGAAAATAAAATCACGATCCGATATCAAGGCTGCTTAATATCTTGTAGCGACATCTATGACACCACTGTACTTAACTACGAAAACTTGCATCGCACAATTACAGTTCTACACGCGATTTGGACATACACAACAGCCCAAAATCATTTCTCAGGCAGATGCCCAGATCAGACAAAACATCCGTCTGGTCGGAGGATCCTCCTTTTTTAAATGCGGAACTCTGCACTCTGTTCCTTGTTTCTTTTTCATTCTGTTCTGTCGCCCGTCACACTATCACTAACTCTTTGTTATCACTCTCACTCTGTTCCATGCATACCTCTAAAATCTCATATATTTTGGATTTTTTGATAACAATTATCACTGATGGTTTATTACCTTTTCCAGGCTCTCTATAGGTCTATTCCCACACATCAGTGTCGTGTCAGAGACGGGACAGGCACGTGTCCGTGGTGAGACAGGGCATCCCTGTCCTGTCAGAGGTTGTCTGTTCACACACGATAGTGACGTAACAGTGCCGTGGACATGCCTTTCCTTACTTCATTCTGTTTCCTTGTCCAAGTATAAGTAAGTAACCTAAGTGAATTTTTGAAGTTTTTTGAAAAAAAATTTTGACATACCTTCGCAGTTTGATTTTCGTCCAATCTCATTCCATATTTGGTTTTAATAGGTACTTGCAATCTATAAAGTCATAAAATATGCTAAATAAGCGTACAGTCTCTATTAATAACTCATCATTCATTTTTACCATCAATAAAGTCTACAACACGCCACGGCGCGCGTCGTGGAATCGGAAAGCTTGCACACGTCACGGTATCGGCCCTGACACTGACGCTCCATTGAGCAGCGGTGGGTGTGTCAACAACGAACAGTTTTCAAAGACCGTTTCATGTTCTGCAAGGAACAACCGTTTTCCGTTCTGCGACCAAACAGTTTAATTGCATGCGAATTGTTATCTTACACCTAAAGAAATAAGTTCGAGAATCCATTGATTCAACTATCATACTCGTCGCGTCGTCGTTATCGTTTCAAAAACGTTCTGCGACGCGACGGTGAAAACGTTTTTCTGTCACAACAAACAGTCTTCGTTGGACAAACCAGTCTTCGAATTACTTTATGCGAATTCTTATCTTACTGCTAAGGAAATAAGGTTAAGAATGCATGCAATGCATAATTCAACTATCACACTCGTCGCTTCATCGTTACAAAACCAGCTCTTGCAATGAAAAATGAACTTTAAGGCTATGAAATACAGCACAAATTTTATTGCTACTCTTAAACCGTCCTCAAACTAGTTGCGACAACGAGCGTTTTCTTCAATTACTTCACTCAACGATAGTTTCGTCTTCAAACCAGTCGCAACGAGGACCGTTTTTAACAACCGTTTCTATCATCGCAAGACCGGTTGCGTTTCGTTCGTCATAAATTCGACAACGACCCATCACTACCGTTGATGGCACGGGCACGGATCGGTTGATCGTGTTCATAGAAAATGTATGAACCGATATTTTTTAGACTCTTGACGAAACACGTTCCTGGCCTTTAACCATTTACCATTTTATTTAAATACCTTGTAAAATTCAGTAAAATTTTATTTCAGAATTGATTTATTAAGTAGATGCACCACACCTAGCCTGACAGACAATTCAGAATTATAATTATAGAATAGAATTTATTTGACGCAAGCAATACAATACCATGCCAACAACATATGGAAAAAAAGCAGTAGAGTACAGAAATAAAATAGGTAGGTAACTACAGTTGCGGTCAGCGTGCTAGAACCGAAAAGGTTGCCGTCTCAACAATTGCTGGGCATCAGACACCCAGCGCTCGTTTTCAGCTGACGCATGGATGATGGTAAATAAAATATACAGGCTGTGTTTGACATGACCATGGATCCAATATATGAGTCTGGTAGAATTTTTCGTCGGCTTTTTCTTAACTTTCTTTTTAATCTTTAGGTTTTTTCATTTAAACTGTATAAAATCGTTATTCTAAAAAAAAATATGAGTTATTTTTAAAATTAAATTTCATCGGGATTGATTAAAATAACGATTTTTAGGAATAACGAAATTAATAATTTTTTTTTGTTCTTTTACTAAAAATATCATCGGGGTTGGTTAGAATAAAGATTATACAGTTTAATTTAAAAAAGTTTTTTTTAAATTAGGAAATCCGACGAAAAATTCCAGCACGGGATGGGGGGGTCGAGAATCATGAACTGGATCCGTAGTATTCGTTTGTAAGTCGATGCCAAAGACACCGTGTACGGATACTTAAATTAAATATTGATGCTTTTATATTTCTGTGATAATTTTTCTAACTAGCATCTGCCCACGGCTTTGCCCGCATAAAAATGGGTTTCTCCATAAAAAATTTGGACCCTCATTTCATTTACTTAGAGGGTGAACTTTCTAAAATCATTAGTGCTCGCCTATGTTATAAAAGGAAACCTTATGCAAAATTTCACGCTGCCAGTACTTTCGGCTGTGTGTCAGTCAGTTTCTCCTTTTATATATATAGATATGTGCCACGGTAGTTAAAAACTATTATTGCTCACTATGCCCACAATGTGCCAAATAACCAGCTAACAAGCACAACTTCTCCCCACATACATTAAAAATCTGCCACAAAAACATAGCACACATTCTCACCGCACATTGCTGCCAAACAATGGCACTTACGCAATGATCTCATACATCGCCCGCCACCCACTGACACGATCGGCACACATGCGCCATAAATATTCATTGGACACCGACCGCTGTGACATAAACGTCAGAGCCTTCGCGGGGTTTTTAATTCAATTTGGATGGCATTGTTTTGATTGGTACGGTTGGGAGAAACATATTTTTTGGCAAAGATTTTTTATTAACCGGGAACTAAAATAATTAATTTCAAATAAACAGGCAAAATATCTTAAAACTTGAAAGTAACTTAGTATAAGTTATAATCTTAATTGTTGGAGATCGGAAAATAATTCTACAAACCAACATCGACAACAGAGAGTAAAAAAAAAACATAAATTGCTTTAGTTATAAGTATACATACACTTTTATATTATGCATTTAGTAAAAAAATAAATTTTAATATTACATATGGGAACTTCAATTTTATTAATGGTAGGTATGTGTAGAAGATTTTGATCTGGATCTTCAAAGATGCATCAGGATACTCCTCATCATTTTCAGGTGTGACTAGGAAATGTGTAGTGATTGATATACTCTATGCCAGGGATGGCAAACCTTTATTGGACAATGTGCCACTAAATATGTATATGTAACAGAAAATGGTCATGACGTGCAGCCAAAGAAACTTAGTGGTTTAACCCGATGGGACGTAGATCTACGCGACACAATGGCTTTTTAATTGTTTCTCTAATTAAGGCATACGAAAGGTTAATAGTAAAAAAAACCGGGTTTGTGCATGTCGGACTCGAGCACTGAGGGTTCCGTACAAATTTACCTATGAAAACAGTTCAATTCCCGAATTGAGTTACGAACATTTTTCCGATTCGCAATTTTTTTTGTGAAATAATTAACTAAAAATTCACAGTTTTCAGATTTTTATGATATAAAACCTTGCCTCATGCCAAATTTCAGAATTCTAGGTCAACGGAAAGTTCCCTATGAATTTTGATTCCTTTGAGAATGTCCAAATATACGTTTTTTGAAACATAAACGGCCGTACCTTTTTTTTTCGTTTACTTAAAGTTTGATTTTTTCGCAGCTTCAAGAAACCTCAGACTTGAGTACCTACATGGTTTTAATTTCAACTCGATACCTCCACGAGTTCCCGAGTTAAAGAGTCTTGACAGACAGACGGACTACAAAGTGATCTTAAGGGTTCCGTTTTTTCCTTTTGAAGTACGGAACCTTAAAGATAGATGCCTGCTAGTACTTAAATCATAATTTGCTTTCCAAGTTTCACTATATCGTAATGTTTACAATTATTTGTTTATTTAATTAAGTAAAAGAGAAACTTATTGCGATAACTGCTGTTTCAAATTATCTGAACATTAAACATTTTACATTGCAGCGTGCCCACATTATTTTACCGGGTGCCACCACTGGCACGCGTGCCACAGGTTTGCAATCCCTGCTCTTACCGATTCCTAGTTTGGAAGATAGTGTTCTTATTTATGTGAATTAGCAACTTCCATTTTAAAAGTTTTATCACAGCTTGTTGCTGACGTATTGGCTAATCTTTTTGCAAAGAAGTGATTAATAATTTTTAATGACTAAGACCCTACACAACCGCGAGGTATGCAGTCTCAGGGAATATTTCCTAGCTGCCGACGTGGGTATGCATCGAGATGTAGTGGCAGTGGACTGGCAAGAACTACCGCAAACCTATAGTGCTTGGCATTAACGATCACAGGGAAGTGTGGTAGAGCAAGGAAATTCACGGAAGCTTTTCCAGGCCTTACATGGACCCTATGTAGATATTTTAGCGTCCGTATCCTAGCTGCGCTTTGATGATCTCTTCGGGGAAACCGAAGGTTTTGTCTGTGCGATTATGGACGAAGTTATGATGACGAATAACTACTGCAAATACATTGTCGGTACGGTTGACATCTGTCGGGCATGCCACTGGCCCGGGGAATCAATCCGACACATTATTTCTGGGTGTTCTCGTCTGGCTAACGGAGACTATTTGAATAGACAAAACTCGTAGCCAGGATTATCCACCAGCAACTTGCTCTTAAATACAATCTTGTGGAATCGGAAGTGCCGTACTACAGGTATGAGCTCGACCCGGTTCTTGATAATTGTCATATCACTTTGTACTGGGATCGGCCCATCATCACTGACAGGACTATTGTAGCCACTAAGCCTGATATAGTGGTGGTGGACCAAAGATAGAGGCGTGCAATGATTGTTGACATTTCCGTTCCACATGACGAGGACCTCGTGAAAGCCGAAAAAGATAAACAAATTAAGTATATAAATTTACTTGGCTCGCGAGGTTTTTGATATATGGGATGTGGACTCGGCGATCATTCTACCGATAGTCGGGTGGGGCAATGGCTTAATAGCCAAGAGCCTCGACCAAAAACTTAGGAGTCTAGCGTTAAGCGGCTGGATCAAGGGCTTGATTCAGAAAGCGGTACTCTTGGACACGGCTTGTATTGTTAGGAGGTTCCTCTCTGGAGCCCTGACCGCCGGTAGCTTGAACCCTGTTTCTGATATCGGTGGGACAATATTTTTTGAATTTTTTAAATGTTTTTATTTTTATTGAAATATTTAAAAATATAATTTATATGTTATGTTCATGAATGAATGGAATAATAATATTCTATAACTTTCACAAAACGTCATTTAGTCCCAAACTAATTAAAGCTTGCGGTATGAATACTAGACAACTAATAAACATACCCAAAATATATCTAAATACAACAATAACAGAACAAATGATTGTGCTCATCAAACAAACTTTTGTCTTGGGTAGGAATCGAACCCACAACCTCCGGCATAGCGTCAGGGCCACACAATTACTTTTTTACTTTTTTTTTCGAGGTGGAAAACTATCTAATGACCTCTTTATGACTTTTACTGACTAAAACCACATCTGTGGTCTTTTAGTTGCCCTTTGCGTTCTAGGACCACGTGTAACCTTTTCAAAAGACAACCCATTATCCTAGCGGTCATTGGTCCTGCTGGACCTCTACGCTTTGCTGACATCTCTTAGGCTCACTTTATACTGGCGCATACTACTGGCCGCATTCAGTTTTTTAACAACAACGCGTGGGGTCGCGCGTCAGAGAGTTTTGAATGTTTTTGAATGGTGCTCTTGCTCGACAGCTGATGCATCACTATGCGCGAGTAACTGAACGGGAAAATAGAGATGAATTTGCTGTATGAGGAAAACATAATACGACGCAACGTTTCGACTCTGTGCCAGTGTGTGTTCAGCCTTTACTTATTGTAAGGACCATGCTAATAAAAAAAGCAAGGTCTAAATCTATATAACAGTGGGTTGTCCTGTTAAACCCTACTTAAACCTATATTTTAGTGTGTGTTTTTTATTAAAGTCAATTGTATTTTGTTTCTTCCAAATGTTCCAACACTAGTTGTCCACTGGTAAAGTTATTTAAAAAATCGGTTGTGTTTTTCTGATTATTCATTACAAAATAAAAAATACAAAAATAAAAATCTTTGCTCGTTATTATATTCTTATTGCTATAGATTATTTTGCTGTCGCTCCTAACTAGCATCATGTCAACTCCGAATATAATTTCTTGGAACAATTGAATGTGACTGAATTGAAACCAGTCGTTATCGTGTCAAACAATAACATGACATGGAAAACCGTGTTCAATTATGTTAAATAGATATGAAACTGTTTGGCAAACTTTGCTCAGTGAAGTTGACGACGATTTCTGGTGAGGAGCTGGAATAAAATAATGACTTAGTAAATGAAAAAAATTGTGTATTTATGAACTTTTGATGAACTTTTTTTAAGTCAAAATAAAATGGATGGAGAGGGAGAGGGAGACTAAAGAAAAGATGGATGGATTGTGTGAAGAGTGATATGAAAGAAAAGGAAGTAGTGATAGCATGACGAGTGACAGGGCAGAGTGGAAGAAAAAAACGTGTTGCGCCGATCCCAAATAACACGGGACAAGGGCAGGAAGATGATGATGATGAACTTTTTTTAACTATTAGCTGAAATTGACACCGAGTCATTTTTTCAAATAAAAAAACAATCATTAAAATCGAATAACATTAGATGAAGATAACATTATAAAAGACGAAAAATAAAAACACTACGATGATTTGATTACCTCCTCCTTTTTCAGATGTCGGTTACAAAATGTAATGACTGAACGGAAAATCGCAAAAACACATTTGGTTCTAAACAGTTTTATAGATATTAGTAAACAAAAGAACTTGAAGGTTCAGGTACAAACAAAGAAAAATAAATAAAATGATACGGTCCAAAGCCCACTGGGGTAGTGGACCGGACTCTATTTCTTCATGCTCACTTCATCAATCCGCTTCGTTACCTTCAAGGACATTCATTGACCTGGTAATAATGTAAATGGAATCAAACAGAACAAACAAATAGCTTTGGTATTTAACAAATCGGTAGAAAATCAATTCCTTTTGTGAATAATTATACGGTAGCGGTAATAAGATTGGTTTTGGTGAACTAGATGGGTAAATTACACTGTTAGAAAGTTTGTTATTCTGTTCAATTTGCTAACCAGTTTTAAAATTGAAATGCCTGATGTGTTCCCAAAAAGTCTTGTTCGTATGGCCCACCCATACGAACAAAACTTTCACACATTCATTGTGCGTACAGCTAAGGAATCGAATTCCCTGCCGGAGTCTGTGTTTTCTGATAGTTACAACCTGGGGATCTTCAAAACAAAAGTGAATAGGTTCTTTTTAGGCAAGCATCAACCACATCATCGCTGATCAGCAGGTGAGATAGAGGTTAAACGCGAGCCTATCAATAATAATTAAAATAAAAATAAAAAACTATCTGGACTGGGGCCCAAGTCTGCTATTTTTATAAATTCGTCATTCCAACACGATCCCATTGTCATTTTGCTAAAAGTTCGTAATCTGATAATTCATAATGGTCGATCATTGATCGGTCAATGATCTTGTGGTAGAATGACAATATCGAGCTGTCTCGAAATGAATTAAAAGCAATGACTGCACAATGACGTTCTAATAGTAGGTCACTGATCAAAGGAACTGTCAAAATTTTGGCAGTTATCCGCATACGTCAAATATTCATTTGTCATTATGTAGGTACATAGATTACATTCTATGCTATTTCTTTCAATGGAGTGTCAGTGGTTGACCATCGGAAAGTCATATTGACGCCATTATATTAATAGATTACCAAACTTGGTCAAAATTAACAATTATGAAGTCAATGATAGACCATTCTGACACTATTGTAATAGCAGACTTGAGGCCCTGATAGTCTCAAAACGATAACGAACTATTTACATAAATAAGTTGCATGGAACCCTTGGTGCTAGAATCTGACTCGCACTGGACAAATTTTTGTCATAGTATTTCATAGTTGCCATAACATCCAGTCCTATGCGTCTCGCACTGCTACTGCTTACTGCGGCCAAGAGTCTGCTTCTGAAAGAGAGACTCGGCCCTGGCATGCAACGAAGGAACAAGAGTGGGTTTTTAGTCAGTAAAAGTCTGACATACCCGCCCAAGAGCGGGGTTTGTCATTGGATGATTTTCCTACCGAAAAAGAAATTACCATTGTTCAGCAGAAATTATAAATACCGGCCTCATCTAGTTTAAACTGACAAAAAAAAAACGTATATAAGTGTTTTCTTAAAACCTAATTGCAAAATAAATCTCATTTATCAAAGAAATAAACCAAATCATTATTACTAGCAAAAATGTTCATCATAACTTCATCAAACTACTCACCAGAAACACCAACTTCCATCTCAAAAACCTCGCAACTTAGATATAAACTTCCGTGTATTTCCCGCGCACCCAGTCAAAGCTTATTTGATTCAATGAACGAAATAAAAGACAAAAAGGTCAACAATAAGACTTGAGAGTTGAAAACTGGCATCCGCAGTAACTTTTCAAACTAACCGCCACTTCCTCAGACTTGGAACCTACAGCGTCTAGACTCAGCTAAACTTTGAGAGCAAACAGCGTGGGAGTTAACTGGGAGTTCACAAAACAACTAACGCCTTGGTCTTGGTTAGTTAACATGGCCATTTGGCTGTACCTGAGGTCACTTAACGTGTGATCTTGTTGAGGATTAATTAGCTTGACACATGGCTGATGGCGATGTTAACACGTCTTGTTTGTCATTTTGAATATCTGTAGCAATTGACATAATTTCTAGTATACATATGTATATGTCGTTGAATTATTGCCCATAGTATTGTAATAAATTTTACAATGAATATAATTAAATTTTCAATATATAATGAATAGATTATTCTATTCTCAAAATATTGAGAACGGCGATGCAGAATTATTAATTTTAGTTCCACGGTTGTCATATAGACTTCTATGACGGTATAAATGTATAAATATTATGTACCTACCTAGACCTGTACCATGACGTTTAAAGTGAGATTTCCAGAGTGGGTAAGAGATGGCGCTAGACAACCTGTATAGCTCTGTCTCTTACCCACACTGAAATAAGAATGAAACAATCTTTGAACGTCATGGTAACCCCGCTAGTTACAGTATTTGGTATATAAAATAAAAGTATTCATTAATATTTCAATTATTTATCTATAGGTTAATTTGATACTTTGGTTTAAGATTTCACATACTTTTCTCCTTTCGCAGGTCACTATTTATTACGTACTAGCTTTTGCCCGCGACTTTGTCCGCGTAGAAGTCGAAAATGGTTTTATTAAGTTTTTTGAGATACGAAAATATGAAATATTATTTATTATGTTCGTCGTGTGTGATAGTCCATTGAATTGTATGGCGAGCGAAATTGTACCTTAAGATAAAATATTATAATATCTTAACCGTGTGCAGCGCCTCTTAGTGAACTCCACTGCGAGTGACGTAACCTACGACAAACTTATTATTAGCGGTTGGTACAGTAATCGGGTCTAGGGTTCGAACCAAAAAATTAAGTTTGTTTTTTATTGTATATACTTTTCCGGGATAAAAAGTACCCAGTGTAGTGCCCAGGATATTAAAGAGAATAATTACACCAAGTTTCATCGTAATCGAAGCGGTAATTTTTGCATGATGCCTGAACAAACAGAGAGACAGACGAAAAATTTTTTAATCACATTTTTCTGTTCGGTGTCGGTCTAGTAACATCCCCTGCCATTTATTTTGTTGATATTTTCAATGTACAGTCTTTTCACTTCTACAGATTTATTATAAGTATAGATTATCAAAGCTGAAAAAAAAAAACAAAATATTTTTAGGTATTAATTATTCGTATGAGCCTTTTATTGTGAAATCTATCACTGCTTTATCACACTCGTTTATTACCAACTAAATAACCAGGTAAACTTATCGATCACCTCTACAATATTGATGGTCAACCCCGATATCGACAGCAACCTTTCTAAAAATCCCATCAGCCGCCAACCACCTTGAAGTTCCTGAAAGCATTTTTCCGAAATATATTCCATTAACATTAATCAGTTGACGACTTGAAAACGAAGTTACTTCACTAATTTATCTAAGTCACGGTTACTAGGAGGGACAAACAAAGTTATTGACACCCTGACTTCCGACAGATGATTGATTATATCAAACTTTGTCCGTATTTATTTGAAGATTTGATCGGTGTTTTCATGCGAAATTACAATTTGTGTAAACTTGTTCCCAATGTTGGTCGCTGTGTCGAAATGTTGTTCTCAGAGTTCTTAATTGACAACGGTGTATCAATCATTGGGGTGTAAGAAGTGTGAATTGAGTCTGAGGTGCGAATATTTGAAAGTTTAATTTTATTGTGTCTTAATTTGACATTGTACTTGTACGTCGATATACTCCAACTTGAAAGTACTCCATTGGATGAAATATCATTTATTGATTTTTGATAAGTTCTGTAGATTGATAAGATGTCAATCTACTTATCAGTTTTCATTAGTACATTCGGTACAGTTTAAAAAAAAAACTGCTGAATTTATCTACTATTCAAAATGTTCTACATCTTTACTAATTTATTTATTAAAACTTCGTGTACAGTAGTGGTATATAGGAGAACATATTGCAGCAAGGCATTCTCTACCAGTCAAAATTAAGGTTAAAAAAAACTACATTGTGTGAGGTGTAAAGAATCAATAAATAATAGATATTTGAAATAGAATGAAATAACGTTTATATCTAATCTTACTAATCTAGTTGCCAGTGATGACATACGGCTCCGAAATGTGGTCGCTTACAATGGGCCACATCAGAAGACTTAAAGTCATCGAAAGGGCTATGAAAAGGGCTATGCTCGGAGTTTCCTTGCGTGATCGCATCAGAAATGAGGATATCCGCAAGAGAACCAAGGTTACAGACATAGCCCGAAGAATCGCCAAACTTAAGTGGCTGTGGGCAGGGCAAATTGCTCGCAGAACGATGGTCGATGGGGACGAAAGGTTCTGGAGTGGCGACCACGTACCGGACTACGCAGCGTTGGAAGGCCTCCCACAAGGTGAACGGATGACCTGATGAGGGTCGCGGGAATCCGATGAATGCGAGACGCACAGGACCGGGAGGCCTATGTCCAACAGTGGACGTCTTTCGGGTGAAATAATGATGACTATTCAAATTGTTATCTTATTAACCTTTATCTCTATAAATAAACGAATAAATTTATTAACAAATAAAACCCATAGCTTTTTCAATATTGAAATAAACAAAAATATCCCCTCTTCCGCCATCATTGTCTCACAAACTCCCAAGCTTGTCCCATCGAGTTGAAATACGAGCATTCACTTCAAATCCACTTTGTTTAAATCTAAGGATTTTTGAAAATTAAATCCTGAACACTTATCCAGCTTATACAACTTCCTTATACAAAATTGTGGCAGGAATTTATGAACATACAAGAGTAGGGGATTTTTCCGTTGACGAGGGTCCCGAGATCTAATTGAACGAGGTACCTATATTTTTGGGGGTAGGATATAACTTTGTACCAACGAATGGTTGTGACATTAATAAGAGATGTTCTGCCAACAATGAGGAGTCCTGAGGGATGCCGCGGGAGGGGTGACGGTGCTAAATGATGCTTGTTGCGGCTGGTATGCAGCTTTACTTTATGAAAAATGTGAGTATTCGTCTCTGAGAATTGCGATTTTGAAGTGAATCTGTTTTGTCTCTTAAGAACAGATTATTTTTATCTGAAAAATAAAATATGACACTTTTTTTTTGGGTGGGAAAATCATCTAATAACATCCCTCGTCTTGGGCAGAGTGAGAGGGCGTGTCAAACGTTTACTGACTAGAAACCAACTCCTGTTCCTTCATTACATTGTTCCAGGGTCCCGGGTATCTCTTTCGTATCACCCACGGCCCCAGTAGGTTTTGACCGCTACAGTTGCTGACATCTCCTTGAGGCGCGCGTGGAACACTACGCGCCGTCGACGACTTGGGCTCAATCCGGACGGTTACCGGACAGTCACACGGCGAGCTACTATTTGATTATTGAAAAAACAATTCTTAAATAACATAAGTTGACCATACTGTTTTGGAATTAGTACGTTCTTGAATGTATTATAATCAGTGATTGGAGTACGTACATTGATTTTTTGTACTCGTATCATAAATTCACACACAAAGAATAACATGGATAAGCCATTTTTCCGTATAGTGATTCCGGTATTTCTGCATTCAATTAAATATTGTTAATGTTGGTAATGATATTATTACGGAAGGTATCAAAACTAAATTAATATATTATTTATCCGTTGAATAATAAAAAACAATCGAATTCCGATCGAAGCATTATTTTTTAGCCTTTTTATGGCCACAACTTTGCGTACGCGCGCTCTACAAACCGAAATAAACGAGTGAGCTACCTGGCATGTCATCAGCCGGAGTACGCATTGTTTTGATAACCAGTTAGTGCACCACCCTTGATCCTTTGTTCTGATTAGTCGTGAAGTTGTATCGAATCGTGACTGTGTGCCATTATAAAAAAATCTGAAGAATATATAATATTGCTCATTTTAATACAATTCCTACCTAAGTACCTAACTCCGGTTTTGATTGATAATTAAAAATACCGGAATATTTTTAATTATCAATCAAAACCGGAGTAATGTCCATATTAATATATACGTTTCGGATCAATGACCCCAATTCAGTCTACCTACTCCGATCATTGATCATAATTACGTAAAGAAAATAAATTTACAAATGTAATTACAATAAAAACGATGATACTCATTACTCTAAAAAAATATTTTGATTGTTAACAAAATTAATTATCAACATAATATAATAATGAACCTAAAATTGAATCCAACTTCACTGTGGACCTCATTATTGTGCAGTAATTAGTTTGGACTTTTAAATCATAAAATCGATGGCTTTTAAAGGTTCGATTCAATCAGCAGAATGGATGTCTAGGTGATAGGAGGAAGCGGAAGCGTGTACTTAATAATTATTAAAATATTGGATCAAATTTGCAGTAGAGTTATTTGACATAGTCTGGTGAACAATGATATGGTTAAGCACTCCGTATAAAATATATGTACTAATATTACATTGCTCTATTAGTTTTCGGGCACCTTCGTCATTTGTCGGGTTTCTGCGCGGGCGATGGCACGCGGATTCAAACAGGTCCAACGGACCCATCACACTTCACTAGTGAGAATAACTGACGATATACGCAGGTCTTGTAATTTTTATTTCTGTAAAGGTCCTCTGGATATACACTGCCATTTATTGCAGACCAAGTCAGACTCTAAACAATTAATTAACTCTGGTTTATCTTTCCAGTTCCCGCTCACGCCCCTCCCATCACTAAGCCCTCATCTAATTCCATCACGCACAGTAGCAATTTGAACGTTTTTTCTTCGTGCGTGCTGCTCAAGTAATTGTTAGTATTAATTCGGCTTCGCACACCGCACGCGATCCAAATATTGTTATAGGCACTTAAATTTATTCCCCATCACCATACCACCTGGTTTAATGATACTTAAGGGAGGGGCGTGATGCTGGGGAAGATTTAGTATTTATGGGGGGAAGAAATAAAGCTTTTATGGCTACGTGAACAAGAGAAGGAAGTAATGAATTCTTAAATTCAGTGGGAAAGTTTCAAGTAGTTGGAGAACGGTTAAAAGAAGATTTAATAAATACTTTACATATTAATTTAAAAGAATGTAGAAGGTATTAAAAATATATACCTGGACTAGTTTCTGCCAGCGGCTTGGCTTGCACGAAGTAGGTTTCTCGATAAAAGCTTTAGACCCCCGTTTCATTAAGGAATGAAACCCCCTAAAGGTAGGGGCTGAATTTTGAAAAATAATTTCTTGGTGACAATATTTTTAATTTTTCTCGAAATTAAGGATAGGTTTGCAAATATTTCATGATAAAAATATTGGCACATCTATTCAGGTTCTTCATTATTATTATTTTTGTTTAATTCAGTGCGGTGTATGTTTAGGAATTTTAAAAACTGTAAGTGCCTTTTCGTTGCTCGCCGTAGTCATAAAAGAAAATTTGGTGCAAAATTTTACGCTCCTAGGCCCTACAGTTTTGATTGCGCGTTGATATGTCAGTCAGTCAGTTTCTCCTTTTATATTTATAGATATATTTTATACAATAGAAAATTTTCTAAAGGACTTTTGATAAATAATAAAATAGAATAGAATAGAATAGAATAGAATAGAATAGAAAAGAATAGAATAGAGTAGAATTGAGTATAATAGAACAGAATAGAATAAAACTATATTGTACACCAAAATAGGTTACAAAATAAGTAAGTACATTAGTTAACAAATTAATTAGAACCGTCACAACGTACAACCTAATTTCTAACTACAAACACTAATCCGTGAAACATTCAAACCAAATAAATAAACCTAAACAGAATTCCGAATGAATGTAAGCAGCTCAAGCGTAGCTCATAAACATAGTTATATGTAAAAGGGTCGTCCAAGGTCAGGGCAGGTCTTTGGTTAGGTTAGGCCTAAGTAGTGATGCTACATTGACCGCTAAAATAGGATATGAGCTAGAACTTTATGAGCTCATCGACACAGTCGTTGAGTTTTGCGGCTTAAGTGAACACATTTGTGAAATTGGAGTGGCTTTCGGGTTTTTTGGTAAAAGGTATAAGTATTGTTATCTTGTAAATCTGCTGTTAGTAGACATTTATAAATATTGCTCCTATAAATACTGTGAAGCCTGGATAACTGGGTTCTCAAGGGACCTAGCACTTTTTATCACTTAGGTATAGAAGCTCTTCATTTACATGGTTTGAAGTGATATTGTTTCATAAATAGATGACACTTTGGAGGTTCTTTGTGAGACGAGTCATTGAATATAATTTTATAAAAAATCTCATGTAGGCAATTTAATTCATTAAACCCCAAGCAAACGCCTCTTCGCTCTCTCATTGTCTTTCTATTGTATCTCTAATTACGGTATTCGAAAGGGTAATATAATTGGACTAGCTTCTGCCAGCGGTTTCGCCCGCGTCATGGTAGGTTTCTCCATACAAACTTTGGACTCCCGTTTCATCACCTTAGTGGGTGAATTTAACAAACTCCTCTCTCAGTACTCGCCTAAGTTATAAAAGGAAACGTGATGCAAAATTTCACGTTCCTAGTCCCAGTAGTTTCGGCTGTGTGTTGATATGTCAGTCAGTCAGTTTCTCCTTTTATATGTATAGATATAATATAATTTTAATGTAGTCTTTTTTGCAATGGAATAACTAAATATATAGATGACGAGTCTCGGTATATCTTGAATGATTACCCATCCACGGACCAACCTCCCCAAGAGCTGCGTAACTGCGAAGTTCGATCCGTTCAGCTGCAATTATTTAGCCACCAATTCATAAGCTTTTACAAACTACTGATGCTTAATTAACCTACATAGTTATATGTAGAAACAAAAAAGAGGACCTAAATAACACAAGGTTTGCGTGTTCCACATAATAATAGTATATTTTTTTATTTCCAGCAAACTTTATTGGTTGTACAATTATACGCACCATTTTATCTTGCATGCCACATGTCAACCTTATATTTGTTACCGGTGTAGCCATCCATTAAGGGCTGGCTTTATGAATAAATATCTTATATTAGACCAATTTGTATGTCTAGACTATTGAGTTTGATTCAAGGTGATATAGTCATCAGTTTCTTTTCTATGTGTGCCTCATCCTTATTATTATTTCAGCCGAAAGACGTCCACTGTTGGATATAGGCCTCTTCCCGTCTTAGGATCGGTTCCGTGCGTCTCGCATCCATCGGATTCCCGCGACCCTCACCAGGTCATTGGTCCACCTTGTGGGAGGCCTTTCAACGCTGCGTCTTCCGGTACGTGGCCGCCATTCCAGAAACTTTAATCTCCATCGACCATCTGTTCTGCGAGCAATGCCAAACTTAAGTGTGCAATGTGCCCTGCCCTTTGCGGCAGGGCACATTGCACACTTAAGTTTGGCAATTCTTCGGGCTATGTCTGTAATCTTGGTTCTCCTGCGGATATCTTCATTTCTGACGCGATCACGCAAGGAAACTCCGTTCATAGCCCTTGCAGTGGTGATGAAATAAATTACACAAAGTACTGCGCCTGACTGACTGAGTTTAAACCCGCAACCTATAACTCGTAAGTCCGGGTAGTTACCACTGGGCCAACACTTCTAAACTGGACCTATTTGGAGACCTAGTTGTGAGATATACAATGTCATTTTTTTTTTTCGTTTGTATCCAGTTTCTGTATACTTACTTTAGCATTGTGTCTAAATAAACATGTTTCCTTTCTTTCTTTTTAACTGACTTTAAATTAAAAATAAAGGCGAAGGTTATCAATTCGGGTGTATGTTTTTTATTTTATTTTTTATCTTTGATATCTCAGAACTCCGTCATTTATGAACTGATTCGCAATTTTTTTTTTCCTTTGAAAGGGTATGCTTCCAGATTGGTCCCATTTGTTTTCAAAATTTAGTTTTTATGATGCGATCTATGAGGAATCGAGAGAACTCCTCAAATATTATAAGCAACCATATAGTGAAATTGGTATTTTCATCGAGAACTTAAGCACTTACAGTCAAAAAGTAACATTTGATGAAGTGGAACTGACGAAAAAGACCAGAAATGACCAACGGAACTTCATACTCACACAGATATCACAACGAAGATAATTAAGCGACTATTACATTACAAATAAATAAACGGTTCTGAATAGTTATATTGAAAATAGTATCATTGAAGTGACCTGATGATGATGGAGCCGAAAGATAGGCACCGAAACTCTGTAACTAATCAATGTATCCTAGCCATGTTTGGACTTGTTAGAATTGTCATGAGAAGCACTTCGGCTAGAAGGTACTATCGAACTGTTTTGGAGCCGGAAGGTGGCAGGTAGACACAGGAACTTCATAATTAAACAATGTAACCAAGCAGTGTTTGGTTTAATTGGAATTGTCATGAGAAATAGGCACTCTGGTTATAAGTGTATCGCAATAAAAAAGTGTGAAATCAAAAACTCGGTGCTAAATAAGAAACAAACAATACCGAGAAACACCGTCTTCCAAAATTAAATTATTTTGATCCTTTTATTGTTTTTTTTAGTGAAGTCGGTTATTTTTTATTTGGAGGTTTTTTTTTTTAAATAAATATATCCCCGCACGTGCAAGAAAAAATATTGAAGAAAAAAATTAGTAAAATTTTTGTCAAAACTAGTTTTAAGTCATTCACAGTATTGACTGTACTCACATATTTATTGTATTCTGGGCTGAATTATTATTTACATTTTGTCCAAACTTCATACGAACTAGAACGGTGATATTCATGACAATAGAAGACCCAACACTAACCCAAACATATTGCCTGAAACTACAGCCAGGGAAGACAAAAACCCCATACACATCATCCATCGACATTTATCATCGTGAAACAACCCAACCCCAGTGGTTACAATGGTCATTCAACCTGTACTACCGTCCCAAATCCAGTTATGAATAACACGACTATCCTTCTAAAATAACTTTACATTGTGCGTCGAGCATGAGCTTGGTGAGACGATACTAGTGCAAAAGCGTCAATGGAAATCGAATAAAATTTTTAATGGTAGGTGATGCTGTTTTGTTGTTTATTTTTCGTTTTTTCTAACACGGGTAGTACAGTTTAGAAACGAATAAATGCAAATAGTAGGTACCGCTAACTGTTGTTGATGCATTTTGATTTGGTTTTCGTGTTCATACTAGCTTTACATTTTTTTCATAACTGCATACAACGATCACGAGAGAGGATGCAAGAACACATGCACCCCTCTGGCTGCCAATAATAATAGTCTTTATTTACTTATGACATTAATTAGGTTTATTTTAGTGAAATCCCTGATTCCTGTGGTAGGTCATCATCATCATTTCAACCGATAGACGTCCACTGCTGGAAATAGGCCTCCCCCAAATGTCGCCACAATGAACGGTCCTGTGTGTCTCGGATCCATCGGATTCCCGCAACCTTCACCAGGTCATCGGTCCACCTTATAGAGGGCCTTTCAATACTGCGTCTTCCGGTATGCGGTCGCCACTCCGGACCTTTTGGCCCCAACGGCCATCTGTTCTACGAGCAATGTGCCCTGCCCATTGTGCTAGGTGATTAACTTTTATCTCAGAAGCCAGTGCAATTAGTTCCTATGCAATAAATATGGATACATAATAAAACATAAATATATTATTTAGTAAATGCCCCATATTAAAAAAAACTGGGCAAGTGCGAGTCGGACTCGCGCACTGAGGGTTCCGAACAAACTTGAAAGGTAAATTGCGGTTTACGATTTATGACGTATCAAAAAAAAACTACGTACTAGATCTCGTTCAAACTAATTTTCGGTGGAAGGTTTAGAAGTTAGAGGGGAGGGGGGACATTTTACCACTTTGGAAGTGTCTTTCGCGCAAACTATTCAGTTTAGAAAAAAAATATATTCGAAACCTCAACATCAATTTTGAAGACCTATCCACAGATACCCCACACTTACGGGTTTGATGAAAAAAAAATTTTGAGTTTCAGTTTTAAGTATGGGGAACCCCTGAAATATATTGTTTTTTTTTTTGAGTGAACATCTAAATGAGGTTCACAGAATACATCTACTTACTTGAAAATCAGCGCTGGGTGTCTGACGCCCAGCAATTGCTGAGTTGGCGACCCTTTCGGTTCAGGCACGCTCAGCGCAACTATATTGTAATCCTGTACTTTTTTTTTTTTTTTTCTTGTGTTGTTTTGTGTATTGCCTGCAACGAATAAATACTATTCTATTCTATTCTATTCTACCAAGTTTAGTTCTTATAGTTTCGAATAAAAGTGGCGGACAGACAGACAGACATAGCGAATCTATAAGGGTTGGGTTTTTTGCCATTTGGCTACGGAACCCTAAAAACTACAATTTCTATCTAGTATCATTCTCCTTTAGTTCTCTAGCATTTTTGTATCAACAACGTTTGATCTGAGGGCCTTATTAAGATCAAAACGGTTCTGGTTTCGGTCTGACTATTGGGTCTAAAAAGGCTGCTTTATAAGAATTATAATAGGATGAAGGTACACTGTACGTAGAACAGATGGTCTTTGGGTCGAAAGGTTCTGGGGTGGCGTCCTCGTACCGGGAAATGCAGCGCTTAAGGCCTTCCACAAGGTGGACCGATGACTAAGTGAAACTTGGGGAGGTTTATGTATGTCACTGTCCACCGCCACTTAAGTTTGGGGCTTCTTCGGGCTATGTCAGTAACCTTGGTTCTCCTGCAGATAGATTCATTTCGTCGTTGCGATTTTAAGACCTCTTAAGTGTCATTTTAGGCAAAATCACTTTTTTCCGCCAGCCTTTTTAATATTTTGAAGCTCTATCGAATGCAAAAACTCTTATGTGTATGCGACGATTTAATCGTCATTTGTTTGTCAATTTTAAGATCAACAATGTGTTTCCTAATAAAATACAACTTTTACATGTAAACTGTTTTTTTTTACTATCATACTACTTTTAAATTCAATTAACAATAGCAAAATTAAAAGCGGGAAACCATATGGCCGATACTTTTATATTTGTTGTAAAATTTTTGTTGGTTTCTTTATATTTTTTTCAGTAGACAGTTTTTATTGATTTTCTCATAAATTTGAATTTTACACATAAGAGGTCTTAAAGTCGCAACAAAGATTTCTATCACGCAAGTAAACTCCGAACATAACCCTTTCCATTGCCTTTTGAGTAACTTTAAGCCTTCTGATGCGGCCCGTTTTGAGCGACCATGTTGCAGAGCCGTATCTAACACACATAGTCTTTTATCTTGAGACACTGTGTCATGTCGCTGTGAGAACGCTATAGGTACGCCAAATTATGCCTAGTTATGCTAAATATAGTTTATGAAATCATATAAATACAAAATTACAACCATTTTCTATCAAATTCTAAAATCCTATCTGCTGTCTGTCTATACACGAATAGTAACATTATCAGATAGCATGAACCCGCAAATATTTGCATCCCCGGAGCACAATAACCCGGCGACTGCATTGCTATCTAAAATCGCCAATACAATCTAAATGGACCTATCAGTATGTTCCCAAATAACATGATTTAAAATTCAATTACGTAATTTTCAAACGGAATTAATAAAGATCTGGTTTTCCATCCGAACGGACGTGTGTATATTATTATTTATTATGAAATTCGTAATTTTATGAACATATGCGAAGCAGCCTTGAAATAGCGGCCCTTAAATAATATCTCCCGGAATAATTTTATGTTTCTGGTAAAGAAAAATATGGCATTTGAGTGTTATGTTTATCCTCTTTACTTTGTAACTTACTGGCCGAAAATGTTTTGCTCCAATATAACTTGGTTTCGGTGTTGGTCGTAGAACGGTTCGTTCGAAACTTAAATATTTCATTTGTTTTTATTCTTTTGGGTTCGGTCGTTGTGCATTTAGCCAATGTCCAATTGAGAAGTGTTTTTATAGAATATAGCTACTTTGTTTTCCGTTAGAACACTGTTTGTTGCAGTTTTTTGACAGCTAATGTTTCCATTCAGCCTTCTCGGCAAGCTTCGCTGATGTAGTCAACTCTACCATAAAATTCTCAACTCCATTTTATCAGGATCTCGCCATATTCCAAATATTATCTAGCTGTGTGGACACAAGAAATAAAAATATACTTAAACACAAGATCCACTGAGAATCAATTTCTAAATAGGTAATTAGAAAAAATCCCGGGAAAAACCCACCAATATAAGTTGGTATTGATTTGATTTAGAACGTTGCGTTTGAAACTGAAATATTTTATTTGTTTCTTGATTTTTATACTATTTCTGGTCTAGTTTAAGTCCGCAATTATTGTAAACATGTACGTTATTTTTCTGGGTCTGGGTCCTGGGTCTGGTGGAAGTCTCTGGACTGGGACCGCTGGTTAAACTTCCTCCTATAAAAATAATGTTTTTTTTAGTAGTATTTTGGGACCACAGATAAAATAAAAATAGTATTTAGGTGCCTTTTTCCTTGTGGTTCCAAAATACTACTCCAAAATAAAATATTTTTTTATAGGTTCGAAGTTGGGACCACGGTCCCGGTCCAAAGAGCGCCATGACCCATTTTTCTTAATAAATAAAAAATGAAATAAAATTTATTTCGACCTATTTATTTCCCTGTAAATCTTTGGCATGATTAATTTAACAATAAATTAAAAAGTTAACAAGGTCTGTGCAGTCAGTGCCAATACAGAGTGCGTTTGACATTTGTGTTAAAATAAAATTCAGATATTATGTAGCAATATTTTCGTAGACTTCACTATTGTTATAACTTCAGTAGCTTTTTGAACCGACCCATATTTCTTTTCTATTTGACAGCCTCTATTTAGAAAATTGAAACCCGTTTTGCCAGGGTATAAACAATTTTGAAGTATCCTCTGTGCTAGAGTGTTTTTGCTTCGACCACAAAGGCTAAGCCTATCAAAAACGGGTTGGTTTCATCGTTTCATGTTAACATCGATCGCTCTAGACTAGAGAGGGTTAAATCTAACTTTTTTATAAAATCGGTTTGCATATCTCAGGTGGCTCTTACAGTTATTAAACGTTATTTAACATTTTAGTTTCTATTTTGTAATTGTATATATTGTGTGCCAATTAAACGTGTTTTCTTTCTTTATTTCTTTCTTTCTTTCTTTCTTTATTTTTTCTGTGTTAAGTTGATGGCATAGTGTTGGTTCTAGACTAAGGTTCCATGCACTTAATATGTTTATCGCTGAACGTTTATCACATCATTATTTCTGTCCCCACAATTTTCATAATTGAATAGAACGTTGTTTTTAAATTACCATAATAGCGATAAATGCATTGGAAGTTAGAAGTTCCAGTATTTTTTAACCTAGCCGCATTCTTACAGCCTGAAAATGCTTATTGCTAAAAACTTAATTCCAGGCAATTGAATTTACTGCTATTTGGAAAATTTTAGCAGTCCCATTGGCTGGTGGTTCTCGGTTCGAGCAAAAATTGCTATTAGATTTTTCCATTAGGATGATACTCCATATCTCAGAAAGTACGTAAAGCTGTTGGCGTTGCGCCTGATTTCTATAGGGTCGTATCGGATTGCCATTCCATTGGACTATAATAATAATAATAATAATTTATTTTCAGGCATCAGAGGCCCATAGACAAAATACATAAAATAAACTTAAACAATAATAAACTAATACATATTATAAAAACAATGCTTATTTAACTATAATTAAACACGTAATTAAGTCGGCGTCGTGTTGCGCTGCGTGGTGTCGCATAACCGTCCTCGGAAACGTCGGTATACGACACCTTTCGGCCAGAAGTCCTCTTTTAAGAAGGTCTGTAGCTGTTGGGTTGGAACTCGTACCACGAACGACTTGAAGTTGACGTCGTGACGCGCCTCCAACCTTACGACCCTCAGAGTCCAATTGGTCTTCACCTTCAAATACTCCACGACTTCCTCAACCTTCGTGTAGTGATGCAGGCGCGAAATGTATAGCTGCGTCGTAGGCACAGCAGGACGCAGCAGCATGTTCGGACCAGTCGGTGCGGTACCGCACTGGTTACGAGAACAGGGCTTCTTCTTCTTCTTCTTTTCTACCCTTGTGAAACCCTCTTCATCCACTTGGCCTGTTTTTGGCAAGGTGCTCTGGACCACAGACAGGGTAGATTTAGTACCCGTTTTCAGCTTTTCCCATATTTTCGTTTGTCGCTTTGGTTGCGACGCACCTGATTTGCTGACGGTGACAATAGCAGCGTAGGCACGTCACTATAAGAGTAAAGGCACAGAGAGCGCACCGGTGATTGCGCACACACTTATGCACTATAATATCTGCTGCGTACTTGGCTTATGGCTGTATTCAGGTTGCTACTGTGATTAAAATTCGGTCGAGAGATCCATTTACAGGGGCCAGAGATTGAAAAAAAAAAACATGAAGGCTGATTCCCTTTAAGCTCAATAAGAGAAAAATTTAAAGAGGCTTAAATTAGAGTGCCTATCTATTATTATTATTAATAATAATAATTATTTATTTCAACCAATTAAAATTACAATGTGATCATAGGTACATAAATAAAACCATTTATTTGTTGGTTACACTTGAACAGAAGCAGGTAGGTGATGCAACCAGCACCCTTACTATGTTATATAATAACTTGTATTGAGGGTGTTGGTACAAGCCCATACATAATTGTTTAAACATTCAATACACTGAGGCAGAACTAGTTTTTGTTAAAGTACCTAACATTATTGTTACAGAAAGCACATTCCAAAACCACGAGCCATTATTTTACAGTAACAGCTATCGTCATTTAAACCTTACCTACAAAGGAGTAAAAAACTAATAATACCAGTAATACTAGACGTTTTCACAGCATACCTACAGTTATTGAAGTACACTCGAGCGCTCAGGTACACTCGTAACATTACACTCAAAGTAATCACATTACGCTCCATACTCGTACAATATAGGGAGAGGTGGAAAATGCGTGAAAACACCAGGAAAAATCATGTAATCTTGTGGAACAAGAAGATTTTAGTACTTATCACTATGTCTTGTTCGTATGAAAATTGGGGGAACTTAAGCGAATCACATCGTGTCCTATTTCCTACTAAATGTAAATATGATTATGGTTCATTAGCCCATCGGATTTACAGACGATTAGACCATTTTTTTTTTTATCTTATTGATAGGCTCGCGTTTGACCACTATTTCATCTGATGATAAGCCATGATGTGCTCGACAATCAAACACGCTTGCCTAGAAGTAACCAATTCACTCTTGATTTAAAGTCCCCTGGAAAACACAGACTCCGGTAGAGAATTTCATTTCTTAGATGTACACGCAATGAGCAGGCTTGCGGACGGCTAGCTCACCGTCCGGACCGAGCCTAAGTCGTCGACACGGCATGTACTGTTAAACGCGTGCCTCAAGGAGATGTCAGCAAACTGCAGGGGCCCAGCAGGGTCCCCCGGGGCCCTGGAACGAAGGCAAAGAAGGAACAGGGGTGGGTTTTAGTCAGTAAAAGTCTGACACACCCTCCCGCCCCAATGAAGGGCGGGAGATGTCATTAGATGATTTCCCACGTAAAAAAAAAGGTGTACGCACAATGAATGTGTTGTGCTTACTAAGGTGTACGCCAAAAGGTTTTGTACGTACTATGACCTGGACTTGGATGAAGAGTTTAAAGCTTTTGTCCTGGTCATATCTACGTTCCCTTGAGATAAAGCACTTTTCATGAAAACGAAACAGCGAATAGAAACTTCGAAACTGTAAGTAATCACACTTTTATAAAGGCAAAAGTTTGAATGTGTGTTTGTATATGGTTGTATACTCCTTTGCATGAAATTTAGTTCAAAAGTAGACCATATCCTGTAATAGCACATAAGATAGTTTTTACCTTGAAAGTACGTTCCCTTTGGTAGCCTTAACGCGAGAGAACCATTGGCAGCTCCCAGCAGCTTCACCCGCGTGATAGAAGAAAATAATCCCAAGGGAACATCCTCACGAGATAAAAACTATTAATGTGCTATTCTAGAATACGATCTATCCGTCCGCTAAGTTTTACCGAAATTCATTCAGCCGTTCAAGCGTGAAGAAGTATCAAACATATACATACTCACAAACGTTTGCCTTCACAATATTAGTGTGACAAATACAATAGTGTATCAATTTAAATAAATATTTATAACTTTTTAATTGCTTAATCCATATTCAGCAATTAAAAAGTTATCATGTAGCCAGCATAAATTAGGAACGTTATTAATAATTTAGTTAACCTAAAATGTTCAGTATTTTATAATAATTACAAAATAAATCAGCACAATCTGTTGTGTAACAGTCCCGTGACTTATGTTACGGTTTACAATTTGTACAACCGCGCACATCGTGTTTACCAGTTATAACAACATTTCATTCAATTTCACAAAACCGTTCTCGTAAGCAATTAGAAAATATTAATTTCAATTATGAAACTGAAATACTTCGTGGTTGACGTGACAGTCAACCCTAAAAATCCAAACAAATTATAACATCGACAATGTCGAATATAATGGTTCCGCGTACAGTCACTCAAAACGCGTAATTCGTACAGGCGCGCACAGCGTGTTCTGGAGTAATTATTCCGATGTTAATTCAATTCTGTGGCTGCTTGTACACGCGAGGCAATTTTTACACGGCCAAGACAACCTGAGTTTAATTGGAGGGTACTGACTTGACACTTAGTGTTTGAGGGTTGGATTTACACGCGTAACATTTAATATTTTTGTGAAGGGGACATTTTTGGGTTAAGGTCGTATTAGGTCCGTGTAACGAAGGTAAACATTTACTTTAATTGAATTTGATGGCTAGTTCGAATTCGTCTCTTTTCAGCAGCAAGAGCTGTTTCTTGGTGTTTCAGAATTTTATTGAATAAAACCACACCTATGTTCCTTCTTTGCCTTGCGTTCCAGTACTCGGGGTTTCTCTTTCGGAAGTCAACCCATGGCCCCAGTAGGCTTTGACCCTGCTGGGCTCCTACGGTTTAGCTGTCATCTCTTTGAGGCGCGCGTGGAATAGTACGTGCCGTCGACGACTCGGGCTCGATCCGGACGGTGATCTACCCTTTGTGTGCCGTCCGCAAGCCCACGCGTAGGCGTGTTTGAAAATCAGGGTCGTGGTCGGGGTCCCGGGGGTTGAAGCGCGAGGAAGTCCTTCGCCTCCATCTGCTTCGCAGAAGCAGGCGACCGCCTGCCATGACTAGTTCAGGTATTTATTTTTTTGAATTTTTAGAATATTTACATGTATCAGAAAATGGGAAGCAATATTTCTTTTCGATTTTATACTTCATCACTTTCATTCGAAAGATCATTCATCTGTTTCTGTCTCTGGCGGTGTGAAGGGCTTTGGCCTAAAGCGTAGAGCGGTGCGGATCTGGTCAGACCAACGTTTTGGGCTGAGTCCACGAGGCCTTATACCTACGAGGATTTTATACCTACTCCTTGATAAGTTTAGTTAGCGTCTCCAATATGCAAGACAGACTAATAAAGTATGATTTGGTCTATCCTCCTATCTTGGGCAAGCGTCCCATTTGGCAGAAAGTGGTAACCTCCTGGCTCTTGCAAAAGTTAGGGATTTGTTGATGCTTGCCAATTTTAGAGCTGTTAGATGACATCGACAGTGGAAAAGTAAAATCGTTGAACCACCATTTTGATTTCTGTACAAAAAAGACGTTTAAAGTTTTATTTTTTTTACAATAAAAATCATATCTCGTTTCCTGTGCGGAGAGAAATGTCATGCTGACATCTTTCGTGGTCAATCCCTTACGTTCTGAAATTTCCAACAATCACTATCGCAGGCATAGATCATTTATCTTTATCTATAGCCAGTCTTATGCAATTCCGTAAGAACATCAGTACTACGCTACAGCCATTCGTGCTAAGTGTCAGTTCACACCGAGACGCGACGCGATGCGACACTACGCCAAGTGTGACTCAAAATCTAACTTTGTTTACTACACGAAAAGATACACATTTCAGATCGATATGCCTCGCGGCGCAGCGCTGCGTGGTGCAACGTATTTTGAATTCTCACAAAGAAATGTGTCATTTCGTGTAGTAAATAAAGTTATAGTGTAGTAAAGTGTCGCGTCGTGTCACGTCTCGGTGTGAACTGACCCTAATCGATCTTGCAAGGGCCCTTTCTGATCGCATACATAGCATGGTTTAAAAAATATATATTATGAAAAGAAAAGATATGCATGTTTGTACTTTTGTTTGTAATGAATAAACTCGAATACTACTGCACCTTTTTTAAAAATTCTTTCACGTATAGAATGCCGCCCTATCACTGAGTGACACAGGGATACGGGCGAAGCCGCTGGCAGGAGCTAGTGTTCCAAAAAGAGGCAACGCGAAAAAAGAGAGATAACACCTGAACGCTCTGTTGCTATTCAGTAATTCCGTCACTCACTAGGATATTTCACAAAACGTTATTCAAAATCGCGATTAAGGTAAGGTCCCTGGAACCCAAGGCAAAAAGCAAGTAACATAGGAGTGGGTTTTAGGCAGAAAAAGTTTGACATGGCCTCTCGCTCCACCCAAGAGCGTTGGAAGACGTTGAATGACTTTTCACCTAAAAAAGCTATGATTACGTTGTAAAGAACCAAAGTTTACAAAAAATACCAGATTAGTTTTACACAAAATGTTTTGGTTTCAATCGAAATTCTGTGTTTCCAAAATATCTAGTTATAGAATATCTAGAAAGAAGTCTAATAAGGTTATAATCACGTAAGAGTGGTTGTATGGTAATATATCTCGGGTTGGGTGATCTTAAAGTATGTAAAAACCGGGCAAGTGCGAGTCGGACTCGCGCACTGGCGGCTCCGTACAAACAAACTGTGAAAACAGTTCAATTTTAATCAAGATTTTTCCGAATAGAAGTTTTTTTTATGAGACGTAAGTTTTCAGATTTTTTCCTATACTTGTGCAATAAGACCTTGCTTCATGCCAAATTTCAGGATTATAGGCGTGTCAAAATATACGTATTTTGCGACATAAACGGACTTTTGACTGATCAAATCAGTGAACTATCATTAGAACTTAATTGTGCAGTCATTGCTTTTAATAAGCTCGATATTGCCATTCTACCACATCTCTATTGCGAGACCATTGACCGATTAATGATCGATCATTAGCAGATTACGAACTTTTAGCAAAATGACAATGGGATCGTGTTGGAATGACAAATTTATAAAAATAGCAGACTTGGGCCCCCGAATAATAAGCATTAGCATAATCAGCCTTATAATGTTCCCACTGCTGGGACTCAGGCCTCCTCTCTAGGAGAGGGAATACATGATTTTAATTCCAACTCGATATCTCCACGCGTCCTCGAGATACAGGTTCTTGGCAGACAGACAGACGGACAACAAAGTGATAAGGGTTCCATTTTTTCCTTTTGAGGTACGGAACCCTAAAAAAACCTCCAGAAAACAAAACAAAGCAACCACTACATTATCCAATACTTCACCAAATTATACGTTAAGCTCAATATTTTCCCCATAACCAACTACTGTAAGGTAAGTAGCCGACACGTTTTAACGAATGGATGGAGGTCGCGTGCCGCGCGATGTGCCGTCCGATTCAATTTGATTGCCCACAATTAGGGGCGGCTTGTACTCAAAATAAAAGAGAACACACTACAGTATTGGGCATTGAGTCATTTTGTTACTTTTGGTGGGCATAGATATGGACTAGACTAGACTGTTAGAGCAACGTTGGCCGAGTGGTAACGGCTCCGACTTACGAGTTGCAGTTCGCGGGTTCAAAACCAGCCAGGCGCTTTACTTTGTGTAATTTATTTCCTGACCACTGCTTTCAAAAAGGTGAAGGAAAACATCGTGAGGAAACCGGCATGTCCTAGAACCAAAATATTCGAAGAGACATGTGACATCCACAAATTTGCACTGGGTCCGCTTGGTGGATTACGGCCCTTTCCCTCTCCTAGAAAGGAGGCCTGAGTCCCAGCAGTGAGAAAATTATAAGGATGATTATGCGACATGGACTATGCCTGCGAGATTGTTCGGAAAAGTGACCACAGCCCTAGAAAGCAAAATATATGAGTCGTAGAATTCTGAAACTTCTCTCGCTCTAACCAGAACGAAAGAAGTTTTTTGATGATATCCTACCTCAAAAAAAAAGGTACTGTGAGGACTAGTGGAACTTGTATTACAGCCACGGTTGCTGGCAGAGCCGCCCGCTCGAACCAATCTGTTACGAGAGGCGCCGCTGATGCGGGCGCTCCGCGCTCTCAACCTCATATCTAGTGACACAGACTTATAATAGTAATAATAATCTTTATTTTTCATCTTTTACACAAAATAAATAATAAAATATTCTGTTGTTCTCTAAGTGAATTTAAAATAAATGCCTTATTTGTAATAAGTTGTAAACTAGTGTGAATAATATATGTATATACATATGTATGTTATATAAATAAGCAGGAAAAACAAAAAAAATACTCTACCGCATCAGTATACCCTATAAAGATAGTTGTAAGTTGGAAAAAAAATTTTTTTTTTTTTTCCAACTTACAACTATTTTATTATTCTATGTACACGAAGAGCAAACATAAGTAAATAGTTTAATTCAGTTTTATTGATGCTATTGTCGTCTGCTTCATTGAACTTGCCTGCCACAAGCAAGTTCAATTAAATCTTCAGCAAGAACTTTAAGTTCAGACTATGTTTGATATTATTTAAACATGAATAATAGTTTACAAACGAAGACGAGACGCACAGGACCGTTCAATGTGGCGACACTTGGGGCAGGCCTATGTCGAACAGTGAACGTATTTTGGCTGAAATGATGATGATGATGAATAGTTTCCAGAAGACCTCAAACAGGCAAAGCCGTAAAATTATAACATATTTTCCCTTTTTAACCGACTTCAAAAAGGAGAAGGTTCTATATTCGGCTGAATGTAGGTTTTTTTTTTATTTATGTTCACCGATTTCTCGGTCAATTGTGGACCAATTTTTTTTTTTTTTTGATCTAAAGGTATGTTTCAAATTGGTCCCATAAAAATATTGTTATGATTTGGTCATGAATTTCGAAGATATGGAACAGAACTATTCATAAGATCTCAGCAGAACTGTCGTAATAAGTAAAATTGCTTTATTTATACGTGTAGTCGATGACTGACTGAAAGAAGAGGGGGAATATATCGAGCTGATCTGATGATGAAGTCTGAAGTTAGGCACCGGAACTCTGTAATAAATTAATTTAATCTAACCGTTTTCGGTATTATTAGAATTGTCATAAAATGCACTCTGGGTGTAAAGTATTTAAATATGGCTGACGGGTACTTTTTAGTGGTGGTACCATGACTAAAAAGGGTAAAATAAAAAATTTACAAAAAAAATACAACCGACCTCAATTTAAAAAAAAACACTAAAAAGTGCAAAATAACTTTAATTTCGGAAGTCGGTGTTAAATAACAAGGAGACAAAACTATTATAGAAACACCGACTTCCTTTTCTGTTTATTTTTTGCTTACGATTTACTTAGTTCTGTGGTAGGGATAAAAAAGAGAAAAACTTTTGATAATTATGTAAGTGCTGTTCCTTTGGCCTTGTAGCCCACAGAAACTTTGATTTTTTAAAGGATAAAAATATCCTAAGTTAGCGTAACTTTTTGCCGAAAAATAATAATTGTAAAATCAGAAGGCCCAGGGAAAATCTGTCACAAACACAGTAGTTTTGATTTATATATATTTAATAAAACCGTTAAAAGAGTATGCAATGATAACAATTTGCCTGCTGTGGTCTTCCCGTCCGATTATAATGTAGGTGTCTTCAAGGCTAAAGTAAATAGGTTCTTAATAAACTAGTGCGCGTCACCATCAACGATTGCATTACTGCTTACTAGCAGTTGGAATCGCAGTCAAACAATAATTTATATCATTTATAAAAAAAAAAACAATCTTTTACTAAATAACTTTGAACTATATCTTCAACAAAACAAAGCCAATATCAAACTTCCCAAGCCTTATAAGATGAACTGTACTAGTATTTCTCGAAGTAAAGTGCAACAGCTGGTGTTACACAAATCGCTTTACTGTGCACCTCGTAAAGGAAGCACCCTGTATACCCATTGTGCTTCATCGTTATGACCTTAGAAACGTATTGCTACAAGGCACCAGTAAACTAAAGAATATAGCTAAGTCGGGTTATAATTTTTTGAAGTTTGACCACCGCTATATTGTGAGGTATTTTTATCTGACTGCAAGAAGGGTTATGTCTTTTGCGCGTATCTTGTACCCATTAAAATAATCCAGACTAAAATCATTCCATTTAATGTGGGTCCCGACTGTTGCAGTCCATTTGTTCCGTACAATGTTTTATTCGTCAATATGTTTGATTTTGTGTGTTAAAATTAATGCAATTAAATTGGTTACTGTGCTACTGGATTGAACTTGTTTTTTTTTTCTTTTCAGTTTTAAAGTTATTAAAATTTCTATTTTTTACTTCATGATTTCAGCCTAAAGACTTCCACTGTTGGACATAGGGAGGTCCTATGTCCAACAGTGGACGTCGTCGTCTCATGAGGAGGCTCGAACGTCGCCAGAACGGCCAGTCCTGTGTGTCTCGTATCCATCGGATTCCTGCGACCCTCACCAGGTCATCGGTCCACCTTGTCGGAGGCCTTTCAACGCTGCGTCTTACGGAACGTGGTCGCAACTCTAGAACCATTCTGATAGATATTTTTACCCAACTGCCCCAGAAGGAGAGTTGTTATATGTTTTTTTGCTACCTATTTTATGTAATAAACAGTTACTTGTTTAAAAATATCTGTTATTTTAAACTACTAGTCATCATCATCTTCTTGCCCTTATCCCATCTTATGTGGGGTCGGCGCAACACGTTTTTTTCTTCCATTCTATCCTGTCAACCGTCATACTATCACTAACTTTCTTTTCTTTCATATCACTGTTCACACAATCCATCCATCTTTTCTTTGGCCTCCCTCTCCCTCTCCACCCATCCACATGTATACTCATAACTCTTTTAATAACATGTGTTTCATCTCTCCTCTTTACATGACCATACCAAGACAAACGATTCCCCTTCAACTTTTCAGTCACTGGCGCCACTTTCAAACTTCCTCTAATATATTCATCATTTATTCTCACTTTATCCATTCTCGTCACACCACACATCCATCTTAACATTCTCATCTCCGCTACGTGCAATCTTTCTTCATCAGTCTCTGTCACAGCCCAACATTCTGATCCATACAGTATGGCAGGTCTTATCACCATATACGGCAAAAAAATCACGTTTGTTGTTTATTTTGTGCCTTATTTTAAACTACTACTATAGGTGTAAATTGTAAATCATACATGTTTTAAATTAAAATATTAATTGTACAATTGCTTTTACACGTCATATGTATTTTTAACTAACTAGCCAGGGATAGCATTTTCTGAGTTCATGTGATATGAAATGGCGCACGGTTGTTCGACATCCGCCTGTTCGGTTAGGACAAGCTCCAAGATACCCGCGCGTAGCGTTCTAAGCGCGCCTCAAGGAGATGTCGGCAAAACTGTAGAAGTCCAGCAGGGCCGATGCCCGCTAGGGTGACGGGGAATGTCTCAAAAAGAAACCTCTGTTCTTAGAACGCAAAGGACAACTGAAGGATATAGTTGTGGTTTTGGTCAGTAAAAGTCTGACTTGCCCTCTTGGTCCACCAAGAGCGGGAAATGTTATTAAATGATTTGCTAGTGCTGCTAAAATAAACTCGGAGCTCAAGGTCCAAAAAATAAAAAAAAATGACTTTTTAGGGTTCCGTACCTAAAGGGTAAAACGGGATCTGTATGTCACCAGGCTGTATCTCATGAACCGTGATAGTTAGAGGGATAAAATTTTCAAAGATGATGTATTTTTGTTATCGCTATAACAACAACTACAACAAACGTAATTTTTTTTTATGTAATTAGTTATGTTATTTTGGCTTTAGAAAATTATCCCAAAGGAACATAGTCCCGGAATAAAAGGTATCTTACCTCTAGTTCCTGATTGTTGAATTTCATCCAAATTTGTTTGCAGCCATTTGAGCATGAAGGAGTAACAGACGTAAGAAAGGCACACATAATCATAAACTGTTGCGTTTATAGTATTAAACTTGTCAAAAAATAAAATGTCCCTTTTGACATCTGTCAAACGCAAAAAATACACGCAATATATTCTATCATATTTTTTAACGCGCCGAAAAAATGTATGTATTTTTTTAAAACACTTTATGTAATTAATTATTATTTTATGGTTTCTTTCAGTTTCGTTCCAAGTTACATTCTAGGGTATTTCTCAAATGTCAAAACGGGCTTTTTATTTTTTAACGAGTTTAGTGGAATTTATAGCCTTATATACGAATAAGTTTTTATTAGATAATTTCTTGTTCACTACACAGTTATTTTACTACGTCCACGGCCCAGCAGTACTATAAAATTCTTTTTATCGCATTGGTATTAATGAAAATTAGCTGCTTACTTAGTTTTAGCCAAACTTCTTATGATATTGAAATAATAATTAAGTAGTTGAAAAGCTAAAAGTAAATTTTACTTCAGGCGTATAATGTGGAACTGCTACTTAAATTCCTCTCAAACTTGATTTGGTTTTCATTTTAATTTGAATTATTTTAATTGTAATGTTTTGATATTGATTGAATAATAAAGTAGGTACTACTTTATTTTTATATGTACCTACCTAATCTTTAAAAAACTTATTTTTTATTATTGCACACATACCACAGACTTTTTAACCCAAAGGTTGTAGAGAAATACCTTGTTGCGTTGAGTCTGCCAATATAGGTACCACTACTGTACATAAATTTGAATAAATAAGATATTGCACTGTGCAATAAGACCGCCTTTTGTACACTTACTTTTTAGGGTTCCGTACATTAAAAGGAAAAAACGGAACCAGTATAGGATCACTTTATTGTCCGTCTGTCGGTCTGTCTACCTATCTGTCTGTCAAGACCCTTAATCTCGGGAGTGTGTGGAGGTATAAAGATGACATTAAAACCATATACCCAAGTCAGAGGTCCATTGAAGCTGTGAAAAAATCAAACTTTTGAGTTAACGAAAGAAAGATACACCCGTTTATATCGTAAAAAATATGTATTTCAACACTCTCAAGGGAATCAAAGTTCATCAGAATCCCGATACATGAAGCAAGGTCTCATAGCACAATTATAGGATTATAATTCTGAAAACAGTAAATTTGTAGTTAAGTCACAAAAAAAAAAACTTTTTTGCGATTCGGAAAAATTGTCGTAACTCAATTCGGGAATTGAACATTTGAACATTGTTTTCATAGGTAAGTTTGTAAAAGAACCCCAAGTGCGCGAGTCCGACTCGCACATGCAACGGATTCCCACGATCCTCTCCTGGTCATCGGTCTACCTTGTGGGAGGCCTACCAACGCTGCATCTTCATCCAGAACCGACAATCTATTCTGCGAGCAATGCTCTGCCCACTGCAACTTAAGTTTGCTGATTCTTCAGGCTATCTCGGTGACTTTCATTACACTGCGGACATTTCCATTCCTCATTTGATCACGTAAAGAATCTCCAAGCATAGCATTTTACATTGCTCTTTCGGAAGTACAAGTATTTTCTCCAAAACTGCTGAAGTTTCGGCCAATATATATCAACACAAAGATACAACTGCAAACCAAGAACATGGAATTCAAAATACTCGCGGATTCACGGAGCATTCATGAATCTTAACAAGTCGCGTCAATAGTGGTGCACCCCGCGCTGCTCATTAAAACTTGTCGTGGGCTAATAACTTGCATACCTGGGTAAAGGCGTTGTTATAATGAGGACCCACTTTTATTAAAATACCTACGACGTTTTCCTACAAGATAAAACCCCGAATTTTCGATGTATTTGCTGTTGTTAATTTTTTGAGATCCCCGGCACCCATAACCTCCACCTCCGTTCAATCATAACTTGGGTATCAGAGCTTCATAAATCTGTGTTAACATACAATTTACCGCATCTCCATCGCGCCATCGCTCCATCAGGTTAGATAGTAGTCAATCGCTAGCCTATCAATAATAAAAAATCTATGTTTGAGTTAAAATACGGAGCAATTTTACTTATTGTAAAATCGTAAAGCTGGAAATAAAGCTTTTTTTAAAATTGTTGACACAAAACAGCATGAGTATTTCTGCGTTGCAAGATAACAGTCAATTTTTTGACATCTACGGCAATACATAAATCAAAGATTGTAAACGAAATCCGCCCCTTTGCTTTGATTGAGTAACTAGTTGAAATAACTTCTCTCACTCTGGGTGAACGCTTCACCCAAGATTTAAAAGGCTTGTTAGACTTTAATTGAATAAAACCCACTTTGTTCCTTCAATTGTCTTTTACGTTTCAGAGTCACGGTTACTCTTTCGAACATTCTCGTAGCCCTAGCAAACATCGACTCTACTGGGCTTCTACAGTTTTGCTGACGTCACTTTGAGGCACGCCGTCGACTCGAGTCGAAACTAACCCTTCCATCAGCCAGAGGGTAGTTATCAGGAAAAGGCACCCAATGCCTGAGTTTGATTTGGTGATTCTTCTTAGGATAGTCATATAGGAACCACTAGCCTCATCTAATTTACACTGGCAAAACAGATGGCTATCTATTCAAAGTATACTGTTCTTCAAGATACAGGATTGTTTATTAGTTTAGAGGACAGTGGTCTTATGATACTTATAGGTTGATGTTTTTGCGCAAAAAATCGTTGGTCAGAAAACAAAAATAATTAAATAATTAAAACTTCAGTCTTTTGCAGCGACGTCGAGTTGCTAGCCTGGCGGTTTTTTACCGGTTGCATTTCAGAGAGTATGCGTCAGAATTGCATAATTTAATTCCATCATCAGATATCGAGTGGAATTTCCTGCTGGAGTCTGTGTTTACACACAACTATATTCTGGGAGTCTTTAAACCAACAGTGAATAGATAACTTCTAGGCAAGCGTGCTCCATCATCAATAATGTCGTCGCAATCAATACCAATAATAATAAAAACTTTGATACTGACTTATTTACTTAGATAATAAGTTTTGTGAACAATAAAGGATTAAGAATTAGTTACTCTATAATTCAAACCATTCAATTACATAAGACTTACTGAATTACTTATAATTCAATTATAAGTAATTCAGTACTCTTTGAAAATTAGGTACCAAAGTCTCGATTCCATACCGGATACACCCTAACCAAATACGGATAAGTTTCCTTTAAGTTGTGTTCAGCTGTGGTTTTCCGTGAGTATGTTGAATAGAGCGGCGGTAAGTAAACTGGGATATGCTTGAATAAACCTACTTGTGCACCCATGAATAAACATGTTTATTAAGCAATTAAAATGTTCGCTTCAGAAGTTTAAGATGTGTAGAATTTACTTCTTTATGAGCTTGTCGTGAGACTGAAACTTCACATACGGGCCTGAGATTCATTTAGGCGGTGAAATAAACACCTTTAAGAGCGGGTAACCCGAGATACATTTCCATACAACCACTCTTATTGTGATGTTATAGATATCATGTGGATATTATCTAGGTTTATATTGAAATCAAATTCATAAATTTATGTAAAACAAATCCAGTAAAGATCTCTTAAAATCTGCTATTTTGGGCGAACTTTGGTCATTCGACGACCTGGCACATTTAATCGAGATCTTGAATGACGAAAATATTTTCCAATAACTTTCAAGGTTTTATACGTATCTCCTGGAACAAGTTTTGTGAAATATTCGAGGAAATGACGGAATTACCGAATGCTAATAGAGCATTCAGGCGTTATCTTTCTTTTTCCGCGTAACTTTTTTTTCATACATTGCTTTGGATTGCGGTTGATGACATCATATGCTTTGCCACCATTGCTCAAGTTGACGATAAATGAGTGGGGAAATAGCCCTCTTAGGTGTGACAGAAAATGGTAGCGAGTCGAAATTTTAATTAACTTACAATTTGACGCTGACCTGCAAAATGCAAAAAAAAAAACTTAAGAAAATTAAATAATAATTATTTTTCATTTTTTTAGTGTTCTATTATAAGCCACTTAATTTAATGATAGTTCATTCCATTTGTATTATCTATTATGTAATTATTATGCACACCTACCACAGTAATGTTTATTGTAACTCAGAGGTTGACTGGTAGAGAATGCCTTAAGTACCACTACTATACATAAAAATAAATAAATAACAAAATTTAATTTTGCGGGTTATCCTGGCACTTTTACATAAATCAGAGAAAAATTTGATTTAATTTGATTTATAACAGACTAAAACCGCCACAAATCACTTAACCCCACAATAGATTCGATCGCACAAAACTCAATAGGCTTCATACACGTAATACAGCTACTTTTGTAAATCGAATCGTCGTGCCCACTCAGGCACTTCCGCTCAGATCCGACCCATGACAAGTTTCGACGTGTTCGCGTGACGTCGCAGGTCGGCGGCACGCAGCCAGTACATCCGTGACGTTTCTGGGACTGTTAAGGGTAGGAGTATTATGAGGGACGATTGTTTAGCGGTTACCTTATCATCATCAGCTTTGTATATATATAGCATAACATAATCAGCCTTTTAATGTTTCCACTGCTGGGACTCAGGCCTCCTACCTAGGAGAGGGAATGAGCCTTAATCCACCACGCGGGCCCAGTGCGGATTCGTGAATGTCAAATGGCTTCGAATTTTTGGCTCTAGGTCATGCCGGTTTCCTCACGATGTTTTCCTTCACCGTTTTGAGAGCAGCGATGATGAAATAAATTACACAAAGTAATGCGCCTGGCTGGGTTTGAACCCGTGACCTACAACTCGTAAGTCGAGGCCGTTACCACTCGGTCACTACTGGTCCTGGATATATATGAGACTGCCTTATTTGTAAGATCCAATCCAAATGTATTTCCATCCTCTCTGATACGGTCCAACGTAATAGGTGAAATGATATTTTACGCGGACGCAGAACCAAGACCGCTCTCATGCGGAAAAGCATATTTTGCAGAGCCTCGCTTTATAATAAAACTAGCTTTTTCCCGTGGCTTCGCCCGCATACATAAAATATAGCTAATGTCACTCATAAATAAGCTTTCTATCGGTGAAATAAATTTTTGCAATCGGACCAGTACTTTCAGAGATTACCTCCTACAAACAAAAAACAAACTTTACCTCTTTATAATATTAGTGTAGATTCCAAAATCAATTAGAGAGTTGGATTTAACCGGGTTTAAGAAGGAATTTAATGAATTTTTATGTAATAAATGCTACTATAATTTAAATGACTACTTAAGGACACTTTGACATCTTAATTCAATTATTATTTATATGATTTTATTTGACTGACATCTCTCATTTCTCTATATTAACTGTCACAATTAAATGTAATCTTTTTAATATTTGTACGCCAATGTGGTAGAACGTGCTGAGACTAAAATTAAACCAAAGATCATATAATATATATATCTAACATGTTCTAAAAAATAAATAATTCTGGTTATGATTATGATCATTTCAGTCGAAAGACGTCCACTGTTGGACATAGGCCTCTCCCGAGTGTTGCCAAAATGAACAATCCTGTGCTTCTCGTACCTATCGGATTCCTGCAACACTCACCAGGTCATCGGTGCACCTTGTAGGTGGCCTTCCAATGCTGCATCTTCCGGTACGCGATCGCCACTCCAGAACCTTTCGGTCCCTTTACCGGTTAACTACACTGGAATAATGGTGGCAACGGCAATGCAATTTAGATAGACAGCTAAACCTGCTAGCTGTTTGTGTTGAGATTTGCAGAGCGAGTTGTGGCCATCATAGACGCGGGCTTATGGACGGGCAGCAATGGGTAGTTCACCGTTTAATGAGGACCAAGCCTTGGTCAACAGCGTATGGTTCCAGCAAGATTAAGAGGCGCAGTTAGGGCTGATGCCTGCCAGAGCTGCGTGACCCTGATCCGCACTGAAGAAAAAGAATTGGGTTTCAGTCAGTTGTTCTGATAATCTCTTTCGCTCCACCAGTAGAGAGCAGCAAGTGTAATTTGATGATTTCTTAACCAAACAAGCATATAGAATAGTCAGCCTTATAATGTTCTCACTGTTGGAACTCAGGCCTCCTCTCTAGGAGAGGGAATAGGCCATAATCCACCACGCAGGCCAGTGCGGGTTGGTGGATTTCACATGTCTTCGAATTTTTGGTTCTGGGACATGCCGGTTACCTCACGATATTTTCCTTCACCGTTTTGAGAGCCAAACAAGAAATGAAGGATAAACATAAATTACCCTTTGCGTTACAGGCTTTCATTATAAGAGGTGAAAAAAAACATGTTTCTTTTAAAAAGTACAACCAATACAGGGAACCCGTCACTGCTACAACAATCTCCATTATCCACGAACAACACAAAGAAACCACTAAAAACAACAATAACCCACATATCTCCACACAACAACAAACTGACCGCTCCTCAGAATACAGCCTTCGATATTTCCAAGCGCCCTCCACCTCTTTTAAGTAAACTTCCGGCCGCTTCGTGCACCGGAAAGAGCAGTCGGGCTACAAAGCGGAGCAATATTGCTCCACCTAGCTCTTCGCTTGAGATCCAGCTGTAGTGTTTGTACTGTTCTGCTTTGTGATAATTATTTTATTGTTTCAGTTAAAAGATTCCTGGATGAGATAAGAAGCACAGGCGTAGGGAAGCCAGCCTATCAGTATTTTACAGGTTACATTTTCGAGAGTGTGCGCGGGTATTGCATGACTTGATTCCGCCATCTCCTTTCTACCATCGGACAACCCGACAAACGGCGAGTATCCACCCTTACGTTCTTAAAACTTCTTACTTACTTACGCTTCGTCGTTTATACCGCGTACATCGAAGGACTGGAACAATTTGGCTGCAGCGGTCTTCCCGTCCAACTATAATTTAGGTGTCTTTAAGGCTAGAGTGAATAGGCTCTTAAAAAACTAGTGCGCCTCGCCATCAACGATTGCATCTCTGCTTACCATCAGGTGGGATCGCAGTCAAGCACTGGTTTATATAAATAAAAAAAAATGTGAATTTATTTTATTATTACAAATGAGTCACCAATTACAAAGTGTTACCTTATTTATTTACTTGGAAGGTAGCTTGTAATACTAGTCTAGACACGATAAACATCGCTCATTATTAGGTAATTCAATAAAGCTTGTGTCACAAAGAGAGCGGAAGCGAAATAACGCTGATGAGGTAACGACAACAATAAATTCTCCTTACCATGGGTGTTAGAAATCTTTTAAATTTTCAGTGTACTATAATATACATGTATTATACACCTAATACTTATTCATAAATTACTCTGTCTATAAATGAAAACCACATTAAAATAAGTTTATTAGATTTTAAGTGTATCGCGTTTATATAAACTGACATGTAGTGTGACTTGTGTGACTTGGTTTTATAATATGTTGGTCTTTAAAATAATAATTTCAAGGAAAATGATTAATTTAAAAAAATTGTGACCCTATTTTAGCAGCAATAATTTAAAGCTGAACTAATTAAGGCTGGTACCAGGCACTACACTGAAATCATCATTTCACTGCTACAATAATAGTTTAAAATAAATGTTATGAATTCAATCTCAAGTCACCATTATTATCACTCTTCCGCTATCATCCCAATTGATTTGGGCTTGCCACCATATTTTAACATGTTCTTTACTTCCAAAGATAAAACCTAAACTTTAACTTAAATAGAGGCTACGATCTAAGGTCCACGGTCGATCCTGACCTAAACCAACCTAAGTGTAAGCCGCTTAAGCGCTGCGCTGCGCTGTGCTGCGCTGAGCTGCGCTGAGTTGCGCTGACCTGCGTTGCTGTGTTACTGCTGTGCTGCGCGGCTATTTATAAGCCTATAAACCTGCTATCGATACAAAACAAAACGTCCCATCGTAAAAATCAAGCTCACACGACGCATCGCAAGAATTTACAAATTGATACACCTGACCCGATGCCTTACCGCACAAAATCGCATCGCAGGTTTCAGCGAAGTGGCGTCGTATCGTAACGCATCGCAGTTTTGTGTGGGAGCTGAAAAAAACAATTCCGCTCCCGCTGTCGCTCATCCTATGTGACCTGTCAACACCAATAAAAACCCACTTCTGAAAATTCTCACTAAACAATCCACAGACTACTCAGTATTCAGGCAACTCGACATTAACCCATAAAGTTAGCTCATTTGTACTAACATAAAGAACCGAATGGCCTGGTAAAAGCTAACGACTATAGTTAACAAGAAGAAAAAATAACAGGAGTGGAAAAGAAAATCACAACTAAAACGAAATAGTAGTACTATAAAAGTATTCGAGTTTCCAGAGATAATGAAAAAAGTTGGTCAAATGATCACCCTCCTTCCGGACGAACAGGGTCGCGAGTTTGCGTTCACTGTACTGACAGTCGACTGACGATAAGTGTTGAATCGTTATAGGGTTTGAGAGCGCCGCCGGCACCGAGGTGAAGGATTTTTTATGCAACAATAAATAAAAGTCATATAATTTGTGTTGTTATCCGTACCAATTAGGCATGAATGAATACAAGACACTAAATTACCACCGTTTAAATATTTACATATGTTTATAGTACGTTATTGATTAACACAGAAATGTTAGTATATAGTATAAGTATATAGTACATAGTTCCTGGAGTATGATTTTTAAGAGTAACCATGGAGTTTCTTGCCGGTTCTTTCTTGCCGGTTCTTCTCCATAGGAAATGACCAATTTGGAACCGTGCACTAGCTTCTGACGTTTTATAAGTGCCCATGTAGGCCTATGTGAAATAAAAAAATTTGACTTTGACTTTTGACTTTACGTATACCCGAGAACTGTGTCTTTAATGAGACATAGACTATGAGTACGTTTATAAAAAAAAAAAACAGTAAAAACCCATATATTATGAAACCATACTAGTTTGAAAATTTTATAATGCACACAAGCTCTAGACAAGTGAAAATAATATAAAATATTGCACACGTGACATTTCGGAAGCATATTAATATCAAAAATTTTGCTTTTTTGACAATCTTAGTCGCTGATAGAATGTTACTATGCTGGTATAGGTATTCATAAATACGCGTCCCTACTCCTCTACTCCTGATTCCTTACAACTTCTGAGAGATAATTACTTCCTAGATGTAAAAACTGGCGTCTTTTATACTTGAGACAAGATAAAACCTCTTTTTTAACTCTCTTAATAAATTAGGAACCTTCAAGTGGGGGTAGTCTGCTAATATTTAACCATACATTTAGCTATTTACTTTAATAGCTTTATGATATTTTTGGTATTCCTTGAAAAATGATTTTAATGTATGCTTGAAAATCGCTTGGTTTTCCTGAAATGGGAAATTATGAGTTTAGATTTTTATGTACTGGCTGATGTTGTTTCAAAAAAGATTTTATGTATAAACGTTTTTCCTGGAATAGAAAATACTAGGTATAGATTTATTTAAATCAGGAAATCTAACTGAAATTATATATATACAATATTATATACAAAAACACTTAACTAATTAAAACTATTATAAATAACTTATTAATAGTCTAAAACTAAAAAGTCACACGTCAATATACAACCCGCCCCTGATCGTTCCCGGTGCAAAAGTGCCCATAATACTGGCCGCATTACCTCGCTGGATAGCGATGGCCATCCTTTGCACCAAGAACGACCCGGACCGGGAGTCACCCGTTGCCTCCCCGAGCCTACGGCCTAAATCCCCCACAAAACACTTTGCCTCCGTACTCCAACTGCCCAGAGTCTCCACAGCAACAGGCACAAAATGGTAAAGCTGCACCAAGGAAGCGTACTTCAGCCTTTTTTTAAAGCAGGCGTCTTCAGCGGCGGCAGAAGCAGTGTGCATCGTGCGACTCAGGTGACTGGCGGCGACAGTGCTGACGCAAGTTGCGTCCCAGATCAGGCACTTCCCGTTCTTCCACGGCACCAGAGTCAGCCCATCCGGCCTCTTACCGTCAGACCTGCTAAGACCTGGAGGCTCAAGCACGCAGGGGATGTTTGCCGATATAAGGGCTCTCCGGACAATGTCGTTCAAGGCGTGATGACGCGGGAACCTCCCTGTGCAGCGCCGGCAGCTCAGTGCGTGATGGCCATTGGCCTCCACCAAAGAACCGCAGGTGCATATATGAGGCTCGCACACCTTACAGCCTAGGCGGAGAGCCACCGCCACACGCAAAGAGTCATTGTCGAGTAGAGTGCCCAAATGAGGCGAAGGAATCGCCTGTAACCACGCCCCGGACTCGGGTTGCGACACTGCTCGTAGTCTGGCCTTATCGACTCCCAATGCACCCTCTAACAATTGCTCTTGAAGCAGCTTTACCCCAATGTCATCCCACGCCCGCTGAACATGTTCTGATTCGGGGATTGTCGCACCCGAGTTGAGGGTCAACCAAGCTGAGACAGCATCTGACGCAAATGGCATGCTTCCCCCGTCACCATTAGTATTGAGTAATACAGTGACTAGGTTGGCAACCCCATGCGCAGACGCCAAGAAAGCCGGCAGACCCACATCCCGTGCGCACCGTACCCCGAGACCACCACAACGGATAGGTAGAGCTGCCTGCCTCCACTGGGGCCCATCTAGGGAGACATTGAGAACAGACTCCACCACCACCTTCAAGGCATCGTCAAACGAGGAAACTTCCTCGGGACATAACCAAGTAGGGGTGGTCCGCAACAGATATGTGATTTTTGGGAGAGCGAAGCACATGCGCAATAGGACAATCGCAACGTGCGCGGAAAGATCTTTAAGACGCTCGTGAGCAGAAAGGAGGAGCCGAGTTCGAGACGTAATGGCTTCAGGAACTGCACTAAGAAAGATAGGGGATCCTAAGAGATTGAAGTCGGAGCATGAAAGTTCTCTGAGGCCAGGAAGAAAGGAGTTAAAGCGAGAAAAGTGTGTACGAGCTTCAATACTACAGGGGAAAAATTCGCACTTCGAGGGATTCAACTCCAGACCCAGGTCTCTGAGGCGAGGGACAAGAGCCTCTAAGTCCTGAAAAACATCTTCCGGTCTGCCCCCGATAGTGCCATCGTCAAGGTACCACACATTTAGGCCAGATTTCACCTCGACAATCGTCTTATGAATGGCCAAACTGAAAACGAGTGGCCCGAGCGGGTCCCCCTGTTGGGCTCCCACTTTTGAAAGAATAAGACTGTTATCGGAGAAAAGATTAGAAGGCAGTCTATAAACTTGATGAAGGAAGGGGTATAAAGATGGGACTTTTTCCTTGACCTCGCTCAACAGAACGTCTCTTTCCAAAGTATTGAACGCGTTGCGAATATCTAGCTTCAGCAGTATCGAGTCTTCGTTCTGCGGATCCATCACAAATGCTCGCGTAGCGTGGATGGCAGCTTCGCATCCCAGACGTGTGCCAAAACCCAACTGATGAGGCTGCAAGTAGCGGGACATATCCTCTTTCACTGCACGACAAGCCAATTTTGCAGTAAGACGGCGAAAGACACTACCGACTGCAATTGGTCTTACTCCGCCGTCTTTCTTTTCCAGTGCAAAGAGTGATGCCCCGTATAGGAACGGACAAACGCATGGGTTCAACTGACCACTTAGCAAGAAATTTGCCAGCCCAGTCAGACCCCCCACAAGGCGCCTTCCACTTTCCCCCGCCGACACCGAAATCAACTCCTTGAGGTGCCCCGGCCGGATCCCGTCCAAGCCCGCTGCTGATCCAGTATAAAAAGAACCAAGCGCCGATACCACGTCCTCCTCTGTGACTGACAATGCCGTAAATGAACGGTCAGGCTCTGGTGGGAAACTGAGAGGACGTGAAGGATCAGGGTGCTTAAGTTTCAACGCAGCAAGGGTGTTGGCATCCCCCCGAGCAAACGAGTCGTCGGACATCAATAGTCGTACCGCCCCTCTTAAATCGCCCTCAAAAACCTTTGTTTCGATACTTTTTTTTATAGACCGGTCACCCGACCTTCTTTTTGCGCCCACTACACCGTCATGACAATGTCCAGGTGACATTATATTGGCTTTGACTTTAGATGTCACATTACCGGGCAACTCTTTTGCTGGGACTCTTAAAGACGTGTAAGCAAACGAAAGAAGAGCACTCCACTCATCTACCCCATTACCAGCAACACAAGAGTCTATAATGTCGCAGAGTTTCCCTGCCGCCTGATTGCGGGCACCCTTAGGTATATGCCGAAGAACGGGAATACTTGCTTTGAAAGAAGCTAGCCTATCCAAGGGACTCTGGGCTGGCGAATGCGTCGGGGTCACCTGTCCTGACGAAGAGGTGTTAATTGTGCCGACCGGCAGAACCTGTGAAACAGCACCCGAACGTAGGGCATGTTTGTGCATGCGTCCGATGTGCACCTTCAGCCCGTGCGCAGAGAAAAATCGAGAAGAACCTGGGCAGTGGGGACAAGTTAAAAATGAAGGCAAACTCATTTTGTACAATAATAAATATAGCGCTCGGAAATAGGGAAAGCAAATAAATACCTATAAATTACAATAGTGATAAAATATACCCAAATAAAGTGGCAACAACAAACAATACATAATTTAAGTTACAATAAATAATTTAAAAATCAGCTTTTCAATAATTCTGAATGTCTACTCTGGTTCTCGGTTGTATGTAATTTTTTTCAGTATATTTTCACTTCACTTAGGTTTCTATATAATAGGTTCCATAGCGTGATGTTCGAGGAGCGCCTTTCGCGTACTAATGTGCGTACCCTGACGCGCTGCCAGGCCTCCTGTCGCGCTCACTGCCGCAACGACCCCGACTGCCTCAAGCGCTGCTCTTGTCTGTTTGGAGCAATACAACCGAACAGCTCGGCTCCAAAAACCTTGATGTATTTTTGCATTCAAACCAGATCAAAACCAATTATCTTTTAGATTAAAACAGCTTCACCTAGCTGAATAGTTATATCCAGATGTTCACAACATACACAGCAAAACCGAGGAGTAGCTCTGTGGGGTTTTCTAAAACTGACGTTCTCCAGGTGGTAGCACTGAATCATTAATATATTTTTGTCGTAATATAATTGAATACAGTTTATTTCCCTTGTGGCTCTATGAAAAATTTTATCACGTTTTTATATGATTTAAAATAAACATCACAATAAAATAACATTCTGTCAACCGGTGACGGTGTCAAGGTATAGATTATTTTATTTTATTGTTTCCTAAACTATTCTCAATTGAGTACTAGTATAAACCCGTGACTTCAAGTAGCCTCAAAGAAAAAAGTCTTGGGTGGTTAAATCGGATGATCTTGCTGCCAAATTGCTACAAAGGGAGAATACTCGACCAGGAAATGCATTTTTCATAATATACATTCTGGCTCGTGCTTTGTGTGCGGTTGCATCGTCTTGTTGAAACCACATGTTCACCAAGACCCGCTTCTCCAATTCCAGCAGTAAAAAGTCGAAGTCTTTCACTAAAAATCGCTATAGAGTCCATTTGTGATGCCCAATTGCATGACCCGACGTCTGGTTGATGTTTCTTTGTTCTCGACAACATCGGCAGCCACAGCGTCGATATTGTTGGCAGAACCGCAAGACCTTGGTTTGGTCTCTTGTGATTCCAGTCTGTTTGATTCGAGCAGCTAAGCGGTGGAATGTTACCCCAATTGGCGCGTCACGATTAAGAAATCGACGTCAAAATGCAGACCGTTATTGGTCAAAAGAATTAACACAATTATACAGAGTACAGCGTTTCATTGCTTGACTGTTTATATTCTGCAGCTGTCTAGTTAACAAATAACAAATATGATTGAAGTACGACGAATTATCCAAACGGCTAGTTGACACTTCGCGTGACCCAAGAGCTGGCTTTTACCTCGGTCAGAGATTAAGCATTGCCATACAACGTGGCAAAGCCGCCAGTCTTTTGGGTACAGTTTCAGTCGACATCGATGCGGAGGAATTTTTTGACGCCATATTTTAGGTAGCAGTTATTGAGTATATATTATATAATTTTAATTAGTTTTTTTTCAAAATAAATTTTAACTTGCACAAGTTCAATAAAAAAAAGTACGACGCCATTTAGAATAATTATAACATTTTCCGATAGAGTGATTAATTTTGCGCCATATTGTATTTTACCTTCAACTGTAAAACGATAATAATTATTAAACTTATCAGTTATTGTTATTTATTTCTAACCCAAAAATATGTTATTAACACCTCTATGGTTCGGATTAAGCGTTTTACTTCGTCGTTTATACCGCGTAGTTGACTGGAACAATTTGCCTGCAGCGGTCTTCAAGTCTGATAATAGGTATCTTCAAGGTTAAAGTTGATACGATCTTAATGTGTGATAGGTTCTTAATAAACTAGTGCTCCTCACCATCAACAATTGCATCATTGGTTACCATCAGATAGGATCGCAGTCAAGCACTAGTTTATGTCATCTAAATAAAAAGCAAATTATTTTTTTAAGTCATGTAAAAATTACTTATATTCAACCTAAATTTCTCACAACGTGAAACCAATGGCGACTCTGGGTACATCATAATTATGGCGGCAAGTCCCCTTTTTGAAGAGTGGCTGGAAAGACCTCACGGCGTTCTCACCTTCTACATGACGCAGGTTCTCACCAAGCATGGTCAGTTCGGGAAGTACCTGCACCAGATTCGTGCAGAAGTAACACACGGGTGTCACAACTGTGTGGACCATCTGGAGAGCACGGTGGAGCATCCGGTAGAGATGTGCCCCGCTTGGGCGGAGCACCGCCGTGTCCTCGTGCGAGCGATCGGTGGCAACGATCTCATTACGCCAGGCCTTGGTACAGGCCATGGGTCGAAGCGAGGAGGAGTGGCAAACGGGCGACTCCTTCTGCGAAGCAGTAATGCTAGCAAAGGAGGAGGCCGCACGTGCACGAGGGAACGGCCCTCATGCCATAGTCGCCGGGATCCCGATCCCGATTTCCGGTCACTGTAGGTGCGGGCTTGCGGATGGCGAGCAATGGGTAGCTCGCCGTTCGACCGTCCGTTAATTGTCCAGACTGAGACCAAATCGTCAACGGCGCATATTGTTCCATGCGCGCCTCAAGAAGTCAGAATACCGTAGGGGCCCAGCATGGTTGAAGCTTACTGGGGCCAAGTGCTTGTTTCTGAAAGGAAAACTCGGCCTTTGTATGAAAGGCAACGAAGGAACAGGATTGGATTTTTAGTCAGTAAAATTCTGACATACCACTCTTGGGCTGAGCGGGAGTCCACCCAAGAGCGTGAGATGTCTTTGGATGATTTTTCCACCTAAAAAAAAACCCACGACTCTAAAAACCCAATCCAGACCTCACTATGCCATTCAAGTCAATTTAAAAACATCGTTAAATTTTATGGCGCGTATTCTCGTAATTAATTGATCTAAAAAGCAGTATAAAGGAACTCTAAAACACTGAATTCCAAAATAAAATGGAGCAGCTAAAGTTAGGCGATTCGTTTTAACCGGGCGTGCGGTTATCCGAGTCTGGTGGGCAAATCACGCGGAAACATACCGGCTTCTGATAGGACCAAATTAAATATAGGTCGGAGTTACAAACTGGTGGACGTGCATATTTTATGTGTCTACAGAATAGAATAAACTGTACTGTACACCAAAAAGTAACACAATTTATAAATAAACTGAAAGCTGCGGTGGGTACAATGGCGGTCTTATCGCTGACAGGTATACGCTAAAGGAACCGAAGCTCAATAGACTATAGTACTATGGTTTTTGAGATTTGATCAGCAGTATCGTAGCAGAAATAACTAAACATCAAACAAAATTGAGATACACTAAACGCATATTAGTTACCAAGCTCGATCTAAATCACTCACCATCGAACAATTATTTAACATTAATGGATTGTTGAAAGAGGTAGATTCTTATGGAGATCGATGGGTACTTGGTTGATAACATGTTATGATATATAAGCACCACGAAATATGTGGTGCCTACTTGGCCTGTACTCAATTAGGGAGTACAGTTTGTTTTGCTGATGAACATAATATATATATCGCAGAAAATACTTTGTCATTATAGGTAATCATTAGTCAAAAGCGAAAATTTGTATGTATGTGTGTGGATGTTTGGTACTTCTTCACGTTTAAACAGCTGAATGGATTTGGATCAAATTTGACACACAGGTGGAACATGTTCTGGAAAAACATATAGGATACTTTTAATTGATACTTATAAATATAATTTTTAGTGTTCCTTATCTCAAAAGAAAAACTACTCAGATGTGCGGACTCTTGAAGCTGTAAAAAAATCAAACTTGTAAATTGACGAAAAAAAAGTTACTTCGGTTTGTGTGGCAAAAAACGATGTACGTTTTTTGTCACTCGAGGAAATCGAAATTCATATGGTACTTCACGTTGACCCAGAATCCTGAAATTTGGCATAAAGCAAGGGCTTATAGCACAAGCATAGGAATAAATCTGAAAACTGTAAATTTATTGTTACGTCACACATTTTTTGTGATTCGGAAAAAAAATCTGACAGTCCATTCCGGAACTGAACTATTTACACAGGGAATTTTGTACGCAACTTCAGTCGCGAGTCCAACTCGCACTTCCCAGTTTTTTTACTTTCACACAGGCGAAACTGCTGGTAGCAGCTAGTAAGTTATAAATAAACCGTTGTTGGTCATATTGTAAACTACTAAAATTTTCAAAACTACTTTGTATCAGTTAGTTACCAGAGTGCACCAACAAATAAGCTTATATAATCTAGTTACAATATTCGATGCACCAAAGTACTCGAATTTGATTCTGTTAAAATTTTGCATGCAAGTTATGAAATATGGCCTGTTCTAAAATTAAAATCGAAAATTTAACACAGAATATTGTTCAGCGCAATACACGGTAAACTGTGGGTCAAAAGCACGTTTAGAAAATGGTTTTGGGATTGCGTTTAGTTGGTTTGTAACAAGAACGCAATAGGTACATATAGGTTTATGTAATTTAGTGACAAACTTAACAATTAAAAGACGAATATAATAAAATAATTCACAAACATAATACAATTGTTCATAAATACAATTTAATTATTCACAAATACAATACTATACATTAAATCACAATTTTATAGAGAGTTTTAGTTACATTATTAAGTCTTACAGTTAAAAAAATCACCTAAAAATGTAAACAATTGAAATTCGAAGATTTGATTAATGATCGGTTTTGCCATTAGATTACTATTTATAATACCTTGTCTTGGTTTTTATGCGCAGCTTTGATCCTAAAATGTTCTTTAAGCAGTCAGTGGCCTCAAAAATTTCTATCATAGGTAGATGGATAGATAAACTGGTTATTGTCCATTACAACAATTATGAGCGCAAAGAATAAGAACACCCAACCTGAGATATATTTCTATACGACCGCGCTTACGTGATTTTGAGGTTATTACACATCTTTCTCTAGATATTTTGAAAACAGAGATATCTCGTCGATATTTCTAGCCTTTTATTGAAATCGAAACATTTGTGTAAAGCTAATACAATAAAGACACTGAAAATCTGCTATTTTACGTGAACTTTAGCCTTTCACAATAAACTTAGAAATTATAAACCTGAAGAAAATATGTAATAAAATCTTGTACATTTAATCGGGATTCTGACGAAATGTTTGCAGAAACTTCATAAAAAATTACATATTCTTGAAACAAGTTTTATGAAATATTTGGGTGAGTGACGGAATTAGTAGATACCAACATAGCGTTCAGGCATTATCACTCTTTTCTCGCGTAGCCTCTTTAACAAAAAATTCCGTTGGATGACACAACAAGCTTTTAAACTATGCTCACGTTGATTATAGACAGATCGGGAAGGATCTTCTTAAAACGAACTGTTTTTATACCGTAGGTGAATTATTTTTTTTAAACTGTGGTGGCTGAGTGTTACCGGTCCCGACTTACGAGTTGTGGGTTGCGGGATTAAATCCAACTAGGCGCATTACTTTGTGTAATTTATTTCATCACCACTGCTATCAAAATGATGAAGGAAAACATCAAGAGGAAACCGGCATGTCTTAGAACCAAAAATTTGAAGATATGTGACATCCACCAACCCGCACTGGGCCCGCGTGGTGGATTATGGCTTATCACCTCTCCTAGAGAGGAGGCCTGAGTCCCAGCAGTAGGATCATTATAAAGCCAACTATGTTATGCTATATTGTAAACCATATAAAATCATCTTCTCACATATCAAAAATAGTGACAATTAAGCGATTAACCCATAAACTATAACCTAGCTTCTCAATACCTGCTGTTCACCAAGCCTAACAAACTTAGCATTACACGCGGAGAATTTTAATGCACCAAAAACCCACTGCATTACTCGGCACAAAAGGGTTAAAACAATTTTCTAAAATAAAATCCAGCTATTTGTTGTAACCCGCCGTGCGGCTACGCGGTCTCAGCATAGAATAAAAAAATGTGTAGAATCGAAGGAGTTAAATGCTTAAGCATTCAAAATATGTTTCGAATGGTAATTAGACAGTTAGAGCTCCGGAGTGACATAGGACATATCAATGTGGCAAGGCTTGTCCAGTAAAGGACGTTTTTTAGGGTTCCGTACGTAATGGGTAAAAACAGTACCCAACGACCTTACATCCACTAGACGCCTCATGCTAGCTAGAACTAGCGCACCAAAACAATTCTGTCAACTAGCCGAGGTACGGGAAGCAGGGTCCTACGTTCTGATTGGTACAGGGGATACCCATCAGTATTGCGTTCTGTTTAGTCGAGACATCAGATCTATAATCATTATGTGTTGACAGACTTGCGTTGCCTGTTATTAGACGTCTAGTGGCTGTAAGGTCGTTGACGTGACCATATTACTAAGACTCCACTGTCCGTTTGTCTGTAACCAGGCTGTATCTCTTGAACCGTGATAGCTAGACAGTTGAAAAATAAAAACTTATGAGTAGTGTTACTCCCACAAATATTGTGAAGGCATTAATTTAGACGTTTAGGATTTATTTTTCGCAACTGTCAAGATTTTTAAAACCAAGCTGTTATAGAAATACCAAGTATTTCGGTGCAAGTTTGAAACCAGCGCTTGTGTCTCGGAATCTTCATGAGGTTCCATATTTACACGCATGGTGGAAAAATTTCAAAAAGCGATTATTTGGATATTATCTCTATATGTAACCTACTATGTTTATATTAGGATATTATATTATATTATAATAGCAATGGAGGATTTAATTCATGGATACTGTATATAATTTATTGAACCCAACATATTTGCACGTCATGAAAAATGGCAGGCATGTCGTGACCTATTCTTATTTAAGATCTTGCATGCATGTATTGTTTTAATTCTGTATGCATACACATGTTTGAGCAAATAAAATTTCTTATTCTTATTCTCATTTCAAATTAGGCTGGCTGTTGACTAATTTACAAAAGCCTATAAAATTATTAATGGTTACACCGATGTGTCCGACTTACATGCGGAGTTGCGTGAATTATTTGTTCATAATAAATACAATTACTGTGGAAATTGTAAACTATTTAATGTCCCATTTTGACGCACTGTAGCTCAATCCACGTCCCCTATACCATGTTTGCTAACGATGCTCCACGCACTCGTAGAGGCCAACCTCGGATTTGATTTGTTTGCTGATGAACGATTTTATTAAAAAGTTTGCGGTTCTGTGAGAAGACAGTGACTAAAGTATTTTAGGGTTAATGGCTATATGATAAATAAATAAAAATTCAGTTCTGCGTAAAGAGGTTTTTTTTTTTATTGGGTGGGAAAATCATCTTATGACATCCCCCGCTCTTGGGCGGAACGGGAGATAGTGTCAAACTTTTACTGACTAAAAACCCACTCCTATTCCTTCGTTGCCTTCGTCCCAGGGCCCCGGGTTTCGCTTTCACACTACCCGTGGCCCCAGTAGGCTTCGACCCTGCTGGGTCCCTACGATTTGCTGACATCTCCTGGAGGCGCGCGTGGAACAGTACGCGCCGTCGACGACTTGAGCTCGGTCCGGACGGTTACTGGACGGTCGGACGGCAAGCCACCCATTGCTCGCCGTCCGCAAACTCGCGCCTACGGTGGCCGGAAATCGGGATCGGAATTCCGGCGGCGGTTGGAGCGTAAGGACCGTTGCCCCACGCGATCGGCCGCCTCCTTTGCTAGCATTACTGATTCGCAGAAGGAGGCGACCGCCTGCCACTCCTCCTCGCTCCGGACCATTAATTAAAACGATGTTATCCCTACCAGCTTACTCAGAAAAGCAGTCAACTGTCCCATCTACACTGTTACATTTCTCTATGGACTAAGCGACCAAATCGCGTGGAAACCGAGCGACAGTTATTGGACCCGATGACCGGCCGAATTAAGTTCCATTGCGTTCGGTCGAAGCGTTTACGGGTCAGCGTGTATGGTATACGGTTCTACAAAATTTATTTGTAAGCAGTTTTTAATATAGTTTGGTTTTCGATTTAGGACTTTTAATAGACAGCCTTCAATATTAATATTATCCAAGGAGATGGCGAGGTAGACCGAGACGTATCACATCGGATCAATACAGGATGGATGAAATGGCGACAGGTCACTGGAACAATTTGTGACCCACGGATACCCCCCAAGTTAAAGGATAAAATCTACAAGTCCGTGATAAGACCTGTCATACTGTATAGATCAGAGTGTTGGGCTGTGAAAAAGACGGATGGAAAAAGATTGCATGTAGCGGAGATGAGAATGTTGAGATGGATGTGTGGTGTGACGAGAGTGGATAAAGTGAGAAATAAATATATTAGAGGAAGTTTGAAAGTGGCGCCAGTGACTGAAAAGTGTAAGAGGAATCGTTTGTCTTGGTATGGTCATGTAAAGAGGAGAGACGAAACACATGTTACTAAAAGAGTTATGAGTATACATGTGGATGGGTGGAGAGGGAGAGGGAGGCCTAAGAAAAGATGGATGGATTGTGTGAACAGTGATATGAAAGAAAAGGAAGTTAGAAGTTAGTGATAGTATGACGGTTGACAGGATAGAATGGAAGAAAAAAACGTGTTGCGCTGACCCCAAATAAAATGGGACAAGGGCAGGAAGATGATTAATAGACAGCCTTCAATAGAAATGATCGTGGCTAGAGTTATAACAGCAGCATGGATTTTCAAGGTTTATATATATATTAAAAAAAAAGTAAAAAACTAAACCAGACTACGACAAAAAAAAAACGACGCTGAAAAAGTATGAACCGAGATTTGACAAAAAGAATAGCCGCAGTCACACGTTATAGGTACCAACCGAAACACTTCAATAACTTGTGACTACGGTTTTTCTTTTTGTTCTGTTCGAAATATGAAAATCTTGTTTCATCAAATTTGAAACCTGACTTTTTGTCTACTAGAGGGCGTAACTTTAAATTTGAGCAATATTTTGGAAATGTACAAGTGAAGCTCTTTCAAATGATACCAAACAAGGCGTATATATCTCCATTTTTATTTTTTAACATACCAAAATTCCTCCGTGCCACAGACAGTACGTTATGGTTTAGACAGTACGTTGAGGTTTGTCCCGGCTGTCATTTGCAGATCTATGCCAGTCGTTACGGATGATCTGAAGCCAGAAAATTTAACACCAGAATTATCAAGGGGATTGTGTTGCCAGTTGTGGGGTTATGGAGGTTAGATCATCAATCCCTCTATGTAAAATATTGGTAAATAGCTGCATCCGGTTATAATGGAAGACGATTCAAACTCACTTGGGAACAGAATCAGAAATCAATGCCGAGTTGCTAGCCTGTCGATTTTCTACCAGTTGCATTTCGGGGAGCGTGCTTCGGAATTGCATAACCTAATTCCGCCTAGCCCGTTCCATCATCGGACCACCAAGCGTACGGCGATGCACCACCGGTACGTGGTCGACATCCCACCTATACGCACAAAACGTTTTGGGAACAAATTTTTTATTTATTTATTTATTAAAACTTCATGCGACACAAAAGTACAAAGGTGGACTTATTGCCTTATGCATTCTCTACCAGTCAACCTAGGGCGGTGAAGAGAAAAATATGGCAGGTGCATAAAAATATGAAAGATTATTAAGAAAACAAGGGTACAAAAGTATGTATATATACAAAATAAACATAAATATATAATTTAATATAATATATATATATTATATATATTTATATAAAGTAAAAGAAAGGGGTTATTGAAACGAAATCAATATTCGTGCAGAAATAAAATCGCCACATCCTCTTAAATGCATACAGACATGGTTGACTGTACAGAGATGGTTTTTTTTTTCTTTTTTTAGGTGTGAAAATCATCTAATGGCAAATCCCGTCCTTGGGTGAAGCGGGAGATAGTGTCAGACTTTTACTGACTAAAAACCCACTCCTGTTCCTTCTTTGCCTTCATTCCGTGGCCCCAGTAGGCTTCGACCCTGCTGGGCCCCTACAGTTGTTGACATCTCCATGAGGCGCGCGTGGAATAAACAGCACGCGCCGTCGACGACTTGGGCTCGGTCCGGACAGCGGACGGTCGGACGGCGAGCCACCCATTGCTCGACGTCCACAAACCCGCGCCTACGGTGGCTGGAAATCGGGATCGGAATCCCGGCGGCGGTTAGGGCGTGAGGACCGTTGTCTCACGCGATCGGCCGCCTCCTTTCCTAGCATTACTTCTTCGCAGAAGGAGGCGACCGCCTGCCACTCCTCCTCACTGCGGACCATGGCCTGTACCAATGCCCGGCGCGAGAGATCACTGCCGCCGATCGCCCCCACGAGGACACGGGAACATGATGATTTGGTTTCTTTTTGTTTCATGCCTTCATGTTAATCTATATATAAACGAAATACCACTCACAGATTAATCACGAATCTCAGAAACTATAACACCTACCAACTTAAAATTTGGTAGGTAGGTTCCTTATAGGATGTAGACGTCCGCTAAGAACGGATTTTCCGAAATTCACCCTCTAAGGCGATGAAATGAGGCTCCAAAGTTTGTATGGAGAAACCGACTTTTACGCAGACGAAGTCGCTGGCAGAAGCTATTTTAGTAATATTTGTCGAATAACTGATTTAACCTCGCCAGAGATCTCACCAGCTAAATACTTATTGAGTTAGGTAACGGTAAAAAAGGGACGTGGGAGTCCCGTTACAACAATCTGTGATGGTTATAATAGTTGTCACTAAAGACAAAAGCACGTGACTGAGCTCAAATAACCATTTTCATTAGCATCCCCAGCTACCACTTTTTCTTTTAAACCAATAAAAAAGACATACAACACGAATATTATTTTCAAATTACACCCAGTTTTGCTCTACTCACAACAAACCAATTTAAACATCAAATGATCGCAATACCCCACTAATGACCGCGCTCCAAACAATCAAAAAACATGAAAAAGTATTTTCAATTACAACACAATTTGGATATCAAAGAGAATGGTAAAATGGTAGAATGGTATAAAACGATATACAAAATAATTGCGGATGTTCTCTCCGTTAACGGCAAATGGGAGAATTCACATCCGCCGGATGTAGGCACCGGCGGAAGTTTACTTAGCCCGCGAAACCGGCGGCGGCCGCGTCACCCCCGGTTATGTTCGGAGGCTGGTCTTTACAGAGCGATTTTGAGATGCGACTTTTGTATAATGAGATTCGTGATTATTTAATTAAGGGTAAGAATTTTATGATTTTTTTAATATAAAAATTGCTTTACTTGAAACAGCACTTATGTGGGGTTTTAAATAGCGTGTTCTTGTTAATTAATACCAGGGTTTTTTTTCTAGGTATAGGCAGAACCTTGGCTGTGAAAAAGACGGATGAAAAAAGATTGCATGTAGCAGAGATGAGAATGTTAAGATGGATGTGTGGTGTGACGAGAATGGATAAAGTGAGAAATGAATATATTAGGGGAAGTTTGAAAGTGGCGCCAGTGACTGAAAAGTTGAAAGGGAATCGTTTGTCTTGGTATGGTCAGAAAAAGAAGTTAGTGATAGCATGACGAGTGACAGGGCAGAGTGGAAGAAAAAAACGTGTTGCGCCGACCCCAAATAACGCAGGACAAGGGCAGGAAAATGATGAGGCAAAACCTTGAAAGAACTTTAGCTTTAGTAATTAGAAACAAAAATAAAAAACAGTTTATTTGCTATTGCCAAGCATGAGCATTATATGACTAATGGCAAAATTTTTAGAGCAAATCAGAAAGCTATTTAATTTTTCAATGTTATTAGAACTCGACAAGAATATTATATTTGTTTAAAAAACAATTGGAAACTTATAAATATAAATTTAAGTTTTTTTTTTTAATTTAATTTTATGTTATTCTCTTTGAAATATCTATTCTTTATTTATTGTGCACACTTACCACAGTGTGATCTTTTTTAAATTAAAAGATGACTGGTATAGAATGGCTTGTTGCATTAAGTCCACCTATGTACTACTACTGTACATGAAGTTTAAATAAATTATTATAATTAAACTACCTTAGTCCATCACTGTCTATTAAAACAAGTCATTTAACTAACACAATAATTACGTAAAAATATGTCCCAGTATATATCATAATTAATGCAAATTGTAGTCGACAGCATTACGCTAATAGATTCATGTATTTACATGGTAATGTGAGTTGTGATCCTACCGTTTAGTGACCATCTATTGGGACAGGGAGACGTTAATCCGTGTTGGGTGGGAACTGATGTCTGAGGTGGAAGTTTTTGACTGGAATTCTTCAAGTGAAGTTCAGTATCTGTTTTAATAATTCGCAAATTGTATCCTTAGTGAACATTGTGATGTAAAACTGGTGTAGTTTTGTAGCTCAAGTATCTGTGCAACTGGATAATATATGGAATTATTGAAACAGGCGCGATCTCGGTAAAATGTAGTTGCAAATTTTATTGTAGTGATGACTACCTCAGCGAAGTTTGCCGAAAAATGATGACTTGATAAATTAGCTGCCAAATACTACAAAAACATTAGCATGTGGGCGGTTGTCGTTTAAATAACTATTCATACGAAGACATGACTTAAAGGACTTTTTTGTTTTTTAGTTCGATAATCATCCAATGACTTTTTTCGCTCTAAGACGGAGCAGGAGGGCGAGTGAGACTTTTTCTGACTAAAAAATGACTTAGTATCAAAGCTAAAAACATTAACAAAAAGCCATTGTTGTAGTTAGTATTCGTGTTACGATACCAAATATAAAATGTTATGTAACGAAAAAACAAGACATGAATCCATTTTTTTACAAAGAAACCTTTGACTTAAATCGAAAGAAATTCAAGTAGCTCAAAAATACAAACGGTGCAGACTGTATTCATAAAGCAGAGATGATCTACAAATAATAATAAATAAATTTATTGCAACACATTATTTATGAGTCACAACAAATAAACAGTTTTTGTGTACATAAATAGTAAAATAAATAAATTTGTGTATAAAGTTTTCAAAATAAAGAACAGTAGTGATATCTATGATTTTATATAGGAACTAAAATTCGAAGTCTTGCATTGCGGCATTAGTTTTCCACGCGATCAAAACATATACAATTCGAAATAAACTGTCGGACAAGTCATAACACCCGTTTGGTCGGAGGATTCTCCCTTTTCAACGGAGGTATGTGGGACTTTACACTCTGTTCCACCTGCCAAAAATTAATCACATTGGGGTCACTGCAGAGGCAGTGACCCCAATGTGATTAATTTTTTATTTTTATTTTGAAAACTAGTAGGTACTACAAAGTAGTCCCCAGACGGCAGATAGGATACCCTGTGACGTGGGATCTGGTTTTCCGGACTTCAACCTTCAACCTTCTTACTTTGTAAATAATATTTACAATAGGGAACAGGTTGATGATAGGCAAAGGTTTCGTTACAAAACTAAACAATTAAATCTTATGACTAGACAGTCGTCTTGTTAGAACCAACCTTTATTTAACAGTGGTTGCGTGTGCCCACCAGTTACTGCAAAGCGAAACACACAAAAGAAACGATAAGGCACCGACATTAGGGCCATCCCTCTTACGATGTATAGAAATTAAGCCCGTAGGCCTACCGGCTGCGGAGATAAATGTACCACTCCGAGATCGCATGGACTGGCCTAATGTTTAGAGGAGGAGTAAAATTAAGTGGGTTACAAAAGGTGGCTGCAAGGTTAGAAGAGATGATGAGAAATCTACTTGGCAGTACTAAGAATACCAGTATGAGAAAAACCTTTAAAGGGGACGAATCGACATTTAACATTCTGACATTAACCGGTATCTATATTGAGGAAATATATCTCATCCTGAGATGTTTGAAAAACTGGGAGATAAATGTTCGTTCAGAACTAGATTTCCTAATAGTATTTTTTTTTATTGGGTGGGAAAATCATCTTTATGACATCCCCGCTCTTGGGCGGAACGGGAGATAGTGTCAGACTCTTACTGACTAAAAACCCACTCCTGTTCCTTCGTTGCCTTCGTCTCAGGGCCCCGGGTTCCGCTTTCACACTACCCGTGGCCCCAGTAGGCTTCGACCCTGCTGGGCCCCTACGATAGATTTCCTAATAGGTTGATTAATCCTAAAATGAGAACGAACCTATATAGAAGTTGCTACCCAATGTGCATTAAAATTTATAATAAGATTCCAGACCGACTTAAGAAACTTCCAATGGTCCACTTCAAAAGGGCTTTACGCAGGTGGTTGATTGAGAATCCCTTTTATGCTATAAAAGAATTCCTTCAATTCATATTTAATTAATAATAATTTGTTTATTTGTACTACAATTGAAATAATATTTAATTAATTACCTGTAACAAAATTTTGCATGTCATTATGTTATGATTAAATACGTCAAGCTACTATTATACATATAACCACTGTAAGAACTTTTATAACCATATTTATCTGCAAATAAATCTTTGACTTTGAACCTAAACTTTGGTTTTGACTTGGTAGTGAAAGATAGAAGAAGGGTTGTGGCATAACTAAAGAACACTATCTATGTCTATAATGTTTGCTTGTTATTGGCATTCTGCACAAAGTACGTTTGCTGTTATAATCTGTGGATATCCGTTAGGGTGGCGATGCACATGTTTATAGCTGGCACAAAATATCGCAAGTATATTGCATGCCAGTGTACCATAACCAGTTCTGATATGGCTATTTTCATTTTGTACCAGTTATATTTACAAAACATTACGTATAGAGCATTCTATTTCAAAAGAAAATATATAAAAATCTCCTTTTGGTTATTTTTATGAGTCAATTAATATAATTATGTACTGAGCTGACCTGGCAAACTTAGTACCCCCTAATAGTAAGGATAAGGCCACCTACTGGCATTACCAGAACAGCATAATTAATTTTATATTGACATTTTAATTAGAGATGGCGTTGTGTTTGGATTCTTTTTTTCGTGATTTTTTCCATTTTTTCTCATCGTTTAAACCTTCCTTGGACTATTTCAAATATTTCAAGACCAAAATTAGCCAAATCGGTCCAGCCGTTTTTGAATTTTAGCGAGACTAACGGACAGCTATTCATTTGTATATATACAGATTTACATAAATGACTCTGATTTTATAAGAGAGAACTACGAATGTAATTGTATAATTTACATACATGTGCATATATTTTGTACAATTACGCAAAAACAAAAATACACTTAGGCATCGAAGTACTTCTCTACATCGCTGTCATCTGGGCTTGCCAAAAATCTACCTAAAAGTTTGGTAGCATTGTCACGTTAAATGATAATACAATCGAATTCTCGCTTCTTAGTTATAATATTCTTAATACAGTTACTTTTCAACGATAAGTATTACCTCTTGTAATATTTTTTTCTTCAAAATATCCTTCCTTTAATCTGCAAAGGTCACGGCCATAAAATAAGCTTCGAAGTATCATCTTTTTAAGAGGCTTACAATTTCCAATAACGCGAGTTCACAAGTCGAAGGCCAAGCCAAAGGACGAAAAACTCTCATAAACACTTAAACATTAATAGAAAACAAGAAATTACAGAGAAAAAGATGGCATGGTCGGAAATTAAGGGGCGGGCCGCAGACGCGAACCATTTGTCCGTCTGTCCGTTACACTTAGCTCGGGAACCTCATTCGCTTAACACTCACCTGGGGATCTATGCTGGGGTCGCACGGGACGAAAGTTTAGACAGACCCGTAAGAAAAGGAATGTTATGATTATCGGATGCAAAATGAAGAATTACAAAAGGAGATACGTACCTAATAATTTTTCGAGGTTTATAGTATTCAAAATTATTGCATAATTGGCCTCACATCGAATTTCTTATTCGATAAATAACCTCTTTTCTTTTACTAAGAGTAAGACCTTACTTGCAGTAAGTACATAATCTTGACCATTTTCAACTAGTAAAAAGGAATTAATAAAAATTAAAATTGAAAAATTCCTTAGGATCAATCATATTTTTCTAGGCTTTCATGGCTGGTTTCTGGCTTTCTGGCTCGAAACCAAATAATTCAGCAATGCTATATCATCACACTAAAATTATAAATACAAAAGTTCATATGTTTGTTTCTAAATCCCACTTGAACGGCTCATCGAATTTAGAAGGAAATTAGCACACGGGTGGACTATATTCTGGAACAGCATATGGAATATTTTTTTATCCTGGGAATATTTTCGATATATCTATATGTAGGAGATATTTCTGTACGTTCACGCGGATGAATTCGCTGTCAGAAAATAGTAACATTATACATGACTAACTTTTTTTTGACATATCCTGCGTCGCTGCAATTTGTTAGTTAAACATTTAGCGCCTTCTTTGGCTGACTTATTGTTTGCGTGTGGCAAATTACATCAAAGCGAAATATTTAAAAAAAAATCTCTTCCTACTGGCTGATGTATCACTCCATGAGGTTAGGTACTTACACTATTCCTATATAGATAAATTAGAAGCTAGGGCATTAACATATTTGGATAATTATTTCTGGTAGTTTGAATTTTGGACCCTTTGAGAAATTAGGACCCCTCTGAGAAATTTCGTGTTTAATAGTTTTTAACTTTAGGTCTTGTAGAATTTATTTGTCGTTGATGTTTTTTGGTATGTTAAACATGTATCTCATTGCCTTTATTTGAAACCCTTCCAGGATTTCTATATCATACAGGACTATCAACTAAAAATATTTCCGTCAAAGAGAAAATGCCAAAAAGAAACCTTTTCAGACGCGTCCCTAATATTGGTCCGTAAGTTTCTGTTCTAATACAAGCCCTTCTCCAGCCTCTTAGTTTAGATGAGATTAGATTAAACGTTTGGCTCTTAACAATACAAGAGGGACAACATTTTTTGCTTCAAGCTGTTTTTAGGGACCCTACAGAGATGTTCTTTACTAAATTGGGGTACAAAGAATTGAATAATGTATCCTATTTTATTGTTTGTACCAGGATTACTTATTCTTAGTTGAGTTTTCTTGCGAGATTTGTCTTGACAAAATAAAACATTTGTACGTCAGGTAACTTTTAGTGCTGTCTTGTGGCTTGTTTTCTTTTGTTTTTCGTTGAAAGCTTCATTAGTTATATCTAGAGGTAGGTAGTGTATATTGCTTGTACTTCAGGATGTAAAAAAAACCTTCTCATTTTATGTTGATTTAGTACGAGAAGTAATGTAATGAAAAAAGTTTTTGTGTAGTAAAATATTAGGACTGACTGTTCTACGTGTGTCAAAGATTGTTGCGGTAACTGAAGGAACGAACGTGGGTGGGTTTGGTTAGTAAAAATCTGGTACTCCCTCTTGCTCCACCCTGAGAGAGAGGAGTTTTTGATTTTCTACCCAAAAAAAATGGTGTGTTTAAAAGTTAAGTATCTTATGATGATGTTCATTTGATCACCCATACTGTCGCACTGCTACGCAAACGCCTCCGCTTGAGTCCCTTCAGAAAGCTTTCAAATAAATGATTCATGATTTAATTAATGCATTTTATCAATATACAAATATATCCCATGATTATATGCAGATAAATCCTTTATCGACAAGACCATAATGACGACCTTCATCGTCAACATTGTTTCAGCCGAAAAAAATCCAATGCTAGACTAAGGCCTCCTGCAAGTGTCACAATAAACGGTCTTGTGCGTCTTGCGTCTATCAGATTCTCAGGACCCTCACCAGGTCGTCAGTTCTTCATGTGAGAGGCCTTCCAACGTTGCGTCTTTCGGGAATATTTTTAACAGGTAGTTTTTTTTTAGCTACTTAGTGTTTCTTCAGTGTAATTTATTACTGATTATATATTATAGTCAGTAATCAATTACGCAAAAAATAATTATTAAACTACTTTTCGAAAATAAATAATTCACAAAAAAAAAAACATTTCTTTTTTCTCTTGACTCCTGGGACAGATTTTGGAGCGCTTCAGTTTACTGATTGGTGTTGGCCTGAGAAACAAAATGCACTATGTGTGCATTCTGGGCAGCACTTGGTCCAACTCCCATACAAAGATTGAGAATGTCCTTTTGTGGAAAACGTAATATCTGAACACCTTGTAAAGATAACTCAAAAAATAAACACCAAACACAAGTGGTGATACGAACCGGTTCAGGCACACCCACTATAAATCTCTTGTATTACGAATGGGTACATAAAAATTCATTGCTTTCCTTCGATTTATCCGAACAGTTTTCTTTTCATTGTAAGAGTATTATTTTATGCACCCCCAGTGAGCGGTGCTGCTTGGATTGTGTTAACGTGGAATGGAATGTCTTGTCTTGTTTATTTCTCAGAGTAATTCAACACCAGGGCTGTGGGGTTATTTGAAAGAATTATCGTGGTCCTGGAAGATTGGTTTTAGTCAGTAAAAGTCTCTCACTCTTTCTCACTCCACTTATGTACACAATTATTTGATTATTTACCACCATACACACTTAAACACTTTTTCGTGTTGCATCAAAAGTAATTTATTGAAGGTTAGGAACCATTTTTTTCGATGTCTCTTTCGGTTAAAATATTAGATCTACTTTAAAACACTACAAAAATTAAAAAAAAAAGGTTTATAAGTTTATGGTCATCAAACATTGGCAAATATTTACCTAAGGTAAGTCGTAGGTACTTTAACAACCACTCAAACCACGCGCGAACGCCGGCGTTCAGTTTTCCAACCTTGTGAAAAATGGTAAGTATTTGAAACAAACGCTAAAATAATATATGATGAACTGTTTTTATAAGAATTTATTAAAATCCATTGGTATAAAAATGCAAAAAAGTAACTGTCTATTTGTTACTTTCACGTTTTAACTACTGATTGAATTTGAATAAAAATTGCCAACCACCTGGTAGACCATGTTTTGAAATAAGATATAGGAAATATATCCTAAATTTGAATAATTTTCGACATTCACGCGGTTGAAGCTAATGACACAAGTCAGTTCCTTATAAAATCATTTCAACCAATCTAATGTTGACACAAACTTACACTTCCATACTTTACATATTCCAAGTATGGCTCGCTTTTTACTACCGATTGGAAATGAGTTACAGTTGAGCAGAGCTATGGATTTCATCTCTATACTGCTATGATACAGAATATATGGGACTGGTATTATTGCGCCTCACTTCTGCAGATAGTAGACAGTTGGTAGGGAACGACGAGAATTTAGTTATTTTTGAGGTAATGTATGAGTATTTATGCTAGTTTGAGTGGAGGAATAAATAGACCCATCATCATCATCATCATCATTTCAGCCGAAAGACGTCCACTGTTGGACATAGGCCTCCCCCTAATGTCGCCACAATGACCAGTCCTGTACGTCTCGGATCCATCGGATTCCCGTGACCCTCACCAGGTTATCGGTCCACCTTGTGGGAGGCCTTCCAACGCTGCGTATTCCGGTACTTGGTCGCCATTCCAGAACCTTTTATCCCCATCGACCATCTGTTCTGCGAGCAATGTGCCTTGTTCACTGCCACTTAAGTTTGGCGATTCTTCGGGCTATGTCCGTAACCTTGGTAAATAAACCCAGTCATAAAGAAAAAGCTGGCCATCAGGCAATTGCGAAAAGTTATAGAATAGAATAAACTTTATTGTACACCAAAACAGTAAAAAAACTTTTACACTAACTTAAATCTATGGGTACAAAGGCGGTCTTATCGCTGACAGCGATATCTATCAGACAACCTTAGGATGGACTGTAAAAACTTGAAATAGAAAAAGGGGGGTAGTCTGCGGTGTACTGTAAATTAATAAATTAAATATGAGATAAAACTTATATACTAGACTATACATAGATATAATATAGCTATTATATATAAAAGACAATATATAAACATATAAATATTGTTTAAATGTTCATATTATAAGTTACACAATTTCATACAAAGAGATGGAAAAAAGAAAAGCACAATGTGGTGGGTTAGTGACGGAAGAACTGAACGTAGGGTAGCAATTAGAGCGAAAGGAAATGATTTTAGATTCGATTTTTGAAAGAAGCTAGTGACTGGGCTTGCCTGATTGGTATCGGCAACGCGTTCCACAAACGCAGCGCTTGGACTGTAAACGATTATAATGGTGTTAGTGGTAGTGGTTTATGAAGACAAACAATAAAGAAATGGGGAGAAAAATAATTAAAAAATACACAAGGGAGTCTAGAGCTATGGCGTAGAAGCGGCATGACAGCATGCGAGAACGTTATGTCATTTGCTATCACGGCATTCCCCTTACTTGCATCGTATTCCTCAATGCTGAGCTTTGTGACCTACCTGCTTAATCACGGCATACAAGTCAGTTATACAAGTATTACCAAGGCGCGCCAATAGATGATTAAAATCTGAAAATTTAAAAATTAAAATCGCAACCCTTTTTACAAAACACTGGGAGAGTAATTTTATTATTAACTTCATATTTCTTTTCATATTTAGTCAGTTCATACATGAAAGTAACTAAAAAAAAATTAACAGATTTCAATTTTTTTTCCTTTTCAATTAACGTCATAAATACTTTAGCGTGTATATTATTAACATCATTTTTTAGATTTTAAAAGATTGGAAAATATGTTTTACTTACGTATGAATAAATAAATTCTCCACACTTTTACTAGAAGGCAAAATATGTGCGACGTTTTGGCAAGAAAATGGCGATTTGGCACCGTCTGGAGCGATGCTCGTTTAAAGAGATGATCTCTGTGAGTTACAGGGTGCGTAAGTATAAGGGATGCAGCGGATTGTCTGGAGAGAGAACTACGAATAATTCCGTGTCTGGTTTAAAGTAACTACGTCTAATATTGTACATGCTATTTATACTTATAAGTTTGAAATAAAGAAAAGAAAAAACGTTTATTCGTACCTCACACATACAATAGAAATAAAATAGGTAAGTTTGGAAAAATATCATTAAAAACTGCAAGGCCAAAAAGGCGCCTAACTCAGCATATGCTGCGATATTCAAAATGATAAATAACGCAGCGCTGGTATTCAGTTTGAGAACACTTTAGACTGGATTCATAGATTACATCTTTTATTGTGCTTTCAGGTACAACGTTGACCGGTCTACTAATGTCTTTTCATAAATACTAATATAGAAATATTGTAGAATCCCACCTTTTTCCCACCTAAGAAAAAGGAGTACGTACAAATTAATATGCCTAGTTCTTACTACCTCTATCAAATGGAAATTAAGTAGCAAACAAATAATTTTAAGTTTTTCTAGTCAATTTACTCTTGTGTACAGATCTTTCTATCTAGCTCAATCTAGGAAAAGTCACAGGGCAGTACCAACAATGACCAACGCAATATTTCAGCCACTATCGACCACCATGGCGGCGGCCATTGTGTCTCAATCGACCGTCCAATTTGCATAATAACTGTTATTTTGTACGCGCTATGACTTAACCCCACACTTTGCTTGCTATGGAGGTATTTTCAAGGAGTTGTTAAGATTATTAGGTCAGATTATTGGTGGCTGCCAACGTATGGTTTTATGTTCGTACTTGTTTTATTTTGTATATTGTGAGGGTTTATTTTGCTCCACTGAGTACAACTTTGAGAGATACCTGAGGGTCAGTTTGGGCTGGATTATTTGCTTGTAAGTTTGTTTAAAGTCATAATTTTGTTTATAATTATAATAATCACTTTTATTTCGGACAATGTCCATATTTGGTTAGTAATATAAATCGCTTACAACCTATGTTCGTGAAAAATTGAAAAACATACTTCAAATTAATAAATAATGTGGATCAGCCAGGACAAATATGTGTGTGATGAGCACAATCATTTGTTCTGTGTCTGGGTGTAATTTACCTATAATATGTATGTATTTAGATATATTTAAGTATGTTTATCAGTTGTCTAGTACCCATAATACAAGCTCTGCTTAGCTTGGGACTAGAATCCACTCAGCTTAAGTTAATGAAAATTTGAACACTCCTTCTAGAACGGGAGGAGTTGTTCCGATTAAAAACAAAATTAAGAGAAAATCTTTCCAAAACAACGTGCTGGGTAAACACTAAATACATAATAATATGTTTTATTATGAAAATATATTAAATATTTATATTTATGTATGTTTATTTTTTATATATATATAAATTTGATAACTTGTTTTCTTATTAATCTTTTCTTTTTATTTATGCACCTACCATGTTTTCTCTTCACTACCCTTGGTTGACTGGCAGAGAATGCCTAAGGCATTAAGTCCGCCTTTGTACCTTTGTGTTGCATGAAGTTTTAATAAATACATAAATAAAATAACAAGAGAAATAAACACAATCAACCGTTCCACATCATATTCTTACCTTTATTGCAATTTCACACTATACCTAGATTTCGTTCATACTCTTCGATATTATAACATGTTAATAGCAGCTATCGATACATCGCCGAGGGCCTATCATTACTAAGATTATATTTCCTAAGTGTAGGGCAATCTTGTTGAAATAATAATACCCTGAAATATTGTACAGTGTTACAAATCTTGCAGAAATTTTAGCTTTAGTGATTGTACACTGATTAATTGACAGTAAGGTTGAATTTGCATTTTAATATTGAAGTAAGTTTTAATTAATGCTTAAGTGGCCAGGGCATATTGCCCGCAGAACAGAAGGTCGAGATGGAGCCGAAAGTTTCCGGAGTAGCGACCGCGTACCGGAAGACGCAGTTTTAGTAGGCCTCCCACAAGATGGACCGGCTGGAATCCGATGGATGCGAGACAGGACCGATAATTATAGCGATGCTTGGAGGAGGCCTATGTCCAGCAGTGAACGTCCTTCGGCTGAAATGGTGATGATGATTCAAGTTAAATAACAATTAGTTTACTTAATTATAGAATGAATCAACCACAAGTTGATTTGTCTGAACAGGTCCCTGTATCTACGGTCTAACTACGGGTTGTATGCATAAATTGCAAAAATAATGGACGATTACGATGTATTATCACCGGTATTAATACGTTGAGATGGAGATTGATTAGTGTTATAATACTATTTTCAAAAAAAGAATACCATTTTTTTTAATGGGAATATCATCTAATGACAAATTCTGCTCTTCGGCGGCGCGGGAGATAGTGTCAGACTTTTACTAACTAAAAACCCACTCCTGTTCCTTCGTTGCCTTCGTCCCAGGGCCCCGGGTTTCGTTTTCACACTACCCATGGCCCCAGTAGGCTTCGACCCTGTTGGGCCCCTACGATTTGCTGACATCTCCCTGAGGCGCGCGTGGAACAATACGCGCCGTCGACGAATTGGGCTCGGCCCGGACGGTTACCGGACGGTCGGGCGGCGGGCTACCCATTGCTCGCCGTCCGCAAGCCCGCGGCTATGGTGGCCGGAAATCGTGATCGGAATGCCGGCGGCGGTCAGGGCGTAAGGACTGTTGCCTCACGCGATCGGCCGCCTCCTTCGCTAGCATTACTGCTTCACAGAAGGAGGCTTCCGCCTGCCACTCGGATGCGAGAGATCGCCGGAGAATACGATGCCATACATAAGAATACCATACCATAAAACAGAACCCAATAAATATATTTTTTTTAAAAGAATAACGTACCTGCTATTAATATCTGCTTGCATAACGTATCCATGTAAGTAAGTACTGACGTTAGACGTACGGACAGATGCTAAAGTGCATGGATAGTACAGAAATAAAATCGCGTGAAGCGAGAAATGACGCCATCTAGCGTGAAACCAGGATTGAAATGTTGCTATCGACAACATTACATTGTACTGTTAATAGATGGCGTCGCTGTGCTTCAAATGATTAATGCTTAATTAATGTTTATTTTTGTACTTTCTTTTTGTTTCTTCAAACACTGAAATAATTTATAGTTTATTTTAAAGAGATGAAGATATTAAAATTGAATATCGATTTATAAATATTTGATTATCTATGTGTTAGTTTTCAAACTTGAGAGGGTAGGTTGAATATAGATTTAAAAATAATAACTAGTAGGTAGTATAAATAATTCTTAGACCAGAGTTATGACATAGCTCAATTGATTGTTCGCTAAGTTAATTTCGATTATCTCGTTCCAGCGCTTTTCGTTGAATTTTATTTTTAACCAGATGTATTGTCTACTTATTTTACCAAAATGTGTAGATATGGATTGTTGAATTTAGTAAAAAGAGCTCAAATAATTGCTATGCATAATCAAGGTAAAAACTTGTCAGAAATAGCCAGAGAGACCGGTGTAAACGTAAGTAGATTTTTTTTCTTCATATATAAAAGAAACCTCCTTTATAATAATCATTATGGGGTATTATATATTTCTGTTTTATTGTTGCAGAGAAAAACAGTTGCTCTATGGGTAGGACGATTTGAAGAAGAGGGTTCTTTGAAACACCAGAAAAGAGCTGGCAGACTAAAACTAATAAACATGCTGCAGCGTCAAACCATGATAAGGGAGTACGAAGAAAATGGACGTCTGTCGACGAACCACTATGCTGGTTTATTTGACACAAGCGTTGACACTGTTCGTCGTGCTCTTCATACTTAGCTAAAAGATGCATCATCGGAGGCATGTTGTGAAATCCTTGCTATATGGATTACATAAACTTTGATTAGAGTAGTGTCATCTTTACTGATGAAAAAACTTTTAAGTCCAGTGAACACGGACGGTTATGTTTGTGGCGTCAAGATGATAAATAATTATAATACTGAATTAATAGTATTTACTCAGTACTTATTCTCTGTATTAACTGGAGACCTTGTTATGTGTGTTTAATTTAATACCCGTATTTAAAACAACTTAAAAAAGTTATAAACACTTGATATATTGTTGTGCAATTTTATAGTTTTTAGCCTACATTTAATCCTTTTGACATTTGGGATAAAATTATCTGGTCTCTTGTTTGTTTGTTAAGGTTACATAAGCTTCAATCCTCTTTCCAATTTTGGAAACGAATACTTAAGCTATGGCCTCAATAAGAAGTTATATATAATATTATAATCTTATTCGGTGATTAATAAACGGTGATTAATAAACGGCAATTAATAAACGGTGATTGTTGAATTTGAATAAGAAATTGTAAGGAATAAACATATTATTTTTTTAATAGTGCCTTTTTGTTTGATGAGCCTGTTTACCTGCATTTTTTTTTCGTTTTGCTGAGTAACTACTCACTTGAATATTATATTACAAATAAATAAATATCCACTTGTAGCTTTGTTATAATATTCCTACCGATTTCTTTTGTTTGTTATTCAAAACTTACAAAAAGTGTGAGTACTACGTGAGATTCGAACTCACGGCTTATTGATTTACGCATCTATGCTAAACCGCTAGGTCAACTTGACTCCAATTTAAATGATGAAATTATGAACTACAGTCAGTTGTTGATGACAATGACGACGCATGTGTGTATTTTCTGTCAGACTAAAAGTCAAGTTTATACTTTGTGGGATTGCCTTTGGACGCCACTTAGCTGTGAAGAAACCAACGCCATCTAGTTAAATTTTTGAAAACTTGAACTTTAACGTGCAAGGGAAAATAGGCGTTAAGGTATCCAAGCACTTTCGCTGGCCTCTGTACCTATATGGCTCAAGTCTTATGAAATGTCAGAAACTGATTTAACTACGCACTTATCATTGATCATTTGCTAGAAGAGCCTACAAAAATCTCCACAGAACATCTCGAATCAACCAACAAAAAGTTCAGATCAGAACTACAATAAAAACCAAAATAAAACGAGTATCCTGCCCACTTATAATCATCACATTTACGCACGGTTTACGCTTTTTATAATATTTACAGCCGGCGCAAGCGCACTTGTGCACAAATAGCTCAGCATTACGCGTGGCAGTTATGATAATATGAGACGCGATTCACACCTGATAGCTTGCACAGATGAGAACTTTGTAGCTTCAGGGGTTGTTTTAAAGGATGGTTTAAAGTAATGTTCAGGCTTTTGTTCGTAAACGTCTTTGAAGTAAAATTATGTTTTAGTCTGACCTTTAAGTTTTAAATGATATTAAAATTACAATATCAGCTAGTATTTATAAGGTGTTCTAATTGTGAATAAAAGGCCATAAAAATAAAACTACTTATTTAACTTTTAAGGTATTCTTAAAGTTTTTTGGCTTGAAGATTTGGGTAAAATTTCTTGTCGTAAGTGATGTGTAAGGAAACGAACGAATTAATTATAGAATTTTAACTTCGTCAGCGTGAAAAAAGAGAATTTTCCCATGAAAACCAACTAAAAAAAAAATTACTTAGTTAAACCAAGTCTTAAACAAATCTAAGTGAATTAGAAACGTTATTGATATGCCTTCTTGTATTCGCCACTACTCAGACACTTCGCTCAGTGATGCAAAGATGAGTGAAATTAAACACAACTAGATTCTGACTAAACTTTTGTCGTTCATAATATGTAAAAAAAAAATTAATGAAAAAAAAAACATTTTGCTCACCCTACCTAGCTGATTCAATTTGACAGCTATGACGTCACAACACGGCACTAAGTCAATCCTATTCTTATTAGAATCGCATATTTTTCAAGTGAGAACACATCGAGGTCAGGTGAGAGTCGCGGGAGTGTGGTGAGTGCGAGACGCACAGGACCGGTCGTTGTGGCGTCGCTTGGGGGAGGCCTATGTCCAACAGTGGACGTCGTTTGGCTTTAATGATTTATTTATTTATTTAATTGGATCTCCAACAAAGGATCCACATTAACTACATTAGAAATTACAAATATTACGAGGGGTCCTTTAGCGTGTGCTTCTTCAGTTACAGAAGACCACAGCATGCACATATAACTGGATGAATGATGATGATGATGATGAGAACCCATCAATCTCCATTAAAAATCCACCACTTCCTATATAATCCACTCTTAAAAGGATTCACTGATCAAAACTTCAGAAAACATTTCACAAGAAAGGAAGGGGCAATCAAAAGAAAATTACCGTGGCCACCTTCTTACAGTTTCAAATGGAAAAACTTGAGCTTGCTACGGAACCAATTTGCCGTCGCGAGGGACACACTTGGATTAATTAGAAGCACGGAGTTTGTTCCAGTGTTGGACCCTTATGACTGGGGCCGTGTAATATGGACCAGACTTAAATAAAGTATTGGGTTTTTTTGTTAAATACTCTATTCGTTCGCCCATGGGACGTGGGGAGCTGTGTGGAGCGAAGTCATTGTTGAGGGAAGTTTTTGGGATTTGTGCTGCCGTGTAAATACATATTTAAGTGAAGTTTGTTTAACCCATTTTTCGTTACGTATTTTGGAATACTAGATTATTCGAATCATGATTTTTATTTATTGAACTTGTAACAAAAACCTCGTATTTTTGCGATATCTAAACCTATGTTGCTAAGTTGGTTTCTATATAGCATGTCACACAATAAACGCATAATTATTCTAAAATTCCCTGTCCCGCTGCAGCAGGTCATGCTGCTGCATGATGCTGCATTGCTCGTCGTCTTGCAAGACGATGAGTAATGGGTAGACGTCCGCCCTTCCTATAAGGATCAGGCTCGAGATAAATGGCGCGTATATTCTAGCAATTTCAGCAAAACCGTAGGGGGTTCAGAAGGGCAAGGGTAATTTCTGAGAAGGAAACTTAGGTCCTGGTTCTAGAACGCGAAGGGCAACTGAAAGACCATAGGTGGGTTTTAGACAATAAAAGTCCAACACACCCTCTCGCTCCGCCCTAAAGTGAGAGAAATCATTTGAAGATTTCCCGATTTGCGAAAAAAAAAAAATACTATACTTAAGTAGTATGTTAAGAGTTGGCTATACAAACTACACTGTTCTAGAACTATGTACTTCATTTGCTTTTTGTGTTCTACAGCCACTCTTTCAAACGTCCCCACATTCCTCAAATGTGTCCGCAGTCCGCCCAGTTCATGAATGGGCACGCCATAATTATGGCGGTAAGCTTTGAGAAGTGGCTGGAAAGATAACATGGTGTCCTTACCTTCTGCATGACGCAGGTCTTCACCGAACATGGTAAGTTCGGGAGGTTCCTGCACCGGATTCGTGCGGAAGAAACGCCATTGTATGGACCGTTCAGAGGACACGGTAGAACATACAGTAGAGGTGTGCTCTACCGTATGCTCTACACGGCGGTGCTCTACCCCGCCCGGGTAGAGCACTGCCGTGTACTCGTGGGGGCGATTGGCGGTAGCGGTCACTCGTGCTGAGCCATGGTACAGGCCATGGTCCGGAGCGAGGAGTGGTAGGCGGTCGCCACCTTCTGCGAAGTAGTAATGCTAGTAAAGGAGGAGGCCGCATGTGCACGCACGAGGCAATGACCCTCGCACCCCAGGTGCCGGGATTCCGATCCCGATTTCCGGCCACCGCAGGTGCGGGCTTGCGGACGGCGAACAATGGGTAGCTCGCCGTCCGATCTTCCCGTAACCGTCCGGACCGGTAGGTTTTAGTCAGTAAAATTTTGACACGCCCTCGCGCTCCACCCAAGTGCGAGAGATATCATTGGAAAAAAAGCCCAGTTCATGAAGGTTAAAGATCACAATCATAAAGTTGCCCGTCTGCTATCGTTATTTACACAAAAAATCTACATATATAAAACACACTACTTAACCTAAAACTCTCCGTAAACCTAGGTCCTCATGCGTCCCAGAAACGTATAGGTAACGAGTTGAATGAAAGCTTCCAACGAGTTAGGACAAGTTTTTGTAGGTTGTTTCTCGTGTGCTCTTTTTGATGTTCGCTGTAAAAAGTTGCAAATATTAAACTTGTTGAGTTCTGTTTTTAGTTTGCGAATATACCTACATATACCTAGGTTATGGTTACTTTTGTTTTGCAGAAAAGATTACAAAAAAATAAATAAAAAATGTTTGTTCGTATACCTCACACATTCATCTATATATATAACAGGAAAAACTGACTGACTGACATATCAACGCACAGCGTAAACTACCAGTGGAAGGGTAAAATCTTGCACGAGGTTTCCTTTTATGACGCAGGCGAGCACTAATAGAGGATTTTCCGAAATTCACCCCCTAAGGGGAAGAAACGGGAGTCCAAAGTTAGTATGGAGAAATCTGCTTCCGCGAGGGCGATGTCGCGGGTAGAAGCTAATATACAATAGATATAAAATCAATAAATAACATTTAAATAAAGAATATTGCTGTAGTTAAAAAAACTTAAAAAGAAACTTATGGTTTTCTTTAAGCAACGGCGCATCTTTAAGATATTCTCAAGCATCCCGTTTAAATATTGTATAACAAAATAAGAAAAGACTTTTCAAGAGCATTGTTTTCTCATTTTATACAAATAAACAAAGCTTATCTTCAGAAAGTCTAGTGTAAGTTGTAAAATTGTTACTTTCATAAACTCTACAGTATACCATTTGATAGTTACTTGATTAAGTACCATTAATTTACATCCCAAAGGACACCAAAAACAAATTAACCACCAAACAATCTTCACGATAACTCCCGCCGACCCGATCAGACTAATAACAAAGTTGTGGGAGACAACACACAATTACAGACCAACTGACACGCGGCCAAACTTACATAGGTGAACTGAATACGAGATTTATTGATTCCCAGATGTACAAAATGCTGGATATAGTCACATGACAGAATAGATTGGCATACAGAAGGCCAACCCCATATAACAAGTGTAAACAAATAGACATAGTAAATAAACAAAATAATAAAAACTTTAGTAAACTAGTGCGCTTGACCATCAATGATTGCATCTCTGCTTACCATCAGGTGGGATCGCAGTCAAGCACTGGTTTATATCAATTAAAAAAATGCATGCGTCAGAATAGCGACGTAGGCTATCATTTTCAACATTATGACTGGCCTGTTGGTCTAGTGATCAGTGGCCATGATTGCTATGCCGGAGGTCGTGGGTTCGATTCCCACCCAGGACAAATGTTAGTGTGATGAGCACAAACATTTGTTCTGTGTCAGGGTGTAATTTATCTATAAATGTATGTATTTAGAAATATTTAAGTATGTTTATCAGTTGTCTAGTACTCATAACACATAGCTCACACCTTGGGACTAGACCGCGTTGTGTGATAGTTGTGTGAATATTTAAAAAAAAAAATACTATTATCATTTCATCCGATAGACGTGCTCTAGACATACGCCTCCCTAAAGTGTCGCCACAATAGCCGGTCTATGCATTTCACATTCATCGGATTCCCGCGACCCTCACCAGGTAGGCAGGTTATAATTAATATGACATATTCTGAACGAATAACGACAATTCAATGAGTAATTTATGAAATTCAATAGACATACAAATAAATTATATTGTTTCGGCGTTTGGATGGCACAAGTTATTCAAATGAAACATAATGTAGTTTAAAGAGCTATTTTCGTGGTTTTACTTTCAAGCTCTATCCCACATGAAACATGATTTTTTTGTCATAAAACGTAGCTTGTGGCACTGGGTTAGTTGATAGCCGAAGAATCTTTATATTTAGTTTAAAAATTACTGCCTACATCTAAACTTTACCTCTTTTAATAGCAAATGTTGATCACGTGTCTTATTTCGCTCGACGGAAATCACACTCATTTGTCCGCATATGCAATCGCTTTTTTACAATATTTTATTAAAATCCCCTTCTAGTCTTGCGTTATCGAATCAGGAATGAAGATATCCGCAGGAAAACCAAGGTTACCTATATAGCACGAAGACTCGCCAAACTTAAGTGCCAATGAGCAGGGCACATTACTCGCAGAACGGATGGCCGTTGGGGCCGAAAAGTTCTGGAATGGCGACCACATACCAGAAGACGTAGCGTTGCAATGCCTCCTACAAGGTGGACCGATGACCTGATAAGGGTTGCGGGAATCCGCTGGATGCGAGGCGCACAGGACCGTTCATTGTGGCGACACTTGGGGGAGGCCTATGTCCAACAGTGGACGTCTTTCGGGTGAAATGATGATGATGATGACTTTTAGCCGCACGCGTCGGACGCGTGTAAGTACGCATTGGTTTCGCTCGTTGAAAACCAAGCTGCTCTTCTGTACACTAACTGCTCTGTGTCACGGCTGCTTCCAACCAATACGTTTCCAATTACTACAGAGAACTTCTGAGAGCGTCCAACGAGGATTTTGCTAAGTTAAGACGCGACTTGCTCTAGTAGTTTTGTTTTTAATGACTGTTGAGTTCGAGAATGGATCAGGGGTCTGTTTTCATTGGATTCTGATGATGTTTATGTAATGAAGGAAAATTTTGTGTTTAATATTTAGCGTAAATTATTTATTAAATGGTAAATTGATGGGCTTAAGTGGCAGTGGACAGGGCACATTGCTCGCAGAACAGATGGTCGATGGGGAAGAAAGGTTCTGGAATGGCGAACACGTACCGGAAGACGCAGCGTTGGAAGGCCTTCCACAAGGTGAACCGATGACTTTGTGAGGGTCGCGGAAATCCGATGGATGCGAGACGCACAGGACCGGTCATTGTGGTGAAATTTGGGGGAGGCCTATGTCCAACAGTGGACGTCTTTCGGCTGAAATGATGATGATGATAATGAAACAGACACTTCAATTTATTTACAATTATAAATAAATCAAGAAAGTTATACGAGGAGGTCGTGGGTTCGATTCCCACCCAGGACAAATGTTTGTGTGATGAGCACGATTATTTGTTCTGTGTTTGGGTGTAATTTATCTATATATGTATGTATTTAGAAATATATAAGTATGTTTATCAGTTTTCTAGTACCCATAACACAAGCTCTGCTTAGCTTGGGACTAGACGGCGTTGTGTGATAGTTGTGGAATATTATTATTATTATTATTATTATTATACATAAAACTAAGTAAATCTACCATAAGCACATAAAACAGTTCAACATCATCTAATCCAATAGCAAAATGTCTACAAGAACTATTTAATAGACTCGAGTCAGACTTGGCTGTCGAGTTTTTCCGAATGGGATACTACGTCCGGCTTCCGGTCTCCGCTCGTACCGGAAGTTTGTCCGGGCCAGGGAAGGCGGGGAGTGGAGATTTCCGGTGACGTCACTGCCCTTGGCTGCGGCAAAGCCTTCGATTTTTATTATATCTGGTGTTAAGTTTCTTTGTTAATGGATTGTGTTTGATAAATGGTTGGGACTTGCTGCAGTGCTGTTTCAATGTTGTTTTTGAGAATGTAGTTGGTTTGTTTTTTTTTATATACTAGAATTGGATTTTGTTTTGTGAGTTGTACGCATATTTTTTTAGTAAATTTTTAGTTCTAATATGATTTAGTTCAGTTTTGTTGGTCATTTGTAATTATTCTCAAGCGCAACATTTCTCTTCCAAGGTTTGCTGTAAGAAAACCCAATTGTGGGTTAAATTTGTGTATAGGACATAGGCCTCCCCCAAATGTCGCCACAAAAAACGGTCCTGTGCGTCTCGCATCCAGCGGATTCCCGCAACTTTTACCAGGTCATCGGTCTACCTTGTAGGGGGCCTTCCAACACTACTTCTTCTGGTACGCGGTCGCCATTCCAGAACCTTTCGGCCCCAACGGCCAACTGTTCTGCGAGCAATGTGCCATGCCCATTGCCACTGAAGTTTGGCGATTCTTCGTGCTATGTCAGCAACCTTGGTTCTCCTGCGGATATCTTAATTTTTGAAAGTGTATGTTTGTAATATTACTATTTTTTTACCAATCACCAATCTGTCTCTTTGTTTCAGTTAAACTCCAAATCAGCTAAATCGATTTTAACAGAATTTTACTGATAGACAGCTAATGTTATAAGGAGCAACTTAGACTACTTTTAATTAGGGTTTCGTCCAAAATGAAAGCTTTTAGAAATTGTAATCAAATGGCATTGGCAACGGGTAACGTCACGGGCTCCAGCTATTTTGGAATACGAGGGAGTTAAAGAGAGAGTGACGGTTGGGTGGAGGAAGACAACATGTTGCACCGATTCGAAGTGATATGGGACAAGAGTGACAAGATTATGATGAAGTGATATTAAGCCATAAGGCAACCAGTCAGCTAATTAAAAAAAAATACAACCAACTTCATTCAAAAATCAGAAAAATAATTTTAATTTCGATAGTTGTGGTTTTTGGTTTTATTTCTTCCGTTTTTGAAACCGACCCACGACAACAAATTACAAAAAAGTAAAAATTCTGACAACTTGAGAACCTCCTCCTTTTTTCGAAGCCGATAAAGAGACAAGAGCGTACCTCTTAAACATCACCGTTCTAATAAAAAAAAATGTAATTTATTACCATACGGCGTCACCAAACGAGTTGGACCTATATTTCGTAGTATCTTCAATATTCATAATTTCTTTCAGCCAAAAGACGTCCACTGTTGTATACAGGCCTCCTCTAAGTGTCGCCACAACGAACGATCTTGTATGTCTTGCAAGCATCGATTTTCCGCGACCTTCACCAGGTTAAATGTCCACCTTGTGAGAGGTTTCCTTGTATGAAAGTGTTTACTTTTAACAGTCCAAAAGTCATGACAAAATAATGTTCTAATGTAACTATACTAATACACCCCTATTTTTTAATTACTACAAACAAAAATGGGGCTCTATCCGTACTCGTTATCGATCATATTTTTGTAGTCAAAATTAAAAAAAAAACCAAAATTGTCCACGTAAAGTCATAATTGATAAATTCATGATTGAATCAATCATTCATAAGAATTGCTACTAGAAAATACTACGTGCAGTGTTTTTCCATTTTGATTTTCATTTGTGTACTTATTCAAAATCTATAGCCTGTACAAATTTCCATAAATTGTGTGAGATTTTGGGATATAAATAAACGCTAATAACTTTGCTGTTTATGAATATTATTTATTGAGATTTTACTTAAATAATAACAAGACCTTTTCTAATAAGCCCTTTAAGTATTTGTACTAATTAAAAATTAGTGGTGTATACGTCAGTACATTATTTTGTCAGACTGGTGTCAAAATTGTTAAAGAAAAAATTGACATAAAAATCTGGCAACTTTCTGACTATTATTTTGAGGTTCTGTTTAAATTGTTAAGCTAATGATTATATTTTCCTTACTAAAGCCTTATAACATCTGTATCAACATTATAATTGAATCTCCATGTACAGCAGCTGCTCAGCCTAAATTGAGAGGCTTATGTTATGTTATTATCATAGAGTTCCAAATGACAACACAACACAAGCGGTATAATGACGTCACACAATCAAACGACACAATTTGCTACAAATTAGATGAGTTTCAGCTTAACGGTGAAGATCGTTTTGGAATTTTATTGTTATTATACTGACATTTGGATACAAATGGAAGGCATGGTTGACGCAATGGTGGATTGGCTGCTGTCGTGTTGCCCCGGTTCGGTTCCCGCACGGAACAAATCTGGGAGTCTTGTGAATGTGAGTTTACATATTTTTGAACGCAGCTACGGTATAGGACTGATTCCTAGTGTGAGGTAATACTTTAAAAAACAAAAACTGAAAAGATAAACATACTGGCAGTCGCCCAGTCTAAAATACTGGCATTAAGATGTATCCTAAAAGGATGGAAACTGGTTTCAATATAGTCAAAATTTAAAACTACATAAAAAAAATATTATTATTATTCTGCCCGAAAGTAAACTCTTTGAAAAAGTCATGGCGACAGACCAAACTTGGTTTAAGGTACGGATCTATCAATCTGGACCTGAGACAGTGGCGTATATTGTTCCACGCGCGCCTCGCTTAGACGTATAGGAGAGCCACTTCCCAATACGCTTCCGAAACAAGTTTACGAGGGAACACAGGGGTAATGTTAGTCAGTAAGTGTCTGACCACTCCACCCACTCCAGGCTGGAGGACATTTATTCCAAAAAAAACTGGTTAAGTGCGAGCCGGACTCGCGCACTGAGGGTTCCGTACAAACTTACGTATGTAAATAGTTCAATTCCCGAATAGAATCTCAAAGATTTTTCCGAATCGCAAAAAAAGTTTTTTTTGTTACGTAACGAAAAATTTTCTGTTTTTAGATTTATTCCCTTACGTGTGCTATAAGGTCTTATAAAAACGTTGGGACGACGTTGGGAAGCATGGTCATGCTTCGTGCCAAAATTTAGGATTCAGGGTCAACGGGAAGTACCATAATTGAATTTTGATTCCTTTGAGTGTCGAAATATCACAGCTTCAAGGGACCGCAGACTTGAGTATATGGTTTTAGTTTCAACTCAATACCTCCTCGCGTTACCGGGATAAAGGGTCTTGACAGACAGACGGACAACAAAGTGACCCCACAAGGGTTCCGTTTTTTCCTTTTGAGGTACAGAACCCTAAAAAAGGATACGGAACTATAACACGCCCTTCAGCCGTCCAGTAATGACCAGGCCCTGGTCGATGGCACGTTTTATTCCAAGCGTAGATCACATAGATGTTAGCAAGACGATGATGAATCCAGAAAAGGCTGATGTCTGCCAGGGCTGCAGTATTATTGCACAGAGTTACTATAACCCTGGCAAAGGCAACTGAAGGAACACTGAGGATTTTAGTCCATAAAAATCTTACAGTCCCTCTCGCTCCATCCAAGCAGAAAAATACATTTGATTTCCCACGTAAAAGAAGGGTCTACACTTATTACTATAAAGTACTAAACTACAGTCGACTCTCATCTCATCGAAAATATCATCGCCACGTAACAAAATGACGCGTTGATTCGAACTAGTCGGCGTCAAACACTCGACTATTCAAAGTCGCAGAGAGAAAGAGAGAGAAAGATTGCAAAACTTGCAAAGGTATGTGAGTAAAATTTAAGACAAGTTCAAACTTTTATCATCGTACACGAGCCTATGTTTTTGTAATTATTAGTTTGACACACACCTCCGCACGAATTGGTTTGTTCAGTTTCAGTTCGAACCATTATTTTTCAAAGCATTTAATATTTCGAAAATTCGATAGTTCCCAATATTTTAAGAGTCCCTCGAGTTTCGAATTAACGTGAGTCCATATCATTGATGTTAGATTTCTACGATGATAAAAGGTCGAAAGAAAGTAGGCTAAACAAGGATTGAAATATCATCAAACTTTAACGTTTGAAACTATCTGGGCAGTTTTACCAGGCCATATAACGAAGTGGTCAATATCTAAGATCTGGCCACAACATATACATATAATTGTAGGCCATATATAGGCTGCAGTATTATTTGACAAAGCTACCGCGACCTGAAACGCAAAGGACAACAGAAGGAACACCAGGTAGGTTTTAGTCAGTATAAGTCTGATACTCTGGTCTGTCTCTCGTTCAATCTATCTATCTCTTCCTCACTCCACTTAGAGACGGAGATAAATTTCCACCAAAAATAAAGAGGATAATACAAACATAATGAAACAAATGAAGTCTTAGTACCTTTAAAATGAGATGTTTAACGAGTCGTATCACGCTCAAACTCCGAAACAAACCCTAAATAGTTTCAACAAATTAAACCTAAATTCAGCTAAAACAGACACTTTACAAACAGTGCGAGCAATTTAATTACATCGCAACAATCGAGGAAGACCACATACTTTAGATAACAGGATATTGCTAATCATATATCGATCCATGTGACGGAAACATTTGAGCCTCGCTTTGACAAGTTATAAACAGCAGCGTTCGAAATTAAGTGGCGACATTGGGGTAAATGAACGTCCTGTGTTTTTGTTTGTATTCGAGTATATTTGGACGGAGTATAATATTTGGTGGACCGTGTTTTGATGTTTTCTGTTAATTAATATTTGATTACAATGTAGCCTGAAAGAATAGAGTAGAGTAGAGAGTAGAGTAGAGAGTAGAGTAGAGAGTAAAGTAGAGAGTAGAGTAGAGAGTAGAGTAGAGTAGAGAGTAGAGTAGAGTAGAGTAGAGAGAAGAGTAGAGAATAGAGAATAGAGAATAGAGAATAGATAATAGATAATAGAGAATAGAGAATAGAGAATAGAGAATAGAGAATAGAGAATAGAGAATAGAGAATAGAGAATAGAGAATAGAGAATAGAGAATAGAGAATAGAGAATAGAGAATAGAGAATAGAGAATAGAGAATAGAGAATAGAGAATAGAGAATAGAGAATAGAGAATAGAGAATAGAGAATAGATAATAGATAATAGAGAATAGAGAATAGAGAATAGAGAATAGAGAATAGAGAATAGAGGATAGAGGATAGAGGATAGAGGATAGAGTATAGAGAATAGAGAATAGAGAATAGAGAATAGAGAATAGAGAATAGAAAATAGAGAATAGAGAATAGAGAACAGAGAATAGAGAATAGAATATAGGTAATAGATAATAGAGATAGAGAATGGAGAATAGAGAATAGAGAATAGAGAATAGAGAATAGAGATTAGAGAATAGAGAATAGAGAATAGAGAATAGAGAATAGAGAATAGAGAATAGAGAATACAGAATACAGAATACAGAATAAAGAATAGATAATAGAGATAGAGAATACAGAATACAGAATACAGAATACAGAATACAGAATAAAGAAGAATAGAATTGAATTAACAATGTACACCAAAATATTAAAAAAAACTTAAATCTGTGAGTATAATGGCGGTCTTATATCTTATCGTATATTTTCAACTCGACATGTCCACGCATACCTGAGATAAAGAAAGAGTCTTGACAGACAGACAAACGGACGGACCACAAATTGATCCTATAAGGGTTACAGTTTTTCCTTTTGAGGTACTGAACCCTAAAAAACGACCTGAACTTGATGCGAGCATTATAGGGGTTATTTTTTTTAATTTTTTTTCCGGTGGGAAAATCATCTTATGACATCCCCCGCTCATGGGCGGGGCGGGAGATAGTGTCAGACTTTTACTGACCAAAGACCCACTCCTGTTCCATTGCTAAACTTTTTAAAGAGCATTTTACTGTAAAATCGCGTGGGCCATACAGTGCGATGCTTAATGCAGACAGGAGTGGTCATGTTGTTGGAACGAGATTTATTGCGAAAGAGGTAACTAGTGTCGTAAGGCACATGCATAAGCATAAAGCATAATCAGCCTTTTGATGTTTTCACTGCTAGAACTCAGGCCTCCTCTCTAGGAGAGGGAATAGGCCGTAATCCACCAAGCGGATCCAGTGATATTTGGTGAATAAAGAAAGAAAGAAAACATATATTTGAGATAATGAAATTAAATTAAATGAAATGAGATGAAATGAAATGAAATGAAAAGAAATGAAATGAAATGAAATAAAATAAAATGAAATGAAATAAAATGAAATTTATTTATTTGCTAGAACATAGGTACATATAATAACATGTTGAAATATTTTTAGACTTACTATATTCGACTTATCAGTCGTGCAAATATTTTTAGAATATGCAAATAATAATAATGTCATGAAATTTCATCACTGTCATTAGTCACATTAGTTAAATAAAATAATGAATGAATGAATGTCACATGTCTGATGTTATAAATTACACAAAGTAATGCGCCTGGCTGGGTTTGAACCCGCGACAACTCGTAACTTGGTTACAACTCGTAAGTCGGGACCGTTACCATAGGCCAAGGCACATGACTCGAGAAATCTCCGGGTCACGACCGAATCAGTATTGCGCACTTCCTGCATGGCCGGACCTCTCATCTCGCGATTATTAGCAATGTTTATTTTTAACTACTCCCGCTGTATGTGAGTTACTGTTAATTATCGGATGATTTTATAAAGACAGTGGTAGTGCCAGTATTAAAAATAAGACAGGTGACTTAGCTGATACCAATAACTACAGGCCTATCACACTTGCTCCACAACGGCAAAAATGTTTTGATGGTCTGCTTAATGTACAGCTGAACATTTATGTAACTCTTTACAACAGCCAATTTTGGTTTCGTCTGCAGCTATCAACGGAGAATGCGATACTGTGCCTTAAGCACATCGTCACCTATTACACGAAGAGAAATACGCGCACTTCCTGGACCTCTCCAAGGCTTTCGATTTAGTCCTATGGAGCAATTAATTGAATGAATTGATCATTCACATCACTGAAGAGTGGCTAGATAGACGTCATGGCGTCCTCACCTTCGGATGACGCGGGTGCTCAGCAGACATGGTAAGTTCGGGAGATTCCTGCGCACCTAAGTCGTGCGGAAAAAAAGCCCAGGTGTCACCATTGTGTGGACCGTTCGGAGGACATGGCGGAGGATACGGTAGACGTGTCTTGCTTGGGCAGAGCACTGCGGTGTACTCGTGGAGGCGATCAGCGGCAACGACCTCTTGCACTGGGCCTTGGTACAGGTTATGGTCCGGAGCGAGGAGGGATGGTACGCGGTCGCCTCCTTATGCGAAGCAGTAATGAAGAAAGTGGCCCTCACGCCCCAGCCGCTGGGATCCCGACCCTGATATTCTGTCACCGTAGGCGTAGGCTTGCGGACGGTGAGCCACCCATTGCTCGCCGTCCACAAGCCCGCGCCTACGGTGACCGGAAATCGGGATCGAATTCCCGGCGGCAATTGGGGCGTGAGGGCCGTTGCCTAACATTTTTGCTTCGCAGAAGAAGGCGACCGCCTGCCACTCCTCCTCGCTCCGGACCATAGCCTATACAAAGGCCCGGTGCGAAAGATTGTCGCCGCCGATCTACCCAACGAGGACACGGCTTTGCTCTGCCCAAGCGGGGCAAACCATGTAAACAGCACGATATTAAAAAAATAGTGTTCGGTTAGTTATTTCAATAAGTAAATTATAGTATATTTAACGAAAAAAGTATTGCCGTATAGTTTTTAGTATGAACAATACGAATCTATATATTTATAAAAATGAATAGCTGTTCGTTAGTCTTGCTAAAACTCAAAAACGGCTGGATCGATTTGGCTAATTTTGGTCTTGAAATATTCGAGATAGTCTAGGGAAGGTTTAAAATGTGTGAAAAAATTTAAAAAATCAAATCAAAAAATCCGAATACAACGCCATCACTAATTAAAATGTCATTATTAAATCATTTGTGCTGTTATGGATGAAAATGGGAGTTTAGGCTGGATTTGTGACATATCTGTTGTGATTTGTTTTTTTTTTTTTTTTCTAAAAAAGAGTTCATCGTAGACTTTGCTGTGTAATTTTATTGTTATTTTAATAAATAGCAGCAGTAATATGCGCTTTAAAGGAAACGTAAAATAAAAACTCCATTTACAGTGGAAAGAAGTATCTGCCGATAAAAAACAGCATTACAAATAAATGAATGAAAACAACGTCTCAGATGTTTTACAATACAATGCACTAATCATTTCATTGTATTGTAAAATATCTACACTGCCAAGAAATAATAATAAGTTAGAAGTGCAGTGGTAGCCGAGTGGTAACGGCCCCCGACCTGATGATGATGATGATGGAGCCGGAAGATAGGCTGAACTCTGTAATTAATCAATGTATCCTAGCCGTGTTTGGGCTTATTAGAATTGTCATGAAATGCAGTTTAGCTATAAGTTACTATCGAACTGATCTGATGATGGAGCCGGAAGGTGGAGGGTAGACAGGAACTTCATAATAAAACAATGTAACCTAGCAGTGTTTGGGTTGATTGGAATTGTCATGAGAAATAGGCAGTCTGGTTATATGTAAGTGTATCGCAACTAAAAAGTGTAAAATAAAAAACATTTTACAAAAAAAAATTACCTACTTTACTAAATAAAAAACCCTACAAGGATCAAAATATCTTTAATTTTGGAAGTCGGTGTCAAATAAAAAACAAACAATACCGATGAACACCAACTTTCGAAATTAAAGTTATTTTGATACATTTAGTGTTTTTTTTTTTAGTGAAGTCGGTTTTTTTTTGTAAAATGTTTTTATATTCTAGTCTGGCATCGTAGCATGAACACAGTAAATCATTATGTCCAGCTATGGGTAGAATCGGACTGTAACACGTATACCTACTGTCTATTTTTACTTTTCTGTGTATTTTGTGCTTTCGAAATTGTACATTTGTGTTGTAAAAAGCTTCATGGAATTTACTTTATTTATCCCTGAAAGAGAATTTTGATTATTTCGTTTTGTAGAATGGAAATACACTTTCAATTCTACTGGCTTATATCACTGTTTCCATATTAATGTTATACGAATGAGGTTTATCATTATCAACAGTCCAATAATACAATGTGTGTGTAAGATCCATTTTGCTGTGACAACCCAAAATGTAATTAATAGTGATTTTATGGCAGGCATGTTTGTCTAGTCATAAACTGTGATTAGATTAGCGATTGTGTTAGCGACTATCAGGTATCGTGAATGATTATTATGTGTTTTGGTCATGATGTGATTAATTTGGAACTTGCAGGAATGTAAACTTTGTCGCTATCTACATATCTATATATAAAAAATACAAAAAAAAAAAATTACCTACATAGGTGATGGTGGTGGTTTCGAAATTTATTACACACATATAGTTATAGATTTAGAAACCATTTAACCAACGTGCCCAATCCAACCAGTTTCATTAGAAGTCGCTGGATTTCGATGAAAGCAAGACACACAGAACCGTTCGTTGTGACGTAACGACATTTGGGTGAGAGGCATATGTCCAATATTGTGGACGTCTTTCGGCTGAAATGATAATGATGAATTAAAAAATGGTTTTAGACCATTAAAATAACGCTTAAAAAAATGTAAGTTTCTATTTTTTTTCAATTACAAAATGTATTTATTTTTTCAGCGTATTAGTACACACCGGCTACCCGCTATTAGATGCTAAACACTACGTATGAACAGAACACATAGAATTAAAATCATACATATTTCACAGAAATTATATATAATTGCCAACTACTGCCCATCGCTCTCCATAAGAAGTACTATGGAGCAAGCCATGCTCGGAATTTCTTTGAAAAGGGGTAAGGGATAATTTGGAATAGAACTAGGATCAGAGATAGTGTAATATTAAGTTTATCGAGGACATTAATGACACCTCGTGGGCGGACATTAATGAGACCGTTGGTTCCAGTCAGAAGCCTGAAAATCTAATCATCAGTCTACCCCAAGAGTATCGTGTTGCCCAACAAATAACTAGGTTCCAGAAGTCTGATAAGCAATCACTCCATGTAAGACACTGATATTTAGTAGCATCTGTTTAGACAGGAAGCCGAACCCAAGCTAGTTGGGAAAAGGCCAAGAACATGATGAAATGACTAACGAAAACGTCAAGCTTTCCAGTTATTATTTTTCTTAAGTAGATGTGTATCTATAAGTAGCCCGCGTACATGAAAATACGATGCCACCTTAAAACGAAAAGAAAATGTCGGAAAATCCAAAAAGTCGTACACCATTCATCATTGTCAAAGAGACGTCAAATTAGTACAGAAAGGAGTGATGGAATCTAGGTATTGATTGGGTTCAGCATCATCCATCATGGTCCGTTTATTTCTATGTCAAAATTGTTGCGTCTGAGGTTATGTCTTTTTTATTGGGACATTGTTGTAACTTTTGTATTAGTCTTTTTGATCCGAGTGACTTTCATATGGTTGAACTGTAGTTAGTTTTAATCTTGTTAGTTTTTAGTATGCTCCATCGATCACATCATCACTTTAGAACAGGCCTTTTTTTTTATTGGGTGGGAAAATCATCTTATGACATATCGCGCTCTTAGGCGGAGCGAGAGATAGTGTCAGACTTTTACTGACAAAAAACCCACTCCTGTTCCTTCGTTACCTTCGTCCCAGGGCCCCGGGTTTCGTTTTCACACTACCCATGGCCCCAGTAGGCTTCGACCCTGCTGGGCCCCTACCATTTGCTGACATCTCCCCGAGGCACGCGTGGAACAATACGCGCCGTCGACGACTTGGGCTCGGTCCGGACGGCTACCGGACGGTCGGGTTTGAACAGGCCTGTTGGCGCATACTGGACATTATGCACCAGTGGTACATCACCGTACGTCTGGAGGTCCCATGATGGAACAGGCTTGGTGAAATAAAGCCTGTAATTTCAACGCACGCTCCCCGAAATGAAACTGGTACAAAATCGACAGGTTAGCAATTCGAAGTCGGTGCTCTAGACTTTAACCATTTGAATCGATGAGCGCATCATTACCAATTATTCTTTTATTCAGTTTATAAAACAGCGAATCTATGAGGCAGATGTAGATTCTTGCCTTTTAATGATACTGCATTTTAGTTTTATTTTAATTTAAAATAAATTAAATATAAGCTATTAATGTTTCAACTAGCACGGATTTGCCTTTGAAGTTCCAGCTCAATTTAGTTTGACTGGGTGCTAATTCCAAACCGAAATCCGAGAAATTTTATTAATAAAATTTCACTTTTATGAGCCTTGCTTTATAATTCTAAAATCACAGGAAAGGCTCTTTCTCAAGTATTCTATGTAATCGTTCAGATTTTCTCGTTACGCAACTTTGATGACAGGATTCTTGGAAATCAGATCTCATTTAGGTAATGCGTAAGTTTTAACTGTACGGAAATTCTAACAGAATTGAGGCGACCGCGAGCTCGTAACGCGATTCATTTGACGACCTAAACTGAACTGATAAAGGAACTATATAGGTTGTATAGCTAGAACCCTCTTTATTGCTCGCACGACTGACATTTTGACACGTCATAATATTAGTATTTACAATAATCGACTATTTCAATTGTTTATTTGTGGGTTGCAACACTCGTTTTTGACATTGAAATTATTTTATATCTGTGGGAAAACAAAATCATTATTTTTTGAACATAAAACGGCGCGATTTGTTTAGATTCCTTCTCATCCCATATTCAGCTACATACGACAAAGGAGGACTCTAGTCACATTCTATGTTGTGTTATAATGATGAAATGTTTGGACAAGTATTTGCGTGTAAGATTCTTTCTTAAGTAACAACATAATTTAAAAAGAGTGTCCATGGAGTTTCTTGCACGTTCTTCTCCATGAGATCTACGCTTTGGAATGTGCGACTAGCATCACTTTTTTGACTGGCTTCTTGACGACTAAAAGGATTGAGTAATAAATATATTATTTTATACGGAAGTGAGTGGTTTTATTACAATAGAAGGCCTCTGTACCGGTTGGAGTATCTCGTTCAAGTACACATAGGTCTATGCACGTACATATTATGTAGTAAGGAGTAGAACTTTATAAACACAATGAAATAGTTAACAAATACAAAAAAAAATCACAAATAATAATATAATATAATAATAATAATAACACCGGCGGACAACTATTTTTTATATTTTTAAATGTTTTTTTTTTATTTATATGTTTTTTAAAGAAATATTTAAAAATGTAATAAATATGTAAAAGAAAATAAATGAATGAATAATAATAATAATATTCACACAACTATCACAAAACGCCGTCTAGTCCCAAGCTAAGCAGAGCTTGTGTTATGAGTACTAGACAACTGAAAACATACTTAAATATTTCTAAATACATCCATATTATAGATAAATTACACCCAGACACAGAACAAATGATTCTGCTCATCACACAAACATTTGTCCTGGGTGGGAATCGAACCCACGACCTCTGGCATAGCAGTCAGGGCCACTAACTACTAGACCAACAGGCCAAATACAATAGAATAGTTAACAAAAAGAATAATACAATTAAAACCACAATTTTATAGAAAGTTTTATAGAACGATGAAGCACGCTTGCCTAGAAGTAACGTATTCACTCTTGACTTAAATACCCCTAGGTTGTAGTTATCTGGAAACAGACTCCGCTAGGGAATTCCACTCCTTAGCTGACTAATGAGATATTATTTTAGTTTTGTCATTTTGAATTCAATACTTATTTTGACTGGCATGTTGGTCTAGTGGTTAGTGGCCCTGACTGCTATGCCGGAGGTCGTGGGTTCGATTCCCACCCAGGACAAATGTTTGTGTGATGAGCGCGATCATTTGTTCTGTGTCTGGGTGTAATATATGTATAATATGTATGTGTTTAGAAATGAATAAGTATGTTTGTCAGCTGTCTAGTACTCATAACACAAGCTCTGCTTAGCTTGCGAGTAGACGGCGTTGTGTGATAGTTGTGGAATATTTTATAGTATATTTTATTTTTACCTCGTTTATGTTTATCGTTTCGCCCACATGAAAATAGATCTCTCCGTATAACCTTAGGACCCCCGTTTCAACAACGTAAGGGGTGAATTTTGAAAGGTTCTCCCTTAGTGCTCGCCTACATGAAAAGGAAGCCTTGTGAAAAATTTTATACTTCTAATACCAGTAACTTCGGATGTGCGTTAATTATGTCAGTCAGTCAGTTTTTCCTTTTATATTATAAAGGTTATTAATTTAATGTAATTGTGATCAGGGGCGGGTTGTATATTGACGTGTGACTTTTTAGTTTTAGACAAATGTTGCGCTATACAATAATCTATGCAGTTTAAGTCAATTGGAGAATTAGATATAAACTCATTTATATTTTTAAGTATTTAATTCAATAAAACACTTAACTAATTAAAATGTAATTGTATGATATAATGTACCCTAAGGTTGACTGGTAGAAAATGCCTAAGGCATTAAGTCCGCCGCTGTACGTTTTGCATAAAGTATTAAATAAATAAATGTAGATTGAAACAAACAAATATTATTATTAAAACTCTGTTTTCTATCAACGTCACATTATTCTTATGCCATGTGGATAGTGGGGCAGCTTTATTTATACTTGCCATTACTTCAGTTGGTTCTCAGAGAAAGGGTCTAAGATTAATAAGAACTCAGCTAGTAATGGTACCTTTTTGTTTTATTGTGCAAAGCAGTCTTGACGTGGCCCATTAGCCGGCCCGCCCATTCATTCTTCCCCTCATTCGTTCACTCGTTCGTTCAACGATCACCTGGGGACTAGGCTAGGTTTCAGATAATCGGAGGTATTACACAGTATTTTCTTGTTTTGTTTTTTTTTCTGAGCATTGTTTTTGTTGAATAAATGTCCGTGTAATTAAGTATAGTACTATAAACTTATATCAATGACTTTGTATGCTTTGTATCTGGTAGGATATATTTATAGTAACTCAATAATAATGGTACATTAATAACGAAGATCAAAATTGTTTGGTCTGAAAATTGTCGTAACTTAAATTTAAAATTTCAATTTTAAAAGATGAAGAGGATTCTATCGATTATAAACATGTTTTTATTTTTATTTGATCTGTACCTTCTAAGTTTATTTAAGATATTTTTAACCTTTCCGTGCCTCAGAAACCACGTAAAGACAGTGCCAGTTGTCACTTGTAGATCTTTGACAGTCATTACAGGTAATAAGGGCGCCTTCAAATTTGCAGTTAAGGGCTGCACGGCGGCAGCACTACAATTGCGCTGCCTTTGCGCTGTTTTGTTATCCCATATAAACAAAAGACGCGCGACTGCAGCGTTACACTCTGTTCGATCCAGCTCGTCCCTTGCTGCCCCCTCCCAGCGACGCCCTAAGCCGAAGTCCGTACCCCACAGGGGGTGCCCTTAGCGTGTAGTCGCTTAGTTTTAAGTTAGTTTTAAGTAAGCCCTGGCTGGAGGCTTTGATTTTTTAATCGAGGCCGCCACAGGCAAGACCGGTTAAGCAGCCGATAACCTCCTAGGTTGACCTGCGAGAGGCCACACACAAAAAAAAAAAAATGCAGCGTTACACACGCGCCGCTGCCGCGCATCAGTTCAACAACATTATCATGCTCGAACCTAGCGGTTGCACGGCAGTTTGCGGCTAATTTGAAGGCGCCCTAAGACGCCAGAAAGTTTGACCATCAGTCTATCCAAGGAGTATTCTGTTGACCAGTTTCTTGGTTGTGGGGGTCTGATTGGCAGTCGTTTTATTTAAAATACTAGTTCAGCTGCATCTGGTTAGACTGAATGCTGCATAGCATAAGCATAATCAGCCTTTCAATGTTCCCACTGTTGGGACTCAGGCCTCCTCTCTAGGAGAGGGAATGGGCCGTAATCCATCACGCGGGCCCAGTGCGGGTTGGTGAATGTCACATTTCTTCGAATTTTTGGTTCTAGGACATGCCAGTTTCCTCACAATGTTTTCCTTCACCATTTTGAGAGCAGTGGTGATGAAATAAATTACACAAAGTAATGCGCCTGCCTGGGTCTGAAAGCTGACTCCAACACAATTGAGAGAAAGTTAGGGAGATAATGATTTACTCTGTACTTTCTCATAACTAGGCAAAGAGTTCTCCAAATCCTTCTAGTATCTATTCTTTTCTCAAACTTGCACATGTATAAAAAATCCTTAAACCAAAAATAAACATATTTTAAAACCAGGTCTTAAACACAAAATAAGTGAGGTTTAGCTCAATAAATTCTCAATCCAGTCCCTAGTCTAATTAGGTCGGTGCCGGTGGTTGAGCGTGGCTGCAGTGTAGACATAGCGTAGATAAGCTAATTGCCTATCTGCTTCGTTTTGGAAGCCGACGATGCGATACCGACGAGAAATCGGGATTCGACAGAATTTTGAATATAAAGTTTTACCGGAACCGGTTTGAGATACCGATTAGACACGGCTGCAAATATCTTCTTGAACATTTTATCTTTTTTTGTAGCAGTAAAATATACCTCATGTACAATTATAAACATATCCTGAAAATAGTAAGCTCTGCAAACATCTTCAATGCCTTTTTTTTCAGTTGGGAATAGAATAGAATAGAATAAACTTTATTGTGCACCTAAAATAGTAACAAAACTTCATCAACAAAAAAAAAATGAAATATCATCTTATGACATCCCGCGCTTTTTAAATAAATAGTTTCTACATTGCAACTAATATGAAAAAAGAACACGTTTTTTTATTAGCTTTCATGGTTATAAGTGCTGCGATATTACAGAAAATACGGAACACAAAAAAAACCAATCAGTATCTAATTTTTAAAAAAAGAATAACGTACCTTTAATAGGCTTATTGGAACTTATAATTCCATGTCAATCCAAAGATATAACACTTCAAAGCAACCCGTTTTAAAAAACGGCAATTTCATAGGTATATTATAACGATAATTGATTCAAAACTGCGCGCGCTGTTAATGCTGGCCAAAACAAAAAAAAAAACAACAAAAAATACAAGAGGAAAAAGAAGGTACATATAGCACAAAAGAAAAAGATAACAGTATAAACGTATTTCCAAAGACTACGCCGCGAAAATTACATGTTAATGCCGGCAAAGCGATAAATGAAAGTGGCAAAGATTAATTTTGCCAAAGTTAATCAACAAATGTAGAAGCAGGGACCAGATGGCCTCCCAGAGGCTCGGTAGGGTATCCAAATGCTATTTTACAATCATTTTAATCCACTAATTGGACTCGCCGTGGTCTGCCCAGAAGGGATAATTAGTAAATTGCCTGATGATATTATTTTTAGTATTCGATAGCGGTTGACTCTTCATGTTGTGGTGCAAGGTATGGAGGGATCGGAAAAGTGAATTGCCGATTTTTGCTTATGCTTTTAGGTGACGAAGACCTTACATGACATTAGGAGTGTGTGTCAGAATTGCATAACCTTATTCCACCAAGCCCATTCAAGCATCGAAGCACCAGACGTACGGGGATCCGCCACCGATACATGGTGGACATCCCACCCATACGCACAAAAAGTTTTGGGGTCATATTGATGCGTACAGCTAAGGTGTGGAATTTCCTACCGGAGTCTAGTTTTTCTAAAAGCCTGGGGATCTTTAAGTCAAGAATGAAAAGCTTATTTCTAGGTAGGCGTATTCCATCGTCGACCACATTGTCGAATTCCATCAGGTGAGATATTGTATAAGCAGGAGCCTATCAATCATAAAAAAAATATGAATTTTACAGACGAGTTTTTGCTCATCCTGAAAAATCACTCAAACTGTCGTCTTCTTTATTCGTCCCTGCTCCCATTTTCTATGGTTAGGTCGGTAGTCGGGTCGGTATGGCTAGGACGGGCTCTTCACAATTTGGCGCCAGGACATTCTGTCCTGGGTTGTCGATTTTAGCGATTGGGCTTTCTTGAGGTCTCTCTCGATGTTACCACCACAAGTTTAATGTTGGGCGGCTTCGATCTCTCTTTTGTTCGGGTAAAACGTCTGTATTTACCAATCATTAGCCTATTCACTCTAATCTTAAAGACACCTTAATTAAAAAGCAAAATTAAAAGGTAAAATTTTGAGAAAAGAAATCACTCAAGCAAATCACACAATTGTCTCAATGCTTTTGACAATCACACACCTGGCATTTGATTACACGGGTCAGTTTAATCATTCTTAAGCTAAATACGAAATTACAGGTCTCTCGAATCCTCTCATCCATTCAACTGTAACATTGCAGGTTGGATGACTACAATCTCATTTTACCCGCAGCCCTCCTTTGTTTTAAACCAAAAAGGTCTGCTATCTACCTCATTTTAAATTAAGCAATTCAGATATCGCTTATGATAATCCTCCCTAATGTGTAAGGCCTTTCGAGGATTAATTATATTTTATTAATTTTATGCAGATGTACCGAAGCCGTAATTTCTCTTGTTAACGATGTTTTAATTTTCATAATGTGATAATCATGCCTGCATGTTAAAGTATCTTATGAAAATATGATTATCGAGTCCTTTGTGTTTTGTTTTGTTTCAGACAATGATTCAAGGCTTTGGAACAATAAATTTTGAGGTATGAGTAATTGTGTATCTTTATAATATAAATATTCTGTGCGTGTGCTTGTCACCTTATTCCTCTCAAATGGCTTGGCCGATTTAAAAGTAATTTTGTCTGTGAATTTGAGTCCCTGAATGGTTTTTCTTTTTTTTTTCGGTACTTTATTTTTTTTTCAACTAAATGCCAGCTTTTGATGGGGACAACGTCTACCGAGACCGATGTTCAATATAATTCTTAACCAATTGAGAGATATTTTTGTTTAGTAGCAGAACTTGTTCGTAAGAATGGGAGGTGAGATAGTGACCAAGCGTCACCCTGCCTATAGTTCAAAAGAGAAGAATACAGTATTAGCATCACTGTTAAGACTCAAGCCTCCTCTCTAGGAGAGGGAATGGACCGTAATCTATCGCGCTAGCCCAGTGCGAATTGGTGGATGTCACATGTCTTTAAATATTTAGTTCTAGGGCATACCGGTTTCTTCACGATGTTTTCCTTACCGTTTTGAGAGCAGTGGTGATAAAATAAATAACACAAAGTAATGGTAATGCGCCTGACTGGTTTGATCGTGCATCTTACAATTTGTAAATCAAGGGCCGTTACCAATAGGCCACCACTATTCTCAGTAATATGAAAAATAATGAATTTATTTTATAATCATTGATTTATGATATTATCATACACAAAAGTTGCATTCATGATCATCATCTTCATCATTTCTCCCGAAAAACGTTAGCTGTTGGACATAGGATTCCCTCAAGTGCCGCCACAACGAACGGTTCTGTGCATCTCGCATTTATCACATTCCCGCGATCCTCTCCAAGTCCGTTGACTTGTGGGAGGCCTTCCAACGCTGTGTCTTCCAGTGCGCCGCCACCATTCTAAATTCTTTTGGCTTTATCGACCATCTATTGTACGATCAATGTGTCCTGCCCATTACCAGCGTTATTAGTGTTGATAGATGTCTCTATTTCTTGCATGTTTATTTTAGACTACCTTTTGCCCGCGACTTCGTTCGCGTAGTAGTCGAAAATGGTTTTATTAGGTTTTTTGAGATACGAAAATGTGAAATATTATTTATTATCTTCGTCGTGTGCGATAGTCCATTGAATTGTATGGCGAGCGATATTGTATCTTAAGATAAAATATTATAGTATCTTAGCCGTGTGCAGCGCCCCTTAGTGAACTCCACTGCGGGTGATGTAACCTACGACAAACTTATTATTTGTGGTTGGTACAGTAATCGGGTCTAGGGATCGAACCGCAAAATTAAGTTTTTTTTTATTGTATATACTTTTTCGTGATAAAAAGTACCCTGTGTGGTGCCCAGGATATTAAAGAATAATTATACCAAGGAATTGGCTATTTTAAGTTTCATCGTAATCGAACCGATAGTTTTTGCGTGATGCCTGAACAAACAGACAGACAGACAAAAATTATTTTTTTATCACATTTTTGGGTTCGGTGTCGGTTTAGTAACACCCCCTGCCATTTATTTTTTTTTATATTTTCTATGCACAGAATTTTTACTTCTACAGATTTATTATAAGTATAGATTAAATTCTCTGCTATAATAGACCCTACTACAAGGATTCGACACAGACCTCAAATCACAAGACGACCTTTAATTATAACCCACCCCATCAACGTCCAATTCTACAATACCTCTACAGTAATCCCATCTTTACTTTACCGAACATTTACGAAGCGAACACGAATTCCCTAGCCACTTCACAGGGCTTTACAATACAGACCTTCAATATTAAATTGAAATAATCTACCATCGGCATCCTGCCATTGAATCCTGTACCAACGGTATTAAATCTACTCGACCTAATTTCAGATAAGTTGTGAGGAATTTATCTGTCGTTAGCAAAAAGAGGAATACAAAGGCAAAAGATACCGAGTCTTGAATTAATTTTCCCTGCCCGCATTTTGTTCAGGTTCAACCTAGATTTGCTCTTACTACTGTTGCGATTGGATTCTCTTATAATTCTCTTCTAATTTGGTGAATAGCTTCTTTATAATTTGGTGAATTACTTTTCATTTTGAAAGGGGAAGGTAATGAAAGTCTCTTTGATAATGAGAATCAAATCACAATGTTTGTCCGTATTTGCAAATCATTGGTTTTGGAGTTACCTCAATTGTTAATTTTTTGACAGAGTTGAGATACTCGTATGTATTTTTTAATATACTTAATCCGAACCCGCTTTTATTCTTACCGCTTTTAGCAAGACAATTTACTGTTTTTGGCACTAGTGTGGAAAAGTGCACAAGTTCGCCCCCGCCACAATTTGTTGTATTTATCATATCAGACTGGTCGCTGAGCGACCCTGTTTATTTATTTCTTCGTAAATGTATTTAAAAACGTCATTTGACATGCGTGAAAATTTGTCATTGCACAGCAGCATTCGGCTTCATAATACTTTTGCCTCGTTCGCAATAACTAACTTTTTTCACTTGTATCACACTGTAATATTTCAAAATCTGTGAATGCCGTTAGAATTACATATCGTTAAAAATACTTAACTTTAAATGCGTGTTCTTGCTAGCTACTGGGTACGTAACCTAAAAAAAAATTATTATATTTACGTTTAAAGGCACCAAAGTACGTGATTTTTAAACCATTCAAAAATAAAACTAGTTTTAAAAATTGTATTAAAACTTCTGTGAAAGACTGGCATTTACATTGGATAAAGGATAATCATTGGTATATTTTTGGCTTGCTTTACGTTTTTTGCACACTGTAAGTATAAACATGCAATTGATTAATAAACAATATTGGGCATATTACCGCCGTATCTCGAAGTCATATTTACGCGATTAATTAAGTATTTTTATTTTAGGGTATATGTTATTTACACTTGTTAAAGTTATTATACACTTTTCAGTGTTTTTTTTTATATTGAAGTCGGTTATATTTTTTTTTTTTGTAAAAAGTATTTTTTTATGTTATTACGTGTTCAGCATTGCATCCGTGCGAAGCCGGGTCGGGTCGCTGGTAATAATATAAAGAAGTAAAGTCTGTTTTTAATTTTTTTTGTTTGTAGGATGTAATCTCTGAAATTACCGGTCCGATTGCAAATTTTTTTTTAACGATTGAAAGTTGCTTTATTCCTGAGTGACATAGGCTATATTCCATGTGCGCGGGAAAAGCTGCGGGCAAAAGCTAGTAATTATATAAACTTTAAAATAAAATTCCTAGGACATTACTGACACGCAAAGCCGTTAGTCCCGGTTGTCATTCGTGTATCTTTGATAGTCATCTCAACGCTCAGTCACGTGGTTAGAACAAAGGAATAGGAGGCGTGGCTGACTCGAGGCGATCAACGAAAAGAAAATCGAAACGAAACGGTTATAACTTGGCTAGGGCAGGTAATGACTGGCCGGAAATAGGAATCGGCGGTGGTTGGGGCGTGAGGACCGTTGCCTCACGCGATCGGCTGCCTCCTTTGCTAGCATTACTGCTTTGCAGAAGGAGGCGACCGCCTGCCATTCCTCCTCGCTCCGGACCATGGTCTGAAGGCCCGGCGCGAGAGATCGCCGCCGCCGATCGCTCCCACGAGGACACGGCGTTGCTCTGTCCAAGCGGGGCACACCTGCACTGTGTGCTCCACCGTGTCCTCCGGGTGTGTCCGTGTCCACAATTGTGAGACCCGGGCGTTTCTTCCGCACGAATCCGGTGCAGGAACCTCTCGAACTTACAATGTCCGGTGAGAACCTGCGTCATGCGGAAGGTAAGGACGCCGTGAGGTCTTTCCAGCCACGCCTCAAAGAAGGGATTTACCGCCATAATTATGGCGTGCCCAAACAATTATTATGTGCAATAATTACTAGCGCAGTAATCTCGGTATTAACTTCGCTTCAGTGGAGTTTGCTGATTAAATTGAACGCTAATTGTGCCACAAACTCTCGAAGACATGCGCTGCAAACTTATGTGCGGAACCATTTTCACTTTAGAAAATATTCATTATGTTGTTACATTTACGTCACTATTATTTTGGGTTGTTAAAATAGATGGATGGATTGTGTGAAGAGTGATATGAAAGAAAAGGAAATTAGTGATAGCATGACGAGTGACAGGGCAGAGTGGAAGAAAAAAACGTGTTGCGCCGACCCCAAATAACACGGGACAAGGGCAGGAAAATGATGATGGGTTGTTAGAATAGGTCCTTATGTTTTACTATGGGAAACATTAACATTTTCTTTTTATGCACCGACCTATATTGTCTCTTCTCCACCCTTGGTTGACTGGTAAAGAATGCCTAAGGCATTGAGTCCGCCTTTGTACTTTATGTTGCATGAAGATTAAATAAATAAATTATTAAAAGGGTCCTTTTTCACTCGCCTATAGTAAACATCGAGCATGGTTTAAAAGCTGGTTACTTCATATAACGCAATCCAACGCTATGTTTGACAAAAAGGTAACGCGAAAAAAGAGAGATAATGCCTGAAAACTCTGTTAGCATTCGGTAATTCCGTGATTTACTCGAATATTTTAAAAAACTTATTCCAGGAAATACGTGTTTTTTTTTAAAGCCTTAAATCTTTTTGAAAAAAAATTGTCGTCATTCAGGATCTTGATTAAATTTGCAAGGCTTCTATTGTTTTACTTTTTGATTTTTGATTACATTATGAAGTGTCAAAGTTCATGCAAAATAGCAGGTTTTTACAGGTCTTTACTGGATTAGTTTTAAACAAATTTATAAATTGATTACAATAGAAGCCTAGATAATATACACAAGTTACTGTGTTTCCAAAATGTCTAATGAAAAATGTGTAATAACGTCATAATCCTGTAAGAGCGGTTGAATGAAAAACAGTGAAAATGTATGTCGAGTTGCATGCCCCTAATTATTTATTTGGGTGTCGTTGTTCTTTCATCTTGCATCGTTTTCCCAATGCTATTGGACGTGAGCACGTCATGATTTTATGATCTTTTCCTTGATAGTGATATTTTGTATTTGTTTTAAATGACATTTTATATTTCACTTTTTTTGATGTTGACATTTTTAATTGTAATTACACTTTTCATTTGTAATTTTAATATTGATGAAATATATTTTCATTCAATCATAGATTGCACATTGTATCAATCTGCTTAAAGTAACTGGTTTCCAACTTTTTAAACCTTTTTCCAGTGGGGATTTTTGACAATATACTCGTAAACTTTTTTTCCCTATATTTTAGTATCTGTGTAAATATAGTTAGAGAACATCGAACTTTTGAAATCATCTCTTCGAGTCTTTTTAATACCCTGCATGACTGTTAAGAAAAATATATTTTTTTTAATTTTGATATACCCAGTCTCAAGCTAAAATACAATAAGCCGTTTAAACTCTAGAGCATACTAAAGAATTATACATACACACGTACACTCGAAAAATATAACCCTCCTGTTGCAGTCGGTTAAAAAGGAAAAACAAATGTAATGTATTGCGTGACTACCATCTACTTAAATATTCATGGGACACATAACTTAAATCTTAATCGAGTAACACAGGTACATAAATTTCGTAGTTTTTGTTACCTTTTCGACATAATTTGACTATGTAATCTTAATAATGGTAGATTATTTTACGTAATTAATATAATTTCCATGGCTTGCTTTATATAAATTATGTGACTGAGCCAAATCATAGTTTAGGGTGTTATTTTTGTACATTCACTTGGTTATTAACGTTGGAAAAACTTTAAATAGTTTGTGAACATTATTGCTTTTCTGTTTCTCAAAAACTTAGATAAAGTGTAAGCTACACTTAGTATCTACAAATAGTACTTGATCTAGCATAGACGCTTCTTTGTGTGTGAAGAAAAAAAAACTGCTGTGAAAAATCATATTAACAAAACCAGATTAACAGTATCGACTTTGGATTAAAGTAATATTCTTAGGTACTTACAAAAATATGGATCTGTATCTTTAGGGTATTTTAAATATCGTGCGGTTTTGATCACGCATGTGGGTTTGCTCCGCATGCGTAACCCCCGTAAATGTCCATTTCATACAAGTATTTATTAAAATGCGTTGAATACGCACGCGGGATGCGTTCTTTTGCATTTTTAAATTTTCTGCTTGCGGGGCGAACCCGCATGCGTGATGAAATCCGCACGATATTAAAAACACGTTTAGGATCAAAAAGGACGGAAATACAGTTCTTATTATTAATTCTTTTGGTAGGTGTTTTTGGAATGTTAGATTACAGTTACGACGAAAAAGTCATAAAATCATTTACAATATACTTTTTAATTCGAGAACCGCTAGTAGGCGCACACCGCAGGCCACCCACGTGGCAGCGATGCACGCTCACGATAAATCTATCTCTCTATAAATTCGCAACTGTCCATTATGTGACGTCACGACTCTCAGTGGCCACGCCCCTTTAAGTGAAACCCTCAGATGACTTATTGTTATGGTCCTTTTCGTGGTAAATAAATGGTCCTTCTGTACAGAGGTGAACGTTTTGATTGATGCTGATTAATTTTTCTCGCAGTCTCGCGAAGCTTTTTCGGAATTTCTTTCTGAGAAATGAAAGCGGGTACGGAATGGGGTGTTTCTTGTTTTTGCATTGTGTATGATGGAGGATCTGTTATGTCGGTGTTGAAGTACTGGTGTTGAAAATGGAGTTTGGAGTTTGTGATACGTTGTATTTTATGTACGGCTAATTTTAAGCATAAACAGAAGATTAAAAATGTATTCGTCTTGGATTTAATTATATTTATGAAGTCGTTAAAGTCTATATTTATGAAGTTGAAAGAATAAGTAGCAGCTTAGCGGGAACAAAGAGCCAGCTAGCTAGTAAATTTAGCTATATAATAATAATAAGTAAATTTAGATAAACTAGTGCTTGACTGCGATCCCACCTGATGATAAGTAGTGATGCAATCGTTGATGGTGAGTCGCACTAGTTTATTAAAAGCCTACTTACTCTAACCTTGAAGACACCCAAATTTTAATCGGATGGGAAGACCTCAGCAGGCAAATTGTTCCAGTCCATCGATGTACGCGGTATAAACGACGAGGCAAAAGACTAATTCCGGACCAAAGAGGTTTCAACGACGTAAGGGTGAATAATGGAAACTCGCCGTACGTCGGGTTCTCCGATGGTAGAAATAGGATGGCAGAAATAAACCCCGCGCACACTCTCCAAAATGCAATCTGTAAAACACCGAAAGACTGGATAACCTACGCCTGTGCTCAAGGCACATATTGGGACATTATTCTTACATAATGTAAAATAATAAAGTTCTCACATATATTATAGTCTTTCGCAGGTACATATCATTTTGTATACTTAATTAAAAGTCTGGTCCGATGCGGTTTTAGTTCCATGCGAGGTAAATATAAGCTGACGTATATATGACATGTCTGTGTACATGTAGGTGAAATTGAAATATTATATGGGGATTCGGTTTAGGAAGGAAATAACTTTGAACCAATTGTTCTTTTGGGGTTGCCGGAGCCTGATGTGAGGTTTGCCTGTAACTTATTTTATATGCAGTTTTGTATTGTTGAAGTAATGGCTGTATCTTCTCTATAATGGGTGAAAGTGGTGCTTTTTCACACACATTTTTATAATATATTATTTGTGACCCAATCTTTTCCTGAATACACCCATAGATTTAAATTTGTGTAAAAGTTTTGTTACTGTTTGGGTATACAATAAAGTTTATTGCATTGTATTCTATTCTATTTTTATACATTACAAAGTAGAAATTTGGTGATATCCTAAAAGCGTTCGATTATAATTTAAGCGTCTTCAAGGCTAGAATAAATAGACTCTTAATAAACTAGTGTATTTTATCAGTCTACCACACCTTCTCACTCCAGCCCAGAGTGTGGGAAATAATTAAAAAAAAAACTCTCAAAAGGAAAAAAACTAAACCCTCGTAGGATCACTTTGTTGTCCGTCCGTCTGTCTGTCTATCTGTCAAGACCCTTTATCTCGGGAACGCGTCAAGGTATCGCGTTGAAATTAAAACCATATAGTCAAATCTCCGCAGATTAGAATACATGGTTTTAATTTCAACTCGATTTTTTCACAGCATCAAGGGACCGCTCCCTTGATGCTGAGAAAAATCAAACTCAATGGAATAAAGTAAGGTCTTAAAGGACAGATATAGGAATAAATCTGAAAACAGTAAATTTGTTGTTACGTCAGAAGAAAAAATACTTTTTTCGCGGTTCGGAAAAATCTGCAAAACTCCATTCAGGAATTGAACTGTTTATTTTTTATTGCCCACCTTAAAATATCACAAGACAACAATTAGATTTAAAAAAGATAAGCTAAAGATCACACTATTTAGATAGTGTGTGTATATCTTTCATTGTCTATGCATAAATAATAATTCACACAACTTTAATCCACTACATTTCACCCCTATCCCATATCTTCTAAAACCATTTAATCCTAAACCTAATCTTCCAGAAAATGTTGCCATAAAACGGTCATAAATAATTCCGACATAAAATATAAAGGATTTAAAGAAAATTTTCAATATCTGTCGAGATATTTATGGTTGCCCTTTCGATCCATTAGTCGAGGTGGGGGCCAGTTCCGGCTTCCGGTTTCGTTCCGCCGGAAGTTAGAACACATGGCTCCAGAAAGCCGTCGATCGTAAAAAATATCTTATGAAAGATGTCGTGCGTTGATGTCCAGATTTTCAGAAATTTATTCAACCCTTGCTTGCGGTACCAAGATTTATCGCATCTGGGTGATTGGGCAAAGGAATATTTATGTGGCTTCCGATCCTGAAATGATATCTAGAATAAAAAAGGTACCTACCTAAATTAGGTTTTTCTGTATCTAAATCTTTGAGCAGTTTCTCTGGATATTCAAATTTTAGTATACAGTTATGGCAGGTTCAAATTATTCTATTTTGAATGCTTTTGTGCTTGTTATAAAAAAAAAATCTTTTAATTCAGACAAAACAGTCCATAAAATTTGTAAGTAACAGGAAAAATTAACTTATAACTGTTTTTTTTTTACTTTATGGTGTCGAACGTAAAGAATAGCACCATCCCATATCTTCCCGTGGGTGTCGTAAGAGGCGACTAAGGGATATTTAGATTCTGTGCATACTACAGCACCTTAGGTCACCCCGTGGTGTCGGGTAAACTACCAACAAAAGCATTCCCAAGGAGGGTTGGTGTCAGGCTGGCGGCCAAATTTAAAAAAAAAACTAGCCAAATCCCTTTGCAACATGTTCGGTCTTTCCTGTTAGTAACAGGAAAAATTAACTTCTAACTAATGTTAGTAATAATCCAGTGATTATAAAGTAGACCCACCATCTACCCCTGCACAGTAGGCTCACCGGTCTCCCAACACATGGAGTTCAGTGAACCCACTGAGCAGAACAGTGTCGGTTCTCTTGCCAATCATCCTCAAGACGATGTTCGCTGTTGTGCTGTCATAATCACACTCATCATCATCATCTTCCTGCCCTTGTCCCATCTTATTTGGGGTCGGCGCAACACGTTTTTTTCTTCCATTCTATCCTGTCAACCGTCATACTATCACTAACTTCCTTTTCTTTCATGTCATAATCACACTAATATTATAAAAAACTATAGTTTATGCTTGTTACTCCATCACGCTCAAACAATTAAACGGATTTCGATAAAACTTGGTACACGGCTAGGCCATAGGATATTTTCTTTTCAGTCGTACACTCCTGGTAGAGTGGTCTTGGTCATAGATCATCTGGTGAAACTTCTCCATTTCTCTCTGTTTGTGGCATTGCATGACCGTAAGATATAGTCAGCAGCAGCAGTAGCAGCAAAAAATTGGGAGCAGTGATGGCCGAGTGGTAACGGCCCCGACTTACAAGTTGTAGGTCGCGGGTTCAAACCCAGCCAGGTGCATTACTTTATGTAATTTATTTCATTACCACTGCTCTAAAAACGGTGAACGAAAATATCGTGAGGAAACCGGCATGTCCTATAACCAAAAATTCGAAGACATGTGACATCCACCAACCCGCACTGGGCCCGCGTGGTGGATTACAGCCCATTCCCTCTCCTAGAGAGGAGGCCTGAGTCCCAACAGTGGGAATATTATATGGCCGAATAAGCTATGCTATGGATATAGTCATATGTTCTACCGGAATAGCATATACTTTTTGATCTGGTACCTAGTATATTCCCTTAAAAGAGTTTTCTATTGTGGCGCGTGTAAAGTGACTGGCAGAAGTTAGTTCACATAAAATTATTGCAGACTATGATGTATAATTTTTACAATAGTAGTTAAAAACAATATGACAAAAAAACCAATAAGATAACAGTAATTTTTGGTAGATGGTCAAACAATAAGAAAACATAAGACGCAGGTGTCAAGTCAGAAATTGCTTTAAATGTGGAACTTGTGCGAACACACGCGTAATGTATTGTCACTCACTGACCTTTTGAACTTGCTACTAGTGTAGCGTTGTATAGTGTTGGCATAAAATTTTATCGATCTCAAGAAAGATTTTTGGTATATTCAAATCTAGTGTATATAGCAAAAATTTTGTATAAATAGCAGCAGACATGTTACGGTGTTGTGGCATATTATGTTTTCCCGTTGTGATAAACTTAAATCATCATCATCATCATTTCAGCCGAAAGACGTCCACTGTTGAACATAGGCCTCTCCCAAATGTCGACACAACGACCGGTCCTGTGCTTCTCGTATTCATCGAATTTCAGCGATCCTCAGCAGGTCATCGGTCGACCTTTTAGGAGATCTTCCAACGCTGCCTCTTTCGGCACGCGGTCGCCATTCCAGAACATTTCGGCCCTATCGAACATCTGTTTTGCGAGCGATGTGCCCTGCCCATGGCCATTTAAGTCAGGCAATTCATCGGAACTTAATTGCAAGGTTTCTTTTCTTTTGATGGTCATCCTAAAAAAATATATATATACAATTTCTATATTTTTACTTTTAGCGATAAAACCGCCAATTATAACATCCTATTAATTTGAAGCTCCTACTGTATTTTTATAGTATACGATAAAGAGTATAATTATTATCTATCTATATAATATTGATATTTTTCTGTTTGAATTATCTGTTATTTGTTTATTGTGCAAGCCTACCACAGTGTTGCCTTTTAACCCAAAGGTTGACTGGTAGAGAATGCCTTGTTACATTAAGCCCGCCTATGTACCACCACTTTACATGAAGTTTAAATAAATAAATAATAATTACACCGTTCAGAAAAAAAAAAAATCTAGTATATTAATGTAAACATTTTATATTCCATTCATTTGCCCGCAGTACACTGTTACAGACTACTCGCTATTTACATTATTTATTTTACAGTTCCTCCTAAGGTTGTCTGGTAGATATCGCTGTCAGCGATAAGACCGCCATTGTATCTATAGATTCAAGTATGTGTAAAAGTTTTATTACTATTTGGTATACAATAAATTTTACTCTATTCTATTCAAACGTCGATCAATAACTGGCAGAAACTTTACCCCTAAAGCTTGTAACTACAGCCTAGTTTATTGTCAAAGGGCCCTAGCACATATTCCTTTGATCCATTTTCGCAACGAATCAAAATTCTACTCTTCTACCAACAAATACGAGAAAAATAATTTCCCAGCGGCCACTCCTCAACCCCTCCACAACTCCATAGCCTGATCCCATATTCATCTCACAACTCCACCCCCAACTTAAGGGTCCATATCACTGGCCGTGCAAAGTTGTCGCACCGTCTGTCTCGGGAACAACTCGCGAACTACCCAACAACTTATGAATTGTTCCGTTTACAATTGGCACCTGAAACTTTTTTGTTGAATGTTGGAGTTTGTACGCTCAGGACGTGGACGCGTGATAAGGAGTAACGTACAGGTCTTGTTTGTTCGAGTTTTAGAACAGAAACGTTGGGCTTAGTGACCTACTTCAGAACTCTTGAGGTACGAGTAGTGATGTCTTAGAGAGATTGTGATGATGATACTCAATACTTTATTGCAATCCATATGGATTGGATGATGGACAATTTTCAACACCATCTATGTATAGATATCTATACATAGATGGTGTTGAAAATTGTCATAGATCAATATTGATGACCGCCAGGGTCCATATTGAGAGGAAGAAAGCTAAGTGGTAATTCACGGAATTCAATAGCGTTGTAGATCCAATGTGATGCGTTTAATTATGCATGTACATCATTATAATAATTATGTCTGTGTATAAGTATAAGTAAATTATGTTAGGTATGTTTGTTTATCTTGTGTCGTCATTATTATTAAATTATTCAAATAAAATAATGTATGCATATTATTTTATTATGTTTGTGTTTATGAAATAGGTTTATGTCAGATATTTTTTTTTTTATCGTCATCATTATTAAATTATGTTTTAATTTAAATCAAATTTTGTAAATATATTATTATTATGTGAGTGTATATGAATAGGCTAGTTATGTCAGGTATTTTTTTACATATACATTACTATTAAATTAAATATATACTACATTATTATTAAATTAAATTATGTCATTATTTACGTCTCTATTATTATTATTGAATCTCTCAAGATTCAATAATAATAATGAACTAGCACATAACTTAAGTTACGCTCTCAATTATACATTGTATAATGTATAATTGAGAGCGTACTTAAGTTATGACTTTATAAGTCTATCATTTAGGTATTCGTTTACCGAGTAATAAGCATTTAGTTAGTAAAAACTGTCTAAGCTTTATTAGAAATACATTAATTTTCTCTTCTGTTTTTATTTCTGCGGGTAGTTTATTATATACTTTAATGGATATAACATAGGAAAAAAAGAAAGAAAGAAAGAAAACACGTTTATTTGGCACACAGGTACACACAATGAAATAACAGTTACAATATAGAAACTTAAATACTAAAACTTAAAAAATACATTAACATCGTGTGTCTCACGGCTGCGCCAAATAGGTCCAGTTCAGCATAATGCCAGGCCACTATGTAGCAGTTGCCTGACGCTGGTTTTCAAATGAACATAGGGGCTTGTAGAATGCATTTTCGATGGAGAACTTGGCATGTTTAGCCTTGATCGGTGTCTGACTAGATAGCTCGTCTGAATGTCTCCGCATTTTGAGTAAAATTATTGATATTTCCGTATAAGTTTGTATAGTTCTAGAATGTTTACAAGGAAGGGTTAAAATGTTATGTTTTAGAAAGAACGGTTTGCAACTGTCTGTTTGCTCAATGTTTACTAGAATCCTAACCAATTTCTTTTGCAGGGTAAAAAGTGTTTGTTCATCGATGCTGTTTCCCTAAAGGGTAACACCATAGTCAAGCAATGCATAGGCGTAAGCATAATAGGTGGTAAGAGCTGTTTGGAAATTGGTGGTCTTTTTTATTTCATGAAGAGCATACATTTTAGAAATTTTTGAGTGAGTTTTTTGTATATCTGATTTCTGATTTATATGTGTTTCTATTACTAGTCCGAGTAAGGTTTTATTCTTCATTTCAGCCGAAAGACGTCCACTGTTGGACGTAGGCCTCCCCCAAGCGACGCTACAACGACCGATCCTGTGCGTCTCGCATCCACCGCACTCCCGCGACTCTCACCAGGTCGTCGGTCCACCTTGTGGGAGGCCTTCCAACGCTGCGTTTTTCGGTGCGCGGTTGCCACTCTAGAACCTTTCGGCCCTATCGACCATCCGTTCTACGACCAATGTGCCCTGCCCACTGCCACTTTGGCGATTCTTCGGGCTATATCGGCGACCTTGGTTCTCCTGCGGATATATTCATACTTTATGCGATCACGCAAGGAAACTCCGATCATTATATAGTTTCCGAAAATTCCTGGAAGTATCTACAATTTCATACAATAAAGCTACTTATAATAACTAGAATAATGAAATAGTTTGCGTATCATTGCCGAAGGACAAAAGGACAGTCCGTCTGCACACAAATCACGTCGGACATTCGAAACTAATTATACAGCGACTATTGCTCGAGGTCCACTGAAACGTGTTTTTGTAGTTATTAACAAAGGACTGGGCTCAGATATAAAGAGGATGGAATAGCCATAAACTATACCCTTCAGATTTATAATATTTTGGGTTTTTTTTTTTCGGTGGGAAAATCATCTTATGACATCCCCGGCTCTTGGGCGGAGCGGGAGATAGTGTTAAACTTTTATTGACTAAAAACCCACTCCTGTTCCTTTGTTGCCTTTTGTATCAGGGCCGAATCTTCCTTTCAGAATCAGACCCTTGGCCCCAGTAGGCTTCGATCCTGCTGGGCCCCTACAGTTGCTGATATCTCCTTGAGGCGCTCTATTATTATTTTTTTGTACATGGCCAGGTTTATGACAAATCATTATCATTATTTCAGCCGAAAGACATCCACTGTTGGACGCAAGCCTTTCCAAATTATCGCCACAAGGAACGGCAGAATACGTCTCGCATCTATCGGATTTCCGCGACCCTCTCCAAGTCATCGGTCAACCTTGTGGAACCTTCCAATGCTGCGTCTTCTGGTACGCGGTCGCCACTCCAGAGTCTTTCGGCCTCGTTGACTATCTGTTCTACGAGCGATATGACCTGTCCACCGCCACTTAAGTTTGGCGATTCTTCTGGCTATGTCGTTAACCTTTTCCGTTAACGTTCTCCAGCAGATATCTTCATTTCTAGGAAACTCCGAGCATAGAATAGAATAGAATAGAATAGAATAAACTTTATTGTACACCAAAATAGTAACAAAAACTTTTACATTAACTTAAATCTATGGGTACAAAGGCGGTCTTATCGCTGACAGCGATATCTACCAGACAACCTTAGGGTGGAATGTAAGAATTAGGCATAGCCCTTTTCATTGCCCTTTGGGTGGCTTTAAAGCTTTCTCAGGCCTTCTAATGAGGCCTATTATGAGCAACTACGTTTAGTCCTGTTTTTGATTAATAGTATTGACTACATAACATACTGAAGAGACCCAGTAAGGCTGATGCTTCTGTTCTTGGTTCCACAGACTTAACGTGGCACTGGAACGTAAAAGGCGACTGATGAAACACAGGCCAGTTTAAGTCAGTAAGTCTCTCGGCTACCGTAGGCGCGAGCTTGCGGACGGCGGGTAAAGGGTACGTCAACGACCGCCCGTCCGAAAAGGACCGAGCCCGAGTCGTCGATAGCGCGTAGTGTTTCACGCACATCTCAAAGAGATGTCAGCAAACCGTAGGCCCAGGGGGGCCAGTTAAAGGAAACCCTCGACCGCCAGGGTCAACTTAAAAAGCATGGCTGGGCTTCAGTCAGTAAAATTCTAAAACACCATCCCGCTCCACGAAGTCATAAGATGACTTCGCACATGCCAAAAATTATGACAATAAAAATCTGACACGTTCTATCGCTTCACTCAGAGCGGGAAAAGTAATTTGATGATATCCAACTTCAAAAAAGTCACTACTAAAGAAAAAAAACTCAAACCAATTCCATCCAAACTACATCCACAACCATCCAGCCGCTTACGAATTCGAACCCGAAACTATGTATTTGATTAAGTACAGCCTAAGTTTTATAAGGTCGCTCCCGGTCCAACACAACTCTGATGCTAACTTAGTTTCATGTTAACAAAATAGATACTTCGCTCACGATTAAGTGCAACTATGTGTACCGACTATTGTTGTACTTGACTACTAAGTTAGTTTCATAATAGTTTAGCTGATAATTACTCATGCAAGTACAGTGGTGTGCAAGAGGAGGGATTAGAAACTTCTTGAATGGCTTATTATGAATGTTTATGGCTAGGATTTTGCTGAAGTAACTTAGTGACTAGATAATGCAAAGATTGTAAAGACTATGGTGATATGAAGTAAAAATAGTTGACTTATAAAGATCAGAAGAATCTGAAACAGTTAACTTTTGTTTTTTTTTTTACTTTTAGGTTTGCGTTTGACCTAAGTGATAATATGGTTGAAGATGGAGAACGCTCGCCTACTATTATCATGTTCACTTTTGACTTAAACACCCCCAGGTTATAGATATCAGGAAACACAGACTTCGGTAAGGTGTTTAACTCTTTAGCCATACGCACAAGGATACCAGTCTTCTTGTGGTGGAAAATCAAAAACAAAATCTAGGTTTGGAAGAAGAACAAACACGTATTCCTTCAGTTGCCCTTAGCGTTCCAGGGTTGTGGCGGCTCAAGAGCGTAGACATAGTGACAATGAATAAAAAGGTTTTAAAAGAATACTAGCATGTATGGATGGACATGAGTTACCGTGAAATTTTGGTAAATTTTAATTGCCATTTGTAAGACAAAAAACATTTCGTCATACTTTTCATAAACTACATAAACGTCAAAATCTACACAAAAACTGAACCCATCACATTAATATTCCACACCTCCATAATAAAGGCGCAAATGAAAAATTTACACAGTAAAAAATCGCTCCAGCAAAACGGGGAGCGTGTTTAAAATTTATTTTGAATGGCCATTCATTTAAAGGCATCCTGGACGGGGCTGTTGCGTCGGCGATAGCGATCGTGAAGAAATTACACTTCCTTCCTTATTGCCGGCGAACGAAATACGGTAGTTTAAGGTAAAAGTGAAGTATTTATACTAACGACTCTCTATTAGACCTTTAAGTTGACAAATGGGAAGGTTTGCTTTGCTTTAAGGATTTTTCATTGAATGGTGATGGCAATATTGATTAAGTTCCTTCAGTGTTTTACAGGTTGTATTTTGGTAAGCGCGTGCGGGAATTGCATGACTTGATTCCGCCATCTTAATTCTACCATCGGGCAACCCGACGTACGGTGAGTATCCACCCTTCCGTTGTTGAAACCTCTACGGTCTGGACTAAGCGTTTTGCCTCATCGTTTATACCGCGTATATCGAAGGAACGAAACAAATTGCCTGCTGCGGTCTTCTCATCCGATTATAATTTTGCTGTCTTCAAGGCTAGAGTGAATAGGCTCTTCATAAACTAGTGTGCCTTACCATCAATGATTGCATCACTGCTTATTGGGTGAGATTGAAGTCATGCACTAAGTATATATAAAAAAAAAGTTATTCGAATTAGCAATGTATTAGTTAGAAATTGAAAATCGTAATGTCAGAGTGGCTACAAGTTTTATAAATTTTGCCCACGAATTCGTCCATATGAATTTCAAATATTACGGATGCAAATTCAAAGTCAGATTTAAAGCCTGACGTAGATGTCCTTGGTTGAAGTTCAAGCTTACACCGAACTAAATATCATCAAAGTCAGTTTAGTAGTTTAAAAGTAGAAGCGTATCAGACAGATACTTAATAATAATAGTATAATAATAATATTCTACAACTATCACACAACGCTGTCTAGTCTCAAGCTAAGCAGGGCTTGTGTTATGAGTACTAGACAACTTATATACATACTTATATATTTCTAAATACATACATATTATAGATAAACTACACCCAGACACAGAACAAATGATCATGCTCATCACACAAACATTTGTCCTGGATGGGAATCGAACCCGCAACTTCCGGCATAGCAGTCAGGGCCACTAACCACTAGACCAACAGGCCAGTCGATTCAGTCTTTCAGATTTATTGTATTAATACAGAACAAAGAATCTGCTAATTTAACGTTCAAGTTGTCTGTTATCACTGTCAGCGAGACCGCCATTGAATCCATAGATTTAAGTTTATGTAAAAGTTATGTTACTATTTTGCTGTACCGTAAAATTTATTCTATTCTATTCTAATAAAAGGATCGGATGTTTTTTGACAAACAATATTCAAATGATACAAGTTAAATATAGTTTGAATACGTTACTGTAGCCGCCTTGAAATCATTGTTTACAAACTGGCCATTTTTAGCATTCGCAATCTCTCGATACTTACAAAACATTAGGCTTGCCATAATAAAATAAGATTATTAAGTTATTTAGTGGTCATTAAAGGAGCTAACTGGATTTTTTTCAAGAGTTTTTAATGTTTGTGATTTGATCAATTGCAAGCTGTTTCCAAATTTTTCCTCTACCACTACCTACATCTTTGTCGTTCGCACCGCCTCGCCCACCATGGCCCCAAAAAAACAGCTTTTGGATGTTGTAACCTTTACAATTCAGTCTCAGATGATCAAAATCAAATTCTTTTATTACAAATAAATCATTTACAGGCTCTTTCCAATAATCAAAAGGTCGGATAGTCAAAAAAGTTAAGCTAAGCTGATTTCTGATAATATTATAGTTAATGAAAAATAAATAAAACTAGATAAAATTATCATACTAGCCAAAATTTTACATGTTAAAACTATGTACCAAATGGCGAGACTATCAATACATCTCATGCTTTTATTATTAATATTAAGCAACAATCTCAACATTGAATGTCCACTATCACCAACACCCCAATAATAAATCTACAGACAAAAAAAAAAGATGAAATACTAACAATCAAAAAGTACCCAAGACTCAGTTAAAAAGAAACATTGTCCAGTAATGAAACAACAAAATAAAAGATAACGACGCAAATGCAAATGAATCTAGTTTTAAATTGAAATAGCCGACTGCGTCCAAGAAAATTACTATTCGTTGTTTCAAATGAGAAATGTTCTACAGGAATACGCCATTTTTTATTTCGGGTCGTTGATTAACTTTTTTACTCAATTATGTTGAAGGCACATTTTTCACGAGATTTTCGAAATCAATTTTGCATGGAAACAAGGTAATAAGGATTATTTATGTGGAGATGGCCGTTATGAGTTTGTAGCGAAAAATAAATATACAAAAATATGGTAATGGTAGGTATTTTAGCTAAAACTAAAAAATGGTTGATTATAAATAGTCTTATAAAATCCAATCACTTAGGCGCTCTCTGCTACGGCCAGCTTCCAACGATATTTGCTTAAATTGGATACTTGGACTTGATAATGGTCGGTTAAGTGAGTTATGTAGCAGAAATCTCTACATGCCTTATAAAAAAGTATGGACGTAGAAAGATCTAACTGAACAGTGGATATACAAAGAAAAAAGCGCATCTATCGTATCTAAAGTGAAATCGGCCAACCCTATCAAAGAACGTAACTTTTCAATCTCTCATAAAATATAACTATAACCGCTTCAACCGGTTTAAAAATACCAGCAAATTGCCAATTAACCAACCTATTTGCACATACCTTTAAAAACTTCCAATCAGAACTATGTAATTGCACATCAAACGCCGCTTTTTTCCTTACTAAACTGAACGTTTACAAACTGACTGGTAAACTCACACACGTTCCCAATAAGGACTTTACAAGCGGCCAGAACCAGTGCAAACCGGTTTGGACCGGTGTGAACTGGCTGAAGGATCGCTAATTGGCGACGAGACGCATTTAGCGCTAACCACCGGCTATCGTTCGCACCTCCACACTTAATATATGAAAAGTACTTTATAAAAGTCGTGCGATTAATAAAACTGCGCTTTTATAGAGTAGTTTAACTTTTAAATGATGAAAACTTAGTAAAGCTATTACGAAACAGTAGCAGCTCAATAATACAATTCTATTCAGCTTGTCAACGCCATTGAACTATCAAATTCATATTAAAATGCAAAGTAGACAAACTGACATACAACTGCGAACAGCGGAAAATTGACGAACGAATTCGTGTCTATTTAGAACCGGTTTGAAGCAGTTTAAACTGGTTAAAAGCGGATAATTGGCGACAAAATGCCGTGTATGGCGCTAACCACTGGCATTAGCGTTATTTCCCGTCTCGACACTTTAATGTGTGAAGTGCTTCATAAAATTCATACGACAAATTGTCCTGCACTTTATGTTGCTGAAATTAATGTTTAGGAACTTTGTCAACTGCCTGCTAAATCTGGTGGAGTCTAAAATTACTGTCACTCGAAACGACGGTAAATTAAGTAAACTTTGTAGGTACAAGCGAACACAGACAAACTATGACGGGCGATGAGATGAAAATTCTCGTTCTAGTTCGTTTCCTACATAAGTGTCTCCATCCGTATGTTATGTGGGTCAACGTGTAAACCTATCTGGTTCTGAGGATTAGTAGTAAGTAAATATATCAGAAAAAAAAACTGGGAAGATTTGAGTGTTGTTAAGATTTCTAGATCTATATTAAGTACATGTTCTTTATTGTTGTGTAACCTTTACCTGTGATTTGACTTAATTTCCCATGTCCGCTAGCTGGGCAGAGGCAACCACAGGTATCCTCTATCGCAAAAGCTTCACGCTTCACCTCGCTCCACGTCATTCCGTTGCTCGCCGCTACTGCCAACACGATGCGACGCCATGTTTGACGGAGACGGCCATGATTTCGTTTTCCTTGCGGATTCCAGTCCGACGCTTGTTTGGTTATGATACCTGTACTTCTATACTAATATATAAAGAAGAAAGATTTATATTTTTTTTTGTGATGAATAAAATTAAAACTACTGAAACGGTTTTACAACTTCCTTCACCAGTAGAATGCTAATTTATCTCTGAGTGACATAGTTATATATATTTTTTACTTTCAATGGATGGAGTGTGGATGTGTGTGAATGAGTGAAGGGATAAAATTAAATCCTTATAACAATTCAACAGGATATTGCAATATCCTGCATTTTCTTTTTTATGTATTCTACAATATCATCAATTAACCTAGGGTGGTAAAGTTCTCTAGGTTGACTGGTAGAGAATGCCTAAGGCGAAATCCAAAGTTAAGAAGTGGTAAAACTAAATTCCTTATCAAAATGATCAAATAATGTTCTTGCGCCGATATGCACGTCTTTTGCTTCGTTCTCACTTATGTAATGTATTATAATTTCAACATTTATGATATAGCCATATTTTTTACAAGCTATATAATAAAATCAAATCAAAATCAAAATAGCATTTATTCCAAATAAACCATTTACAGGCACTTTTGAAATGTCAAGAAGTCAGTCAGAAAAATAAAAATAAATGATGCTAATTGCACATTTCAAAGCGTAGATCTCTATGGAGAAGAATGTGCAAGAAACTCCATGGACACTCTTTTCAATCATATTTTGTAATTACAAATATCTCTGTTACATGTTTCTTGTCGCTATCATGTGAGAACAATGTAAATAAAAATAAAAACTAAATATAGATATTAAAATAGCAACTGGCAGCTAAGAGATGACCAGCCTCAACTGACAGCGCCCGTTCACGGACATGACGCTAATGTTAGCACCACTCAGCTCAACCATTTTGAAGGGAACCGAATGATCCAACACCCGCGCCACCATCAGTGAGCCATTTGAGTGAGCATGACAAACTCTCAACTGCCATGCTCATTTATGTCAAATAAGTCCAGTAGCAACATAAAAACTATAAAAGCTCCATGGTACTCACATTTACAAACTGTGGAAAAAATGCTTCTATACATATAATACAATACTTATATTTTACAATTTCAAGAAAAAAAACATTAAAAAATAATTTCCATAACCTAAAATATTTTCCAATTTGTACACCCCGGTGGTAGTGGAGCTGGACCAGCATTGAGCCAAGCATTTTTATCCTGAATATAATCCTCCAACTTATAATATGCTTGCCTGCATAGTGTGCGTTTAATATATTAATTTAAAAGAGTATGCATGGAGTTTTTTGCACGTTCTTCTTCATAGAGATGTATGTTTTGAAACGTACAAATAGCTTACCTTGTTTTTCGTTTTTGTGACTTAAGGTCTTGGACAATTCAAAAGCATCTGTAAATTAATTAATAAAAAAAATGCGTAGAGTTTGAGATATGACTAAAAATAGAAATAAATACAAAAAGGCATGCTGCGCCTAGATCAGAAACTGAGAACAGGGCACAGGGTGGAATGATTTTATTATTTATTTATTTATCTGCATCCAGTTAAACTAGAAACCGAAGATAATTAGAAAAAGTTATGGAGATCGGAAAGAAGGAAGATGATTTGCTCTTTCACCCAAACTCAACCTTTCGGCCGATCGAGTAAGTAACCTATTTATTTTCAATCGATTGCGTAACTTAATTCTGCGAAATCCGTTCCATCCTCGAAGCGATGCGCCACCGGTATATGATGGACATCCCTATTACCATACCATACTGATACCTATCATATTGTCTCTTCACCGCTCACCGCCCTAGGTTGACTGGTAGAGAATGCTTAAGGCATTAAGTTCGCCTTTGTACTTTATGTTGCATGAAGTTTAATAAATAAATAAATCCCATCCATATGCACCAAAAATTATGGAAACACATTTTTTGTGCGTGCAGCTAGTGTCAAAATTCTCTGCCGGAGTCTGTGTTTCTTAATAGCTACAACTTGGGGGTATTTAGGTTTAGAGTGATATTTTTCACTCTAACTTCTAAGAAATGTGTTCTATCGTCAATCACATCATTGCTTACTATCAGGTGGGATAGTGATCAAGAGTGAGAGTATCAATAATAGTAACTATATAATCCAAAACTTCAAGATATTTATTTGCGATGAATGATATTTATTTTGCAAACATAAAAATTCCTCTAGGCAAGCATGCTGCATCTTCGGTCACATCATCGCTTAGGATGCTAAGATTAAAAAAAAATATTTTTACATAAATTTTTTCGTCAATTTAAACTAGATGAGGCCAGTGTTTCCTAGCTGGCTAACCTGAGAAGAAAAACCAAAACAAACTTAGGGGTCAAAGTCTCTTTTAAAATCCATACAGCAAGCAGCAAATTAGTGTCTAATATAGTCTTTTGAGGAAAGAACCACACATATATAACATACATACCCGATCTAGCTGTCACTAGACTAGCAAGTAATTAACCTTCCTTGATATAGTTAGAACATAACTCATGTTTCCCGGCACTATGCAGTATAAATATTTTCACTCTCATACATCAAAGCAGTAATTTTTAATTACCACTAAACAGATTTTATGGGCTTGCTTGGCATGGTAAAATATGTTTTGTTCTTATTTGACGTTATTAAAAATAGTGTCGTCATGTCGCCCTGATTTTATTAGGAGTCTAATAAAATCAGAAACTTCCATTGAAAGCGATGTAGATGAATTTTTAAATCCCAGTTTTTTTTATATATATTTATAATAAATAGATTCTCAGTTGATATATGTACCGATTAAGTTATTTATATGTTTAGTTGTTTAGTCATATATTTACTAGAATACGAATAATGAAATATTCGTAATATTAGAATATTATAAAAACGGATATGTTTTTTTAGGTATGCGGAACAGAGAGTAAGACCCGCAAACCTCCGTTGAAAAGGAAGGATCCTCCGACCAGACGGGTGTTATGTCTGGTGGGCAACTGTCCGATAGATGATTTCGGGCTGTTCTATATGTTCCAATTTCGCGGAGAAATTTAATTGCGCGATGCAGGATTAGTTCTTATGTGACGCCATAGATGTCGCTATAGGTTGAATTAATTTTTCTCGTCATCTACAGGTAAAATGGGGGTTCAAAGTTTGAATGAATTAAGAATAGTCGATTTTTTTATTCGAGCACCTAAAGGACCGTGAAAAACAGAACTATGTTACTCCAAATATAAAGTGAGCTAAGCCGAGAGCAACGGTTAGTTAAAATCTACCTTGAGCGTCTCACTGACAACGCAACAAGACATTATTCTAACATTGTGTGACACTGTGTTACATTGTTGCGTCGCACTAATTTGTTAAAGCCTCTTTTTATTTGTTGTCGAAACAGTTGATTAAAGAAATCAAAAATCAAAATCAAAAATATTTTTATTTCACATAGGCCTACATGGGCACTTATAAAACGTCAGAAGCTAGTGCACGGTTCCAAACTGGTCGTTTCCTATGGAGAAGAACCGGCAAGAAACTCCATGCTTACTCTTTTAAAAAAAGTGGTTGATTACAATATTTTCGTATTACAGTATTAATAGATATTATGTAAGAACTAATTAACGAACGAACTAACTAGAAATTGATAATTTATTAAGTTTGCTTCTTACTTATAATGTGACATTTTTGCACACATGATTGTAGTTGAATATGACGAAGAATGTTTAAAACTTCCAGCTAATTATTATTGTACTCATATTCTAGCAAAATAAATTATTATTAACTACTAAATCTATCAATAACCAACTTCTTACTTGATTAATTGCATTGGAAAAGTAAATAAATCCCTTAGAAGATCCACATCTTTGGAATTTACTTTTCCCTATCCCAGTCTCAATTCCCAGTAGCAACCTCTTTCCTAATTAGATCCAGATTATCATCCCAGTGACTGAAAGTATAATGGAGGTAGTTTAACATAAAATACGAGCGCATTCATCGGTGGAACCTCCATTACCGCCTTGTCAGACCTGTTGATCCGATCGGCGTTATTGGAACCGATTTGCGGATCGGCCCGATACGTCGTTATCGCCTCGGGCGCATAATTTGCGCCTTAATGTCACAAATGAAGGCGTCGGCCATTTTATTTTGTTGCACGTAATTTTTTCGATGAATTGATGACTCGTAATTTCAGGTGGGAGTTTGGGTTCGTATTAATTTATTGATTGACCCGATAATGAATTACAGGATGCCCTTTTTCACCGTTATTTTCTTGTGGATATGTTTATGGCTTTATAGTAACACTTAATAAATTGCGTATCTGTGCATCCTTATGACAAAAGAATATGTTTGGCATAAGTAACTACACAGTTTAAAGAATTTATCGAAAAATGTTTTCAAAAATAGAATGTATTTTTTTATTATTTCCTATTGATAGTCTCGCGTCACATTTGATTGTAAGCGACGATGACGTTGACGATGGAGCATGTTTTTGTAAGTAACCTATTCACTCTTGACTTAGAGTCCCCTTGGTTGTAGCCATCAGGAAGCACAAACTTCGGCAGGAAATTCCACTCTAAGGAGAGCTGTACGCACAAAAAAAAATATGTTCCTAAAACGTTTTAATGTCGAGAATGATTTGCGTTTAAACAATATCACAACTGATGAAAACCGATGACTACATCATGAATGACTGAGCTCTCGCCTAGCAATAGGTAACCTATTCACTATACTTAGATTTAAAAATAATCATGTTACAGCTACCTAGCTATAACCGGATTATCTATCTCTTTGAAGTCTGTGTTTACAGGTGTAAACATACAGTTCAGTAGGTTTTACTTCATAATTGTATGAATTGGTGCAAAAGTCTACTACGAAACCGTATAATCCGATATTAATAATGAAAGTTAGACCTAAATGCCTTGAAACGATAAAACTTTATCTACGCGAGAAGATCTGGAGCTAAACCTGTAGAAGGACTTACGTCACACTCATGGACAGGTCAATTGCTTGAAGGGGACCGATAAACATTCCGCCTAGAGGCAAGTGGAGCGTAGAAAGGCCTTCACGGACACTAGATCGCAGTAATGGGGCTGTATCGGGTTTTCAATAAGAGGCTACCATGAAATGTGTGTTTCAGCATGTAGCTATATTTTAATTTATCGTAATGCTATTAAGTGGTTTGTTTTTTTTATTAATGCTATTGCGGAGCAATTAACGTTAACTAACTTTCGTTAACTTTGAGGTCTGATTTTGTCACCGTTTCAAGGGGCCAAAGATCGGAGTATATGGTTTTAATTTCAACTCGATACCTCCATGCGTTCCCGAGATAAAGGACCTTGACAGACAGACAGATAGACGGAAAACAAAGTGATTATATAAGGGTTCCGTTTTTTCCTTTTGAGGTATGGAACCCGAAGTGGATTTTTTTTTCACTGAGAGACACTATTAATAATATTTAATTTAATAAAGTTCTATTCTGTACTATTATATTCTATACAAATGGATTATCCTCTTATCTGTTTCTGAAGCCAGCTTATATGTTCCTATAAATACTGCCTACTCACATAGTTATATATGTTGTTATGTGTATGTGGAATTTAATTTCAAATGAAACAGATTATTAACGTAATACTATTTTTTTTTACTTTTTGTAAAATAGTGGTACATTTATAAGCGAACATAATGCAACAAGGCAATAACTCGAATGTTTGTATGTATGGATTGATATGTGTAGGTACTTTTGTTTCTCCTTCACGCTCAAACAGCTGAACGAATTTGGTTGAAATTTAGCAAACAAGTAAACCATTACTTTTTTTTGGGTGGGAAAATCATCTTATAACAAATCTCGCTCTTGGGCGGAGCGAGAGATAGTGTTAGACTTTTACTGTTCCTTCTTTGCCTTCGTCCCAGGGCCCTGGTTTTCACTTTCATACTACCCGTGGTTACCCCTACGATTTGCTGACATCTCCTTGAGGCGCGCGTGGAACAGTATGCACCGTCGACGACTTGGGCTCGGTCTGGATAGTTAAAGGATGGTCTGTTGGCGAGCCACCTATTGCTCGCCGTCCGCAAGCCCGCGACTTTGGTGGCCTTAAATCGGGATCAGAATCTCGGCGGCGGCGGCGGCGGTTGGAGCGTGAAGACCGTTGCCTCGCGTGATCGGCCGCCTCCTTTGCTAGCATTACTTCTTTGCAGTAGGAGAGACCGTGGAATAGAGCATAGTTTCATGCGGGCGACGTTGCTAGCAAAATTTAACTATTAATTGAGCAGGTACGTAACCGCGTACAGTCAGAAACATTTTGACGTAAAACTGATGAGTGAAGCGATCGCAAAGTAGTATGCACTCTAATGGGCTATATGCACACACACCTTAATTATAAATGAACGGGAGGACCGCATGAATTCACTGTAGGTTACTTTTTTAAGCCCTAAAACATCGAAGCCAATTCCCTGAACCCAACATAGTCATCAAGCCACTTACAACACTCGCCCCAGATCATCAAAATAACACATTTAAAATATTCATAGCCAAATCGGATAAGCTTTTCCACATTAAACGACCATTTAACGTTTTGAGGGTATACAGACTAAATGGTTCGTTTAATATTTTCCAGTTCTCGTCGCCATTATGCTGTCTGTCGTTATATTTCGCAGGATAGGCACAGACGATTTATGTTTTGTTGGTGTTATTCTCTTGTGTGCTCTGAGTTCCGTTTGTGCTTCCGGGTGAAAGGGCTATTTTTATGTGTTTGAAGGATTATGAGGGCTTAAAATTTGTGTTTTTTTTTTTGGAATTTAAATTGTTCTGGTTGTGTTTTAGGTAACAGACCAACGGGTTTGCTGATGAAGAGTGTTAGTGTTGCAATTAAAGTCCACCAATATCTAGGAAATTAACATTGAAGGCCGTTTCTTTTTTTGTTATGTTTGCGTCATTTACACAAATAGACACAGACATCCTCACGCCCCAGCCACCAGGACAGAAAATACACCAAGCTTCGCGCTGGGAGTCGCTAGTAGATACCCGGCCACCGTAAGCGCGAGCTTGCGGGCGATGAGCAATAGATAGCTCACCGTCTGGCCGCCAGATATCGACTGAACCTGAGTCGTCGACGGTGGGTAATATTCCACGCTTACAGCATTGCCGATGCTAGGGCCTTCCTGAATCTGTGGTCCTAGAGCACAAAGGGCAATTCTAATTATAAGCGTATTTAATATCCCCACTGCTCAAAGAGAAGTAATAGGCTGCAATCAGCCAGGCCCAGCGCGGTTCGGTGCCTACAACATGTATTTTTTGTTCTTGGACGTGCCGGTGACAGTTTCTTCACCGGTTTCAGAGAAATGGTAATGAAGTAAACTACACAGAGTATATGCTTGCCTGGTATGAACCAACGAAATGTTGTTATTTTCAAGTCGTTGAGCTTAGTAGTCCTGAGTTGAGCTACATGAATACTGACAAATGCTTGCTCTGACTAAACAGGTCCACTGAAATCTGAGTGGTTCTTCAGAAGACCATCTGAGACACTAAGTTGCATGTTTCTCATAACATCTGTGACAAGTTTGCTGTATGGACTTTAAAGACTGACTCCTGAGTTTGTTTCGGTGTTTATTCTCAGGGTAGTCTCAGCTATGAAACACCGACCTCATCTAGTTCACATTTAAAAACTATTTGCAAAATAAATATCGTTTATCAATTCCTACAGTAAGTCGAAGCTACCACTGTTCAATTTCTTAAATGATTTAAATAAATAGATTTTTTTTGGGTGCGAAAATTATCCTATGACAAATCGCGCTCTTGGACGGAGCGAGAGATAGTGTCAGACTTTACTGACTAAAAACCCACTCCTGTTCCTTCTTTGCCTTCGTCCCAGGACCCCGGGTGTCGCTTTCACACTACCCGTGGCCCCAGTAGGCGTCGACCCTGCAAATAAATAGTTTAAAATTTAACGAAACTGAGTAGTTTATAAAAAAAATAAAAAGATTCCACAGTAGAATGTTATCACCAAATTATCGCATTTCCGACAAAAATGCCTACAGAAACTTCCATACTTACAGTCGACTGCTACAAAAAAATATCTTCAAAACTTCCCCAACACTTGACTGTTAAACCAGCAATTCTTCAGAGAATTCAACAAAGTGAAGTATTATAAAAAGCAAGTTAAACTCAGTCCAAGTGTATGACAACTGATAACAGTGAAGTCGGTGGCGCCCTCTCTCGGGGCTGAAGTGAGTTAGTGCCCAAGTTTGCGTACGGCGATGTGAGTTTTAAGATACGAGGGTGAAGTGTAGCGGGTACGGTATGGCTTTAGTATTCAATAGGTTACTAGGAAATCTATAGTACTCAGTTTAAATTGAAGCTATGATATTTCAATACTAAAATGTTGAAGAACGAAGTAAGTACGATTTAGATAAGAGTTCTACGCAGGTCGCTTTTGAAAGCTCTTGTCTACTTGGCCACGCCCTAGCCTTTGAGTAAAAGTAGGACAATATTTTTTTTTTTTTTTATAAGTCTTGATTTCACACTAGGTATTAAACCTGTATCGTAGGTGCTGTAGCGTGTCGTCGACGGCGCGTATTATTCCACGCGCGCCTCAAGGAGATGTCAGCAACCGTAGGCCCAGCAAGGTCGAAGCCTACTGGGGCTATGGGTGATGCGAAAGAGATCCCCTGGGCCCTGGAAAAATGGCAAAGAAGTAACAGAAGTGGGTTTTTAGTCAGTAAATGTCTGACACTACGATATCCCGCCCAAAAAAAAAAAATAAGGTACTGTAGCGTTGCTGGTTGTAGTTTGAACTACACTATATATTCAGTCCCTGAACCACTATCTATATATAGGCTATATACTTATTGGCTAGGCTTATAAACATCTCAACAATTTGTTATATTACACTGTATATCAACCAGATCATAATCAACTTAATAAATGCTGCTGGAAAACAGGTCTCCTTTTTGTAAATAAAACTCCAACACAGGGTACTGTTACAGTATAACAGTACCCTGTGTTGAAACATTATGTTGCACTTCTGCCTACCTATTCAACAAAACTCACAAGCATAAACCAACATATTATTCTATTCTTAACAACAATATTCTCTCTTATATTTTCTCACGTATTCCTTAAACAAAACGTATATAACGCTAGATTGTTCTCTTGATATATCTTTTGTACTTATAATTAAGACGGAGATATAAAAGACGGTCCCCGAGGCGTTCGTAACGTTATTAGAGAAGAGTCTAGACTAGAACCGTACGAAACGACTATTGTGTGAAAAAATCTAAGTGTTGGTGAACATGGAGATATTTCTTTAGGTATTATCTCAGACTTTTTGTGGTGACACGAAGACATTATATTGCCTAGCTAGTTAATTATAAGAATTACTCACACAAAAAATTAATGTGTTTTTGAAGTAATTCTTATAATTCTAGGTTTCGCCTGCGTGAAAGGAGAAACAAATCCCAAACATCCAGATAGAAGTATCTTATGTGCCATTCCAAAACATGGTGTACTCGTATACAAAGTTTCATCGAAATCCGTTCAGCCATTCGAACGTGAAGAAGTAGCAGACATTCATACAATTTGTGAGTGAGACTAGCTCATGTGTCGCTACAATGACCTGTTCTGTGCGTCTCCCATCCATCGGATTCTCGCGACCCTCACCAGATCATCGGTCCACCTTATGGAAGGCCTTCAAATGCTGTGTCTTCCAGTACGTAGTCACCCCTTCCACCTTTTGGCCCCATCGAAAATCATCGCAGGGGAATATACTCACAGTATCCTATATAATATTCGAGGATAATATATGGTCCACTCATCTACTAGCTTACATCGAAACCCGTATAAGCATTCAAGCATGAAGAGAAACAGACACACCCAAGATTTTGTTATGAACAAAATAAGTGCTAGATAAACACACAAGGTACCCACAACCTGTTCTCATACTACCTCACCACCACATTATTTGAATGCCAATTTCAATTTGTTGCTCACGCACATTCCTCAAAGGCAAGCACCGTTCGCCACAAAACCGCTGTGTACTCCACACAAACAAGTAACAATTCTACTGAAACTTTTGATATAATCGTACGTACCGTCTTGCCTACTGAATATTATATTAACTAACGGAGTTTTTGTCGTGGCGCTCGATTTGCATGTTATAAGTTAAGCATGACTGTCATCAAGGACGGATTCAAGGGGTTTGTATAGGTATAAAGTATGAGCAGTGGTGACCAAGTGGTAACGCGGGTTCAAACCCAGCCAGGCGCATTACTTTGTGTAATTTATTTCATCACCACTGCTCTCAAAGCGGTGAAGGAAAACATCGTGAGGAAACCGGCATGTCTTAGAACCCAAAATTCTAAGACATGTGACATTCACCAATCCACACTGGGGCGCGTGGTGGACTAATATAAGGTGGTATAATATAAACAGCAGCAGACTAACATAAATGAACAACAAAAATTAAGTTGTCATTAATTAAATATAATATCTAAAAACCAAAAAAAAAAACTAATAAATGTGTACAACACACAATACATACTATATGTAAAGCAATAAATAAAAACCTATACATAAATATGGGTCATGTTGATAGGAAATGTTTCACGATTTTTAACAATCATGATTGTGTTTTTGACATTCTTCTGTAAAGCGCCTAACAAATTTTGTAAAGCAACTGATTGTCGGAGCACGACTGACAAACGATAACATCGGTGCAGGAACTACTCACATTCAAACGAAATTGGAATCCTAGCGATTCGTCCAAACGCTATGAAAATATCCGAGCAATATACTTTGTACATTTTAGTGGAATATGGACTATGTAACGAAAAATTCAATATGGTTAGGTATTCAAAATCAATAGAATTCAATGAATATCCAGTTTAAAAATAGGAGCGGTTTTAATATAATTATTAAGCTGTAACAAAACAAGCCCTGTTAAAAACTTGAACTTGATAATGATAATTGTTATCTATTGATACGAACGTGAGTAATTAGATGCTGGTATACTAGCGAGAACTTATTCACCACAAACAATAACAAATTTGTCCATTCAACAATAATCCAAATCACAATGTACACTAGAGTTCCGTTAAGTATCGCTTAGGTCGTTAGGTAAGATCACTTCACACACTTAGGTATCGCACTCGTTTTGCAGTTGAAAACAAACTGACTCACTTCCAGTCGGGAGCTCGTATTTATATGCGAAGCCAGGAACATTCTAGATACCGACGTTTTCAGAAAATTGTCGTCAAATCACGGGGTAATAAATTATTTTTATTACTAACACGTACCTCCCGCCTTTCACGGGAATTTCAACTCTATTGTTAATTACGGAAGATACGAATTTCCTTATCTACCTTCTAAACCTTATTTAATAATTGTGACAGGTACTTTATGTCGTACTTTTCTAGAAATTGCCAGGCCTGGGTAAGTACTTCCATTCTAGAAATTTCGTATAGCAATGCGTTTTAATTATTTGATGCTACTGTTGATTACATCGAAGATATGGCGTGTTCAAGTTTCACAGCGTAACACTATCTAGTTGTCTTATTAAGGTATAGTGGCTTGACTCAGAATAAATTAAGAACTAATTAAAAAAGAATCCTTCTTTGATTTGGTGCACAATAAAATATATTCCATTCCTCAGCCTTTTTTAATGTTCCCACCCCCATTCACCCCCCGCGCTCAGCCCCGCAAGTACATATCTACCGCCCCCTCTCTGCCCCCTAATACCTATATTTTGTAAAGTCATATCGTCACTGTTATCTTATAATACTCAATAATTACCGAAACTTTATTTTTGGATGGGACACCTGATGTTACGGTGGGCCATACCTCTACCGTATGCTTCACTTGCACCTCCTGGTGCAAGTGAAGCGTTTCTTCCACCTAAATCTAAGGACTTGCGTCATGCGGAAGGTGAGGGCATCATGACGTCTCTCCAACCACCCCTCATAGAGGGAACTTACCGCCATGATTATAGCGTGTCTATTGTTAGGTGAGGTGATTGTGCTACGGGATTCTTTGAAAAAGTTACTACGACTCTGGAACGCAAAAGGCAACTGAAGGACATAGATGTGATTTTAGTCATTAGAAGCCTGGGGGCTGCATGCGTGAGGGAATAAAAATTCCAGCTACGGAGATCCCAACTTCGATTACCAGCCACGGTAGACGCGGGCTTGCGGACGTCGAGCAATGGGTAGCTCGCCGTCCTGTAGTCCCGTAATCGACCGGACCGAACCTCAATCATCGACAGCGCGTAGTGTTTCACGCGCTCCTCAAAGAGATGTCAGGAAACCGTAGGGGAACAGTAGACCGATTCCTGCAAGGTCCCTGAGAAATTTCTAAAAATAAAACCCGTGGTCCTAGACCGCAAAGGGCAACTGAAGGACACAGGTGTGGTTTTAGTCAGTAAAAGTCTTTCATGCTCTCCCTCGAAAAATGCAGCCATAACTATACAATACGACTGATATTATAAACCAATCATCATTAAACCTTATCAAATTAACTAACTCCTATGAAAAAACATACCTACTTAATTTCCTTCCTTGTTCCTAGCAACAACACAGTACACAAATCTATCAGTTCCGGTAATTGAAATCCCATTAGTGTTGGTGATGAAAATGAAGCGGGCCCAGGGCGGAATCAGATGGCAAATAAAATGCGAATCGCCCTTTTGTCTGCCCCGGGCGGACAAGCAAGATTCAATTTGTCAGGAATCTGTGAATGGTGCAAGTTTTAGACGATAGAGGGGTTCTAGGGTAGTTAGTTGAAACTATCGTAAGAGAAGAATTGGTTTCGTAATCAGCACATGTAGGATGATATCCTTGAGGACACGGTGGAGCACACGGTGAAGGTGTGCCCCGCTTGGGAAGAGCAACGCCGTGTCCTCGTGGGGGCGATCGGCGGCGGCGATCTCTCGCGCCGAGCCTTGGTACAGGCCATGGTTCGGAGCGAGGAGGAGTGGCAGGCGGTCGCCTCCTTCTGCGAAGCAGTAATGCTAGGAAAGGTGGCGGCCGATCGCGTGAGGCAACGGTCCTCACGCCCCAAGCGCCGCCGGGATTCCGATTCCGATTTCCGGCCACCGTAGGTGCGGGCTTGTGGACGGCGAGCAATGGGTAGCTCGCCGTCCGACCGTCCAGACTGAGCCCAAGTCGGTGACGGTGCGTTCTGTTCCATGCGCGCCTCAAGGAGATGTCAGCAACAGTAGGGGCCCAGCAGGGTCGAAGCCTACTGTGGCCAAGGGTTTGATTCTGAAGGGAAGACTCGGCCCTGGTACGAAAGGCAGCGAAGGAACGGGAGTGGGTTTTTAGTCAGTAAAAGTCTGACACTATCTCGCGCTCCGTCCAAGACTGGGGGATATCATAAGATGATTTCCCCAGCGAAAAAAAAAAGTAGGATGATATAGCTAGGATATTGTATACTAGCTTCTGTGAGCGGCTTCGGTCGCATGAAAATGGGGTTCTCCGTGTAAACTTTGGACCCCCGTTTAATCATCATACGGAGTGAATTTTGGGAAATCCTCTTTTAGTGCTTGCCTGCATCATAATATGACGACTTGGTTATTCGAGATTCCATGACTGTGGCGTTAGGTTTTTCGTAGCCGCGTGCATTCGTTGTGAAGAGTTTCCTATTACTAAACATATGGGGACGTGTTATTCGATATTACAGTTTTCTAAATCATGTTATTCGAGATCGCACGGCTACAGCGTTAAGTTTTTCGTGGTAACGTGCATTCGTTATTAAGTGTTTCGGATTAGTGAACTTACGGGAACGTGTTATTCGAGGTTACACTTCGGAATTATGTAACACACCCAATAAAAACTATTCGACACTCGTGTTATTAACATGTCTTTTACTGTTAACCTAAAGAAACATTTAATTATATCTGGTCATATTTTAGCTATGGATAAAGAAACAGGTTTAGTTATTGCCGGACTACAACATGCCAATAGTAACAATTTAGTAGATAAAACAAAACGGTAAACCACGGTTAGCGCAGTGGCTGAGCAAATGGCTGCAGCTCTGAGTGTCACAGGTTTAATTACCATACAGAACATATACTTGCTTGACTTACATGTAACGATTCCGGATCTGGATGGCTGATGTATGTTTTTTTTTAAGTGATATAAACTAGTGCTAGACTTCGATCCCACCTGATGGTAAGCAGGCTTGCGACGGCGAGCAATGGATGGCTCGCGTTCCGTTCGTCCGGTAACCGTCCGGACCGGGCCCAAGTAGTCGACGGCACGTACTGTTCTACGCGTGCCTCAAGGAGATGTCAGCAACCGTAGGGGCCCAGCAGGGTCGAAGCCCACTGGGGCCATGGGTGATGCGAAAGAGATCCCCGGGGCCCTGGAAAAAAAATGCCAAAGAAGGAACAGGAGTGGGTTTTTAGTCAGTAAAAGTCTGACACTATCTCCCGCTCCACCCAAGAGCGTGAATGTCATTAGGTGATTTTCCCATCCGAAAAAAAAAACCCTGATGGTAAGCAGTGATGCAATCGTTGATGGTTAATTCAACTAGTTGATTAAGAGCATATTCACTCTATCCTTGTAACTCCTAGCCTTTAAAAAAACTACTCCCGCTTTCCCGCATGACTTGGCCCCCCAAATTGGTAACACGGAGAGGACAGCCCCCGGGGTCCAAGGTTTTTGTCGTTCGACACCTGCCCAAAAGATCCTGTTTCTTGTTTCTGAATTCTTATTGGAGACAACTGATAAGTTTGCTTTTACTTTACACGATTTGAAAGTGATAACTATATAAAAAAATCTAAAACAAAAACTTTGTGACTCAATATTTGCAATATATCGAGTGACAATATCTTTAATCTATTCTTAAGTCTTAATTCTTTATTGTACACAAAAATATAGCATATTGAGGTGCAGACAGTTCATGTACAAAGGCGAGCTTAACTCAGCAATGAGTTTTCTACCAGCAAACATTTGAATTATAGAGAGAGAACATATGTTAAACAATCTATGTTTTTTTTTTTTGTCAAAAATAGGCTGTAGAATTCGTATTACAGATTTAGAGCATAGATAGCACTAATATTACCTTTTACGATATTTGAGCATGAGATAATTATTTGGTCTATCTAAGGTACACAATACAATAAAATGAGTAGTAAAAGAATAATGCGCTTGTTCTTTGTTTCTTATGTCTTAACTGCATCGTTCTAGCATCTTCAGATGTAGGCAAGCATTCCAGTCTTGTATTGTTTTGGTGGATCCTAATTTGCCCACATTATTATATCTTCCGATTGGAAATGATGCAATCGATGGTGAAGGTTTACCTAGAAAATTTACTCGAAAAGATGTATCAGACAATACGAGGGTGATGTATATATTTAAAACAATATAACCTAACACAAAAATTAAGGTTCAGTATTGCGTTTTCCGGTATTGTGGTGAACTGTACACAATTTTATTATTTATTTATTTATTACCATCAACTGGACTAAGTATTTATAGTAAACCTAACTATGTATAAAATACAAAAACACAAAATACACTCATTCATCAATGTACTCCTCCACATCTCTTTCATCGGGAACTGTGCCCGACAAACTGTCAGCATTGCCACGTTGAATGACAATGCGGCAATGTAAATTCTTTGGGCAAAGAACGAGTTAGCCCTCCAGTCACGCAAAGTATTGATCAGTTGATGTAAAATTTCCTTGAAAAGGAGGCGCTGACTTTAAACTCGCTGACCCAGGGCGGACCCTGGGTCATACCCAAACGTTTCAAGCTCAAACAGCTCAAACCATAATTACCAAAAATTTATTTTTCTTTCTTAGCTACATATTTGCCTTTCTTTGTTCTTACTTACAATTATTCTTTCATTCAATTCCAAATTATTCGAACTACAGCAAATCGTCACCTCTAAACACCCTCCCTAACAGATTTGCGTCACACACCAACACACGGGCACACGGGTCACAGGAGAAATCTATCTCTCCTAGAGTCACGCGACACGACACGAAATGTTCGAACACCGTGTTCAACACGCTGACTAGGGCTGCTTCCTGATTGTAACCGAGTCAGGGATTTACGGTCCATTAGCTTGATGGCAGAGCCTTTGATGAAGGATTGTGAATCCAAACTTTATATTAGAAAGAGGTGAAATTTATTTTTTACCCTTTTGTTTAGTGCGTATTAAGAGTTATGAATATATATGTATATGTGGATTGATGAAGAGGAGAGGTAGGCTAAAGAAATGAATGGACTGTGTGGAAAGAAATAGTAAAAAAAATAACCAACTCCACTACAAAAAATAACAAAACACTCAAACGTTCAAAATAGCTTTAATTTCGGAAGTCAGTGACAATTCTAATAAGCCCAAATATGGAGGATACGTAGATTAATTACGGAGTTTCGGTGCCTACCTTCCGGCGTCATCATCATCATCATTCAGAATCATTTATTTAAATGTGAAGTTCCATTGGCCATTTCTGGTCTTCTTCATTAGTTTCACTCATCAAATGTTAATTTTTGACCGTAGATGCTTGATTTATCAACAAAAATCATCACTTTATGCCTATATTATTTAACGAGTTTCCTCAATTCTTAATGCATCCAATCATCAAAACAGGATTTTGAAAAAATGGGACCAATTTGGAAGATAATTCTTTGAAGTTAAAAAAAAGATCGCAAATAGGTCCATAAACGTCGGAGTTCTAGGTAACAAAGAAAAACAATAGAACCAAATTGAGAGCCTACTCCTTTTTTTTTAAATCGTTAGAAAATGACAGATTTTGGACTGATATATCCATAATCTGTCATTTTGTAATCGTTTATTCCGCTTTTACAGTGGTTAATTGGTCATATTACGCGTGCAGCAATAGAACAAGCCATAAATAACAAATTACATTCAATAAAAATGCAACCTTTTCAAAGAAAAATAAAATGATACCCTTCCCTGTGCTTGTAACCCTCACACGATTTCCGTCACACGCCCTTACTACTTGAAACGCATGTTAGCCAGCTAATTTATTGTTTTTTTAGATCGGTGTCGAAGATAATCGTAATTGCAGTACCTTGTCATTTTTACACCTTTGTTTTAATTTATGAGGCTTGATTATATTGAACATTCCTTCTCTATTTAATTGTGAAATGAATAATGAAAAACTGAAAAAATCAATAGATAATTTTTTTTTTAGTTAAAAAACATATTTTATCCTATATTTTCCCACTGCTGGACAGAAACCTCCTCCAACTTCTTCTTGGTATTCTTTTCTTGAGCCACCTCAAATCAGCCCTTATGGTAGCCGTCTAGGTCATCTCGCCATCTCTTCGCAGGTCGACCTCGGGCGACGTCGTCCATTCTCTGGAACTAATATTTAAAACAGGAAAAATTGTACGTATAAAGGGGGTAATCTCTATAATTATTGATCCTAGATAAAAGTATTTAAAAATAAAAACGAATGGTTTTCAAGCTTTTATTAAGAAAAATCTGAGTTACTGCTGAGTCGTGTTAGGTCCAGCAACAACAGTGGGGTAAGTATGTTCGCAATCAAGAGGGGCTGTCTGCTACTGCACTACTGAATACGCTTGCTCATTCATTGTGCATACAGCTAAGGAGTGGAATTCCCAACCGGAGTCTGTGTTTCCTGATGGCTACAACCCGGGAATCTTTAAGTCAAGAGTGAATAGGTTACTTCTAAGTAAGCGCGCTCCATCGGCGACCGCATCGTCGCTTTACATTAGGTGAAATAGCGGTCAAGCGCGAAGCTATCAAGAATAAAAAAAAGGGTGAGCAGTGGATAGTTCTCCGTCGTCGCAATAAACATGTGTACCTAGTCTTTTTTTGCTTCGGTTTAAATTAAAATAAAATTAAGTTTTTTAATTGTGTGTTTGTATATACGTCGCAGCCGTATTACAAGTTCGCGCGCCGGGTTGAAAACTTTGCTGTAATGCGGCTACTTTAAGTTTAGCCATATTTCAATTCGACTAAAGATTTTCTGTTAGACAACGAACGAACTGCACGAGCTTACCTCTTATAGGCTGATGGTTATTGCTTCCATTTCTGGTATACGATTACATGCGTGCTCGGCCTCTCGAGCCCAATTACCTTTGGTGTAACAGGTACCGACTAGATGCTGCACCAGAATGAATACAATTCATTAGGTAGGCGTGAATCAGTCTCACCTCGGTCCGGTTGCTCCCAACCTTTATAAACCCACTTTTCGTTGCTTTGGAATGTGCAACTCTGTGTTTATTGCTCCAGTCCCCCCTTGTTTCGACAAATGCGGTTTGTGGTTTGTTTCTGCTTTAGGAAGTCGATACCTTCTGCGATGCAAAGGGCAAATAATCTCGAGATCTAATATCAGTCCCCGGGAAAGCCCTTCTTACTAAAGCGTATCATCTTCATCACATTTTGGCAATAATATCTTCGCTGTACGCTCATAATTTATTCGTCCACTATTTATGCAAAGACACTGCCTCCTAAGATACAGGATCTTCCTAGTTTGGGAGTCAGGGTATTTCAAATAAAATTGACTGTTGTATTGTTTTTATGTTGTTTATGGATGTCAAATGTCTACTTTTATAATCCATCATCATTTCAGCCGAAAGACGTCCACTGTAGGACATATGGCTGGTGATGACATATGGGTCCGAAACGTGGTCGCTTACAATGGGCCTCATCAGAAGGCTTAAAGTTACTTAAAGGGCAATGGAAAGGGCTATGCTTGGAGTTTCCTTGCGTGATCGCGTCAGAAATGAGGATATCCGCAGGAGAACCAAGGTTACGGACATAGCCCGAAGAATCGCTAAACTTAAGTGGCAGTGGGCAGGGCACATTGCTCGCAGAACTGATGATCGATGGGGACGAAAGGTACTGGAATGGCGACCGCGTACCGGAAGACGCAGCGTTGGAAGGCCTCCCACAAGGTGGACCGATGACCTGGTGAGGGTCGCGGGAATCCGATGGATGCGAGACGCTCAGGACCGGTCATTGTGGCGGTATTTGGGGGAGGCCTATGTCCAACAGTGGACTTTTATAATAAATAAATATTATTATTATCATACGGCGAGTGTTGCCCTCCTTGAAGTAGATAAACTTGACGATGATTACTCTAGTATCCCGTATAGCCGATACGAGACTAGATCTTGCACTGCAAAACTGGTACAGCTGGTCGTGTAGCTCTGTTACTGCTAGATTTGACTTAAACTACAGACAGGCCGCTGCAGCCGCACAGTAAATTTGTTGCTATCAAAACAATTTGACAGTTGCAAAAACATTATTATTAAAGTCGGTTCTATCAGATGTCGATTCCCACATGAGGTTCCCAACGAAACTTTTTGGTCAGCTTGTCAAAGAAGAGTAGGTAACAAAGGGCATGCTTTGTGAAGATAGAAACGTATCGTGCTCGGATGCTGACACAATACACTTTAGTCTTTGTCTGTGGGTTAGGAACCTTTGACCAGAACTGTATGACCTGAATTTATTTTATAATAGGTATTTTAGGAGAGGAGAGAAAGAATATAAAAAGAGGGCTTATTTTACCTTCAGGTTGTTCTTTTCAATAAGTTTTTTAATCAATGTCCCTTAGTTTTGAGGTCATTGAAATCATTCAATGACTTTTTCCGTTCTAGGGTAAAGTGAGAGCGCGTGTAAGGTTTTTACTCACTAAAATCTCTGTGTCTTTCAGTTACTTGTTGTGTGTAGTTAGTAGTAGAGTAGAAATGGCACAGTACGTGTCGTGGGTTTGAATCCCGCATACAACAAATATTTGTATGGCCTACACTGTAGATCTTCCGGATCTAGCTGTCTTGTGTATGTGAGTTTACATGTTTATTAAGTAACGACGATACCGAAATTATTTCTAGTGTGGAGCTATGTTTTTTAAGAAAAAGACAAACATAGGGTTTTTAGGGTTCCGTCCCTCAAAAGGAAAAAAAACGGAACCCTTATAGGATCACTTTATTGTCCGTCTGTCTGTCTGTCTGTCTGTCACGACCCTTTATCTTGGAAACGCGTAGAGGAACCGAATTGAAATTAAAACCATATGTTCAATATAAGCCGTTGTTGTTATTTATTTTTATTTTTAAGGAATGCGCCATGTTTGACGTGAATAAACTCTTTTTCTTTCTTCTTTCTTCAATTCCTTGAAGCTGTGGAAAAATCATACTTCTGAGTTAAAAAAGTATATTTCAACACTCTCAAGGGAATCAAAATTCATTCCCGTTGACCTAGAATCCTGAAATTTGGCATGAAACAAGGTGTCATAGCACAAGTATTGGAAAAATCTGAAAACTGTAAATTTGTTGTTACAACACATAAAAAAAATGAAAAGCAAGAACTCAATTAACAAAGACCAAATCAAAATCGAATCACAAATTCATCCATAACTGCCGCGCCAACTCTGTTCATGAAAACGTTATTAGAAAATTATTTACCCAGACGTCTCCATCACTTAATAATATTTTCACCCCCTATAGAGCAAGTTTGCACAATCAAACGAGCGAACAGCCCCTCATTACGCGCCATAGCACCGTAAAAGTCACACAGTTATTATACGAACTTATAGCGCTATTATAGCACTGTTACAGCACTACTATAAAACTTACAGCTCCAGTACATGACTGAGCCAATCTCGGTTTACAGCCTATAAAGTCTGGGGTATAAATTGATACTATAAATAGTTTGTGAATTAAGTTAGCTTGATGTATTTTGTATTACTTTTAGTTTAGAAATTGCCAAAGAAGAATGTCAGGTTTTTACTAGGCGTAGTAATTATGAGAAAGGTTTGAACCAAGACGATTGTGAGCCAGTGAATCGTCACGAAATACTATCACGGCAGTTTTGCAGGAAGGAAAAGACCTAGACAGAAGTGAAATATTTTCTCCACCCAGAGCGTTAGGAGTTTTTTTTTTTCATTCAAAGAAGGCCTTGTTTGAGCATGAATCTCTATACCTAATTTAATTTATTTAAGTGTTTTATTTTTAAGTGGTACAAATCCAGACTACTTACTCTTTCCTCATCTACGGGCAGTGTGAAAGTGAAGCCCGGGGCCCTGGGACGAGGGCAAAGAAGGATCAGGAGTGGGTTTTTAGTGAGTAAAAGTCTGACATAACCTCGCGCTCCGCCTAATAGCTGGAGATGTCATTGGATGATTTTCCCACCTAAAAAAAAGACTTTTAACTCTTGAAATCAGCCTATTTCATACTCATCATACATAAATCCAATGGATGCGAGACAAACACGGTCATTCTGGCAACACTTGGGGGAGACCCATGTCCAAAGAGAACGTCTTTCGACTGAAAAGATGTAGACAAGGCCAAGTAACGTCTAGTGTTGGACATATGGACCCATCCGGTCTTGTACGCCTCGCATCCAGTGTACAGCCATGGCGATTTTAACATCGGCTTATTGGGGTAAGTGTCTCGTGTGTTTGTGTGTTTACATTTGTGTGAACATATCCGCGTTTTTTTTTATGTGAAATATCACAAAATTACTTCTCTTGCACTAAGATGGAACGAGAGGGCGCGTCAGACTTTTACTTTTACTTTAATATTTTATTGAAACCACAAAATCCAACAATACATGCAAAGAATTGAGCCAAGTAAAGAAGTACTAACTTAATGTTTTAAGTGGCAATGCGGAACGATGTTCTCGACAAAGCGGTAACATTTCCAACCCGTTTCTGTCAACTAAGTAAGTACCTAAAGCTAAGTTGTCAACTGAGAAAAACGCTTACCTGTTTACAGCTTCTTTGTGGATTGAATGCGGTACAATGCATTTGAACCGCGGAATTCGTTAGTGATCTTTTGAGTTCAAGCATTTATGGTACTATACAGGGTGACTTTTAGAGTTGATCCTTTTTTTGTAAAAGCCGGTCAAATGCATGTCACACGCACACAAAGGGTTCCGAACCATTATCGATACAACATTAAACACTATTTATAACTATTATTGTGTTTTTATTGTATTGTGTTTTTGACATTCATTATTATATTTATTGTATTATTGTTAATATTTAGTATTTTTTGTTAAAAACCAACCAAACCAACAAAGGTCAACGACATAGCCCAAAGAATCGCCAAACTAAAATGGCAGTGGGCAGACCACATTGCTCGTAGAACGGATGGTCGATGGGGCCGAAAGGTTCTAGAGTGGCGACCGCCACCGGAAAACGCAGCATTGGAAGGCCTCCAGCGTCACAAGGTGGACCGACGACCTGGTGAGAGTCGCGGGAGAGTGCTGTGGATGCGAGACGCACAGGATCGGTGGCTGTGGCGACGCTTGGGAGAGGCCTATGTCCAACAGTGGACGTCTTTCAGCTGAAATGATGATGATGAGATTTTTTGTTATAGCGGCAACAGAAATACATCATCTATGAAAATTTCAACTGTCTAACTATCACGGATCATGGAATACAGCCTGATGACAGGAGACGGACAGTGGAGTCTTAGCAATAGGCTTCCGTTTTTTTCTATGGCTTTTACCCTTTAGGTAAGGAACCCTAAACTTTTTTTCTTATATTGTATGGGATGAAACTATACATAACATATTTATGTGTTGTTTCACCATCTGAAATATTAGTATGCCAGTGAATTAAAAATGAACTCGTGTAGTAAGAGTCGGTTTATCTTTGACGACAAGATTGGCGCAGTGGTTAAGAGGCTGTTTTTAATTTATTTTTTAGGTGGGAAATTATCCAATGACTTTTTCGCCCTAGAGCGGAGCGCGAAGTCGTGTCAGACTTTTAATAAATAATACCCACTTCTTTGTTCCTTTTTTTCCTTGCGTTCCAGGACCCTGGGTTTCCCTTTCAGAAGCCAACCTATTGTCCCAGCAGCTTTCGGCCCTGCTGGGCTCCTACGATTTGGTGACATCTCTTTGAGGCGCGAGTGGAAAACTACGCGCCGTCAACAATTCGGGCTCGGTTCGGACGGTTACCGGACGCCCGGACGACGAGTTACCCAATGCTCATCGTAGTCCATAGCTCTTGTCCATTAGCGGTTTTCAGCGTTGACCGACGACGGTGTTAACTAACAGACATCGGCAACGGTATTGTGTGCTAATAAGATTTGAACTGATTTGATTTTAGCGTTTTGAGCTGTTTGTAAGTGATTTCGGCCATGAAACCGAATTGAAAATCATTTGAAAAATACGTCTGGTTGTTGCAGTTTGAAAAATTTAACTGGCAATTAATTTAAAATTATATAATTTTGTAAGTTCATCTCTTGGTGAACGTAACAAGTCCTTCTAAATCAACTTTGTCCTTGTTTTACCAAGTGCTTGTAGTGTTGTAGTAGTAAATGTAACGCCACTCAGCTTACCATAAGATTTTATTAAATGTAGTTATAAGTTTTAATTATATTGGTTGAACTACATACCCATAATGGTACCAGAGCGTGTTGAAGATTGAAGTATACACATTCTTTTATAGCCTAATTACATATCTTTATTTATTTATTTTATTTATTTGGGACAAAAAACAGTTATTACATACAGAATCAATATGCAGTAGTTTTATCAGAAAAGTAAAAAGTATAACCCACACCATTGTCCACGAAATAACACTATTATGTTTACATTTTCTCATTGTTCACCTGCTTGCCCACCCATCAAATTCCAGTCCTCGCTACCACCAGCTTAACTCACAAAAGCAAAACAACGTACATCTTTCAGGTATCACAGCGATAATCAATAAACCATTCCGGCCAGTCGGAAACCGCATTCATTATTCAGCGCTACAGCGATTGTATCAGCTCTGTAAAATTACACTTCCTTCCCCTAGTTACGTGGAACGATCGCTTGAAGCGGTGCAGCGCTTGAGGTGTAAGGGTCCGTAACTCGTTCCTTTACGGGTTGTTGAGCAAACAGGGCGCTTTATAAAAGTTCGCTGAGTGTTGAAATGTGAAATCTTGCGATTTTTTCGCTGGCTGTACTGTATTGTGGAGGGTCGATAGACGTGTTTCGGATTTATGTTTGGTTCTTCCGACAAATGTTTGGTTACGGATCAATGCAGTGGTTTATGTGAACTAGTGAGGTGATCCGATGTGAATGGCTGCTGTGTGTGACTGCTCACTATTCTATAACCTTCAAAAATATCTAACTGTAACAGGTAAATATTGCGAATTTTAGAAAAGGAAGTAGGATACGTTTGCCATTGCTCAGGAGTGGGATAGTAAAGGATACAGAAAATGCTTGTAGTTCCTTGCACAAAAGGGAAAAAAAAATTAAGAGGAAATCTATTGTTCTCTATGGTTATACTAACGCTGGGAATCACCAATCCGATTACCAAGCTTGGTGATTTTTATCATAATCACCAAAACGGGCGTTAGTTATCTCCCAATATTTTTTAATATGATGATTAAAAAATATTAGGATATATTACATTTCAGCTTAAAGACGTTCACTGTTGGACATAGGCCTCCTCCAAATGTCGCCACAAAGAATAGTCCTGTGCGTCTCGCATCCATCGGATTCCCGCGAATCACCAGGTCATTAATCCTCTTGTAGGCCTTCCAGCGCTGTGTCTTTCGGCCCCATCGACCATCTTTTCTACGAGCAATGTGTTTTGCCCTTTTCTACGAGCAATGTGTATTGCCCACTGCCACTTAAGTTTGGCGATTCTTTGGGTTATGTTGGCGAATTTGGTGCTCCAGAGGATATCTACATTCCTGATGCGATCACGCAAGAAAACTCCAAGCATAGCCCTTCCATTGCTCTTGGGCTAATTAAGCCTTCTGATGCAGCCCATTGTAATACTTAATTTAATATAAAAATAAACTAGCAGTTGCCAAGACTTTCTTTATTCAAAATCTCATTAATCACCAGTGAAGCAAAAGAAGAAAATTTGTACAACCGCATCTCATCAGTAATAAATAACTGTTGGCGTATTTTTTATTTATTTAAGTGCAAGCTATCTCGACGGGGAAGAAATATGGCCGCGACGTGACGACTTAATCTGTCCAGACCCATTGGAGTACGAGAAAATGTGTAAATAATTTTTATTTGCTACTCTTCTTGGACAGGATTTTAGTGTTTATTTTGTGAGGCTAGTGTGCCAATGTTGATGGATGGAGAGGGAGACCAAAGAAACGATGAATGGATTAATAATAATAATAATACAATGACAATATTGTTCCGATTGTCGTGACCGCCAATGGCCTTATCCAAAAGCTTCGACGACCATCTGTCGAAGCTGTCGTTGCACGGCTAGATCAAGGGCCTGATACAGAAGGCAGTACTCCTAGATACGGCTCGCATTATCAGGAGGTTCCTGTCTCTGGAGCCCTAACCACCGGTAACTTGGACCCTGCTCCTGTTACCAGAGGACTACTATTTTTTTTTATTTTTAAATGTTTTTTGTAAATTATTTTTTTAAGAAATATTTAAAAATGTAGATTATATGTAAATAAGAAGAATAAAGAGAATAATAATAATATTGACACAACTATTACACAACGCCGTCTAGTCCCAAGCTAAGCAGAGCTTGTGTTATGAGTACTAGACAACTGATAAACATACTTAAATATTTCTAAATACATACATATTATAGATAAATTTGGATTGTGTGAAGAGTGATATGAAAGAAAAGGAAGTTAGTGATAGCATGACGAGTGAAAGGGCAGAGTGGAAGAAAAAAACGTGTTGCGCCGAACCCAAATAACAACAAGGGGAGGGGCAAGGGCAGGAAGATGATGATGAGTGTGCCAATGTTAATGATAATTTTGACATGAAGTCTTTTTAACAAAATTCAGTTATGACATGACCTTTGCAGCATAAGGTACTCACACTGATCAAACGCAAATAGGGCAGTGACATGGTAAAGAGACAATGCAGGAAGGAGCATGAAAAAATAAAATACTATTAAGAAAACAAAGGTACAAAAGTATATACTCGTATTTATTAGAATCAGATAATAAATTAAAATTTGGATCAGAGTTTAAATTAAATTATCGGCCACATAATTTCATCGGATCTTGCCCGGAAGAGGTAAAATAACCCATTACTGCTGCGTTATGGCGCTCACAAATTTAATCGCCTTTCAAATTTATCGATTGGAAAAAGTTCACAATAAATTGCTAAAATGTAGGTTCGATTGTTCTGAGATTAGTGGGTACAGTCGCTGCAGACAAATATACAGCTTGTCGTCTGGCCGTTCAGTAACCGTCCGGACCGAGTGCGAGTCATCAATGACATGTAGTGCTCCACGCACGCCTTAAAGAGACGTCAGAATAACTGTAGGGGTCTAGCAGGGCCAATGCCTACTAAGGCCGTGGGAGGATTTCTAAAAAGGTATTACTGCAGGATTATGGGTGCGGTTTTAGTCAGTAAACGCCCTTTCGCTCCACCTTAGAGCGCGAGATGCCATTAAATGATTTCCTACCTCAGAAAAAGGCCCCTACAAACTAGAGAAAAACCTGCTTTATGCAGGTTTTGACAGGATTCAAACTCACACTGAGAGCATTTACCAATGACACTAATAACGGAGACTTATGACAGTCCAACTGTCAAGAAAACAGTCGGTTAAAAAAGATGAAGCTAGCTGGTCGGGTTGTCAACAGTTCAGAAATGACGATATCCGCTAGAGTACCAAGATTACCGACATAGCTCAAAGAATCGCCAAACTTAAGTGGCAATGGGTAGGGCACGCAGAACAGATGGTCGATGGGGAAGAAAGGTTCTGGAGTGGCGGCCACATCCTGAAAGACGCAGCATTGGAAGGCCTCCCACAACGTGGACCGATGACCTAGTGAGGGTCGTGGGAATCTGGACCGTGGTCGATGCGAGAAGCATAAGACCGGTCATTGTGGCGATGCTTGGGAGGCGGCCTATGTCCAATAGTGGACGTTTTACGGCTGAAATGATGATGATGATAATGAGTGGTTCGTTTCAAAGCGTAGGTCTCTATGAAGAAAAAATGAAGCTAGTTGGTTGGTCCAAGGCTTAGGTCTCTATGAAGAAAACATGAAGCCAGTTGGTCGGTCCAAAGCTTAGGTCTCTATGAAGAAAAGATGAAACCAATTGGTCGGTCCAAACCTTAGGTCTCTATGAAGAAAAGATGAAGCTAATTTGTCGGTCGAAAGCTTAGATTTTTATGAAGAAAAGCGTGCATAAAACTCCAAGGACACTTTAAATCAATAAACAGTTATAACATAAAGTAGTATACAATTTTTTTATTTAACAAAATCTAAGTAAAACTAACCAAAATATTTCCTAGCAAAAACAATTCACATTACCATTTCCACGTCCTAAAAGCACCTCACATCCAATTCACTTTCAAGAGTCGGCGGTACTTCGTCGTCAGTTCGTCTCGTCCCAAACACTCGTTGCAATTTCCAACGAAAACACTCTTTTATAAGACCGAACTGCAACGAAAGACTTATTCGGCTTCCTACGCATCCTATTCAAGGACTTAAGTAAGGAAAAATCGGGTCTCCTTTTTTCTTCCAGGCTTTTCAAAGCTACTGTGAAAGGGGTTGTCAATATTTTGAGCGGTATGAATGGGCTCCTGTAGTGGATGTCAATGGGGTCTTAAGTGTGGAGTGTGGTTTTCCATTTGTTGTGATTTGGGTCGAGCTGTTTTGTAAGTTGTGTGACAAATTAAGGAAATTAGTCGTTTGACTGCACGATTATACCTACTGTTTAAATAGTTTTTAAAAATTCGGTTTCCAGGCAAAAAAATGTCTTGATCAGATTAGTCTTGACCAAGATCAAAATAAAAATGTTGATAATCTTTCTATAAAAGTAATCATCGGCCAATTGAATCTATCTTGAATATTATAATTTCTGACCTTTAAATATTACTACGCTACGCTAATATTGTATGCGATAGGTTTCAATAGATTTCTGTGAGTACTGATGTTTGAAAAACAATGATGATATATTGATTTATTAGTTGTTGGGTTTTTTTTCAGCATTACTATAGTTATGTTTTTAACATTATAGGAGCTATATAATCATTTTCCGAACGTTAAAAACCAGACCCAAGCATTGTGCAACTTATAAGTAACATAATGGAATCAAAATCTCTTCCAACTTTTAAAAGGCTATTAAAACACCATGATTTTAAAACTTACTCAATGTAAATTTTACTTTAATTTTTTCTTTCTGCAATATCGTAGTATAACTTAATTTTTTCCTCATAGGAGTGAACATGTTATTATTTTTAATGAATAAAGAAGGTATCTTTAACCACATACCAACAAGAAAAAAAAAGAATCTGTGTCGACACCATTGGCAATACGCTCATATCGTGCCTACCCCCCTTTTGAGATAGCTCAAAGCCAATTAGATGCGGTGACAAGCGGAGGATAGCGTCATGAATGACTACGACGCCGCGCCTTTACAAGAGTTGCCGATGTGTTTAGGATTATCTGATGGTGGAACGAGGAGTTTGCATGCATTGAGAATGTGGTGCAAAACTGTCAGGGGTTCCTTATATGGGGAAAAGTGCCTAAGACTTGCCCTAAGGGGTTATGTCAAGAGTATTTGAAGAGGTGAAGTGTATGATGCAATGTTCCATGAACCAAGTTTATAGTTGTTCTTTTTATTTAGTCTTCTAGTAGACCAACTTTCTCCAGGTATTCTTTATTTGAGCCAAAATTGCCCTTGAGGTAGGTGAATCATCTTGCCACTTCTTCTCAGGTTAGCTTTGGTGGCATCGTCAATAGACGATGCTACCGAGGCTAGAAGGAGGAGCGCTTGGTAATAACCCCAGCCCCAGACCCATTTCTTATCCAGGCAATTACTGTCCGTTCCAGGTTGCCTGGAAGAGATCGCGGAATTCGATAAGGCCGCCCATTGTATGTACGTATGTGTTTTAGTTTTGTTTCCTTTTGTAGCGACATCTATCGCGTCACATAAGAAAATCCTGAATCGCGCAATCAAAGTTCTCCGCGCGATTAGAACATATAGAACAACCCGAAATCATCTATCGGGTAGTTGCAGCCCACCAGACATAATACCCGTCTGGTCGGAGGATCCTCCCTTTCCAACGGAGGTTTGCGGGACTTTACTCTCTGTTCCACGTACCTCCAAACTGGTGACCCTCGACAAAGAACGTCAGCGCAGCCTTCGTGCAGCTACTACCTCGTGACGTCATCATCACTTCCTCAAGCTTTCGAGCAGCGAGCCATACAGCCAGCACCCACGGCTATAAAGGGTATCCTGACCACCAGCATGCCTACATGGTCATACCTGGTCATCACCCTCAGCCTCATCAGCGACCTTGGCGAAGCACACTGCACCTTCGGCCAGTCACATGAAGAGCAATGAAGAACCTCTCCTGGTCGACGCAAGCAGTCAAGCCACTACGTCGCACAGCACCGCTCCGACTCACTGGAGCCAGCAGCACTACTCCGACTCACTGGAGCCTGCAGCATCATCCCGACTCACTGGGACATCATCACCCCGACTCACTGGGGCATCACCGCAGACAGTTCCGACTCACCGAGAACTATGCGGCATTCGGTTCCGACTCACTGGAACCAACCTACCACTGGCCTGGCACGCATCAAGAAGCATCAAGAACCATCGATCTCCGATCTCCGAAGGGGAGTGATGTAGCGACATCTATCGCGTCACATAAGAAAATCCTGAATCGCGCAATCAAAGTTCTCCGCGCGATTAGAACATATAGAACAACCCGAAATCATCTATCGGGCAGTTGCAGCCCACCAGACATAACACCCGTCTGGTCGGAGGATCCTCCCTTTTCAACGGAGGTTTGCGGGACTTTACTCTCTGTTCCGCCTACCTCCAAACTTTTATATATATATTGGTGTACAACAAAGGATATAATAAATAAATAAATAACCAAGCACTTACTTTTCGGAAACTCTTGCCTAGCGTCCAATCTGAATGCGGCTGACGTGACCCAATCCCATTTTAATCTGGCAGTCTTTTTTCGCATCTCTGTTTTTAAACGCAGCGTGATGTTTCTTATTCTGTTGGCTCTTTTAACATCTAGAATGCTGCGCTCCATTGGTCTTTGAAAAACCCCAAGATGAAACTTTTGGGACTCGAACTCGCAGAATACACAATACATCAATGAGTTTAGACTAATAGCTTTTTCAGGCGTTTTCGATATGGCGAGACCACAGTGCATGACCCATTCTAGCTAAATCACCATTGATTTATTGATTTTTAGTTGTCTTCCATAGCTGAGCTGATAAAAATGTTAATGTTCATTACATACATTATTACCCAATAGAACTAAGTAAAATTGCGTGTTTGTTTATAATGTAGCTAACTAACGACTCTAGCACAATCAGCCTTTTAACATTTTTTTTTTCGGTTGGAATATCACCTTATGACATCTCCGCTCTTGGGTGGAGCGAGAAATAGTGTCAGACTTCTACTGACTAAAAACCCACTCCTGTTCTTTCGTTGCCTTTCATACCAGAGCCGCATCTTCCTTACAGATTCAAACCCTTGGCCCCAGTAGGCTTCGACCCTGCTGGGCCCCTACAGTTGCTGACATCTCCCTGAGGCGCTCGTGGAACAGTATGCGCCGTCGATGACTTGGGCTCGGTCCGGACGGTTACCGGATGGTCGGACGGCGAGCTACCCACCATTGCTCGCCGTCCGCAAGCCCGCGCCTACGATGGCCGGAAATCGGGATCGGAATCTCGGCGACGGTTGGCGTGTCGACCGACCCTTGCCTCACGTGATCGGTTGTCTCCTTTGCTAGCATTACTGCTTCGTAGGAGGAGGCGACCGCCTACCACTCCTCCTCGCTCCGGACTATGGCCTGTACCAAGGCCCGGCGCGAGAGATCGCCGCTGCCGATCACCCCCACGAGTACACGGCGTTGCTCTGCCCAGGCGGGCCACCGTGTGCGCCATCGTGTCCTCCGGGCGGTGAATGAATTAATATTCGTACAGCTTGGACTCAAGCTTCCTCTCTAGGAGAGGAAATGGGCCGTAATCCTCCAATCGGGCCGAGTGCGAGTTGGTGGATGTCACATATCTTCGTTTTTTTCGTTCTTGGACATGGGTTTCCTATTCACCATCTCATCTTCCTGCCCTTATCCCATCTTATTTGGGGTCGGCGCAACACGTTTTTTTCTTCCATTCTATTCTGTCAACCGTCATGCTATCACTAACTTCCTTTTCTTTCATATCACTGTTCTTTCATACACAATCCATCCATCTTTTCTTTGGGCTCCCTCTCCCTCTCCACCCATCCACATGTATATTCATAACTCTTTCACTCACACTCACTCTTCACTCACTCGCCCCACCTTCACCTTCTCACATGGGTTTCCTATTATTATAAGTTATAATTTCGGAAGTCGGTGTGAAATAACAAGATAATAATACCAGAAACCCCGACTATCGAAATAAAAGTTATTTTGATCGTTTTAGTGTTTTGTTTTTGTAGTGAAGTCGGTTTGTTTTTTTCTATAAAAAGTTTTTCACTTCTGTAATATTAGTATGGATTTATAGCCTGTTTTTTTAAGGTGGTAAATATTAATTAACTCCTTCCGCTCTGGGTGGACTGAGAAGGACTTTTACTGACTAAAACCCACCCATTTTTTCTTTACTCGGCTATTAGACCTTGCTTGCTTTTTATCAAATTCAGGATTCTAGGTCAACAGGATTTTGATTTCCATGCGAGTATCAAAATATGCGCCTAAACGGATCAAAAAAGGCCTTATCTTTAAAATGCGTTGATTTAAAAATTTGTTTTTCCACTGCTCCAAGGTGTAGCATACTGCTAATATATACTTAAACGCATTCTTGAAGTTCAATAAAAAGGATCTTGACAAACAGACAGACAGACAACAAAGTGATTCTATAAGGGTTCCGTTTTTATCGACTGTGTTACGAAACCCTAATAAAAAGTCGAGATTCTTCTCAATATATTTAAATAAAATAGTAATAAGAAATTTTCTGCGAACAGCTTTACAATTTAATTAAGTACCAAATAGCTGCCTAAATTAACGCACTTCTACGAATATGAGATTGTAAAACAATATTTGTTAACTTAATATTTTAGAGATCAAATTGGATTAAACTGTTATGCATAGGTATTTTGTTTTGTTTCGTTTTATAATTGGTTTTAAGTTGCCTGTAAGTAGTAAGCTAAGGTCTGTCAAAATAATTATACGAATAAATAAATAAATCTTAAAAAATTAAACTTTAATTTCGTAAGGTTTCGCACGGTTGCAAGACATGTCGCAGGGACATATTGCCAGACATTCGCATGGTCTGTCTCTGCGACTTTGTGGGACAATATCGCTCCACATTTGCCTCGCCTACACTACTTAGTGGTGACTAGTATGTCGCCCGAGGAGGCTCTTGTTAGACCACGCTACTGCCATTTCGCGAGACACAAGCAACACTCGTGCTCACTATTCAGGCAAGCAAACAAAGCTTGTCGGGCGACATTCCAGGGACACGATGATCGCGTGTGTCGACTTGCGGCAACTCCCGTGACCAGTACGTGTTGCAAGTGAAGTCGGAATACATTGCACAGGTCACGTAAATTTTGTATCTAGCAACAGAGTCGCGGGACTAATGTTGCCTAGTGAAAACGCGGCTTAAAACCAACCTATGTTATTTAGTTGCCCTTTGTGTTATAGGGCCACGGTCATTCTTTCAAACGTTCCCGCAGCCCATCCAGTTGCATCTGGTTTAACTAGAAGCCGACCCCAACACAATTGACAAATAGTAGTCTGATAGATTAATCTTTTAAAAATAATATATATTTGAAGATTTCTAAAGAAAAATCACAGCTTAATCTATGATTGAAGCCAAGTTTAAAATCACGAAATATTTTGTTTTGAGGGTTCCGTACCTCAAAATGAAAAATCGGAACCCTTATCACTTTGTTGTTCGTCTGTCTGTCTGTCTCCTTAATTCTCCCTAGTTCTTTATTGTACACACAGTTGGTGATACATACAGTTTATGTACAAAGGCGAGCTTAACTCAACAATCTGTCTGTCCCTTTATCTCGGGAACGCTACTCGGGTGCGTCGCGGTCAAGCGCGAACCTATCAAGAATAATAAAAAATAAAAAAACGCGGGGATGTATCGAGTTGAAATTATAATCATATCCTCAGGTCTGCAGTCCCTTGAAGTTATGAAAAAATCAAATTAATAACTCAATTCAGGAATTGAACTGTACGGAACCCTCAGTGTGCGAGTCCGACTCTTCGAGTCGACACCCAGATTTCGAACAAATATCTGCAGATCAAACAAATATTTGTTCCGTACGGGAATCGAAGCCGAGACACGAAGTGCAGCAGCCACTCACTCAACTGTTCCTATCAGATCATCCTAAAGACAAAGACATGCATTAGACAAGTTGTAACTCCGCCAGTGAACCCCAATCATGGCCAGCCAAACTTGGCCCTTAATTAAATATCCTAACTTCGCCAAGTAAGTCAAATTTAAGCGAGTTTCAAGCACCTATTCAGGTGTTGTCCATAATAAAAGCAAGTTGTTCGTAACTGGGGCTTCACTTAGAATACACCGGTGGAGCGATATCTCTGCTTTAGTTTAATTTCTATGTGACGGTTAATGTGACCTGTTCAGAGACTAGGTTGTTAAAGGAACTGGTTGCTTTGGTTACCTAGATTGTGGTATGTTGTATTGTAATTGTTTTATAATTATTTAACATGGAAAATGTTTTAGATGGAGTTAATTAGTCATTCGAGTTTATTCAGCCTTTGTAAAGAGCAACTCTAAAACAAAATCTCTTTTTAACCAACTTCAAAAAAAAGGAGGAGGTTATCTATTCGGTTGTATTTTTTTATGTTTGTTACCTCATAACTCCGTCGTTTATGGACCGATTTGCATTTTTTTTTTCCCTTAAAGGATATGCTAGATTGATCACATTTTTTTCGAAATCCAGTTTTGATGATGGAATTCATCGAATCATATAGTGATTTTGGTATTGTTATCTAGGACTTAAGCATTTAAAGTAAAAAAAAGTAACATTTGATGAAGTGGGACTGATGAAAAAGACCAGAAATGGCCATAGGTACGGGACCGTAAAAAGATGACTGACAGTGGAGACTTAGTAATAGGATCCCGTTTTTACCTATTGAGTACGGAACCTTAATAAAAATCCTGCGTAATGAACAGTGGCCCTTACGTTTGTACACTAGGCCTCATTTTATGTGATAACAACAATATCCTCTCAATCGTTTTCGTACTACATTAGGTCATTCTAAGCTCACAATGCCATGGACATCATCTACTATTCCTATTATCGATTCTTGGACTATCCAAAGTACCTACACACAGGTGTAGTATATCCTGCTTGGTACAACATATATAACAGCAGCACACACACACAGTAATGCACAGACACACACACACAGTAATGTACAGTAGCAGTGTTGTCAACCCAAAGGTTGTTTTTAACCCAAAGGTTGACTGGTAGAAAATGCCTTGTTGCATTAAGTCCGCCAATGTACCACTCCAGTACATGAATTTTAAATAAATATAAAATCCAACTGCCTAAAACTGTGAATCGAAAACCGCTATTCACACAACTAAATGAAACATTCACACGCTTCTCTTGACGAAAAACTAATTGCAGAAAAAAAAGTGTAAAAAAACATTCTTGAAAACATTTTGAACGCTTCCTTAAAACGCTGGATTCAATTGGCTAGCTAATCAATCTTAGTTCTTCACCTAATTAGAGCTGAGCCCAACAAACTTCGTCATGAAAGAATCTGAGGAAAAGCAGAGGCAAGTGGTATGTTAAACATTTGGATACGGTTCTGTAGAAAATAGAAATTGCTGTGTTTTTATATTTTTGTTGTAGGAGCTGTCTGTGTTAACCGTTAGCCGTTAGTATTATTAGTATATTCATGATATTTTAAAACAAAATAATGACTAAGGACAATCATTAGTATTCCGTATGTGTTTTTTTTTTAAGTTGGGATCATCATCTAAATTACTCCTCGCACTCTGGGTGGAGCGAGAGATGATGTCAGACTTTTACTGACTAAAACCTGTGTCCTTCAATTACCCTTTGCGTTTTAGGACTATGGGTTTTCTTTCCAGAAATTCTCGGCGGTCCTAGCTAGCGGGCATCGGCCCTACTGGGCCCCTACGGTCTGCTGACATCTCTTTGAGGAGCGCGTGGATCACTACGCGTTGTTGACGACTGAGCTCGGTCCGGTTAATTACCGAACAGTTGGACGGCGAGCTACCCATTGCTCGACGTCCGCAAGCCCGAGTCTGCCGTGCCCGGTAGGCGGCTATGTAGCATCATAATGAACATAACATTTAATTATGATAACTGTAAGGTAATTTCTTGAGCAAAAGCAAAATAAATGATGTTTCTAAATTTATTATTAGTGTAGGTAGTAGTTTGAATATTGCCTGATATATAAAGTATATTTTTAAAACATTTTACGTATTTACGTAGGTTTAAGTGATGACATATGGCTCCGGAACGTGGTTGCTTACAATGGGCCTCATAAGAAGACTTAAAGTCACCCAAAGGGCAATGGAAAGGGCTATGCTCGGAGTTTCCTTCCGTGATCGAATCAGAAATGAAGATATCCCGGAGACCTAAAGTTATCGACATATCACGAAGAGTCGCCAAACTTTAGTGGCAATCAGCATGGCACATTACACGTAGAACAGATGGCCGTTGGGGCCGAAAGGTTCTGGAGTGGCGACCGCGTACCGGAAGACGCAGCATAGGAAGGCCTCCCAAAAAGGTTGACCGATGACCTGGTTAGGGTCGCTGGAATCCGATGGATGCGAGACGCTCAGGACCAGTCGTTGTGGCGGCGCTTGGGGGAGGCCTATGTCCAACAGTGGACATATTTCGGCTGAAATGATAATGATGATGATGACGTAGATTTAAACTAAAAATCTTCGATCTTAACTTAAAATCTACACGTCGAATTACAAAATATCGAACAATTTACAAGACAGTAAAACAACATTAGACTTCCTTGAAAAAAATCTTTAGTACCTCATTTATTGAATTTGTAAGTGGTTTTTTATTGTAATCTTGCGGAACCCTAAAAAGATTTTCTTGACATTTAGCGACGACCCTCTGACTTAGTGAATGTTGAGACGAATTAGGAAGCTCATATTTCTAATCTGGGTTTTAGTTTGTAAGTGCTTAGTCGTCACTTTTTCATTTCGTATCATTCATCTTATGCGGCGTGGGAAGAAATATGACAGTTGCTATGACAATCTTGTTATTGGCCTTGTTGGTCTCGTGGTAGGAAATTTGACTGTTGAGAGTCTCCTGAATTTGATTCCTGGGTCGGATAAAAAGTGCTATAGGGTGTTTTTAGAAACTACTGTACTCTATATCTACTTGGTGTTTGGAAGTTAGTGATGTAATAATCCTTTTTAGCGGCTTCCGGCTTGGGTTGGTTAGGGTTAAAAACGATTGGCTGTACAATAAATTATAAAAGACTGGCCTGTTGGTCTAGTGGTTAGTGGCTCTGACTGCTATGCCGGAGGTCGTGGGTGTGATTCCCACCAGGGACAAATGTTTGTGTGATGAGCACGAACATTTGTTCTGTGTCTGAATGTACTTGATCTATGTATCTATAATCTATAAGTATGTTTATCAGTTGTCTAGTACTCATATCACAAGCTCTGCTTAATAGGGACTAAATGGCGTTGCGTAATAGTTGAGAAATATTATTATTGTTATGCATGCTTTTAGCTTAAATCACAAATTCAAATGGAATCACACTATTTATCTAACTATATATATAAAATGAAAAACTGACTAACTGAGATATCAATGCACAGCCGAAACTATCAGAACTAGATGTGTGAAATTTTGCACAAGATTTCATTTTATGACGTAGTTGAGCATTTTCCAAAATTCAACCCCTAAGGGAACGGAAGGAACGGGTGTCCATAGTTTTTAAGGAGCAACTTACTTCCTCGTGGGCGAAGCTGCTAGCAGAAACTAGTATACTAATATTACAACTGGTAGCATTTTTCCAGATGTAATGTTTTCTGCAACGTGTTAAGACAATACCTAGAGTGAAATCAAGCAATCAAGCGGATCGTTGGGTGGATGAAAAAGGAGTGAACAGTAGCGGTGTTGGCACCCAGCCGATAGCGGATGCTCGCTAAATCTGTTTACCAAGGGAACTCGAGTACGACTTGCTATCGAAGAATTCCTTCGAAGTTTGTTGAGTTTACAAGTCAGAAAGTTTTATCAGAAAAACTTGCACTAATTCAATCGACTTTTTTTTTAGCAGGTCGGTAAAGTCACGGCTACATACAGCAAATGGGATGTTCTTATTTTCCATCGACAATTGCTTGTCCTTTTGATTTCTTTTTTATTATGGACTAGCTTCTGCTAGCGGCTTCGTCCGCGTGAAAGTAGGTTTCTCCATACAAACTTCAGAACCCCGTTTCATCGCTTTAGCAGCTAAATTTTGGAAAATCCTTTCTTAATGCTCACCTACGTCATAAAAGGAAGCCTTGAGTAAAATTTCAAGCTCAGAGTCCCAGTAGTTTTGGCTGTGCGTTGATATGTCAGTCAGTTTCTCTTTTTATATATAGATAAGCTCGCGTTTGGCCACTATTATCACCTAATGGCAAGTGATGATATGGTCGGCGGTAAGCAAGCCTAACTAGAAATAACCTATCTAGTCTAAACTTATAGACTCCTAAGATAAGGGGGGTCTTACTTGCCCCCTAATAATGTAAATATCATATTTAAACTAGTTTTTTTTTTAATTTCAGTTTTTAGTGACATCTATGAAGCCACATAACAACTAAAATTCAAATTCACACAGGTATAAGAGATCTCCACGCGATTAGAACATATGCAACAACCGAAAATCAAGCATAAGGCAGTGGCCCGGTTCAGGCACAACACTCGTCTGATCGGAGGATCCCCTTTTTTAAGTTTTGCAGGACTTAACACTCTGTCCCACATACCTCTAAAAGATTTTTAATTGAAATAAATCTTATTGTTATTCAAAAGTTATACCACCATTACATTTTTTTGTACCGATTGATTGTCGATAAAAAAAAATCCTGAATACATTTTTATCACAGACAAAATACTGTAGGTACTGGATTATAAGAGAATCGCTGTTACCATGCCATATATATATAATATATATGTGTATTAAGATTTCCTAGAAACTCGATACAACGGAAAAATGTGATATTAAATCTACTTTCATACCACATTTATTCATTTTTGTTGTACAAACCCTGTATAATCGCCTGAATAATGCATGTGTAATGGTTTCTTAGGAATCTTAAAATAGTAATAAACTTGTTAAAAGAAAATTTATATATTATACTAGCTTTTTTTTGACATAGAAAAACCGCGCGCGTCATACTTTTACTGACTAAAACCACAACTGTGTCCTTCAGTTCCCCTTTGCGTTCTAAGGCTACGTGTTCCTTAGAGGTGCCGTCTGCTAGAACTAAGCTCCTAAAATGTTGCCCCTTTGTCATGAGCAATGCGTATTATTAATAATATAGCGCTATCGGAGAATATATTTGACCAAAACGTGCCGAAATTTGTTGAGCTGCTTCTACAGCTCAACTAATTATTGAGAAAGGTCTGGACTTATTACATAATTTATAATCATAATTAAATTAAGAATATTATAACTATTTACATATATCAAGTGTTAGTTATAACATTGCCTTGGACGCGTCTATAAAGTTGTTATAATTTAATAAAGAAATTTCCAGAAATTGCCCATGACCCTGGCAAGCATCAGCCTTGCTGTGCTCCTTCAGTTTTGTTGACATCTTTTTGAGGCGCGCGTGGAGCACTACGTGCTGTTGACAACTCAAGCTCGGTTCTTATCAGACGAGCGGACGACGAGCTCCAAAAGCTCAAGTGGATTGCTCTTCGCCCGTGAATCCATGCCTGCTATGTTTGCATAAAAAAGTCATGTAAACTAGATTCCGCCATCATTTTTCTACCATCGGACAACTGGCACGGCGGCGGCGGCGGATCGGGGACGGCGAGTGTCCAACCAAGCTGGAGTAAGTAGACTCTTAATAAACAAGTACGCTTCACCATAAACGATTGCATCACTGCTTCCCATTGGATCAAACACTAGTTTATATCATAAAAAAAGCTATTTATGTTCTTTCAGTTATCTTGACGTTCCAGGGCTATGGTAACTATTTTGTAGTCCTGGCAGGCTCTTGAAGCGTTCTGACGCGTTCAGGCGTATAAGCGACGTTTTAGTTTTTTAATATATTTTGATTTTTTTTTAATTTTGTAGGCCCTGTTAGTTTGCTGATAACTGAGTGAGGCGCGGGTGGAACTCGACGCGCTGTCGACCCGGACATAGTCACTATCCACGAGTCCGCGCCTTCGATAATAGGGAGTCGCCCTGCAAGTCCTGGTGCCCAGGACGTCTCTTGCGTGGGATGGGGCGTAAGGATTGTGACCTCCTCACGCTTTTGGCCACCTCTTTCATTCTCATAACTGCTTCGCAAAAGGAAATGGCTGCTTACTATTCCCCCTCTCTCCGTTCCATAGCCTGATACAGAGCTGTATGCGAGAATTTGCCCCCGCTGATTGTGTTCACGAGAACATGGCAGTGCTTCACGCAAGCAAGGTAGGCCTCCAATATTATAACATCTCTGTACCTTGTTCAAAGTACATTTTTCAAAACATAGTAAAATCCTATGTATGACAATTTTCAAACGTAATTTATTCATAAGTTCCTCTTGTAAAACTTTAAGACAATTTTAACATTTTCTATCTTGGAGAGCAATGGTGGCCGAGTGGTAACGACCCCGACTTACGAGTTGCAGGTCGCGGGTTCAAACCCAGCCAGGCGCATTACTTTGTATAATTTATTTCATAAACCACTGCTCTCAAAACGGTGAAGGAAAACATCGTGAGGAAACCGGCATGTCTTAGAACCAAAAATTCGAAGACATGTGACATCCACCAACCCGCACTAGGCCCGCGTGGCGGATTATGGCCCATTCCCTTTCCTAGGAAGAGGAGGCCTGAGTCCCAGCAGTAGGAATATTTAAAGGCTGATTATGCTATTATTATGATATTTATAATTTTAACATTCTCTGTGTTACATGATTACAAATACTATGGTTTTGTGTCAGTTAACAAAACAGATAAAACCCATACATTTCCCGGTATAGATAAAGTTTAAGGGTAATACACCAGTATGCTATAAATCCTATGTAATTGAGAGTGATTCTGTATTAACAGGATAAAATGGCATAGTTGTACCTTACTTAGACAGAATTGTGCTCATCTTCAGACCCAGTCACGGGAAATTTCTGAAAGGGAAACCATGGTCTAAGAACGCAAAAAGCAACTGAAGGACACAAACGGGTTTTAGTCAGTGGAAGTCTGACATGCCTTCGCGCTCCACCTTAGAGCAGGAGAAGTCATTGAATGATTAAATGATTTCCCACCTTTAAGAACCCTCAGACCTTATACCTGCTGCTTAAATTTGTCTTCTCCATAAATTCAGGATCTTATGCTAAACTAAGAGCAATGAGGTGACCCGAATATACTCGTAGTAGTATACTATCCTTTATTTTATCAGTTGGTTACTGTTAAAAACCTTCGTTCGGCAGTGTTACGCTGTCAGCCACACAATATTATGATGGATCGAGCAGAGTAAAGCTGCCGTCTACTGCGCCAAAGTGCTGAAAGTAATTAAGGACTTATTTCAAACACCTACTTTTAGTTCAGAATGTCTTTGTTAAAGAAATTGACGGAAGCTACGGTTAAGAGATTATGACAAGAAATTTTCCTTTTTTGAAAAATTTATGATAAAAGTTATAGCTGCAGCATGCACACACCAACCACCATACTACCGTACCATGTATATGTAGGCATGACTTTTTTATAATTTAAGTCTTAAGTCAAAAGCATACTCAGGATTTGATTTTAAACTGTTTTAATTAAATTATATTATATTACCGATTATTATTATTATTATCCGATGGATGCAAGACGCACAGGACCGTTCTTTGTGTCGACATTTGGGAGAGGCCTATGTCCAGCAGTGGACGTCTATCGGCTGAAATGATGATGATGATGATGATATTATATTATGCTATAAGTATATCTACTTAGGCCAGTTAGTTTATTTCGAAAACAGGCAGGAGAAGGATATCAATCGCTGTATCAAAAACGCCATGAAGACGCTAATGAAGAGAGGTTTACCAATCTCCCTGAAGCGAAAACTCATTGATATATGTATCCTGCCCGTCCTGACTTACGTTGCCCAGACATGGTCGCTCACCGAGTCACAAAAGTTTCGCCTTGGGGTTTTCCAACGAGCAATGGAGCGCAGCATTCTGGATGTCAAGAGGGCCGACAGAGTGAGGAACACCACGCTGCATCAAACGACGGGGATTATGGACGTAGGAAAAAAGGCTGTCAGGCTAAAATGGGATTGAGTAGGCCACGCCTCCGATTCGTTTGTTCTGACCACGTGATAGAGATGACGAGGCCTTCGACGAAAGAGAATCGAAACGAAATGGTCGTAACTTGGCTAGGGGGACAGATGTGGTCAAGTACGCGTCTATCAATAATAATCTGTGGATCCTAGATTTTTTTTCTTTGTACTATTTCTTAAATATTTTGAAAACAGCAGTCAGATTATGGGTTGTAATAGGGCAAGGGTGAAAAGGATTGAAGTTTGTTACTTTCGTAGCAATCCGATAGTAATGGCTTCTCTCACCAAACTTCTATACAAACAAGTCGGATTCGAGTACTGCTAGTAACGCCTCCTAAGATTAGACAGAGCCGAGACAGTTTCATTTGGCGTGTCTGCATCGGAACAAGCCCTGAATAGCAAGGAGCCAGCTGTAACCGCTTTAAACTGGATCATCCTGGCAAAATGGACGCCGGCTTGTATTGAAGTCGCTACGAATTGTTTATGAGGAATCTGTTGTTTAGTTAATTAAGATTTTCTGGTTGATAAGAAGGGGAGACGTATTTTTCAGAGATTTTTTTTTGTTCTAAAGGATAATCAATTTACGTATTTTTTAGAAAGTTCGTATTATAATCTGTGTATATACCTAGCAGTATTTTTTTTTACATCTCTGACGTTGATTATGTTTAAAATATGCATGTAATTTTGAAGGTTTTTAATTATGGAAATTGACGTTCAGAATTAAACATCAATTATGTTTTAGACCTTCAGATGTGCATACATATATATAAATTATGTTTTATTTAACGTTCCAACTCTGAAGACTGACTTATGTTTTCAACATGACACAAGCTAATTATTATAATTAATATTTACAAAATCTGTGACTGTCTGTTATTTTAGGAATCCTTAGGAACTTCATAATCAATATACCTATAAGAAAACACTATTGAAACAAAATAACCCGTCTATTATAACCTTATATAAATTTCAAGGCAGGCAGGTGCACGGACTAAGCATTGCTAAGCAATACATAGTCCGTGTCCGTACACACATGCACGATTTGCGCAAAAAATCGCAGTATGGCTGTCAGAGATCAGGTGAGATTTCATAGTGGTATGGAGATAGCGATGGTCCCATCTCAGTGCTGGGCACACCACAATCGCAGCGATAAAGTTAGAGTCCTTGAGGAATAGCGCCGCGCCTCACTTTACACTTTTTGAGAGGTTTCTGTTTTGGATTTCAGATGAAATGCCCGGGTGTAACTAATGTGTGGATCTCCGGGATGACATAGAGGAACATATCGTGGAAGTCTACCTTGAGCGGAGCACCGCCCTGTCCTCATGGAGACTATCGACGGCGGTGACCTCTCACGTGCGAGACCCTTGTTCAGGCCATGGCAAACCGAGACATAGTTCAGAAGCCTAAGTCTTAAATCTAAAAAAAATTATTGAATCATCTAAATATCTTTCACATTTCTATTTTCTAATAACCGTTTCAACTTCCCACATGATAAAACCAGTACTGGCCCAGTGTTAACGGCCCCGACATACAATTTGTCAGTCGTTGGTTCAAACTTAGCAAAGCGCATTATTTTGTGCAATTTAAGTCAAGAGTGAATAGGTTACTCTAGGTACGCACGTTTCATCGTCGACCGCATCGTCGCTTTCCATCAGGTGAGATAGCGGTCAAGCACGATGCTATCAAGAAAAAAAAAATTCATCACCAATTGGTCTTAGAACCGTTAAATTTTAAGACATGTTACATCCACCAATTGAAAGAAAGAAAGAAAGAAAGAAAAACAGTTTATTCGCGCGAAATGACGCAATCTTAAAACTAGGTAACAAACATACTCAATTGATAGGTAAGATGTGCGTCACATCCGCGCAAAACGGCCGAACGCTCAGCATAAAGCTGCGACCTCACGCATAATGCGATGAGCTCACAGCGCTGGTTTTCAGCGTGGGCCGGTGTCGGTGTCGACATAAAGACGAAAGGACGGTGCAGTGTAAAAAATAAATAAATAAAAAACAAAAAGATTTGTATAGTAAAACGAAATAAAAAAATAGGAACATATGAATTCTAAATTTAAAAAATAAGAAAATTAAATAAGTACATAAATAAGGTGACAAATATATTTATATAAAGTGGCAACACCACGACGCGCCCGTAGCACAATTTAAAAAAAAAAAAAAAAAATTGGTTTTATACTTAGTCTGTGGCAATTTGCACAGATGCTAACACGTGATTGGACGCGACCACGATGCTGTTTACAGAGTACTTTGACAAAAGGATATGACCGAATGTGACGACAAAAATTTAAAGATGGTTTTGGGAGTTCAAATAATTCTTGTTAAGTATGATGTTCATGTTTGTGACAATGTTTTATGTACCTATTTGTGATGGGATGTAAATTAGATGAACTCAAAAGAAGCGAACACGGGGACAGGTAAGGTTGATCAATTTGTTCACTCACATTTACATTGCTTTGTGGAAAATTCCAGGAACAGATGGAAACAAACTGGACGAATGTATTCATAGAATTAGTTTATCTGTACTTAGATTAATAATGGATTGCCAAGTCAACAAATAAGAATAAATAGAAAAATTCACACAATTCACACTGGGCCCGCGTGATGGATAGCGGCCGATGCTCTTTCCTAGAGAGGAGACTTGAGTCCCAACTGTGGGAACATTATAAGACTGATTATGCCATATGTATAATAAAACTAACAGACACAAGAATGGAACATGTTTGTTTAATGAAACTAAGCCAGAGCTCTACAACTTTCTGCGAACTAGTTATTTTCATATCGGAATAACATTATGAGAGTGTTAAGGGGCTGTTGTACGGTTTAAACTGAAATTGGCTGGATGGAATATTGAATGTTATTAAGCTCTTGTAATTACAGTTCAGGGAGAAGCTTTTGAGTGGTGATACTTAAGATAGTCTGGTGTATCTTGGTCTCTAGAATATTATTACTTAGTATAATTTAGAATGGCAATCCTTTTTGTTTTTTTTCTTTAGTGTTCCGTACCTTAAAAGGAAAAATTGGAACCTTTATGGGATCACTTTGTTGTCTATCTGTCTGTCTGTCTCTCAAGACCCTTTATCTCAAAAATACGTGGAGGTATCGAGTTGAAATTAAAACAATACTCTAAGATCTGCGGTCCCTTGGAGCTGTGAAAAAATCAAACTTTTAAGTTAACCAAAAAAGATACGGCCGTTTATGTCGCAAAAAATATTCACTTACTCTATTGTAGGTAAGTTTGTATAGAACCCTCAGTGCAAGAGTCCGACTCGCACTTGCCCAGTTTTTTAATGATAGTGATGCAAAAAAGCTTACAACACCATATTTTAGACTATTATCATGTATTTTCAATTAGTTACGAGTGTGTATTATTTTAAGGGTACCGTGCATTTTTAATAAATTATAATTTACAGTTTATTATTGAATAGTAGGGTAAAAAATATATTTGCGGTAGTAACGAATATAATCATCAATGATCATTTCAGACGAAAGACGTCTGCAGGAGAACCAAGGTCGCCGACATAGCCCGAAGAATCTCGAAACTAAAGAGACTGCCTCTGGGCAGGGCACATTGCTTGTAGAACGGATGATCGATGGAGCTGAAAGGTTCTAGAGTGGCGACCGTGCACTGGAAAACGCAGCGTTGGAAGACCTTCTATAAGGTGGACCGACAACCTGGTGAGAGTTGCGGGAACGCTGAGGATGTGAGACGCACAGGATCGGTCGTTGTGGAGATGCTTAGGGGAGGCCTATGTCCAACATTAGACGTCTTTCAGCTGAAATGATGATGACTATGATAAGGTACATCTAATACAATATGGCACAGCTGACTGACTAGATGTCACCAAGATACCCTCATAATTGCTTTATAAGAATAAGAATCGCAGAGTGTGACCGATAGAGATACTACTAGTGTGTATTTATGAAGGTGTGTGTTCATTTGTGGCAGCACCCAACCAGTAGCCAGCGCAATGTTGCTTCATAGTAATAGTAAAACGAGCTAGGTTAACACAGTATATGCCTTAAATCTGAACGGACCGAGCACTTGAAGTTATTCTTATTAAACTCGAGCAAACTTAACGGTCGATCTTATTCGACTACTGCAATATTTCAGCAACTATTAGAACGTAAATCATGAAATGTGAAATAAAGTTTCGAAGTTTCGTAGGTAATAACTTTGTCAATATGGTATTAAAGAACCTTGTGGGGATATATGAGGGTCTTTATTGTAGGGTCCGGTTTTTCATAATGCCTAGTATAATCATAAAAGGCTACGTATAAGTATGCTATACAAGTCCTGAGTCTTTGAGCGTGACAACAATGTCTATGGGAAAAATTAAAATCACTTTTTTTATTATTATACTAGGTGCTTGCAGTGGCTGCGTCTGCGTGCAAATAGAAAATTATTCCAAAGGAATATACTTTTACACAGCGTGAAGAAAAATCCAAAAAATAGGAAGTGTCATTCATGTGACATCTACCAACCCGAACTGGGCCCACGTGTTGGATTACGGCCCATTCCGTCTCCTAGACAGGAGGCCTGAGTCCCAACAGTGGGAACATTATAAGGCCGACTATGCTATACACACACGCTTGTAGTGTTCCAGGCGCGCCTCAAAGTGATGTCAGCAAAACTGTAGGAGCCCAGCAGGGCCAATGCCGACTGGAGCTATGGGTGGACTTCTGAAAAGATTACCCGTGATCCTAGAATGCAACGGCAACTCAAAGAATATAGGTGTGGTTTAAGTCAGTAAAAATGTGACACGCCCTCACACTCCACTCTAGGCGAGAGAAGTCATTAGATTTATTTAAACTTCACCTTCCCACTACTGCACCCATAGGCGGACTTAATGCAAAAAGGTATGACTTCCCATTTCTTTTTAGGGTTCCGTACCTCGAAAGAAAACAACGGAACCCTTACAGGATCACTTGGTCGTCCGTTTGTCTGACTGTCTGCCTGTCAAGATCTTGGGTACGCGTGGGGTATCATGTTCAAATTAAAACCATATACAAAAAAAAACAATCTTCTAAGTTAACGAAAAAAAAAGATACGGCCGTTTACGTCGCAAAAAAAAACGTGTATTTTGACACTTTCAAGGGAATCAAAATTCATAGGGTACTTCCCATTGACCTAGAATCCTGAAATTTGGCTTGAAGCAATGTCTCACAGCACAAATATAGGAAAAAAACTGTAATTTGTAGTTACGTCGTAATAAAAAAAAAAACTTTTTTGCAATTATAAATATATATAAAAATCTTCATAACTCAATTCGGGAATTAAACTGTTTTCATAAGTAAGTTTATACGAAACCCTCAGTGCTACTTTAAAAAATTACATACACAAATAAACTTTTCATTGTGGAATGGTGACAGTTCTTTGAGGAGTTTCAGGAAAACGTTACGGCATCCTCACCTTCCGCACAGATTTCGAAAAAAACGCCCGGATGTCAACACTGTCCGCATGTCAAGAGGACACAGTGGAGCATACAGTAGAGGTGTGCCCCGCTTGGGCCGAGCACGGCCGTGTCCTCGTGGGGGCGATCGGTGGCAACTGCCTGTCACGCCGGGCTCTGGTACACGACATGGTCCGGAGCGCGGAGGAATGGCAGGCGGTCGCCTCCTTCTGCGAAGCAGTAATTCTAGCGAAGGAGGCGGTCGCATATGTGAAGAAATGGTCTTCCTCCCGCTCCAGACCATGATTTCCAGCCATTGTAGGTGTGGGCTTGCTGCTTATATTTACAACACTTTTTTTAGTACATGCGAAACGTGAATATAATTTTTTGAGAATCAGTAACTGAATCGATTTTTTACCAAAAATATTTAAAAAAGGTCACAAGTTGGACACCACCGACACTAAGTACAACACAGGTCACGGCAGGTTATAGCGGGCATTAAACGCCAGTGCACAGCTGGGTGCGGGAGCAAAATAACCCCTCAGTTGCCCGGGTGGCTCGGTGTCCATGTATTTATGTCACCAATCAGATACCATAACGGGCTTATAACTTTGTAATTTTTCATAATACAGTTTTGAAATTTTATATATAGATTCTTTACATAAAAATACTGGGCACGTGTTTCACGTGTATAGGATAAACCACCCATACGTGCCCAGTCGGTAACGTGCCCTATTAGCCAAACTGAGGCACGCATTTAAAATTACATAAACTATACAACGCAAGTTAAACTTGTATAGTTTACATCGCCGTCATAGTTATAAGCTAACCAGAACTAACCGACTCAAATAAGCACCAATTTTTAAAATATGTCTTAGTTTTATAAGTGTGTTGCCGACTAAGACATGTATGCATAGTATTCAAAATTTAAAATTCAAATATTTTTATTTCACATAGGCCTACATGGTGATGATAGGCCTATATGGGCAATTATAAAACGTCAGAAGCTAGTGCGTGGTTCCAAACTGGTCGTTTCCTATGGAGAAGTACCGGCAAGGAACTCCATAGTTGTTACAATATTTTTATATTACATTATTAATAGATATTAGTGCGCCTCACCATCAATGATTGCATCACTACTTACCTTCAGGTGGGATCGCATCCAGGCACTAATTTATAACTATTAAAACAAAAAAAAATGTAAGAGCAGCGTAGACCAGTCAATATTGTACCCGTAAGCACAATAAAAATAATCATAATAAAAAAAGTGAGTGGAAATAGGAAGTAATCTAAGAATTCATGGAGTCTACAGTGTTCTCACATTCACATTATAACAGGCTATATAATAAGAAAGCAAGAAAAATATCAATAATTACAACTAAGAATAAATGGGATACTAACAAAATAAATTACTAACGAATTTAAGGTAGTTGAAGTCTAAATAATTTCAAAAATATTGCAAAAGTAATGTGTTAGAAAAACAATACATATATATTTAAAAACAGATTAAGATAAGAGCAGTTAATAGACACAATATTAATAAGTTACCAGGGGGTCACATGTGCAGAAGTAGTCACGTTGCCTAACAAACGTGTCTAAAGATAAATTCAATTTTAATACATGTAAGATTTAATTACAACTTCGAAACTATTCATAAGTCTAATAATCCGAAAAGGGCGCGTAATGCTCGGATCGACTGTCAAAGATTCTAGTGCCGGGGGTGATGAGACATTTCGACAAAAGGTTACAATATTTATCTATGTAACATTTTTGGTGTACAATAAAGTTTATTGAGATCTTTTATCTTCTATTTTATTCGTATTCTGCAAAAGGAAAAATATCTCTACAAAAATATAAAACCTTATATCCGCATTCTATTCAATTTCCACTATCATATTAAATGTATGCAAACAAATTTGAGCGCACTCACACACTCAAAAACTCGCGATAAAAGGCTAGAGGCGAGGTCAGGGACCGCGTAGTACCGCTACGACAGTAGCTACGAATGTCGCTACGACCTGCTACGAAACGCTACGATTTAGAGTGTAGACAGAAAATAGGAGTTTATTGATTTATGTATAGGCTTTATTTGGGTTATTTATTAAAGGAAAGTAGTTCTTTTTATGTATGGAAAGATATTATTTGAATTTTATTATAGTTTTATGAAACATTGATAAAAATTAAGTTTTTCTAGAGAGGCGTAAATTTAAAAAAAAAAATACGCTCTCCCAGACTAGGTCATCTCTCATACATGCTCTTGTATCATGGGTGCGTTCACAAACATTTAAACTCACATACACAAGACATCCAGTCCGGAACAAATAGGTTGGTCATACAAATATTTGATCCATACGGGAATCGAACCCGCGACACGTATCGCAGTAGCCAATCGTTCAACCACTGCGCCAATAGTGTTTAAGTTTAAAACATTTTTGCATTCATTCTTTTACTGTTTAACTCCTTAAAAACTTGAGGTCGTCGATTTTTACCACTTTTATACTCAACAAGAAACGATTAAAATATTGTATAAAAAAGGCCGATACCACAAAGTCGTCCAATTCAACCACAACTCGATACAAAACAGCAGTTATCCCAAAACTTTATCCGCTTCAAGCCAAACATAAAATCTTCAACTACCCTTCAAAAAAACATCCAGAATAACTTCGTCAGCACTTCAGTTCAGATCGCGTGTCATCGCCAGACTAAATTCCAAATCGTAACAGATTTGCATAATTGCATTACCGGCCCCCAAGGGAGGCTTTCATAAAAAATATATTAAGGGACACCTGGCTTCCCGTAACTTTTGCCTTTAAAAAATTATATATATCAAACTTCTTTCATAAATCAGGATAAAGTTGTTTACAAAGTAATCTCGCGACCCGGCTCCTCCCGCGAATATTTTATATTACTGCTGTTTATAAAAATAAATGACACTTTTCAGTTTTTGAATGATACGTTTTACGTTGGTGTACCTCATGTTTCATTGGTGAAGTTTCTTTTTATTTTATATTATGCTTCTTAGTTGTGTGACTTGTATGGTGTTCCTTTTTAACCGACTTCAAAAAGAAGGAGGTTCTATGTTGAGAGCAGTGGTGGCCGAATGGTAAAGGTTCTGACTTACGAGTTATAGATCGCGGGTTCAAACCCAGCCTGACGCATTACTTTGTGTAATTTATTTCATTACCACTGCTCTCAAAACGGTGATGGAAAAAATCGTGAGGAAACCGGCATATCCTGGAAACCAAAAAAATCGAAGACATGTGAATTCACCAACCCGTACTGGGCCTGCGTGGTGGATTACGGCCCATTCCCTCTCCTAGAGAGGAGGCCTGAGTTCCAGCAGTGGGAACAATAAAAAAGGTTGATTATGTTATGTCCGGCTGTATGTATTTTTTTTAAATATGTTCACCGATTTTACGGTCAATTGTGGGCCAATTTTGAAAATTATTTTTTTTTGGTTTGAAAGATTATGCTTCCGAGTTGGTCCCATAAAAATATTGATATGATCTGATGATGAACTTCGAAGATATGGAACGGAATTCTTCACAGTATTACTGTCGTAACAAGTAAAATTGCTTTATGTATATGTATACGCTATGACTAAGTTTGACTGAGGGGAAAATAAAAAACTTCTTTATCCCTTGAGGATTCCAATCCAACGCTTGTTTGGGCATGTGATCGGGATCTGAGTGTGGCCAATCCATGTCTTCTTGCAACTCTTTATATCGTGGTCCATCGGTGTTCGGTGTTTATGTAATTGGACTTTGCGATTTCTGACATTGGAGAACACACCAAATGGCACTATTTTTTTAATAGCTGCAGCCAGTGGCTTTAGCCTCGTGATAATAAAGAATTAATCCAAGTTAGAATAATTCTTGGAATGATTCCATTGGAAGCATAGCGTAATCACCCTTTTATTGTTCCCACTACTAGGACTCAGGCCTCCTCTCTCTAGTAGAGGGAATGAATGCCGTAATCCACCACGCAGGCCCTGTGCGGGTTGGTGAATGTCACATGTCTTCAAATTTTTAATTCTAGGACATGCCCGTTTCCTCACGATGTTTTCGTTCACCGTTTTGAGAGCAAAACGGAATAAAATGTATCATAATTATGTGTAGGTTTATCGGTGTACCAAATTTCATTAAAAACCGTTCGCGAGTGAAGAAGTACCTAACAAATATACATATTATAAGCTTTTGCTTCAATAATATTAGTGTGATGTGTTTAATTAGCCCTATTAAACCGATTTTCACTCCTATCCTGACGTCCTCACAAAAGATAAGAATAGATTTGTGCAAAAATTCTAATCTTCCAAACTTGAGATCACAGTGTTATTCAAGAGGCCAATTCTATCGAACAATTTACGATTATTCGGAAAGTAATCGAGATATCTACGCCCGAAGGCTAACATGGTACCTCCTTATTTGTCCCCGGGGATAAACTACCCACCTTTCTTATGAAGTATTTAAAGTTTTTTCACAAAACTTTCGTTTGAAAGTTTTTTTACAGTAATGCTGTTCGAATCCCGAGTGTGAAAGTGTTTAGGATCCCTAAACTATTCTGTGAGACTTTTAGGTCTATTTTTATTTTATTTTTTGTCAATTTTTTTCTGCCGCTACTAAACTTTATAGTTTGGGATTTCTTTGAAACAATGTTTACCTTTTTACTGGAGGACCGAAAGTTTGATTAAGGTTATGTAGATTGTAAAGTAGTGATGAAATCTTTTTGACATTCAAATTGCTGATTTAATATTTTTCAATTGATCATACAGGATTGTTTTGTAAAACAAAATATATTATACTCTTGCAATAATTGACAAAAAAAAAACTTTTACAAATCATATTTTTCCAAATATAAATTTGGAACGAGGCATTCAAATATTATACATATAGTTTTGGCGTATATTTTAGTTTTTTTTCCCGTTTTCGTATTGTATAGTGGTTTTTTTTTTTTTTTTTTTTTATTGGGTGGGAAAATCATCCTAATGACATCCCCGCTCTTGGGCGGAGCGGGAGATAGTGTCAGACTCTTACTGACTAAAAACCCACTCCTGTTCCTTCGTTGCCTTCGTCCCAGGGCCCCGGGTTCCGCTTTCACACTACCCGTGGCCCCAGTAGGCTTCGACCCTGCTGGGCCCCTACGATTTGCTGACATCTCCTTGAGGCGCGCGTGGAACAAAACGCGCCGTCGACGACTTGGGCTTGGTCCGGACGGTTACCGGACGGTCAGACGGCGAGCCACCCATTGCTCGCCGTCTGCAAGCCCGCGCCTACGGTGGCCGGAAATCGGGATCGGAATCCCGGCGGCGGTTGGAGCGTAAGGACCGTTGCCTCACGCGATCGGCCGCCTCCTTAGCTAGCATTACTGCTTCGCAGAAAGAGGCGACCGCCTGCCACTCCTCCTCGCTCCGGAGCATGGCCTGTACCAAGGCCCGGCGCGAGAGATCGCCGCCGCCGATTGCCCCCACGAGGACACGGCGTTGCTCTGCCCAAGCGGGGCACACCTCCACCGTGTGCTCTACCGTGTCCTCCGGGTGGGCCACACAGTGGCGACACCCGGGCGTCGTTTCCGCACGAATCCGGTGCAGGAACCTCCCGAACTTACCGTGTCCGGTGAGGACCTGCGTCATGCGGAATGTGAGGACGCCGTGAGGTCTTTCCAACCACGCCTCAAAGAGGGGACTTACCGCCATAATTGTGGCGTGCCCAGCACGGGGTCGCGACAGTCGCTGTCGCCATTTCTCCATGAGAACTCGCCGGAACTCTGTCCGCCATGCCGCGACTTGTTGCGGCAGCGGAGTTTCGCCCCGGCGTTGCATCTCCATGCGCCGTTCGTGCATGAGTGCAAGGACTGTTGCCTCCAGATCCCATGGTCGCTGGCCAGCAAGGATGCTCGCCGCTTCGCGGGAAATCGTCCGGTATCCTCGCACCATCCGTATGGCCATGACCCTCTGGCACGCGTTCAGCCGGGCCGCCGGCTGCTTCCGCAGCCCCGGCGCCCACACCGGCGCGCCATAAAGGGCCATGGACCGAACGATCCCCGCGTAGAGCCTCCGGCAGGAGGCGTCTGGACCCCCAAGGTTGGGCAGGAGCCGCCCGAGGGCAGCCCCAGTCCGATTTAGTTTGGGAGCCAGACGTCGGAAGTGCTCGTCGAAATCCCATCGGCTGTCGAGAACGAGTCCCAGGTACTTCATCGTTGACCCGACGCCGATGTGGACTCCTCCCACCGTTAGCTGGGAACCCGGTGGTGGCGCGTTCCGAGGGCCGTGAAAGCACATGGCCTCGGACTTGTGCAATGCCACCTCGAGTCCCAGCTCCTGGATCCTGCCAACGACTGTCGCAACCCCGCGTGTCGCTAGTTCGACCGCCGCCTGGTACGACTCTCCCTGCGCCAGGACCAGCGTGTCGTCTGCGTAGCAGACCACGCTGACCCCGCCAGGGAGGTCGCCGCGCAGCACGTAGTCGTATCCGATGTTCCACAAGGGCGGCCCTAGTACCGATCCCTGCGGAACACCGCACGACATCTCTCGACGTTCCCACTCCCCCTGGTGACCAGGGTAGGTTATGTACCTGTCAGACAGGTACGCCTCGACCACACGACAGAGGTAGTCGGGCATCCGGTGATACCGGAGTGCCCTCCCAATGCTACTCCAAGGCAGGGAGTTGAAGGCGTTGGCGATGTCCAAAGACACCGCCACGACACACCTGCCCTGGGCCACTGCATCCCCCGTCGTGAGAGCTCGCACGCACATGATGGCGTCCACCGTGGAGCGCCTCCTGCGAAAGCCGAACTGGCCGTCCGCCAGATCCGGCCCCACCCGTGTTAGGTGTGCGACGAGGCGGTCTGCAATTACTCTTTCAAAGAGCTTGCCCACCTCGTCGAGCAGCACAATGGGCCGGTACGCGGACGGAGAGTCCGCGGGGCGCCCCGGCTTCGCGATGAGGACCAGTTTCCCCGTCTTCCAGCGAAGTGGAAACTGGCCCCTCTCCAAGCATGCGCTGAAGAGCCCTCTTAGTCGAGGCCCGAGAGCCTCCATGGCCAGGACCCATGCCTTCCCAGGCAAGCCGTCGGGTCCTGGGGCGGTATTCTTGGCACTCAGCCTTCGTACCGCCACTCTCATCTCTACCTCGGTCACCTCTGGAGCGTTGTCGTCGTCGTCGCCATCGTGGTCCGCGTCGGACACCGCTGGTGGTGGAGCCATGGGCGGGGGAGAGTGTTCCCCTCGCGTGGGGAACAGAGTGCTCACCACACCCTCCACGAGCTGGGGCCGGAGACTCTGCGTCAGCGGGGGAGCCCAGGGGCGGAGTTTGTCCCGTACCAACTTGTACGGGCGTCCCCATGGGTCCCCATTCAGAGTCCCCAGCCACACGTTGCGGGCCTCAAGTTTGGCCCGCCTTATCTCCGCTCGGAGGGTGCGCTTTGCCGCTCTGTACCCCTCGTACAGCTCCGCCTCTCTGGCCTCCGCATCCGGTGGATGGATGCGGCGCCTGCGGTATCTGGCATACCGGCGTCGCGCGGCATTGCACGCGTTGCGCAGTGCCGCAATCTCCGGCGACCACCAGTATACCTGGCGCTGAGCACGTCCTGGAGGGACTCGGGGCATTGCCGCGTCGCAAATTTGCGACATGGCCTCCCGGAACCACTCTGCCTCGACGTCTATGTCGACAGGCCTGTCCGGTGCTTGCACCCAGGCCTGTACCGTCGCGGCTTCCAGGAGGAGCTCCCGGTCCATCTGCCTCAGCGCCCACCGCGGACCACAAGGGTTCTGTCGGACCGGCGCAATCGAGGTTTGGGCGGAGACGTCGAACCGGATGTACCGGTGGTCTGAAAACGTCTCCACCCCCTCCATAACGCGCCAGTCGACGACACGCGGCGACAGAGCGGGGCTGGCGAACGAGATGTCCACCACTGAGTCGCCCCGCATCCGCACACACGTGGGGACAGAACCTCGGTTTAGGACGACCAGGCCTGTCTCCAGAGCCCAGTCCTCCACCATCCGACCCCGCTGGTTCGTGAACCGGGAACCCCAAGCCAAGTTCTTGGCATTGAAGTCCCCGCAAACGACCACGGGGAGGGAACCAAACCCAGCGACGACGGCTTTCAGCTCCATTAGGGAGATGTGGAGATCGCCGAGAGATCTGCTCGGGGACAGGTAGACGCCTACCACTGCAATGTCCCCGAACCGTGCTGCCACGCAACCCCGTCCCCTCGTGACGGCCTCGAGGGTCGGGGTGCCGGCGGCGGCCGACGAAATTAGGCTCACCGAGCCGTCCAGGTCCCGCACCCAGTCTCCCCTGGGCAGGACATTGTACGGCTCGGAGACCACGGCGATATTGATCGACCACTGCGCCATGCTCTGGAGCAACAGATCCTGAGCGGGGGCGCAGTGGTTGATGTTCGCCTGGAGGAGACGTAATGGAGCCGTTATTGGCAGTCCATCACAGTCTCCTCTCGAGCCCCCCGTGAGGGCCCTGCCGCGATGGTTGCGGCGGCGACAGCAGCAGCTGCCAAAGAGGAGGCAGCGGTGGTGAGGACATCGGCGGGGATGGGCCTCCTGACCTTGCCCTTAGCCTTGGTGGGGGGGTCGCAGGACCTGCTCCCAGCCCGGTGGTCGGCCGGCTTGCCTGCCGCCGCACATGCGTAGCAGTGCGGCGTTGCTCTGCATTCAACCGCCCTGTGACCAGGCTGACCGCACTGGAAGCAGCGGTCGCTGCGGTCCACCTCCGCGGCACAACTGGCCCCCACGTGGTGCCCCACGTGGCAGCGATAGCACCGCAGAGGTCTGGGCTCCAACAGTTTCACTTGGGCGGAGACCCAGCCCACCAAAAGCCGTCGGCCCTCCCCGGTGATGGTCTTGGCCGCCGACACGGGGCAGCTTACCGTCATGGCTCGCATGCCCGTGCTGTCAGCTCGGATAGTGCCCGCCCGAACCTGCTCGGTAGTGCACCCACCCGCCCTGACGATGGCGGCCACCACCTCGTCCACCTTGACGGAGTCGTCCAAGCCCATGATGCGCATATCGATGCACTTGGTGGGCCTGGACACTCGGGCCTCTTCCGCATCCAGGGACGCCCTGATCCTGGCGGCCAGGGCATCCGCGGCGGGGCCACTGGCCGCACCAGGGACCTCCAGTATTCGGGCCCCGGTTACGGTGCGCCTCATACGGAAGCCCCCAGAGGCTCCGAGCTCGTCAAGGTGGGGCAACACCGCCTTCTTTGCCTTCTCCATGACGGCGTCGTATGTCACGCCCTTCTTTACCGCATCTGGCTGTAGTGTTATGACTACAGCCTCGGATTTCGGGGCGCGAAGTCTTGCCGCCATGGCCCGCTTTTTGCGCTGCTGTCGCCGCACGCGCTTTTTTGCCGCCCTGGCCGCTTTGCCCGCCTTCCTCTTGGCGCCGACAACCGTCCATTCGGCGTATTGTATAGTGGTTGAGTACATTGAGCATTTTGAGTTTGCCTGTTTGCTTATGTCGATTTCCGCACGAAATAAATATTTATATGACTTACAAATAGTTGTTACGGGTCTGGATGTCTTGTTCATGTATGTATATATATATAGATGAATTCACAATAACGGGTCAACGTTTTTAAAAAAAAACTTAATAAACTTTTTTCTATTTCCAGATAACTATCCACCATTTTAACGTCCAGACTCAAGCTCAACCAGCAGCCCCAAACGATTTAAGCCACCGACTTTCATGCGTAAGAACAGCCAACAGATCCCGGGAAGTCACTGGAGCAAGAGAGATATTTAACGTCAGCCCATAAAATAGTACAAGTGGTCAGGGGTCTCGCAACGCCCCACTGTTTATAGTCGAAAATAATGGCTGAGAGAAATACTCTGCTATTTTAAAGTGGGTAGCTTTTGTCAGTGGTTGTGTTTTAAGTTTTGTGAGAACTGGGTTTTTATTAATTTGTTAATAATAATGAATATTCTTTAATATTGTAGCCAATAAGCCGAATATAGTAGTGACAGACCGATTAAACAAGAATCTGGTGAAAGCTGACTAAGAGAAACAAATCAAATATCTCGACTTAGCACACGAGGTGGTCGACATGAGGAATGTGGACTCGGCTGTCATTGTGCCGATTGTCGTGACCGCCAACGGAATCAAATATCTCGACTTAGCACACGAGGTGGTCGACATGAGGAATGTGGACTCGGCTGTCATTGTGCCGATTGTCGTGACCGCCAACGGCCTTATAGCCAAAAGTTTCGACGAACATCTGTCGAAGATTGCCCGGTATCAGGCCCTGGATCTACCAGGGCCTGATACAGAAGTAAGTACTACTCGTATACTCTGTTAGCTTGGACCCTGTTCACGACACCCGTGGATTAATATTTTAAATGTTTTTTTATATTATTTTGTTACAAAAACATCTAATTTATATGTATATTAAATGAATGAAGTGAAGAATAATAAATATCCTTACAAAAAAAAAAAAAAACGAATTAAGCACCTCATCGGTTAAAAGGACTTTTACTGCTGGACACAGGCGTCCCCTAAGTGTCACCACATCGTCCAATTCGGTACGTTTCGCATCCATCAGATTCCCGCAACCCTCGCCAGGTCATCGGTCTGTCTTGTAGGTAACTAACGTTGCGTCTTTCAGAACGTGGTCGCCAGTCCAGAACCTTTCGGCCCCAGCGACTATCTGTTCTGCGAGCAATGTACTCTACCCACTGCCACTTAAGTTGAATGATTCTTCGGACTTTATCTTTCATTCTCCTGCGCATATCTTCATTCCTGTTTCGATCACGCAAGTAAACTCCGACCAACCCGCACTGGGCCCGCGTGGTGCATTACGGCCCATTCCCTCTCCTAGAGAGGAGGCCTGAGTCCCAGCAGTGGGAACATTATAAGGCGGACTATGTTATGATATGCTAAGTAAACTCCGAACATAGCCTTTTGGGTGACTTTAATCCTTCAAAAAAGGCCCATTGTTTTATTATTAATTTAGAGTTTTGTAATATTTAAAAATCTTCATATCACCAACTTCATTACATGTAGATCGTCGTCATGAATAATGTAACATTGTCGCAAGGAAAGCTATTACGATTGTGTTACGCAATAAGTCTCACGGTCTAAGTGTAAAAAGGTTACACAACTTTTATGTAAAATTCTTTTCAGACACAAAGTGCCTTCTTGAATTTCTTTGAAATTATGTAAATAAGTTATTTATGTAAACGAGTATCTAAACGCCGGCGTTATGAAAAAAAAATAGAGTAATTTACTGTGCTGTGAGTGACGTTCATGTTGCGTCATACATGGATGAAGTTGTAGGGTTGTCTCGCTGCTGTTTTCGATAATAATATTAGAAGTTAAATGGCCTTTAAGGCTCTCAAAACTGCGATGCGATGCGATACGACGCTGTATTACAAGAACCTTGCGATGCAAATTACTGCCCCGACATTTCATGTGACAACGGGTTCAAGTGACCTTAAAATGTGTGATGCAACCAATTCGCAAGTTCTTACGATGCGTCCTACGACTTTAATAAACTGAGTTGTGAAATGGACAAAAAATGGATTGACTAGATATTTCAAAGGTCTGGTCAAACTAAATAACCAAATATTAGGAAAGTAAGTTAAGATATATATTATCTACCTTAACATTATAAACTTTAGCTATAAACAAACTCAATTTACCTACGAGACCTTCACTAACTCCACCTTTTTAATTTTACACCTTTAAGGCTTCAACCAGCATCCTTTCCCCCATCGTCACCTAATTTAACCTCAATAACTTGCTAAAAATACAACACGGAATAAAACTTGGACACGAGTCAACCCTATATTCGCGTGAACTGGCCACAGAGCACTGTGACGCTGCAGCGGACATTTTTTAAATGCTTATAACTTTTTTGTACAAACGAAGTGTGTCAGTGAGTCTGTTATCTTATGTTGATTGAAGGCCTTTGACAAAATGTATAACAGAATATAGTTAATATATATTCTTTCTATTTGAGCATTCATGACTCATCAGTGCTTAGGTACTAAACTTTTTAATGTAGAAAATCATTAATTGACTTCTCCCACTCTAAGGTGCAGTGGGAGGGATTGTTAGCCTTATATTGAAATCACACCTGCATTTTTATTCGGATGATAAAAAATAACTGTTTGTGCTTAGAATATAGGTATTATAATGACACATGTGCAACATAGTGCAATTCAAGTATAACAACATCATCAGAAAAAAAACATGGCATTTAGAGACTTATAGTAAAAAAACATGACATTAAGGCATGATATCTTGCTGTTCGTTGAAAAATGAATTTATTGATATTTAAAATTCATAAGGAGGTACGTAGGTATTATTGACAAAATATACTTAATCTCATCAACTTTAAATTGGAATATCTTTAATACGAGGATTCTATTAATAGTATTGTCTAAGACATAATTGATTAGAAAAATCTATATATTTTGGTGTATATAATCACTTGACGCTAAAAAAATATGCCAGCAATTATTTTTTCTTGGAAATTCCATCATTTTTTTTTGGGCAACTTGTGCTCAATGCATGTTGTGAGGCATGAATGTGGGATGGAAGAGTTCGTAGTACGGCAGAAAGAAACACTTTTTTTACCAATTTTTAAAATTCTATATTTTACAACTTTCACCTTTGAACAGCTTAGCATAAGTTTTCCTTTTTCAAACTATATTTCTTCTTAAATCTATGCCCCTAGCCTTCATTCGGACACATTTTGAGTATTCAGTATAGAAATGGTACAATCGACAAAATTTAACAATGTTGATAAATTAAATTATGTTTTGCTGACATGAATATTATTAAATGTCTCTTCTGGTAATTCCGTGTTCTATAAAAATGCCGCTTAATGCCTCACCCAGTAGGGCTGTGCAGTTTATTTCCACATGACGTTTTATGCGTTAATTAAAGTATTTAAAGGGTGTACGCGCTGCGACTCGCCAATGTTGAAGGTACTGGCCACTTTGATTTTATGTTATATTTTTTGTTTATATTTAAATATTTTTAGACATATTTAGATATTTAAGAATGGGTCATAACATATCTTACGATAGTTTTAAGATAGGTTCTAAGGTTAAACTAAAAAGAATCGAGCTTGCATTTATTGTTATGTAACGCTAGAGACGTCATAATTCATAAGTAGATCCAGAATTTATAATAAACTTTAAATAATTAAAATTATATTATTAAAACAAGGACGCTTACTGAAGTGAGACAAAGCAGATTTAAAATAATAAAGATACTACGAAAATACCCGGTTTAACTAAAATATTTCTAGCATCATTCACAGCTAAGAATCACCCATTATTTACCACCTACGCTAAAAAAACTTCACACTCACTAAAAAATAAAAATATGTCGTTGAAAACACAACACAACATTTATAACACCACCGCACCATTTCTCAGCCACACAAAAAGTCCACAACCTAAATATTGAAACAAAACACCGGCGACAATTAAAAAAAAGCTGCAAAAAAAAAATAGCGTCTCACTTGAGCAATGTTACATAATTATACAATGGAGTTTTCGCGAGTCGAGCACAGCGTTCGTAGCTTTTCGTTCGCAGCGTGTCAACAGTCGGGAACAATATAAACGGTAGGGGGCGCTCGAGAGCGTAATCACTGGCTGCCGAGTGCCAGCAGAGAGTTACGTTTGTGTTCTGTTTTAGTTTTAACAAGTAATTTTTTATATAATGTTTTTAGTTTGGGAATTAATTTTTATTTTTACAGTTTTTCCTTTACTTTTTTTTTTTAAAGCGTGTCAATTGTTAAGCTACTTACTTATTTGTTTGTGGATGAAGAGGGTCACGCGATCATTTTCTACAAACAATGAAATCTCTGTAAGACTGGCCCTGATTAGGTGAACAAATTCTTTCATTGATAGAAAGCTTCTCCGTTCCATCATCACACCACTAGAGCTTTGCGCCACCGGTGGAAGATGGACATCTCATCCATACGCACAAAGCGTGGAATGCCCTGCCGGAGTCTATATTTCCTGGTAGTTACAACCAGGCCTTTAAGTCAAGAGTGAATAGGTTTCCTACTTCTAGGGCATCCAACTCGACATACATTTTCATTATTTTTCATACAACCGCTCTTACTCGATTATGACTTTATTACACATATTACATATTTTGGAAACATAGTATCTTGTGTGTTTATTATCTAAGCTTCTATTGAAATCATTTTATAAATTGGTGTAAAACTAATCCGTAAAGACCTCTGAAAATCTGCTATTTTGCATGAACTTTGACACTTCATGATTTACTCAAAAATTAAAAATGTCAAAAAGTATAAAAATAAAAGCCTTGCAAATGTAATCAAGATTCTGAATGACGACAATTTTATTCAAAAACTTTTAAGGGTTTAAAAAAACACGTATTTCGTGGAACAAGTTTTGTAAAATATTTGAGTAAATCATGGAATTACCGAATGCAAACAGAATTTTCAGGGGTTGACTGACTTTTTTCGTGTTGCCTTTTCATCAAACATCGCGTTAGATGTAGTAACAAGCTTTTAAACCATGCTCCATGTTGACAATAGGTGAGTAAAAAAGGACTCTCTTAAGCGTGCTCCATCGTCGGCCACAACATCGTTTACCATCAGGTGAGATAGTACTCAAACGCGAGGCTCATCCATAATAAAAAACTGGGCAAGTGCGAGTCGTACACGCGCACTGAGGGTTCCATACAAACTTAAAAGTAAATTGCGGTTTACGATTTATGACGTACGAAAAAAAAATTACCAGATCTGGTGGTAATGTATATTATATATTTTTTTAGTTTTATCATTCTCTTATTTTAGAAGTTACAGGGGGTCACATTTTAGCGCAAACTATTCAGTTTAGAAAAAAATGATATTAGAAACCTCAATATTATTTTTGATCTATCTATAAATACCCCACACGTAAGAGTTCGATGAAAAAAATAAATAAATTTCAGTTCTAAGTACTTATGTCTAAGTATGGGGAACCCCCAAAATTCATCGTTTTTTTTTTTCTATTTCAGTATGAAAATCTTAATGCGGTTCACAGAATATATCTACTTACCAAGTTTCAACAGTATAGTTCTTATAGTTTCGGAAAAAAGTGACTGTGATATACGAACGGACAGACAGACAGACAGACATGAAAATCCATAAGGGTTCCGTTTTTTACCATTTGTCTACGGAACCCTAAACAAGAACTTCAAAAAAATTCATGTTTTCTATCGCACAAGCCAAGGAAAACGTAGTCTGTTTTATTGTAACGGTAAAACATTATACATAAAATAAACTAAAGTTTAATTAAAATCATATGAATTTAAAAAAGTTAAAACATGAAAACGTTAATAAAATCAGTATTACTTTTTTATTATTATTGATAGATTCGCACTTGAACATTAACTACCCGATGATGTGATCGGCAATACGCTTGCCTAGAAGAGTAACCTTTTCACTCTTGACTTACAGACCCTAATTATTATAAAGGCGAAAATTGATACTCATACGTATGTGTGTGAGTTTGGGTGTTTGTTACTTCTTCACGTTCAAACTTCTGAAATATTCTGTATATTGCCCGTATTCTGGAATATGACATAAAGTACTTTTTTGGGAATTATTTTTTACTTTTACTGGGGCGATAGTAAGATAATATTTTTATTAAATGAAATATTCTGTAAAAAAAAAACGCAATCGATTCAAATTCCTGTATATACAAGCAATAATTTCTGTAATAAAAATTCATAAAACAGCGATAAAGTGAAGTCCCACTCCAGCCGGGTGTTAGGGTGCACTCCACTCGGAAAATGATCTCCGCTCATTAGCAAGCCTACGGCGTCCTACATCCGATCACTTCATATATGAAAAATAAATGTATAATTTATAGTTTATTATGGAGATTCTGTACTGTTTCCAATTTTATATTAGCTTAGAAATTGTTTTAGAATAGTGATAAATTAGTCTAGACGAAAACTAATATAAAATTATATTATTCAGGTAGTCTCTTGGAAACTTCTGAGCACATATTTGGAAATTTTATTTATTGTCGGTGAAGTCAATACGAAATACATTATTTGTGAAAATTTCAACTGTCTGACTATCACGGTTCATGAGATAAAGCCTGGTGATAAGCGGACAAGCAGACAGACGGACGGAGGTACAGCGGAGTCTTAGTAATAGGGTCCCATTTTATCCTTTGGATACGGAATCCTAAAAACGTACTCTGCGGTTGTGTAAACTAAGACAAAGATTTAAATGAGATTAGCAGGTTCGTCAGACGAGTTTGGCCTATAACTTACACGAAAACTTTTAACATCTAGTCACAGATTATTTCTTTACGAAGGCCAAAAAATATTGAAATTTTTCGCAAGAACTTTGGGGATTTTAGTTATAGTGTTTTAACTTTTGACAGAGAAATGAGGTTACGTGTTTTTTTTTATTACCATCATTCGACAGGTAATAAAGGAACTTAATTAATTAGCAAACTGAACTGCGTACCAGAGAAAATGAATAAGCATTATATATTTAAATACAAAACTGACAAAGATATTTTGTTTTATGATATGACAAACTGTATAATTTCTTATTTTAATTTAATTTAATACTGTAATTTTAAATTTTATATTCCGAAATAAATGAATTTTAATTTTAAATCATTAAATATCGTATACCCTCTCTAGGTGTAGCGAGATAGCGTGTCAGACTTTTACTAACTAAAAACAAAAAGAGCTTTTTTAATGAGTTACTGTGGTCATGGAATGCAAAGGGTAACTTTAAACACAGATGGGTTTTATTCAGTAAAAGTTTAACAACTTCACTCTATCCAGAGTGTATGGAGCTATTGTTCAGAATCGATAACTGAATCGATTCCAATTATTTTTATACCATATTATTTCCAAAAAATATTTTAAAAAGTTTACAAGTTGGATATCACCGACACTAAGTACAAAACAGTTGACGGCAGGTCATAGCGGGCATTAAGCGTCAGTGCAGAGCTGGATGCGAGAGCAAAACTACCCGTCAGTCACCCGAATAGCCCGGTGACCATGTATTTGTGCGGATAGTCAGGTTATGAAATTTTGTACACAGATTCTTTACATAAAAATACTAGACTTCCGGGTTTTGCATACGCTAAAACTTTTGTTGTATAGGGTGTATAGCTCCATCCCTCTTTCTCGTTCGTACGCTTGACATTTTATCATGTCATGGTAAAGCCACGTGGTAGGGGCCCGTGGTAAGGTCCCTGTTGTGGCTCAGCGTAAACTTCTCTTAACACAAAAAAAAATCAACGGAATTTGCTATCCATACCGCATATTTCGTTTTTTGCCAACATATTTTACAAAATAATATGTATCGTAACACCTACAAATGGATATTTTCCTATTACATAATACAGAATTTGTTGCCGCTATATTGTATTTATGGTTCCCAGTGGCACCCTCTGGCGTTATTGTTTTAAACTCTTGACCTGGCATCAAGTGGCAAGCGACGCCCTGACACTAGCGTTAGTGATGTAGACGCTAACAGTAGTGTCAGGTATATTTCGGATAATTCGGTTATTCGGAGAAATACGGATATTTCACTGCACCTTTATTATTTTCTGTACAAAATATGTAAACTGTGTGGTTTATATATTTTTTTATAATTTTGTTGTGAAAAGAAGTATTGAAATTACAAAAATTCTAATTAAAAATATTTTATTTCACATGAACTTATCATCATCATTTCAGCCGAAACACGTCCACTGTTGGACATTCGCCTCCTCCAAACGTCGCTATAATGACCGGTCCTGTGCGTCTAAAGTATTCTAAAATCAGCTTAAATAAAACTAATAAATGCGTATAATGTGACGTCTTTCCATTTTTGTAAATACTTTTTATTAATTCACCACAAATATCCGCGCTGCGGATACGAGTGTCACATCACTAGCTGCAACACGGCACAGCACTTGAGAGTTATAACAATGTTATATGAAAAATGAACTTATGAATGCTATTTTTTTCCCAGACGCAATTTATACGAGTTTACGAGTTGGAATTTTGCATGTTTTTAGGTTAAATGTCGTAATAATGTTACAAGTCAGGTGTTATTGTTTAGTGTAATTGTTCTTTTAATTGTTTTATTGTACGTTTAAACGTACAGTGTATGTATATGTTCCATACGTCTATAGATGTACGTAAGGAAAATTTATAAACTATGTCATTTGGGCGAGTGTGACTAAACAAGATGACCATGATTACAAAACGACTGACAATATAATAAAAAAACATAATGTTTATTATCTATCACTATATAGAATTTATGACATATTGTTAATAATCGCGACAACTGTTTGTTAGAGCATTAGGTAAATATAAAAATGTTAATAAAACCAAAGGGAGCTCTGGTGTCCCGAAATACAGGCTCCAAGCCTAGTTTAGGCACCAGTCTCCCACAATATGTTTACTGTATCTACCTTTTTCCTAGTAAATGTAATTATGATGTATTGTGGCGAGAAAATAAAAGATTCATTTATTATAAAAGATTCATTTATTTTCTCGCCATTCATTTATCTTAAAAAAAAATCGCATCTTATCAACCAAATAAATAAAAAGAGAAAGGTAGGTACTGCCCAAATAGAGAGTTTAGAAAAAAAGTTTGTTATAACTCTTAACGAGCATATATTTTGTATTTATTTACTATATTATTTGTGGACACAGGGAAATAGTAATAGATACAAATACATTATAACTATTAAAAGAAAAAACTGTTAATTACTAAGTAAGTATTACGGTGCTTCATGTATTTTTTTAAATTTTTGGCTTTGCTCAAATTCTTGATACTACTCATGCACAGTGTTCATATACCAAAAATGACCATAATCAGTTAATATTTAGAGGTTGTACAACGCTAATACCTGCGTAGTCAGTAAAGAATAAATTTTTAATATTATTATATTTTATAGAGGAGGGAAGTAAGTTTTACTAGACACAACAACACACTAGTAACACTTGCTACCCTCCACTGTAAAAATAATAATATTAAAGAATTTAACCTATACTGATGCCGTACTAGCTGTATGAGAAAACTTTATTAGTGTTATGCAACCTCTTAATATTAACCGATTTTCATTAATTAAAGTAAAGACAAAAATCGAAAATTTTATAAAAAAGAACACCCAACTAGGTATTTTTTTTTTTTCTAGCTGACTTGTGAAAGGCGAAAGAGAAATGTAGACAATAGTATGTTGAAATACGAGGAGTCTTAAACTAAGCTAATACTAAAAATAAACCTACCTATTTATGTTACTGTAGGTATCCGTTTTGTTTACTATATAGTTTCTTAAAATAAATTTATACAAAAATCCCTTAACCGCATATACATACCAAAAACTCCACAACTTTCATATTTCCAATATCCTCATATCGTTGCTGTCCAGTACCACACGATATCACAATCCGACTGCAACATAACACTGTGAAGTCCCACTGCCCTCTCCCCCCTCTCCATACACATTATCTTAGCACATCTCAGTCCAAAGTGTAAAATGCAGAAAATAAAATTTTCTATCTTCCAATATAGAATAGTGTATTGTAGTGTACAAAACCGCTTCGGTGCCGTGAAGTTGCCTTTTAAGGACCGGCATTTCCCACTCAATTTGAATTTATATTCGCGAATAAAACCACTAGCAAACTTTAGTTTTATTCCGGAAATGCATTTTGAATATATCGGGGATGTGCAGCGGATAATGTGGCCGTGGACTGCGTTTAGAGCTGTTTTTTTTTTGTTTTTGAGTTTTTTTAGGATTCCATGCCTCAAAAGGAAAAAACGGAACCCTTATGATGTTGTTGTCCATCTTTCTGTTTGTCAAGAACGAAAGAAAACGCGTGTAGATATCGAGTTGACATTAAAACCATATATTCAAGTATGCGGTCCCTTGAAGCTATAAAAAAATAAAAGTTTACAAAAAAAGAAGATACGTCCGTTTACGTCAAAAAAAAAACGTATATTTCGACACTTTCAAGGGAATCAAAATTCAAAGGGTACTTCCCGTTGACCTAGACTCCTGAAATTTGGCATGTAGCAAGGTCTCTTAACACAAGTATAGGAAAAAAATCTGAAAACTGTAAATTAGGAGTAACGTTAAAAAAAAAACTTTTTTGTGATTTAGAAAAATCTTCATAACTGAATTCGGGAATTAAACTGAATGAGAACTGTTATCATAGGTAAGTTTGTACGGAACCCTCAGTGCGCGAGTTCAACTCGCCATTGCCCATTTTTTTCAAGTTTCAAGTTGCAAAACGTTTTCCTTTTTTTTAATTCATTTTCTTTTTAAACTCGGTTAATTTTCTATACAATAATAATAAAATGTATTTCGTTGCAAAAAAAAAAATATGGCAACGCAATAACAAAGTTCACAATGAGTTGTCATTTTTATAAGCCTATTTCAAGGAGACTTTCTACTTATATCGATCGACTTTGTCGTCCTCAACATTATCTCCAGTAACGAAAAAGGCTTTGTTGAATATTTATTTAACCTACATATTATTAAAAAAAAAAAATTAAGTATGATGAATAAATTGATGATAATTCGTTTTCTTTCAATTGATCATTACTTACTTGAATGATGTTAAATTAACCACTTCACACACTTTGATTAATAGGATTTATACCTTTCCTGACATTGAAAATACATACTTTGAACAATCAAGATGTTGATAAACTCATCATATTGACCTGAAAAATTACCTGCAAAACCATGACCACATTATGAATTTCACAGGTAACTATCGTTATTTCACTAATCGTTCATTTGCTCAAACACAAGTACCAAGTTGTTAAAATAAAAATTAAACGTCATGTTTACCTAAGACAATGCATTTATATAATAATATAAATCAAAAATGTTCATTCCCAAATGACATATTTAGTTAAATCATCAAAAAATCGTGCAAATATTAGCACAGATCAAAAATAATTTACTATTTATGAATTTATGATTTATTTGGTCTATGGTTTTTGCTGTTTAGTATGCAGAAAGAATAACAGATGGCGCCAAAAGGTTGTAACATTATACATGTTTCCGAAATCGTGAGAAAATGGTAAATTACAACACCAAGACTATTTCTTTACAATAGTGGTCGCAAGCATGATTGTTGAGCATGTGGTTCCATTCTCAGGTCGTGGAAAGTTTAATTGGGTTTTTCATTATGAATTTTCCCAGTTTCGAAGTTGTGAATTGGTGTCTATGCCCAACTTTCCTAACTACTCCAGCTCCTGAAAATCTGAATTAATTTCTATCTTTCTTTCTTAAAAAAAAAGACCCAAGGCCAAAGGCGGGAGAAGTCATTGGATGATTTGTCACCATAAAAAACACCCTTTATACCTTCATCCTTATAATAGTTCAGTTTAGGTCGTCAAATGGATCGCATTAGGAGCTCGTGGTAGGGCCTCAAGACTATTTATTATATTATATAATACTTTAGATTAAGATTGCACACATTTGTTTGCTCTCGCTTCCTACACACTATTTAATTTTTTTTTATCACTCCTTTCCCAAATCTGCTGGAAGAAATTTCTTCGAAAATAAACACAAGGTAGGTACTGCTTACATCTATTATGTAGTATTTTTCTGTATTTTGTAAGATTGTGATATGATGTATTTTATTTAAAGGCCTAACTGTTGCCTGACAATAAAAAAATAGTTAATTAAATAAATAATTGAGGAAATATTGATACAAGTCTGAATAAATTAATCATTCTTGAATGTCATATTCAATAAACATTTTTTGTTTTTTACTGTAACAGGATATTTAAATTTATTTCAGGTAAAATGAATACATAAAACACTTAACTAATTAATTTTTTTCTTTATTCATTGACGACAAAATTGAACGTTTTAACAACATTTCGGAAAGACTATGCAAAATTAACCTACATTCGGCTTTCACCTTCATACGGAATTGTTGTTTTGCACCAAATTTCATGTATTTTCTTCGCTCTTCCCCTTTATGGAAGCAGCCACATCTCTTGGACAAAATTGATCAGACCATTCGATATACTCTGACTTCCATCTTAAATGTGGCCCTGGATGACCGAGCGTGGCTACAAGCTACGCTACCCATTCGTTTTGGTGGGCTCGGCATCCGCAAAATTTCTAGTGTAAGCCTACCGGCGTTCCTGTCTTCGGTCCACAGCACTCAACAGTTGACCAATAGGTGCAATGCTTGGCCGAGGCCGTAACCGCCTGGAAAATGGTTTGCCCGAACAAGGCGTTATCCGAGAACCCATCTTCCCAGAGACAGTGGGATGAGCCGCTCTGCAGTTTGGTACGGAATAACCTTATTAACAGGTCCACCAATACTGCTGAGCGTGCCCGCCTACTGGCTGTGGGTGAATGGGAGTCGGGCCTCTGGCTACAGACACTACCGTCGCCCAATATAGGTACTGTGCTGAGTGACACCACCTTCCGGATCGCTACATGCCTGCGACTGGGTGCTCCTAGCGGAGCTCCACATCGGTGTCAATGCGATGAAGCAGTCGACCGCCTCGGACACCATGGCCTATCCTGCAGTAGAAGCGCTGGTCGGATAGCTAGGCACGCAAGCATTAATGACATCATCCGTCGAGCTCTTGTCACCGCCGGGGTGCCAGCTGTTCTAGAACCCAATGGCTTGGCACGCGATGAGGGAAAGAGGCCAGACGGGATGACCATAATGCCCTGGAAGTTAAGTAGGCCTTTGGTGTGGGATGCAACATGTGTCGACACCCTTGCGCCATCCCATCTTCTGAGTACGGCAGGTTGTGCTGGGGTGGCTGCTGCAAGTGCAGAAAACCTCAAACGGCTTAAATATAATAACCTCATCGGAAGTTATATGTTTGAGCCATTTGGGGTTGAAACACTAGGGCCATGGGGTCCGAGTGCTCATCGAGTTGTTCGTGATATGAGCAAACAACTGGTCGACTCTTCGCGTGACCAGAGGGCTAGGCTTTTCTTCGGACAACGAATCAGCATCCAACGTGGCAATACTGCCAGCGTTCTGGGCACTTTTCCTATTGATATCGATGTGGATGAATTTTTTGATGCCCAATAATTTCTTTTTCTACCCATTTGTAAATATCATTATTTTTAGTTTGTATATATTCCTATTACGTTGTTAATATTTATTAGTTTTTGTGTTTCTTATAATTAGTATTAAAACGTATAAAAAATGCTCATAAAAAAAATTTGCAAAATAAATAACTATCCATTATTTAAAACTAAAATCAAAAACTACTAGCTAAAATATGGCGTCATAAAACTCCTCCGCATCGCTGTCGACTGCAACATTTGAATTATATCCTAATATAAAATTTCTCGTAATAAATTAAAATTTTATTATTAAAAAAATATACATTTAAGTTATAATAAGTAAAACCTACTTTTTTTATAGGCTAAATCACTTGCTTGCTTCCAGCTTTCAGAATATTTATTACACGTAGATACGAGATAACGGTTATCACGCTACTTCATCTTTCACCACCATACATTACCCCCATTTCCTCTACTTCACATCACCACTTAAACTGCTCACCCCCTCAAAATAAGCTTAGCATTACACTAAGAGCCCATTGTACCATAAATAGGCATCCAGTATTATCATGCTGCGATGGTTCGTCGCAACGTTAGTATAGGATAAATTGTTTCAGAAGTATAGCTTAGCACAATTTTGTTACAGCTTATGTACAGTCACCACGACCACTCTACGAAGCAGTAATGCTAGCCAAGGAGGAGGCCGACCGCGCAAAGCAACCGCCAGGATTCCGATCCCGATTTCCGGCCACTGTAGGCGCGGGCTTGCAGACAGCGAGCAATGGGTAGCTCACTGTCCGACCGTCCGGTAACCATCTGGACTGAGCCCAAGTCGTTGATGGCGCGTATTGTTCCACGCGCGACTCAAGGAGATCGTACCGATCGAATTGTAGGGGCCCAACAGGTTCGAAGCCTACTGGGGCCACGGGTAGTATGAAAGTGAAACCCGGGGCCCTGGGACGAAGGAAATTAAGGAACAGGAGTGGGTTTTTAGTCAGTAAAAGTCTGACACTATCTCTCGCTCCGCCCAAGAGCGGGATTTGTCATTAGATGATTTTAACACCTAAATAAAAAACCGACCTGCAGTAAATCTTCTGATCTTTCTTGTATAGTGTTGGCAGCACTCGAGCAGCGGGGATTAGTATTCCTCCAGCGTTCATTCTCCAAGCAAAATTCAGGGAAGCGAGACTGTTTTTCGATCTTTATTAAAAAGGCTCGTGTGCAATAAACAAGATATTGTTGTGCTTACTTTAAGTTTCTGATGAGATAAGTTAAGTCATCATGAAACCTGACTTGGTTTTTAATTTTGAATCATAATTACAAAGTAGGTACCTTTTAATTTCGACGGTTCTTCGTTGTACTATTTATGCATAACCTTTCGTCTTTTATTTCTACACTAGTTAAAAACATGAATGTCTCGTAAATTGAGATAAAATTTATCGGATATTAAGGAATCTTCTAAGATATGGACTTGAACTTATTATACATACATTAATGTCTTATATGTGCATAGCAGTGCATGGTATGATTTTGGTATTTTTATCAATACAAAACATTACTTGAACAGTTTTATTTTTAGTTTTTTAGTATCGTTCGTTATATTTTTAAACGCTTTTTTTTTCTGTAAGCAGTTTATTTCAGTCTCTGTAATCTGTCGCTACATGTACATACGTAGGTATATGTTATTATCTAATAATCTTGCTCTTGAAGCCGATTTTGCTTGGTGGTAAGCGATAGATAAGGAACAAGCCACAGTAAGGTGAATCAAAGAAACAAGCTGATAATTTTCCTATTTACTTCTATTTTGAAACTGAATGATCATAGATGTTAGAAAAATAAAGACATATTTTATTTTTTAATTTCTATTAGTTATTTGTTTTCATTATTTATTTACATTGTGTTCAGATAATAGAAGCGACAAGAAACGTAATTTTTGTAACTCATAATGGAGTTTCTTGTCCGTGGAGTTTCTTGCCTATGCTTTGGAGTGTGCAATTTAGTTTCTTTTTTTGATGAAACGACAGAAATTAGAAAAGTTTATTTCAAATAAAACAGGCACTTTTGAATTATCAAAATGTCATTCAGTCAAAAAAAAAAAAAACAAGTGAAACTAAATTGCACGTTCCAAAGAGAGAGATCTCTATGGAGAAGAACATGCAAGAAACTTCATTGACACTTTTTTAAATCATATTATGAGTTACATAAATTTTGGTTACATTGACTAGTTTAAAATGACGAAAAAAAAAATGACGTTTAAAAGTGTTTTTTTAAACCTACTTACAAAATAAATATCATTTATCACATATTTCTTGTTGCTTCTAATATTTGAGCACAATGTAGATAAGTAACAATAATTAAAAAAAAAAAAACTAATTAAAAATAGAAATTGAATTAAGCCACTGGCAGCTAAGAGATGACCAGCCTCATCTGACGGCACCCGTTCACGACCATGACGCGTGCATCAGCCCCACTCAGCTCAACGATTTTGAAAGGAACTTAATGACCCAATAACACATGCCACCATCAGCGAGTCATTTGAGTGAGCATGACAAACTCTCAACTGCCATGCTCGTAATCGTCAAACAAGTTGTAACCTAATAAAAATGCTCCATGGTACCCCACATTCACAAAACTTGAAAAAAAAATGCTTCTACATTTTACAATGCTTTTGTTTCCAAATAAAAAAGGTAATAAATTATCATAAGGTCTATTGAAATAAACAAATAAATAAAAATAAAAATAAAACATTTCGAAAAATACAGAAAGGGGAATAGTATCTCTTCCAATATTTATAAATATATTCTAAAAAAAAACTAATTTGAAAGTAAAAGAGGCTGTGGCTGTGAAGCAGAACTGGTATTTTGACAATTCAAAAATATCTGTAAATGCCTTATTTGAAATAAATGTTTCCCATTTGAGATAAATCAGTATTTTCCAGTCTGTTAATTAACCCACAATAAGAACAATGGTACTCCACCTATTTCCACACAAATTCCATGACGCGGTGAACCAAAATAACATGAAAAAGCAAGCAGCGTAAAATTACAAAGCTTAAACAGTAACGCTTTGCTGAAATAATCATGTTCAACGATTATTCCACAAAACGTTAATATTTTAAAAGTTTTGTGGGCAATTAGTGGAACCCGCTAGTTGGTAATTCAGCCGGAACGATGCTACCGTGCTGTGAACGAGCAGGGTGAGGGTATGGTGATAGGAGCCACGGTAGCGGGTGATGTAAAATAACAAAAGTACTGAACTGAATGAAGTACGTATAAGAGTAAGCTATTTTTTTTTGAGGTGTGTATTTTTAGAGGTATGTGGAACAGAGGGTAGTCTCGCAAACCTCTGTTAAAAAGGGAGGATCCTCCGACCAGACGGGTGTTATGTCTGGTGGACAACTGCCCGATAGATGATTTTGGGCTATTCTATATGTTCGAATCGTGCGAAGAACTTTAATTGGGTGATGCAGGATAGTAATTATGTGACGCCAAAGATGACGCATCCAATGACTTCCCCCGCTCTAAGGAGCCCTGTGTCTTTCAGTTATCCCTTGCTCCGGACTATGGTTTGAACCAGGACCCGGTGCCTCCACAACACGCAGGCACACTTCCAACGTATGCTCCTCCATGTTCTCTGGGCGGTCCGCATAATAGTGACACTCGAGTGATTCTTCCGCCTAAATTCAAAACAGGAACCTCCCGGGCCTACCATTTCCGTTGAGGGGAAGACTCTGAGGTGTTTCTCCAACCACTCATCAAAGATAGGACAGCCCAATAAAGTGCATATAAGAGTGGGCTGTAACTAAGTAGGTACCATTGTAAGATTTAATAGTAATTAATAACAGTAGAGTCCCAGCAGTGGGAACATTAAAAGGCTGATTTTGCTATGCTTATGCTAATAATTTAGATAGAATCAGGCCGGCCATGCTCTGGAATAGAACATGATTAGCGATTATTATTTTTATTGTAACAAAAAATAGCTCCCTCTCCTGGCCTGAGTCCCAACAGTGGGAACATTATAAGGCCGACTATACTATGCTATGCTAACAAGTTTACTTTCGTTTAATAAAATAAGATAACAATTTCGTCCTGCACTAATTTTCTGTTCGAATCGCAAGCGAATATTAGCCGTCCGATTTCGTACTATTCACTGAAGTGGAAACTGCACTGATTTGGACTACCTCAGCAATTACGTAATTGGGACTTAGATAGGCAATATTTTGATAATCTGCTAGTACTATGAATATGCTTGGATATTATAATTTACGTAGGCACAACGCGTCTCAGGAGATACCTCTTTTTCAGTCTCCTCAGGGATGTGCAATAATAGGCGTTGCATAGAGGAGGTTCCAGAGTGGTATTTTAAGAGGCAACGTGGCTCCTTGCATGTTCTGATAGTGATCATGTTTTCATTTGATCATAAGTTTTTTGTGGTAAGAATACAAAAGTCCCTAATCAGTAAAAGTTTGACACTATCTATTTTTGCCTGGCCTGTTGGTCTAGTGGTTAGTGGCCCTAACTGCTATGCAGGAGGTCGTGGCTTCGATTCCCACCCAGGACAAATGTTTGTGTGATGAGCATGATCATTTCTTCTGTGCCTGGGTGTAATTTATCTATATATGTATGTATTTAGAAGCATATATGTATGTATTTAGAAGTATATAAGTATGTTTATCTGTTGTCTAGTACTCATAACACAAGCTCTGCTTAGCTTGGGACTAGACGGCGTTGTGTGATAGTTGTGAAATATTATTATTATTACTATCTAGCTCCGTCCAAGAGCGTGCGATGTCATTAGATGATTTTCCCATCGAAAAAAAAAATCCCTTCTTCAAAAGTCACCTGTTGTTAGTTTTTTCACATGGCTTTACTCTCATGACTTACCCAAAGGCATCGTGCTTTTTCTTAAAAAGACTTTAATTTTATTTATCTGTTTAGATTACATCTTGTGCCACTGTCATAATCCATGGTTCGTTTTCTGCACACAAAGTAAATATAGGTCAACAGGGTCAAAAGGTAAAACAGAGCAAGTGCGAGTCGGACTCGTGCATTGACGGTTCCG